>CAMZMU010000110.1:978465-2462313 GCA_947311845.1 Poa pratensis | reverse complement strand
TACTGGTTTTAAAAAGAACAGACAAGGCCTCTTTGTAATTAGAGAAGGACTAGTCCGTGATTGAAATATTTCTGCCAGGTTTTTTTTCCGAAAATGTCATCTTCCTCGTCGCTGTAGCGACCAAGCTCTTCAGCTCGCGCCGGACCACCTCGCCGCACCAGCCGTCGCCGGGGCCCCCTGCTCTGCCCTCACCTGCGAGAGCACCGCGACCCCGAGACCTCATGCTGCAACCCTATCCACCCCTCGCTCCTCTGTCCTTGCTCCCCCACTCTCTTCTTCACAGGCCCATGGCCGCCGAGCTTCGCCTCCGCATCGCCGCGATTGAGGCGCCCCAAGCCGCGTGAAGACCACCAGTACCTCCGCCGCGATGCCTGCTACCAGTCCACCCGAGGAATCGAGCCGAGGCTGCACATCGCCGCCGCCGTCCACTTCTCCGTCGCGGCCGTCCGAGCGCCACCACGTGCAATACGCCGCCCTCCGTCCACCTCCGCACCTGCTGAGCACACCGGCTAAATGAAAATTTTATTGGATTAGAGTATCCTGTAGATGTGTTTAAGTTTCCGATGCCTTTACCTGTTTCCCCTCCTATTATCCATAGGTTTGTATTGATGGCCTGAGATACTTAACTATGCAATGTTGATGCTTAGCCAGGCTTAGTTAAATGTTCCGCCGTTCGATGGATATTACATGTTGGAAGCAGGTGTTGAATTTGTGAAGATGATGGTGGAGAATTGTGGTGACAGGTAATAAGATGCTAAAGGTGGGGATGAGAGGCCACTGTGGTTGTGGTGCTTTGTCTCACTCTTGCCGCCTAGGTACGAGTTCTTTACCTCCTGAACCAAGACTGAGCGTGCAACCATGCTTGAGGCCTATGCATTCGCAGTGCAGGAACCCTCATAGACTAAATAACTCGGGCGAGGCTAGCCAGGGTCCTCTAGTTCGGGCTTCCATTTGCGCGTGCGTGATGAGGTGGTATGAACTGGGATGAGGATGGTGGTGCTAGGAAAATGAGTGGCCGTGGGGCAGGTGTTGGATCTCGTGTCCTGCCGCCACTGATGATACTGGAAGGTCCTTAACAAGGGAGAAGTCGATACCGCTCCCACCCAGCCGGCTTTCCAAGGAAGATAGCTAATGCGCAGGCAATGGGCCGAACGGTACGCGTGGCAAACATTGTACACCCCTGCAGGGTAAATCTTTTCGAAAAGCCGTGTCCACAGTTACGGAGAACTTGGGAAAGGACGATAAGATCATAGAATAACTTAAACGGAATGATTAAAACCTGGGTACTAAAGGTACCACTTCAGATTGCAAGGTGAGCTTTCTCGAGGGTGATTCGGGAGGTGCCTTTGATGAACAGGTACAGTGGTTGATGATGGTAGATGTTGAAAGGTGATCGAAGAAAAGAGTCACCTCTTACCCCTTTTGAAAACTATTCTGATTATCGATGCCATTGAGTTATGTTTTCATAAATAAAATCAGCTTTATGCAAAACAGCCTTAAAACTTTGAAAGCCTCATCGAGCTAAAGCTCTATATATAATCTTGCGAGTTCGTCGAACTCAACGTCGTTTGTTTTGTTTCAGAGGAGGACTTCACCGACCTCGAAGGTGGGTTCTTTGTGGACGTCGACGAGTAGTCTGGGGTTCCCAGGTGGCAGCTTGGGACATCCCGAACAGCTGGCGCTTGGATGTTTATGTGTAGGCCTCTTAGGCCATAATTTGGTTCTTGTTGTTTAGAACAACCTATTTCGCTTCCGCATGTTGTAATGTTGGGTCTGTGACCTCTGGTTGTAATTTGCTATCTTTCTCTATTATAAGAGTTGAACTATAATGCTTTGTGTCGTAGAGTCTGTGATGTGCCAGTTGTTCCACAAGTATGATCTCTCTATTATACATTGAGGGTTGTGCCTGTGTTAAGGCATCAATTGGGGTGTTGCGTTGCCGATGATCCATACCGAGCAACGCCTGCCAATGGTTTTGGCCGGGGATTGGTAAACCCGTAACCTCCGCTGTATCGCTTAACCGGTGACACACAGCATCACTGTATAATAGTCGGGTCGGGCGCCACATCATCCTTGGACTACGGTCCATAGCAGTAGCTAGATGGTTGTCTCTCCTATTTGTGCCACCATGTTTAGATCTTGTTAGCTGCCTAACATGATCAAGATCATCTTTATGTAATGCTACATGTTGTGTTGCTGGGATCCGACGAATTGTGTAATTATGATCATCTTTGTTCATTTATCTATGATATGTTTTATTTATAATCACTCACGCTCTCCGATGCTAGTAGTTACTTTGGTTGAGTAGTTGCTCGTATATTCAACAGAGGGTATTTACACTAGATAGTAGGTGTCGTGTCTCGATGCACGGACACCGGGAGTATAGGATACCCCCTTTTAGGTTCGGCACGGGGCGCGAAGGAGGCTGAGAATCGTCTTCTTGGGCGGAGTCTAGATCAAGCTCTCCTCTCCACGATCAAAGCATGCAACCAAAGGGACACAAGGAGCTACCCAGGTTCAGGCCGCCCGGAGGCTAAAAGCCCTACTCCTGCATGTCTGGATTGATGGGTTCTTCATAGTGTGGCTTACAATGGAACCTCCCGGATGGGTACCCGGAAGGGTTTTGGCTGGAGGTAGAAGAAGGACAGATCCTGACCCGGAGGAGATCACCTTCCCTCTACCTTCGCAGCCCTAGTCTAGTCTTGCTCTGGTCTTGGTTCTACTTGTGTTGTCCTTGCTTCGACCTCCCCTCCTCCGTGCCTTGGTCCTCCTTTTATAGGCTAAGGGGTTGCCACAGGGTCACGTGAGGGGCATGAGGGACCTTCGGGGTGAAGGACCCTCCTCATCTAGTTTAGGGGAGACGTGGCCTCTCCTCAGCCTAGCGTCTCCTTTGGGTTAGGTGGGAGCGTCCGCCTTGGGGTGGACAGGAGCTGACACCACCACGGGACGTGCTTCCCGCCCGCGCTGCCTTCGCCTTGCTTCCCAAGTCTTCCGCGGTGAGGTGGAGTGCTTATCCACAGGGACGTGGGGAAGTACCCGAGAGGGAGCCTGGCCTCCTGCCGGGAACTCGGGCTCTCGGGTCCTTCCTGGCCTTCTTGCTTGGTTCGGGGACCCGGAAGGTCCCCAGGACCGGAGCCCTTAGTCGACGTAGGCCATGCGTGTCTTGACGGTGAACCCGCCAGCTTGACTTGAGTCTTGGTCTTGTCCATCTTCATCTTGGGCCCACATGGGGTGGACCCACTTTGGCAGTACTAGGGGAACCCCATGTTCCACTGTTGCGACAGTAGCCCCCGGGCATGGTCCCGGCGGCTCTTGCTCCAGCTGCCGGGGCCATGGCCTAAAGATAGGTCAAAGTGGGTCCCGGGCACCTGGTCTTCCTTGCTCTGCTTCATTGATGGCCTTGAAGGTCTTGGAGTTACTCCGCTCGGGGGAATAACTGCGGGGCCCCCTCGATTCCCATAACGGAAGAACCGAGGAGACGCTGACAGAGGCCGCCGTGGCTATAAAAGCGAGGCGCACCCCTGGCCTTTTCGTTCATCTTCTTCCTCAGTCCAACTCCAGGCCTCCCCACAAGCTGCCAGCGCCAATGGCGAGAGCGAGGAGAGGAGTTGGGCGCCCTCGTACTTCTTCAGCTGCTGCGGAGAGTGGCCCCTCCACTCGTGGTCGAGCTGTTCCGCGAGGTCGTGGGATTCGCGGTCGCGGCGGCCGTGGAGGCCGCGGCACCGCTGCTCCCCTCCTAGGAGCATGGTTCATACCAGCTTCGCGCCGTTCGAGTTCATCGTGGATCTGAACCGCAGGCCTCGCAGCCGGCTTCTCCTGCCGGATTCCTTCGCGATGGCGACGGAGGACATCGGACCCTCCGGCTTCTGGCTGCAAGTGGAAGGCTGCCCCAATGGCCCCTCCTGGGCCATGGCGGAGCGCACCACTGAAGGCGCCATGCTTCTGGGTCCGGGGTGGAAGTCGTTCTCCCGTGCCCGCCGCCTGTCCAGGGGGCAGTGCTTGGTGTTCCGGTACGACGGAGATGCACGCTCTCCGTGAAGATCTTCGGTGTCGATGGCGGACGCGTGGAGTGCTGCATGGAGAGCAGCAGCGGCAGCTCGAGCTCCTACGACGAGGATGAAGATGAGGAAAACTCATCTGACATCAAGGTCGAGGGGAGCTCGTCTTCCTGAAGGCGAGGAGCTTCGGACGGGCGCCATGGAGATCTCGTTGACCTCCTCCCGGCGGCCTTGACGACGTACTTCTGGAAGTAGCGTCTTCCATTGTACGGCGGTGCTCCTTGCTCGACGGGAGCCAACCTTTTTGTTGTAAAAAAGATCGTCCCCTTGTAGTCCTTGTAAATGAAGAAGATCTTGTTTTCCTCCTTGTCTTCGTGTCGCGTCCGTGTGAATGAGAACGAGTTTTTTGCAAAACGCGCTCCCATTACTGCAGCAGCCGTAGCGTCAAGGGGTAGGTGGAGCGTGGGAGGCCTATAAAAGACCATCCAGACTCCACCCCTTGACACATCTTCTCGCCTTGCTCCGCTCCTCTTCTTCCTTTGCCTCCCCGCCCGCAGAACAATGTCCGGCGAAGCAGAGAGGGCCTTGTCCGATGTGTCGACGGCGGAGTCCGTCTTCGAGGAGCGGCGGAGGCACCCAGCGAAGCTGGAGCCCGAGCCACTGATGGCGAGGTTGCGTCCCGTTCTTCTGCTGCCCAGAATGTCGCTCGCCTGGCGGCCGTCTCTGGTCCTGTTGCCCAAGAAGAGGCAAGGATTAGGGCAGTGAGGAGGCGCACCTGTGGTCCATCCTGAAGGAAAGGACTGCCGGTATTCCGGAGCTGTCCTTGGTTGTGGCTGAGCTCGAGGCCATTGAGCAGGTTCACTGCTTGCTCTTCTCTGTTTTTCCGCCTTTTTCTTGGATGACCTCGATCTTGACCTGGACTTTTGCAGGCCGAGAGTCAGTCCGTAGGCGAACTGGCGGACGGAATCTTCCGTCTCTTTGGCCCTGGAGCGCCCTGGTCGGCAGAAGGGGGTCGAGCTCTTCGACGCGCCTGACAAGATCTGCACGCGTGTTATCTTTTCATCCAGGCGTCCCCGGAAGAAAGAGTGCACCCGGCAGGCAATAAAACAGAAGACAGAGCGCAGCCAGGAGCCTGAGCTGGCCTTAGTAGCATAGGCTAGATATGTATCCAGGAAAGCTTCGACTGAATGTAATCAGAATTGTAAATTCAGAATGTAAGTTCAGATGAATGCAATCCTAGGGCTCAACTCCCGGGGTCATTTCCCAAACCTCCCCTTGCACTAACGCGCCGTCAAGTTTTCTGAGGAGATCTCTTAGGTGACAAGTACTCTAACCGCCTGCACCGGTAGCAGCACCCCTAAGAGCACTATGCCTTCCGGGAGTCCACTCCACAGCCACGGGTACTAGGCCAGAAGGGAAATCTGACCGTTCGCCGGGGAGGACGCATTACCCCCGCAAAGGTTCTCATCAACTGTCAAGCATGCGCAGGTTGGTGGTATATTGACTCCGAGCGAGATATTATGCCTAGAATGCAAGATGCACATGCAAAGACTTAGCTGGTTTTTGCCGTGCCTTGATCTACTCTGTCCTTCCCGGGTACCAGCTCCTGAGCCGCTCTTCAGCATCCATTCCTGTCCCGGGAGAGGCGCTACACATAACACACTTTCAGTAGGAAAAGAATGGACCCTCCCTTACATGTCGTGAAAGTGTTTCATCCGGAGCAACCCGCAAGCAAAGTTGAATGTGCATTTCTGTGTTTAGGTTCTTTAAAACACAGCACTGCCCGTTCCACTTCTTACCGCGGCAGTACGGCACGATCAGGTGGCAGCGCCTACTGATAGGCTACTCGCGCTCGACCTGTCAGCCACCGGCACCATGTCAGCCCCCTGCTTGGGGGTTGTTACGGATAACACACTTCACGACAACAAGAGAGGCTCACGGAATTGAAAAACTTATCTTTTATTCCTTGGCGACGATTCTTACACCCTTATACAGAACACTAGCCCCTTGGGCGTGCTTAGTTGACTCGAACTATCTGCGATTCATGTTCGTATTCAGGGGTAGAATTTCCGGAGATTCTCGATGTTCCAGGCGTTGCCCTCCGGCCTGCCTTTCTCGTCCTCCAGATAAACAGCTCCGGGTCTCAGGGTATGCGTCACCCGATAAGGTCCTTCCCACTTGGAGACAGCTTGTTCATGTTATCAAGCTTCTGCTTCTTGCGGAGAACCAGGTCTCCGGGTTCCAGTACCCGTGAACGGATATGGCGATCATGATAGCGGCGGAGCCCTTGCTGGTATCGAGCAGATCGTAAGGAAGCTCGGCACCGCACCTCTTCCAGGAAGTTGATGTCATCAATCCTCCTCTCAGCTTGTGCGTCTTCATCATAGGCAAGTACCCGGGGGGATCCATGCCTGAGCTCTGTTGGCAAGACGGCTTCTGCTCCATAGACAAGGAAGAATGGTGTTTCTTGAGTGGCTCTGCTTGGTGTGGTTCTGAGGGACCACAAGACACTTGGTAGATGCTCAATCCAGTTCTTGCCCTTGTCTTCTAACTTGTCAAAGGCCTTGGTCTTCAAACCCTTTAGGACCTCCGCATTGGCTCGCTCCACTTGCCCATTGCACCTTGGGTAGGACACCGAGGCAAAACACACCTTGATTCCCAGCTCTTCACAGAAGTTGAGGAAGGATCGGCTTGTGAACTGAGAGCCATTGTCCGTTATGATTCTGTTGGGTACTCCGAAGCGGTACACGATCCCTTCAATGAACTTGATGGCTGCTTGAGCTGTCTGTCTTGGTACTGGCATCACTTCCACCCACTTTGTGAACTTGTCGATGGCCACGAAAAGGTATTCATGGCCCCCGACAGACTTCGGTATCTTCCCACGATGTCCAGCCCCCAGACCGCGAACGGCCAGGAGATTGGAATTGGCTGCAGAGCTTGCGCCGGCTGATGTATGTTCTTCGCATAGTACTGGCAGGCTTCACAGGTCTTGACTAGCTGCTCGCATCACTGAGGACTGTTGGCCAGTAGAACCCGTGACGAAAAACTTTACCCGCCAGTGATCTTGATGCCACATGACTTGAACATGTGCCCTCGTGGATGTCCCGTAGCAGTACTTGGCCTTGTTCTTGAGGGATGCAGCGGAGCTTGACTCCGTTGTCCCGTCGCCGGTAGAGCTCGCCGTCGATCATGACGTAGAGCTTGGCTTGACGAGCCACCCGCTCGGCGTCGTGATCGTCCTCCGGGAGGGCGTGCTCCATGATGTACTTGACGATGTCCCGGGCCCAGGGTGGGTGGGTTCCTTCCACCGGTAGCACCATCCGACGGAAAGAAAGCATAGCTTCCTCCGCTGGAGGGGCTGCCGGGTCTTGAGCTTCTGGGCTGGCTACCCGTGTTGTCGAGGTAGAAGGGTCGCCAGCCCCCGGCGCAGATCTTGTCGCGAGCCTCTCGGGTGGGATCGAAGGTCGCCTGAGGACCTCGATGTAGATCCCGGGAGGCACTGGTTCTTGCTTGGACGCCACCTGCGATAGCTCATCCGCGGCCGTGTTTTCTCCCCGTGGGACGTACACAGCCCGGAAGTTGTCGAAGCGCCGCTGCAGCTTCCAGACCTCTTCAACGTATGGTGCCATCTGAGGGCACGCGTACTCCTTGTTCACTTGTTTGATGACTAACTGAGAGTCACCCTTGACGACGATCTTGTTGATGCCGAGGCCGACGGCAGCACGAAGTCCTGCGAGCAGGCCCTCGTACTCCGCCGTGTTGTTGGAGATGTTCCCTTGGTAGTGCATCTGGACGACGTACTTCAGCCGGTCCCCGGTTGGTGAGGTTAGGACAACCCCAGCACCTCCTTTCCCCTTGGTGTAGGAGCCGTCGAAGTGCATGGTCCAGGCGCTAGGATCTTCCTTCCCGGGGAGGCAGGTTTCCTCTTCCGGGTCGTCGAACGCCGTCTCGGTCCACTCGGCCGTGAAATCCGCCAGCGCCTGACTCTTGATGTTGTCCGTGTGCTCGAACTTGAGACCGAAACCTTGAAGCTCCATGGCCCACCATGATATGCGACCAGTGGCAAGTGGGTTCTCCAGGGGGCTTCTTAGGTTGTACTTGGACACCACCGTGATGGGATGGCTTTGGAAGTACGGCCTCATCTTGCGGGAGGCAATGAGGATTGCCAGCAGCAGCTTCTGCATCATGGGGTACCGCTCCCGGGCGTCGCGCAGCACTGCGCTGACGAAGTAGACCGGGTGCTGCACCTTGCGGGTCGCCGAGTCCTGAGAGGGCTCGGCTTCCTCCACGTCGACGTCTTGGGGTGGGGACGAGGTAGCCCCCGGCGAAGTCTCGTCGGAGGGAGATTCTCCATTCCCGACGGGCTCCGCGCCGCTGGTGAGGTTGCAGTGACGTCAGGATCGTGAGACCCCTGGTCACCCGGCAGCCTTTTCTTGCACGGTTGTCCCGGAGAGAGTTCCCGGGTCGCTTGCCCTTGATCTTGCTTGACTTCTTCGGAGGAGCGTCACGCTCTACCACAAGCACAGCGCTGATCACCTGGTTGGTGGCAGCAATGTACAGTAGTAGGGGCTCCTTCTCTTCTGGTGCCACGAGGATTGGTGGCGAGGCGAGGTAGCGCTTAAGGGACTGCAGGGCTTCCTCGGCCTCGGAGGTCCACTCCACGGGGCCTGACTTCTTGAGCAGCCTGAAGAACGGTAAGGCCCGCTCCCCAAGCCTTGAGATGAAGCGCCCGAGTGCAGTGATGCACCCGTTGAGGCGCTGTACGTCCTTGACCCGCCGGGGCGCCTCCATGCGCTCGATTGCCTTGATTTTGTCCGGATTCGCCTCGATCCCTCGGTGAGAGACCAGGAAACCCAGCAGCTTGCCGGAGGGGACCCCGAACACGCACTTGTCGGGGTTGAGCTTGAAGTTGACCCGGCGGAGGTTCTCGAAGGTCTCGTGCAGGTCTTGGATGAGGGAGTCCTTGTACCGGGTCTTGACCACGATGTCGTCGATGTACGCTTCAACGTTGCGGCCCAGCTGTGACCCAAGGCATGCTTGCATTGCGCGCTGGAAGGTAGCGCCGGCGTTCCGGAGGCCAAAAGGCATCCGGGTGTAGCAGTAGCAGCCCTTGGGAGTGATGAAGGCCGTCTTCTCTTGGTCCTCGAGTGACATCATGATCTGGTGGTACCCGGAGAAGGCGTCCAAGAAACACAGCAGCTCGCACCCGGCCGTGGAATCCACGATCATGTCGATCCGCGGCAGGGGGAAAGGGTCCTTGGGACAGGCCTTATTCAGGTCTGTGAAGTCGATGCAGAGTCTCCACTTGAAGGTCATGGGTTTCGGTACCACCACGGGGTTGGCCACCCAGCTTGGGTGGGGAACCGACCGGATGACACCAGCTTCTATCAACTTGTCCACCTCGGCGATGATGAATTCCAGCTTTTCCTTGCTTTGGTTCCGGAGAACCTGCTTCACGGGGCGAGCCCCCGGATTGACCGCCAGTTTGTGCTCGATCACCTCCCTTGGAACGCCGGGTAAACCTGACGCCTCCCACGCGAAGACGTCAGAGTTTTCCCGAAGGAAGGCGACGAGCGCGCTTTCCTATTTGTCGGTGAGGCGGGCGCCGATGGTGATGGAGCGAACTCCGTCGCTGGTTAGCGCCACCTTCTTGGTCAGCTGCGGATCGCCATGGAATGGCGCCTTCTTGGGGGAGTAGATGTGGAGCCCCCGGGTGCCCTTCGCCCCCGGGGAGAGCCCCATCATCATCCTCCTGTACACCTTGAGGGACATCCGCCATGATTGCCACCGTCTGGTTCAGCTGGTGAACGCAGTAGATAGCATCGTCGATGTCGGCCTTGACCTTGATCACCCCACGGCGCCGGAATCTTCAGCATGTTGTAGGCGAAGTGGGAGACGGCCATGAACTTGGCCAGAGCAGGTCTGCCAAGTATGCCGTTGTACGGTAGCGGAGTGTCGGCGATGTCGAAGACGATTTCCTCGGTGCGGAAGTTCTTGGAGTCGCCGAAGGTGACCGGAAGGGTGATCTTCCCGAGGGGTCGAGTAACACTTCCGTTCACGCCTTGGAACACCCGGTGTCTTGCAGGCGAGACAGGGGATTTGAAGGATAGCCAGGACCTTCGCCGTCAGCAAGTTGAGGCTGGAGCCTCCGTCGACCAGCATCTTGGTGACCTTGTAGTTGTGGATGACGGGCGACACGATCAGCGGCAGGGTCCCGACCCCGGCAGTGTTTGCAGGGTGGTCTTCTGGGTCGAAGGTGATGACTTGACTAGACCAGTCCAGGGGCTTGGACGGAGCAGAAGCAACCGCGTTCAGCTCCCGGACAAGTCTCTTGCAGGCGCCGTTGGAGGGAGGCAGAGAAGACCCTCCGTGGATGCACCCGACAACTCCAGTGACTTCTTGATACTTGCCGCCGTTGCCTCCTTGGGGAGCCGGAGCTTCCCCGTTGCCGCCGTGGGCGGCCTCCGGAGTGTTGTACCCGCGACCACCTTGACCGCCGCGTCCTCCTCCACGGCCCCCGCGGCCACCGCCTCGGTTCCATCCACGGCCGCCTCCGCCTTGGCGACCCGTGGGACAGTCACGAGCGATGTGCCCGGCAGTGCCGCAGTTGTAGCAACCGTCTTGACTGACCCCATCAGCTCGGCGTTGCTCCCGGATGGCGAGGTTCTTGAGCATGCGGCAGTCCTTGAGCAAGTGGTTGCCTTCTGGATGGATGTGGCACCAGGGATCACCTTCACCTTCTTCCTCGGAAGTCGGCGCGGGCTTGGTCTTCTTCGGAAGAGGCTCGGTGACGAAGATCCGCTTGTCGGGTCCAGGGTCCCGCTTCTTGTTCTTGGCTGGAGCGACCTTGTCCTCGGGTTCATCCTCCCCGGGGAACTTGGCTCCTTCTTCAGCTCGAGCGCACCGATCTGCAAGCTCCCAGAGCTTACGAGCAGACTCGACGCGATGGATGCTCAGCTTCTCGCGCATCTTGGGGTTGCGGACGTTGGCGTGGAAGGACTGGATCACCAACTCCTCCTTGATGCACGGGATGGTGTTCATCTTCTGGGTGAAGCGCTGGATGAACTTGCGGAGAGTTTCACCCGGCAGCTGCTTGAAGTCGTGGAGATCACTGGGAGCCCCCGGGCGCTCGTACCCGCCTTGGAAAGCCCCCAGAAACTGCTCCTTCAGTGCCCGCCAGGAACGGATGGAGCACTTGGGAAGGTTGAGAAGCCAAGTCTGGGCATCTCCCTTCAGGGCCAAGGGAACCAGTTGGCCATCATGACCTCGTCGGCCCCGGCAACCATCGCAGCAAGAGAGTAGATCTGCAGAAAGTCCCGGGGGTTCGTGGTGCCGTCGTAGCGGAGAACGTCGATCTTGAATTTCTTGGGCCAGTTGAAGTGGCGGAACTCGGGGCGAGGGCGAGGCAGCCTTCGGCGAGGTCGATGCCCCGATCTTCCCGGCGGTGACGTTCTCGGCGACGCTCGATGCGGGTGCGCATATCCTCGTTCTGACGGCTGTTGAGCTCGTCACGAAGATCTGGGTTGCGCGAGGTAGACGACCCGATGGAGATGGCCTCGCCGTGATCGCGGTTTAGCCGATCAGCCATCGGTGGCGCGGTGCGAGGAGGCGCCGTCTTGGCTTGACGTTCACCACGAGGCTGGCCTCGCGGATCACGTGTCTTGTCTTGTGCTGCTCCGGGATCGTCGACGGTGGGAGCTTGAGTGGGTTCGACCCACGGACCACCATCGGCGAAGTCGAGGAGCCTCTCGACGCGAGTCCTCCATTCTTGGTAGACCTTGGGATCGCCGCTGCTTGGAGGGAACTGCATCAGGGCCTTGGCAGCGACTAGAGCATCATGGCGAGCTTGCACGTCCGAAGGCGAGTGCGCGGAGGTCTTGCTCTTGGATGCTCGTGGATCCCCGCTGGGGCGAACGCCGTGGTTCCCTCCTCCAGCGGTGGGCTCCTTGCCGCGCCGTTGCAGACGCTCTTCTCCCCGAGCGAGGAGGAGGCATGGTGGTGCCCTTTGGAGCCGCCGCTCCGCCAGGGCCGTTGTCCTTGTCGCGACCGTCCACTTCGTCCGGCGCCACCCTCTCCATGGGAGGCGGGGACGGAGAGACGCTCCGCCGTGCGCCAGCAGCACGACGTTCAGCTGAAGCTTGAGTGCGTGAGGGAGAGACCGGCTTGGACGCCGCAGGATCTCCCTTCTTCCTCGGAGGCATGCTTGACGAAGAACTTGCCGATGAACTTGATGAAGATGAAACCAGCGCTTGCGCCCCCTACCTGGCGCGCCAGATGTCGTGTCTCGTTGCACGGACACCGGGAGTATAGGATACCCCCTTTTAGGTTCGGCACGGGGCGCGAAGGAGGCTGAGAATCGTCTTCTTGGGCGGAGTCTAGATCAAGCTCTCCTCTCCACGATCAAAGCATGCAACCAAAGGGACACAAGGAGCTACCCAGGTTCAGGCCGCCCGGAGGCTAAAAGCCCTACTCCTGCATGTCTGGATTGATGGGTTCTTCATAGTGTGGCTTACAATGGAACCTCCCGGATGGGTACCCGGAAGGGTTTTGGCTGGAGGTAGAAGAAGGACAGATCCTGACCCGGAGGAGATCACCTTCCTCTCTACCTTCGCAGCCCTAGTCTAGTCTTGCTCTGGTTCTAGCTTGGTTCTCCTTGTGTTCGTCCTTGCTTCGACCTCCCCTCCTCCGTGCCTTGGTCCTCCTTTTATAGGCTAAGGGGTTGCCACAGGGTCACGTGAGGGGCATGAGGGACCTTCGGGGTGAAGGACCCTCCTCATCTAGTTTAGGGGAGACGTGGCCTCTCCTCAGCCTAGCGTCTCCTTTGGGTTAGGTGGGAGCGTCCGCCTTGGGGTGGACAGGAGCTGACACCACCACGGGACGTGCTTCCCGCCCGCGCTGCCTTCGCCTTGCTTCCCAAGTCTTCCGCGGTGAGGTGGAGTGCTTATCCACAGGGACGTGGGGAAGTACCCGAGAGGGAGCCTGGCCTCCTGCCGGGAACTCGGGCTCTCGGGTCCTTCCTGGCCTTCTTGCTTGGTTCGGGGACCCGGAAGGTCCCCAGGACCGGAGCCCTTGTCGATGTAGGCCATGCGTGTCTTGACGGTGAACCCGCCAGCTTGACTTGAGTCTTGGTCTTGTCCATCTTCATCTTGGGCCCACATGGGGTGGACCCACTTTGGCAGTACTAGGGGAACCCCATGTTTCACTGCTGCGACAGTAGGTTCATGTCTCCTTGGTCTGTGCTTGAGTTGACAGAAACAATTAAGGTCAAGGATGTGTTGTTGCTATTAGGGGTAAAACAGCGGTGTTTATTACTTTGTGTTGTAACCATTTCTTACATTACGTACCATGTTTATTGTAATTATCTATTGCTTGCAACTTAATACTTTTGGGTGACATGCTGTATAGCGATCCCGGGGTGGATTATTAGTCATAGACGCAGTTGGATTACGGTATGTGTATTGTGACGTAATGTCCAATTAAATACTATAGTGAACTATATTATGTCATGATAGCATTGTTATGCGTCCACAATTTGTCAATTGCCTAGCTGTAATTTGTTCACCCAGCATGTTATCTATCTTTTGGATAGACACCACTAGCGAAATGTGGACCCGGTCCAATTTTTCCATATATTTACAACCGTTTCCATAGCTTTTAATCATCATTTGTTGGCTGCTCATTTTTGCTCTCATAATATTTTCCACACCATACGTTTAATATCTTTGATTCAGCAAGCCAGAGAGATCGACAACCTTTCTGTTTTGTTGGGACAAGTGTTGTGTGCAGGTCCACGTTAATCTACATGCGCCACAGTAGATTGACACCAAGTTGAAGTCTCTCAAATCCTACTGGTTCGACAAGCTTGATTTTGAAATCAAGAGAATTTTTTTGCTACGCTGAATCATACCTTCCTCTTGGGGTTTCCCAGCGATTGTATGATTCGCACCATCAGCCGACGGTACGGCGTCCGACGATCCTGGACGAGAGGGAAAGGGTCCCTCTGTCGTCTCTTCGACGACACAAATAGCGAGCTGGTGTGTTGGTCTCCTCTTGTTGGTGCCTCTTGTGTCGACCCTTGCCTCGCCTCTGCTCTACGTCACAGAGGAAGATGATGATCTCTACTTTTCAAGCAGCGCTTTCTTTTCTTATTTTTTGTTTGCGTGTTTTGTTGAGTTCTGTAATTTGTATCTCACTCAGTACATGTCATTGTTGCTTTATTAATTTAAAGTTGGGATCTTTGAGCCTTGGATCTAAAAAAACCAGGAAAATGATCCTAGATCTAGATGGGGATAAGGTACAAGTTTGCAAAATTTTAACTCGAAATTCGATGTACCATGGGACAAAAATGACATATGGCTGGATCTGGGTGGTGAACAGTACCCGGTTTTAAAAACAAAAATTTCCCGATTTAGCCTTTTTGTGTAGCCCGGATTAATACAACAAATTTTGATTAAAATATTTGCACGCTTATAAATTTCGACACTATCTACATCCTCGATTTTTTCCAAATTTTAGAAACCACGAAATACCGTTTTGAATTTTGGAAAAAATGAGCAACATGGAGCTCGGGCTACATTTGCACGAAAGGAGTTGAGATGGATGGCACTCTGATATATATCTCAGTCCGACTTTCTCTTGAGAACTTGCCTGTGGCAAGATGGTTAGGAGGGTGGTTGTACCCCCAGCCTACAAGAGTTCAAACCCCAGGTTTGACGATGTGTTTCTCATTTAAGACGAAATATTGTTCAGTGGGAGGCGACGTTTTCGTCGACAGCGAGACGCCCGTGGTGACTTCGTCAATCTCAAGACTCAACCCGCCGACTCGGTCTTTCGGAGGTGCTCATAGGGGTAGGGTGTGCATAGTGCGTTCATAGGGTGAGTGTGTGCGCGTGTATATGAGCGCATGTGTTGTACCGTGTTTCGAAAAAAAAAGTCCGACTTTCTCGTACCAGACACATACATATCTGGAAGCTCCACGTGTTTAATGTCATGTGCTGGCAAGTTGGCGTATATACGGAAGGAAATGTAAGCAAAATTGTAGCTAGCCCCTAGGAGGTGTACCATTCATTTTGCTAGATCTGCACGCGGGGTATAAATTGGATATATATGCATATATTAGGTAGTACTATCCATCACTATATATTAATGCGATCGCTGAGTTTAATACCTCCCCTTATCTTTTTCTTGACCAAGTTGATTAATGCCTTCCTATGGTGTTTGAATATCATCAATATATAGTTGCTTCTACCTAATCCACCCTATATATATTTCTAGGAGCCTGGTAGAGAGGGCGTCACGATCAAAAATAAACGAGGGCACTGACTGATTGCATATCAATCATCGCTTAGTGAGCTATTAGTTGCTGGCAGTAGCGCTTCGCTTGCATGCAAGGTGGCTAATAAAAGCGCCAGGTAGACAGCGGTTGGCGTAGAGTAGTACTAGTAGCACCTATTTCCTGAGTCCCGTTCTATTGAGTTGAGTCACAAGACAATCCAACGTTGAAGATGGGGGAGAAGACTAGGATGATCAAGCTTCTCCTTGCGGGGCTTGTCGTCCTCGTCGGGAGCACGCAGGCGATGGCCGATGAACACAAGAGCGGCGGTGGTATGAGGAGGCTTACGGCGCTGCCCAACGTACCGGTGCCTATCACCATCCTCACATCCGCAGTTGACAAAGGATCCGGTATGTACATATACAAATATGGTTGTAACAAGTTCGACTTTACCTTCGTGTTATGTCGATGTCCAGTGACATGTTAGTCGACCGAACCACTTCAGTTTGGAAGGTTTATAGTTTAAATTATATGTCCAATCTAATCGATCCTCACGATCCTTTTACGGTCGCCTGGACACATGTATGTTAGCGCAGAGATAAAATACTAACACGTAGTACATGTCTAACGACGACCACATGCACGGTCCAATCAAACTCATACCTCAATAGACAAAAAAACAAGAAAAAAAGCAAACATTAAAATGTCATCATTTTTCGAAATGCTAACAAGAGTATTTCCTTTCACATATGAGAAAAAAGAACACTTCCGATTAATTAGTAAAAATAAGGCAAAAACTAGTGGCAGTCAACTTCTATAAGTTGATTTCAAACGTCAGATTCAAAATCTACTTTCAACCATTTAGATTTACATCAAATTTACATTCAAGCCTTGCACTGCATATCTATATTCATCCCAAATGTTCTAATGCAATAGCTCATGAATTTAGTTAGATCCTTGCCGATCTGGTCTTAATTGCATATTAAGTCCCAAATATCTATACTATAATATTCTTAACTGCCGTGATGGTACGTTTATTGGTGGTACGTCGGGTGGTGGTACGTTCGCCCTTCCAGAAATCCTACCGTGTGCCTATGATCCAATCCAATTAGGATTCTGCTCTACGGAGTACAACTCCTATACGTTCGGCCATCACTAAAAAAACAGGACACCGGGGGAAAAAAGGCAACGCCTTGATCCCTTGACCATCGTGGCATCGTCTCCAACCTGTTATCCCCGACCTCCCGCCGCCGCCCCTCGCGTATGCTACCTCTCTTCAGCTCGTGGTCAACCTGCCTCCCACACGATCGATCCGCACCCGCCAAGGCGCCCACCTTACTGTCCTCGTACACGCAGCTCGACTGTAGGGGATAGGCGGAGAAGATCGAGCTTGTGCTCGCGTTCCCCGTCGGCTCGGTACGTTGGCGTGGTTGTTGCGCCGCCGTGCTGATATCCCACATCTGCGCTCCTCCGTACAAGCGGAGGGGTGTTTAGGAGAGAAATTGAGGGCAAAACGAATAATGGAGTTCTCGGCCACGGCCGTTGTGTTCAGTCGAGGTGGAGGCCATGAGGGACCTCAACTGCTCGGTGGAATCTGATCTAGAGCCTAGAGGTATAGGCCAGGATGGAGCTCGGCTGCTCGGTGGAGGCGGAGCTGGAGTTCACGGAGGAGCTCGTCGACAGATAGATCGGCAGGTGCGAGGTTGGGTCATGAGGGAGCTTGCAATGTGGCACATGAAGATTAGGAGAGACGAGGGGTTGGAGAAGAAAGGAGAGATGGGAGATTGGGAGTGGGACTCGATTCTGCAAAATGATTTCTTCAAATCAGCTACGCTGCTACCCCGCTCTGTTCTCTTTCTTCAAATCAATCTTCTGCAGCACTCCGCACTGCCTGCCGTGTTTCTTCAGATAAATTAATATGCTGCTGCAGTTTGGTCAGACAATAAAAGAGCGTACTAGAAAGATACACGCGGTGTGGAGATAAGACTGGACTCTAGAAGTATTTGGGACTCGTAGAAGTATTTTGCGTAGATGCTGCTTAATTTCATCTGACAAGATTGAAATACTTGACAAAGTATTATTTTGGACAACACAGCACATCACGAAGCTCATGAGGAATTGGCATGAATAATGCCATCGACGATGTACAGGTCGTCGCCACTTGAATACTCCAAATAGATCAAAATGACCGGAGTTCAAACAATACTTGTAGGCAAAACAAAGGTGTGGATCTGACCTGATGTTGTCATACAAGAGTTATGGGCACATTGGAGTAAATGTGTGTATCAGATATCCTTCGAATTTTTATTCCGCTTCTTGGAAGACTATTTTTCTTTTCCTTTCCGTAAAGGTTGTTGTATATACAATTTGACATATAGTGAAACATGTAAGAGGACAAAAAACCATTGGTGCAGCCAATATATTTCAAGGATACATTTGATGTCAAGTCATGTCAACTGATAAATTTGAACCCGTTGCAACGCATGGGCATTTTGCTAGTATATATATATCCGTAGGAATCCAGCAAATTTAACATTAATTAGGCATTAATTGTGTTACCCAGCGAGTATTATTCTAGATTGCTACGAATTTGTGGTTAACTTCTTTTTGCAATATTTCAAAACATTTATCATGTTAATTTCCTTAATTCTTAAGTTTTAAAATAGTACTATGTGCTTTTAACCATGGCTTGTATTATGTGTACTACGATTACCATGATTTTGATACATTTATATAATTGCCAATTGCCACGTGTAATTTGCGATGTTTTTAATTTTTTCATGGTAGATCTATTTTTTTATAAAGAAAAAAATATTAATATCAAGTTCATATCAATTACACCGGAGCACTGCAACAACGTAGTATGAGCCACCGAAAGTAGGATTAACATGTGATATATAGTACAATGCAAAAGTATGTACTCCCTCCGTCCAATAATAACTGTCTTAGATTTGTCAAAAATGAATGTATCTAGACATGAAACATGTATAGATACATCTACTTTTATATAAACTTGAGACACTTATTTAGAACGGAGGGAGTATATATGTATTGTACGTGGACTGCTGCAGCTAGCTAGCTAGCTATCTACGGAGTAGTATCCACATATATATGACGGCACCGTATATGTAAATGATGGATGCAGTGTGCCTCGATGGGACGCCGCCGGCTTACCACCTGGACCCAGGCTACGGTGCAGGGAAGAACAGATGGATCGTCAACCTAGCGGTACTTAATTACGCAAACGTGTGGTATGTCCAAGTCGATCGACCATGATATATTTAAGTTATACACGTCCGTGCGCGCAGGGAGGCGGTTGGTGCGACAGTGTGAGCTCGTGTCTGAACCGCAAGGCGAGCAGTTTCGGGTCGTCGAATCGCATGGAGAAGCAGATGAACTTCTCGGGCATCCTGAGCTCCAGCCCCGTCGACAACCCTGGTACCCCCAGTATGAATAAAGCATCATCCTAGTATGAATCAAGCTGACATTTGCACCTATGTATGTCAGATTTCTACAACTGGAACCGGGTGATGATCCGGTACTGCGACGGCGCGTCCTTCGCTGGTGAAGGCTACCACGGTGGCTCCGGGATGTATTTCCGGGGCCAGCGCATCTGGAACGCTGTCATCCAGCACCTCCTCTCCATTGGGATGGCCTCTGCAGACCAAGCGTTGCTGTCGGGGGCCTCTTCCGGGGCCCTGGCGGTGATACTGCACTGCGACCAGTTCCGCGCCTTCTTCTCCGGCCGGGGCACCACCGTCAAGTGCCTCGCCGACGCAGGACTCTTCCTCGACGCGTAGGTTCACGGTGCATGCATCCACAATGCTCCAAGTTAATTAACGCTCTAATTGTTCACCCGCCATGTTTGTATGCATATATGCTTGCAGCGTGGATGTCACTGGCGGCCGTACATTGAGATCCTACTACGGGCGTGTCATAGCTACTCATGGAGTGGCTCAGAACCTGCCGGCGAGTTGCACTGCTCGTCTCGACGCCACCTCGGTGCGTATGAATTGTGTGCATACTTGTATATATATGTTCCTGGTTGGTGTCCCGTCTCATCTCAACTTACCCCTATCTTCCTCATGCACGTACGTGCATGCCATGCAGTGCTTCTTCCCGCAGAATATAATCGGCAGCATAAATACCCCAATATTCCTGCTAAATGCGGCCTACGATACCTGGCAGGTATAGCAAGTTTTTCACCTCATATCATCCAAGTCTCTCCTCCTATGTCTATATGCATGTAATACATTCTGACAAGGGGAAATGTAATTCAGATCCGGGAAAGCTTGGCCCCGGATGGAGCTGACCCCAACGGCACTTGGCGAGCCTGCAAGTCTAACCGTTTAGCATGTGACGCATCCAAGATGACGGTCTTGCAAGGTAGATACATTGTTTAATTTGGCGTGCATCGTACTCGTACCACATGATGATATTTGCGTATCGAGATCAACACGATGGTCTAAATTATGTGTATCGGTCCATGCCTACGAGTGTAGCTTTCAGGGACCAGATGGTGGCAACTGTTCAAGGTTTCTCCCGTTCCAAGAGCAATGGGCTCTTCATAAACTCATGCTTCATTCATGGTCAGTCCAAGAACCCTGCCACTTGGAATGCAGATGGCTCTCCTGCTATTCATAACAAGGTATACCTAGCAAGCAACTAGGTTTGAAGTGGATTACATCAAGCATTGATTCACGTAAATTGTGTTGTTCTTGCGTTCACAGAATATCAGGAAATCTGTGGGTGACTGGTACTTTGGGCGGGCTGAAGTGAAGGCCATCGATTGCCCCTATCCCTGCGACAACACATGCCATCACGAGATGTGACAATAACGGATTTAGTTTTAAAAAGAACAAGGAGCAATACATTAGAACAGAGTGATTACTCTTGGCATGTCTTGAACTATTGTTGCATTTACTTTTTTTGTTAACTCGTTTCAGACGAGAAAAATATGCGTATCCATGCAACGGTACATATCAAGGCAAGTGAAATAGTTACTATACCAGTTGATGAGCTCAAGCACATCCTGCAATAACTTACTAAAAATTAATAATTCGAATCAATGTGGTTCTAACCACTTTACCCATATTTATGTTATCGTTCTTCGAAATATCCAAGGGAAATTCCCGGCTAACAAAGTGGCGCATTATTTGTATACAAAGACCATGATGCACTGGAGTGGAAAATCTTGATGCTAAGAATAGATGCCTAATTAGTAAATGTTTGTTTAAATTACAAAATGAATACAGTGTGTGGCAAGATCTACTACTCCCTACATCCTGATTCCAAGGTTTAGATGGCAATTCTTTAGGCCCTAGGTATTCACTGGTTGGGGCTGAAATCTTGCATCCAGTGATGGGGAGAGGAAACCATGCCCAAATTAAAAGTGAATCAATGAAAACACGCCTAAGAGGTGGAGGCATCCTCGTGTCGTGTCTCGGATGACGGACACCGGGAGTAAAGGATACCCTATTTTTAGGTTTTTAGGTTCGGCACGGAGCGCGAAGGAGGCTGGGAAACACTTCACCCGGGGGAAGTTCGTCGAGTTCTTCGGTCCGGCGATCAAGCACACAACACAGAGACGCAGAGAGTTTTACCCAGGTTCAGGCCGCCTGGAGGCTAACAACCCTACTCCTGCATATCTGGATTGAGGTGTTCATCATGGTGTAGTTTACAAGGGTGGTCTCGGGGGTGAACCAGCGGAGAGTCGGCCGGAGGTAGACGAAGAGCAGATCCTGCCCTGAGGAGATCACCTCTCTCTCTACCCTCCAAACCCTAGTCTAGTCTTGCTTGAGCTCTGCTTGCCTCGTGTCTTGCCTCGGTGCCTTGGTCCTCCTTTTATAGGTTAAGGGGATCCCACATGGGCACGCGAGGAGCGTGGGGGGTTTTAGGCGGGAAAACCCCCCGGTGGTCTTCTGGAGGCGACGTGGCCTTCTCTCGTTCAAGTATCTCTGGTGGTTAGGTGCAGTCGTCCACCTTTGGGGAAATCAGGACGGACAGAGTCTGACAACCCCACTGACCAAGCCCAAGGCGACGTCACTGGAGGCGCGCCCTTCGTCTTGGCGCCCAAGTCTTCTACCAGCTTCCTGCACTAGCTGGCATGCTTATCATATTTGGTGTACGGAGGGTGAACCGGGTGCACGCCTAGCCTCCTGCCGGGTGCTTGGACCCGCTGGTGCTCCGCCTGGTTCGCCGGTTGCAGGTGACCCCGTAAGGCCACCTGGTCCTTAGCCGTGGTGTGTCGATGTCGAACTTGTCGGGTTTCCATGAGGCAGATGGGCTGGCCCACCTGCCGGTCTTGACTCCTTGGCTTGTCCATCTTCTTGGTGAGCCCAGGTTGTGGACCCATTTTGGCAGCACTAGGGGAACCCCATGTTCCACTGCTGCGACAGTAGCCCCCGGGCATAGTCCCGGCGGGTACATCCTTCTGCTGTCGGGGCTATGACCAAAGATTCAGTCAAAGTGGGTTCCCAACGTCTTGTCTTGGTCGACTCGTTGTCGTGGCCGCGCTGAAGAAGAGTCAGCGTGAGCCCCTGGGTCTTCCTCGCCTTGGCAAACGTGGCGATCCGTGCGGGCCGCCAACGTTTATCTTGAATCCAACGAGAAGAAGCGCTCAAGGCGGAACGCCTCCTCGATCCCCACGTCAGTCGAAGTAATGGGGCCACGACGTGACGCGTGGGATGCCTTATAAACCACGACTCGGCGATACTGTAGCCGTTACTCTCCCAAATCACCGAAATCCCCAAATCGCCGCTCACCAGCTTCATCTTCTCCACTTCGCCGTGCACCGCCTTCTTCTTGCATTCCACCCTTGTGAGAGTAGATCCGTGATCCTCCTCAACCCCAATGGCTAAGAGAAAGCAGGCCACCCAGAAGAAGCCTGATGGCGCTTCGCTCATCAGGAGGCAACCTTCCCCCAGATCCACTCGGGCGCAAAAGAGAGCGGAGCGCAACGCTGCACGGGTGGAGATGCGCAAGCAGAAAGCCTTGTTTCCGAGCATCTACGCTGCCGACGGCCAGCTGATGCGAGGAGCCCAGCATCTTGGGGTGATGGGTTCCGAGGCTGCGCCCGAAATTCCTGCTCGAGTGGTGTTTGACATCCTGCCGCCATCGGAGACCAGGACAGCCAAGCAAATCCCGATCATCAATAGCTTCATGAAGATGAGGCTAGTCCCCCCATTCTCCGAGTTCTTCAAGGAGATCTTGCGTGCGTACGGGCTGAAGCTTCTGCATCTGACTCCCGGAGCCATTCTGGACTTGGTGGTCTTCGCCCACGCATGTGAGGTGTTCGTCGGGGTGATGCCATCCGTGGCCTTGTTTCGCCATTTCTTCTACCTACGCATCGGTAAGGATGTCTGGATGGGGGGCGGCATCACCTTCTACTTCCGCCCGAAGGTCAAGCACGACTACCCCAAGATGGTAGTCAAGTCCAAATGGGACGAGTGGAGGAGCGGCTGGTTCCTTGTCGGAGTACCAGAAGCTCTGCCACAACTTGAAGAGCCAACAGTGCATCCGGTGGGTTTGCCAACTTGGAGGGGCATCAGCCAGCAGGATGCCGAGTTCTCGGCGGTGGTAGCTCGCCTCAAACTTCTCCAAGAGCAGGAGTCTCAGGGGCCGCCATTGTTGCTCACTTCCTTTGCAACCGCCTGGCTCCTTTGCAGCGGCGGCCGCACCCGGCTTGGGACTTTCAAGGCGGTCAAGATCCGTCCCGCCTGAGGAGCCCCGACATGGACGACCAACACCTTCAGGACGCCATGAGGGGGATTTTTACCCCAGATGTGGAGTACAGCTCCGATGATGATGACGATGGTGATGAGGCCGGAGCCGATGACGACGAAGAAGATGACAACGATGACGACGAAGAAGATGACAAAGACGACGACGCGGAGGAAGATGAAGGAAAGAAAAATCCTCCCCCGCGTCATCTCCCGGAAACCACCGCGGTCCCAGATCCAGGGGCGAGCCTCCTTTCCCCTCCCGTGGATGTAGTTGGCGATGATGGCGATCCCATGGAGACAAAGACCGATACTGGGCCTTCATGCTGGCTCCACGCAGCGGCGCACCCTCCCGGCGCCCGCTACTGGCCTCAGAGCCTTTAGCTGCCGCGAGCTTGTAGCCTCTGAGCCCCCATGCTTCTTCTGCCGGGTCCAGAGGCGGATCCGTGGAGGTTCCCGTATCGCTGGGGTGCAAGCGTGCTTGCGGGTAAGTATCTGACTTGTTCGTTTTTGTCTTGAATCATGCCTTGCGCTTGCTATAGAAGATGTTTTCTGAGGAGAATGACCGAATATCGTTGCAGGGATCGATCCTCCCCAGAGACCAACAAGAGGCCACGAGACGCGGCTGAGGATGACACGGCCACTAGTGCTAGGGCTCGAGGAGGGAAAACAGCCCTTCCTATCCTTGCGGGGACGGAGGACCGCAGCTGGAACAGCGTGGGGAGCGCGACTGTGGCCTCCCCAGTCCGCCCACAGGAGAAACCGAAGACGTCACAACACCGGAACTGGCAGGTACATCCCATCCCGTTGGGAGGACTCCTCTTTTGTGAGGTGGATCTTGCTTGTCTGATATTTTTCTCTTGTCTTGATTGGGCAGACGCCTCAGTGGCAGGTGGTTCTCTTCCGGGCAACCCCCCGGGTGCTGCTAGTCAGGAGAAACCGTTGTCCCTCACCCTGTCTAGAGATTCGGAAGTGACCAAGGGCATGCCCGAGACGGAGGTGGTGGCGTGCCTGGAAGGCAAGCTTGACGCTGAGCCCGCCAAGGGTCCGGGAAACAGTGGAGCGCCGGGCGCCGAAGAAGTCCCAGATATCTTGAACAGCTCATGGATGACTGGGCAGGAGCTGTCGGTTTTTACCGAGTTTTCAACCAGCTCTGGCGTGAGCGCGGAGATCACCACACTGACATTGATCAAGGGGGATCTGTCTGCGAAACGCATTGGTAACACGCGTGCTCCGGGACACTCGCAGGAGGGAGCCCCCGGAATCACGATCAGTGGGGCGAATACCATGGATGCCATTCTTCAGGGAATGTGCCAACTGGATCGGGAGCTCGCAGCCCGCGAGAATGCCTTGGTGGAAACCAGCACTTGCATTGAGGACCTGATCCAGAGTGGGTCAGAAAAGATTACCCGTCAGGGGAAAAGGTTTTACACCATGTGGAAAGGATTCGAGAAGAAAGGTGTTTCTTGGAAAGAAGAGCGCGATCTGCGCGAGCAGGAGATCTCTGAGAAGGAGAGGCAACTGGAGGCCCAAGAGGCCAAACTGGCTAAGGAAACCAAAGCTCTAGAGCTTCGGAAGCAACAGATTGAACTAGATGTTGCGAAGCTCTAATAGGATCAGAAGAAAGAGGCGGATCACCACAAGGAGGAGATTTCCCTCAAGGATAAGAACATCTAGATTGGCAGCTGAAGGAACAAGAAGCCAATCAGATTATCGAGGACGTCAAGAAAGAGTTTCACGAGGCGCAAGAATTTGTCCGGTCTTTTTTGATCAAGGCCGAGGAAGACGGCCAAAAGATGTCTGAGCTGACAGAATCGCTGAAATCGCGGGACTCGGAACTTGCATCGTTGAAGGGAGACCTCCAAAAGAACGAAGAGATCCTCTCCCAAGCAACTGCTGAACTGGCTGAAGTCTGCCACCATCTCCAAGAAGGCCTGGCTGGCATAGTGGCTGCCGGAAAGGAAGCCACAATGCGAGTGAGGCAGCTGAGCTTGAACATTGAACCGCTGATGCATGTAAAATGCATACATGAACTTTGCACTTTAATTGCTTATATTCCAATCATATTTGCATCATATAAGGGTTATATCAATGTTTTATAATGATTTTTGGGAATATTCATTTATTTCCTATTTTTTATGGAATTAACCCTGCACAGGCAGAAACCCCCGTTTTCTTATTTTAAATTTTAGGGACCCAAACGTCAACGAAATCACCTGGAAATTTATGGGCGTTAATATTTGGAAGGAAGAAGACCCGTGGGCGAAGGAAGCGAACAAACGGAGGTCCGAGGACTAAACGGGGGTGGCCCACGCGGCCAGGTACTGTGGCCGCGTGGGACCCACCCATTTGGCCCTCGTGGCTCCGCTGCCGTCGATCTTTCATCCACCGCCTTCGTTTTGACCTAAAAATGCCTATAAAAAAGGTCCCCCGACGTTCTCTGGAAGGAGCGCCGCACAAACACAGAAACACCGAAACAGAGATCAGGAGCTGCAGATTGGAGGGGGAAAACTCTGGCGGGGCGCTGCCGGCGTGGTCTCCATCTTCTCCATCGACTTCTCCACCGTCTCCATTATGAAGAGGGAGTAGTCCACCTCTGGACTATGGGTTTGTGGAAGTAACTTATGTATCTCTCTCTCTTAAGCTTCACTAATTAGCACCGTATGAGATGCTGAACATGATTACGGTCACCGTTGTAATACCTTTGTGGTGGATCTTTATGAGTTAATATATGTGTGAGATTGCAATTGTTTTACTTCAGTTATGAAAGTAGATGCATATTATGTACCCCGTTCTTGTTTACTTGTTTTGATCAAGCATGTTTATGAGAGCGTGTGAGGGGGAACGTGTGCATTAGTTGGAGTAACGGGGGTGGCTAGTGCAGTGAACGTGAGAGAAAGTTCTGTGATCCACTTTGGTATCTTTACCTTACTTTGTTACCTCACTAGGGATAAACTAAAATACCATGCTACCGGGGATGTGGGCGTGACCATTGCCACTACTCCATGACTAGATCTAGCATGTTCTTATTTTCACTTCATGTCATGATACTTAATGCTATACTCTGAGTTATCTTAATTACTGAGGTGTTTTGATTTAGTTCGCATCTTGGTGGAGTATAAGAGAGGTTAATAACCAAAAGATCTCTATGTTAGGACGTGATGCCTATATGATTAATAACTTGTCATGAAACTTTGTTGCAATCTCATATGTTAACTTTCGTGTTTCATTGTCCAGCACATCATTAAAGAGAGAGTGCATTTGTGAAACCATGAACCCCAGTCCATTTTTAATCATAAGAAACACCTTTCCAACACCATATACCACTTTTCTATTTTCAGCCATCATTAAATCCGAAAATACAAAAATGCTTTTCACCTTGCATACATCATTCAAAAACCCAAAAATATCATTTACCATTGCATCCACCATCATTGCATATTTATTTCTTGTTTGCATTGCATAACTATCCTGATATCATTCTTACACCTTGTGCTTGACAACCACAGGTGAGGTTGAGGACCAAAACATCTAACCTTGTTTTGTAGGTAACCAAAAGAAGGATAAGAAGATAAATCTACCACTTCAGATTCCCGAGAGTTCGATATTAAACCCTCGAGTCACCCCTCGTGGGGAAAACTGTCTTCCACTTACTACACACTCTGCACTTGGAGTCTCAACCTAATCCCTTTTACTTTTGCAAGTATCAAAGCCTTGCTCTTCGGGACCATCAACCGCCCATGCTAGACCCAAACTGCCAGAGCCTGCCACTCGTGGCAGAGTTTATCTCGAGGGTGGCCGCCGACATCAGATCTTTCAAGAACAAGACTTCTCATTGGCTTCTTAATTACAGGAATGGAGCTAGTTAGTCTGTGGCGGCGCACGTGATGGCGGCGTTCCAAGAGGCCAATCCGAACACCATCATGCCAAACTTCCAAGACTCAGCTCCCTCCTGGGCTTCTCTTCAAGCGATGGATGCCCCAGCGACTTTGCTTGCCGCGAAGCTGTTTCCTCATGTTTAACTTCCCTGCATAACATTCGAGCACTTCGTGCGCCAAATGTAATAAGCTTTGCGTTAGACCTCGTATTTGTTAAACTTGTGCTGAAATGCTTAGAACTTGCTATGCTATTTTAATTCTCGGGTGTTTTTCACTTGTCTTAGCATGTTTTCATTGTCTCCACGTCCTTTTAAGGGACCCTTCGGGATGTAAGCTTACCCGTGAGGCCCTGACTGGTCAAGAATGCACTCATAGGCCCTACCAATTCTCGGAAGGCCGCTCACTTCTTTGGCACGGACGTCCCCGGGAGGTATCAGGTTTTTCTCACCGCTTTTTACCCTCGGGAGAGTCGATACCCTAGATTGCTTGTTTGACGGTCGAGCCACATCTCTGGATTTACACATAGTTTTAACCAGCGAAATAGACAGCTTTGCACAACATGAGCTTGTTTAAGGATAACTTATCTTTTTATTGCTCATAGGAGTTCTCGAACGATCACATTGACTTCTTTCGGGTACACCTTGTAATAGCAGGGATGCTTCAGGTGCTTCTTAAGGCTTTTTTTAGCGTGCTACTCGCGGGAAAGGCTCCATGGCTTCCTCGCTTCGCACACACCGGGCAGCCAGATTCCACGGTTCCTCCAAGGTTTCCACGACACGGGTACATAGCTTCTCACGCATCTTCAGATGGCGAACATTGTCGTGGAAGACGGAGATCTCTCGCAGCTCTTCTTGAGGGATGCGGTCGACCACCCCCCGGAACCTCCAAACGTAATGCCGTAGGCTCTCCCCGGGTTCCTGCTCCAGGCGGTAGAGGTCCAGGGTTGAGGCCGGGTACGGTGTGCAGCAGGTCTTGAGGTGCTGGCTTGCCGGGCCTTCCATCTCTTCCCGGGAGCGGCACCGAGAGTTCGACCTCTGACTGGTGCCCTCCTGGGGTGGCTCCATGGGTCTTTTGCCATGGGGATCTTCAGGCTATTCCTCCACTAGGGTTGCTGGTGCAGGTACGGCAGTGCCGAGGCTTTGCGGTCGGGGTAGGACTTGCGGAAGCATGGCATTGATGAGCGTAGTCCAACAAGCTTTCCAGGCGAGTGATCCATGCCTCAGCACGGGGATCGTCCTTGTCAGATCTGGGGGGAAGGGAAGAAGCGAACGGGCAGCACCCAAAGCCTCTTTCAGCCCCCAGCTTGACTGACGTACTGGCTCACCAAGGACCTCCCGAGTTCCCGACATGGTTCTCACTTGTCGATGAAGCGATCGCCCACAAGACTTGGAGGAAGCAGCAGTTCTCGGCCGAGTAGGAGAGATCGAAGCAGATCCTGTTGCGGACAAAGAGCTTGAGGAAGATCTTGTTGAGGATGAAGAACTTGACGTAGATCTCGATGATGAACTTGAGGTTGACGAAGACGAATCAAGTGCTTGCGCCCCCTACCTGGCGCGCCAGATGTCGTGTCTCGGTTGACGGACACCAGGAGTAAAGGATACCCTCTTTTTAGGTTCGGCACGGGGCACTGATGCATGTAAAATGCATACATGAACTTTGCACTTTATTTACTCATATTCCAATCATATTTGCATCATATAAGGGTTATATCAATGTTTTATCATGATTTTGGAAATATCTTAATGATTTCCTATTTTATGGAATTAACCCTGCACAGGCAGAAAACCATAGTTTTGTATTTTAATGTTTCAGGGACCCAAACGTCGTCCAAATCACCTGCAAATTTAGGGGCGTCATTTTTTGGAAGGAAGAAGACATGTAGGCGAAGGAAGCAAGCAAACGGAGGCCTGAGGCCCAAAAGGGGGTGGCCCACGCGGCCACAGTACCTGGCCGCGTGGGGCCCACTCTTTTGGCCCTCGTGGCTCCGTTGCCATCGATCTTTCATCCACCGACGCCGTCTTGACCTAAAAACACCTATAAAAAAGGTCCCCTGGCGTTTCGCGAAAGGGGGCAGCGGAGAAACACAAAACCACGAAACAGAGAGACAGAAGGCTGCCGCCGGAGAAGATCGGAGGGGGGAAATGTCGCCGGAATCACCTTCGAAGGGCTCCACCCCCCCTCCGGCGTGTTCATCATCAACATCTACAGCAAGATCTTCTCCACCATCATCACCATGATGAAGGTGGAGTAGTCCACCCCCTGGATTTGGGTTTGTGGTGGTAACTTATGTATCTCTCCTCTCTTTGAGCTTCACTAATTAGTACCGTATGAGCTGCCAAACATGATTACGGTCATCTATGTAATTCCTATGGTGGATATTGTGGTGTGAGATGATAATTGTTATGCCTTTACCGTTGTGTTGGATCTTTTATGACTTGTCATACTTTGGAGATATTCTATGATACATGTGATGGTTTGATTTATGCATAATGCCTTGTTTATCCTTGTCATGAGGTGATTGACACCACCAAGTATGGATAGATGAGAGAGATGTGGTTATGCACATGAAATATGAATCATTGCACTAGTGTTTAAAATATTGTCCATTATGAAGTATGATGTATGTAGGTACGGGATGGCCGGTGTGACAACGGCATATGTATTGAGTGACACAGTACAACCCAACATCCTTTACCTGGGGGTAAAAAGGAAGAAGTATGCTGTGGGAGTGACAGCAACCACGCTAGCCTTACGAGGGTGACATAGCAACACAAATGATTATTTTCTTCCAACTATGTGTTTTAAAACATGTAGCCGTCATAGAAGTTTACCATGAATGCATGACAATTGTGTGTACTTTTATTATCTATAACATGATCACCACCATAGATTGAGAGAGAGAGGACGAGTGAAACCATGAACCCATGTCCATTGTTCCTATAAGAGAAACACAAACTTGAGCTTGTCCTCTTGCTACATAGAGGATTGGGCTTTCTCTCTCTTTGAGAGCTTTTAAACTCACACTTGAGCTTGTCCTCTTGCTGCATAGAGGATTGGGCTTTCTCTCTCTTTGAGAGCTTTTACTTGCTACCATTTGTCTTGTCCTCTTGCATTGAATAGGATTGGGACACTTTTACATTCTTGTTTTGCTACATCGAACTTCCATCCATCAACCACCTTGTTCTCCAAACTTGTTTAGTGCATAATCAACTAAAACTTGTGACACTTTAGTTGTAGGGAATAGATAACTTTTCTTTCTTGCTCCTGCGGATCGATACCTTACTTCCACATTGAGAGGTGCTACAGTGATCCCTTGCTCTTGGGGGTTATCAGGCACAAAGGAGGCTGGGAAACACTTCACCCGGGGGAAGTTCATCGAGTTCTTCGGTCCGGCGATCAAGCACACAACACTGAGACGCAGAGAGTTTTACCCAGGTTCATTCCACCCGGAGGCTAACAGCCCTACTCCTGCATGCCTATATTGAGGTGTTCATCATGGTGTAGTTTACAAGGGTGGTCTCGGGGGTGAACCCGGCGGAGAGTCGGCCGGAGGTAGACTAAGAGCAGATCCTGCCCTGAGGAGATCACCTCTCTCTCTCTACCCTCCAAACCCTAGTCTAGTCTTGCTTGAGCTCTACTTGCCTCGTGTCTTGCCTCGGTGCCATGGTCCTCATTTTATAGGCTAAGGGGATCCCACATGGGCACGCGAGGAGCGTGGGGGGTTTTAGGCGGGAAAACCCCCCGGTGGTCTTCTGGAGGCGACATGGCCTTCTCTCGTCCAAGTATCTCTAGTGGTTAGGTGCAGTCGTCCACCTTTGGGGAAAGCGGGGTGGACAGAGTTTGACAGCCCCACCGACCACGCCCAAGGCGACGTCACTGGAGGCGCGCCCTTCGTCTTGGCGTCCAAGTCTTTTACCAGCTTCCTGCACGAGCTGGCATGCTTATCCTCTTTGGTGTACGGAGGGAGAGCCCGGGTGCGCGCCTGGCCTCCTGCCGGGTGCCTGGACCCGTGGGTGCTCCGCTTGGTTCGCCGGGTTGCAGGTGACCCCGGAAGGCCACTTAGTCCTTAGCCGTGGTGTGTCGATGTCGAACTTGTCGGGTTTCCATGGGGCAGATGGGCTGGCCCACCTGCCAGTCTTGACTCCTTGCCTTGTCCATCTTCTTGGTGGACCCAGGTTATGGACCCACTTTGGCAGCACTAGGGGAACCCCGTGTTCAACTATTGCGACACCTCGTGACATGAATAGGTCGCTACAGGGGTGAGTCCTTCCCGACTAAGTTAAAAGCATAACCTTTGAAGGTTGCATGTTCCACTACGACGTTAGTAGGTCGTCACGGGGATGATGCCTTCCCATCTCAATTGTTGTGCAAGACCTGAATATGAATTAATTTTGGCAATCCTTGAACCTTAGTTGTAAGGCGATGAGAGGTCGTTCGTGCATGGAAAACTGTGCTGACCGAGTGACCTTGAATATGAGTGCCATGGGACCTGGGAGGTCATTGACGCATGTGAATCTGAATCTGCCGTCATAATTGTAGGTGATGATCATAATGAGATTTCTGCCCACGACGTCCATTGACACGTGACAAGGCGCTGCCGGTACTTTATGGTGTAGTGCAGGCAGTGGTTGCCTCGAAACCCTCCTACGAGCTCACGTGTTTGTTAAGGTCTCCATCTGATGGATCCGACGCGGATGGTCGTGATTATGCCAAAGGGAGAACATGAGTCCTTTTTCCCCTTATATACACTGGAAATTGTGACCTGATCCCGCACTTCATGTTCATCTTCCTCTTCTTCAATCCAACCTGCTCCCCGCATCTTTCAAGAGAGGAATTCTTAGCAATTCTTTGACCAGGAAGTCTTCTCCTCCCGAGTCGACCTTGGTCGTGCGACAGAGCCTTGCCGGGGACTGGCTCCTTCTTGCCCCACACCATGAGGAGTTCCGAATGGCGATGATGTTTTGTGGCTTGCCTCGCTGATCCAGGAGCGAACCCCCCGCCATGGTCCTCGAGCAAGGTTGTGGCCCTGGCCGCTTGTGTGCGAGTGTCTTGCAAAGACATTGGTGTTTTCCACATTATTTTTATTTCTTTTTACAAATTACTATTTTAGAAAGGTTTTCAGTATTTGGGTTGTGAACAAGATAATATCTATTTGGTGTATTGTATTACAAACAAAATGCGTAAAGAAGTCATTTATGTGTTCTGATATTATATATTGGGTACATTATAAATAAATGTGTAAAGATGTCATGTGTTCTGCATGGTGTTTGTCGGACCAGTGGAAACCAGGGTATCACAGCCCGTATGCCTTAGGCCCAGAAACCTACGCGCTGAGAACAAGACAAGTCAGCAGTCAACGAGAGCATAGCCCGCTCCACCAACCCTCGTGAAGACCCACACGGCCAAGGCGAGTGGCCTCAAGAGGACACTCCTCCAGCAGACGATATGAATAAATGTGTAAAGATGTCATTTATGTGTTCTGATATTATATATTGGGTACATTATAAATAAATGTGTAAAGATGTCATGTGTTCTGCATGGTGTTGTCGATATGAATAAAATGTTATTGTTATTGTTGTTGATATCGTGTTGTAAAATCTGTGTATTGTGTTGTGAGAGAATATGTATTGTGAATTTGTGATGTGAAACCATAATATGGTATATCCTTTGAAATCAATGGAATTACTAAATGCACGATGCTCGTCGCAAATGGTCAAAACGACAAACACGTAACCGATGTTAGCACAATGCAAACGATGGTTAAAAATGCTCATTTTTTATTAGGGCTCGTCTCGGCAACATATATTTGTGGTAAATTGTTTTCTTTAGTGCACCCACATCATAAAGAGGTGTTCCCCAGTTGCCGATATGTCATCCACATCAGTGACATGATTGTAGTGATGAGATCATTGTCGGTTTTCCACGCGGGTTTTCACCCATGTCCGATATGCCGCTCTGTTCTAGTGAGTTCATGCAGTTCGTCCTCTACGCTGGAGTAATGGTCACGAAAATGACCGTGTGGGCCAGCAGTTCCTCCTTAGTCCGCTTGAGGGTAGGGTAGAGTTGTTTTGCTTTGGTTTCGAGTACATGCGTGTATAACTGTATATCTCGATATCTTCCTAGGATGCCTCCAGCATGTGCACTGTCGCTCGTAGAGAAGCCATCTCTACCTTGAACACCGCCCACCATCAAGCTGTGTTGAGTTCCTCGATCGATCATCCCATGACATGGTCATGCATGCGTGTGCGCTGATGAAATTGGCTCATGCATGCGCTGATATACTTGTGTAGTGATAAGGTTGGCTTGGATATGGACGCACCGAAAGGAGTTGAGATGGATGGCACCCCGATATATCGCACTCCCAGGCTGGAACGAGACACACACATATATATATCTGAAGCTCCACGTGTTTAATCCCGTGCTGGCAAGTTGGCGTATATATGGAAGGAAATGTAAGCAAAATTGTAGCTTGCCCCCAGGCGGTGTGCCATTCCTTTTGCTAGATCTGCACGCCGGGTATAAATTGGAGACTACATGCATAAATATTAATGCGCTCGCTGAGTTTAATACCTTCCGTTTTTTGCTTGACCAAGTTGTTGATTAATACCTTCCGGTGGTGTTTGAATAGGGTACCATCAAAGTTGCTTCTACTTAACGGATCCAATTGATATATTCAAGGAGCCTGCAAGTAGAGAGCCACGAAACAATCCATTGTTGAAGATGGGGGAGAAGACTGGGATGATCATGCTTTTTCTTGTGGGGCTTGTCATCCTCGTACGGGGCACGCAGGCGGCGGCGGCCGATGCGCACAAGAGCGGCGGTGGTAGGAGGAGGCTTGCGGCGGCACCCAACATACCGGTGCCTATTACCCTCCTCACATCCGCCGTCGACAAAGGAGCCGGTACGTACACGTACATATGGTCGTAACAAGTTTGATTTTACCTTGTGTTATGTCCATGTCCAACATGTCAGTAGACCGTAGCACTTCAGTTTGTAAAGATTTTAGTTCAAATTATATGTCCAATATATACAACCAATCCTCATGATCCTTTTTACGATTGCTGGAGACATGTATGCTAGTGCAGAGAAAAGTACTTAACAGTATAAGTCTTGTGATGACAGCATGCACGGTCCAATCGTACTCACACCTCAAACTGAAAAATAACAAAAACATTGAAATGTCATCTTTTTTTAAAAGGCTGACAAGAGCTTTTCCTTTCACCTAGAAGAAAAAAAGAATATTTCCAATTAATTAATAAAAAATAGACGCAAACCTGTACCGAGGAGTGATCGACTTCTTGGATTTGAAACCTCGGATTCGAATCTACTTTCAACCATTTTGATTTGCACATAATTGAAATTAATGCTTACTCGACGGATTTTGCACTAAAATACTACTCTATAATGCAATATATCCTGAATTTAGTTGGATCCTTGCCCATTAAGTCTTTATTGCATATTAACTCCCATAATATTGCTTATAATCCTGCAAATTTAAAATCATAATTGGACATTAATTGTGCTACCCGGCCAGTGGTATCATGTTTTATTCTAGATTGCTACGAATTTATGGTAACTTCTTTTGCTATATTTCAAAACATTTCTGATGTTAGTTTCCTTGATTTTTTTTTAGAACTGTGCGTTTCCTTGATTTTTAAGTTTTAAAGAGTACTCCGTGTTTTTAACCACGGTTTGTATTAGTGTCCTACCATTTCCATGATTTTGACACATTTATATAAATGCCACATGTAATTTTGCGGTTTTTTAAATTCTTTAAATACTTACTCATTTTCTCGATAGATCTAGTTTCTTTTACAAAGAGAACATACTAATATGAAGAAAATATCAATTACTCCGGACTCATATGAGCCACCTGGACTATATTAAATTGATGCACTAGCCAACTATCTCAAAAGTCCGAACTGATGGAAAGGGCTAGGCAATATATTTATATTCAACACTCCCCCTCACGTCTAGTTTATTTTAGTCCTTAGCGTGGGATAGGAGCGGGCCGCAGGATCTTTTTTTTTTCTTTTTCTTTTTTAATCCACGTGAGCGGGGTCTCGAACTTAAGACCTCTTGGATCTGATACCATATAGAATTGCTGCACTAGCCATCTAGACCAAAAGTCCGAACTATTGGAAAGGGCTAGGCAATATATTTATATTCAACACTCCCCCTCACGTCTAGGCTATTTTAGTCCTTAGCGTGGGATAGGAGCGGCCGCAGGATCTTTTTTTCATTTTTTCTTTTTTAATCCGCGTGAGCGGGGTCTCGAACTCGAGACCTCTTGGCTCTGATACCATATAGAATTACTGCACTAGCCAACTAGACCAAAAGTCCGAACTAATGGAAAGGGCTAGGCAATATATTTATATTCAACACTCCCTCTCACGTCTAGGCTATTTTAGTCCTTAGCGTGGGATAGGAGCGGGCCGCTGGATCTTTTTTTGCTTTTTTTCTTTTAATCCGCGTGAGCGGGGTCTCGAACTCGAGACCTCTTTTGGCTCTGATACCATGTACAAAATATTTGTCCCTAATATTCTGTTGTATTGATCTGGACACTGGTGGGGGTTTATATAGCAGTACGAGGGGGTAGGAGACTTGGAGTACAAGATGTTTAACCCTAATCAATCCTAACCGTACATATACTCTAACATCCCCCTCAGTCGTAGCGGGAGTGAAACGGACGATTGCGACTGGAGAAGTCATGTGCGTCCGTCGCCTCCTCCACCTTGTCATCATCGCCGTCCCCTTCTGGTTCCTTCTCTTCCCTCCCGCAGTCACAACGGGAGTGTCATGGATGCAAGGGATGACGCGGATGCTGTCGACTGGAGCTCTTGAGTTGCTGTAGACGTGTGTATGATGTTGATGTCGAGGTAGCCGAGCGTGATGTAGCCGTGGACGAGGTTGCCGCAGTCGGTGTAGCCGACAGAGCCGAAGGCGCAAAAAAAAATTGCGCGGTTTTGGGTTTTGAGGCGGTGGCAGTAGATTTTCTGCGGCGGCGGCGGGGTTTTTACCAGGCGGGCGAGGCGATCGTGCGATCGCCCTAGCAGAGCGCCGGCGAAGTTTTTGGGCGGCGGCGGCAGGGTTTTGGTTTTTGGCGGCGTGCGGCAGGTTTTGGGTCATTGTGCGGCGGCGGCGAGTTTTTGTGTCATTGTGCGGCGGCGGCAGTGATCTGCGGCGGCGGCAGTGATCTGCGGCAGCAGCGGGTTTTTTTTTGTACGGCGGCGGCAAAAAAAACCGTGGATGTAGACCTTGGCGGTGATGATTGTGTTGGCGATGTAGAACTCGACGAAGATCTTGATGTAGTTGTACATGTTGATGTCGTTGTTCGGCTTGATACGGTGCAGCTCGGTGTAGATGAAGTGCTCGTTGTAGTCGTAGAACTTGTGCATCAGATCGACGCAGAAGATGCAGTGGTGCCCGCCCGTATGATACCTGCAATCATCGAATATGTTGACGCGGTGGATGTTGGCTCGCGGTGTAGACACTCGATTTGTTGGCTCTCCTGGATGTTGACGTGCTCCCAGCTGCATGCAAGGAATTCCATGCAAGGAAGCAAACACGTACTCACTACAGGAATGGCGAGCTATGCCAACGGCCGGACTCTATGCCGACGGCTTTTTGTGGGGGCCGTCGGCATAGGCTCCGATGAGGAATGTCCATCGACGCGGCCGTCGGCACAGGTTTAGCCGTCGGCACAGGGTCTATGCCGACGGCAAAGCCGTAGGCATAGGTTCAAAAGGCTATGCCGACGGCAAAGCCGTAGGCATAGCTATGTTTTTTTCTGTTTTCGTTAAATATGAAATAATTCATATCTTTAAATCTATAAATCGAAATTTAACAAATAAAATATCTAAATTGATTAGAAAAATGAGAGGAATCCAAATATGACATCCATATCATCTTTTTCATCATGCATATGACTTTTTGCAACAAATTATGCCACGGGTCTACTTTGACCATTTTTTCAAAAAAATAAAAGAATGTGAAAAAATACCCAAAAAAATATATCCTTTGGCATGGACTCCTTATATGTGTACTATTTGCTAGGAAAAATGATAAACTTGAGTTTTGAAAAAAATTCCACAAAACTTCTTCACAAAAAGATCAATCATCTATAAACATGTATAAGTTTCGAGTCAAATGACATAGATATGATCATCTATGTACCATAGTTTGTGATAATGTGCCCATATTTGACACATAGGTTTGTCTTGTTATGACAAACAATGTTGCAGAACTAAGTTTTTCAAATTATGTTTATAAATATCATTTTTCATTTCTTAATTGTAAAAAATGACATTTTTTGTGAAGCAAGTACAACAAATATGGTGCAAACTGGCACCCATCCAATTTCCACACAAATTAGATCATATTTGATGTACAATCCAGAAATATTATGAATTTTCTCGGTTTCTAACTAATTTCGCCTATTTAAATGACTTTATGTCTATTTTCCGAAAGTAATTCAATTTTGAACTACAAGTGTGTGATAGTTTACTCTGAAAATTTTACAAAAATCATTTTAAGATACAACAATAGTGGTTATATCACAGAACCATCGATGGTTTTTAAAAATGCGACCCCTTTAGATGAATACGCACGACGGCCATTTTGACCGTTTTTTGAAAAAAAATAAAAGAAAGTGAAAAAATACTTAAAAAAACAAATCCTTTGGCAAGGAGTCCTTATATATGTACTAGTTGCTAGGGAAAATGATAAAATTGAGTTTTGACATAATTTCCACAAAACTTCTTCATAAAAGTTCAATCATCTATAAACATGTATAATTTTCGAGTCAAATGACCTAGATATGATCATCCCCGTGTCATAGTTTGTGATAATGTGCCCATATTTGACACATAGGTGTGTCTTGGTATGACAAACATTGTTGCCAAAAATAATTTTATAAACATCATTTTTCATGTTTTAAGTGTAAAAATAACTTTTTTTATTAAGAAAATACCAAAAATATGTTACAAAAAGTCATATGCATGATGAAAAAGATGTTATGGATGTCATATTTGGATTCCTCTCATTTTTCTGATGGATTTAGACATTTTAATTATTAAATTTTGATTTACGGATTTGAAGATATGAAATATTGCATAATAAATGTAAAAGGAGAAATAAAGTAAAGTAAATTTTATTGTTATTTATTCAAATATTATTATTACATAATCATTGTTATTTATTCAAATAAATTTTCAAAATTTAGACAATAAAAGTGTAACATCATGACCCAGGGGTTAATATGTTCGATAGAATAATAACATCAGTAAGTTCTAACATCTCATTTGGAAGCTTATTTAGAAGGAACTCAAAAGTTAAGCGTGATTGGGCTGGAGCAATCTGAGGATGGGTGACCGAACGGGAAGTTTGACCGAGATAAGTACTTTGACCTGAGATTAAGTGTCTAATATGTAATTAGAAATTGTGTGTTGCTAAGTTGGAAATTTCAAAATTAAAAAAACATAAATTAGAAATTTTAAAAACATAAAAAAATATTTTTTAAAAAAATAATAAAATGAAAAAAATTTTGAAAACATATGCCGACGTATGCCGACGGCTAGACCTGTGCCGACGGGTTTCTAGGCTATGCCTACGGGCACCTATGCCGACGGACCTATGCCGACGGTGGCCGTCGGCATAGCCTATGTCGACGGTAAAAAGACCTGTGCCGACGGCAAAAGGCCGTCGACATAGGTGGCCATTCCTGCAGTGACTGCTGCACATGCATGGAAGTGCACGCAGCCTGGACTCGCGCGTCGTGGGCGGCCTCCGCGTGGGCTTCTGCTGCGATTCTTCGGTGGCGCCCTGGATGGCTTGTGCGATGCTCGCGCGTGGCCGCGTTGTGCTGCTTCGCGGCCTCGGCCGCATCATGCCGAAGTAGGCCAGCCAATTTTCCGTCGTCTTCACCGAATCATGCACCGAATTGAGGGTCGTAGGTTTAGGGATTTATTTGGCTGCAGTGGATCTAATCTATGAGATTGGGAGAATTTCGAAAATCTAGTCTAAACTATGAACTGAAATTGAATCTAAGAACCGATCCGATCTTTGATCGAGACCGGGTGCCGCACCCCCGGGGAGAGGAGATTAATCTCCCTGAGGGCGGCGTGATGCGGAAGTGGTGGAGAAACCTAGGATCGGCGTCGTGAGACTAACCGCTAGCTCTGATACCATGTAGAAAATATTTGTCCCTAATATTCTGTTGTATTGATCTGGACCCTGGTGGGGGTTTATATAGGAGTACAAGGGGTAGGAGACTTGGAGTACAAGATGTTTAACCCTAATCAATCCTAACCGTAGATATACTCTAACAGACTACTCATATGAGAATGAGACAGTGTTGTAAAACTTGCCTCTTGGCACTTCTTCTATGTCATGTGATACAACTTCGAGGGTATTCTAGAAAACAATATCCACAAAAATGTGACAGCACCGTATATGTAAATGATGGATGCAGTGTGCATCGACGGGACGCCGCCGGCTTACCACCTGGACCCTGGCTACGGTGAAGGGAAGAACAGATGGATCGTCAACCTAGAGGTACTTAGGTACACATGTGGTGTGTACGAACATCTGATAGACCGCCGGCTCACCATGATAAGCTGTACGCACAGGGTGGCGGATGGTGCGACAGCGTGGGCGGGTGTCTGTACCGCAAGGCGAGCAGCCTCGGGTCGTCGAATCTCATGGAGAAGCAGATGTACTTCGCGGGCATCATGAGCTCCAGCCCCGTCGACAACCCTGGTACTCCATGGACTATGTACGGATCGACAAGAGGATAGTATATATGAATGAAGCTAACGTTTGCACGTATATATGTATGTTAGATTTCTACAACTGGAACCGGGTGATGATCCGGTACTGCGACGGCGCGTCTTTCGCCGGTGAAGGCTACGACGGTGCCTCCGGGATGTATTTCCGGGGCCAGCGCATCTGGACCGCCGCCATCCAGTACTTCCTTTCCATTGGGATGGCCTCTGCAGACCAAGTGCTGCTGACGGGCACCTCCGCCGGGGCCCTAGCGGTGATGCTGCACTGCGACCAGTTCAGCGCCTTCTTCGCCGGCCGGAGCACCACCGTCAAGTGTCTCGCCGACGCAGGACTCTTCCTGGACGCGTACGTTAATGCTGCATGCTCCAAGTAATTAGTTAACGCTCATCCTGCACCTATATACTTACGATATTAATTGCTGTATGCATATGCTTGCAGCGTGGATATCTCTGGCGGTCGTACCTTGAGATCCTACTACGAGCGTGTCATAGCTACCCATGGAGTGGCTCAAAACCTGCCGTCGAGTTGCACTGGTCGTCTCGACGCCACCTCGGTACGTTCACATGCTTATTGTTATCCCATCTCATCTTCCTCATGTGCGTACGTGCACGTGCAGTGCTTCTTCCCGCAGAATATAATCGGCAGCATAAATACCCCAATATTCCTGCTAAATGCAGCCTACGATACCTGGCAGGTATAGCAAGGTTTTCACCATCCAAGTCTAGCTACTAGTAGTACCATATTCTCTCTTGGCTATATGCATATGGGTAGTGCATTCTGACAAGGGCAAATGTAATTCAGATCCGGGAAAGCCTAGCCCCGAACGGAGCTGACCCTAGTGGCGCCTGGCAAGCCTGCAAATCCAACCGTTCAGCCTGCGACGCATCCAAGATGACCATCTTGCAAGGTACATAAATAGTTCAAATTGGCATGCATCGTACCACATGATGATATTTGCATATCAACATCAACACGGTGATCTGAATTTGGGTGTCACGTGTTTGCCTACGAGTGTGTAGCTTTCAGGGACCAGATGGTGGCAACTGTTCAAGGTTTCTCCGGTTCGAAGAGCAACGGGCTCTTCATAAACTCATGCTTCATTCACGGTCAGTCCGAGAACCGGGCCACTTGGAATGCAGACGGCTCTCCTACTATTCTAAACAAGGTACCTAGCAACCAAATGGGTTTAAAGTGGATCATATATATCAAGCATGGACTCATGTAAATTGTGTTGTTCTTGTGTCCACAGGATATTGGAAAGTCTGTGGGTGACTGGTACTTTGGACGGGCTGAAGTGAAGGCGGTCGACTGCCCCTATCCCTGCGACAACACATGCCATCACGAAATATGACAATAACGGATCCAATAGAAAGAACAAGGAGCAACTTAGCATGTCTTGAACTATTGTTGCATTTACTTTTTTTTTTTGTGAACTCGTTCCACACGAGACAAATATGTGGATCCATGCAACAGTACAGATGAAGGCAGGTGAAATAGTTATTATACCAGTTGATGAGCCCAAGCACACCATGCAATAACTTGCTAAAATAAGTACGGAGTAGTTAGAATCAATGCGGTTCTAACCAGTTCGCCTATATTTATGTTATCATTCTTTGAAATATCTTAAGAGGTTTGCAAAATAATGGAACCAAATGAAAAATGTACATTATACAAAACTGTGGACTAAGGAACACAAACTCTTAACATTAACAACTCCATTCTTCATATAACGAGTAAAAACTTACGCTACCCATACTTTAGATGCTGGGTGCAGGAATCTAACTAACGATAGGATCTGACAATCAAGGAAAAATTTACATCTCATGAAGCTATCGAGTAACATTTGTACTCCTGTTTCCCTACACTGTCAACCATCGTATATACTGTAATAGACCTATACACCTGAGGATTCATAACACCCACCAAACCGTTGTTACAAGGAAGAGCAAAAAAAAAAAAACTCACATCAAACTTAAGATGCAGCTGCGCCGAGTTTCTTCGCAGCCTTCTCTACTTTCTTTTTCGGATCCTCTTCTTGCTTTTTCATCACTGGTTTGAACTGTTCCAAAACAAAGGATAGGGTCACTAGAGCACTGGTCTGAAGCGCATTTAACAGCCACAAATGGTCATACAAGTGCTAGGTAAAGAAGAAAGGAGGTATGACCATTGCTTGTACAAAGAACAAAGTAGAGGGAAATGTCCTAGGATCTAAGGCAAGGGAAGCACAGTTACACAGAGTGCAAGAAACACATTAGCGAAATATAGTTGGTTTCACAATGCCACTAGTAACAAGCAAGGTTTTTATTCCAAGCTGCAGAGGGACTTCTGTGTTGATTAAACCAGGAAAGAGTTAATCAGGTAGCAATCCTGGCACTCTTGAATTATTCTTCGAAATGTTAGTTAAAGGTAACAAAAATGATAAAATAAGGTAGCATTCCATATTTGTCAAAGGGAAAAAAAGAGAGAGGCGAGAACTTTTGGACTTTAGGAGTGCACAAACCTGATACACAGAATAAATAACATTTCTCCGGATTTGAGCCATCATATCCAAGAAAAGATTATATCCCTCAAGTTTATATTCGATGAGGGGGTCTCGTTGAGCATAGCCCCTCAATCCAACAGCTTGTTGAACAAACTTTAAAGCTTGCAAGTGTTCTTTCCAAAGCTTATCAATATTGCTTAGAATAAGGAATCGCTCAGCTTCCCTCATCAAGCCTGGAGCTTGCTTCTCCACGATTTCCTGCGATATAAACAGATAAGTTAGGATACATGAAAATAAGGAATTAAAAAATGTTCGCCAAAGTTCCTGATATAATTAGGTTCAAAATACTATAAGGCTATTGTTTCTCATGTTTCATTTTGAAGAAAGCAACTCTGATCTTGGAATTGAAGTCTGAAGTGAGTAAGTACTTCTATTTTTTCTGTTGAGATTGGTTGGCACCTTTTAATAGTAAGATATAGTGATCTGAACTGGTTGAATAATAGTATAAATAAAGCCGCAAAGTATGGTGAAACTTCTATCCTTATTTTTATTGGTTAAAATTATTCTGAAGCATTCTATAATCTTTCTGTATGTATCATGCAAGAAACTCTACTCATGAAACCAGAAAGAGCAACTAACAGCCTTTTGGAAGTATGCTTCACGCCCTCGGGTACGAAGGTACTCCTGTAAATCCTCATAGCTTGAGCATTTACTCTCCAACACTTCTGGTGTCAAGTCATTTAGTAGGTAACAATACCTAGAAGAAGAAAATAGAAACATTACAAAAGAATCACTCAATAGATCCTCTGAAATATACATAGGATCGGAAAACTCACTGTTGAACTTTAGCTATCAGCTTGCCAAGGTCCCAACTTTCCCTTGGGGTATCAGGGCCTATGTTTGCCTGCAAATAGGACAAAAAACTTGCATCAGCTCAGGACATAATACTTGCGAACTTTCAAATGTAAGTTGTATACTTTGGCATAAATGTTTATGATAAATTACACTAAATCTGCTATGGACATAGTGGTGCCTGGTAACTAACCTCTAGTATGTCGTCCATCGTTAATTCAGCATATTCCACAATAAGTGATTCCAAACTACCAGATGCAAGAGCGCGTCTTCTTTCTGCGTATACCCGATCTCTCTGGCTATTTAATACCTCATCATACTCAAATAACTGCTTCCTGATATCAAAAAAGTAGTTCTCAACTTTCCGTTGAGCTTCATCTAGGGCCCTTGTTAGCATCTTTGATTCAATAGGAAGATCTTCAACTCGGAAGGCTTGCATCAGACCCTACATGACACAGTTGGCAATGTTTCACAAAAATGTATGCATGCCATTTTTTACTCATGCAGGGTCAAATCTATTAGTCTAGATAATCCATATGTGTTGAACGGTGCAGTATTTCTGAGTGTACCAGATACACTTGCAATCTTGCAGTATAAATATTTCATATTTCGGGCGCTACAACAACAACAACAACAACAACAACAACAAAGCCTTTTTTTCCCAAACAAGTTGGGGTAGGCTAGAGTTGAAACCCATAAGATCTCGAAACCAGGTCAAAGAATATATTTCGGGCGCTAGTTTGAAAAAATGATCTGCTTTCCTTTTTTCTACACAAAAAGAGCCACTCTACTCCTGATTCACTAATTTCTAGGAGTGTACTACACTTTTGGATTTTAAAAAAAATTCGGAAGATGTTTAAAGTAGAGGGTGATTGGTAGAGCAATTCTTGCTCATAAGTTTCAGTTTGAGGTACTGCCCTACATAAAGCTTGTGACTGGTAGTGAATCATCAGATTTTATTACTCTTGGAGGTACTAGCTAAAACAGGTTTGGATTAGAAGCTTAGATGTTCTTAAAAGAAGAGTTATGTGAGGTTTTCTTTTTTGGCTAAGAAGGGCATCCAGTTTATGGCAAGTAGAAACAGCTGTTTGAACTGCATATGGACACGCTAACTTCAATAATATTCTGATGTTTTATTCTAAACATTTTATGGAACCTGGTGGTTATTAGAGAAAGGTAGGTGCACTAGTTACAATTTACAAAGCCATGGGTGTTTTAGTTAGTAATGGATGGGCTCTAATCTGTTGCATCCCACCTTCAGAATTAAGAGTACAGAAACTATTGAATAGTATAAATTTCAAGTTGATCGATATTTTGTTCATCGTAAGCTTTAGGTGAAGTCAAGTAAGTTGTGCAATACAACCGAATCGATGAGAATTAATTTCATTGCAATACAACAGAATCAACAGGAAATAGTTTTGATGCAATACAACTGAATCAACTGTACTTTATGCAGCATTTGGTATTTTGTCATACGGAGTATTATCCTAAGGGAAGCACTATAAACAAAGGAAGAAATAACACATACCTGTATCCGGTCACCTCCAAAGATCCGGAAGATATTATCCTCAAGACTAAGAAAGAAGCGAGAGCTCCCAGGATCCCCTTGCCTGCCACTTCGACCACGAAGCTACACCAGATAAAAGCAAACCAATCAAATGGAATGATAGTATGATACCATACCAAGTTTGATGTAATCTACGCCTATGGAAGATACAAAAAGGTAGTGAAGATACAAAAAAGTAGTAGTCATACTTTCCATATGTTAGCCGTGTATTATTCCCATTGTATACGGAGTGCTTTGCATATTTAACACACCTATACGTATGTACATATATGCCTATGGCCTCATTAAGATACAAGTTGCATATTGCCTCACAAAATGGATAATATTGCCCCATCTCGTTTTCCACCAAAGGCAATAAAGTTCTGGCAATTTTGGAGTTTGCAAAATGTATTGCTTAAGTGCAAATGGATGTTCCATGCAAGTGCGTGCAGCTGTGCATTAAAAAGAAAACTGGAAATATGCATGCAGCCAGAGGATTTACAGAATAGTAAGTGCTAAGGCAGCATATGAGTAATTAGCTCTTTTTCATTATTATTTTCAAGGAAAATAGGAATAAGTGAGTAAAACTGCCTTAGAAGTGATGAAGGACAAGTATTTGAGCAAAAGTTGGAGAGGCTACGAAGACATATATTCTGAAACTGACGAGTATGTTACCTGATTGTCAATTCTGCGCGACTCATGTCGTTCAGTTCCTACTACATGAAGCCCACCTGTAGCAATTACCTGAATAAATAACAACGATGTCATGATCAATTTAACAATATGGTCTTCAATAGCATAGACCAACAAATAAATATTGTTTGTGCGTGCAAACCTTCTTCTTTTCCTCCTCTGTGTAAACCTTAAATTCATCCGCTATCTTCATGAACGCGTTTCTCAGAGTTGCAATTACTTCATCACGCGTTGGTCCCTGCCATGTGAAAAAGGATAGTTAGGTGTCCTACATATGGATCTGGATTGCTGTATCAGGGGTAGAGGTAGAAGGGTGGGGCGGGGGATCTTAACAGAATATCCAGAGACCAAATATATTATCCAAATAAATGATAGCTAATAGCTCTAACATGGCTTCCAAAAACAGTTTCCGATGGCAATATATGATTTCACAGGCTCAAGCAACGCAAGTGTGTGGCTGAGTGACTCCAACATAAACAGATTGGTAAGATAATTATTATATAAATTTCTGAAATTCTCCAACATATAAATTATTAATTGTCAATATTAGTTTCACAATATGCACATAAGTTTCACCAGTAATTTGAAACACAAAGTTATTACAAGGGTCCTGAAACTAATTTCAATGTGGATTTCCTCTAGGCTGCTCGTAAGAGTATCTGAGCGGTTCCAAGTAGTAACTGTTCAGTATACAAACTCTAGGAACAAAAACTAAGAAAAACAGACAACTAGCTTTCAGTTACTTCTTGAGAAAAAATTGAGCTGTCACCAATCATGAAATATTGACCAAGCAACAGTTTAAATCAAGCACGGGAGTAGCTTGAAGTAATCAAGTCATTTGGGTGACAATAGATTGGTTGATTATCTGAATCCCCATTCCCCAGGGAGGATTCAAGTAAATATGTGGTAAGCAACTCTACTGCAACTTAGGAATCAAACTGCTTTGTTAGAACAGTACCAGAAGACAGTCGACAACAGAATTATAAAAAATACATCATAACATTATTTTGGATAAGAAAATACATTACAATATGGTTATAAATTTGAATGAACTGTTTCAGTACTGTTATGTATCAACTAATTAACAACATACTGTCAGATGCCCAAGCCATATGTACAGATGGTAGACCTTTCCTACTTATACTTCAAATTATTATTAAAAAAATATATCATTTGGAGATAGACACTTGAGAATAAACCCAAATATTTCTTAAAGCATTTCAAATCTTTGTGATAACTTCAAAAGGTCTACCTTCTCACATGAGTAGGAGAGACGCTCTTCAGCTTCTAGTTCAGGTAGTGATTTTTCTCCCCATTCTTTGACAGCCACTTCAACTGCATCTTTGACACATGATAGTGTATCTTTTGAGAGTTCGCATGGGAACAAGCTTTCATTTGTCTGAAAGAGGGGATAAGTGCAATAAGCCATTGAGACCTCAACCTCATCACGAATTAAATCATAAACCAACAATCTGAAGAATAGTTCACAAAATCTTGAAGATCACTAGTCAGCCCATGGGCTTGGTATGATATGTTCGTGATTCCCATTATCAAGAATAGGGTGAATTCTAAATGTCTCACACTCCAGCAACAAAGGAACATGGTCTGAACCATATCTAGGAAGGGCAGTCACCACAGCATGGGTATACAACATATGAGCTACCGAACATATAGTTTATTATCTACCTTCCATGTCTTTCTTGGTGGGAGCTGCTTTTTGGATATAATGACACCATCAATTGGATTGACCGTTCTGCAACATTATTTCAGAAGCATAAGTAAAATATGAGCAATTTTGAGCATATTTAGAGGAAAATAATAAGATGAAGCGTCTGTGATACTATTTGGGAATTTTGCTAGCAAAAATTTCAAATACCTTGGCATAAGCATCTCACGCAACTTCAGCCTGGCCATAAATTCCGCATTGCCTCCAAGGATAATATCAGTGCCACGTCCTGCCATATTGGTGGCAATTGTCACTGCACCAAGGCGTCCACTCTGAGCTACAATCTCTGCCTCCCTCTCCACGTTCTCTGGTTTAGCATTCAGGACCTTCAACAGAAAGTTCAAAATAAAACTTGAGAAGACTTTCCAGGTCTTAGGAAATTTAACAGGTGTAAACTGGAAGGTGAGATGACATAAACTGGCGTGCATTAAAATTTTCAAAGTCCATTTAACAGAAAATTCTAATAAACTAAAGTTTCAAAAAAAACAGTTGACTATATGGACTGCGAGAACGCAAACAGGCATACCTCATGAGGAATCCCTGCTTCACGTAGCTGTTCTGACAAAGTTTCACTTTGCTCAACACTAGTTGTACCAACAAGCACAGGACGTCCAATTTTATTCATTCTTGATATCTCCACAACAGCAGCACGCCATTTTCCATTTGTTGCTCTGAAAACAACATCTGAATCGTCCTACAAATGAAGAAGCATAGTCGAACATTCTCAGAAAGGGGACATGTAAGTTAAATCGAAAGGACAAAACTTTCACATTACTAAAATAAAAGGTGCAAAATCAAACAAGACGGCAAGCACCTTCCGTATGTTTGGCTTGTTCGTTGGAACAACGGTAACTTTGAGCTTATATATGCTCTCAAACTCCTGTTTTTCTGTAGCTGCGGTTCCAGTCATGCCACAGAGTTTCGGAAACTGTCACGAAAAGTATCAGCTTCCTGCCAAATAGACTAAATATCTTCACAAGTAAGAGGAAATAGACTGATCATCCAGCACACTGAGCCATATATTTTTCATTTACGATTTACCACTATCAACGAAAATGCTCAACATAGGTTAGTGACTGTTAAAGCTCAGTTAGCAATGGTGATTATCTTGCCAGTAATGATAATTGGCTTACCATTTCGCATAAGTAGGTAACGGACTAACGGTAAATTTTAAGCATTGGAACAAGAGGATTCTCACTTGCCTGAAGAAAGAAGTTCTGGTAACTTATAGATGCAAGGGTTATTGTTTCATTCTGTATCTGTACACCTTCTTTTGCCTCAATTGCTTGGTGGAGTCCGTCACTCCATCTTCTGCCCTGCCAAAAATAGCAATATCTGAAATATGAAAACTAATGTAAACTGATGTAGAAGCAGAAGCCCAACCATATAAATCAATGGATCAGATTATATTTACGAATAAGTGGTCACTTGAGGCTTTGCCCTCTTACTTTCCTTTAGACATTGTGCGGATGAATATTTGTGAGTATGTCCTCAGTCAGTGTGCACATACATAGGGCAATGCTAGCAGCAGAAGATTTTCTAGCAGCACAATTGCACAGGGATTCACATAGCAAGGGTTGCCATCAAGGATATAACAAATACCCAAACTATATATCTGTTAGCTATCAAACAAATTGCTCGAGACATCACTTGAGTATGATTTGACATAACATAAATAAACTAATGAGGGATCAGTGGAAAGAATCAATTTGGGGATGGTATGATAAATATAAGTTTTAGTTACAGTACAGTAATCCTCTCCTAACGTCTTTCCTACTCCACCAGTTAGGATGATCCACGGGTGTTTGAAAAAGTGTATGTGAAGAGCATCAATCATATAGAAATGTAACATATAGCAGTTAGTCAATGGCTTAATTTTGGGCTATACAGATGGTGAAATTGTCTTACAGCGCTGAGAATAGTGATGCAATACTTACTGCCATAACTCGACCTGTGAACTCATCCACAATAAGCACTTCCTTGCTACGAACGATATAATTCACATCTCTAAGGAAAAGCTCCTTAGCTTTGATTGCATTTAAAACATATGAAGCCCACTGTTCACGAGGATCATAAAGATCATTTATGTCCAGTATTTCTTCGGCATCAGCGTAGCCTTGTTCTGTTAGTAGAACATTTCTCTGCTTTTCATCGACCTGAAAAATAAAGATTTACAAGAGAACAATTTATGTTAGCTAATAAACAAAAGTCCGAATACAAGAACAGATTAAAGGCTAGGTGAAAGATATATTTGTATGAGTAATATATTTTCATACTGTACTATTTCGAAGAGAATAGCAATAGAATACTTCGTTAGAGAACGTACAAAAAACGTTGTGCATATTTTCATTAAGAGGAGAAGCACGATAGTTACAACAGTTAGAGCCAAGGCAGCGAGTATCCACTCATAATAACACACAATGGTAAGTATTTCATAGATATTATTACCAGTTTTTTGGATAATACCATCTCAAATAAGACAAGTCGTGAAAGTGTATTATACTATTATGGAAAATATTTTACATAGTTCAGCTCGAATGATCTGTCGCGTGATCTATCTAGAACATAATAACCATTCTGAGATTCTACAGGGATAAGAAATATTCACTAAGATAACAGGGATAAGAATTAGTTGCGCTCACAGTGTAATGAATATCTTGTTCAAAAGCTTCAGCTATTTTTGCTGCTTTGTAATACCGGTCACTTGGCTTTTCAGCAAGGCCCGATATTATAAGAGGTGTCCGTGCTTCATCAATAAGGATTGAATCAACTTCATCTATCACACAGTAATTGAAGTTCCTCAACACAAGCTCATCTACAGTCTGCAAATGAAGATTAGGTTAAGTGCAGAAGCTGTGAACCTGTGTATCCCTTTGCCTATGGTGGCCCATAAAACTTAACAGGCAAGCATGCACAGTCAAACATTGATAAACATTCTCCACAATGGAAGACCGTACCATCGCAAGGTTATCTCTTAGATAATCAAATCCAAGCTCACTATTTGTGACATAAGTAATATCACACAAGTAATTTTCCCTCCTTTGCTCAGGTGTCATGTTCTCTGCCAAAATGAAGAGTAATTGTTCAACGAACATCATTAAAATAAGGAAAATCAATACAAGGTGCCAGTAAAATATAAAACTCAAAACAGTGCTAGATGGGCATATTTTCTCGTACATATCAGTACTTCCATGAGCACCTCACTGAATTTACAACAATTCAGTGGTATGGAAGTATGCTTAATGTTGTTTAAGGTATTAGGTGGAGTTGCAAAAAAATGTTTGAAGTGTTAAGGTGGATAATGAACAAACTGTGCAATTTGGAGATGGCACATAGGCATTTTTCATGTACATATCAGTACTTCCATGAGCACCACAATTCAGTGGGTATGGAAGTATGCTTAATTTTATTTAGGTATTAGGGTGGAGTTGCAAAAAAATGTTTGAAGTGTTAAGGTGGATAATGAACAAACTGTGCAATTTGGAGATGGCACATATAGCAATAATGAACAACGTGAAGTGATGACCTACGTTGAATTAGGCCAACCTGCAGTCCAAGAAATCGGGGAACTTGACCAACCCACTCACAGTCACGTCTAGCGAGATAATCATTTACAGTGACAACATGGACTCCTTTCCCACTTAATGCATTTAAGTACGCTGGCAGAATAGCCACGAGTGTCTTCCCCTCTCCAGTTTTCATTTCTGCAATCTCCCCCTTATGCAGAACCATGCCACCAATCAACTGTACATCAAAGGGGCGAAGACCAAGAACTCTCTTGGAAGCCTCCCTCACAACAGCAAATGCTTCCTGCAAAAGCCGAAAAGTATGTAAAGATACTTCTCACCTCTAAATATCTTTCTTTCACGAGTTGAATAGTTGGCATGCTGCATATATCACAGAAAGAAACTATTTGGCAGTTTTCTGACAAACATTTCAGTAGGCTAGTAGCTACTGAGGAAGAATAGTGGGTGACTAATATATAGTACCTCAAGTCTAAACATGAAAGTAACTTCTCCCACGTCTCCAAATGTGAGCTTATCAATTTAGTTATATACTTATATATCCATCAATGACAACTTCTTTATTAACCCAACAATGCTACAAAAGTCACTTAGTTCATTTCTAAGTTGTACACATGTTTAAGTTATTATCTTTTTTCTTCTAATATAAATTTACAATGTTTCAAGTTGTTGCATTCTTTCAATAATGAAGTGCAGAAGTCGCTCATATAGTTCCCGAGTTCTTCATTTTTTGTATTGAGGTCGTACAATTTAAATATGTTATAATTTTTACTTTATATGAGATCAAATAACATGTATTCTCGTTGGATGTTATATCTATGTCCATTTGTTGCACCTTTGAGATCAAGTTTATTGCATTTTATGTTCAATTTGATTGATCATGTTATGACATAATCTGATAGTCAAGAATAAACGGACTGCAGTTTTTTAACAATATTATACTGTGGTTACTCCAAAGGAAAAATACTAAAGTTGACGACAGAAAAACAGTACAAGAAGTAATAAAATTAGGTTGTAACAACTTTGAGGATGAGTAACAGTTGCACTTAACTACTTAAGTTGAAAGTATTAGGTGTTGTAATCAGCATTGTACTTGAAATGCAATACGGTACTAAAATCACTAGTCAGATACTCTTCCCACCATTTACAACAAGTAAGCAACAGTGATTTGATCATTTGCCACACTTTATTTGCAATTTGATCATTTGCCACGGAATGTGCCGCTGACGTCAAAGTGGCAAATGATCAAAAATGGAAGTAAAGTGTGGCGAATGATAAAAAATTCTACTAACTACTCAGTTCTACAGTCATTCATCGGCAGGGCACTATCTAATTACCAACTCAGTGTAGATTCCCACTGCCTCCAATCGGTGGAACGAAATCTGGAGTGAAAGCCTATACAAGAGATTGTTACTTATGATTCTGGACGTTGTTGTGTACGTACCGGGAGGAGTGAGTCGAGGGATTCCCCGGCGCGGGCGCGCTCCTGCAGCGCGGAGGTGCGGGCGCGGAGTTCAGCGTCGGTGAGCGCTGAGACCTCGGGCTCCAGCCTGTTGACGAGCGCTACGGTGTCGTTGTACTTCCTCCTCGCCGCCTCCCCGTCGTCGCCGCCACCGCCGCCGAACATGCCGCCCAGCAATCCCCCCAGCCCCGCGCGCGCTACCTCGCCTCCACCCCGCCGCTGTAGCGCGCGGCAGCGCCGGCGGAAGAACTGGATGTGGCCGGCGCCACTCCGGGGAGGAGACGGGTGGGGAAAGTGGAGGGCAGTGGCGCAGGTGGCGGTGGACGGAGGTGCCGTTGCCATCGCACCGCGCGGTCGCTGCTGTTGGCTTCAGCTCCGCCGCTTCGCCTGTGGTCTAGTGCAGTGAGGCGTGCACGGCCACAGGCCGCCGCGTGCAGTTGTGGCTGTGGATGATGGAGCGAGGTTGGAGAAGAAGAAGGATAACGAACTCGACAGAGGGCACATATTTAGTTTTTTTTTTTACATGGGGTTATACAGGTTGGGCTTCCAAAAACCTATTTTTTTGTAATTTTTAGAATTATTATCGGTTAGAAAAAGGGCACTGATTTATCAATAATCATCAACAACACTATAAAGATCTCCAAAAGTGATCCATCACACAACTTATTCATAGATTTTCAGGGTCACGCCCTTATTGGTGGGGACTGCAATCTAGTTAGGTTTCAGAGTGACAAAAGTAATGGTATTAGTGATCATAGATGGAGTGACAAATTCAATGGTTTAGTTAAATTTGGAGTCTTCTTGAGGTTAAACTTAGTGGTAGAAAATGTACTTGGGGTAATAACCAAGAAATTTTGATCATGTCAAGCATTCACAGGGTTTCTATAATGTAGAGCTAGATGGTTGTTTCCTCTTGCCTCGGTCAGGGCCTTGCCTAGGCTAGGGAGTGATCACACCCCAATTCTGGGGAATCCCAATCGGTTGTTGCATCAGTCGGTTACAGCGGCACGTCGTTTTCCTCCAAGCATCTTTATGCTCGCACGAACATGTCGCTCTCCGACTCCTCTATCCCTAGCATTGCACCCTCGCGGACACCTCTCTCATCCATGGATACCTTCAGGTACAGCTCGGGGGTGTTAGAGGGATGGCCGGGATAGCAGCAGACTGGTGGAGGAGGTGATTTGAGGAGGGCGAGGTGGGCGCAGCGGCGGCAGGGGTGCCCTGTTCTTCTTCTTCCCGACATCCTTGTCGTGTAGCGGTCCAAAACCGACTGGTGGAGGAGGTGATTTGAGGAGGGCGAGGCGGCGCAGCGGTGGCAGGGGTGCCCTATTCTTCTTCTTCCCGACATCCTTGTCGTGTAGCGGTCCGAAACCGCACGAGCGGTCACACGCTCGTAAACTAGCTTCACCCAGTTAAACACCATGTGCGACTTCGAGCCTGACAGTGCAATCCTGTGAATATCGGAGGTCTCTTTGGGTCAGCTACTTGGCAGCTTCGCACGAAATACCTTTTTTTCTAAACGAGATCGCTTAGCAGTTACCACCACAAATCGAGAGCAAATGAAAGGCTGTAAACACTAAGCAGCACGGCTGTAATGTACAATATCTGATTATACAAATGGAGAACTGTGAACCACCCCAAACGTACAAAACGAATCAAAAGAATGGTAAGGCCAGAACTGCACTGTCACTGTGTAACATCAAAAGAACTCTTCAAAGGCAGGAGATCTGCGATAATCTTATTGTGTAAATTCCGCGCCTGTATGACAAGAGACAATGCATTTATGCTACCGCGTCAGAGAAAAGAATCGGGCAAAATCATACAACTTCCGCTGCACCCTAAATGGCGCTTCACCGAACCCAAACATGTGTTTGGGTCTTTAAGGGTACTCCACAAAGCTTTCAGCTATCGTTTGGCAACTCTGTCAGAAGCCAAACTTTGCTATCCACCGTTTCCGATTGCACTCATCCTATTATTTGTGTTAGCTTGGTTCCGGAGGGACCAATTTGAGGCTGCGCATCCACTCGCAGAAGCTAGGGTCATCGAAGTGGATGAAGCTGCTCTTAAGCCTAGCCCTCAGTTCAGGAGTAAGGGTCCGTAACTGAGGAAATCTCGACTCCTGAAACGCGCAAAAGTCCATGTTAACAATTACGGGCCAACTCACAATTTACTTTACCAGTAAACACATTCCTAGCGGCCGTAGCCCGTAAGCAATATCAGTGAAATGATGAATGTAGGTGAACCAGAATGTCACGGGTAAGGTACAGAGAAATTATTACCTGCTCATAAGTAGGGTCCTTGTGAGCTGGAATCAGGCGTGAGACAAAGTATCTAGCCTGAGAGCTCCCTTCCTGTACCAGAAACACCCAAAGAAAAGAAAAGGACAGTGAGCAAAACAAAGCACGTAGCTCTGTGCAAGCAGTGGTTCATGCTAGTTGCACAGTTCAATTTGGAAGTATTGACGGACTGATTTGAAAGCAAAGCAAAACGTGAACTCAAAACAAAGGGCATATCAAGCATTTCAAAGCAAATGATGTTTCCATTGCCACATTTCCTATTAATATGATATAATCTAATGACACATGGGTTATGTAAGATATGATAGTATGATAGGGGAGAGTTGATAACAGGAAAAGAAAAGTAGTTGGCATTTGGAAATAGAAGTAAAGATTGAGAACAGGGAAACTGACTCTGAATGAAAGTATCCTGGGAGCTGGAAAACGAAGCTCGCTGAGCTCTTCTGCCAGTGTACGACATGCTGCTAAAGCTGCTGCACTTTGTCCTTCTTGGGTTGCTAATTCAGCACCCTGTAGACACATAGTATCAAAATGCAACTCGGTATTACTCTTTGATACGGTTATGATGAATAACAAAAATAGAATCAGCAGCCAACATAATGATAATTCAACATCATTTATAGGTTAAGTAGATCAACAAATAATGACTTCTGTCTGCAGCCTAATATATCAAGTATCAACATCATTTACACATATATTCATGAGATCTCTATATTCATACTAATAGTTACTAGCATCTATTGATAATTTAATAGTTCCGATGCAGTCACGCTATCTGTTACTAAATCTTTACTACATATTATAATTACATAAACTCACAATCCTGGTAGCAAGTTATTTACCCCGAACATGATACTGCTAAAAGGCCATACTACGATTCGTTTTCCTTACATAAACAGGGTGGGAACAGAGAGTGGACAAACAACTTTTGTTCATGAAACGCAATATTTGTGGTACTGTGGCCCTTTTATTTGGTAAAAAGACCTAGAACATACAAATATACAGTGAAAACAAAAATCTACCGTCAATAATGATGATAAGTTGAAAATAAAGTTGAGCAAGCTAAAAGTGCACTTACAAAACTGAGATAATGCGGTTAGAGAGACATATCAGATAGTATGTGACTTACCAACCAAATGAAAATATCAGTTCCATGATCCAGTACCACTGCATAATTTGATTGCATGGCAAGATCATATGCTGGCAGCTCCTCAAATGTGCCACCTTCTCGATGCATTATACAACGAGGTGCCAGCATACGGAGTTACTGAGAAAACCTGAGGAGTTACGGAGGGGGGGGGGGGGGGGGGGGGGTGGCGCGCTGGGATGGCCGACGGCGAGTTGGATGGCCGACGGCGAGTTTTCAACCGGAGCCAAAAACTGTCAGTGGGGACCGGTTTCGGGAAAGCTCAGAGTACACCGCAACGAAGGTTTCTTTGCCATTTTCGCAACACCAACTAATTCCTACAGTACACATCAATCAAAATGTTAAACATGAACTTGTACTCCCTCTGTTTTTTAATATAAGATGTTTTAGGTGTTTCACATGTTGTTTAGATGCATACTAAAATGAATTAACATACACACTAAAATGTGTCTAGATACATTTGTATACATGTGAATGTGGACAAATGCTAAAACATCTTATATTTAAAAACGGAGGGAGTACGCTCTTACAATTATTCATAGTTTAATTCAAATAAAGGATAAAACTTGGTATATCTCTACTATATAATATAGCTAACCGTGGCGGTCGTACGTCCTGTCTCGTACGTCGCGGTCGTTTTGCGTTTCAATCCTCAGAAAGTAGTAAATCAACCCGCAGTCCAAAACCTTAGGCATTTTTGCATTGTAGCCGACCTTGGCGGCGGAGCATGGTGTGCTCCGAGATGGGCGCCGGCGGCTGCGGCCGCAGTTGAAGAGGATCCGCGCGTGGTCACGTAGCCGCACCGCCAGCGATTCCTGCAGCCCAATCGCCACTGGCTCCCCAAGTCCTCCCGCCTCCGACTCCACATCCGCATCGCGCGATCCGGCATAGCACCGCCTTGGTGTCCGCCGCCGCTCCCGTTCAGCTCCAGATCAGGCCGTTGACCTGACCCGCATCTCCCCCGTGTCTCCCCGAGGGCTGCCTTACGCCTAGCTCCGCTTCGAGTGCAAGGTCCCCATTGTCCATCAATGGCCAATCTTGCTCCTACGATCGGTTACGGGACACCTCCTCTTGCCGTGCTCCAATTCGCTCCCCACCAATGGCTCCTCGAGCTGGACACCAACCGTGGTCGTAGCGTGAGCTGCACTGCCGCCTTTGGAGCTCTCAGCACCCGCATATCCGGCTACCTATCAAGCAAAAGTTCAGCTTCTCGGGCCGCGACGAGGGGCGTGGAGGCGCACGGGGCAGCAAGCCGTAGCGGCGCCGGAAGCTCGACGAAAAGCTAGGCCTCCACTGCCGCTTCCTCGACTCGATGGCGACTTCCGGCTGTGACATCTGGTCACCAGCGTGTCCTCGGCTGCGACGGCACACAGGAGGAGCTCGGCCTCCGCCGGCGCGTCCACGATGGGCAGCGGCAACACGCAGTTCGTCCTTTCTCTCAGAGAATTTGAGGCTCCCTTGCCGTTCTTTCTTGGAATCATCATTAACTGATTAATCTCTATATGTGTTGTTCGTGACTGCATGATCTGCGCAGAATTGATTTTTGGGAAGACGTTGTGTTCAGAAATTGGCCCAGGATTTTCATCATCGAGATAAGGCAGAGTGAGTAGCTCCGTCAGGCAGCCTACTCAGGTCATTATCATCGTCACGAAATAATTCATGGTGCTCCAGAAGAATGCTAGGTGCCCAGATGTGAGATGAGAAAAAGATGGGACCTTCTCTCCGAGGATTTGATTTGTTCAGGTAAACTGGACATGTTTTGCTTTCCCACCTCTGCTAGCAAAAATCAGCAAAATATAAGAGGGCTTTGCCTTGATGGTCCTGTGGGGATCTTGGCATATGAGAAAGTGAGTGCAGCATTGAAAATTCAGTCAATTTTCTTGAAAGATATCTTCAAGACCTAAGCCTAAACTACAGAGTTACTGAGAAAGTGAAGGGCAAGTTTCCTGTCCTGAACTCTGGGACACCACTGCTGACAGGTCCGGCTAAGTATTGGATAAAATTAAATGTTAATGCCTCCTTTGTGCAGGAACTAGAGGAATGCTCTGTTGCGAGTATTGCTTCAAGGAATCATTGTTTCAGCAAGCAACTGGTCGAAAATCGAATGACAAGATGTTTTTGAAGCTGCGTCCAAGGTGGGCATTCTGGGCCTTCAAGAATTGCATGCTATAAATAGATGCTCATGTAATCATGGAATTGGACAATGCCGGTGTGGTAGAACAATTCTCGAGTCAAAAGCAGGACATGTAAACATTATGGGGCTGTATGGAGATATCAAAACTGTGAGTTCGAATTTTCACCATCTATGGGCCTCAGAAGATTGAAAGAGAGAGTAATATGGCAGCTCATTTACTAGCTGTCATAGCTAGGACTCTAGAGCAAAAAAAAATCTGGTTGGGGTCTGTCCTGCCATCTAATGCAAACGTTGTCGCCATGGAGTCTTTAACAATGGTCATTGTTGATCAATGAAAGCTCTATTTTATTCGTATTTTATTTTTTTCTTTAAGTTTCCTCAATGGGGTATGTCTATCACGTGAGAACAAACGTCTACTATCCATCATCAAAGTTGTGTCAGAATTTCGCCATGATCCTGATAAGCGATCACAAAATTGAGGGACAATCTAAAAGGGCATAAAAAGAGATGCACCAGAACTGGAAACTAGAGGAGTGAATTCTTGGATAAAATGGGTGCAAACAACTAAGGACGCACGATACGAAACCAGTGGTGAGAGGAAAACATAGTTACAACAGAAAAGCTAACAAAAGTGTTCATTCCTACGAAATTGGCAAGTATTGGCTCTCAAATCAGAGGTATTTTCATCGTCGTCATTTTATATGCCGTAGCAACGCACGGGCACTTTGCTAGTAACTATACCAATATAATGTAATAAAGATAGAATAACAGAATGGATCAATCAAAAATTATTATAGACACATTTTGAGACGTATCAGGGAGCACGGTGGCCGGATGCGCTGGAGCACCAGGAGTCACCGATTTGGGTAGCGCGAGCATGAAACCTACGGGCGGAGGCACATGGAGAAGTCTAGGCGGAGAGACGAGGGCGGATTTGGGGGGGGGGGGGCGAGGAGATCGACGGCTGTGGCGTGGAAGCGGCAAAAGACATCATTGAAATATCCATCCCACCAAAATGATCGCGTCAATACGAGAAACCTAAAATCCGGATGCCAATCCTGTGGAAACGAAGATTTTTGTGGCCCACATTCTGAAGGAGATATGCCCTAGAGGCAATTAATAAAGATATTTTATTTGTCATATCTCAATTGTTCGTAATAAGTTTTGTACCATGCTATAACTGTATTAAGCGGAAACATTAATACACGTGTGGTATTTAAACAACCAGGTCCCTAGTACCCTCTTAACTAGTCCATTGGGCAACCGATGATCAAGGTTTCCTGATCATGGACATTTATATCAATTGACAATGAAGTCATGTCAATTAGGTGAATGATGTGATGGACATGCACCCAAGATATATAGAAACGTAGTGTTCATATCTTTAACAGTGAGATCATATATAATCGCTGCTTCTGGAAGGTGTTTTGATTGCATCAAATGTCATGACTTATTTAGCGTGACAATAAAGGTGTCCCTTTCGGGTATCCAAAGGAAGTGAGAGAGGCGAGTGATCAAGAGCGGGATTTGCCAGTCCACATAGCAGGATAGATACTCTGGGCTCACTCGGTGAGATTACATCAATGAGCTTGCAAGCATGTGACTAGGTCACGGAGATGTAATATCACAGACGAGTAAAGATAGAATTGTCAAGTGACAAGATCAAGCTCGGTAATCGTGATACCGGAGAACGAGTCTCGGACAATCTAAGTATCGCTAGGCAAAAGGTTGAAACTGGACGTCTAAGGTTCAAACGATAAAAAGACATTCGTGGACGCACAGGGGCTATCACGGCAGTCCAGCCGCCGCTGATAGTCATTGATCGGAGAACGTGTCTCGATCATGTCTGGAGTGTTCCCGAACCGCTAGGGTGACACACTTAAGGGTATGTGACGTTTATTTAGATTGGACGCAGAAGAGAAAATAGAGAGAAGAAGGGTCATATCCGATGAAGTTCGGAGGGCAACGAAATGGTTTTCAGAGCCAGAATAAATTAGATAATATGTATTTAATATTAATTAATGGAATTAATGATTAAATATATTTTATTCTATTTATTTTCGAATTTATTGGCAGCCCAAACCTTAAATGGGCCAACTCCCGGAGGAGAAGGCCCATAGGGGGGGTGGGGGAATTTCCCCCCAAAGGGAGCCGCACCATGGAGGGTGGCCGGGTGGGCCACAAGGGGCCCACCTAGGCCGGCGCACCAGCTAGTGGTGCGGCTGGTGTGGGAATAGTCCCACACCGCCAAGCCACCAAGCCCGGTAGCCTCCCTTCCCCTTTATATAGTGGTGCCCCATGCCTTGGAAATTCACCCCAATTCTCTCTCTCTCATCCGTTTAGACGTGGCTCCGCAATTGGGGCTACGCACGGGTCGAGGTTTTTCTCCACTATACGCACACCGCCGTGCTGCTGGTTCTCTCCGGTCCAAGTCTTCTACTTCCGCTGCTCGGCTGGATCGGAGCCCGGAGGTCGTCATCTTCTCCGTACATGTGTAAGCTCTGCGAGGTGATACACATGTGGCACTGGAAGTACGCCTTCTTCCTCTACATGACCTTGAGGTCGGCGCCGTCGTCGTCTTCGCCGCCCGTCTTCATCACGCGTCGTCATCGTAACAGATCTTTTGATCGTCGACGCTTACGGTCTACAAGGGTATGTATACCGTTCCCTCCGTTACTTTATATCTGCATAGTAATAGATTCTGGCTATTTCGGTTATCGTTGTTAGGAAAAAATTTGTTTTCTGCACACGATCTCCTTCAGTGGTATCAGAGTCGGTCTATGCGTAGATATAGCTGTACGGTTAGTACACATGTTGAATGTGGGCATCGATTTTATAATTGTTACCCTCTCGCGTGTACTTGTTCATATCGCGGTATTGTTCGATGAAGCGGCCCAGACCGACTTTACGCGTACTCTTACGCGAGACTGGTTCCGCAACTGACATATGCCTTGTACCATATATGCGGCTAGCAGGTGTCTGTCTCTCTTACAATAGTTGATATTGCATTTACAATGGAGGGCCCTGAAAGGGGTGTAATAGAGACAATTATTTAATCGCTGTTGTGGTTATATATTCGTAGGTAAGAACGGTTCTTTTACAAAAGCCCTAGCAGTCACGTAAAACATGCAAAAGATAAAGTAGAAAGCGTCTAACTTTATTTTGCAGGGGCAATATGATATGGTCACGGAAAGTTTTATGAATTGTTTATAAACTGTCGGCGCAAAGGAGACCATTGGCGCAAGGACCATATCATGTCGCATTACATTTGATGTTATGTTATTGTGTGCATCTTATATTGTGTGTGTATATATATGTTATATATTAGTTACACGGCGGTAGTAATATAAGATGATCCCTCCAAAATACCAAATAGTGTTCTCCCTTTAGCGTGCACCACCGAAAGTTCTCTGATACGAGGCAGGCTGTGACGATGTGTCAAACGTATCTGCGTTCGCATAACGTGGGTGTAAGCCACGTTGCACAAGCAATACGCTATAGGTTATTTTGGCGAGCCTAGCATGTACAGACATGGCCTCGGAACACAGTGATGGAAAGGTTAATCACGAGTCACATAGTTGTTGTGATTGACATATCGATGTCTACCTTTGAAGCTATGCTATCGGCCGTGACGATCGGGAATAGTATATCGGATGAGGATCATGTAATCACTAAAACGATGCGAGGGATGTTCGTTTTGAGTGGTAGTTCTGATAGTTTTATTTTATTAAAACTTGAACCCATATTTATTATTAGAACGGATTTTTGATCGCCCGTTGGCTATACCACCCCCTCCACTGACGTCCGATCATTAGCTGGAGATTCGGTCTACGGTGTCTCGCTCTCGTGTGGGCAGAGTTAGTAGTCCGCAAAACACGTAATAAAAGTACTTACCTGCTAATTCTGCGATGATACAGCAGTAAAGGTTGTCAGTGCTAGCAGGCCATGCAGCATATATCGACATATGGGCACGGTCTGTACAATGATTGTCAGACTTTGCACTCATTGTATTTTCTCAGGTTGGTCTGCCATTACATGCACGTCATTCATTGTATGTTTTAGGTTGGTGCGCCCATATATGTCTGGAACATACACATACTATTTGCCCTTAAACTATTCTTTGTCGTCAGCGTGTCGCCATGTACCTGACAAAATATTGATAGACTACGGTTTACGTACGTAGTAAATGAAACCAAACACAAAATGAAAGGTATACCCCATAGTACCTCAGGTTTGCGCAAAGCAAGGATCACGGACGTGTTGCGCAAAGTACTGGATACTGCATGCGCCCATGTCAACACTACTAGGCACTAAAAGTTGATCGATTTTGATTTGAAAGTGGAGTATCTACTGTGTTTTTACTGAGGGCATTCAGTATTTTCTACAACCACCGGTGGCAAGCTACGAGTGACATCTGGAACCAAATAAATGGATGCGTAATATTATTGTGACTTTGACCAACGCTGTCAGCTCGGTCATGTACTCATGTAAGCGTGTTTGGCGCCTCCGGCTATGCTGTAATAAAAGCCTGCCGATGTGTCAGCCAGGGCAGTTGATTTGCAGACGCATGACTCTAATTACTAGAGGGGAGTTTGTGGGCGGATCAAATCACGAGGTTGGATCGTACGACTATGGAAGGGGTGGTATAGCCAACCGGTGACACCCGCACATTTCCGATTTATTATGAACAAAGTCTTTATGTTTTGCAAAACCTTTGTAGATAATAACCTATTTGATAGACCTTTTTAACTTAGGCGCATTCCTATGATTGAGAAACTTAAAAGGTGGGTCCAAACTTCATAGTCTTATACTGTATCTTGAGGATACTCCTTGTTTCAAACCTTTTAGCTCTATATGATACAATACCCGTTAGAGATAGAACCCGGAGATTCCGTAAACAAAAGGATAATTTCGATTATCAAGTTTTGTGCGGATAATTCCATCATAGTCCAGTGTATGCTATGATCTCTACCATGGAGAATAAATTGTGGGTGCGTGTTGACAGATCGCGAACATTTGGAATGGTCGTTGAGACTGATGATCTCTATCCACCGTATATCAGGTTTTCTTCTCAATCAAGATGGAAGAGAACGCCCGCATTAAAGGAGCACGTGGCAGTCATACTTGATGACATTGGTCATACTTGATGACATTAGTCATACTTGATGACAATGAGACGCCTCGCTCAGCTCGATCACTGGATGACAGAAAACGTTGTCAGATGCAAATGTTTTGTCATAGACTATGTCATGCAAGGGGAATCGTTCACCTTCATGAATTCTTGATTACGTTGAAGAATCAAGAAGATGAAATAGATCGCCAGGGAGTCATCAATGATGATGGTGTATATATGATATACGAGTTATGAATATTTTGCCTAAACAAGTACTTGTAGCAGTGACTAAGTTTTGATACTAGTCATGTTTTATGAAAACAAGATTTTCTGCTTGAGTAGCTTGGAAGGATGAGGAGACAATGTGTGTTGATGATGGCATGCAAAATGTTGTGATGGCCATAGACACTCTCTCTCTCTCTCTCTCTGCATCTACCATTTTGGATTAATTTGGATTTGAACAAATTCCTTTTAATCGCTTGTTAGCATGATCGTTATAAGTGTGTCTTGCCTTGAGCGAGACAATTATTCATATATGTTAGTGACAAAATTGTTGTCCTTCATTTATGAGTGATATCTTTAATGATCATACACCGATTATGAATGGAGTGTTCTTATATGAATCCAAATGGTAGTAGCTCCCACATTTATAACATTAATGCCAAAGGATATAAACTTAATAATGACACCACATTATTGTGGCACTAACGTTTTAATTAATGTCAATGTTATATGCATTAAGAGGCTCCATTTAGATGGACCTCCAAGTCCTTAGATTTTGATCTTTTGATACTTGCAAAATAACTAAGACACCGTTTTCTGGAAACGGGCATTTAACTTATTGATAATCATACATAATGATGTGTGTGGATCAATGAAGGACGTTAACGTGTAGTGGAAATCATTATTTTGTAAACTTCACCAATGATTTGAGTAGATATGGGTATATCCACTTAAAGAAATGCTGGTCTGAAAAGTTTGATAGAGATCAAACAAGTTCGAAGTGAAGTAGGAAAATAAACTTAACAAGAAAAATAATTTCCTACGATAACTAATCAAGGAAACAAAGTTTTGAGTTATAAGTTTGGCATATCATTAGAAGACTTGTGAGAAGACTTCCACAAATTACGCCGCATGGAACACCACAATTTTATGGTGTGTTAGGACGTCGTAATCACACTCTATTCAATAGTGTGTGGTAAATAAAATCTCTTATCAAATTATTGTGATCATTGAAGTCATATGGTGGAAACAAAACATTCATGTTAGATAATAGAGAAACCATCTAAATCCGTGGAGGCAATACCATATGAGTTATGGCATGGCTTTTAGCCTAGATTGTCGTTTCGGTATTTTAGTGTCTTGATATGATCAAACCTAAAAAACAGATAAATCTTTGTAGTGTACTGATATGTCTCAAACGTATCTATAATTTCTGATGTTCCATGTTTATATTATACCAATTGCTACATGTTTCATATACACTTCATAGCATTTTTATGCATTTTCTGGAACTAACCTATTAACAAGATGCAACAGTGCCAGTTCCTGTTTTTGTATTCCAGAAAAGCTGTTCTGGAAATATTCTCGGAATTGGACGAAACTTGGACAGGACCTCCTATTTCTCCAACACGTACACGGAGTCCAAAGGAGAGACGGAGGTGACCTAGGAGGCAGCCACACCATGGGGCGGCGCGGGCCCACCTCCTGCCGCGCCATGGGTTGGTGTGGCCCCCTCGGGTGCCTCCAGCCGCTGCCCTTTCGCCTATATAATCCCCCTGTCACGCCCCCAAACATGGTCTGGACGTAACAGCCGCCCACGCGTTTATAAACCGAAGATTATAAACGTGTGAGGCTTAAAACTTTACATATTAGAATACTACTCAAAGACATCTTTATTCATTATTCGGTGATACATAGATATTGCTGAAAATAAACTTCTAAACATTTTATTTATTCCCATCCCGACGTGTCGCTACGCCTACTGCTCGTCACTATGCTCAAGATTCTTACCACCTAGCTCTGCAAAAATATGAATTAAGCAAGGGTGAGTATGAAATTCACACTCAGCAAGTAGTACATACTATGCAACAAGAAGCATGAAGGAAAATTCCACAACGATGGAATATGAGCAGAGGAATAGTGAATGAGTATAAACAAGATAATATTTGAGATAATATTTGGTGGACTAGATTTAAACAAGGTAAAATAGAGCAGCATATAAAGGACTGAATTCACGGAAATGAATACAGTGATAATGGAAATGATATAACGGAAACTGATAAAGAAATAATTGGTATCACATGTGACCAGCAAGGTTCCCTACCCGGGACTCACAGGGGTGAATATTCACACTTTTACACTCTTAAGAGGGGTACTCCGACATCGACAGCCTCGACCAGAACCACGTGGGCCCCAGAAGAGCATAACTCTTTAACCCGCCGGGACACGACGACTTGACTTACTAGTATGGGCCGTTCCCAAGGAATCCATCGCCGATACCCTGTTCGGACCAAGTGTCGCTCCCATTGGAGAGTCCAGACAGTCCCATACCTGAACCGTGACCGGTACAATATGTTTGCAGTCGTGATACCAATATAGATAGAATTGTCATGTGGAGAAAATAAAGAGTTTTGAGATGCAAGCCGGAATATAACATCTCCCGACACCACGTGAGTCCAACAAAATCAGATGACTTATCATCACATATTCATCTCGGATAGTGTCAAGCCAACAACATATATCATGCGCCGAAACCATCCCACGGATAGTACAACCAGAAGTGAGGAAATATAATCTAGCAGCGTCTCAAGGAAGCAACAACGATGAAGATTAGGAATAGCAGAGGTACCACTTGCCTGATCAGCACTTCAGCAGTACTAGCAGCGCTCGTGCACTGGCCACTATCCACTCCTTCTGATTCTATTTGTCGGTCTAAACGCTGCCCGATGTGCTTCTGATGGCAGCACCTGGTCCTCTATTTATACTAGCTCAAAGGGTAAGAGCGGGCTAGATATTTCCTCCCCAGCTACGTGCATGCGAGCGCCTCCATCCCCTGTTGCTACCTTCCTGAGTACGCATGCATCTATCCGCTAGCGACACGTACTACCTCCTGTAACCAGAGCTTAACACGTACCCTGCTCGATCCTTCTCAGCTAAGCTTGCACGCAAAATATCTGGTGTGCAGTACATGTAGTACAAGCCTATCCGCTAGCAGTACAAGCTGATGAAAGGCTGATCTCAATCTTAGCTAAGCTAACCAATCGGTATGCAAACAACATGATTAGCAGGGCATGCATGAGCTGCTCCATCGATTGCATGCTGACAAGAGTGTACGTGGGTGCTACTTCCATGCATGTAAAATAAAGACTTCTACTGGTTGGTGTGCAAGGCTTATTTAAATGTGTTGACAAAATAAAATCTCATGTAATTAGACACACAATTAATTAGGTTAGACTTTTAATTATTTTTTAAATACCATGGGTATTACATCCTCCCCTCCTTATAAAAATTTCGTCCTCGAAATTTAATTACCCGTATTTTGAAGATGTGGAAAACAAGCTCGCAATTCGTCTTCCTTTTCCCACGTCGCCTCTTCCTCCGTGTGGTTACTCCATTGGACTTTGACAAAACGTATTGTCCTCCTTCTCATAACTCTATCTTTTACATCCAAAATTTTGATCGGATACTCCTCATAAGAAAGATCTGGCCTGAGCTCCACAAGTGGTAATGTCGTGGTCTCTGGAGGTTTCTCACACTTCTTTAGTATGGAAATGTGAAAGACATTGTGTATTCCTGATAGACTTGGTGGTAACTCTAATCGATAGGCTACAGCTCCCACTCTGTCAATAACCTTGAAGGGTCCAACATATCTTGGACTTAGTTTCCCTTTAAGACCAAAGCGCCTTGTACCTTTTCTTGGGGAAACTTTAATATAAACCAGATCACCTCTTTTAAACTCAATTTCCCTTCTTTTGAGATCTGCCTGCTTCTTTTGACGATTTTGTGCCGCCATCAAATGATTACGAATAGTGCGCAATTTTTCCTCCGCTTGTTGAACTAGCTCTGGTCCTATATATTTCCTCTCGCCAATTTCTTCCCAACAAATAGGAGAACGACATCTTCTGCCATACAACGCTTCATATGGGGCCATGTTAATGCTGGATTGATAACTGTTGTTATATGCAAATTTGACTAGCGGAAGTGACTCATCCCATTTTTCTTTAAAATCCAATGTGGTTGCACGGAGCATATCTTCCAAAATTTGTATCACTCGCTCTGACTGTCCGTCGGACTGAGGATGATACGCCGTACTAAAATTTAACTTTGTGCCAAGTGCACTATGTAGACTCTTCCAAAATCTCGAGACAAACCTGGGATCTCGGTCGGATACAATGCTGACGGGAATTCCGAAATTTGAGACTATCTCCTTGATATATAACCTTGCTAATTTTTCAAGGGTAAAAGTCTTCTTTACTGGTATGAACTGAGCAACTTTAGTCACTCTGTCCACTATGACCCATACGGAATCGTACCCTCCGGATGTCTTTGGCAAGCCAGAAACAAAATCCATACTTACTCCTTCCCATTTCCAGCTTGGGATTTCCAACGGTTGTAGGAGACCTGCTATTTTCTGATGATCCACCTTTACCTGCTGACATATTGGACATTCCAGTACAAATCTTGCTATTTCCCTCTTCATATTTGGCCACCAAAAATTTCCTTTGATATCTCTATACATTTTTGTGCTGCCCGGATGTACTGTGTATGGAGTGGTGTGTGCTTCTTGCATAATTTCCAATTTTAAACTGGGGTCATTAGGTACACATATACGGTCTCTCAACCAGATAGCTCCATCCATTCGTACCTGAAATTCTGATGCATTTCCTTGCTCTATCCCCTCCCTGAGGTTGACAAGAAAAGGATCACCAGCTTGCTTCATCCGAATTCTATCCTGAAGGTCAGGTTTAACTTGTAGTGCCATAACACTGATGGATGGATCTCGTACATGCAGTTCTATGCCCAACTTGTCTAGCTCCTTTAAAATATTCCTTTGTGAAGTGATTAGAGATGCCAAGTTGCAATCAGCTTTCCTGCTCAACGCATCTGCTACTGCATTAGCTCTCCCCGGATGATAATTAATATTGACATCATAATCCTTGAGCAATTCCAACCATCGACGTTGTCGCATGTTTAGCTCTTTCTGGGTGAAAATATATTTTAGACTCTTGTGATCAGTAAATATTTCACAATGCTCTCCATACAGGTAATGTCTCCAGATTTTCAGAGCAAAAATGACAGCGCCCAATTCCAAATCATGCGTCGGATAATTTTTCTCATGTGTTTTAAGCTGTCGAGAGGCATAGGCAATTACCTTGTTGTTCTGCATCAATACGCAACCAAGACCAACTTTTGAGGCATCACAGAAAATAGTATAACCAATTCCCTGAGTTGGTACTGCCAAAACCGGAGCTGATACTAGACGGCATTTTAACTCATTAAAATTTTCCTCGCACTTCTCTGTCCAAATGAATTTTACTCCTTTGCGTGTGAGTTGTGTGAGTGGTGCTGCAAGCTGCGCAAAGCCTTCAATAAATCTTCGGTAATAACCAGCTAGTCCAAGAAAACTCCGTATCTCGGTGACAGTGGTCGGTCGTTTCCAGTCTACGACTGCTTGAATTTTTGATGGGTCCGTTGAAATACCCTCTCCTGAAATAGTATGGCCTAGAAACGACACCTTATCCAGCCAGAAGTCACACTTCTTAAACTTTGCATACAGCTTATGTTCCCTAAGGGTTTGAAGTACCACTCTCAAGTGTTCAGCGTGTTCTTCCTCTGTCTTTGAATAGATCAAAATATCATCGATAAAAACCACAACAAACTGGTCCAAAAATGGTCTGAACACTCGATTCATTAAATCCATAAAAGCTGCAGGTGCATTTGTCAATCCAAACGGCATGACAACATATTCATAGTGTCCATTCCTAGTGCGGAAAGCTGTCTTGGGAATATCTCCTTCTTTAATTTTTAACTGATGATATCCAGACTGTAAATCTATCTTTGAAAATACCCGGGAACCTTGTAGCTGATCGAATAAATCATCAATTCTAGGTAACGGATATTTGTTTTTGATAGTTACCTTATTCAGCTCCCGGAAATCTGTGCACAGCCGTAACGTGTGATCCTTCTTTTCTGCAAACAGTACTGGAGCTCCCCAAGGTGACATGCTAGGACGGATTAACTGTTTTGCAGCCAAATCTTTAAGCTGAGCCTTAAGTTCTCTTAATTCTGCTGGTGCCATCCTGTACGGTGCCTTAGAAATGGGACCGGTTCCAGGGACTAAATCAATGCTAAACTCGATTTCTCGGTCTGGTGGAGGACCGGGTAATTCTTTAGGAAAAACGTCTGGAAAATCTCTAACAACAGGAATATCTTCTATACGTTTTTCTTTTACCTCTAAATTTTTCATTTGTACGCAACCAGATTTCTTATGAGCACTGATCAATGTAATATAGCAGTGGTATTTCGCCCAACTGCAGGGTTGTCGTGTTCACCACAGGGACTAGGCGACAAGTATCGAGTTTCGGCTAAAGCTAGGTCGAAATAAAAGAGTGGATTGCAGTAAATAAATGCTTTCTTTTTGTAGTTTTCAATTTAGGAATTAACACTAAACAAAGCTACTAATATTCAGAGACACACAAATTCTAGCATGTAACAAATACTGGGACAAAAGCATCTTTGAGATAGGGGACAGAGATACAAAACAAACACAAACACAAAAGACTAGAACATGAACATATATTTGCACACACGAGTAGCAGTTTTAACAAACACAAATACTCACGTACTAGCAAAGTACTCCACAGGCCACGATCTAGTTCTTACAGATTAATAGGAATCAGCTAACACTTCAACACAAACATGTCTCTGTATTCAAGCACGAGTTCACAAGAAACTGCAGAAAATAGAGAAAGGGAAAGATGGATCGAGTGAGTCAACCCAGGGGAAACTTCGGTTGGTGCAGAGGAGCAGCAGTAGGGGCGTTGGTGCTGAGTTGATGAAGAGCAGCAGTAGGAGGCGCAGGGAAGAGGGCTTCAGGTCGTTCTTCTTGAGGAGAAATCAGCAGCAGCACGCAGGTTGAGGAAGAGCAGCTTCAGCAACAACGGCCGGAACGCGTCGGATGGAGCAGCAGCAGGGGTGGTTGAGGAAGAAGTTCAGCTTCAGGTCGTCGCCGTCTTTGCTTGTTCGCTGGTGAAGGAGAAGCAAGGAAGAAGACAGGGGCAGATACGGAGGAGCTTCGGGTCGCCGTCTTCGCTGGTTCCTTGATGTCGAGAAGCTGGTCGCAGGGCAGGGGATGGAGCAGCTCGTGGTGGAGTGGTGGTGGCGCTGGAGAGTGGTGGTGGCGCGCCGCCACGCCTGGCCTGGCCGCGGCGGCGGCCGGTAGTGAAGAAGCTGGGAGATTGGGGAAGAAACCAGGCCTGAAGATGCGATGGAGGCAGTGGCCTCTTCTTATCTGCTCGATCCACTCTGGTTTTTTGCAAGTGTGTCCCCCCACTTCTCTTCTTTCTACGCAAGAAGGTCCCTGCAGCTTTCTGTCCAAGTCCTCACTTGTTTAAAGGATGTTGCTAGCAAGTCCTTGATCAGCCCTTGAGTAGAATTTTGGTGCCTTTTCGCACCCTTCCTGCAATTATGCAAACAAGGCTATAAAATATCTCATGTAATGAATATAGCATCTTAATTATATTTTCAGTGGCATAATTAATCAAGAAAGATTCAAATGTGAGTGAATTATGCTAAAAGATATGCTTGCAATTTAGGTAAATATGCCACTGATCAAATCCCCCACACTTAAATTTTTGCTTGTCCTCAAGCAAAATCAAGATATAACACTAAATGAAATTGAACAGTAAGCCATCCCAAGAATATATCAGTCCATTTGACTATGATCTTAATTCCAATGATTATGTATGAGTTATGCAAAATGGTTCCTAAGTAAACATTCAGTTAGACATTCCAATTTTTCTCCAATTAAAAGGAATTGCAATAAGAGAGATACAAAGTTTGGAATAAAATCAAATAGCATAATCCAGAATTGAGCCAGGAGACAAAAGTTAGAGCTTCACATATCCAATCCAGAGATCAACATATGCTAATGCTTATGCAAATGTTAGTATGCAGATGCTTTTAATTAACTTTTGTTAGTGCTTCACATATCCAATCCAAAGATCAACATATGCTAATGCTTGATAGGGTAGTGCTTCATCCTTTTTTAAAGGGATTTCTGGCAAAACTTGTCCAAGTTAGTGCCTCACATATCCAATCCAGAGATCACGATATGCTAACGCAAACAAAGTTAATTATGGTTATTTACAAAATGATACATATGCAAGGAGGTTAGTGCTTCACCTATCACTGATCCCGAGATCATGATAGGCTAATGCGAAAAAGTTAGTAACAAGGCTCTCAAGTGGATTGTGAAATTCGAGTTCATTTCAAAAATAGGCATCCCAAGTTTTGCAAAGCTTTTTAAGGAGAGAAATAAAGGAATTTATGACCGAAAGATTACAAGAAACACACCTTTGCACAAATCATATATAGTACTAGAAATAGGTTCTCAGAAACATGGAATCATATATAAAAGGTATTGAAAACCATGCAATCTCACATAGCGCAGTGAACCAATATATCTTATGCGGTGTATCATGCAATGAACAATTCCATAACTTCAGTTCCAATAGTGTTGCCTGAATGAATATGTTGAAACGTTTTCACCTGGTAAGTGTTGACAGCTCTCCTCTTCTGAGATCACTCCTCCTCCTAGCCTGCATGCTCTCTTCACTCATCTCCATGCTCAACTTCAACCATTCTCCTCAACACCATGCCATGAATCCACCAGGATCCCATGGGATGTCGACTCGAACCATGTACGGCCTCAATGAGTAGTGCACAAGCAGAATCCTGAAATTACACCCATACAAAGCAAAACTTGCACAAGTGATAGGGTTTACACCCACTAGATCATCAATCGAGTAACCAATAATGTAAGTATAGCAATAAAGCATATGGTGATAATGATAAGCATCCACAGGAGAGTTATAAGCAATTTTAGAGCATGCATCCTTCAACATAATTCCAGCATATGAATAGTAGGTGTTATCATCATGAGCCTGAGCAATGTTGTTTAGAGAATGTGCATTATCAAGTTTAGGCAAATCATTTTTTATTTCTTCCTTTATAGATGGTATCATGCAATGCAAGGTAGTGACAGAATGTTCAGAAGGAAACATGTCATCAAGAGGGTTAGATAAACCTGTTTTGTCACTATCTTGTATGACAACATCTCTGTTCACTTGAATCTCTTCTTTATCTCCATCTTCAACTGCAGCAGCTTCTTTATCCTCTACGATTATAGGAGTTGGATCTTCAGTAGATGATTCTTGTTCTTCTAGAACCTGGGATCTCTCTCCCTCTGGACTGTCACTAGCTGGCTCATTTGTATATGAAGGTATTGGGACCTCACATGTGTCAGGAAGAATCTCTGGAGCACTCAGCTCTAGCTCGAGCTGTGATGAGACAATGTTGCTAAGCTTCATGTTTTTCTCAATCTTCTTCAGCTCCTCTATCAGATCTGTCCCATCCTTGATCTTCTTCATTTCTTGAATTAGGACTGGCCTCAAAGGATGATCTTCAGCAGTCCAAGTGTACTCAAGGCACAACAAACTGAGCTTATCTGTATCATCATAATCACTTGTGGTATCTTGCACTTCAGGAGGACCATTTAACTCCATTGGTACAAGCTCTTGAGGTTGGTGTACAGGCTGAGAAGTTGTTGTTTGTGGAAACCTTTCATTCAGCCAGGATGACTGCTCTTCTAGAGGAGTGGGCTGAGCACTAAACTGATGATGTTCTTGATGAAACTCAGGGGCATAAGCAGGAGCTACATAGAATTGATGTTGATTGTACTGATTCTTCTCCCCACACCTAAATTCCTGCATTGGATAACTTGGAGAAAATGATGAGATAGGTGGACTGCTGTTCCTATATGTCATACTTGGGTTTTCAGGCCATCCAGGAGAAGAATTGTTGTGGTATGAACCATGCTCATGAGCAAAGTTCATACCAAAACAATCTGGAGTGGGAGAATAACCACCATGCTGACAATCAGCCGGTGTATGGCCATGAATACCACAAATGTGACATATGGGGGCAGCAGGAGAATAACCATTGGAATAAGGATCATAATGCATAGGCCCATCATCTAAAACTATACCTCGCTGCCTTGCTAAATCATGCAAAGTTTGAGATAGCTTACTCACTTGTTCTTGAAGATTTTCCATAGTACTAGTGCTACCATTCACCTGTCCATGATAATCCGAATAGTACGCCATGTCAAGGTGAAAATTGTTCAACTACAATCTGCACAAAAGGAAGAAGAAACAAAGAGGAACACAGAAAATAACTAGAACAAGGTTAGAGGTTAATAATATTCACAAAAGGCAAACAAAAACCTAGTATATAGCCTAACTCAATTGTTTGACGCTAGTCCCCGGCAACGGCGCCAAAATGATCAATGTAATATAGCAGTGGTATTTCGCCCAACTGCAGGGTTGTCGTGTTCACCACAGGGACTAGGCGACAAGTATCGAGTTTCGGCTAAAGCTAGGTCGAAATAAAAGAGTGGATTGCAGTAAATAAATGCTTTCTTTTTGTAGTTTTCAATTTAGGAATTAACACTAAACAAAGCTACTAATATTCAGAGACACACAAATTCTAGCATGTAACAAATACTGGGACAAAAGCATCTTTGAGATAGGGGACAGAGATACAAAACAAACACAAACACAAAAGACTAGAACATGAACATATATTTGCACACACGAGTAGCAGTTTTAACAAACACAAATACTCACGTACTAGCAAAGTACTCCACAGGCCACGATCTAGTTCTTACAAATTAATAGGAATCAGCTAACACTTCAACACAAACATGTCTCTGTATTCAAGCACGAGTTCACAAGAAACTGCAGAAAATAGAGAAAGGGAAAGATGGATCGAGTGAGTCAACCCAGGGGAAACTTCGGTTGGTGCAGAGGAGCAGCAGTAGGGGCGTTGGTGCTGAGTTGATGAAGAGCAGCAGTAGGAGGCGCAGGGAAGAGGGCTTCAGGTCGTTCTTCTTGAGGAGAAATCAGCAGCAGCACGCAGGTTGAGGAAGAGCAGCTTCAGCAACAACGGCCGGAACGCGTCGGATGGAGCAGCAGCAGGGGTGGTTGAGGAAGAAGTTCAGCTTCAGGTCGTCGCCGTCTTTGCTTGTTCGCTGGTGAAGGAGAAGCAAGGAAGAAGACAGGGGCAGATACGGAGGAGCTTCGGGTCGCCGTCTTCGCTGGTTCCTTGATGTCGAGAAGCTGGTCGCAGGGCAGGGGATGGAGCAGCTCGTGGTGGAGTGGTGGTGGCGCTGGAGAGTGGTGGTGGCGCGCCGCCACGCCTGGCCTGGCCGCGGCGGCGGCCGGTAGTGAAGAAGCTGGGAGATTGGGGAAGAAACCAGGCCTGAAGATGCGATGGAGGCAGTGGCCTCTTCTTATCTGCTCGATCCACTCTGGTTTTTTGCAAGTGTGTCCCCCCACTTCTCTTCTTTCTACGCAAGAAGGTCCCTGCAGCTTTCTGTCCAAGTCCTCACTTGTTTAAAGGATGTTGCTAGCAAGTCCTTGATCAGCCCTTGAGTAGAATTTTGGTGCCTTTTCGCACCCTTCCTGCAATTATGCAAACAAGGCTATAAAATATCTCATGTAATGAATATAGCATCTTAATTATATTTTCAGTGGCATAATTAATCAAGAAAGATTCAAATGTGAGTGAATTATGCTAAAAGATATGCTTGCAATTTAGGTAAATATGCCACTGATCAAGCACTTTGGTACACTATTTTTCCTTGACCTGGCACTTGAAGTATCACCTTCTTTCCATGACAATCAATAATAGCATGATTCAACGCCAACCAATCCATGCCTAAGATTATATCAAAATCATGCATATCTAGTACTATTAAATCTGCCCGAAATTCATGTCCCCTTATTATCACAGGACAATTAGCGCATACCCATCTAGCTGCTATCTCTGCCATTGGGGATTCTACCATGAGTCGTTTCTTTAGAGGAGCACTTTGTATACCATGTGTGTGCATGAATGTATATGATATAAAAGAGTGGGTTGCACCAGAGTCAAATAAGACAACTGCATTCTGGGAACATACTCGAAGCATACCTGCCACCACGTCGCTTGCTTCGCCCACTTCGTTCTGAGTTAAATGATTCACCTTAGCACGAGCATCTGGGTGCTTCTTATCCGAATAGTATGACCGCCGTGGAGCATTATTCGTGTTGGAAGGGGTGCTGGTAAGTACAGCGGCACTTTTGGCGCAGGTAGGGAAACTGGAGCATATGTTGCATTCCTGGATGTAATATCTTTGTTTCGAGGATTTTGGCACTGACCGATGACATGTCCTTCCTTGCCACATCCAAAGCATTTTCCGTGGCGTTGTTCGCATTGTGACGCCCAATGATTCCCATGACAAATAACACATTTGATGTGCCTTGTCTGTGATAATCCTCGGTTGTTTGGACGCCAATCTTGCTGCGTCTTTCTTGTTGTATTCCCCTGACCACTGTTGTCCATCCTCATCCTCTTGCTATGATGCTCACCTTCAGCTCGCTCTTCATTATATGCTTGTTCCACTGTGAGAGCTTTATTAGCGACTTCACGAAATGATTTTAACTCAAATACCTCCACACGTGCCTTGATAGGTTGACGTAGCCCTTGTGAAAATCGCCGAGCCTTCACTTCATCATTCTCAACATAAGCCAGCGCATAGCGAGCGAGTCTAGAAAACTCAAATCTCATATTCTGCTACAGACTTACCCGCTTGTTTCAGCTGCAAGAATTCAAGCTCCATCTTTCTCTGGACACTTTCAGGAAAATATTTTCCATGAAAATCATCTTTGAATGTGGCCCAGGTGACCAAGTAGTCCTTCGGATATTTATTCTTATGCACATTCCACCAATCAAAAGCCCCGCCTTGCAGCATGAAAGTAGCTAGTGTCACCTTCTCCTCTTCAGGACAGTGCATTGCTTTGAAAACTTTTTCTATCTCAGCTAACCAATCGTCCGCTTCAATCGGATTCGCACTGCCAGAAAACGCAGGAGGTTTCAGCCGTAAGAATCGACGCAAGTTGTCGGGCGTCCCATCTTCATGAGAGTTTCCTCCTCTTGGTGGCTGTTCCACCAAGTGTTCCAAAATCACAGCCTGACGCTGTAGAATTTCCACGAGCAAGTTACTTGGTGGGAGTTGGTTCTCAGCAGTTTGTTGCGATCCTCCGCTACCATTAGTATGAGTAGCCGAAAAGTCCCCATGACCATTGTGAGCCATCTAAACGATTATACAAGACAAGGAACAAACTGAATAAACAAGTTACTGTAACCTCCGAACATGCATTAGTTAGAAAGTTGCCATGACACGTTAATGGGCAAGGTTGCATTTATTATCTTGTAGATGCACTAGTGTCAACATTATGCTACAGATCAACGAACAAGCAATTTGCATAAATCCCTATTTGTGGGAAATATTAGGGATCAGATCTTGATGGCCAATGAAATCATCATGCGCTTGGAGGTGGCCCAGGGATCAAGGCAGCTTGCGGCGGCGGAGCTTCAGTTGATACGGCAGCTAAAACACCGCCTGCTAGGGCTTGCGTCTCTCGAGCGCACGATCGCTAGGCAGAGGGCCAGGGTGCAGGGGCTGAGCGACGGTGATGCCTCGGCTCAGTTCTTCCGCATCCACTCGTCCAAGCGTCGCAGCCGCAATCACATTGTCTGCCTGCGTGATGGGGATCGAGTTGCGTCGGAGCAGGAGGAGAAAGAGGACGTGGCCACGAGCTTCTTTGCTGACTTGCTGGGCCGTCCTTTCAACCGCGAGCACGATCTTGATCTGCCTGGGATCGGCCTTGAAGCCATCGATCTGTCCGGGCTGGAGACCCAGTTCACAGAGGAGGAAATTTGGGCCGCGATTAAGGCTATGCCAAGCAACAAGTCACCTGGGCCGGACGGCTTCCCTTGGGATTTCTATAAAGTTTGCTGGCAAGTGATCAGAGTGGATGTGGTCAATGGCCTGCAGTCGATTTTTGTGGGGAGAGATCAGCAGTTTGAGGCACTGAATGGGGCGTTGATTATGCTTATACCAAAGAAAGAGGGAGCGGTGGAGCTGCAAGATTTCCGGCCGATAAGCTTGATTCACAGTTTCGCCAAACTCTTGGCGAAATTGCTATCCCTTCGCCTAGCCCCGAGGATGAATGATCTAGTGAGTTGCAACCAGAGTGCCTTCATCCGAGATCGATGCATACAGGATAACTTCTTCCTTGTACAGCAATCTGCGGTTACTTTGCATAGAAGGCGAGTCCCGGCATTGCTTCTGAAGCTCGATGTGGCGCGCGCATTTGACAGTGTGGCTTGGCCGTTCTTGATCAGTGTTCTGCGGCAACGTGGGTTCGGGCCTAGGTGGATTCGCTGGATTAGTTTGCTCCTGCGCACGGCCACAACTCAAGTGCTAATCAATGGCAGCGCCGGAGTCCGCTTTTGGCATGGGCGAGGTTTGAGGCAAGGGGACCCCCTGTCCCCTTTGCTGTTTGTCATCGCGATGGATGTATTGGGAGCAATGTTCAGAGAGGCTGAGAGACGAGCTGTTCTCTCGGACCTGGCAGTGGATGGGCTGCGGCACCGGGTATCTCTATTCGCAGATGATGTGGTCATCTTCTCAAGGCCTGATGTGCGAGAGGTGGGTGCGGTTAGGAGAATTCTCGACTGCTTTGGTGCTGCGTCGGGTTTGCAAGTCAATTTCGCCAAGAGTGCTGCGATCCCTATCCGATGCGCGGACGAGCTAATCAATGGTGTGGCGCCTGTGCTTGAGTGTCCAATCGGATCTTTGCCTTGCAAGTACCTCGGACTTCCTCTATCAGTCCGCAGGCTGACGAGAACGGACTTGCAACCTGTCCTCGACAAGCTGGCCAATAAGTTGGCGTTCTGGAAGGCGAGGCTCTTATCAAAGGACGGGCGCCTGATCTATGTTCAGTTGGTCATGACCTCCTCTGTGATCTACCATCTGATGGCGCTGGATCTTGAGCCTTGGTTCTTCAAGGCAGTGGATAAATTGAGAAGGGGCTTCTTCTGGGTAGGGAGAGAGGAAGCGCGCGGTGGGAGTTGTCTCGTTGCCTGGCCTCAGGTTTGCAAGCCGAAGCAGCTGGGGGGCCTGGGGTTCCACAATCTGCGATTGCTCAACGCTGCCCTCCGCGCCCGATGGATTTGGCTACAGAAAACGGAGGCGGACAAGCCTGGTCCGGGATGCAATTCAGGGTACTGCCGGAGGCCACTGCCATCTTCAACGCATCTGTGTCTATCACGGTTGCGGATGGGGCTAGAGTGCTCTTCTGGGAAGATCCCTGGATCGGTGGGCTAACTGCAGATACGATCGCTCCCGCGGTACTCCTTCTGGTCAAGCCGGGGTGCAGGCGGCGGCGGTCTGTACTCGAAGGCATAGCCGATAACGCATGGGCACGCGATATTGAAGGCGAATTAACAGTGGAGGTCGTGGTGCAGTTCTTGCGCCTATGGGACGCGGTGCGAGCGGTACAGTTCGACATTGATCAAGAACACGACCGGTTCGAGTGGATGTGGACTGCCTCGAGGAAGTTTAGTGCGCGCTCGGCGTACTTGGCGTTCTTTGAGGGTTCTACGGTGATGCCAGGGGCGCCCCAAGTCTGGCACTCGTTCGCGTCCCTCAAGGTGCGGCTCCATGCTTGGTTTGCCCTGAGAGATCGGTGCTGGACCGCAGATAGACGTCTCCGTCGTGGCCTAGTGTCGCACACCATTTGCCCTCTCTGCGGGGTGGAGCCGGAGACCATGGAGCATCTGTCGATGCGATGCACCTTAGCGGCAATCTGGAGCGGTGTAGTGGCGAGGCTGGGCGTGGTTCTGCCAGTGCCGGATGTGAACAGCTCCACGGCCATTTGGTGGCATGAGGCGGTGCAGAACTTGAGCACCAAGGATCAGAAGACAGCTAACTCACTCATCATGCTGACAATGCGAGCTATTTGGCTCGAGCGCAACGCGCGAGTTTTCGAGGGCCAATCTTCGCCGGCAGGGAGAGTTTTAGATGCCATTGTAGAGGAGTGGCGGCTGTGGGCAACCTGCAGGTGTAGACGGACGCGAGAGTAGTCTGTGTGCGTTTGTAGGTGTCGCGCCCTCGTAGGCGTGACCTAGTGGTGTGCCTGTTGCCTGCCTGGCTCTTTGCCGTGGCTGTAACTTGCGATGTAATCTCTTCCTGTTTGCTTAATATAGAAACGAGCAGAGCTCCTGCTGGTTCTCGAAAAAAAAAATTACTAGTGTTACGGACGGCTACCATCGAGCCTAGCAAACATCAGGTCTCTAGATATTCGGCAATCACAAACATGCAGCAGGAAGAAAAACAAAGATAGATCACTGCATAACAAAAACAAGAAGATCGCTTCTAACCTAAGCGCTGAATTACCCCGTTTATCCCACATTAATTTAATCAATTTATTTATTTTATTTAGCCTAAGCTCTGATACCACTAAAGCTGTCACGCCCCCAAACATGGTCTGGACGTAACAGCCGCCACGCGTTTATAAACCGAAGATTATAAACGTGTGAAGCTTAAAACTTTACATATTAGAATACTACTCAAAGACATCTTTATTCATTATTCGGTGATACATAGTTCTTGCTGAAAATAAACTTCTAAATATTTTATTTATTCCCATCCCGACGTGTCGCTACGCCTACTGCTCGTCACTATGCTCAAGATTCTTACCACCTAGCTCTGCAAAAATATGAATTAAGCAAGGGTGAGTATGAAATTCACACTCAGCAAGTAATACATACTATGCAACAAGAAGCATGAAGGAAAATTCCACAACGATGGAATATGAGCAGAGGAATAGTGAATGAGTATAAACAAGATAATATTTGAGATAATATTTGGTGGACTAGATTTAAACAAGGTAAAATAGAGCAGCATATAAAGGACTGAATTCACGGAAATGAATACAGTGATAATGGAAATGATATAACGGAAACTGATAAAGAAATAATTGGTATCACATGTGACCAGCAAGGTTCCCTACCCGGGACTCACAAGGGTGAATATTCACACTTTTACACTCTTAAGAGGGGTACTCCGACATCGACAGCCTCGACCAGAACCACGTGGGCCCCAGAAGAGCAGAACTCTTTAACCCACCGGGACACGACGACTTGACTTACTAGTATGGGCCGTTCCCAAGGAATCCATCGCCGATACCCTGTTCGGACCAAGTGTCGCTCCCATTGGAGAGTCCAGACAGTCCCATACCTGAACCGTGACCGGTACAATATGTTTGCAGTCGTGATACCAATATAGATAGAATTGTCATGTGGAGAAAATAAAGAGTTTTGAGATGCAAGCCGGAATATAACATCTCCCGACACCACGTGAGTCCAACAAAATCAGATGACTTATCATCACATATTCATCTCGGATAGTGTCAAGCCAACAACATATATCATGCGCCGAAACCATCCCACGGATAGTACAACCAGAAGTGAGGAAATATAATCTAGCAGCGTCTCCTCTAAGGAAGCAACAACGATGAAGATTAGGAATAGCAGAGGTACCACTTGCCTGATCAGCACTTCAGCAGTACTAGCAGCGCTCGTGCACTGGCCACTATCCACTCCTTCTGATTCTATTTGTCAGTCTAAACGCTGCCCGATGTGCTTCTGATGGCAGCACCTGGTCCTCTATTTATACTAGCTCAAAGGGTAAGAGCGGGCTAGATATTTCCTCCCCAGCTACGTGCATGCGAGCGCCTCCATCCCCTGTTGCTACCTTCCTGAGTACGCATACATCTATCCGCTAGCGACACGTACTACCTCCTGTAACCAGAGCTTAACACGTACCCTGCTCGATCCTTCTCAGCTAAGCTTGCACGCAAAATATCTGGTGCGCAGTACATGTAGTACAAGCCTATCCGCTAGCAGTACAAGCTGATGAAAGGCTGATCTCAATCTTAGCTAAGCTAACCAATCGGTACGCAAACAACATGATTAGCAGGGCATGCATGAGCTGCTCCATCGATTGCATGCTGACAAGAGTGTACGTGGGTGCTAGTTCCATGCATGTAAAACAAAGACTTCTACTGGTTGGTGTGCAAGGCTTATTTAAATGTGTTGACAAAATAAAATCTCATGTAATTAGACACACAATTAATTAGGTTAGACTTTTAATTATTTTTTAAATACCATGGGTATTACACCCCCGACGCGAAAACCCTAAATACTCGAGCCATATTCCACGAAAAGTTCCAGAGACGCCGCCGTCGTCAACCCTAGGTCGGGAGGGTTCAGAAGCTCTTCCCGGCACCCTGCTGGAGAGGGGAATCATCACCGGAGGGCTCTACATCGCCATGCCTGCCTCCGGAGTGATGCGTGAGTAGTTCATCCTTGGACTACGGGTCCATAGCAGTAGCTAGATGGTTGTATCTCCTCCTTGTGCTATCATGTTTAGATCTTGTGAGCTTCCTATCATGATCAAGATCATATTATTGTAATGCTACATGTTGTGTTTGCTGGGATCCGATGAATATTGATACTATGATCAAGTTGATTATCAATCTATCTTATATGTTATTTATGATCTTGCATGCTCTCCGTTACTAGTAGATGATTTGGTCAAGTAGATGCTTTTAACTCCAAGAGGGAGTATTTATGCTAGATAGTGGGTTCAGTCTCCAGTAATCTGGGAGAGTGACAGCAACTTCTAAGGTTGTGGATGTGCTGTTGCCACTAGGGGTAAAACATCAATGCTTTGTCTAAGGATAATTGTATTGTTTACATTATGCACTTTACTTAATGCAATAATCTGTTGCTTGCAACTTAATACCAACGGGGAACACGGATGTCAACCTGAAGGTGGATTATTAGTCATAGATGTTGTTGGATAACGGTCTATGTATCATGTTGTAATGCCCAATTGAATATCATAGTAGTCATCTTGTCATATATATGTATTGTTATGCGCTCAATATTTTATCAATTGTCCAGCTGTAATTTGTTCACCCAGCATGTTAGTTATCTTTTATGGAGAGACGCCACTAGTGAACTGTGGACCCCGGTCTATTCTTTTACACTGATAATACAACCAACTGCAATCATTGTTCCTTTTCATTCTCTGCAATTAAACACTATTTTTCACACCATACGTTTAATCCTTTGTTTTCAGCAAGCCGGTGAGATTGACAACCTCACTGTTTCGTTGGGGCAAAGTAGTTTCATTGTGTTGTGTGCAGTTTCCACGTCAGCGCGCCACTGACAACCTTCAGAAGTGATTTCTTACTCCTACTGGATTGATAACCTTGGTATCTTACTGAGGGAAAACTTGCTGCTGCACTGCTTCATACCTTCCTCTTGGGGTCTCTCAACGAACGTGTGCTTTCACGTCATCAAGCAATATTTTCTGGCGCCATTGCCGGGGAGTAAGAGGATTTCTGCAAGGGGAGTCTCACGCTTCCAATCTCTTTACTTTGTTATTGTCTTGCTTAGTTTATTTTTATCTTGTCTTGTTTGCTTTAAATATCAAAAACACAAAAAAATAGTTTCCTGCATCTAGTTTATTTCGGTTCATTATTATGTCTAGATCTTTACTTGTTATCAATGGATACTCTTCTTGAAACTTGTCATGTGGCTGAAAACAACATGAGAGAGCTTTATGAAATTTATCTTGGGTTAGGACATGAAGTGTTTGAAGGGAAAATTAAAAAACCTATGGAACTTTATTTGCATGATAGTACCAATGTTATTGGTATGCACTTTTTAAACACGGTTATTGCTAATGCTATGGAAAACCATAAGCTTGGGGATGTTGGTATTGATTCTTTGGAAATATCTCCTTTTGATAAATTTGAAGTAACGAACACCTTGACTCAACAAAATAAAATAGCAGAACTACCAAATATTTCCCTCGCTGTTGTTTATGAAAATCCATGCTATTATGATAAATCTTATGATAATCCTCTATTTGTGCCTACTACTGATATTCATGATAATGAGAAGGTTTTATAGATTTATATGATCATGCTCTAGATGATGGTCCTGTATTGCCTGATGATATTAATTATACTACTATTGTTAAAAGTGGGTTTGATGACCCCACTGTTTTTTAGATTAATAAAAATATGTGTTTGTAGATCATGAAAAGAATGTTTTATGTGATAGTTATATTGTTAAATTTGTTCATGATGCTACTGAAAGTTATTATGAGAGAGTAAAATATGGTTGTAAAAGTTTTCAAGTCGCTAAAATACCTCTCTTTATGTTGAAAGTTTTGAAGTTTTATTTGTTTCATCTTTCTATCCTAGTTGCTTTATGCTTCAATAATTTATTTTGTTACAAGATTCCTTTGCATAGGAAGTGGGTTAGACTTAAATGTGTTTGATATTTGCCTCTTGATGCTCTCCTTTGTTTTTCAACTCTTATTCTTATGAGAGCATCATTAAAATCTTCAAGCCTAGCTAAAAGGCATTAAAGAAAAGCGCTTATGGGAGACAACCCATTGTTTTATTTCTGAAATTTTTCTTTTTTTTGAGTCAAGGTGCTGTTTACTTCTGTAGCAATGCCTTTGTATCTTTATTTTCTTGCATTGTTGTGCCAAGTAAGGCCTCTAATAGGAAGATGATGCTAGATTTGGATTTCTGCTCAGGAACAGATTTCTGTTGTTCACCGTATTGCTTCTGTAAAATCACAGAAACATTATTTAAATCTGAAAAAATTGTGCGTGATCCTCAGATATGTACGCATCTTTCATTAGTTTTGAGTTTTTCGATTTGAGCAACGTAAGTGCCTCAAAAAAATCATCTTTACGGATTGTTCTGTTTTAGACAGATTCTGCCTTTTATTTTGCATTCTCTCTTTTACTAGTATTGAGTGGAATTCTTTTTTTGGTGGAAGAGCTTCACATAACATCAGTGGCAGTAGCTAATGTTTAAAAAGTAATTGTCATGTTTGTGTCCTTATAGCACATGTGAGTTTTTGATTGTGCACTAACCCTCTAATGAGAATTATTCTGAGTTTGGTATGTCGGAAGTTTTCAAGGGTCAAGAGAGGAGGATGATATAATGTGATCAAGAAGAGTGAAGAGCTTAAGCTTGGGGATGCTCCCATGGATCACCCCAGCATATTTCAAGAAGACTCAAGCGTCTAAGCTTGGGGATGCCTTGGGCATCCCCTTCTTCATCGGCAACTTATCGGGTCATCTCTAGTGAAACTATATTTTAATTTTTTCACATCATATGTGCTTTACTTGGAGCGTTTGTGTGCTTTTATTTTTGCATTGTTATTTTATTTTCTGATATCAACTTGTTGGATCCTAGCAATCTTGTTTGGGAGAGAGACACGCTCCGCTTTTTCATGTGAATACTCATATTATTCACTTATACTTGTTGAGTATTCTTATCTAGCTACTGCTATGCTTTTAGCTCCTTTTTTCATGCATCTCTTGTTCAGAGCTGTTAGTTCTTTTAGATAAAGTACTCTTTTGTTTCATTTATAATTATTTGGAGAGTTTGTGTTAAAATAAGTTGATTGGTGTTTGGTTGGAACAGAAAATGCTGCATGTGGAAGATTGAAAGGGCAAACTTGCCCGTAATCTTGTTTTGGTGATTATGACAACACAAGCCGTGTTTAACAGTATGTTTAGCTTGTGACAGGTTCAAAGTTCACAATCAAAGAAGATTGATGCTTGTGGAAACCGGAACTTCCGGCCCAAGGGCGGAAGTTCCGGCCTAAAACTTCCGGCCGACTTTTTTCGAAGCAAAAGTGTTCTGTGGTTGGCCGGAGGTTTGCCCGGAAGTTCCGGCAGCCGGAACTTCCGGCCCAACCGGAACTTCCGGCCTAAGTGAAAACTGGGTCAATCTGAGGGCAACGGCTAGAATTTCTGGAGGGGTATAAATACCCCTCACCTTCCTCCAGCTAAAGAGCTCGCCCAGAATACAAGATCCCCATTGTTGCAAGCTCAAGAATCACTAGATCTCCCAATCCCTCCACCCAAACTTATTGATCTTTGGAGGATTGAAGGAGAAGACCCCGATCTACATCTTCACCGAGCCGTTTGTCATTTCCCCCTCATTCACTTGAGGGACCATTTGCTAGGGTTTCCACTAGGAAAACCTAGCCCCCCATTGTACTCACTTGATTGTCTTTGTGACAGATTGTAGCTGTTTGGGGCCCCCAATCCTTTGTGGGTTGCGCCCCAAATCGTTGTTGTAAAGGCTCCGGACTCCGCCTTGAAGGTTTCCGATAGTTGAAGTGAACCAAACCTTTGTGGTGCGGTTCACCGGAGAAGAGGGTGAGGCCTTTGTGGCCGTTGAACCATTGTGTTGGTTCACACCTCTCCAACGAGACGTACTCCCCTAAAAAGGAGGAACTCGGGATTACATCCGTGTCTCCGCGTGCTTTGACTTCGGTTACCTCTATCCTTGTTTACCGCCTTTATATCGTGCTTAGTTGCTAGCTTGTCATATAGGTAAATTCACCGTAGTTGCATATCTAGAGAATTTACCTTTTGTGTCAAGCCTAAATTGAAAAAGACTAAAATTGGAGTAGCACCTATTCACCCCCCCCCCTCTAGGTGTCATACCGATCCTTTCAAAGATGGTATATGAAAAAAGCTTACATATTCTTGTAGATCACTGTCTTGGGTAATTTGATACTTGTCAATTGTTTTGAGTTATCAAGTAGTTCATGTTTAAGCTTTTGTATCATGTGGTTAAAACCTATTAGTGGAGAAATACCGTAAAGCTTGTTGAAATTTGGTTTGTATGATTGGTATCTCTAAGGTCTAGATATTTTCTAGTAAAAGGGTTTGGTTAACAAGGAAGACAGTATAGAGTCTTATAATGCTTGCAATATGTTTTCATATGAGTTTTGTTGTACCGGTTGATATCCTGTGTTTGCTTCAAATAACCTTGCTAGCCTAAATCTGTACTGAGAGGGAATGCTTCTCGTGCATCCAAAACCTTGAGCCAAAATCCATGCCATTTGTGTCCACCATAACTACCTATATGTGGTATTTCCTTGCCACTCCAAGTAAATTTTTCATGTGCTACCTTTAAACTATTCAAAACTTTATTATTCCTTTTTGTGTCAATGTTTACCAAGCTCATGAGGACGGGGTGGATGTCTTTATGTCACCTGTCAAACAGACTTTACCACCGGACTAGTGGCATATACATCCGCTTATCCATTAATTTTGCAAAAAGAGCTGGCAAATGGGGTGCCCAGTCCCAATTAATTACAACTTTAACCGCTTAATTCTCTTCACATTTTTGCCCTGATTTATCAGACAAGCAATGATACCAGGGAAATATCTGCATGTGTAAACAAAAGAGAAAAGAGGGATGATCTGCCTTGCTGGTAGAAATAACGTCCTTCATGGGAGCCGCTCTTAAAAGTCTGGTTGGCAGGGGTCATATTGTACTTTTCCATTTTCGGATTCGTTGACAATTAACAAACACCTCCCAAAATTTATTTTTACTCTGTAAATGATTTCAAAAACTTAAAAAGCTCTAGCAAATGATTTAATCCCTGCTTCCCTCTGCGAAGGGTCTTTCTTTTACTTTTATGTTGAGTCAGTCTTCCTACTTCTTTCTATCTCAGAAGCAAACACTAGTGTCAACTTTGGTGCAACAATTTTTATATGCTAGTATATTGTACTTATTATATTGCTTTGTGTTGACAAATATCCATGAGATATACATGTTGAAAGTTGAAAGCAATTGCTGAAGCTTAAATCTTCCTTTGTGTTGGTTAAATACCTTTTACTTAGAATCTATTGCTTTATGAGTTAACTCTTATGCAAAACTTTTTATGCTTGTCTCGAAAGTACTATTCATGAAAAGTTTTTGCTTATATGATTCAGTTGTTTGCTCATTATCTATTTGTTAGCAAACTATAGACCATTGACCTATATCACTTTATTCATAACATGTGCTTTACAATACTATTTGATCAAGATTATGATGGTAGCATGTCACCTCAGAAATTATTTTGTTTTTATCGTTTTACCTACTCGAGGACGAGTAGAACTAAGCTTGGGGATGCTTGATACGTCTCAAACATATCTATAATTTCTGATGTTCCATGTTTATATTATACCAATTGTTACATGTTTTATATACACTTCATAGCATTTTATGCATTTTCTGGGACTAACCTATTAACAAGATGCCACAGTGCCAGTTCATGTTTTCTGCTGTTTTTGTATTCCAGAAAAGCTGTTCTGGAAATATTCTCAGAATTGGACGAAACTTGGACAGGACCTCCTATTTTTCCAACACGTACAAGGAGTCCAAAGGAGAGACGGAGGCGACCTAGGAGGCAGCCACACCATGGGGCGGCGCGGGCCCACCTCCTGACGCGCCATGGGGTGGTGTGGCCCCCTCGGGTGCCTCCAGCCGCCGCCCTTTCGCCTATTTAATCCCCCCGACGCGAAAACCCTAAATACCCGAGCCATATTCCACGAAAAGTTCCAGAGACGCCGCCGTCGTCAACCCTAGGTCGGGAGGGTTCAGAAGCTCTTCCCGGCACCCTGCCGGAGAGGGGAATCATCACCGGAGGGCTCTACATCACCATGCCTGCCTCCGGAGTGATGCGTGAGTAGTTCATCCTTGGACTACGGGTCCATAGCAGTAGCTAGATGGTTGTCTCTCCTCCTTGTGCTATCATGTTTAGATCTTGTGAGCTTCATATGATGATCAAGATCATATTATTGTAATGCTACATGTTGTGTTTGCTGGGATCCGATGAATATTGATACTATGATCAAGTTGATTATCAATCTATCTTATATGTTATTTATGATCTTGCATGCTCTCCGTTACTAGTAGATGCTTTGGCCAAGTAGATGCTTTTAACTCCAAGAGGGAGCATTTATGCTAGATAGTGGGTTCAGTCTCCAGTAATCTGGGAGAGTGACAACAACTTCTAAGGTTGTGGATGTGTTGTTGCCACTAGGGGTAAAACAGCAATGCTTTGTCTAAGGATAATTGTATTGTTTACATTATGCACTTTACTTAATGCAATAATCTGTTGCTTGCAACTTAATACCAACGGGGAACACGGATGTCAACCTGAAGGTGGATTATTAGTCATAGATGATGTTGGATAACGGTCTATGTATCATGTTATAATGCCCAATTGAATATCATAGTAGTCATCTTGTCATATATATGTATTGTTATGCGCTCAATATTTTATCAATTGCCCAGCTGTAATTTGTTCACCCAGCATGTTAGTTATCTTTTATGGAGAGACACCACTAGTGAACTGTGGACCCCGGTCCATTCTTTTACACTGATAATACAACCAACTGCAATCATTGTTCCTTTTCATTCTCTGCAATTAAACACTATTTTCCACACCATACGTTTAATCCTTTATTTTCAGCAAGCCGGTGAGATTGACAACCTCACTGTTTCGTTGGGGCAAAGTAGTTTGATTGTGTTGTGTGCAAGTTCCACGTCAGCGCGCCACTGACAACCTTTAGAAGTGATTTCTTACTCCTACTGGATTGATAACCTTGGTATCTTACTGAGGGAAAACTTGATGCTGCACTGCTTCATACCTTCCTCTTGGGGTCTCCCAACGAACGTGTGCTTTCACGTCATCATGTACCTAAAGAATTAGTTGGGTACATGTCTCACAATAAAGGCAAAATTGTTGCTGGAATATACCTTACTCAAGAAATAGTTTCTTATCCAAGGATATAAGTGGGAAAGAGAGTAGAGCAAGACGAAGTTAATGAACTTTCTCTCCAGACATCAGAGTGGCGCAACAGAAAACGTTCCGGTATCGTTCTCCACAACTGGAAGGAAGATGATGATAAATGATCATGATGCTCTGAGCCCATACTAAGGTCGTAGGCGCATGAGAATGTGTTCCGCACTGTGTGGTACGACAATCTTGTTATGAACATCATGTTAATAGAACATGACAAACCTACGAACTACAAAGAAGCGATGGTAGACCTAAGTCCGAAAATGGCTATGAGCCATATATAATCTGAGATAAAATCCATGTATGATTACCAAGTAAAGACTTGGGTAAATCTTCTTGATGGGCTTCACGCCGTTGAGAGTAAATGGAATTTTATGACAAGATAGACGCTGACGGAAAGGCAACCGTCTATAAGGACGATTTCTCACAAAACAGTTTTGACAAATTCAAAAGTTGACCACAACGAGATTTTGTCTCAAGTGGCGATGCGTAAGTCTGTTTAGGATTGTTCTAGCAATTATTTTCAATTAAGAAATTGATGGATGGATAAAGAAACCGTGCTCTAATGGCAACATTAAGGAAGAGTTGTAATTGGTATAACAAGTAGGTTTTGTTGATCCTAAGGATGCTGGACACGTATGCAAACTTCAGCTGACCATTCATGGGCTGAAGCAAGCATATCGGAGCTGGAATCTTCACTTTGATAATGTGATCAAAGGATTTTGGGATCGTCCAAAATGGTTGAAGAAACCTGCATTTACAAAGAAGTGAGTGGGAGCTAAGTAGCTTTCTTGATCTTATATGTGAATGGCATATTTGAGTGGGAGCTAAAAGGAATTCCCTGGTCTTATATACGGATGGCGTAAGTGGGAGCTATGTGTTATTCCAAACTTTATATGTAATGACATATTGAGAATGATACAGATCCTCTAGTAAAGTATAAATGATTATTTAAGTGATTAAATTTTCTATGAGTGAAGTTAAGAGTATTAGGCTTCAGGTCTATAATTTGTATAGGTAAAAGGGGCTTAATAACATTAGGTCAGAATATTTTCCTAGGTTAAGATTCTGAAATGTTTCAGAATAGAACAACGAAGAAAAGGGTTCTTACTTGTATGACCAGGTAAAATATTAAGATTATCTTGGCATTTCAGCGATAGTTATTCAGAGAAAAGGATGTCCGACATCCTCTATGCCTCAGCCATAGATTCTATCAGACTGAAAGCTCGACTTGGTGTGACCCAAGTTCTTGGTTGAAGAAAGGGTTCTAGAGTGATCCCTGGATGGATCAATGAACAAACGTTAAGTATATCCTTCAGTGTCTAAAGAGAACTGAAGATATGTTTTCTGGTATGGGGTAAGAGTGAAAAGACAACTTGCCATAAAAGGTTACGATGATGCAAGTTATGACACTGACCCATACGGTTAGAAATCTCATACAGGAGAAGTCCTTTGTTTTGAAGAAAGACAGGGTTAGCTTGCGAAGTCGCATATGAATGCACTGTCGCATAATCTACATAGGTATAGGAATATATGTCTACTTCAGAAGTAGCAAGTGTGATTGGACTGAGCGGTTTTCCTGAGCATGAGTGGTTTCCCTTAATAGATCTCTTAGACTTTTAAGGCCCATGCTACGCGAAGTTTCGAGTCTCACTCCATCGACAAACATGTATTTCACCGTTATCATAAGATACGGGATGATGTCAAACTAGGTGACATAGAAGTGTTGCAAACACATACAGATCTCAATGTGGGAGATTTGTTGACTAAATTCCTTTTCCACGAGACAAGTATGCACCATATTGCTATAGGTGATGAGCTTTTACCAAGTTGTAAACTAGATTAATTGGTACTCTAGTGCAAGTGGAAGACTGAAGGAGATATGCCCTAGAGGCAATTAATAAAGATATTTTATTTGTCATATCTCAATTGTTCGTAATAAGTTTTGTACCATGCTATAACTGTACTAAGCGGAAACATTAATACACGTGTGGTATGTAAACAACCAGGTCCCTAGTAGCCTCTTAACTAGTCCATTGGGCAACCGATGATCAAGGTTTCCTGATCATGGATATTTATGTCAATTGACAATGGAGTCATGTCATTAGGTGAATGATGTGATGGACACGCACCCAAGATATATAGAAACATAGTGTTCATACCTTTGACCGTGAGATCATATCCAATCGCTGCTTCTGGAAGGTGCTTTGATTGCATCAAACGTCATGACTTATTTAGCGTGACAATAAAGGTGTCCCTTTCGGGTATCCGAAGGAAGTGGGAGAGGCGAGTGATCAAGAGCGGGATTTGCTAATCCACATAGCAGGATAGATATTCTGGGCCCACTCGGTGAGATTATATCAATGAGCTTGCAAGCATGTGACTAGGTCACGGGGATGTAATATCACAGACGAGTAAAGATAGAATTGTCAAGTGACGAGATCAAGCTCGGTAATCGTGATACCGGAGAACGAGTCTCGGACAATCTAAGTAACGCTAGGCAAAAGGTTGAAACTGGACGTCTAAGGTTCAAACGATAAAAAGACATTCGTGGACGCACAGGGCTATCACGGCAGTCCAGCCGCCGCTGATAGTCATTGATCGGAGAACGTGTCTCGATCATGTCTGGAGTGTTCCCGAACTGCTAGGGTGACACACTTAAGGGTAGGTGCGTTTATTTAATTGGACGCAGAAGAGAAAATAGAGAGAAGAACACCGGAAGTGTTCCGGGTCATATCTGATGGAGTTCGGAGGGCAACGAAATGGTTTTCGGAGCCGGAATAAATTAGATAATATGTATTTAATATTAATTAATGGAATTAATGATTAAATATATTTTATTCTATTTATTTTTGAATTTATTGGCAGCCCAAACCTTAAATGGGCCAACTCCCGGAGGAGAAGGCCCATAGGGGGGAATTTCCCCCAAAGGGAGCCGCACAATGGAGGGTGGCCGGGTGGGCCACAAGGGGCCCACCTAGGCCGGCGCACCAGCTGGTGGTGCGGCTGGTGTGGGAATAGTCCCACACCGCCAAGCCACCAAGCCTGGTAGCCTCCCTTCCCCTTTATATAGTGGTGCCCCATGCCTTGGAAATTCACCCCAATTCTCTCTCTCTCTCATCCGTTTAGACGTGGCTCCGCAATTGGGGCTACACATGGGTCGAGGTTTTCTCCACCATACGCACACCACCGTGCTGCTGGTTCTCTCCGGTCCAAGTCTTCTACTTCCGCTGCTCGGCTGGATCGGAGCCCGGAGGTCATCATCTTCTCCGTACGTGTGTAAGCTCTGCGAGGTGCTACACGTGTGGCACTGGAAGTACGTCTTCTTCCTCTACATGACCTTGAGGTCGGCGCCGCCGTCGTCTTCGCCGCCCATCTTCATCACACGTCGTCATCGAAACAGATCTTTTGATCGTCGACGCTTACGGTCTACAAGGGTATGTATACCGTTCCCTCCGTTACTTTATATCTGCATAGTAATAGATTCTGGCTATTTCGGTTATCGTTGTTAGGAAAAATTTGTTTTCTGCACATGATCTCCTTCACATTCGGCTTCCCTTAAAATATTTTAAGAGGTCGGATCTTTTTACGATCTAACCCGGGATAATATTTTGGGCGAGAATAGTAAACCGGCCGTTATTATACAGGCTGGGTCGGTCCGAATCTGATAGGGATGCTCTAACACAAGAGAGAGAAAAAACTGTGTCATCTCGAAAGATCCTTGAGATCATAAGAGCATCTCTAACAAATCCCTTAAAAAGAGCAAACCCTTAAAATTCCAGCGGATTTAAGGGTTTGCCCTCTTTTTTCCGCCTGAGCAAAAATCATAAAATGGGGCATCCCGTAAATCGTCCCGCATGGCCACTATATGTACGGTTTCTGCGCCGAAATAGGGGTTTCATCCTTCATTTTGCCGCCTCAAACCCTCGCCGCTGCCGTCCCTCCTCGGACGAGTGATCCCGGCCGAACCACCACGACTCCTCCCCCTTCCCGCGGCCACGCTATGGTCCGGTTGGCCGCCGGTTGTGGTTGTTCTGCGCCGTCACCGATTTCCGCGGCGGAGGAGGAGAGGAGGCGCGCGGTCGAAGCAGGGCCACAATAGCGGGCGCATGTCGCGCCGCCACCTGTGGGCGTGGCGCGGACTTGGTCGCGGCATGCATGAAGCCGAGGCCAGGAGCTCGCGTGGGGTCATGCGCGCTCGGTCGCCGCACGCGCTACCGGAGCCCGTGGCGGAGGAGAGCGACAATGAGAACCTGCTCGACGTCGAAGACTGCGACGAGCTATTAAGCTCGTCGAGGCAAAATCGTCACGCTTGGAGCGTCGCCGCGCGAAGAAGCTCCGTCACTTTGAGGCCCAGGTCGAGGCCTACAACGCCGACCTCCTCGAGCGCAGGTTCCGGCAGAAGGAGGAGCACGTCGCGCGGGAGCGGGATGTGCGCAAACTCGACTTCGTCAACATCCCCGCCTCCTCTGACGACGAGTAAGCGGCGCGGCGCCGCTTGCAATGCAGGCCAAGTGAGGTGTTCGCGGAGCCCCTTTTGCATATATTAGGGTTAGGTCAACGTAGATCTAGCCCTATTTCGAAAATATTATGTAAATTATGTGTGTATGATCGAACTACTATGAACTGGATGAACTGATTTTATCTGAACAACTTTTGTTCAAATTTAAGGATCTGTTCTGGCACGCACGTTTTAGACACTTAAAATTGGTTTGCGGTTTCACTTATACTCATTTTAAGGGTTCCCCTTTTAAGGATCTGCTAGAGTTGCTCTAATCCAACGGCTGCGTGGTTGTTTGGACTTTGGAGCCAGCGCTCGTGATTCGTCTGGTTTTGGGGATTTCGCAGACCGCAGACTCCCATCCCTCGTCTGCGGCACTTGGGTCCGGCGGAGGAGAAAGAGGAGTCCTAGTCGGAATGGACGGCGACGAGACCAAGGCGTCCGCTCCGGCGACCATCCGCCTCGTCAACTTCGTCTCCGAGGAGCAGGCAAGCCAACCATCTCCTTCTCCCTCTGGATTGCTCTCCTGCCTACTCCCCTAGCACGCACAATCGGATGGGGGCAAAACCTAGAAAAAAGTCGCTGAGATTTTGCTGCAGCTCGACGAGGCCAAGCGGTCAAGAGGGGAGCGAGTGGAAGACGGCACCGCTCAGCGCGACAAGCCCCTCTTCCAGGTATTTTTTCTTTCTCGCCTTCTCTTGCGTTTGCTTGTCCGCTACCGGCGACGGCACTGCTAGCTATTGCGTCTGTTCCCGGTGCGCAGATCCTGCAGGAGAACAAGGATAAGAAGGATGCCGAGTTCAATGAGCGCTTCAAGCACAGTAAGTTACCCAACTTGCCATCTTATCTTACGGCGCCTGTGAAACGCTGGTGAGGTGTAGAAAGACCAGCTGCAGTAGCGGGGGTAGTGCCCATCAAAGGATTGAAAGCAGGCTAGTTGCAATGCAAAAACTAAGCCTGCGGTCCAAAGTGTTTACTCATAAGCAAAGCATCTGTGTGCTAGTCGTAGTTAAAGTGTTAATATAGTTGAGCTTACCTGTACTACTACTGAAATATATTCAAAGAGGAGTATATCTTTGTTCGAGTGAGAAGCTGGCGATAAATTGAAAAACAGGCTTTGGTCTTATGGGACAACCTTTTCGAACCTGCTCTTGGCTAGCTCCCTTTTATTTGCGTTTCTTAGTTGAAACGACTAAAGCACAAGATGCAGGGTCTTGGGGTTTTATTATTTTTGTTGTGTTTTGATCTTGTTATGTTGTATCCAGTGCCACCGAAAGCTTTGGATGAAGATGAGTCAGAGTTTCTCGACAAATTGGCTTTGGTAAGCATTCAATATATGCTATATTAGTTGTAATAAGATCTTATATCAAGGGACGGAGAGAGTAAATATGTATCCACATAGGGATTTTTTTGCTACATTCCCAGTGCCTTTGTATGTGTGCAGCTGCCTGAAACTTTTTTGCCCCTGATACCACCTACGAGGGTCGGGGTACACAAAAACTGGGTGCCTGGATCCATCATGTGCTGTATTCTCTGATCATCGTAGTTAACAGGCTTGTCTATATCTTTGCATCCATAAGATATCTAGACTTTATTTGCATAATTTTTTTATGTGTTATTTGCAACCGTGACATTTGCATTGCTCAGACATTTGACATGAGTTCTTTTCCCCTGAGAAACAAGAGTCCACATTCCACAATTAGTTGTACGTGTCGAATGTCTCAATGGGTAAATTATGAACGTAACAGATAGTATAACATGTGCATTTGCAAATATTCATGCAAAATAAGATCATTAGCTGTACTAAAATTAAAAAATTGTATATGTATAATATAGTTATTAAATTATTATAATAGTTCTTGAAAATTGATTTTTTTTGTAGAGGTCATAAGTGGCCTTCGTTTTGCATAATTTTGTAAGAAGTAAGAACAAAAATTAACTTTTAGGCAGTCAATCTGCATACCATTTTCGCCCTTCCTTTACAAGAGAAAGGAAGAAAAAACAGCTTCCTTAGAAGTGGTTCAGACCTGCAGAGTCTAACCAAGTGGAACGAAGCTAAGAAATAAGAACATAAAGCATACTGCCTCCGTTCACTAATACAAGGCATTGGACCTACTTTCAATTTTGAATACATACATACTAAAATGAGTGAATCTATGTACAAAATAAGTCTAGATACATTTGAATCAAGAAAATTGAAATGGTAGATGCAGCGCCTTATATTAGTGAACGGAGGGAGTACTAGATTTTAATTGAACTGAAAACAGGCTATAGTTTAGGATAAGGAAAAGTGACTACTTGAGCAGCTAAAATGACACTATGGTTATGCTTTGGTACCATTAGTGCCGACCTTATCGCGCTCTCTCGTGACCAGGTATCCAAGTTAGTGATAGCACCCACTACATCAGCAAGTTAGTGATAGCACCCACTACATCAGCTACGAGACAACCCATCTTATCCTGTATTAAGATAGAAATACAGGATGCCAGCCAGCAAACCTAGGATTGAACCCTTTTTCAACTGTTAGGATCTTGTAACCACACTATTGAAAGATACTACCTCCGTCCCAATTTATAGAACGTTTTGGTAAGCCAAAATAGCCTACCAAAACGTCTTATAATTTCAGACAGAGTTAGTACTCCCTCCAAACCGGAATAACGTTCGCAGCTGTACACAAAATTTGTACTAGGGCAGTACGTTCTTCCCGAAAATTATTTCGGATCGGAGGAAGTAGTATTTTGTTGACCATTTACTGGAATTACAGATAAATACTTGAATTTATATATATCAACCACACTTTATTCTTTAGAGATCAATGTGTTTTGTAATGTCATTTTAATATTCGTCTTCTTTGGGTGACTATGCTGAACAGTATTATAACTTCAGTGAATAATATTACGAAAGACAGCAACTTCATTGTTTACCTTCTTGTATACAAATGAATGCTGTATGGAAAGTATGTGCTATTATTTTCCTCAAGAGGATCCTTCTTTCCAATTTACGACATATGTCCTCAGAGTTAACAATCATCGTGTTGTTTTCTTTTAAAAACTGAAAAGTAAGGAAATTGTGTGCAGTCGAATGCTGATATATCAAGTTATTAGTACACTAGCACTGGTCTTTGCTCTTTGATATTTGAATAAACAAGAATTGCGGACATGAACAAATGGGATTTCAAGTATGTCTGGTGCTGTCATGCCTCAGTCCTTCTTTCATTTTACTATGGTGCAGTCAAGGAGAGAATATGAACAGCAGGTGGCCGATGAAGAAGCTGAACAACTCCGTAGTTTTCACGTGAGTAATATTACTAACAAGTTATGTGTATTGCTCTTACTTTCAAACTGCTAATCTTTGTCTCTTTAATGTAGAAATTGCAATTAAACATGCAGATTTTTTCCCTGAAACAACATGAATGTTTTTTCCCTACTGTGCACAGATATCTGATCTGTGCATTTTAGCTGGCCGTGTAGGGTGCAGCCCTATGTATGGGCTCATTGTTCTTAGTCTAGCATTTCAGATTCATTAACGGATCAAAAGTACATGACGGAAATGTGGAGAAAAAATTATTAGTTGGTTTCATCTGAAAACAGCATATCGTGGATCTTCTTAACCCCTCATACTTGATTTTAAGCTTGGTCTCAAGCTTGTAAACTTCAGCAATTGTTTCGATATTACAAGATAGTGGGTAGGAAAAGGATGTGAAGGCTTGCCTGCTACAATTGAGATTGGAACTATATGTTAATTTTATATCATGCCCCAAGCGCCCAAGATAATGGATATTTTTCTTTCAGGAGGCTGTAGCTGCCCAGTCTACTATTGCTCATGAACTTGGTGAGATTCCTACAGTTTCTAGACCTGAGGTATGCTTACAAGCAAAGTGGATTTAGTTTCATAACATGCTTTTAATATAACAACAACAACAACAAAGCCTTTTTTCCCAAACAAGTTGGGGTAGGCATAACATGCTTTTAATATGAGTGACCAAAATTTCATATACACATGACACATGTGGCCAGTTGTTAGTTACATTCCATGTCATGATGATAGAGACAAATAGAAATTTCTTCAACTAAATCTGCCCTTCTTCTGATCTGTCTTTATATCAACATAAATCAGGAGAGCACACCTAAACCACCTGCGAAGAGGAGCCAGCCTGCACTCCTGAGAAATATTATAGTTTCTGTGAAGCCACAAGCCAAGAAAGCAAAGGTGGACGCGGAAAGTAAGCCTGCTCCCAAGGAGCTGCCTTTGAATGGGCATGATACAGACTGCAAACTGCCGGGTGACACCAAGAGCGTGCTCGGCTCTCTGGTGGCATACGGCGATGACGATGAAAGTGGCGACGACGATGACTAACAATAATATCCCAGGTTCAAGAATGCTCAGTATATGCGTAGCAGATTCTTACTGCAAGGAGGTGCAATGCTGCGCCAGCCTGTAAGAGTGTTTTGCTTGGCGAAATGCAGAAGACGCATAGATGATCCTGTTGAAGGTGACGTGAGTTGTATCTGACCAAAACAATACAAATGCACCAGTACACCATGGCACTAACATCAGCAACACAAATGTAGACCAATGTCGCTGAGTTTTGTATGCTCAGTGCAGTGATGGCTGGTTCTGATGTTGATCAAAATGTTGAGATTTGGTAAAACTTTTAGGATAGGGTCATTGCTGCGCTCCCTCCCCATGTTGCTACTTGCTCATTCCGGAGTTAAAATTCAAGTAATTACTAATGTTGCAAATTGTGGTGCTAGCTTTATCTGGCTACTTGGTTACTTGAGGAAGCACCATTGTACACTAAGTGTAAAATGGTAACAGATCGCTGACTGATTTGTACCAAAAACAAGAGAGAGGGGAAACAAACTTTACCCCCGAATGACCACTGGGAATGAGACGGACCGGCGGTAATCCTGCAACTGTTGAAGTAAAGAAGACTAAAAACTCGTAAGCCTGTAGCTACTTCTAGAATGTGCTACTCTACTATTATTTGGTAGGAGTATTATATGTGACAGCTGAAGAGGAAAAAAATGTACGACATGGCCCGTTGCTGCGGTACGGTACGAGCAGTGATCCAACAAGTTGGGCGAGCCGTTGAGCGCTTGCAGTACGCATCTTGGGCGTTGCGTTGTACTCCGTACTACTCACAGAACAGGTCAACATTTGTGTACTCCAGTTGCATTGTTGTACTGATGGATCCCGACGGCTTACTGTTAGAGAGAAGAGAAGGGGGTGTAGTACTGTACTGGCGAGTCGATGGGAGAAGCAACCCAACCTTCCGTGTATATAGATCTCCGTTGTTTCTTGTGAAAGATAGTGGCATGGGCGTTGGCAGCATCAGGTGAAAGTGGCAAACAATGAAGTGTTTTTTGTGTGTGTAGACGGTAGAAACAAGTGATCAGAGAGAGAGAGAGGAGAATTTGCGGTTGGAGAGGAGACAGGGATGGAGCAGAGCAAGGGATGGGGCTAACAACAAACTTACTTCCACTACGTGTACGTGGATGTGGTAAGAGCCAAACCGCGTACAAGAGAGTTGTGAGAGATGAGAGCTGCCCGTGTTGTTGCTCCCTCCCCTGCACTGCCTCTTCCCTGGCTCCCTTGCATCGCTTCTCTCTCTCTCTAGATGGTGCTATTATTTTAAATATGTTGAAAAAAGCATGAATCTGGAAGGGGAATTGCAGTGCAGAAGTGCCATTTTATTTGATTTTGACACACATTTATTTATTACATTTGTTACTCCCTCCGTACGGAAAAGGATGTCTTTGGTTTGTCTAAATTTAGATGTATGTACACACATACATATAAATTTAGACAAAAAGACATCCTTTTTCGGACGGAGGGAGTATAAAAATGTATCTGCAGGGGAAATTGCAATGCAGAAGTGCCATTTGATTTGATTTTGACACACATTTTCCAGTCATGTTCTTTGGAGGTGTTTTGTAGGTTCTCCCGCGCTAAGAAGCTGTGGACTGCTGCTCGGATTTCCAGTTACCGGGAGGGAACTGTTTACTGGGAGCTCCGGCGAGGACGACTGCAGCAAATATAGGGACCGTCATCTGGAAAAAGAAACAAAAGAGAAGGGCGTGCGACTGTTGTTTGTTTATGGAAATTTTGTAGAGCCTGTCTCATTTTTGTGTCAATCAATTTCAGTGTATTAGGTCTGGCTGCTGCCAAAAATGTTCTTTTCGGATGAAATGGTTATAGATCAGTTCTTAGAGATATCATGTGTTGGTCATCAGATCTTGAACGTTGATGCAGCTTACTCTTCCACTGATAATTCTGGAGCCGTGGGGGCCATTGTGAGAGATGACACTGGAGGTTTTGTGGGTGCATCCTGCATGCAACTGTCTAATATCTTTGATGCAGAAATGGCTGAAGCCTTGGCTCTCCGTGAGGGCCTGATTGTGGCGAAACGTCTAGCTTGTCACTATCTTGTTGTTCAATCTGACTGTGTTTCAATTGTCGAAGCACTCAATTCAGATTTGGGGTTTTCATCAGTTTCAGCACATATCCTGGTGGAATGTCATCTACTTTGTCAAGATTTCGGAGGGGTCATCATTCAATACTGTAATAGAGATTCTAATTCTGTTGCTCATGAGCTAGCTAAATTTGGGAAGATAATCCACCGAAGTTGTGATGTGATACTCCTCCAGGTTTTATTCTACCATTATTGGTGAACGATGTAACCATTATTTGATATTAATAAAGCTAGCCGGATGGCCTTTCCCTCAAAAAAAAAAAAAGTGCTGCACTAGAAGCTGCTTTAGTTTAGAAAACAAGGATGAGATGAGACCATCTGATGAAATTGGAAAACAAACATCACGGGAACCATGTGGCATGCATGGCAGGAAACAGGAGTGAGCATTCGAGCTATATTTGGTTTCCGATGTCATCTTCTCCTTGGTTACTTGAGACAATCATCTTGCAATAGTAAATTAGTAACAGTCTCTGTTCCGATAGACAACTTCTACTGGTGTTTAGCGCAGGTTCACTCATTTTGGTCAGTATATACTTCATACTGAAATATCTAAAACATTTATAATTGTGAACAGAGGAGGTACTACTTTATCCAAACATTTCAGTTTTCTTAGATTATGAGCCCTGTGGGTGCACTCTGCATACAGTACGACGACAAATGTAATCATAGCTAGCCAAGCTTCCTTAATTTTTATCCATACGATGATATGATCATTCGAACTAGTAGTTTATATATGGTATACTGAGAATAAAGTGAACTTCATTCGCCGCCGCCGAGTTCTCTACGTTACAAAAGCCAAATACATCCTCCTAATTAGCACTTGGACATGGCCGGATAATAAGATGTTAAGTTACAGGATCAGAGCAAAATGAACGAATATAATCAAGCCTTCCATATCTTCATCGTACAATCTTCGGCATAGGTGGCAACCAAGTTCCTGTGAGGGTGGTGCGTAATGCCAATCACATCCTTCTCATGGACCTGCAAAAATTCAAGTCAAAGAGTGTCAAGGCGTTGCTTAGCATTTCGATGAAACCAGTACAACACAGCCAGGCAAAGATTTTCATTTGAGGTATCCTACAAACCTTCATTAGATGCTCCAGCTTCCCGGACTGTAGGCTAAAGCAATATATTGTCCTGCACAAAAAGAAGTAGAACAACTCATTGATCATGAAGCGGTGCAGAAGCAGCATGGATGAATTATGGAACAAAGAACTTTATCACAATATTCTCACATGTCTTCACCAACACAATATATCCATTCTCCTTTTGGTGAAACTGAAGCTGCAACAAAATTTCCTCCATCCCGTTTACCAGACGAGAAACTCTTTACAACCTGCAATAAGTTTTCAAGGCAAGAAATAACCATAAGGTAGAACTCATGATGATGCCCAAGTTAGTATTGGAAGTCTATTCTCCTTTTTTTATCATTTGGCTAACCAGTCTTTTCCTATTTTGTTGCCATATTTCATACCAGATTATACAACAGATTCAACACAGCACGGTTAAACAACCATAAACCAGCCTAAATTGCAATACACTTGCTTAGACCCCAGGATCACGGAGCACTTGTTAAGGGCCAAGAAAGATAACTTTGACGATTTAATAAAGATAACTTTGAGAATTTAAGAAAGATAACTTTGAGCCTTTGAGATGGCAAAGATCTACCTAATCCTCTTAGAAATAGATCATTTAAATTATGGGCATCTTTGGTTTGATGCAAAAATTTGGCTTGCCACTGTGCTGGCAAGCTCAAAAGATTGGCTATCAATTGGTTGGCTACCAAATTGCTTGCCAACCTCTAAAAGTTGCCAAGATTTAACAAACTTCTGCAGTGTTGAATATTGGCTTGTCAAAAGATTAGCTAGCCAATTTTTGGCTGCAAACAAAGCATAGTATTTCCTCCTTTTTCCTTGGATTTGCGGTCTCCTAAATGTAAACACCCCGGTAGATTTCTCCTAAACAAGGATTTATTCTTTATTTGGCATTTTCATATCACCCCTAAAGGAGTCTCAGTTGTTATAAAACGTACTGTGCTTCAAGTTGGCAAATGGTGCAGGGAAAGTCTCTTGTCATGAGATGCATAGGTTTCATCATTACGAGAAATAGACTTTCAATAGTATGTTGATAAATACATGAATCATGTTTCAATGGACTACTTAACTCTTTCAAGAAAAAGAAACAAGAGGTTGAATAAGAAGGTCACATTATACCTGTCCTTGTAAATTCATGATGTATATTGACGAAGTCTTATTGCAGACAACAATGTGATCATTGTTCTTTGGAAATAAATGGACAGAGTTAACAGATGGATCTCCTCCCTGGAAATTAAAAAGTGCATATGGATAAGAAAGCATGACTCAAAACCTAAACGGATTTCATGGAAGGGCTCAGACAGTGTGATAAATAAATAAATACCCTCGGAGAAGGAGGCCTGAACGTTTGCAAACAGTCTGCTGTTTTCGAATCCCATACCTACATCAAGAAATCATAAATGAATGTACAGACGGTTGTATACCATACAGAATAACGGATATGAGGAATCAGAGAATAAATAGATGACAGTTCTCCTCGGGAAAAAAAGTACAACTGCTGATATGAGAGATCTGCACCTTAACAGAACCATCACTGGAAGCTGTAATAACACGAGTACCATCAGTAGAAAACATGGCATAGTTCACAAAGGATGTATGACCGCGGAATTCTTTTAGCATCTTCCCAGACTTAAGGCCATGGATTCTGCAAAATGACGAGAAGAACCCTGTAATTATTTTCAGGGGCTAAAATTGCATAGGATTGGAACTAGGAATACATAAGACCAAGGGATGAAAAAGATGGCATCATGCAAATGGCAATATGCAGGATGTTGCGGAATCAATCACAGTTCAATATGCAATTCATGGTTCAGAATAGTGGTGCTGGCACAGATTGTTGTCGCACTCAAAACAGGTAAATTTTGTCTAACGAATCAATACACTGAAGTTCTAGTAAGTTTGTTTATATAAACACCAAATTTGTTAACAGGGGGAGAGGAAGGTCATAAACATAATTTCATATATACATCATTGAAATTATTTTTTTCTGATTAATTCTCAAATGGATCCAATATTGCAAAGATATGCAATTTAGGCATACATACTGTGCACATTTTTTTATTAACTGGACTATCTTAGAGAGACTCAAAAGAGAGCCCATACGAGAATATACACATAGGAAGTTAGGAACTAGGAGAATAGCAGCAGTGGCTAACAGAACAGTTGCACTATCGTAAGAGTCCTCAAACACAAGGATAGATAACAGCATGTAGCTTGCCCAAATAATGTACAGCAGCTCAACACATGTAAATATAATCTTTGACGATGCTTTGTTATGAGAAACAGAACAGTGGAATGCAAATATGTATATCTCCATTGAAATTCAAATTGGTGGTATATGATTGTAAGAAACCTTGCAGTAGTGTCAAAAGAGGTACTCAATATCTGAGATCCATCACGTGAAAATGTTACACTTGTAACACCTTTCGCATGTGCACCCTCGAGGCGCCGCAAGCACTGCCCGGTTCTTATACGCCAAACCTGCAAATCAGTGAAAAGAAACATTTCAATATGGCAATTCAATTCTCCTCCCACGACCAGACCAACATGACTGGTGAAATAATGACCCAAAGGTTTAAGAAATTAGATCACATGTATTGACTATTAATGTAGTTCTGCCGAATGATCATGTAGTGAAACATGATCAGATGACCAACGGTAACCTTTATCCAAGAAGACTGCTGTCAACCATGGATAGATGTACTAAATATGACTGCACCTCATAGGTGGGAGAAAAAAATATAACAATTAACATATGCCGGCACATTAATCAATCAGGTCTGCCAACAGGTCGGCCTTTGTCTCTTACCAAACACTTAAAAGCAGTTAAAATGACACAAATGTCGTAACTGCTTTAAACATGGAAGCGGGAATTATTATTGCTTGGGGGGTGGGTCGGGGTGGGTGGGACAGTGAGAGTACCTTAATTTTCCCATCATTTGATCCAGATGCCAGCGTCTCAGAATCCCTACTAAAATCAACACAGAGCACAGCCTCCTCATGCATCATAAAGCTTTCCTAAGAAGTGTTTTAAGCAAACGTTACGCAGAACATAAAAATCTTGTTGTATCTAAAGTATAAGAACATAACTTATTTATGTCACTCTAAAGCTACAGATCTTGAATAGCTTGGCTATGCACAATAACAGAAATCGTTGTAATTCCATGTTAAACATGGAAAGCTCCAGGGCCTTACATCGGCTTGATACTGAAGATCCTTTTTCAGCTTGCCACTAATATAATCCCAAACCTGAAATTTTGTATGAAATTTAGCCAAGCTACACAAGAAGTGCTAACCTGCAAAACACAATAGCAAGTAACAACCAACTTACTTCGATCATTCCATCCACTGAGCATGAAACAAGGTACTGACCATCGGGTGAGAATCGAGCACATTCAGGGTGGGTTTTCTTCCCGAACTGAAATAAAAATAAAATGTCATGGTGTGTTTCTATATCCTCCTTTCGGCATGGATGTCAAGATCGTAGAACCCTCAACTACATCTTAAAGCATATGCACATGTCATAGTGTGTTTGTATCAATGTTCTCTAAAGAATTTTGGGGCCACCATAATGTCCCAACTAAAATCAGAGTGCCCAGGTGATTAAGCTAATTTAAAAATATTCATATAATTAATTGTGTCAATATTCTTCTGTTATCACGTTAAGTCAGAAATCATCTTTTTAGGCTTCTCAAAGTCATTGATATCAAATATGCTGTCCTTTAATTAATCTTCTGTAGTTTCTGCCTGAGTGTAAATAAAAGAGCAAATGTAAGCACAGTGATACAACCACAATATCACCTTTATTTGATGTGACAAAGTAGTAGGAAATGCCTCTTCTTCGTCTTGCTTCATTGCAGCGGTTCCTCTGAATAAATCAAACTGTGTGCCAGGAGGTAACAACCCTATGCAACAGGAACAAGAAAAAGGAAGCTAGGATGAGTTTACACATATTGAGATCATCACAGTACGACAGGTTAATAGTGTGTGACCAAGAAAATACCTTGGTGCTGTTGCCATTTCAAAGCCTGGGTAATCAGTGCCATTAGCCGAGCTGGTGGGACTACTGAAACTTCGGAAGCAATAGCTGACATCGTCAAGAGAGAATGAAAAGTTAGTAGTGAGGATCAGAAAGAACTTGCAGGGAAGCTATTTTTGCAAAAAGTGGCACTTGTCTACGAGCATTGCCTATCTTTAAATCATCCATGAATAAGGACCAGTAGCTCATATTCATCAGCGTATCTAACTAAACTTAAGTTGTTTAAAATGTTCAATGAAACATATCACATTCTGAAAGTGTGGCATATCACAGAATTAAGAAGCACATAGATTTCTTTACTATGTATAAGTATAAGAGTCATTTATATATATGCCCCACAACGAACACAATCAGCATCATCACCTTGGGCAATCTGTGCACGGCGCTTTTCCTTGGTGGATTCTTGGTAAGCCTGTTGAGCAAGACATCCCAGCAATTTACAGTTAAGAAAAGTAGCAAGAGAAAAATACAAAATTACTTCCTCCGTTCCTGAATATAAGATGTTTTAGCTATTTCTTACCTTAACCTTAACAAAGCCTTTTGTCCCAAACAAGTTGGGGTAGGCTAGATATGAAACCCTGTCACGAGGACTTCTCAGGAGGTCACCCATCCTGGTACTACTCTCGCCCAAATGGGTTTCATATCCATGTGACTGGCTAGTTTTTACGTTGGCTCGCCAAGCCTATCACAACCCTTAGATATGAAACCTTTCATGAGGACTTTCTAGGAGGTCACCCACCCTAGTACTACTCTCGTGGGTTTCATATCCATGGGACTGGCTAGTTTTTACGTTGGCTCGCCAAGCCTATCACAACCCTCCTCCTTTATCCGGGCTTGGGACCGGCTATGCCTAGAAGACATAGGCGGAGTTATGTTTTAGCTATTTCTACATAGACTAATTACGGACTCAAGAGTAAATCGACACACTGAAAGATGTCTAGCTACATACGAATAATACGAATCTGAAAAAAGCTAAAACATCTTATAATATGGAGCAAAGGGTAGCAAGAGAAAGGCACCAACCTCATTGGGGTCAAAGTATGTCCGGACAAGGAGGTGCTCTAGTCGGAGGTACCGTTCGGGTTCCTCCTGTTTCATGACGCCCATGACCTGCGTCTGGCGAAGGATAGCACGGGCAGTGTCGAGCTCACGGAGCTCTGCCATCTCCAGCACAATCTGCTCGTAGAGGTCCTCGATCTTCTTGCGCGGCAGCTTGAGCTGGGCGACCTGCGGCAGCACGGCGTCCCAGCGGCCAGCGTTGATGTCGGCGACGAAGGTATCCATGCTGTCGACCGTGTTGAGCGAGACCTGGCACTCGCTCTGCAGCGTCTGGAACGTCTGGTGCAGCGAGTTCTCCTTGCAGAACTGAAGCATTATCTTCACCACGCTGCATCGATGGATGCAAAAACAGGGGAAATCAAACCTCTAGGATTTTCTTGTTTACTGCTAGCTACTACTGCTATAGATAGATTTAGCAGAGAGTATGGAGATAAAAGTTTCCTAATTGGCAGTGTATGCCCTAGATAGATTGAAGAAACTAGGACTAGATGGATCCGCGCGGGGATTGAATCGCGGATTCAAGGAAGAGCGCGTAGGATTTAGGGTTGCTTTCGCTACCGCAAGGTATAGAGCACGCAAAGGAAGAGGGTTACGTACTCGCCAGCCTCGATCTCGAGGGCGGACGCCGAAGACGCCATCTGCGGCTGGGGGCACAGAGTCGGCGTCGGCGACCGGAGAAGAACGAGCGGCGGTGGTGGTGGCGGATGAGCGGGGGAGATTGCGGCTGTCTGCTAAAGCCCGATGGCGACGGGAGCAGCTGGCCTAATTACTTTGGTCCATCGGCCTCTTTAAGAGGCTCTTATTCACCGCCTTACTGCCAATTCCTATATAATGCCTACAGCGTCCGTTAGTGGGGCGACGCCCGTGTCGTTCACGCAGGCGGGCCGGCCCAGTGAGAAGACTGTTTTGTTTTTTCCTATTTCCCTTTTTCCCGTTCTTTTCCTTTTCTTTCTTTTTTCATTTAGATTTTTTCGTTTTATGTTCCATTTGTTTTACTTTTGTCTTTAAAAATCACATGATTTTTAGTTGTGTAATACTCCTTCTGTTCCGAATTTTAGGATGTTCACTTCTTTTTCGGTATCGCTTGTATATAGGTGTATTTTAGTGTGTTTGTTCACTCACTTCATCCGTATGTAGTCCACATTGAAATATTCAAAACATTTTATAATTCAGTACATATGGAGTAGATGAACATTTTTTTAACTAAGCAAACAATTATTCATTTCTCTCGCATGAACATTTTTGTAGCCTCGCGATTTTTAATGAACTACACGAACATTTTAAACTTTGTGAACATTCTTTAGAACTACATGAACATTTTATAAACCTCGTGAATATTTTGTTTACTCTGTAAACATTTATCTCATGTTGCTACAACATATTTTGCAATGAAATTTGATTTTAATCTATAAATTTTGATATTTAATTATTACAAAACTTGTCATGTTTATGTGCGTTATGTACTTCTGTGGCCCATTATGATAACTCTTCAAGTTTTGCATTCTGATCCAACACAATGAGTGTCCTATATTTAGCGGCAAATAGACGTTGCTCCGTGTGAAGCAAGTTTTAGTGGGCCACGCTTGGTGCGACCCATTAAGAGATACTCCCTCCGTTCCTTGCTGTATAGTTTTTCCTGACAGGTTAGACTTGACTAACTTTGACCAGGATTTTAGAAAAACTATCAATATTCAAAATATTAAGAAAATAAATATCAAAACATATTTCATGATAAATCTAATGGTACTGATTTGATATTGTAATTGCTAATAATATTTTTTTTAAATCTTGGTCAAATGTAATCAAGTTTGACTTTTCAGGAAAAACTATACACATTATAATAAGGAACGGAGGGAATACTGTTTTTTATTGTTATTTCCTATAAATCAGGAAATTTATATTCACTTATTATTTATAAATTAATTTAATAATAGGAAACATGTGTGTTGTAAAAAATATAATGTTAAAATATTTAAATTGACATTCATATATCTATAAATAAATGTTCACGCGTATGTAAAAAATGTACATGTGTTCTAAAATTTATATTTCTATATAATAAAAATGTTCATATAGAGAAAAAAATAAGGTCATGGTATGAAGTCGTACGTAGAAAGATTGATGTATTATGTATCTTTAGATTGCTTTTATATATTGAAGCAAAAAAGAAAAGGAACATCATAAATTAAAAAGAAAAGGAAACCTAAAATAATAATTGCAAATAAAAAAGAAATAAACTGAAAAGGATAAATCAAGAAAGGCCGAAGAAACATAAAAGCGAAAAACACGAACGGAGATTAGAGTTCTCCAAAGGGATTGAACTTAAGAATACAATACCGTGTGCTTGTCTCCTTCGAAATTTCGTTATTTCTATCCACTATATTATTTCTGATCAGATTACGTCTAGATTATTTGTTTGTGTACCTTGCTTGCTAGTGTAATCATGCCATATCCACGTAGTTGCATTTTACATAATCCTAATTATCCAAGATTATCCCCTTAAATCAGCATATTGATTAAAGTTTGTAGTCGCATATCCAATTCCCCTCTACTCAAGTTGGAACTAGTCCAATGTTTAGCTGAAAGCTTCGTGAATTAAGTTGGAACTAGTCCAATTTTCAGGTGAAAGCTCTCTTAAAATTAGGTGCATACTTCAGATTGTTTAAAGCTGTCCAATATTTTCTTCGAACCTGTGAATATTTAGTTGGAGGCTCTGGATGTTTAGTTGGAAACCATCCTTTGTTTTTTTGTTCCGTCTTTTCCGCCGTTTATATAGAGAAAGAAACCCTTGAAACCTTGGACAGTTGGTGCATCTTCACAGCCTAAAACCGGCGAGCCTGGAACTATATGCATGAATAAACAAATTAACTAGTAGTCGAGTGTCCAAAATCACATACCCTGCACCAGAAAGGCACGCAATGCAGCACAGCTTGCGCTGTACAAACGCCGTCCGAAGGTTGGCTTTGGCTGACTGGCCACCTCGCCTCCCCTCTCATCCCATTCCATGGTGCTGCCGGGTTAGCATCGACCCCGGAAACGAACGAGAGCCTCCTTGATGTGCCCAACAAAAACATCTGAGCGAATCAATGGATGGAACACCGTCCAGGTCCAGGTGCATGCGAAAGCTGAAACCTACGTCCGAGCTAACTCAACAGTCAAACTGAAAAGATTGTAAGGAAGCAAAACAAAGGGCAAGTAATAAGGCACGTAGCTTTCAGGTGTCGGGTACGACCTCTCCATCCGATCCCCTCAGAGTAATCTCCGATGACGCGCGCTGCGCCGGACTCTCTGCGTCCCATTGCCCGCCCGCCGGCTGACTTGCCTTGGCTCGCGGACAAACGCCGGCCGGCCACCCGTAGTGGTGGGTGTTGGCTTCCCTCCGCTCCGTGCATTCAGCACGATGCATGCCTACATGTCGTGTGACAGTTAACTTAGGCTAGCTGATTACCGCAAAAATCCCCGATCAAGTGTCTCGATACTATAGCTATTACTAGCTCCGTTCCAAAATATAAGATGTTTTAATTTTTTGCAGATTTGGATATAGCTGGACGCGTTTCAGACTTTCAGTGTGTAAGATTCACTTATTTTATCTAGTTTATATTGAAATGTCTAAAACATCTTAGAATTTGGAACGGAGGAAGTACTTGGGAACTGGAAAGGTTATTCAAACCTAAATTAGTTGGGAGGTAATGAAGAGTTTCGTGGTGCTTGGTCTTTTCTACACAGTACACGAGCACCACATCCCAGCACACTCTTTTGGCAGCTATAAAATAGACCGCCTAACCGACTCGATCATGCGCACTTGGTTCCAACTATAAGACATCACCGTCTGAGTAACCCGTTTTGCCCAAGGGTTTCGTCAAGTAATCCATTTCCATAGGGGGTAGGAACACATGGCTACTAAAGCAAGGCAATGGAGAGTTTCTTTTTGGGTGATGACTAGCTAATATTAGCCTGCAACACGAAGCGATGTAGCTGGACGCGTTTCAGACTTTCAGTGTGTAAGATTCACTTATTTTATCTAGTTTATATTGAAATGTCTAAAACATCTTAGAATTTGGAACGGAGGAAGTACTTGGGAACTGGAAAGGTTGTTCAAACCTAAATTAGTTGGGAGGCAATGAAGAGTTTCGTGGTGCTTGGTCTTTTCTACACAGTACACGAGCACCACATCCCAGCACACTCTTTTGGCAGCTATAAAATAGACCGCCTAACCGACTCGATCATGCGCACTTGGTTCCAACTACTCCCTCCGTCTCAAAATAAGTGTCTCAAGTTTGTTCAAAAGTGGATGTATCTAGACATGTTTCATGTATAGATACATCCATTTTTTAGCAAACTTGAGACACTTATTTTTGGACGGAGGAAGTATAAGACATCACCGTCTGAGTAACTCGTTTTGCCCAAGGGTTTCGTCAAGTAATCCATTTCCATAGGGGGTAGGAACACATGGCTACTAAAGCAAGGCAATGGAAAGTTTCTTTTTGGGTGATGACTAGCTAATATTAGCCTGCAATACGAAGCTAGCTACAATTCAGGCTCGGATGATTTGTTTGGCTGCTTGGATTGAGACCCCGTAATAGAACCTTATTGACTATTGTTGTACGTACGAGAGAGCTTGTCATTTTCACCACTAATTGAAGCAAATAAAAGTGGAAACATCATACTTGCTGAAAGTTTTAACTCCTCTTGTCTCTATATCTTCTTCTTCTTCTTCTTCTTCTTCTTCTTCTTCTTCTTCTTAGAAAGAACTGATAAATGTGGGTCTGCAATTGTATCCACATTAACCTTTTTCCTCATAGAAAGGAGAATAGTAATGTCTTGGGAATAGTCATTACGACTCTCATGGTAACTTTATTTTTTATCCAATGGTTGTTTTGAAAAGAAAGAAAAAAACGTCTTAGGCTCCAGTTGGAACAAATAAATGGAGGCCTTTTGCACGTTAAGTTATATAAACTTTTGAAATGCCTCCCAAAGTATCAATTTTTTTCTCGAGAAAACGGTAGGAACACCGCCTTTCAATTAGAAGACGAGAAATAAGAAAGAAACTATCGCCCAAGTGCAACATAATTTCCACCTACGGATAAGTTTTGTGTCCCCTATGCAAGACTATGTGATCTTTCTTTCCAATTGTGCCAGAGGATGTATAGCAAATGACCGTTTCGGACGCGAGATTTGACTGTCGAGGGTCATGCCATCATACGCTCCCACCAGTCATTAACCGACTCGAAATGCATACACAGGGGGCGGCAAACCCAGTCGCTTGTTAACAATATTTAGGACCTTGATTGAGTAAGGACAATACTTACACGGGTGGGGCACCGTCTCATTGTGAGAGAGGCAAATGTTATCCACGAACTGCAAGGTTTTCCGCCGTGAGAATCTCTCCATGGTGGATGTTCCATGCAAAAATCTTGCATTGGGGCACAGTACGTAGTGGCTTTTCAGCACGCGGACAGAGGAACTTCTGATAAATACTTTAAATATATTTCTTTTATATCATTTTACAGTGTTTTCATTGGACTAACCTATTAAAGCAGTGCCAATTGTTGTTTTTTGCATTGCATTTTATGTCCAAAAAAATATCAGGGCAAATCGGGAAAATAGGAAAACGTGATAACTTTTTGAGACAAAAACAGAGAGCTAAAGGGGGCTGCCACGCGGCGCAGGCAGGCCCTGCATGCGTCGGGCCCATGCCCTGCCGCCTCCTAGCTCCCCTTGCTTCACCCTTTCACCCATATATAGTCCCTGACATAAAAACCCTAAAAGAGGAGACACTTCGGAAAAATATGATATAGAGCCGCCGCCGTCGGGATTACGGATCTGGAGCCCTATTCTGGTACTCTGCGAGAGGGGAATTCATCATCAGAGGCTTCTACACCACCATTGCCTCCTCCATGATGATATGTGGTACTTCATCCTTGGATTACGAGTTCATAGCAGTAGTTAGATGGTCATCTCTAATCCATGTTTCTCAATACAAAGGTCTTGTCAGCTGCCTAACATGACCGCCTTCCATATGATGTAATTGCCTTTACTATTGTGTTTGCTGAGATATGATGATTGTGAAGTTATGATCAGATCGTGCATATTATATTAATGATGATATTTGCTACATTTTAATTGATTATCTACTGTTTCTACACGCTCTCCGATTTATGGGTAGACTCTGGTCAAGTTTATGTATGAATCTCCAAGAGGGAGTAAGTGTTCGATAGCGAGTTCAACCTTACTCTCTCAATGCTCGAGTGCCCGAAACATGCAAGTAGGGATACTGTGTTGTTGCCACTAAGGATAAAATAATGTTGCTAACCACACAACTGTTTACATCATGTGCTAAGTTTAAGTCAATACTCTGTTGTTTATAACTTAATACCTAGAGAGGAAAACATACAAGCGCTCTCGAAATGGAGTATTAGTTATAGATGATGTCTAGGTGGCGGTCTATATATGTTTCAACTGATGCCTACATGATTAATGTCATAAACGTTTCTTATATCATAACTGCTTATTTCCAATTCCGTCAATTGCCATTTGTTTACTCAACGTGTTCTAATTTAATGGAGAGATACCTCTAGTGATGTGTGGCCCTCGGTCCATCTTTTTACATTGTTTACAACCTCGTTTACTTGCTTTTCACCATCGTTAGCTCGCTTGTCCATTTTTATTTTTATTGTTTTAAATCCATACTTTCACACCATACGTTTAATTATTATTTTTGGTAAGACAGGAAACTTGACTACCTTCTTGGAAGTTGCGGACAAGAGAGTTATGTGTTTTTTGTGTAGGTACAGTTAATTTGCTGAATACTTCATATTCCTACTGGTTCAGTAAATCTTAGTTCTCAATCGAGAGAAAGTCTTGCTGTTGTTCTACGTCATCCCTTCCACTTGGGGGTTCCCAACATCATCATGAAGCTCGATGACGTCGTGAAGCACTAGAGGATGGTCCAAGAGGTTGCCATCAAGAACCCCTTCTAAGACGTGACAATGATGTCTAACCTCCACACCAGCATCAAGATCAACTACATTGTCGCGAGGAGCATGAGCCTCCTCTTGGTCAAGAAGAACAAGAAGTTCCTGCACGCCATGACAACAATCAAGAACATCCAAGGCGTGAAGCTCGCGGTACTTCACCTATGCATATAATGATAACCGTTGACACCCCATTCAGAACCATCAAGAAGGAAGAGAACCAGATCAAGAACCCAAAGGCCACCATCATTATAAAGATGTTGTACCATAACGCAAAGGCGACTATAGGGGATGGACACGATCGAATTGAGAACTCGTCCGGACAACGCCTAGCAGCGTCCGTCTAAGCATATACAACCAGACTGAGCAAATATGGCCCACTATATGTTTGTTGACGCGTCCGGACGTGTCCGCAGATAGGAGCCAACCGGCCCCTATATGTCTGCCGGCAACGACAACCCTCATTTTCATGCAACCACATACATGTAGATCACATATCACAAAATCACCAATCAACATGTAGATCACTTATCACAAATTAAACAATAACAACATTAACTCATGTAACTGCAACTTTAACAATTCAACAATTCATACATATATGAATCAATCATCCCTTGTTGCGCTAGTTGATCTCCATGTTATCGTCGTGTTGTTGCTTTGACTTCCCTTCTGCTTGTCATTTCTGGGGAGAGGTACCCCATTCAATATGCGCCAATAATGTGCCGTAGTGAATGGAGTTCTCTCATGGCGACAATATGAAAGGACAAGGATATCGCCTAGAGGGGGGTGAATAGGCGATTTAAAACTTTTCCGGTTAGGCTTGATAATTGCGGAATAAAACTAGATGTTTAAATTAACAAGCCAACAACCTAAATATACTAGGCTCACCTATGTGCACCAACAACTTATGCTAAGCAGGACAAGCAACAAAGTGATAGCAAGATATAATATTTCAAGCACGAAGGCTATCACAATGTAAAGTGCATAAGTAAAGAGCTCGGGTATAGAAATAACCGAGGCACGCGGAGACGAGGATGTATTCCCGAGTTCCTCCTTTTTAGGGGAGTACGTCTCGTTGGAGGGGTGTGAGTTTCAAACTCAATACGCCACAAATGGCCTCACCCTATTCTCCGATGAACCTTGCCCAAAAGCTCGGTTCACCTTCCACTATTGATTTCCTTTTGGGCGGAAACGAGTCCCTTACAACAATCTTGAGGCACAACCCAAAAAAGATAGGAAGCTCCCAAGTGGCCACAAAAGGCCTCAACCGCCACAAAAGGCGTCTAGGGTCCAAAGACCCAAGAGTAACAAGCTCACAAACTTTCACTTCCATGAATCCCGTGGAGAGCACAAACCGATGCACAAAAGCAATGACAAGAACACAAGAAGTGCTCAAGTCATTCACTCTCAAATCCCACCAAAAGCAAATAATGCTTGTGGGGGAGAAGAGAGGAAGAACAAAGAAGAACTCAACAAATGGAACTCCAAGATCAAGATCTATTAGGTTCCCCTCACTTAGAGGAGGAATGGATTGGTGGAATTGTAGATCTAGATCTCCTCTCTCAAATCGCTCAAAGATATGCAAGAATCATGGGAGGAATTGAGAGAACTCAAAGCTTTGGAGGTCAACAATGGAGGATGAGAGAGAGTGCCAAAGCTTGGGGCAGCTGGAGGAAGGTGGAGGGGAATTTATACCCCCTCCCGAAATGTGGCCGTTGGAGGGGAAAAGTCGTCTGCCCCGAGAGCCCGGCCTTGGCCCGGCAAGGCCGACCAGGACTCTTTGAGGCTGGCTCTAGGCGCAGGGAGCCCGGCCTCCGCCCGGCCTTGGGCTGGCCTTGGCTACCGACGAAGGCTGGCAAGGTGGCCGAGACGGCCGGCCTTGGCCCGGCCTTGGGTGTTGACGGAGGCCGGTCAGGAGCCAGAGGCAGCCGACCTGGCCCAGCCTCGAGAGCACAGAAGGTCGGCAAAGAGGCCGAGACGGCCGGCCTTGGGCCCAGCCTAGGCTGGCCAACCAGAAACTTAGAGGAAATATTAAGAACCATAAATAGAGTTAAGTTGACACACATGGGAAGGTGGAACTTTCCTCACGGATAAACCGATAATATTTCCAACACAAAAACACAACAAGTTTTCCATCCGGACTCCGATTTCGATGATCTTGGGTTTGTTGGAATCGCAATGAAGAGCTTTACAAGATCATGCATAGAAACATCATAGTCCATCATGTGAGAGGAGACCATAAGGAGAGAGTTTAACCTCTCTTAGAAAAGACGCATCGGTAAAACCTCCAACATAAAAAACGCAACAAGATATTCATGAAATCCGTTTTTGATGAACTAGAGCTTGGTATGGAGATGAACACAAGCTCTAAATCGTCACATGTATAAAAGCCAAATAATAACCAAGAAAGATGATATGCCAAATATGCAAAGGTTTGAGCTCTCCACAAAGATGCGATCAAGTTACTCACTTGAGAGCCCCTCTTGATAGTACGCCGTCTATCCTATAACCAGGTCTCCCACTAACACAAGAGACCGATAAAATAAAAACCTATCAAGATCATAACTTTGCCTTGCGCATTCCACTTGAATAGATGAAGACGATCTTGACTCCCTCAAGTTGGACCACCTTTCTTGATTGCGCTTTAGCTTGGTGAAGACTCACTTATCGCTCCCCCATACACCAATATGGGAGAGCCTCTCTTAGGCACATCTTCACTTGACCATGATCTCCAAATGGGTGACAAGCTTGAAGCATAGGATTTCTTCGAGATGCTTCTCTTGAACTTGCACTTCATAAATATTGCTTTGGTCATTACTTTATTTCTTCTTTCAATCTTGACACCAACACATGGTGTTCAAGCATTGCTAATGGACAAGCCCTACAAGGATAGCTCAATGCAACCATTAGTCCATAGAGATTGTCATTAATTACCAAAACCACACATGAGGGCTCATGCACTTTCACAATAGAAATTGTGGCCAACTCGATCTAGGAAGTAAGAATCACTCAACATATGCAGTAAAAGCGAATGGAATAATAAAATTAAACAAGCAAAATTTACATTTTGCACTTGGGCGTAGCAACAGAGTGTTGGATGCCGCCCATCTATGGTAGAGAGAGCCTTGGTCACCCATGGCATGGATTGGATGCGGCTCCACGTGGATCTTGAATTCATGATAACATTGGAAAATTTCCCCAAAACTACTTTGTTCCATCAATAGAATCCTTCAATGTAAGTTCATCTCAGTTTTCGTTGGCTTCAGACCGCGAATGAGTTGACCATGATGGAGTGGATGGGAGGGGTCTGGAGTGTATCCTTATGTTTGATCTGGGGTGGGGACATGTATGTGTCGAGCTAGGTCTTTCTAGGTCAGATCCGACATGACGACGCATTCAGACGCGTCCAAGCAACCGCAAATCCGCCCCATGTATGGGCCGTGTACGAGGGGGGGTGGATTGGCTGACTTTGTATCCCACAAAGTCAAGTGACTTTGAGTCACCGACACGTGGGACCCACCCGATGTGGGATCCACATGTTAGTGACCCAAAGTCAGCCAAAGTCAGCCCGGGTAAAGTCAGCCAATCTCATTCGGTACGGGGGGTGCCGGACAATGTGAACATTTGGGTTAGGTATAGGTCTGATAAGAGCATCTCCACCGGGGCCCTCCAAATGACCCCCCAAAGCCTAATTGGTGGAGGCGACATCACCATCCGCGAGTGGAGGCAGCGTCAGCGGTTGCCACCAGGCGGACGTGTACCACGCGGACGCCTCTACCTCCGTCGTCCCAGGACGGAGCCAATGCCGGTGGAGGTGACACCGGCATGGTACGACATGCCGTCCGAGCTGCGGAACGAGCACGACGGTGACACACCGGGCCTACTGGCGGCGCTCTCCGACTCGGTGGTCGACATCGAGCAGGACTCGCCGGGGCTGATGACGACCCTGGCGTGCTCGGCCTAGATGGCGGCCTCGCCCTCCTCCGGCGGCGCCTCCTCAAGCCGCGTGCCGCGCCACGACGACGCCTCCACCAGCCGTGCCTCGTCCTCCTCCACCTACGTCGTGCTCGACGACGAAAGCGACGACGGCGTCGACTGGGAAGACCTCGAATAGTTAGGGTTTTAGTTTAGGTTTTAAATTTCGTTCAAAATTATGTAAAATATAACAAATATGAACGAAATTCAAAAATGCGTTTAAATTTCTTCGTATGTATCTTTTTTTTTGGTTGGGGTGCGCCGCTGTGGGCGACACCCCCCAGTTAGCCGGACACATATTATGGGGGCTCAATTGGGGGTGCCGGACACGAATTTTGAGGCCCCGTAGAGATGCTCTAAGGATGACTCCAACGGGGCGACGCATCGAGTCCGCGCGCATCCGTTCGTGTCCGCGAGGGCCAAAAACACGGCCCAACGGGGCGACGCAAGCGGACCGCGGTCCGTTTTTTGGTCCGCCGCGACGCATCCCTTGCCGAAATGTGGGCCACCGATGCGTCGGCCCCGGACGCGAAACGGAGCTCTTTTGTGTCCTCCCCTAGTCCGCCCCTGGCCCGCAAATCAGACCATCCCCACCCCAATCTCCTCCTCCTCCGCCCCTCTCGCCGCCACCCGCCGTTGCACCCTCGATTTGGCACCGCAGGCCATTCCGGGGATGCCGTCACCGGAGCAGGTGCTTCCCCGCCGTCACCGGAGCAGGTGCTTCCCCACCGTCACCGGTGATTCTTGCGGCCAGGAGCGTCCACAACGCCCCGCGATAGACACGCCGCCCACAAGGTGTTCGCCCCGGCTACTCAGGTACGTCCCTCGGCCATGGATAGCTTGGATGAGTGGTTCTACAAGAACCACATCATGCAGCGCTCATCCTCGGATGATTCCTCCGACGATGATGACAGTGACGGCCTGGTTGCCACCCTCATCGTCAACGAGTACATAGAGAGGATGCGACCGGTGTTCCTTGGCTCCTTGCCGGGCCGTTCTCCTGCTCTTGACCGGAACCGGCGAGCTGGCCAAATCCAGCTGTATGGGGACTACTTTCGTCCCCACAAGCCCACATACCCTCCCGAGGTTTTCCGGCGCCGTTTCCGGATGAGGAGGTCCTTGTTCAACCGCATCCGGGTGGGCGTGATGCATTTTGATGACTACTTCATGTGCAAGCCCGATGCATGTGGTATGAGGGGCTTCTCGTCGTACCAGAAGTGCACCGCCGCCATTCGCATGCTTGCGTATGGGATTGCCGACGATCTTGTGGACGAGTATGTGCGCATGAGCGAGTCCACGTGCCTGGAAGCCATGTACAAGTTCTGCGCGGCCGTGGTGCAGGTGTTCAGGCCGGAGTACCTGCGGGAGCCCAATGCTGCCGACATGACTCGCCTCCTGGCAATCAACGAGTCAAGAGGCTTCCATGGGATGCTCGGGAGCATAGACTGTATGCACTGGGATTGGAGGAACTGCCCATTTGCTTGGCAGGGGCAGTACAAGGGCCATGTTGGGGCCTGCACGGTCATACTTGAGGTCGTGGCATCCCAGAACCTCTGGATTTGGCACTCGTTCTTTGGCATGGCCGGCTCGCACAATGACATCAATGTGCTCCAGCGGTCTCCGGTGTTCAATAGGCTCTCCAATGGCCTGGCACCCCAGGTGACCCTTGAGATCAATGGTAACCAATATGACAAGCCCTATTACCTTGCTGATGGGATCTACCCCACATGGACAACATTTGTCAAGACAATCTCCAATCCCAATGATGAGAAGAAGAAGATGTTTATCAAGGAGCAAGAGAGCGCAAGAAAGGATGTAGAGCGTGCATTCGGTGCTCTACAGTCCCGATGGGCTATTGTGCGCCATCCTGCTCGGACATGGGACAAGAACCAGCTGTGGGAGGTGATGACAGCGTGCGTGATCATGCACAACATGATCGTGGAGGACGAACGCGACGAGGGCTTGAATGATCAGGCATGACAGTTCCGTGGTGAGTTGGTTCAGCCCCAGGGACCGTCCATATTTGCTCAGTTCCTCGACTTCCACCGTGACATTCGTGAGAAGGAGTCCCATGTTCGGCTCCAAAATGATTTGGTGGAGCATGTCTGGCAGCACTACGGTAACCAGGGTGACCAGGGTGAACAATTTATTATTTCTGAAACTGTTTGTTTGTGTTTGTTTGAACTATTTGGATTGTAATAATAAGTACTTGATGAACTATTCGGATTCCTTTTATGAATTGTATTATTTGTGCTATTTGAGCTTATTTTATTGTGCTTGATAATTGCTTGAGTATATATGGCCAAAAAAATGGTCAGAATGATCAAAAACCCTGGCCGTTTGTGGCCCACCTCCCCTATGTATCAATGAAAATGGCCCATATAGGGCCTGCTTACCTGAAAAAAAACAGAGGGCGGATTCAATGCGTCGCCCCGTTGGAGGCAATGACCGGAAAGGGACGAACGTGGGCCGGACATGGGTCCTTTTGGCACCCCGTTGGAGTCATCCTAACCCGCTGGCACTGGCCCGTTGCTAAACGCTATTGTTCCCTGGTAAAACAACGGACAAAACGAGCGGAAAAAGCACCGACTCACTCCTTCCTAGTAGTTCCTACTGCTGCTTCTACCACCTCCTAGCCAGCTCCTCTCCCCTCACCATTTGCGTTTCTCTGGAAGCAAAAGCGCAGGGCAAAGCAACCACGCGAAATACTCCACACGTACCACTTACCAACCTCCCTAGTCATATATCTCATCCCTCCTTTCCTCTCCCCCCTCCTCAAATCTGAAGGAATAAAGGGGACATTTCTGTCTTTGCTTACCGGATTCATCCCATCGCCCTGTTTCTTGCTCTTCCTATGCCGGGTGATGTAGCTGCTGCTGCTGCTGCTGCTGCTGTGGGCCGATCCTTCTCCGCTGTTTTGTGCGTGGTGGTTTAATTTACCGAGGAGACGGAGGAGGAGATCTGGAGATCTCTCAGGTGGGCGCTCTCCTTGTTGCTGCAATGCGCCGATGTTTCGTGTGCTTTCTCGGGGTTTCTTGTTTTGGATCTCGGGCTGCTCGTCGGCGTTCTTCTTGCAGTTGCGTTGCCTTTCTTGGGCGAATGCCTTTCCTGGCTGGTTGAATTTCCAGAAAATAATCTGGCAAAAAGAAAGAATTTTCAGAAAAGAAGGGTTCGTGTGTAGAGAGAGTTATTCGGCAGAATTGTCGATAAACTTTCACAGCAAAAAATCGAGCTATAGGAAAGAAAGAACTGAAAATTGAAGGAGCTTTCTTTCCTCCGTTGGTCACAGCGTTGAGATGTGAAAGTTTCTTCAACCATTGCCTAGTACTACAGTAGATGCTAGTTTTGCTGTGGATTGCTTCACGTGTAAAACGCGTTCCAGCCACACTTCCCTCCAAGGCTGAAAACATTAGGGAGATTAAATGCGCTAGCTGTTGATCCTTGTGTGTGTGTCGGTACTGTGATCAGTCACCATCACAGGAATTTATTCCCCTTGTACAGCCTTAGTGTAACACCGTGTCTTTGCTTCCCTTCCAGCCCAAGATTATGTACCAGCAATCTTAATTGCCGCTATTTACGTCGGGAAACAGTCATTATTATTATGCGCTTGTACCATGGATGTAGACGCCCGCAGTTGAGTTTAGTTAGCCGCCAGTGTTAAGCGCGATAGCATTGTCTGTGTTGACGTGTTGTGTGCTATGCGGAGATGAGCAAGATGGGCAGCTAACACTTTTGCTTGTATGTAGGATCAGGACGCTGACAGTCCACGATGGATGCGCCTTCGTCGTCCCCTACTCTGCAAGATCATCTCTCCCAGCCAACTGGCCCCTTGCATCTCAAAGTATGGGAGGTTGTATGCATTGCCTTGGGAGTGTTCATGGTGGTCGTCTTCTTTCTGACAGTCTGGCTCACTATGCGGAGTAGGAAGAGGACCAGACGAGCATCTGCAAATATTCCAATCACCCAAATCCCTGCCATTTCCAAGGAAATCAAGGAAGTCAGGGTGGAGCAAGTCTCCGCAAGCGAATTTGGGGCGCATGACCTGCTAACGATCCAAGACAAGGCTACTGACCGGGAATCCGACAAGGTCATGGTCCATTTGGGTGTAAGCAAATCCAGACGTGGGGATGAGAGCCACTCTGGATCGTTCCGTTACGTGGACAAGGATGCAGGATTCCAGTCAGCTGAAGAAGGAGGGTCAGGAACTTTCCGGCAAGGGTCAAACCATGGAATAACTGCTCCTTCACCTTTGGTTGGCCTGCCGGAGTTCTCCTACCTTGGTTGGGGTCATTGGTTTACTTTGAGGGATTTGGAACTGGCTACTAACCGTTTTTCAAAGGATAACATTATTGGCGAGGGTGGATATGGTGTAGTTTATCGTGGCGAGATCGTCAATGGCACTCCTGTTGCTGTTAAGAAGCTTCTCAATAACCTGTAAGACTTCCCTTGCTTATCACAATTCGACCTGTTTGTTTACACTGTCCATATATTATCTTCCATAACATATTGTCCTGCATTGTATTGAGTTTATTTTTTTCCGAATGATGTCCTATGATCTTTCAGAGGGCAAGCTGAGAAGGAATTCAGAGTAGAAGTTGAGGCTATTGGTCATGTTCGCCACAAGAACTTAGTCCGCCTTCTTGGTTACTGTGTTGAGGGTACTCAGAGGTACTTGTACTGTCCTTGTCATATTCCTCTTATGCCTCCATCAACATTGGTCATATATCCTTGGTACATGTATTACCAAGCAAAATTCTCCTTCTTGACCTCCAATGCTCAGCAGAAAATAACTCGTTTAACTACAATAATTATATGCAATTCTTTGACATCATTACTAACTTCAAGTGACCTTTTCAGGATACTTGTCTATGAGTATGTGAACAATGGAAACCTAGAGCAATGGCTTCATGGAGCTATGAGTCACCGAGGCTCCCTTACATGGGAGGCCCGTATAAAGATTCTTCTTGGGACAGCTAAAGCGTGAGTTCTTCCTGGAAATGCCCTTTCTTTGACCAATCTCGTGTCATTTATTCTTTGTATTGTCAGTCCATCTTCGGATAATCCAATCATAAAGGTCGCATCGTATTTCTACCTGGAGCTAATTATGCTATACTAAATACTGATTTCTCTATAACATTATGTCATTCATGGTGGAAGTGAGTATAACAGAGCTTAAGCTGAACAAATACCTAATACCATGTCAATTCAAATATTTTTCCTCGTTACTGGATTAGCCGTGTTAATGCTTGAACTGAAGAAGTAATTGTTGGTACCTCTTTGCAGGCTTGCTTACTTGCACGAGGCAATTGAACCGAAAGTTGTGCACCGTGATATCAAATCCAGCAATATTTTGATTGATGATGATTTCGACGCTAAAGTATCAGATTTTGGTTTAGCCAAGCTTCTTGGTGCTGGCAAGAGTCACGTAACTACTCGGGTTATGGGAACCTTTGGGTATGTTGTGCAACTTGTGATCCCAAAGTACAGTTAAACTATGTTAGTGCTAGTTAATAACGTGTTGCATTTGCTCATTGCAGCTACGTGGCACCAGAATATGCAAACACTGGACTGTTGAATGAGAAAAGTGACATCTACAGCTTTGGAGTTGTTATTCTAGAGACAATCACAGGGAGGGATCCTGTTGACTATGGTCGCCCCGCAAATGAGGTATACAGGAGTGGCGGAAATTATTTGTTTGAAACTAATCTACATGTCAGATGCATTCTCCTTGCTCGTGTTATCAAGTGCCAATATATGATTACGTGGCAACATTAGGATGCTTAATATCTCAAATTGAATCCCACTCCAAGTTTAATATGTGTCTATTAGGACTTGGCTTAGTGACGACTTATAAATTGTGGTTCTACTATTGTGATGGCCTCTTTGGCCACAACTCATGCCCCCATGTCATTGTTAACCGCCCTGGAGATTGACATATTGTGATTCTCCTTTGCTTTTCACATATTTGGCATCAGAACATTGATTTTACAGATACATATTTTAGAGATCCTAGCTTTTTCATTTACATACCTGACATCTGAACATGTTCAATACCGTCTAACTACGTATCATGACATTACAACCAAGCTTTCGTTGAGTTGGAAAAGCTACAAGCATTGATGTAGATTGTTGTACTGATCAGCGTAATATCTCAGGGTCCAAAAAATTTAAATAGCAGTCTATGACAAATAGTGGCAGCCCTCCAAATCAGCGCTATACCGGAGCTAAATTGCACTATAGAGAGCAACTGTACATCGATTTCATTTAGCTGCACCCTGCTCAAACCGCTATAAGCGAGGCTATGGCCTTAAAACTTTAGGTCCAAATTGTGGCAACATTGGCTTGATAATACCAGCCTAAACTAGGGTTATTAATAAGGGTAGAAACAAATTGGGCACGGTCTCTTTCCACTGTTATTCCTGTATTCTTTAATCAGATATAGATACAAAAACCAACATTACAAATTGGATATTGTTGGAATATGTATACAAACCAAATGTCTACTTAATTCTGTTAGATGTGAATATCCCTACAGCTTCCTTGGAGAATCTTTGAAAATGAACTTCATCAAATGGAAAATTGGAGGCCACATTGATGCTACCTCGTTCAGACAACCTAACATAAATCTTGTTTTCCCAAATCAGAGATCAAATGGGAATTCTCCACTCAGAATCCAGATGTTATTCCATATTCGTATCCGTATCTGGCACAATTTGTGGTAACCCAATTGTAATCATATCCTTTTGATGGATGCAGATTTTGCGTAGCATATCCACATTTTTTCTGATTACGAATACTGGAATACATATTTATCCAATACCAGTTTACACTCTTGTTAGCTAGATAGAGTTCATCTATTCATAAATAGCGTACCTTTTCTGTTCAGAGCTTGAGAATACATCGCTATCTCACTAGGTCACGGATATTTCCCTCAGCCTTTTTAAATTTCTAGGCATGTGTGCTAGTTCACAACCTCGTGTGTGTTTGCGCATATGTCACAGTGTGCACGCTGATGTGATATGTCTACATTAGGATGCTTCTAATCTCAAATTGAATCCTACTCCAAATTTAATGTGTGTTGAACTGTCGATTAGGACTTGAAATGCTTAGTGCTGGTTTCAAAATTATTCTGTACAAGAAGTTGTGTTCTGTGTGATTTTATATAACATTAGGAATTTAGGATGCAATTGATTATAAGATGCCACCACTTCCTATAGGAACATTAGTCAACAATAGAGTGGCTGCACTACTTTCCGGCTTCTTTAGCCATACCACATACCCCCATGGCCCCATGACATCGCCGATTCGCCTCGGAGATTGACATATTGTGACTTGCCGTTGTTTTCACATAATTGACATTAGAACCTTGATTTTTCACATATATTTTAGAGTCCTAGCTTTGTCATCTACATAGCTGGCATCTGAATATCGTCAGCACTGTCTAACTACGAAGTATGACATTACAACCAAGCTGTCTCCGAGTCGGAAAAGCTAGAAGCATCCATGTAGATTGTTGTGTGCTAACCTGTCAAAGCATGTTCTGTGGCACAGTGTAACGTCTCAGGGGGCAACTTATGGCAACTATTTGCTTGATAATACCAGCAGAAACTAGGGTAATTAATAAGGGTACGGATTGGATAGTTCTCTTTCCACTGTCGTTTCTGTCTTCTTTACTCGGATACAAATACAAATACCAATATTACTGAATGCAAATACAAAATTAATATTGTTGGAATATGTATACGAACCGAACGTCTACTTAATTCTATTAGACGTGAATGTCGCATAACTTCCCCGGAGAATTTATAATAATAAACTTCATCAAATGGTAAATTTGAGGCCATATTGATATCTTCTTCTTTGAAACAACCTAACATAATCTTGTTCCCAAATCAGAGGTCAAATGGGAATTCCACTACGAAAGTAAGAATACAGATATTATTCTGTATTTGTGTCCGTATCTGACACAATTTGCGGGAACCGTATCCATATCCTTTTGATCTAGTTGCAGATTTTTCTTAGCACATATGTTTTCTTCTGATTATGAATACTGGATAATACATATTATCTGTTATGATTCGATGGAGTCCATCTGTGGATAAATAGCATAACTATTCAGAGCCTTGAGAGTAGTTTTCTATCTGCCATGAGGTCACGGATTTATCCTCAGCCTTTGTACATTTATGGCAAGTGCCATGGGGCGAACTCAGGCATGTTTGTGCACACGTTGCAGTGTGCGTGCTTATGTGTCTGCTGTGGTCTGAAAAGGGCATAACTTGGCCATTGTAGGATAACCACTGGCCATTTTTTTAATGATACCACTGACCTCTTAAGATGCTACAAAATACAATGCTCATAAGTCATAATTATTTGTGACACTATCTTCCATTGTTTCTATAATATAAACAGGGCCCATTCTTTCTGCTTTTCTAACTCAACACATGATTTTGTGGCATTTGCAGGTAAATCTGGTTGACTGGCTAAAAATGATGGTTGCTAGCAGGCGCTCAGACGAAGTGGTGGATCCCACCGTAGAGACCCGGCCGTCGACTAGAGCTCTCAAGCGTGCACTTTTAACAGCTTTGAGGTGTGTGGATCCGGACTCAGAGAAGAGACCAAAGATGGGTCAAGTCGTGCGGATGCTGGAGTCAGATGACCCAATTCCTCGTGGGGTATGTATAATTTTTTATTGACAATAAAAGCAAATTGATCCTTACTTCATGCATGTATGTATGTTCAATTGTTCATCCTGTTTTCTTTCAAAATATATCGTCTGAAATTCTGCATGTGTTGCAGGATTAATTAGTCGTACAATCAACTTGCAGTTAGTCTCGTACTCCCTCCGTTCCTATGAATAAGGCGCACGCGCATTTCGAGACAAACTTTGACTGAAAGAATTGAACAATAATATTTCAATTATAAAGTACATTATTGATATTGTTAGATTCGTATTGAAAACCACTTTCTAATAATACCAATTCTATATCAAATAGTCCTTATATACATGGATTAATTCTTGGCCAAAAACAAATCTTGAAAAACGTGCGTGCCTTTTTCATTGGAATGGAGGTAGTATATTTAAACTGACGGTTGATTCATTGTCCTAATGAAAGTTGAAAAATTATGTATGAACAGGAGAGGAGATCCAGGCACAACCGCGGAGGGAGCACCGAAATGGATTCCCAAAGGGACAACTCTGACACGGACAAGAGCGATAACCCAGATTCCAAACCAAGCAGGAGCAGAGCCTCGTCTTCCAAATGAAATGAGCTCATAGGAGTTCCCTCCTATCACATTTCTTCGGTCCGTTAAGGCCCGTCATACCCTGATTTCACATTGCTGACGATTGGTAACAAAGGCGCTGAAAGCTTTCGATACAGAAGAGCTTATTGTTTTCCTTGGTTGTATCAGTTTATGTATGATTTATTTGTAGAGTGGGTAAAATGGTTTTCTACTTACAGTTTATCTATACTTACAGCAGTGATCCTGACAATTTGCTGATGTGAGTTGTTAGCAGTGTGTACAGTTGTAGTATTGGACGAACCACATATTTGTGAATGATAGTTTTTCAGTGGAAAGACCTTGTCTGTTCTGAAGTAGCCAAAAGTTGGCATTTCTAGGAAAGAAATGATGAGCAAACAACAAGTGTATTGCTCGCTATGAGAGGTCGAGAGGCCACACACGATGCAGGGCTTACCTGCCCGCAATGTACATCAGCACAGGTCCCCCGTCCAGGGAAGAAGAAAATCCCCACCACACCACACCACCCTCAAATGGTCAAATGTACAACGTCACCCCAACCACCCCAACAAGCTCAAGGGGGAAAGCCCTAAACATCACCAGCTCGTCGCAATCGTCGTGTCGAAAAAGAATCACAGCACATGCAGTTGGTCGGAGCTCACTCGACGGCAGCGGTGGAGGCGGTGGGGCGGTTGCTTGACCGGCTGTGCAGCAGCGGGGCCAGAGCCTTGACGACGATGCTCATGTTGGGCCGGAAATCCCCCTCGTACTGCACGCACAGGGCAGCCACGGCAGCCATCTGTTTGCCACATGGAAGTGTAACCAGTTAAGAACCACAAGAGAGAAAGATTAGTCGTCATAATAGTAACGTGATATGTGAGAAAACGACCAGCCATTGCTTGATAAACATAGAATAATTTTTACCTTGGCGACAGCCTTTGGAGGGTATTCCACTCCAAGCCTTGGATCCACACATTGCCTCACCTTGTCTTCACTTAGCCTTGGTGTAGCCTGCAGATAGCAAACAGTTGGTCTTTCGCAGTTTTGCCCAATCCTGTCAGGAACCAAAAGAATCTGAAAATGCTCCATACCCATGTCACCAGGCTCTGCTGGCCACGGGGAAGTGTATGATCAACTGGTTTGCGACCAGTTAAAAGCTCCAACAACACGACTCCGAAGCTGTACACATCGCTCTTCGCGCTAAGCTGCCCAGTCATCGCATACCTGACACAAACCAGCAAGTATGAGGGGGCATGTCATTTTTGACTATCTTAATCTACAAGCACTGAAACTGATTGGCTGCATACTCAGGAGCATGATAACCAAAGGTGCCAAGAACACGCGTAGAGTGAAGGCGTGCAGCCATGTCAGGGGCCTGATTGGAGACATCAAAGTCTCCTAGTTTTGCAACGTCGTTGTCAAAGAGCATTATGTTGCTGGACTTGATATCACGGTGGACGACACGTGGCTCTGCCTTCTCGTGGAGAAATTCCAGACCTCTTGCGGCGCTTACGGCGATCCTTGCCCGCTGCATCCATGATAAGACTGGTCCTGGCTGGGATCCCTTCACACCCTTTTTACCTGTGATCACGAACCATAGATACATCAGTTTTGCTAGAGAAGCTTGAATACTCTTTGTATTACTGGAAGAAACGAGGTCGACTAAAAATGATATTGATCTCTTTAGGCATAATAGTAAAGGCTTAATTATTTTTCCTTACCATGGAGAATATCATGCAAGGAGCCCCTGTGGCATACTCATAAGCAAGAAGACGGGTGCTCCCTACAGCACAGTACCCGAGAAGTTGGATAACATTGTCATGCTTGAGTCTTGAAACAGCCGACACCTGCAACACAAATGGAAGTGAAACAGCAGTCCGTTGGGGCATATATGTGAAGAGAGATTATGTGACAAGAAATGAGGGTTTGAACCTCCGCAATGAAATCTTGGTCAGGCTGTTTGCTAGAGTCAAGCCTCTTCACCGCGGATTTCTTGCCATCTTTCAGTACAGCAAAGAAAACTCTCGCATATGATCCCTCTCCTATAAGAGCATCACTGCTGAAGTTCTTGGTTATTTCCTTCATTTCGTCTAGGGGAATGGCTGGTACTTCGATTGGCTGAGTTCTGCCGGTAAGGACAGCATGGGTAGGGGCTGGACCTCGGTTATATCCATAGTTACCTCCTGCATTTAAAGAGATTTATATAAAAAGAAAAAAAAATTAAGTGCTCAGGAAATTCTTGTTTTCAGTGGCACGTTTTGGTACAAGAAGTATGCATATATTAACAAAGAAGGTGCATTAGCAAATTTTGTGAGTGCACAGACGGCAAATTTTCAGATTTGCGCTGGATAAAAATATACCTAAGAGATGAATATAAACCATATTATATTGTGCCAATAGGTTTCTATGGCTTGTGACACCGGGCACAGACCCACAAGATCACAGTCAAGAAGATAGGTAGCTAGCAGTAGGATTTCGAAGTAACGAACTGGTTCGACCAGAGATAATCGATAGCTTGATTTTTGCAGTACTCCTCAACTGAAATGATGGGAGTAAAGATTTTCCCATATCAACCTTGAATGATGAACTATTAGGTTAGGAGAAAAAACCATAGGTTTCATAAAGTTTGACTTGCTTGAATTTCGACTTTAGAGTTCTCTATTGGTACCTGGTTGCTTAAATAGGAATTTGAGTGTAGACCAGAGTTGTTAACAAGATGTTTCTAATGAAGAATTTTGTTAACGTACAGATGCAGTGTTTTCAGACAAGACCTGGAACTGGAAGAAATTTTGACAATGCGTACAAATTTAGGTAGCCAGTTGAGTATACCATCAAGCTTTTGTAGCCACTTCTTCCCCTATATCTTGAGATAGATTTACAGGTATCAGATTTTAAAATATGCATCACATTTTACAGCAGAAACCCTATCTTGAATCTGGTTCAATCTGTCAGTTTGTGGATTTTCCATGGTAAATGTGATACAATTTGCACCAGCACTTATAAATTTGGACCGATTTCAACACGTCTCTTTTTTACCATTGCATGGCCCACAATAGAATTGATCTTTTTTTTAAACAACTGGAAGCTGCTAATTGTATTTGTCATGCAAAAGAATTCTTTGCACATTTCGGATGACAAACAACGTGCATTATTTTTCACTGCGCAATCAACAAGAGGAATGACCAACACTTAAGTCGACAAAGAACAGCCAATTTTGATTCATGGGGAGTATCACAAAAGAGCAGTTTTGCAACCATGAGGAATATGTGCTCAAACAGATAGAGAATTAGCAACCTGGGCAGGGACCGGAACATAAGGATCATCGCGCTTCTTCTTCTTGCCAACATCATCGGCTCCGCAGCATGAAAAACACCCCATCGCTCCCTAAAATTAAGGAAAATAAAATCATAAATTTGCAGCACGCTATCTCCATTATTACATCCAGATAAGCAAAGTAGATTGCGCGAATCAAACATGCCCCGATTGCGTGAATCTGACATTAAATCCGTCCAGCCCAGCGAAAAAACATAATACTATTGCTTTCAGAACGGAACCTGGTGCTATTTCTCTGCCCATTTCTTAATTATTGGCCAAGCAAAATAAATCGAACATAGACCTGTTCTTGGAGAAATCGTCATCCATCAATCACAATACGCGCAGCATTCGCGGTGCGATTAACAATAATAAAATGCGCAGCATTCGCGGTGCGATTAACAATAATAAAATAATCAAATGATGAAACCGCCAAATAGGGGACTCATTCTTGGGGAATTCTTTTGTTGCACCGTTTCACGAACCGGACGGTTCCTTTCCATGATTTTATCTTCGCCGGCCACATCATCAAGGGTTGATCGCCCAAACAAGAAAAAAACCGTACATCCAAGAAAGGGAAAACGAAAAACCAAATCTTGAATCGAAGGGCCTTCGCCCATGCGATAGGAAATCCGCCAGTACGAACGCACGATGGAAAGAACAGGAACAGAGGCGGGTAGTAATAGTACCTTGCCTTGGTTCCTCTTCTTGATCGAGTCGGAATTCAGGAGCAATGCGAAGGGGATGGTGGAGAGGAGAGGAGGCGGGACGAGGAACACGACGCGGTCGGTCTTCCTCGCCCTTCTTCCTCTCTTCCCCCTTTGTTTGCTGCGTTGCCTTGGTGGCCTCCCTCTCCTCCCTCTTTCCTTCTATTTCTTCCTCTTGTTGCTTGTTGGTTTGTTTGATTTGTCCGGCCGTTTCCTTTTTATTCTTGCCCCTTCTCTCACGGGGAGTCCCTTTCCACCACCACTCGCCAATTGGAAACCCACCGTCCCCTGCTATTCTTGCCATCGTGCCATGTGTATGTCCTTTTTTTAACTTACTCACGGGGTACTATACGTCGTATATGTTTTTCAGGGCCACCTGGATGTATATACGGGCTACCGGGTGTCGAAACTACATTTTCTACTTTGTATCTCGTCTTTTAATTATTAATGAGAATCGTATTACCTTGCAAAAAAAAAAGTGCCACCTGGATATTATTGAAACAAACAACCAAGAAATAGTTAACCTGTGGAATGGGGGAGAAAATAAATCGATCGGTGTCAATGTGTTGAGAGAGATGAAACTACAGCTCTCAAACTTGCAGGGATTCAAGGTGCAGTTTGTCCGAAGGAGTGCCAATTCGGCAGCTCACGCGTGTGCGCGGGTAGCGTTGAGTTTAGCGGCGTTGAGTTTAGCTGCTCCTGTATTTGATTTTAATGTAATCCTTGATTTTAATGTAATCCCTGACTTTCTGATTGCTGATGTTCAATCGGACATGTATCTGCGAGTTGATGAATAAAATGCCGACAATGGCGGGTTTCAAAAAAGTGCCACCTAGATCATTTTTCGTGAAAGGCCAAACAACCCCGTGCTTTCATATTAAAAAAACCCGTGCTTACAAAAATGGTGTATTTGGGTCACTCAATTGTAATTGTTTTTGTACTAATTATTCATGAATACTTCCTAGTAACATTTTTTTGGTGCAAACCCTAGCAACAATTGGTCATGAAAATTACATAGTCGGATCGTATTATTCCTGCTGATATATTCACAAATAACCAGTGGCGGACGCCCAGCTGCCCGGGCTTCCGGCCGGCCGGCAAGCCGTATTTTCATAATATTTGTATAAAAACTAGCGTATTTTCATGTTATTTGTACATTTTGCCCAGGCTTTAAAATATTTCTGGGTCCGCCACTGCAAATAACTAGATGATGCACGTGTTTCTTGAGGTTGGATCTAGGCTTAATCTTTCTTGTGACAGTTAAGTGTCTACTTGTGTTTGAGCCGGCTGTAGCACCATGAATCAGTGCAAAAAGTGCACTTTCTTAACCCGAACTATGGATCGAGTTTAACTTGCAACCCTAAAATTGGTTAGAACACACACATGTCTGTTCTGAGACCGATAATTTGGGCCAATGTAGCACCGTTGTTTCTGACATTTGTTGGTAGCATCATGCATACATGGACAAAGTGTGACGTATTTACATGTCTCTTCCGAGACCGATAATTTGGGCTAATGTAGCACCGTTGTTTCTGACATTTGTTGCTAGCATCATGCATACATGGACAAAGTGTGATGTATTTACATGTCTCTTCTGAAACCGATAATTTGGACTAATGTAGCACCGTTGTTTCTGACATTTGTTGATAGCTTCATGCATACATGGACAAAGTGTGACGTATAATAAATTTTTGAATCATATATCACACTTATGATGCACCAATCCTATTCTTAGACTGTCATCCATATCAGTTGAAGATAGCTGGTGCTACCATCTTCAAATTGCAGCACCATAGATGTCCGAGACTCCCACAACTCTACTTGTCGAAGTGAGCACCACATACAAATCTAGTGGGTAGCTTTGTGTATAACCTACAAAAGGTTGTAAAATCTATATTTGTTAAACACATAATCGTTATGAAAATTCCACATGGACCAAAATAAAGCATACAATCAGCCCAGATTTGATCATTAACTAAGTTTAGCAGTGACCCCATTCAACTAGTTCCCAAACATATTTGAGATACTAATTGTTGGTGGTACAATGAATGGTATACACACAATTTTCCATACAATGGTGCAAATGGATGGGAAATAAATAAATGTGAACGATTTCTTCATTCTCACAATAACGACACTTCTTACAACCATTCAAATGAGCTTTGCAAGGTTATCATCCGTTAATACTGCCCCTCTACATAGGTACCAAACAAAAAGATTATCTTAAGAAGAACTCTAATTCTTAACTAAAAATCTTGCATAAGACATGGTTTTCATTCATCATATCTATACTTCTTATAAAGTAAAACTCCACTCACTTTAAGTAATATTAGTCTATCTCAACATGCAAGCTATCCGCATCAATTAATTTTTTAGCCAACCAATTGTCCACATCATCTCACTAACAATTGTTATTTATTGGTACATGCAAGCATCCACAACATTTTTCATAGACACCGAATTGTCCACCTCATCTTTTTTATTTTGTCATTTCATTGATAATATTACACCATCCCGCTATGTAATTATACAGTTAAATCATGCGAAGTGGAACACCGGAATTAGTTTGGTCAACCAAGTGAACCTTTTCCCAATTATTTTCAATGATGACAATCATATAATTGCTATTCGAGATTATGTTCTTCTATATGTAACCGCTCAAATATGTTTTTAAATACGACAACATGCATGGCATCTTCATGCAAACTACCCACATCATCCGTTTTTTAACCCGTTGATTTCAACTTATCTATATCAACCGGGTACACCCCCGAAACATAACGACCTTTAAATTGTAAAATATACATATATTTCTTGTCTTTTAGTTTAGCCTGTGGACGACTATGATTAACGAAACCTTGCATATTCTTATAGACAACTTCAAATTTCAAGTGTTTTATTAGATCTCTTAAAGAGATACCCGCTGCAACGCCCGGGGTATCGTTCTAGTATGCATACATAGTTTTGCCACACAAAAAAGAGTCTGAAATTATGTAGCATTTGGTTCATAAGATAAAGACACATCCATAAACACTGGAACCAGATATAGCCATGCTATCCATTTATCACACACACGTGTCCAACAAAAAATAATATTCAACCACAATCCGAACATCATATCTGCCACAATATCATGTTCTTTTCTGCACAATATTACGTATATTGCCGACTAAGATGTGTGTCTCCCATCGAGGAATCTTCCAAGAATTGCGTGTTAGCACTGATTCCTATTATGAAAGAGCTTTGTTAAGTAAATCCGTTGAATCTCACACTGAAAGAGATATGCCCTAGAGTTAATAATAAATGTTATTATATATCTCCATGTTCATCATTAATGTTTATTTATTTATGCTACAAATGTTGTGTGTTTTGAATGAGAGATTCGAAGGAAAACTCACAAGCACGTGAAGAGAGATAAACACCAATTGTTCCTCATCTTGCCTCCCACACTAGCTCATGTTGTGTGGTGATCATTGGCATTGCTACAGTAACAAGGATGCCAACAATAATGAGAGTACATGGTCTGAAGAACAAGGGTATTGAACCGACCCAATTATATGATATGCTATGATGTAGTTTCGTCAGGCGTTGTTAGTATTATCATCTTGACGTTGTCATATGTCTAAGTCCTTTGACCATGAGAATATCGAGTAACCTCATTCTTGAAACGTGTGCTTTGATTGTCATCAAATGTTATGGCGATTATAATGGTGATCTTTAGGTACATTAGAAAGTATGTCTCAGAACTTTGATTGTTCAAATCTGCGATCTTGCTCCTCCTGACGACGGAGAGATACACTCCGCACCCTCTCGGTATTGCTGTGACACCCATTCGTCTAGCTAGACACGTCGTGTCATGAACACAAGGACACCGAAATACATAACAAGAAAAATATAATGAAACCGGAACGAGGATAGCGGGTATAGTGATCGAAGTGTCCGATCACGCGGATACCGATCTCTTGATGTGGCTTATCATTAGGATCGTGAAGCAAAGTCATTAGCACTTGAGTAATGTATTGTTCGTTCCAAGTTTATTCGTGTATGCACATGATCCATCATGGCGTCCAGGTTCTGCTGTTGGTTATTGTTCTGAAAGTGTTTCGATCATGTCTGTGCATTACCGAACCTACTGGTCAGACACTTAAAGTAATTCAGTATGTTCTAAGAGTTTTAGATGGTTGGTGGATGAGAGAATATCATCAGAATAGTTCCAATGTCATCGAAATAGTTTCAGAGAGACACCGGAATTATTATGGGATATTTATAGGAGAACATTTGATGTTCCGAGATTTATCGGAAAACAACAGACATCGTCGGAGGTGCCGGAGGGGTCCTTGGGCTGCCCAAGGGCTAAATCCCACAAGGGGGCAGACGCATGGCCCCCATAAGGCCCACTAGGGTCGGCGCCTTGGCATCCCTGGTTGTCGCCCCAATTTAATTGGGGGGCAAGCCGAAGGGAGACTGCGACCAGGGTTAGGGTTCTGGCGGGGTTGGGCGCCGACCCTTCCTGCTTTATTGGAGGGATGGCAGCCAAATGGTTGGCCCCCTCCCAAGCCGCACTCATCCCCTCCTCCTATATATACTTGAGGGGCGACACCCCCAAGGTGTCCCATATTCATGTGTTGAGTGCTTCCTCTCTCTCTTGTTAATCTCCACCTACACTAAAAGGATGATCTACTCCCACTGTTAGCGGAACGCTCTGAACTGCGGAACACTGACGAATTAAATAATTGTACGCGTTGATACTGGTAGATGGATCATACTTTGATCCTTGGAGCAATAAGGAGAAATAATCCTTGCAGCTGGGAGGGGTACGCCTAGCTGCGGGATCGCCAGGTTCAAAATATTCATGACTACTTCTGCATCTTGTCAGTATGATTAATCTAGATCTAATCTTGTTATTACATCTTCATAGATAAATCTTGGGCTGTTCCTATAGGTCGATTTTTTTGTTTTCCATATATGAATCCCTACAACTAGGACTTTCAAAAAGAGAGAATCATTGAGTTTCTCAGTCAATTGTGACGAAGTCTTGAACTGAGATATGTATTTCGTAGTAACTCTTTCCACATCCAATTTTCATTTAAAACGTTAACCAACCATTTGCAGAGTACATATTTGTTTTCAATCTCCATATCTTCACTGCAACCCATCTTGGTCTTTTGGTGTATGCATCATGTTTCACTTAGTTAACCGTACTTCCAGTTAAGTTCATCACGCAGCCAGAAAAATCTGTATGTGCTATGAAAATCTATACCACAACGCCCGATGACACATGTGGTCGCGACCTTCCACTGTGGCCTCCGGTGCACGTCTGCACCACTTCTACTCCAGCTTCAACATGGTGCACATCCGGGTCAGCATCCAGAGGTCGTGCTCGCCTGTGTGGAACATCTCCTACGGCAACTCGCGACGGTTAAGCATGATCGAAGGCGATGAGAATCGATGTAACACGATTTAGGGGTTTTGGTGGCAACTGAGGAATGGGCAATTTAGAATTTAGGGCTCGACCGGATTTAACCGATTTGGATTTTTCAATTTAATCCACACTCAACAGCCGAGGTATGACTAAATGTCCAGTCCCCGTAGTCGCACGTGACGACCGTGAGCTCTTTCCCACTAAAATGTCTCTCTCGGTCTAGTCAGCACGCCACGTGAGTAAAAATTAGACCCATAAATAGAAATCGAACCGATATGCTCATAAAACAAAGTAAAATGATCACATAACTTAATATTATAAGTGGTCTGACTGAAATAAGAGTGCTATAACTGATGGTGCAATCCCCTCCTTTCAAATCAACTAAACCGAGGAGGTGTATGGAGTGACTTTGTTCAAAGACATCAGAGATGATCAACCAATTTTGGGGTAATCAAAGGGCATTATAGTTCGGGACAAATCATCAAGTTTTGAGGCAAAAATTTATTCCAAAGAAAATTCGAGACAGGAAAAGGCAGAAAATTTCCCCCGCAAAAGAGAAGGCTGAAAATTATCCGAATTTCGCTAAAATAACCTTTCCGGGAAAAAATCTATTCGTTATCTCCTTCACTCCCTGTCTTCTCTTCTCCCCTCGATTCTACCTCGCCACCGCGACCACTTCCCGCCATGCCGCCGCCGCCGCAACGTCCAGTCCCGTCACGCCTTGGCCGCGCCAACCTATTCTCCTCTCTCCCCCTCCCCTCCCTAACCGCCGCAATCCCAAGAACCGCTCCGTCCCTCTCCCTCCCCTCCCCCTCGCCGCCGCCACCCCGAGAACCAGCATGAGCATCATTCCGACGAACAAGAATCAATGACGGCTCGCCGGAAAACGTACGCCAATCCCGCATTCCGAGCACCCCACCTCCGTACCTCCTACCGCAAGCCCGTGCCCCCATCCGCGGCCGCCGGCGAGGGCGAGGCCCTGCTCGCAGCCGACCCCACCGACGCTGTCGCAGGGCGTTCCGTCGTCGTCGGCCCATCCGGTGTCACTTTCCGTCTCCCCGGCGCGCCCTTCGACTTTCAGTTCAGCTACTCCGAGGCGCCCCGCGCCGCGCCGCTGGCCATCCGGGAGCCCCCGTTCCTGCCCTTCGCGCCGCCCACCATGCCACGGCCTTGGACCGGAAAGGCGCCTCTGCTGACCAAGGAGGAGAAGGCGCGACGAAGGGGCGTACGGCTGCACACGCCGCTCGGCCAGGAGCCGCCTCGAACGGTGAGCGCGCATGGGATCATGATGGAGGTCAGGGGGAGGAGGCAGCGGGACTTCGCCAGGGTGAGCCCTGGCGACGGCAGGAGCCGGGAGGAGGTTCTAGGGGAGCCGCTCACCCCCACCGAGGTGCGCGAGCTCATCAAGCCTCATATGTCGCATAACCGACAACTCAACATTGGTAATTAACTACTACACTGTATTTCTCAAGAACTAAACAATATATGCTGTTGATATTGGTTCAGACTTCAGATTCTCATCTCATGAATGATGCATGTATAACTAATACTCTTTGCTGTTGGTTTTTAATTTTGTGAAATTAGATGAATCTGATTCGGTGATGCCTAAAGATTGCACAAATGGATATCTTTTTTGTTTGTTTTGAAATGGACACAAATGGATAGCTTTGCATTTTGTCAGTTCCTACTTGAGTAGGTGTAGCTTTTGCACAATGAATCCAACTCACCTGAACCCGACTAAAAATGGCATTAATTTTTTTGTTAAATAACTGGCTGTTGCACTGCTTCTTAAGTGATTGCTAGAGATCATGGATTTTCTTTAATATAGTAAAGTAAATCAATAGTAATTCTGTCTGCGATATTTTTGCAGCAGTAGCTACCACACATACAACGCGAGGTTTACCATGTTATCGTACTCGACCGTTAAACACTGTGTGTGACTTTTTTCCTGAAGAACTGAGAAGATCATTTCCACCATGAAAAATAGCGCTTAAAGACTTGCCACTCTATATCTCACTGACATGTGGTTGGAGTCACATGTCAGCGACACATAAGTGACATTTTCTGCCATATCTAAGAATTCTTATAGCTTGTCGTATTATTGTTGCTTGCACATTCTGGACCAATGTTGTTGTTCAGATTGGAATCTAGGTAACAAATTAGATAAGATTATAAGAATGACTAAGATTTTAAGAATACTCCAGATGGAACGCCAACCTTAGGTGGAACTCAGCATAGCAAAAACTTGCTTTGGCAACCACTGGATAAGTTTGATTTGAATTAAGGTAGAGACAATGTTAGGACACTTGAAGTTTTCCTTTGTAAACTTGTGCAGAGCTAGACTTTCTTATTGGAGTCTAGAGCTGATACTACATTTTCTGATTATTTTCCTGTAGGAAGGGATGGATTGACCCACAACATGTTGGAAATGATACATTGCCACTGGAGACGACAGGAAATCTGTAAAGTAAGATGCCGAGGAGTGCCGACTGTTGATATGAACAACCTTTGTCATCACCTTGAGGTATACTATTTGCACTATTCAATTGTGCTCATGTGCATGTGTTGATGCCACTTTCCAGAGTATTCATAAGTTGAACTACAATTTTCTTCACACAAGCTATAAGTTCATGCCTTAGGAGAACTTGTAGGCATTTGGATTTCTTATCATCTTGTGCAATAGGACCTTCACTAGTTAACTGTCACATGTGCATGCTTGCATATTATTGTAACACAAACATCTGAACTTATTATGCTGCACTAACGGACATGTTAACTATATAATATCTGCATTTGCAGGAAAAATCATGTGGAAAAGTCATTAAACGAGTAGGTGGCGTTGTTTTCTTGTATCGTGGAAGAAATTACGACCCACGCACACGTCCTCGTTATCCATTAATGCTTTGGAAGCCAGCTGCTCCTGTCTACCCAAAACTCATCCAGCAAGCTCCAGAAGGGCTTACAAGTGAAGAGGCAGCTGAAATGAGAAGGAGAGGCCAAATTCTACTGCCAATTTTAAAGTTAGGTATGATTCTATAAGCTGCACAATTGTTCGAAGTTTCTTCGACAGTTATACTGTGCAATCCTTGAATCTGGTTGGTTATAAAAACCAACTGAGTCCACTTTTTATTAACCATCTCTTCTTTACTTGCCTTTTTTTCTCTACTCCCTCCGATCCAAATTTATTGTCGTGGAAAGAGACCTGCGGTAGTACAAAACTGTATACAACTTGCGACACTTAAAATGGATCAGAGGGAGTATTTTTTTTCAAGTTTACGTGTTTCCAACAGACTGAATAAACAATAGTGCACATACATACTTGTCTGACCGAAATGGTGCAAAGTAAGCATCAGTTCCAGTCATACACACACAAAGCGGTACATGACTGGTTCTGGGTAAGAGCCAGTTTCCAGCTGGAATCTGAACTCTTCTATGAACAATTCAGTACATTACCATTTAAACTTAACCAATAGATCTCTTGGATCCAGAACTTATTTTCAAGGAAGTGCCTTTAGTCCATGGTTCTACATTTGTCTTTAACTTCGTATTTGCGTGTGAGGTTTTATGCCGAAGATATCAGATTATAGACATGTTGCTATTGCTATGATTTGTACCCTGCCTCTCAACCGTATCATGTAGGTAACTTGTTCTATATCTACAGAAGTTACTAGCTGTAAACTAGACTGTAGATGTTATGTGTTTCTTCATCAGTATTGACCAGGACATTGAAATAAAGAAGTGTTTTATGCCTTGATTTTGCAGCGAAAAATGGAATATATATCAATCTTGTGAAGGATGTTCGGGATGCTTTTGAGGCAAATGATCTGGTGAAGATTGACTGCGAGGGTTTGGAACCAAGTGACTACAAAAAAATTGGAGCAAAATTAAAGGTTCTCATCTCCCCATAGCTGTTATGTTTCCATGTCATTACAGATGATGGAAATAAATCATGTATATACTTTATTATTCCTTAAACTAAAATCCTGTGCTTCTCTATATGTAGGATCTTGTTCCTTGTGTTCTTCTGTCATTTGACAATGAGCAGATATTAATCTACAGAGGCAAAGAATGGAAATCCAGATATTCAAAGCCTCTAACTCTCATTCCAAAAGTTTCAAAGAATAATCTGGCAGTGTATCCTGCTTCGAGTAGCTCAGGTGTGTACCTCTAGTTTTCACAGTGATTTATCTATCATACACAAGGCAGCAGTAAATGTGGAAACGGTTATGCTTACATCAATACAACACTGCAGTTTTGGTCTCATTGCTTAAAATCTAATCTCATTGTCAATAGAATGTTGCAAGTCTGTTTTTTATTTACTATTTTCATTTTGCATACCTTTGTAAGTGATCAGTCGGATGTTTATATTCCGTAGTATATCTACTGTTTATTCAACTTGACACTCTCAGGTGTCCTTGCGTTATATGTTAAAATCATAACATATGACACTTGAATAAGATTGCTTTATCGAGCCTTTTACATTTCTTGAAGACTTTTGCACTCTCTTTCTGGACATGACAAGACAACTTGTTTTTTATGCAGATGAATCGACTGATGCTAGCAGTAATGTGGCAATAAGAGAAGTATTGAGACCCAAAATGTTTAAACTGTGGAAGCGCGCAATCGAGTCATCCATGGCGTTGTCGCTAGATGACGATGAAGTCAATGCACTTACACCTGACATGCTTCTCGCAAGGGTTGAGGAGTTCAGTATCACATCTCAGGCTGTGGAGCATTCATTTCCGGCCTTGCTTGTGACCAATGGCGAGGACAGCCCTGAAGTTCTAATCGAGTCTGAAGATGAGTCCGAAGATAAAATAACGAGACGCCAAGAGATTCAGTCCGAGCATTCACCTGATGCCAACGAGGATGATCACTTTGAATATGACATGCTCGAGCGTTTGGAGTCATCAGCACCAGTGGGATCATTACCGATCGATGTAGTCTTAGAGCAGCTGAGCAGAGAGTAAACTTATAATCAGGAAACTGAGCGTTCAAGCAAATGAAGCTGTTGAAGCATTGGGTGATGATCGGGACGCACCATGCTGCCGTGCTCCCATTGCATAGCCATTTCTCACTTTCCTCTGACTGTGTCTGATTGGCCGTAATGTCTCTATATTGGACGATTGTCTGCGATGTGCCACGGAGCATCCTGCATAGAGACTGATTATAGTCAGCATATGCACCCTTTTATGTAAAAAAAAACTGTCCATATCCAGGATCAATATATATAAAGGCTTGCGCGTGCACTTCTACTTGGTGTGGTGATTCCCTTGCGGTGTGAGATCGGCCGAGCAAAGCTCAATTTCGTGGAGAAGATCTGTTCTATAGTATTTCTTTACACTTGGCTCATTCTGTTACAGTACATCACTTGGCTTTACATGCGGCACGCACACACTTCATACCTGGCCACAGGCCCCACACACAGCTCACACCCGCTGGCACGTAGGCCCACATAAACTAATGCAGGCACTCAGCACCACCTCGAACATGGTGTCAATGAATATAGCAGCTACTACTAGCGGATGAAAACGGAACTGATACGGACAAAATGAATGATGCCACACTAGTTTTTCATATTTTTAGGAAGCGGAAACAAATACAGAAACATCGGAAACAAATAGGAAGACAAATATTATCGAAAACATATATAAACCGAATACGGTGCAGACATGGACCAAAAAGCAAATGTTTGCTTGAATCAAGAGACCTCTTAAATAATGCCGAAAAAATAAAGCAAACCAACAAAATTGTCAAGTTTCTAAGATAAAATAGAATATAAGGAGATATCATAATTATATAATATAGTGTGCATAAGTTTCGTATTACCGCATAAGTTACGTATATAATCTCTACTACTTATAAAAGAGCAAACATATTCTTCCCTACGGTCACCCCACCTAACGTACACAGAAAAAATAGACATATTAGAACCCCAGGATCTGCCCCAGCAATACAAATCTCACCGTCCAGATACAACCTAACCCGCACCATGTGTGCACTTAGCAAATTTAGGTAGCGGACGAAAACTCTGCCATCTGCCTACGCGGAATCACTTTCCGCGCCCGTAAAAAAAAATCACCTTCCCTGCGTACAAGCGTAATCAACGGGAGGAAAAATCTCTACTACAGCCAGAACAAGGAAAGCTGCAACATTAGCGGCGATCAATTCAATCCGTCCCCTGCAATCATACGGGCCATCCAGAAACCCTGCAGCGAGACGCACCATTGCCGCGCTGCTCATCCGACGGAAAACAGGCGCTGACCTCACACACAATCGTGCACTGTCGCCTCGCCGACGGTGGCGTCGTGGAGCTTCTCGCGAACACGTGTGCATGCCCATCGTGCGCCATCGCCGACGATCTTCTCGGCAACGCCCAGGTATTGTCGCGACGACGGAGGATGGCAGTTCTGATCTGTCATCATCCCTTCTTGGTCGCGTCGCCGATGTAATGAGTTGATTCCTCAAGTTGTCTTTCTGCATATTAGCTAGGCCATCAACATCGACTCTACAGCCATATATGCTAACCTGCTAATCAGAGACACTGTTCGTACCTGAAATTGATCCAATGCCCCCGTCAACTGCCTGAATTGCATTTGTTATGTACATGGAACTCATCGCATGCCACATGCTTTTAGAACAGCACTTCAAATTTGCCTGGATATTAAGTGTAAGCAACATGATTAGGTGATAGCACAAAAACTACATCAAATCGAGATTGAAACAACATGATCCAAGCTGTGTGCTGCTTCATTACGTATCTGGTTATCCTGAACTTGATCTATATGCAGTACATAGCGAATTCGATTAGCACATGGACAGAAAAATGCAGAACAATTGACAAAATTGTATAATATTATTGCCCTTCACAGGATTGAGGGAATTGGTATGGCCCCTACCACTCCAAACAGGACGCGCACCCCATTCCAGGATATAAGCAACACCCAGTATTTGGGTAAGAACATAACACGCACACTCATTTCAGGCAGTTGCAAAAGTACTCGACTTGGTGATGTAATGTAGATCCTAAAGAGCTAAAAAGGACTTGTAAAAAAAAAGAGCTAAAAAGGCAGAGGGATAGAGAGCGGTATTCAGAAAATAGGGATGAGATTAATAAGAAACGGCGTGAAGCCTACAAACAAAAAAAAGATGCCGCGGCCAATGCAACACACACACCGCTGACTGCATCACCAGGTAATTATGATCATCTTCCTAATAATACCGCCCATTTCTATTGCAATATGATCATTTTTTTCTTACTCTATTCAGACCCTAACGAGATCAAGAAAATGAGGGAAAGGGAGCGATATGCACAAAACAGAAAGGAAATTTTACAGCGACAACGACAAACCCGCAAGAATGATAAAAAATATTACTACCCACCCCGATGACAGAAACATTGTATTGGACACGGTACCTACCGGACAATCAGCGGTCACCCAGCTGCAGAACATAAGGTGTTCATCTGATGTAGTACCAGACTCAGATATGGCTCATGACGATGGGTCTGATTGGTTGCACAGGAATGATGAGTATCAAATGCCACGATTTTCAAGACAAATGCCACTCACACAACTGTCAGGGGTTGAGAACCCCCAACTCAGTACAATCGCCAACAACCTATGTGTCCTAGATCGCCATTTTGAAAATCAGGGTTAGTTCTTTCTGTTTATTCCTATATTAGTGATGTTTGTTTGCCCCTACTTTGTTTCATGTTTTGTGCATTAAGGTACAGAGCCAGATTTTGCCAACAGTAATCCTCTACACAGCCAATCCAATGACAGAGAGAGACCAATGGAACTGACCCCAATTGTGAACCAAACCAACCAGCCTCTAATGGGTACTGTTGGTATAGTTGTGAATTTTTTTATTCAATGATGATGTCTCTATTATTACTACAACTTCAAATCTGAGCTAGATTCTGATATGGCAACAGGCAACGACCACGGTGAAGATGCATATGGAATTCTAGAGCCTGATGTCAACACGGTAAACATTGATGGTACGCACAAAGTCCTCTAATGTTTCCTCCTAGCCGTGTATTATACCTATTACGTACTAAGCCAAAATCACTGTCAACTGGATGGCTTGGGAGACGGGAACCTTGGAGAATCTGGAGACATTAACCCTGATGAAGAAGCTAGGCTGTTTGCCCAACAAGGTATATCATTGCTATTATGAATTTCAGACAAATCTGTTACTTGGTGCTGAGTTGTTCGTGCTAAAAATATAATTAATGAAAATGGCAAATCTGTTGCAGATGTTGAATTTGAAACGTACAGAGTGGAACGGCACCATGCAAACGTAACTCCCACTAATGATGCTCATGACAGGGTTTACATGAACCTGCCAAAAAAAGCACCATGTCCTTAGAAAAATTGCAGACTGCCGTCACTGTGGAGCATTGCGGTTTCAATTCGAGGGGCTAGCATTTTGTTGCAGAAAGGGGAAAGTTGAGATCCTATCTGTGGGAGAAGACCCGCAAGATATGCCTGTTGTGACACGAGGTACAAGAGCACAGATCACGGATGCTACACTGTTGAGATCCTATCTATGGAGAAGACCCGCAAGATACGCCTCAAGCACAATATGCGGACGCAGGCTGACCCTTGGTTCTCTGAATACCTCCTACGGATTGGCAATGGGACAGAAGAAACAATTGGCGACGACTATGTGCGTCTTCCTGAAGAGATTGTGATTGGTTATACCGAGGATGAAGAACCAATTAACAAGCTCATAGAAGATGTCTTCCCATCCTTGCATGCCAATGCTACGTCGAGAGAATATATTAGCACATGTGCAATTCTCTCGACCAAGAAGGAGCATGTGGATAAGCTAAATGACAAGATGATCTATAGGTTTCCAGGCGAAGAAAAGGTATACCATAGCTTTGACTCTATCGAGGATGACTTCCAGAATAGTTACACTGATGATTTTGTGAACTCGATCACACCAAATGGATTGCCCCGCATGTCTTAAAAGTAAAGGTGAACTGCCCGGTGATTGTGCTACGAAACCTTGACCCTCATAATGGCCTATGCAATGGAACACGGCTTATGATTAGAGTCTTCCAAGATAACACAATGGACGCAGAGATTGTTGGTGGCCAACATGCTGGAAAAGTGGAAAGAGAGTGTTCATACCTAGGATCCCTATGTCTCCCTCGGAGGACACCTCACTTCCTTTCAAGCTTAAGAGGAAACAGTTTCCCATCCGTCTGAGTTTTGCGATGACCATTAACAAGGCACAGGCCAGACCCTCCCAAATGTCGGTATTTACCTTCCCGAACCTGTGTTCTCACATGGGCAGCTATATGTTGCATTGTCAAGGGGTGTGTCAAGAAAGACGACGCGGATTTTGGCGAAGCCGAACAAGGAGGTTGATAAATCCGGGAAAAGCACCAAGAACATTGTCTATAGAGATGTGTTAGAGGGATGAGATAGGTGTGTTCTTCTTTCCTCTTTTTTATATCCAGCTAAATTGAGGTCAACAATACTTATTACCAGTAGACTATATTTCTGAATTGGTTCATCCTGTGCAGCAAAGGGCTTGCTACTGATACTGTCTGCTTTAAATCAGCGGCCAGGTATGCATTTCATATTAAACTTTGGTATACTGAAGCTGCAGCTTTATTTAGTAAGATAAAACTAATTCTACTTGCCAAACTCTCGAGTGCTCATTTAAGCACGTAAGAAAATGATAGTCAGATGACCTTATGCCAAATACCGTCAAACTTCAACTTATTAACAAATTTTGATGATCCTGAGTAGCAAATAGTACACTTTAAACTTTAAAATAGTAGTTAATCATTATGCATAGGAAACCCAGTTCTTTCGCTATCACATTTAAATGGTTCCCCGTCCTACTAAGGAACTACTTCATGCTTAATTTGTATGACCCATCGTTTGTTTCGGCATATAAAAGATAAACTATCTTAAAAAAATCCACGATTTTTCAGTTATTAATTAACATGGAGTCTTTTTTGTGTACAGATATGCCAAACTGACAGGGGATGCTCAATTCTACAACGTCTGAAATCAATAGATGAAAGAAGCTTGTACCTGTAGTACTTCAGTAGGGGTTGTAACTGAAATTCATGTAACCAGAAAGTGTAGCCTGCATCGCACAAGATAAGGTTAGACACCAATCATAGACATTCATGGGGAGCTTCCATATTAAAATTATGTTTGTAAATTGTGGCTAACAAACCAGGTACCAATTTTTCCAATTCAATCATCATGTTAGAGAGTGTAAACAACCAAACCACACAGCCATGAAAGAAATGAACATGCATTACCCAGAAAGGAATTTCCTATTATCTAGAACCATAAGATATTTTCATGCTTAAATTTCACAGTACAACATTAACCCAACAAATCTCCGGGAAGGAAACTTGATTCTAAATTTACGACCATAAAAAGGACACCATCAATTAAATTGGATTCTAAATTTGCAAAGCAATAATCAACCTAAAAGGAAACTTGATTCCTAAATGTTCAAAAATACCTCAAATAAATCAGAATTTCCCAGAAGAGCATCTTGCACCTTGCCAGCAGATCCGTTTGAGTCTTGGAGATGAGGTCTCACCTTGCCCCTGTCATTCGCTCCTAGCTGTGGGTCATTTTTCCTTTCACGAGCATCTCCTACTCTCCTTGTATCCGATGCCTCATCGGCGGCCCGGCCTCTTGGACGACCGGAATCCCGACGAGGTAAAGTGCGAGGTAACTTCCCACGGCGGCTGGGACTGGGAGGTCGTTGAGGCCAGCAGCTGGGACTGGGAGGTCGTTGAGGCCAGCGGCGGGGAGGACATGATAGAAGAGTCCGGCCTCTTCGTCGACTGGAATCCCGACGAGCTACGGTGTGTGCCGCCGGCGCGAGGTAACTTCCCACGACGGCTTGGACTAAATCCGTGGTTGAGGCCAGCGGTGGGAAGGAGATGAGGGAAGATTCCAGCGGCAGGGAGGCAGGGGGCTGGGTAGGTCGCCGGCGATGGGGACAAAGAGGAATGGTGTTCACGGGGAGAAGATAGGTGGAGCGAGGAGCCAGAGAGAGTGTGGAGAAGAAACGGTTTTTTTCCCCTTGTCCAGTTTTTTTATTCATACGGTGCTGCCCCTTTTAGGATAGTTTGGCATTTTATTATCAAAGGTTCTTAAAATTAATATTATTTTTTTCTGATTGTGTTTTGACTGTAACAACTGTAATACGTAATCGAGCAGGTCATCATGTGGTTTGTAGATGTTAAACTTGATGGAGTATTGGACAGGAGATTTTTTATTCTGAAGTACCAACACAATGAGGTGATAAACAATATTCCTGACTTGGAACGATAACTTATTGGTCGCATAAATGGATGTACCCTCATGAACTAATAAATAGCGGATAATGTTATGTTATTTGGAGTTTTTTAACTACCGCTTCAGAGATATATATCTACAAACGAATAACTATTATTTTGTGCTTTCTGATTTTTAAATTATGTAAAGTATGTCACTTGTAAGTTGTTCACACATCTTTAGACGATTTAGTTATGAAATTCATTGCTTTCGTAACTGTGAAATTTATATTTATAGTCGTGCGTTGCACGTGCACGGCTACTAGTATAAGAAAGCACCGCATAGCAAAAACAGAAAGTTCCGTATTACCGGAAACGGATTTCTGTTTTCGTGGGCGTTCCGCCGAAATATGTTGCTCCGTTTCCATTTCCGCATAAAGTTTCCGTTTCCGTTCCGCAAAATTCTGTTTCCGTGTTTCCGCGGAAAAGCCGGAAAGTTTCCGTTCCGTTTTCACCCTATATAGAACAGACAAGATAAATATAATGTAATTTTTATTGACGAATATAGCATAGAAAGATAAATATAATGTAACTTTTTATTAACAAATATATCACAGACAAGATAAATATAATGTAATTTTTATTGACGTTGTTTGATTCACATTCATATTGGCATCAGATATTAATACAAAAATGATACCACACATCTTCCTAATACTCCGAAACCCTAACCCCCCGCGCCGCCACCTCCCCCCCCCCCCTGCCCCCTCCCTTCCCGTCGCTCCCAGAGGGCCGCCGGCCAAAGGCCGCGGCGCCGGTGAAGGGGGCGGCGGGGATCTGGCCTCCCGGCTCTCGCGTGGCGGCAGGGAGGACTCCTCTGCTTGGGCCGGGGCCGGCTCGCCGTCGACGCGCCGCCGCCTCTCGCCTCCTCCCTCTGCGTCTCTCCCTGGCCGGCGTCTGCAGCGGCCGCGCCCTCGTCGGCGGTGGTCAGATCTGGAGCGTGGCGGGTCAGAGTGACCTCCGGTGTTGGGAGGCTGCAGGTGTGGCTGTCGATGGGAGCTCTGGAAGCCGGGGCGTCGGCCCCGGAAAGGTGGAAGGTGCGGCGCTGAGGCGGGGGCCGTGTCCTGAGTGCTGGCCGGCGGCCATGGCCATGTGGGCGGCAGTTCGTCGGCGAGCGGCGAGATGTGGAGGTGGTTGGCTGCCATCTCAGCGGCCGGCCGCTCTCGGTTTCGGAGGCTGGATTGCCGGGGTGAAAACCTGCCTTGCTTGTCTCGGCCGGCGGTGGCGACGCCCAAGGGCGCCGTTCCCTTCTTGGAGGCTCGGCCGCGGATCCTCTCCCGTCCTCCCCGAGGCTCCGGGTGAAAACCCTAGATCTCTCTAGATCGGGTGGTGGCGGAACTGCGGTGCCGTTCCCTTCTTGAAGGCACCACATTTGGAGTCCACGGATCGTCTCTCCTTCGGTGGTTGTGTGGTGGCAGCGGCGGTGGCGTTTGTTGGCGGCGAAGACGGCTTCGGGATGGCCCATCTCTTTAGGGTGTAGCGTGTGCTTGTGCCGTGGCCTGAGTTCTTGGGGAGCTCTAGGCCACCGCTTACCGTCTTTCCTGTCAACCAGGGATAGGGGTCCCTCCGGTGGCAATGCTTGAAGACGAGGCGACGCTACCCCTTTGTTTCCATCGTTCATCTTCGTCGGTGTCTTGTTCTCCGCAAGTGTTGTTGTTGTTTCTTCGCGTTGCCGTCGACCCAGCTTGCTTTTTCGGTTTTTCTTTCTACAAGCCGTTGGCTTGTTTTTCGTGTGTGGGTGTGAGTTTGTAAGCTGTTTCAGCACTTTGTATCTCCGCCATTGGCGTCATTAATTTAACGCTGGGCTTCGGCCTATTGTCTCAGTACTGTTTTACATCAATAGTTTTGCACAGAGCACCATAAGTATTATTTTACCACGAAATTTGTCACGTATATAGAACATTTGTATATGTTCTTCACCAAAAATAATCAGAATTTTTTGAAATGTTTTACATGTTATTTCAAAACAATTATTCTAACAGGAGTATATGAGCTCGGGAGGCATTGCCAATTTCCGAAAAATATATATCTATAAATACATCACACATACTGAAATTGCAGTGTCTGATTCACATTCATATTGGCATCACGTATTAATTAATATAGAAATGATACCACACATCCTTATGAATCAAAGGAGCCTGAATAACGGCAAATGACTCTCAACTACGGAACAACCAAACTTTTGCGACGAATATTCCATGAAAAGAGGGAAAAGCTCATGGATCTAAAGCAGGCCAATCAACCGCGAGCTGTAGGAAAGTCTCCCGTCAGTAGGTATCTCGCCAACGCCAACCATGGCAACCTTATTTGACCGCAATAGTGTCAAGCTCCATCCAGGCCGGGATATTTGATATTTCACTTCAGCACTTCAGCTTTGAGTCCAAACTTGCAACGGCACGCGGAGACAGTTCAGTTCAGCTCGCACTTTGCATCTTCCTTGTTCAATTGGTGACAACCATCATTTCGTCAGCGCCTCACGCGTCAGTGTCCCTAATGTACGCTGACTAGCTTCTGCTAGAGGTTAATTACTTGTTGGCAGCAGGTTCTAGTCAAAGATTTTATTAGTGGCAGCTGGTGGTTTTCTATTCAGTCTCTATCACTGATTTTTTTTTTCTGAACGGGAAAGATCTGGAATCTGCATTAGATCAGCGGTGGGCATACATGTATAAAAAGGACCTCGTAGAAATAAGAAATTACAATTCGGTCCTTCACTCTTAGATAGAGCACCCTAAAAAGATCGCATAAACACAATCAAGTCCAATTTTTCCGCCCAGCCACTTTTAGTCGGGCAAGATCCTGCGAAGGAGGAAGAACAAGCTCGACCAACAGTCGTACTACGAAGATAGTGGTGGCCAAACGACGCCGTTGTTGGAAAACCACAACGGTGGTAATCGCAGATTCCTTAAACTCCCTTCTCCATTGCCCCACAATAGCAACAACGCAACTTCCACCCTCCGCTCCCCCGCCACCGAGGCCGGCCAAGGAAGAGCATAGCAATGAGACTGCATTGCAGGAGATGAGAGTGCTTATGGCAAGAGCCTGTACAAGAAACAGAAACCTGGAGCTCTATTCCCAGACACCATACATGACCATACACACCTAAACCTAACCCTACTATGCACATGCCTCGCCATAGCCGCTCCCCGACGACATCACCAAACATAAACCATACCGGAAACCTGGAGATCTATTCCCACACACCATACATGACCATACACACCTAAACCTAACCCTACTATGCACATGCCTCGCCATAGCCGCTCCCCGACAACATCACCGTCGAGTAGGCCCAGAGCACCCCCTCTACCACTCATGAATACGAAAACAAAGATACTAGCAGTTCACTTTATATTTTTGGGGGGAGAGGAATATTCTCCAAGAAGAAGTTGGGCGCATTTCCCTACTGTTAAGAGAGCAGTAGGATGTGAGATTATTTTATCAATTAGATTCTAATTAGACAACATGAAAAGTAAACTTTTCAAGACATTTTCATCAGTGAAGTGCAATTCAAAGCGACGTCACCTCCATTCATCGGCTGAAATGGCTGAAATGAAAAACAATGTGAGCACCTCTAGGAGAAATTCATTTCCCCAAAGAGTTCACGAGTACACCATCCAGTGCACGAAAATGCATGTAGACAATAATATAGTACTGTTGCACTCCCTATGTCTGCACTTTGAGACAGAAAAAGTATCCACTCATCACGAGTCACGACAGTGATCGAGAGCAAGTTGTTGGGCATGGATGGACCTACTACCACGCATACTTACAGCTGCGAGCGAGCGATCGATCGATTTCGATTGGTTGGTGAGGGTTGGTAAACGGCCGCTACAGAGTGGTGTGTGCCCACCGCTCTATGGAATCCACTTCCACTACCAAAACCCGGCGTCCGCATCACTGTCGTCGCTTCGCAAGCACGAGGAGTCGTCGAGTTGGCCAAGTTGGGTGGATCCGCTCTTTCTCCCGTCGGTGCCAAGGAGATCGAGCTGGCTATTTTACCCAGACTATGATAAGGTTAAATAGCCGTTCCTACTACAGACTCTGAGAATGAAAGGTTTCTCGGACGAGTGGTGTGCTTTGATTCAGAATTTTGTGTATGGGGGTAGCGTGGCCATAAAAGTTAATGATGATGTTGGTCGTTACTTCCAAACAAAAAAGAGATTAAGGCAAGGTGATCCTTTATCGCCTATACTATTTAATATAGTGGCGGATATGTTAACGATCATGATTGAACGTGCAAAGACCGATGGGCAAATTGAAGGTGTGATTCCTCACCTTGTCGATGGTGGATTATCTATCCTTCAATATGCAGACGATAAAATTCTCTTTATGGAACATGATCTAGATAAGGCTGCGAATCTGAAATTGTTATTATCAGCTTTCGAGCAATTATCGAGATTAAAGATAATTTTTCACAAGAGTGAATTGTTTTACTTTGGTGAGGCTCAGGAAGCAGCTGCTCAGTATGCCGACATATTTGGCTGTGAGCAAGGTCAATTCCTAATAATGTATCTTGGCATACCAATACATTATCGGAAATTGACTAATGCGGAATGGCGCCACGTTGAGGAACGTCTTCAAGCTCGACTGTCTAGTTGAAAAGGAAAGTTGCTCTCTCTTGGTGGGAGGTTGGTTCTCATTAATTCAGTACTAACAAACATGGTACTATATATGATTTCCTTCTTCCAAATACCAAAAGTAGTCTTGCACAAATTAGATTACTTCCGATCAAGATTCTTTTGGCAAGGAGATGACGAGAAAAAGAAATATAGATTGGCTAAGTGGAATGTTGTTTGTCGGCCTAAGGATCAGGGAGGGCTGGGTATTCACGACCTTAACGTTAAGAACTCAGCCCTCCTAGGTAAATGGCTTTTTAAGTTGCTTACCGATGATGGATATGGCAAATGCTTCTTAAGAGAAAATACATTGGAACAAAGGCGGTTTCACAGGTGTACTGGAAACCTGGTGATTCCCACTTTTGGGCCGTCTGATGGCGACAAAGAAACACTTCTTTCGCTTCGGAGTATTTAATATTAAGGATGGTTCTGTGATTAGATTCTGGGAGGATAAATGGTTAGGTAACACTACCCTCCGGGATCAATATCCAGCCCTATACAATATTGTTCGTCATAAAGGAGACACTATTGCCACTGTCATGCAATCTTCTCCTCCGAACGTGACGTTCATGCGAGATCTTATTGGGCCAAGACTCACGTCTTGGAATTCCTTGTTGGTACGGCTGAATGCGGTACATCTCACACAAGGTCCAGATGAATTTCGTTGGAATCTATGTGCGAATGGTAAATTCTCTGTGGATTCCATGTATAGGGCGCTAGTACATTCCGATGTGTCAGTCGATGATAATAAAAAAAATATGGCAAATGAAGATCCCACTTAAAATCAAAGTATTTACGTGGTATCTTCGTAGGGGTGTCATTCTAACTAAGGATAACCTTGTTAAACGGAATTGGCATGGAAGTACGAAGTGTATGTTTTGTCCACAAGATGAGACAATAAAACACTTATTTTTCGAGTGTAGTTTCGCACGTTCTATATGGCCATCCATCCAGATAGCGTCTAACTTATATCAACCAAAGTCTGTGGCTAATGTTTTTGGCAACTGGCTACATGAGATTGATAGAAAGTATAAAACCGTTATTAGGGTGGGAGCGATAGCCGTAATATGGTCGCTGTGGCTAAGTAGAAATGATAAGGTTTTTAACGATAAAGATGTTTCTCGTTTACAGGTACTTTATAGGTGCACAAGTATTCTCCGTTCGTGGTCCACCTTACAACGGGAGGGACATCGAGGCCTCTTTACGGAGGCATGTGCACGTTTGGAAGAGATGGCGAGGGATATTTTTACCCGTCATGGATGGTCGCTTGATCGCCGGATTGGTGATGCATAGGCATTCGTTGTCATCTATTGTGCTGGCGTTTTACTTTATTCTCTCATGATTGTATTACGTCTAGTGCTCTTTTGCCTTTTATGTTGCTACTTGGATTACGGATGTGTGCATTTTTGTGATGCAGAGGCCGGGTGTAATGCTTAACTTTAAGTAATAAAGCCCTTTATCTAAAAAAAAATTACCCAGACTGCACGATGGCAACATATTATAAGAGTATCTCCAAGCGTACGCCCCGAAAGTCCCCTCCATCCGTCCGTTGGATTTCGAAAAAAAAAATCAGCCTTTCGAAGTCATCCATCCAAGGTATAAAAGTGGGCTTGGTGTCTAAACATGTCCAAACACAAACGTCGTGCATTTTTATCCGGGCTGACCCATTTGACCGTCAATCAAGATGTGGCTATCGCTTCTCATTAACGTCTCATAGCTCGAGTTTTTTTCAACGTCAAGACATGTGGACCAGCTGTCGGTGTTTTTCTTCTCCGATGACGATAAAGGATTTGGATGCTTGATACTTGCGGTGAGGGTGCAGCAGTACACCCGCTTTTACCCTCTTAGTTTTATGTTGCTTGTATGTGTGTCAAACTGTCAACTATGTATTATTACGAATACAAATATGTCTACGGCGTATACCACAAAAAAAATCACTCATCCTCTGTCTATAACCTACCTACCCTCACTTCCCATGTCCACACGGATCAGCCTCGCCTTCACCATCGCAACTCACCAGCACTACCCCACGTCCAAATCGCGATCGGCGGCCGTCATGAGAGCCATCCTTTACCTATCAAAACTCAATCTCTTCATGGACGAATGAGTAACCTCGTCCTAGTCGTGTTGGCTCCAGCAACCTCGCACAATTAAAAGCTGATTTCATTTCCATGTTGGCACTGCCTCCGGTTCGCTCGCTCGAGCGACTATGGAGGCTAAAAAGCTCCCAGCGACTAGGCGTGATAGTTTTCCTCGGGAAGAAAAAAAGATCACCTCTCGGGACTCCTACCTACCCACCCCTCGCGACCTAGTGCCCCCCACGCAGGCGACCGGGCCGCGCCGCCGGCCGTCTCCTAGAGCACCTCCCCCACCTCTTCTCCTCCGCCATAGTCGGGCTAGTCCCGGGCGGCGGCGCCCCCTGCTTTTCCCCCACTCGGCGACCTCCTCGCGCGGGGCGGCGCAACACCGGGCGGTGCATACAGGCGGCGGCGGTCTGGTTAAACGGCGGCGGGGTAACCTTGGCTGCGGGTGGTGAGCGCGGCGGCGGTGTCGCCGTTGGTGGCGTGGGTGGCCAGGGCGCTTCGGCCAGGACCCTGCAGGCCCAGATCTTGGCCCTTTGGGCCCGATCTGGGTTAGCCTCAAACCTGCTACCCGGTTGACTGGCGAACGAAGCTTGTGATAGGAGTGGCAGAGACGACGCCGCGCCTGCTGCAGCGTGGCAGCGGGATCTTCGCGGACCCGTCTGGGTCCGGCCGGGCCTTTGGTGCTAGAGGGTAGCGGCGGTGGTGGCCTACGTGCAGCAGCGTGGCGGCAGAGACTTCACGGGCCCATCCAGGGCCCGGCCTGGTGTGTCTCTGCTGCCGCGTCCGGTCGGCACCCGCCGATGGCGGTGGAGGATGTCCTCTAGGTGGTTGTGCTGCTGCCGCCCTCCGGTTCCAATGGTGGCCTGGTGTGCTCTTGCCTGCTGCATCCAGTCGGTTACCGTCTACGGCGGTGGAGGCTGTTCCCTCCCGCGTGGATGTGGTACTGCCGCTCCTTGTTTACAGTGGGTTCTTCTCAGTGTGATCAGTCGCGCAGTGCTTGCCACAGAGATACGACGATGGTGACTTCAATTCCATGGTGGCGTATGTTGGTGGGTGGCATGATGGATGGAGAGCTAAGGATTGTCCAGAGATGTGATTTTTTGGGGGTCGGGAGAAATCCCTGTCATCTTGACACCGATGCGATGACGCTTGCGAGTGTCGCTGATCCTTCCTGAAGGGCGTCGGATGTACCTATTCCCCACTATTTGTAGCGTACTAGGGGAATACTGCTTGGTACGCTTCGTCGTCGCTTTCTTTCCTGGAGGTGCTGCTTGGTACGCGGCGATTTGGAGTGCTAGGATCGTGGTGGGAATACTCCAGAGGACGCAGCGGTTGCAAGTCATTTTCCTTTTCGTTGATCTGCCGGTCTTGGCATTGTTTTCTCTTATTTTTTCTCTTTCTTTTCTTTTGGGCTTGACTGTGCTGTTTGCCCCAGCAGTGGCCTCAAAGTTGTACCGTGTGGTTGCTATATTAATATAGCAGGGCGAAAGCCTATTTCGAGATAGTTTTCCTCGCCACCGCCAGCTCCAGCGCCGTGGTGGCGGCACCCTACCGGATTAGCTTCTATCGGTTTAGGAGACGTTGTTGCAGCAGGGACACAGACGCAACACGGGTAATGAAGGGAGGACTAGAAGATCAAGGCAGATCCAGCTGGGGTGGTGCGGTCTGAAGTATGGTGTCTGGCCGTGCTCACCCATTGGAGGCTAGATCCCACTTGTTGTTCATATCTAGCAGAGCGTCGGCAATGTCTTAAGGTGCTTCATCGATCCCAATTCCATTCTGATTGGACATTAATCATGGTGAAGTTGAATCTTGAGACTTGTTGTGGCACGTTCGCAAGCCATTACGACGACGACAACTCGAGTAGGCGGCTGATGTGCGACGTGTGCATGACCCATTGATGTCTACTACAAGTTTCTATTCTTGTAGACAGTGTTCGGCCTCCAAGTGTAGAGGTTTGTAAGACAGCAGCAAATTTCGCTTAAGTCAGTAACCCAAGATTTATCGAACTCAGGGAGGCAGAGGTCAAAGGTATCCCTCACAAGCAACCCTGTAATTAAAATACAAGAAGTTTCTTGTGTCCCCAATACACCCAATACACTTGTCAGATGTATAGGAGCACTAGTTCGGCGAAGAGATAGTAAAATGCAAGTGATATGGATGGTAACAAGTGGTATTTGTAATCTGTAATAAAATGACAGCAAGCAAACATGTAACAAAAGTGGCTAAAAACGGTGTTCCGATGATTGGAAACAAGGCCTAGGGATCATACTTTCACTAGTGGACTCTTTCAACACATTAACACAACTGAACGCATGCATGATGCTTTCTCCCATTATGCAACATAGGGGTGTTACCCGGAACTATTCTTCTTCTCGATAAGAAACAAGAGTACTATGCGTAGGAGTACAAAAGCACACCTCAAAGTTTGAACACCACAATTACTGCGTAGGTCTGTCACACCCTAAAGTCCAAACACCACAATTCCACAAAGAATAACTCATGATAAATATCTAATCTATTATCCATTGAGCCACACACAAGTACCCACACTGTCATCCTTGATACCGTGTTGTCAACAGTGACTCCGGAAATTATATAAAACCACTTGAGTAACATATCCATTACATAATAAAGGGGAAACATCATATGAATTCAGCTACACTAACAATGCTCATGATCACATAAAGATCACACCATGGGAGAGAGATAACCACATAGCTTCCGGCACGAGCCCTCAGCCCCGATGAAGAACTACTCCCGCTGCATCACGGGAGGCAGCAAGGTCGATGTAGATGGCTCCGGGGTCAATTTCCAATCCCGACAGGGTGCCGAAACAGGAACTTATGTCCCCCGAATTAGGGTTTTTGGTGACGGCGGAGCTCGGATGCGTTTCGAGAGAAATCCTTCGGGGTTAGGGTTTTCTCGACGGGTGCAATATATAGTCCGAAGGGCAGTGTAAGGCGGTGGACGAGGCTCCCAGACGCCCCCCGTGCGCGACCTAGGGTTTTCCCTGGGCCAGGCAACTTGTCGGGCCTGCGTAGGCCACGTCCGGACTCCGATTGAGACGAATTTTATGTCTAAATCCATTGGCGGAAAATTCCCTACAACTTGCGCGACTAGACTTTTTTCCATTAGACGTCGTCTTTGGCTCGGTACGGGGACATCTTTAAAAACTGTCTGGTGGGGACAGTCCACCTCCAACAAGGCTCCTTTTGCGTTCTTTTCAATTTCCAAGTAATTCCTACACATCAAAGTGTAAAATAAGAACATTGTGCACTTTTGCAACTATTAATAGGTTAGTCCAATAAATGTATAAAATGACATAAAACTATAATAGAAACATGTAGCATTTGTTATAAAAACAAGCATGGAACATCAAAACTTATAAATACGTTTGAGACGTATCACCCATTTGCGGCATCTCGTTGTCCGAAAGCCCTATCTGCTGGTTACAGCAGTCTGCGTGGTGCTTCGCCACCCGATATGCATATGTCGCCGTAGCAATTTTGGTAGTGATTTTGCGGGTTTCAAGGGAGCAGCAGTTGGATGACGGATGCCAGAAGATCTCGGTAGAGGTGTCCCCTTGAGATCCATCATTGACAGTGGTTGTTTCTCACCACTACGTTGATGCGGGTATGTACTATCAGTTGTGTGGCAATGTTCACATCAGCATTGTACTTGTTTTGTGCGTGTGAGTGTCTATGTTGCGCGAATGCCATCGATGTGGTCTCATGCGTGTATTTGTGCACCGGACACACTAGTAGGAAATGGTCTATCGCTCGCGGACGGAAATGGCCTACCGCTGGCGGGCGGGCGCCCGCCAGCGATCACTACGCCAGTAGTAATATATACCGCTAGCGGGCGGCCGTCCGTCAGCGGTAAGGCTGGTTACCGCTGGCGGGCAACCATTGCGCCCGCCAGCGGTATATGTCCAGCGCTGGCGGGCAAGCGTCCGCCAGCGGTAATTCAGCACGGCTGCCAGCGGTATATTTTCTGGGATTTTTTTTCTTCTGGAAAATCGTAATCCAGCAGTATATCTAGTATAAATACAGTAAATCTACGTACATGCGCCAAATAAACAATATAAATATAGACAAGACCACATACAAATGATCAAAGTGTCATACACAGATACATTAGTTCATCACACATGCATTACAAACCTAAAACAACATGAACTTAAGCTAAACTTCGATAGGCTAAACAACATGCATTAGCTCATCACTTAAGCTAACTTGAAATTAACCTAAAACTACTCAAGGCCCCTAGCACGAACTTAAGTCGGACGATGAGTCCGAGCTATCATCCCAGAAGCTCGACGCGAAGTCCGAATCCGAATCGTCGCCGGTCTTCTGGCACGGCGGCGCTGCAGAGGAGGGTCCAGCGACGTCAGAGCTCGCCTGCCTCTTCTTGTTCCTCGTGGCGTAGAAGTCCAGCTCCGCCTGCAACAGATCGGGGCGGTTGCGGCGCAGTGTGTCCATCCGCCACTCGTCGATCTCGGCAGCGCGGCGAGCTATCCCCTGGCGGCGGTTACGCCGCGCCTCATCTATGTCGACGATCTCCATCGGTGGCGCGAGGAACTCAGCCTCCTCCCGGGACTCAACGTTAGGGAAGTTGAGCTCAGCACGCGGCCGTCCAAACCTCCAGGCTGCCGCGTCAAACGCGCGCACGGCTAGCTCCGCCGTGTCGAAGGTCCCCATATACCAACGCTGGCCGTCCACGGTGATCTCTGCGGACCAGCGACCAGATGGGCGGTGACGGACACCAACGAACCCGCTCATGGAGCGGCGTCGCGGCGGCATGCTCTATGCAAGGCAAATAAAAAATGTTACACAACGAATTTGATCATAGAAAGATGTAATTACATACAGTTTTACAACTTTTGCTAAAAATAAAATATGAGTACCCGAAATATGAGCTATTTTTAGTCAAAATAATGTCAAAATTCACGAGAAATTTTGGCAAGACTTTTGCTAAAAATAGGACATATGGAGTACCCGAATTTGCTGGAATGGAAGTTAATCAACATTCCGGCAATCTCAAGGGCCTCTCGGGTACCTGCAGACATTTCATACATAGCCACAATGCCGCAATCGCAGCCACCACCACAAGCACAATACATTTCATGCAATATAGCCACAAGCATGTTCAAATAGTGACCATATTTAACACTTAGCAAAATTTCTGAAAATTTTCATCTCAAATTTTTTTCATGTACTACAAATTTCCTAGCAGCACTAACAGCAACTAGCTGCACTAACAACAACTAGCAACAACACAAATCAACAAAAAAATGTTGTTGGCATTTCGGCAAACACCTTTGGTGCAGCCCGTTGGAGGGGAGGGAGAGGAGGGAGACGGGCAGTACCTCAGGAAGGGAAGGGAGGGGCCGGACGTCGACGGCGGTGTGGAGCTGCTCGGGCGCGGACGGGCGGCTGCAGACGGGCGCGCCGGCGTCGGGCGGGAGGGGCCGAGCGCGGGGGCGGTGGCGTGTGGAGCGCGAGTGGGTGGGGGGCAGCGGCGGCAGCGCGGAGGAGGAGGAGCGGGGGCGGCAACGCGCGGAGGAGGAGGAGCAGGGGCGGTGGCGGCGGCGGTGGCGCGTGGGTGGGGTGGGAGGGCGCGCGCGCGGAGTGGGGATACGGTTATTTGGGCGGCCGCGCGCGGGTGGGGAGAAGATAAGGTAGGTGGGCCGCAGTGGGCCCGTGCGGAAACTACCGCTGGTGTTCCGTCCGCCAGCGGTAAGGTCTAGGGTTTAGGTTTTTTTTTCCTTTTTGCATTTTTTTAACTTTTGCTTATATATATAAGGCCAGGGATAGCAGAGGCTCGAGCCTGCCGTCCTCCGCGCCGCCGCCGCCCTCCTCCGCGCCGCTCGACGCCCTCCTCCGCGCCCAGCGCCCGAGCCCGCCGTGTCCTCCGCCGGCGCTGTCCTCCATACCGCCGTGGACCTCCCCTCCATCCCCTCCCCAAGGTGCTACCCTCTCCCTCCCCTACCTCCCCTACCTAGGTTACATGCACCTTAGGTGTTTGATCAAATTCCCCACTCAGTTTTTCAGATCTCACGGCGACGATGTCCCTGTTGGACGTGGGCGATGTCCGGGACTGGGCTCCGCCGGGCTGGCACTGGGAGGTGGTATCTTCCGGGACGCGTAGCTTGGTGAGGAATCCGGGTGACGTCGTCGACTTGGATCTTGTTTGGTGGAAGTCGCGTGGGCCACGCTCGGTGCATAGGGAGCCGGCCCCCGAGGAGGTGGTGCGTCGCCGTATCAGGGAGGAGGACGAGCACGTCCGTCACTACATGCATTTGTTGGATACGCCAGCGGTGTATGACAGTAGATGGCAGATTCTTCATAGGGTTCCTTCTCATGTGAGTTTTGACCCTGTGATGGTTCATGTTCTTTGGATGCGCAGCGCCGCCCGCTCAGCACCCGGCCGCGGCTTAGGACCCGGTCGAAGTTAGTGATATTATTCGTCATGTATTATGGTTAAATAAAAATGGACCCGAGCTATGTAACTGGATTAAATGAAGATGTATACGTGATACTTTTGCATATTTGATCAATGCTGCTTTTGTAAAGTGAGGAAAATAATGTTCCCTACTTTTAATTAAGGTACACAACCAGTGATTATATCATAGAAACATCATTAGTTTTAGATAATTTGACCTCTTTCGGTGAATAGTCCTGGTGGCCGTTTCGATCGACAGTTTTCGTAAAAAAACAAATAGAGTGAAAAAACACTCAAAAAGATATATCCTCTTGTATGAAGTCCTTTTATGTGTACTTAGTTGCTATGTAAAATGATAAACTTGTTTTTTGACAAAAGTTTCAGAAACATTCTTCACAAAAGCACTATCATGTATAATAACATCTATAAAGTTTCGAACCAAATGACCAAGTTATGTCAATTTCCAACACATAGTTTCTGATAAAGTGCTCATATTCGACACATAGGTGTGTCTTGGTATAGGAAGCAATGGTTCCAAAGGAAATTTACAGATTATTTTTATAAATACCATTTTCCTAGTTATATGAATTTACATGCTAAGTTACCCCTGGCGGACGGTGTGGAGTGCCCGCCAGCGGTATTGTACTTGCCGCTGGTGGACGGTGTCTAGTGCCCGCCAGCGGTAATTTGCTAGTTTTTTGCGCAGCCGAGGCAACTACCGCTGGCGGGCTCGATAAACCGCCCGCCAGCGGTAAGTTTACTACCACTGGCGGGCTCGATAAACCGTCCGCCAACGGTAAGTTTACTACCACTGGCAGGCACCGTGACTGTCCGCCAGCGGTAGTTAGCCCCGCCTCCTCGCAAATTTCTGCAACTACCACTGGCGGGCAGAGTGGACGTCCGCCAGCGGTACGTGTAGAACCAGTGGCGGGCAACGAAAATGGCCCGCCAGCGGTAGTAACGCTGGCGGACGCAAAGGACGTCCGCCAGCGGTAGGCTGGTGGCTATAAGCCTTTTCCTACTAGTGACAACTAATGGTTACAAAGGATAACGATGGATTGGCAAGTGGATCGGCAACATCGTTGGGTTGGTTTGACTTTTGTTGGTTGAACCTAGCAGTGGCGGTGTTTACACATCGCTACCTTGTTGAATGCAATGCATGGTGTTTCTCGGACCTTCTCTTCAGGGTGAAAATCGAGAATTTGGTATTTTATGATTGTATCTGGAGACGATGAAGGCGACATGTTCCCTTCCTCGAGGCGTTGTTTTGGAGAACCTTTCTGATACATCTCAAACGTATCTATAATTTTTGATGTTCCATGCTTATTTTATACCAAATGCTACATGTTTTATTTACACTTTATATCATTTTTATGCATTTTCTGGGACTAACCTATTAACAAGATGCCACAGTGACAGTTCCTGTTTTCTGCTGTCTTTTTGTTCCAGAAATCCTTGTCGGGAAATATTCTCCAAAAGACTTGAAAATTTACGGGATTTATTTTTGCGAAGGAACCAGGACACTGCCCAAAGGAGAGGTCCAGGGGACCCACCAGGGGAGCAGGCGGCCTGAGGGTGCGGCCTAGGGCTGGCCCACGCCCCAAGGTCGTGTGGGCCCCCTGGTGGTCCCCTGACGCCTCCCTTTCGCCTATAAATTACTCCTTCCCCGAAAACCTTAAGTACCCGATCAAAAAACCACGAAAAGTTCTGTCGCCGCCGTCGTCGTCAACCCTAGTCGGTTCTGAAGCTCGTCCCGACACCCTGCCGGAGGGGGAGATCATCACCGTAGGGCTCTACACCACCATGCCTGGCTCCAAAGTGATGCGTGAGTAGTTCCCCACAGGATTACGGGTCCATGGCAGTAGCTAGATGGTAGTCTCTCCACTTTTGTGCTATCATGTGAGCTGCCTACATGATCAAGATCATCTTATTGTAATGCTGCATGTTGTGTTTGCTGGGGTCCGATGAATTGTGAGTTATGATCAAGTTTGTTCATCTATCTATATACATGTGTTATTTATATTCTTGCATGCTCTCCGTTGTTAGTAGATACTTTGGCCAAGTAGATGCTAGTAACTCCAAGAGAGTGTATTTATGCTAGATAGTGGGTTCATGTCTCCAGTAGCCTGGGCTCGAGTGACGGAAACGACTAAGTCTATGGATGTGCTGCTGCCACTAGGGAGAAAACAACGTTGCTATGTATATATGTTATTTGCATTGTTTACATTACACACTTTGCTTATTACAATTATCTGTTGCTTGCAACTTCATACCTGTGGGAGACGTGGATACTGTTTCGCATGTGGATTATTAGTCATAGATGCAGCTAGCAAGCGGTCTATGTATCTTGTTGTAATGCCCAATAAATCTCACAATGAACATGTTCTTGTTATATTATGCATTGTCATGCTTTTGCACTTTGTCAATTGCCCAGCTGTAATTTGTTTACCCAGCATGTTAGTTTATCTGTTTAATGGAGAGACACCTCTAGTTAACTGTGGACCCGGTCCTTTATTTTACACTGATACAAACACCGTTTCCATCACGTTCTACACTCATTTCCTCGATGTTCATTTTTGCATTTACTTTTATTCTCCACACCATACGTTTAACCCTTTGTATTCAGCAAGGTAGGGAGATTGACAACCTTCCTGTTACGTTGGGACAAAGTATTTTGATTGTGTGTGCGCAGTTCCACGTCAGAGCTGCAAGCGCCAGAGTAATTCTGACACCCCATTGCAGCTCTTCCAACTCCTACTGGTTCGATAACCTTGGTTTTGCAATCAAGTGAAATTTACTACTGTGCTGCTTCATACCTTCCTCTTGGAGTTTCCAACGGGCGGTTGTAGCCGCATCACTTTCTTGCAAACCTTGTGTTGTCTTTGGGTTGTGGTGGTTGTTGTTGTTGTTGCTGCGTCAGTTTTTTCTTTTGTTCTTTCCTGTTTAATAATTTGGTTTTGTGCATCCTCGTGCCTCGACTTGCTCCTGACAACGAGTTGATGCAAAGACTCAGTGTATTTCAATATCTTATTGATATTAATATATTTCCTTTTATCGAAAAAATGCTTATTTCATACATAAGACCCTATGAGTTGATCGATTCGCCTTGGCACAACATGATGCGGCCATTCTTCCTTGATTGTTCGTGGCTACCTCTTTCATGGCTACCCCTTCATGTTGCATTCGCTCTGTGACCCGGGAGTTACGGTTGGGAGCATCGACCACATTTATCCGTGCATGGTGTCTGGACACCTCCAAAGCGGACAGGACCTGGGACACCTTTGGAAATGCTCTAAGAGCATCTCCACCGGCACCCTCCAAATGACCCCCAAAGGCCCATTGGGGGTCCAGACGCCAAAAACCGCCACCAGCGGCACCCCTAAAGGGTCGACGCGAGCAAAATCGTGTCCGGCACCCCCGAAAGGGCCCCCAACTTTGGAGGCCCTCTCGAGGGTGCCGGACACTGCCCGGAAATGCCCTCCGACAGGGGTGTCCCACCCGTCATAGACACAACGCCCGCGTGCAGGGGTTTAAGGCGTCGTGCAGGAGGCCGTTCCGTCCGCGTTAATGGCGACGCGTTTCCGCAGGCGACGAAGGGACGGGACGGTGAAGCGTCTGCCGCACGCGTCGCATTTACGGCGGCGACTGCTGAGCGTGCAGCCTTTCCTAGCTTCCCAAGCGACGCTGTGGCGGAGACGTGTCGCCGCCATTAACTCTGACGCGACGCGTGCTTAACCACCCGACGATTTCCGCCCAGTGCCACCGCTTCCCGCCTCCGTTTCCCGCCTCGACCCTCGACGGCTATAAAGAGGCCCCCGTCGTGCAGCATTTCACTACACCACCACCGACGCTTGCCGTAGCACACAGCCAACACTGTAGCTCATGTAGCCCATAGCAACACCATGCCTCGCCACCTCACGGGCCACCCTCACCCAGGCAGCACGCCGTGCTCACCCCACGGCGCAGGAGGCCGCCGATGAACCACCCTTCGATTGGGCGGAGGTGGACAACGTGGACGTGGACGAGCAGGAGGAGCAAGAGCCGGCGCAGGAGGTGACGTACCCCGGGCAGGAGCCACCGCCGGAGCTACACGAGGTGCCACCGCCGCAGCAGGAGTCGGAGCAGCGCTGGCGCCGCCGCTGGGCCAGACCAGGTGGTTGCCGCCAACTCGTTCGAGAGCTGGCGCAACGAGCAGGCTAGCCGCCAGGTCAGGCTCGGCTACGAGGCAGCTAGCGACGCCGTGGAGGCCGCCATCATCGAGGCCTCCACCGAGAGCACAGAGCGGGATGCCCGTTGTCGCGCCTTCATGGCCGCCGAGCGGGCGGCGTACGCACAGCTCAACGCCCAGGCGGTGGTGCCCGAGCAGCAGCAGCTCATCGCCCAGGCGGAGGGTCTGGAGCATGCGGGCGGTGGTGCCCGAGCAGCAGCAGCTCATCGCCCAGGCGGAGGGTCTGGAGCATGCGGTCTCCCAGCTGCTCTCTGAGCATGCGGCCCACGAGGAGCTAAACCAGGCTCGGCTGGCGAGGCAGGCGCAGGCGAGGGTTCCGGCAGCGGCAGAGCGGGAGGCCATGCGCCGGGCGGCGAGCGCACTCCGGTAGGAGAGGCATGTGCGCTCGCGCTTATTAGCCCAGAGCCAGAAAGCCGCGCACGACGACGAGGCTGGCCCGAGCGGCGGTGTTTAGTTTAGATTTAGTTGTAACGTTAGTTTACATTTCAATTTGTATCAGTTCTAGTTTAAATTTTAATTTCAATTGTATCCATGTGAACCAAAGTATGCCCGCGAGGTCTTCGACCGGTTGCTCGCCGTTTGAGGGGCGGGCCTTTGGGGTGTGCCGCTGTGGGCTACACCCTTCACTTGGGCGGCCACCCTCAATTGTGCCTCAATTAGGGGTGCCGGACACTCGTTTGGGGGTGTCGGTGAAGATGCTCTAACTATTACTATTTTAGTTAGGTAGGATGCGGCGGTAATAATAAATAAATATATTCAGTGCCAATGTTTGACTCATGGTCAGACAACGAATATGCATAGCGTCCTTTGGCTGCTGGACTACCGACGACAAGACCAGAGATCTTGTTGTAGATATGATGGATTGATGCGGCCATGCGGGCATCAGCGACATGCCTGGTAGCTCACCTGACACCGTCTTCACATGGCGTGTTTAATCTCATTGAGATGCGCACATCACCTGTCGACACTGTCTTTCATATCATATATTAAGTGGATGTTAAAGGTAATGGCCATTGCCATTGCCCTGCAGAGACGGGCATGGTCCATCAGTGCTCATAACGTAGACAGGTAGCCGGTTTACGTGATACCAAACTCGTACTGACAAATTTACACCTAAAACGATCAATGCTGAGGGTGACTGAGGACCATATATAATGTGACAGTGCGTCAAGAACAGAGTGTTGTGAATGAAAATCATTTGGGAAGTATAAATTCAGATCGAATAAAAATCACCTATTGCTAGTAGCTTGCACTGTGAAGGCGGGTGCTTAACCTTACCAATTGCACAATCCAAGTTTAGAAACCTAGGACAGTGTATGGAGTATGGTACTGCTTAAAAGAAAAGCAAAACATGGCGCTAGAACGGCATAAGGTTCTTTTGGCAACGGAAGAAAGATCATTATATGAGTGGTATTACACAGGATATAAACTGCACATCAGTCGGCAGTTTAAGCAGACACAATAATAGAGAAAACAAAACATAGATGCGGAACGACCAGACCAGTAAGAAAACTTGGCGCCACATAGTTGTGGTTCCCACGTCATCAAGCCGGTGGTGTGGTGCCGTGGAGTGCGACGTCGAATGCCGGCGGATGTCCACCGGAGCAAGAATCAAGGTGTTCTTAGGCAGATGCCTTGTCGAACTTGAGGGGCTTCACCACCTCCCAGGTGAAGTCGGGGTCTTCGCGGCCGAAATGGCCGTAGGCAGCGGTCTTGATGAACCTGTTCCCCCCTCTCTTGAGGTCGAGGTTGATGGTGATCATGCCGGGCCTGAAGTCGAAGTTCTCCTTCACGAGTTTGAGGATCTCCCTGTCGGGGATCTTGCCGGTGCCGTAGGAGTCGACGAACACGGACAATGGCTCGGGCACGCCGATGGCGTACGAGATCTGCACGATGACGCGGCGCGCGAGCCCGCTGGCGATGATGCTCTTGGCGGCCTGCCTGGCGATGTAGGCGCCACTGCGGTCCACCTTGGTGGGGTCCTTGCCGGAGAACGCGCCGCCGCCGTGGGCTCCCCAGCCACCGTAGGTGTCGATGATGATCTTGCGGCCGGTGAGGCCGGCGTCGCCGTGAGGGCCGCCGATGACGAAGCGGCCAGACGGGTTGAGGTGGAAGATGGTGTTCTCGTCGAGGTACTTCCCGGGGATAACCGGCTTGATGACGTGCTCCTTGAGGTCCGCCGCGATCTCGTCGTTGGTGACGGTCTCGTCGTGCTGGGTGGAGATGAGGACGGTGTGCACGCGGACGGGGACCATGGCGCCGGCCTCGTTGAGGTACTCGACGGTGACCTGGGTCTTGCCGTCAGGCCTGAGCCAGGCGCAGGTGCCGTTCTTGCGCACCTCGGTGAGGCGGGCGCCGAGCTTGGTGGCGAGCACGTGGCTGAGGGGCATCAGCTCGGGGGTCTCGTCGGTGGCATAGCCAAACATGATCCCCTGGTCGCCGGCGCCGATCTCCTCGGGACGCTTGGTGAAGTGTCCGTGAACACCCTGGGCGATGTCGGGGGACTGCTGCTCGATGTTGACGAGCACCTTGCAGCGGTCGGCGTCGAGGCCGACGTCGTCGGAGACGAAGCCGATGTTGCGGCAAGTGTCGCGCACGATCTTCTCGTAGTCGATGTTGGCCTTGGTGGTGATCTCGCCCAACACCATGACCATGTTGGTCTTGGTGCAGGTCTCGCACGCGACCTTGCTGTCGGGGTCCTGGGCAAGGCAGGCATCCAGGACGGCGTCGGAGACCTGGTCGCAGAGCTTGTCGGGGTGGCCCTCGTTCACGGACTCGGACGTGAAGAGGAACGTCTCGGCCGCCATTTCGATCGAGGAAGCTAACCTTGTGCTGCTGCTTTGGAGCCGAGATCGAAAGGAAGAGGAGGAATGTTATGCACGGTGCTGTTCTGAGATCCCGGCCGCGCGATTTATAGGCGTGCGTGCTTGGTTGGTGAGAGCGTGGGACTGCACAACCTTTGCTGCAGTTGCCGATGCCCCTGTCCTCACCAAACCTGTTGCGGTGGGCGACATCACCTACCATGCATCACGGAAACTCACAAGTGCACCCGGGAGCATGTGCTCCCGGTTTTTCGAAAAAAAATTGAAAATTGAAAACTTGTCAAAAAATTCCAAAAACAATCATGCACGTACCTGAGCATGTCACACACCATCGTGTTAAATTTGGCGACGAAACGACATCGCGGCCGCCCTGTGCAAAAATGACAAATTTGTTGTCTTGTCATTTTTGCACAGGGCGGCCGCGATGTCGTTTCGTCGCCAAATTTGACACAATGGTGCATGACATACTCAGGTACGTGCATGATTTTTTTCGGAATTTTTTGACAAGTTTTCAATTTTTAATTTTCTTTCGAAAAAACCGGGAGCACATGCTCCCGGGTGCACAACGTCCGCCCATGCATCACTGCTTTATTTTCTTCTCCACTTGCCTACGTGAGCTGTTTCATAATTTTATACACCACGTGGTACGGCGGTTGGCATGGTTATCAATGGCAAACTTCCACAAAATAGGCCAAGAGCAAATGCCTCTCTCTCAATTCGGACGAAATTATGTACGCCAACTGCAACGTGTTGCTTGGTGGCCATGGCTGGGGTGGTGGTTATGGGATCAGTAACGCCAGGTGACCCACACGTCAGTACCTAAAGTCACCTCGAGTTAAATCAGCTAATCCTGGCTCAAGTTGGCAGTTTTCCCCGTGGGGGCGGGTACCCACGAGTATTTACCTGCTAAGAATCGGGGATGGGGTGCAAATTGGCCCCATGGGGATAGCGGGGCGGGTACCCGATACGCTTGCGGGGCGGGGATGGAGGCAAAATCTGCCCATGGAGCCCCCATGGATACCCGGGACCCCACCTGTCAGTCAGACACACAACCCAATATAAAAAAGTCCTAAACCCGCAACCGCTCCACCTCTTTTTCCCTCACTCTTTCCCTCACCTCCTCAATCCTCATCCCCTCACTCAGTCGTCGCTCCCCATTTACCCTAGATCGAGCTCCCCGTGGAGTCCCCGATGAGGACCGGGTACCTGGAAATGATGGGGACGGGGGCGATTTCATCCCCGATAGCCTAGCGGGGTCGGGCACTGACGGGGATCGGGCCGGAGATGGCGGAGTGCCCCCCGGTGATACCCGTCCCTGTTGTCATCTTGAATCCTGGCCGGGTGGTTATGTACCTTGTTTGATGTTACTCTTGTTTGTAACCTATTTGGAAAAAATATGTTCGTTTTTTTATAGCAAGATGAGTTTGTGAACATCTGAGAGGTCATTGATACCTTTGGCAAAGCAAGTCTGTGTAAAGTGGGATGGTGGGATAAGTGGGCTAGTACAAATTACTAGCCCACTTATCACACTAATTCCACTTTTGCATCCTTGAAGCAAGTGGGTTGGTCGCCAAAGGACTGAGATATTGCCTATCATGTGCTCTGACATTGAAATAGTCGACATAATGGTCAATTGTTAAAAAAAATGGGGTAGCCCAACCTCTGCACCAAAATAATGCATATAACCGCTTTACTAATTTATTGAGTACTTAAGTCACAAATTATTACACCTCATGGCTCGCATAAGGCTGAGACTTGAGACATGGATCAACCATGCAGAAATATTCACTAACATGGAAGACCTATGCATTTACATGATAATCTAAAGTTAAGCCGCCAACCGCACTGGATGAATAAGTCTCGTCCAACCGTTTCTTGGCGACGCTCCTCCAGTTGGAGATAAGACCACACACAGATCTAATGTGTGGCCGAAAGAATAACCTAAAAAAGGAAGAAGCCCTCGAGTTGTTGAAAACACGATCATTCCGCACATGCCATGTAGCCCAAACAAAGCACAAACCCCCACTATGATTTGAAATTTTTCTTTCTTATCAATTTCATTCAACTAATTGCCAAAAATATTTGTGATATTAGCTGGAGGATAAATGTTAAAAGACATATGAACAATGCGCCAAATAATATTTGCAAACATGCAAGAAATTAGCAAGTGTTGAATCGTTTCCTCTTGATTATAAAAACAAAATTTAGTATTACCATGTCAGTTCTTTTAGATATATTATGCTTGGTTAGCAAAAATTTCTGATATAGAACCACATAAATTCTAAATTTTCAGCGTCACTTTCATTTCCCAATTTTTTTTGAAGGAAACGAGTGTGACCATTAGAAGGTCAAGCTACATATATTTAACCGAATAGGATCCAGATGTCGTAGGACTCCATGTGAAAATATTATTATCAGAGGTCAACTCAATATTCATGAACCGGTTAACCAAATTGAGCCATCTCTTCCATTTGTTACCGGTTAGCGATCTTCTAAATGCAATATTTAAAATAAAACGCCTCTAACACATTTACCACCGATTTTTTTCGTTGGACAATGTTATATAGAGATGGGTACAGCTGCGATACAGGAAAATCTCCCAACCAACTACCCTTTGAGAACCTTGTGTTCTATCTTTTACCTATATTAAAAGACCCTCGAGAGAAGAACTCATCCTTTACTCTCATAAGACCTTTCCAAAAGGCAGAGCCAGTTGGTTTTGCTTGCACTTGAGATAAGGATTTGGATTGAAGATATTTGTTATGTAACAATTCTTGCCAAACCCATTCTCATTGAGAAGTGTACACAACCACTTGCTAAGTAGACTCTTATTCTTAAAATCTAAAACATCCAGGCCAAGTCCGCCTTGATTTGTAGGTCTACAAAATAATATTCATTTTAGTCAACTAACATTTGTGTTTTATGAATGCCAGAAAAAACGAGATAAAAAATCACAAATCGTTTTCATACCCCTTTAGGTATATAGAAAAAATAACATAAATATAGGTAAGCTTGTGAGGACTGAATGAACTAAAATGAGGTGATCCCCATAGGATAATAATTTGCCTATCCAACAAGCTATTTTTTTCTCAAACCGGTCTTCTACTGGCTTCCTTCTCCATCCTCAAGCCTTCTAAAATGGATAGGGATATCCAAGTTTCTAAAAGGTAGAGAACAAGCATCACAGCTGAATAGTTGCATGTATTAGTTCTTTCAGTTGTGGTAATTAATACTTCACTATTATGGTAATTAATTTTGAGACCATACAACTGTTGAAGAATGCAAAGGTTAAGCTCCGTATTTAAAGCATTCTCGAGATTATGTTCCATGAAAATTATAGTGTCGTCTGCATACTGAAGAATGGAAACTCTCCTACCAACTAGATGAGGGATGAGACCCTCCACTTGACAATCTTCCTTTGCTCTTGCAATTAAGATGTCCAAAACATCTGCAACGATATTGAAAAGTATAGGAGAAAGAGGGTCACCTTGCCATGATCCCTTCTGTGTTTGAAAATAATGAACAATGTCATCATTAACCTTAATACCCACACAACCTTTATAAATAAATTGGTTGATACACTGAGACCATTTAGTACCAAACCACCCTTTTGTACGAATGGTGATAAGAATCAACGTGATCCGAAGGGGTTTTAGGATCAATCTTTCACGGCGACTAAGAACAACATCAACTAGGGGATCCGATCCTCAGGCGACGATCGTAAACCCTAAACTAATACTCACGTTGGATTGAAGGAATTCAACCCTGCCCATGACACAAGCAACATATCAAACGACCAACAATAAAAAAAATCATCAACACTCGTATACGACGACCCATTTTTTGACGAACCTCACGATAATTTTTAATCTCCATTTCCTGTCTAGGATACATGGCGGCTGTCGTGACCCTTATATTTATGGGTGACTCAAACATACTCCGTTCGACATGTGCAAACCGACCCTAGCTTACACTCAAACAAGGTCGAAAATAAAGATGGTTTGAAACTAAAATTGAAACCCACTAAATAAAATAAAAGGAATATGTGGTGCACCACAATCTCCATGGTAGGCCTCTAGATCAGAGTCTTGAAATTGGGCTTCACCGATCATCTCCTAGAGGAATCTCAATGCGGAAACATCCATACTTCAGAACATATGGAGGTGGTGCAATAGCAGGACTAATAGTGATGCTCCCCCATCAAGCACGTTTACCTTGTCATATGGTTTTAAAAAACTTTCTTCAAAATAATATCATCCATTTTCTTCCTATGAAGCCCGTGGATAGTCTCGGGAAGCACTACAACCCCTTCTAAGATGTGGTGGCCTGGCATGAAAGCGTTTTGCGTTGGTCTAATCACGTTATGTGCAATTTGAGAACCCACAAATTAGCAATCTTTGTGAAAATATGAACGCTCAAATTAAGGAGACATATGGGACGGTATTGTTGTATTTGTACAATATTTTTTTTTTGGGGGAGCCGAATAATTGTGCCAAAGTTCAGATGAAAGAGGGATAACTACCCTTGCTGAAACTTAGACACCATAGACATAAAGTCACCGTTAATAACATTCCAAAACTTTTGATAAATTCACCAGGAAACCCGTTTGCTCCCGGTGCTTTGTCCGTTTCCATCTATGAAATAGCTTCACACACCTCTTTCTCGTTGAAATCGGTCGTAAGAATCATATTTGCCCTGCAAGAATCGTGACCTTCTCTAGAAAGTAACTTAATCTAGATCTTCTCTTCCACCAGCTTCGCCAAGTTGATTTTCAACCACAAAATTGGGCCAATCTTAATGGAAAACCTCACACGCATGGGTAGGGGTCACTTGGGTTTTGGAGGCCCTTTTGAGGTATCCTGTAAAAAAATCCAGGTCGAACCTTTTTGCGGATCTGTATGGTACAAGTTTTTGGCCTAAAACCATAAACTGACGGTTATTTACGGTTGCAGGTGGATCTGTGAGAAGTGATCTAAGTTTCACAGTTTGTTATGTGTTTGGTTTTCATTGTACTTTAGAATTAGCACATTTTATTGTTCACATGGTCTTGTTAGAGTGAATATTTTGTCATACTTTATGGCGCGTAAACTTTTAGGCATACTTTTGTGGTTATCACTTATCACAGGTATCAAATTTAGTCTTGGCAAAATGTGGCTGCGAAACCGCCCCTATATTCTTTTTCTCAGCTTCGTTGCGTCGACGAGTTACTATTCTAATCGGTTGTTGCAGCTAGCATGCATTCATGCAAAACTGTCGAGCCGTTGCGGCGTTGCCGCAGGCGGAAGCAGCATGGCCATGGCTGACATCTCTCGGAGCAGCGTCACTTTTTTTCCTTTGGGAATTCTGAACGACGTCACGGTCCTGCGTGCTGAGTGGCATAACAATTCATGCACCTATGACTATGATGATGTAGAGCAACCAAACTTGGAGTGGACAGCATGCTTCATGCAGAGAGAGACACACACACAGCATATATCCAAGCTTTGAGTAATCCGGCTGACGTGTAGCTCCAAGATTGAGTACATGTCAAAGCCATCCATCCCTTTTAGAGTTTAGGATGTCTCCAACGGGTCCACGCATTCAGTCCGCGCGTGTCCCTTTCTATCCGTTTGGGTGAAAACGAAGGCCAACGCGCCGACGCAAACAAGCCGTTGTCCGTTTTTCAGTCCGTGGTGACCCAAACTCGGCCCAAATTTTGGCCAGGTTTGCGTCGGAAACGGACACGCGCGGACAGCTCTTTGTCCTCCCTTTGTCCGACCCTGGCCCGCTCAACAGAGCCAAATTCGGCACTCCGGCCTTTCCTCTCCCAAAACCACGCTCCCAGCTCCTGCCCTAGCCATGGCCGACGCAGCCGCCGACCCGCTGTAGCTCTGTGGCGCCTCGACCCGACTGTTATACAGTGATGCTGTGTGTCACCGGTTAAGCGATACAACCGGAGGTTACGGGTTTACCAATCCCCGGCCAAAACCTTTGCAGGCGTTGCTCGGAATGGATCATCGGCAACGCAACTCTCCGATTGATGCCTTAACACATGCACAACCCTCAATGTATAATAGAGAGATCAAAACTTGTGGAACAACTGGCACATCACAGACTCTACGACACAAATCATATAGTTCAACTCTTATAATAGAGAAAGATAGCAAATGACATCCAGAGGTCACAGACCCAACATTACATCAAGCGGAAGCGAATTAGGTTGTTCTAAACAACAAGAACCAAATTATGGTCTAAGAGGCCTACAGATAAACATCCAGCGCCAGCTGATCCGGGATGTCCCAAGCTGCCACCTGGGAGCCCCAGACTACTCGTCGACGTCCACAAAGAACCCACCTTCGAGGTCGGTGAAGTCCTCCTCTGAAACAAAACAAACGACGTTGAGTTCGACGAACTCGCAAGATTATATATAGAGATTTAGCTCGATGAGGCTTTCAAAGTTATATGGTTGTTTTGCATAAAGCTGATTTTATTTATGAAAACATAACTCAAAGGCATCGACTATTCAGAATATTTTCAAAAGGGGTAAGAAGTAACTCTTTCTTTCATCACCTTACTCATCATCAACCATCATCAACCATTGTACCTGTTCATCAAGGCGCTTCCCCGAATCACCCTCGAGGAAGCTCACCTCACAATCTTGAAGTGGTACCTTTAGTATCCAGTTTTTAATCATTCCGTTCAAGTTATACTATGATCTTATCGTCCTTTCCCAAGTTGTCCTTAACCGTGGACACGGTTTTTCGAAAAGATTTACCCTGCAGGGGTGTACAATGTTTGCCACGCGTACCGTCCGGCCCATTACCTAGCTTTTAGCTCTCTTCCTTGGAGAGCCGGCTGGGTGGGAGCGGTGTCGACTTCTCCTCATTAAGGACTTTCCAGGATCATCAGTGGCGGTAGGACTGCCAGGATCACAACACCCCCCCCACGGCCACTCATTTTCCTAACACCACCATCCTCATACCAAAATCTCAGCCACCAACTCACGCACGCGCAAATGGAAGCTCAAACTAGAGGACCCTGACTAGCCCCGCTCGAGTTATTTAGTCTATGAGGGTTCCTGCAATTGCATAGGCCTCACGCATGGTTGCACGCTCAGTCTTGGTTCGGGAGGTAAAGAACTCGCACCTAGGCGGCGAGAACGAGACAAAGCACCACAACCACAGTGGCCTCTCATCCCCACCTTTTTAGCATCTTATCACATGTCACCACATTTTCCACCATCATCTCAACATTTCACACCTGTTCCCAACAACACATATATTCATCGTACAGCTACGCATATAACTAGGCATGGCTAAGCATCACATAGTATGGATAAGTATCTCGGCCAACAATACAAACCTATGGATAATAGGAGGGAAACAGATATTGGCATCGGAAACTTAATGCAACTATAGGATACTCTAATCCAACAAAAATTGACATTTAGAACCGCATGCAATATTATAGTGGAGAAAATATTTGCGGAAACATAGGATAAGATATGCTCAGAGGGGGAATTACGCTTGCCTTGTTGATACGGCTGGTAGTACGGATCGTCACGAGACGGGGGTGGCACTTCACCTCCTTGATCTACCGATGCACAAACAACACCGGAAGAACAATCAACACATGGCAATTGTGCAATGCATACAAAGATGATGATATGACCTTTTAAATGCACCCTAGAAGCTTTGAACATGACCAACAAGTTAAATGGGGTCCCCGTTATATTTATTGCATAATTTGGAAGAAACCCCATATTAAAACTTAATGATTATCATTACTACTAGAGCACATTATTGTAATTGTGATCGATGATGCATGATGATAATGATTTTGGATCACTCATGTTTTTCTGAGCATTTTGATATAAGGAACACATTTTCGGAGGTCCCGATAGAAAGTTATTACTTTTATAAATTTCTCTTTTAAATTTATGATTATAATATTATTAGAAGCACCGTAATTCAAATTGTGATCGATGATGCATGATGATAATGATTTTGGATCACTCATGTTTTTTTGGACATTTAGGTGTATTACACGCATTTTTCGGATACACCGATAAAAGTTATTAAATCTCTAACTTTTCTTTTTAAAGTAACCATTGATGATTTAAATAGCAACAATATATAAATTATACATTTAGGGATACAAGGGTGAAAGGAAAAAGAAATATATTGCAAATTTTTCTATCTAGGCCGGAATTTCCGGTCCAAAAGGGCTCACGGGCCGGAGTTTCCGGTCCAGCCATTTTTGGGCCAGCAACGGCAGCTGCTGGATCGTGTCTGGAGTGGCCCCGGAGTTGGGCCGGAGTTTCCGGTTCGACACGAGAGAAAAAGGCAGCCCAAGCACGGCACGGTCGCGAGGCTACGGTGGCGCACGGCTACGGCGACGGCGAGCTAGCGCGGGAAGAGGAAGGGGAAGAGGGTGCTCCTGCACCAGACGCTCACTACAGACGCGTTGGGCTGGGCGGCGACGGCGGTGGTGCAACGGCGACGACGAATCCGTCCGCGGCGGAGCTTCGGACGGCCGGCGGAAGGACGGCAAGGGCGCGGCGAGACGGCGGCGTCCCGCTTCAATTCCTCTGGCTAGGCGGGAGAGGAGGAAGAGGCGAACGACGTGGTGGAGCTCGATTGGCTCCTTGCGCTCTCAAACGGCGGCGACGGCCACGGCGACGGCGGCGGCCATGGCGACCCGTGGAGAAAAGGAACGGGGAGAGGAGCAGGTGTGGGGGTGGGGCAGCGTGGCCTAGGGGTCGTGGAGCTCCTCTTGCAGGGGAGGCAGAGCAGGGGGGCCCGGCGCGGTGCGGCATGGCCACGGCGAGCTGGTCCGGCGCAACGCGAGCTTCCCGGTCGCTACAGGAAGAAGACGCCAATTTTTGCAAACAGCCCCCAGGAACTTTTGTTCCTTCACGGATAGGTCCTTTGGCCTTTTAAATTTAAAACCAGCACATTCTCTGATTTTATTTAGGCACCAGAACATTTTATAAAAATCTGCAAAAATTTGGGCAGCCTCCCAATAACATGTAGAGGCACCACAAAAATTGGCATTGCCAAATAAATTGTTTTGGACCACATTTGCTTAGAGGGTTGACTTAAGGCATTATTGCTAAATTTGAAAATGTTGCTCCTTTGGAATTTCAAAGCAATTACAAAATATTGTTTTGAGCTCTAGGAACTTCCTTGACAAATATGACATGTCAAAGTATTGTGTTGTGCAATTTTGAGTGTCTCATTGTTATGGAAGTTTTGTTAGAGCCCTTTGGCATTTGGTTTTAGCAACTCAATTTCATTTCGATACCAATGTTGTGTTAACTCAAAAGAGACCTGTTGAAGCATGGATGCCATGATGCAATTAACTCAAAAGTGGAAAAAATTACACAGGTTTTTAGGTTCTCAGCTTTGGGCTGTTACAACTCTACCCTCCTTACAGGAATCTCGTCCCGAGATTCTAAGATTGCGAAAAAAGTCGGGATACTCCTCACGAAGACTAGATTCTCGTTCCCAAGTTGCTTCTTCCTCGGAATGATGAGACCACTGAATTTTGAGGAACTTGGTAGTCTTGTTGCGGGTCTTCCTTTCAGCTTCATCCAGGACACGGATAGGATGCTCGCGATAAGTGAGATCTTCCTGGAGGTCTAGCTCTTCATGATTGACCCCATGGATAGGATCCTTGAAGCACCGGCGAAGTTGAGAGACATGAAACACATCATGTACATTTGAGAATTTGACCGGTAACTCCAATTGATACGAAAGATCTCCTCGCGTGGCCAGAATGGTGAAAGGGCCAACATAGCGAGGTGCCAATTTCCCTTTGATTCCGAAGCGGCGAACACCACGAAGGGGAGAGACGCGGAGATAAGCTTTATCACCAATTTCATAGTGAATTTCCTGATGGTGCTTATCATAGTAGCTCTTTTGCCTAGACTGAGCAATCTTCAGATTCTCTCTTATGATTCGAACCTTCTCCTCAGCTTCATTGATCACATCCGGACCAAAGAGTGCTCTCTCTCCGGTCTCGGACCAATTTAGAGGAGTGCGGCATTGTTGTAGGAGAATTCCGCGAAAGGGAGATACTTTTCCCAACCCTTGCCAAAAGAGATCACACATGCCCGAAGCATGTCTTCCAAACTTGGTTAACTCTTTCAGTCTGACCATCAGTTTGGGATGGTAGGCGGTACTGAAGTTGAGACGGCCCATAGCAGTTTGGAAACTCTGCCAAAACTTGGTGACAAAGATACTTCCACGGTCCGATATGATCCTCAGAGGGACCCCATGCAATGGAACAATACGAGCCAAATACAAGTCAGCAAGTTGACTTGCCCGTATATCATCACGGACTGGTAGGAAGTGAGCAACCTTGGAGACGATCAATGATTACCCAGATTGCATTGTTGCCCTTTTGAGATCGGGGAAACCCGGTGATGAAGTCCATACCAATTTCATCCCATTTCCACTCGGGAACTGCAATAGGGCGAGAGTGCCGGCAGGCCTTTGATGTTCAGCCTTTACCCGTCGACAGGTGTCGCATTCAGCAACATACTTGGCAATTTCTCGTTTCATACGAGTCCACCAGAATTGTGGTCGAAGGTCTTGGTACATCTTGGTACTACCGGGATGAATAGAGAGAGGAGATTCATGAGCTTCTTGGAGGATCAACTCCCTCAATTTTCGTTTCTTTGGCACCAAGCGGTCACCAAAATAAACAACTCCGGATTCATTGACAGAAAAACATTTGGCCTTCCCGCTAGCAATGTTCTCCTTGATTTTAGAATACCCTTGTCACGGTTTGAGCATCCTTAATCTGGTCTACAAGAGTAGATTTGATCTCCAGATTTGCTAGATAGCCGGAGGGAACCATTTCTAAGTTCAAACGAGAGAACTCTTCATGGAGGGCAGGTTGGGCCTTTTCAATCATCAGATTGTTGCAATAGGACTTCCGACTTAGCGCGTCAGCCACGACGTTTGCTTTGCCGGGTTGATAGTTCAGACTCACATCATAGTCCTTGATTAACTCCAACCAACGCCTTTGCCTGAGATTTAAATCCGGCTGGGTGAAGAGGTACTTCAGACTCTTGTGATCCGAGAAGATCTCGCAACGGTTACCAAACAGGTATGGTCTCCATTGCTTCAAAGCATAACCACCGCGGCAAGTTCTAGATCATGAGTTGGGTAGTTGAGCTCATGCGGCTTAAGTTGGCGAGAAGCATATGCCACCACATGGCCATCTTGCATTAGCACACAGCCCAACCTTTAGAGAGGCGTCACAGAAGACGACGAAATCCTTGCTTGTCCGGCAGGACAAGCACAGGAGCGGACGTGAGCTTGGCTTTCAGTGTTTGAAACTCTCTTCAGCTTCGGCCGACCATACAAACTTTTTATCCTTCTTGAGAAGGTCAGTCAGGCCTTGGCTATCTTGGAGAAACCTTCGATGAATCGGCGGTAGTAACCCGCCAATCCGAGAAAGCTTCGAATGTCCTTGACTGACATTGGAGTTTTCCAATCCAGAATGGACTGAATCTTGTCGGGAATGACAGCCACACCATTAGCGGATATCACATGACCAAGGAAGATGAGATTATCCAACCAAAACTCACACTTGGAGAACTTGGCATAGAGGCGGTGTTCTCGAAGTCTTGTCAGAACCAAACGAAGATGTTCCTCATGCTCTTCATTGGTTTTGGAATAGATGAGAATGTCATCAATGTAAATGACGACAAACTTGTCAAGATAATCCATGAAGACAGAGTTCATGAGCCTCATGAAAGTAGCTGGAGCATTGTGAGACCAAAGGACATGACGGTATACTCATATGAGCCATAGCGAGTAACAAATGCCGTCTTTGGAATATCCTCCTTTCTGATTTTTATCTGATGGTATCCTGACCTCAGATCCATCTTGGAGAATACCGTTGCACCAGCTAACTGATCCAACAGATCATTGATGCGAGGAATAGGATACTTGTTCTTGATTGTCACCGCATTCAACGGTCGATAGTCAGAGACTAGACGAGGCACGGTAGAATCCCTCTTCTTGACAAAGAGTACCGGACAACCCCAAGGTGAACTGCTAGGCTGGATGAACTCCTTAGCTAACAGCTGATCAATTTGCTCTTTCAACAGAGCCAACTCTTCCACCGGCATACGGTAGGGCTTCTTGGAAATTGGAGCGGTACCGGGAAGTAGCTCTATGACAAACTCCACACTTCGGTCAGGAGGCATGCCAGGCAATTCTTCCGGGAACACATCCGGGAAGTCACACACCACGTGTATGTCCTGGATTTCAGGAGGGGATTCGCCTTCCATAAAGCAAAGGAGAATCTCAGGTGAGTTGGGTATGATGGAGGACGGAGGTCTTGACAATGCAGACCAATACTTCACACTGTCACCGGAAGAATTGGTCACGGTGACGGTCTTGGCAGCACAGTCGAGATTAGCCTGGTATTTGGCTAGCCAGTTCATGCCCAATATGACATCAATGCCACTTGACCTCAGAGCTACCAAGGCGAAAGGAAAAGATAGTAACCGATAGTAATCTGAACTCAGGAGTAACCCCATCGGTTTGCCATTTGGAGCCAGGAGTGGCAATCACCAAGGGACACTCATTTTCTCAAACGGTATTTTGTGGTCTTTTGCAAAAGCTATGGATATGAATGAATGCGATGCTCCAGAATCAAACAAAACTGTAGCACGTTGTTGTTGATTCGTAACTCACCCATGAGAACCGGGGTCCTCTTCAGCTTCTTCAGCAGAGATGTGGTTCAGGCGACCACGCACAATAGGTCCAGCCTTGCCAGTTGGAGTGGCAGGGGCTCGTGCAGGAGTTATCGCGAGAGGTGCCTTCTGGGGGCACTCCCTGGAGTAGTGGCCAGCCTGGCCACAGGTGTAGCAAGTGAGTCCAGGTGGAGCAGGTAGCATAGGACGGTACCCACTCCCGCCTACCCAAGTGTCGAAGTAGTGGGGCGGAGGAGGTGGCCTATATCCTACTGCCCTCGGCATGAAGGGAGCACGAGGTACGGCGCTGTAGGGGACAAACACCCTGCGCTTCTTGCTCTCAGAACCCGAGGAACTCTGGTGGTCCCCGTGTGCGGGCCTCTTGGAAGCTTCAAGTTCCTTTCTTCCTTGCTCAAGAGTGAAAGCCTGGTTGAACAGCTCCTGATAGGTCTGGAACCTGAAGGGCAATAGCTCATAGCGGAGCTGCGGAGAGACCCTTGCGGAACAGCTCTTGCTTGTCAGCATCATTGGTCACGTCCCTTGGGGCGTAACGAGAGAGATGGTTGAACTCACGACCATAAGTGCGGAGGTCCATCCGTCCCTGTTGCAAATCCAGGAACTCCCTCCTCTTCAAGTCCATGATCGGCTGGGAATGTACTCCGCACGGAAGGCAGTGCGGAAATCAGCCCAGGTGAAGACATGGTTGGCTGGAAACAAGGCCACATGGCTCCCACCAACAGCCAGCAGCACCAACCAAGAGATAGGTGGCAAAGTTGACTTGCTCGCCAATGGGACATGAAGCGCGGAGAACTTGCGCTCCAAAGCACGAAGCCAATCATCAGCTTCCAGTGGCTCCTTAGCATCAGCAAAGGTGGGTGGCTGCGAGCGCAGAACTCAGTGAGAGTGTTGCACTCGTTCCTCCGTGCATTCTGCTGCACCAACTGCTCAAGCAAGCGCTCATTGCGCCCACGGTTCTCCTCAATGGCCATCAAGACCTCAGCCATCGAGGGTGGTGGCGGCAGATCATCCTCATCATCATTGTGGTTACCGCGACCACCACGGCCTCCACGACCTCCTCGAGCCATTCTGGAGATTTGACAATGACACGGTTAGTATCTTTCTCCGAATGGTCGAACAATAGCATTAGCGTCTACTCAAGTACACAGACTAGGGACGATAATACTTGTGCAAAAAAACAAGGAATCAACAAGATAGAACTTGGGTCAAAGATCAGCATCATGTGCTACTAGTGAGAGTTAAGAAATCACAACTTAACACACTCTAGTTGACACAATCCGGGACCTTATGTTCAAGTCCGTGGGTTAAAACCCAAAGAAAGGATCAAATGATTTGATTCGGTAGGAAATAACAGTGTTCAACATCTGATTGATTTGGGATTACAACGCAGCGGGAGCAACTGACACATAACACTAAAGGTCGAACCCACCCCGTTTCTAATCATTTTGAAGTAACAGATGAGAAGTAAAACCTTTAACTCAAATCGAGGTAAGATTGCTCCGAGATTAGAGGGTAACCAGATAAGGAGTAAAAAGAATCCTAAGATGGTTTTCACAACTCATTTTTAGGTTAAAAATATTTTCACAAACACTAGACTCAACATCGACCAGTAGAAGGGTTTCCTACAGGCAGTACTGCTCTGATACCAACTTGTGGCGCCCCGACCCGACTGTTATACAGTGATGCTGTGTGTCACCGGTTAAGCGATACAACCGGAGGTTACGGGTTTACCAATCCCCGGCCAAAACCTTTGGCAGGCGTTGCTCGGAATGGATCATCGGCAACGCAACACCCGATTGATGCCTTAACACAGGCACAACCCTCAATGTATAATAGAGAGATCAAGACTTGTGGAACAACTGGCACATCACAGACTCTACGACACAAATCATATAGTTCAACTCTTATAATAGAGAAAGATAGCAAATGACAACCAGAGGTCACAGACCCAACATTACATCAAGCGGAAGCGAATTAGGTTGTTCTAAACAACAAGAACCAAATTATGGCCTAAGAGGCCTACAGATAAACATCTAGCGCCAGCTGATCCGGGATGTCCCAAGCTGCCACCTGGGAACCCAGACTACTCGTCGACGTCCACAAAGAACCCACCTTCGAGGTCGGTGAATGTGGCGCCCCGACCTGACTGCTATACAGTGATACTGTGTCTCCGGTTATCCGATACCAGCAGGCACACTATCAAAGCATAATAGAGAGATCAAGACTTGTGGAACAACTGGCACATCACAGACTCTACGACACAAAATCATATAGTTCAACTCTTATAATAGAGAAAGATAGCAAATGACAACCAGAGGTCACAGACCCAACATTACAACATGCGGAAGCGAAGTGTGTTGTTCTAAACAACAAGAACCAAAACATGGCCTAAGAGGCCTACAGATAAACATCACAGTGCCAGCTGTTCCGGGATGTCCCAAGCTGCCACCTGGGAACCCCAGACTACTCGTCGACGTCCACAAAGAACCCACCTTCGAGGTCGGTGAAGTCCTCCCCTGAAAATAAGCAAACGACGTTGAGTTCGACGAACTCGCAAGATTAAGAGCTAATATATGCTCGATGATTGGCTTCCAAGGTTTTATGGCTGTTTTGCATAAAGCTGATTTTATTTTAAAAAGACTTAACCCCGAGGCATCGACTATTCAGAGTACTTTAAAAAGAGGTAAGGAGTAACTCTTTCTTCCATCACCTTACTCATCATCAACCATCATCAACCATTGTACCTGTTCATCAAAGGCACCTCCCCGAATCACCCTCGAGGAAGCTCACCTTGCATTTGTGAGTGGTACCTCTAGTACCCAGTTTTTAGTCATTCCGTTAACGTTATTCTATGATCTTACCTTCACTTCCCAAGTCGTCCATGACCGCGGACACGACTTTTCGAAAAGATTTACCCTGCAGGGGTGTACAAGGTGGAAGTCCCCGGAGTCCCGAGGGGCCCCAGCTCCTTCGCCACGCGTACCATCCGTCCCATTGCCTGGCCTTTAGCACTCTTCCTGGGAGAGCCGGCTGGGTGGGAGCGGTGTCGACTTCTCCCTCGTTAAGGACTTTCCAGGATCATCAGTGGCGGTAGGACAAGAGGTACCTTCTCGCACCCTGTCCCGCGGACACTCATTTTCCTAATACCACAATCCTCTTCTCAGTTCATTCCACCATCATCACGCACGCGCAAATGGAAGCCCGAACTAGAGGACCCTGGCTAGCCCCGCTCGAGTTATTTAGTCTATGAGGGTTCCTGCAAATGCATAGGCCTCACGCATGGTTGCACGCTCAGTCTTGGTTCAAGAGGTATAGCACTCGCACCTAGGCGGCGAGAACGAGACAAAGCACCACAACCACAGTGGCCTCTCATCCCCACCTTTAAGCAGTTTATTATCCGTCACCACAATTTCCTCCACCATCAACCAATTATCTCATCACCTGTTTCCAACATGAAGTATCCATCGTATAGCTATGCAATTAACTGAGCATGGCTAAGCATCAACATAGCATAGTTAAGTATTCAGGCCAACAATACAATCCTATGGATAATAGGAGGGGAAACATGTATTGGCATCGGAAACTTAATGCAACTAAAGGATACTCTAATCCAACAAAATTGACATTTAGAACCGCATGCAATATTATAGTGGAGAAAATATTTGCGGAAACATATGATAAGATATGCTCAGAGGGGGATTACGCTTGCCTTGTTGACACGGCTGGTAGTACGGGTCGTCACGAGACTGTGGTGTCACTTCCACTCCTTGATCAACCGAGGCACAAACAAATACCGGAGGAACAATCAACACATGGCAATTGTGCAATGCATACAAAGATGATGATATGACATTTTAAATGCACCCTAGAAGCTTTGAACAAGATCAACAAGTTAAATAGGGTCCCCATTATATTTATTGCATCATTTGGAATAAACCCCATATTTTAACTTGGTGATTATAATTACTACTAGTGCACATTATTGTGATTGTGATCAATTATGCATGATGATGATTTTGGATCACTCATGTTTTTCAGAGCATTTGGGTGTAAGGAACACATTTTTCGGAGGTCCCGTTAAAAAGTTATTACTTTTATAATGTCCTCTTTTAAATTTATCATTTTAATATTACTAGAAGCACCGTAATTCAATTGTGATCAAATATGCATAATATTTATTTTAAAGGTTGAATCACAATTTTCTGGGCATTTTGGTGTATTACACACATTTTTCGGATACACCGATAAAAGTTATTATTTTTATACATTTCCTTTTTGAAATAACCCTTTGATGATTTTATTAGCAAAAATACAATCTTTATACACTTGGAGATGAATGGGTGAAAAGAGAAATAGCAATTTCAAATTCAGTACATAAACCCGGTTGCCAGCCCGGAATTTTCTGGGTTTTGCACCGGATGAAAATATTCCCGGAATTGTTTCTGGTTCAATTCCGGTTAAACACCGGGCTAAAACGTCAGTGTCCAGTAGCCAAATTCTTATTCCGGTACAGCATCCGGAAAAATCCGGCATCGACACCGGGTGCTTCCCGTTCGACGGAGAGAAGGCTACGGTGACGCACGGCGGCGTGGAACGCGCGCTAGCGCGGGAGGGGAGAAGGAGGGTGCTGCTGCACAGGATGCTCACCACGGCGCGTTGGGAAGGTCGAGGACGTCGGAGGAGCAACGGCGGCGGCGGAAACATGCGCGGCGGAGCTGAGATGGCCGCGGGGAAGTCGCACACGGCGGCGTCGATTCGCGGCGTCTCCGGTCGATTCCTCGGGCGGAGGAGGTGCAGGCGATGTGGCGGAGCTAGTGGTGCACTTCAATTTGGACGGCGAAGCTCCAATCGATGGCGAGGCGCCGGCGGCAACCTAGCTAGGTCACGGGCTCGTGGGGAGCATAGGGAGAGGGGAAACTCGGGGGATGGGAGGGGGAGCAGGTGCGGCCTCGTGCGCCCTTCTTCTGCATGTGGTGGCAGCGAGGGGAGGGCCCGTCGCGGCATCGGGATGGTGGTGCGGTGCGAGCACCTCGCGCTTCGGTCGCTACAGAGACAGAGGAAGAAGACGCGGATTTTACAAAAAGCCCCCTGGAAAACTTTGTTGCTATCACAGATTGGTCCCTCTCAGTACTGGATTCACTGTTTTTGAATTAATTGGGCAACTTAAACACTTCCAAAAATTGTACAAATTTTTGGGTAGCCTCCTTATAATAATATGAAGTTCCCCTAATTTTTACAGATTATTTGAAAATCATTTAGTAGGAAAACAAAATAGGAATTGCTTATAGGCATTTTTTAGAATTTCCAAAGTAATATTCTTTTGGAATTTTTAAGCAAGTCCAAATATTGGTTTGAGCTCTTGGAACTTTCTCGACAAATATGAGATGTCAAAGTATTTGTTTTTGCAAGTTTGAGTGCACTCATTATTGTGAGATTAGTTGTAGCAAGTGTGGCATGTTGTTTTTCAATATTGTCCAAAACAAGTATGGTGATGTTTAGCAATTGCAAATGAATGCAAGGATGCATGCATGGAATGCAAAAAGTGGAAATTTTATTCGGGTTTTAGGTTTTCAAACTTTGGGCTGTTACAACTGTACCCTCCTTACAGGAATCTCGTGCCGAGATTCTTAGAGTAGGAAAGAGGGAAAGGTTACGACGGTCTTCAACGGTTGTCTCGGTGTAGATCGATTCAGCGCATCCTGCAGATCTTCATCGACTACATGTCAGGATCATAATCCTAGTACACCATAGGAAAGAGAGGAAACATCACCGGAGGGTTGGATCTGGGTGAATATACCACGACGGGTACCTCCTAGTAGAGCTTAGGAAGAGACTTCGAGCATCCCTTGATTTGACAGTTAGGAGACACAAGCGTTTAACGGGAGATCGATAGGAGTTTCCAGTTGGCAAACAACTGTTTCCCAAAAGGTTGAGAATATGAACTTTGCACAAGGCCTTGAATTCCTGAGGGAGAGTGTTGAACAAACTTCCAACAGATAAAGAGATAACTTGTACTAGTCGGCTTGAGTAGAACTTTCCTCACGGAGGAGCACTTCGGATCACCGGAGAAGGGTCAGGAAGATGGATATAGAAAACTTCAGAATCTCCGCAAACGTTAGTATCAACAACACTTCTTGATTTTCCAGACATCGGGACAAACTTCTTGTGGATCACCAACTGTCGTTTCTGTTTGAGATTTAGATCTGATCGGGTGTAGAGATACTCCAGATTCGACATGGATGAATAGGGAGTCTTTGCCACAGATACCACCGGATTACTTTTGCTAGAACCCCAGGAGTTGGACTACAATGTCAAACCCCAAAGGAGGAACGAGATGGTGGAACTCGGATATTAACAGCTTGTCAGGAGACAGCTGCCCTAATTGAATGTCTTGCAGTGAGACACGATTTAGTCCTTGATGGGAAACACCATTCGAAGACAAAGAAGTTCTTAGACTTCCTCTCTTTCTGGGACAATTGAACCAGTGGCTTTGGATGCATAGATGAAATTCTCAAGGAAAGGAGGTAACAACATATCATTTCGAGAATATTCTACACGTGCATGATCGAGTTGAGATGATTTCGAGGAAACCAGACAATTCACTCATATCCACGGCGACATCTTTCAGCAATTGCACATGAACCAGGGAAAGTCACTTCTAACTCCAGAACCTTGTCTTGTGACGACACAAGGTTAGTTCTAACAAGTTTCCAATCAAACATGGAGGAAAAAAGAATGTAGTGGATGGGCTCAACAACAAACTCATCTTGATACTCCAAGACGGTCGACCTCACGAGGTATGTGTTCTGGAGTTATCACATGAACGGGCATAAGGATTGGTCAGGCTACACATTCAGGTAGGTAGGTCTGAGTTTGATTTGACGATAGCCCAACTCAAATCAAAGGTTGTAGGATAGCATATCCACAAAGGAGATACCACCTAGCTTCAACACGGACAGACTAGACATCCCTTTTCGAAGGAACTATATCGGGATAGAGCTATTATCTTTCAACTCTCCAAGTTGTTTAAGCTCAACCGAATAATTCCAGATATCCAGCACGATCTTCTTGGAGAAAGGAGTTGTTCAGAGAACCAGCTTACTCATAAGCTCAACATATGGTCAGGTGATAACCTGGCGATACTTTTGGAAAAACCTCCAGAATATCACGATCCACATCTAGGATATCACGACATACCGTTCCAAAAATCTTCTGCATTTACATTATTGACTAGAATATCACGATCCACCGGTATGTCTTGAGTTCGAGAGAGACTCATGCCTTCCAAGGCACATCAGGGTGGTCTTGGGAGCTTCAGCACAAACCTAGCTCTTTGACCGAGGGAGTGCATCAGAGCCAACTGACTTGGTAGCACTGTCAAACTCAGCTTATTGATTTGCTAACCAATCATGCTAAGGAGGGAAATGGATATGTAGTGACCCAGCACACCACTGCATGTTGTAGTGTACAAGTCGTTGACATAATACTCACGAAAGGACCACTTCATAAATATTACATCCTTCAGAGTAGTACAACAGAAACATAGTCGGTCCAAGGTAACACTATAGGATTACAACACTATTCAATACAAAAACTCGAGAACCTCCTTAACAAACAGAAGTAGGTCTCGTGCGAAAGAAACTCCCAAAGGACTCAAATCGAAGCACTAAGCTGGATACCAGCTCTACTTCTAACTCCTAATCCACTACTGCTGTTGTCACAGCCCTATCTATCCATTTGGAATCTCCGTGTCTGGAGTTGTGCTCCTCCATCTAGCTATAGTTGTCATGTCCATAGGCTTTGTTGTCGACGTGTCCACCGTTGCACTATGATCGCCACGTATCCGTTGGCTAAGTAGAGGTTGATTCCTTCAGGCCCACCAGGTTGATTTGACTCCATGTCGAAGATCTCACCAATATTGCTATGGATTCCTGTCCTTCTTCTGCTGTCTCCAATTATCTAAGCAGGGGTCAACGGAGGAAAGAGTGAGCAACACGAGCGTTACTCAGCAAGTTCATATAATAGGAATGAGGTGTTTTATGCACTAGCTACCATCCATCCCAAAAGGTCATGGATGAACATGCATAACTTTGTAAAACATTTTTAGGAAAAGATTTATTTTATCTTCAGAAAACTATGCCCGTCATCGATTCACAGGTGCTAGGGCCTTGAGGAGCCTCCTTTCCTGCAGCGTTCGCCGTTCCTTCCTGGAACGTGGAGTAACATGTCACATTTTTACACTCTGCAGAGGTGCGTTACTTTACCCATAAGAGATCAATGCCTTGTTGCACAACCGGACGATCTTTCCCGTCCACACTTCCTTGGTGTGGGGCCCAGTCGATGATCCAAGCCATTCGCCGTGCTTCTCCAACAACCCCGCATGCCCACCCAATTCATGCATAGCAGAATCACCCCTGGTTCTACCCCTCACGATAGATACCTAGGTGTCCCCTTGCAGACCATCATAGACCCCAGTTACCGTTGGGAATTAAGGGATCCCACCCATGTGCATGTAGTCCCGCAAGATCTACAGCGTAAGGAACTGGCAGTCCGTTGACATGCGAAAGGGAGAAGATCACAGATGACTTTCCCGTCCCATTCCAAGTCTCATGGTTAACGCTTCATTTACGGCGCAAGAACGCTGACGGCATTGGTTCTTAAGTCCTAGGTAATACTTTCCCGTGCAAATGGAACCTCCACCAACCACATCATACCATGGTTCCATCTGCCAGCCAACAATATATATATAGCAATTCACATCATTCGAAAATAGGTTTTACTTTTTCATGCAATGATAAACCATAGTATTTTGCATTTACTTTGATAAACATAATCAAGTAGGACATGAGCAAGAGTGAACTTGCCTTTTTGACTGCAAGATTATGCAGCCAAGGTCTTCTATATGATAAAGACTCCAAATCTGAAAAGAACGTCATTGGTCCGGTAAGGACTAATGTTTGAAGAAGCAATATGCTATTATGCATAAGTATGAGATGCATCGCCCTAAAGCCCGTAATTAACTCTCGATGGTTGAGGGTTGTTTGAGTTTGGTGATTACTTTTAGATTTGTTTTATCTTCAAGTTCACTTCACAAGAATGATGAATTTTAAACTTTAACTACAAATACCATATTAAGCATAAGGGTAAAATAAAACAACATCATAATACTAAATGGTTATTTTGGGGTTGATCATCATCTTTATGTTTATAAAGAACATGTGAAACAATTTACATGAAATTAAAATGTATCTAAATTAGCATTTTAAATTAATTCCATATTTCAAATATTAACCAAATTGTAGTTTCAATTTTAGAATGATTCAACTTTAGTCAAACAAACATTTTATTTAGACAAACTGATAAATTTTATTTTTCTGATCATTTTGGTATATTATTTGTATTATTCTGATTTAAAATGATTTAGTTATGAATTTTTAAGTTGTTTCCAATTTTTCTTTACTTAACCAAAATATAAATGAAAGGAAGTTAAGTAGTAAATGAAGTATGTGAAACATTTATTCAAAGGAAACTTAGTGGTTCAAAGTGTTGTTGGATTTTTATTTATTTGAAGTGATTATGAAATAATAGTAGAACAATTTCATAAGCTTATAACTTTATTTTCAAAATTATGAAAATAATCCTATTAATTATTTTCTTAAATAGAGTATCATTTTAATTAATCATTATTGAAATTAGAATATTGCAGTTTATAATGAATACATATTTTAGAATTTAAAAGTAAGCATGTGAAGCATTTTTGAATTGAGTTAAAATACATTCCAATTAGCATTTTTATTTATCTTCATAATTAAAAGAATAAGTAAATAGTTATTTCATTTTTATAAATTCAAATTTATTCAAACACAAATTTCATTGATACAAATCTATAGATTTATTTTTGTGCATATTTTGAGGTATTATTTGTATTTTTATGATTTAGTATGAATTAGTTATCAATTTTCAAAGTTTAAGCAATTTAAATTATTTTTGGAATATTTAAAATGAGTTGGTCCCACTTGTCATAGTTTTAATAATTACAGAAAACATTTTAGGAAATGATTAAAAATCTGACAACTGGTCCCACATGTCATATTCCTATTTATTTTTTTAAAAGAAATTCAAGAAAACTTCTGATTGGTCCGCTGACGTCATGCTGACGTCAGCAATGGAGTTCATCCCACCCGAGCTCAAATTCGGCACTTGCGAGCGAAATTGGGATGAATGGGATCCTGGGTTGGCTAGAGGAGGTTGAGGCGAACCATTATGTGGCGGCTCTTGGACCAAATGGTCACCGGAGTAGCTCCGGCGACTCGCAACCGCGGCGGCCGGACATGGCACACGTTGCGACGACAAGTTCCTGAAGCAATCGAACGAATTGAAGGCATGGGAAGATAGATAAGCTCACCACGAGCACAGAGGAGGGCTCGGAACGGCACGGGATGCTTGACGACGACGAACTCGTCCTCGACGACCGGCGGTCGGACTTGAGGAAGACGGCGAGATTCTCCCTCCTTTGATCCTCCCAGCACGCACGGCTCAACGAGGAGCTTGAGGGCGTCCAGGCGAACCTCCAGAGCTTCTCAGGGCAGCACGGCATGGCCGGAGTTGACGGCGCACGGCGGCGGCCCGACGAACTAGGGTTTCGCTTCCCCGTCGACTTACTGGGAGAGAGAAAGAGAGAGAGGACTGAGGCGATGGAGAGCGAGATGGGGACGTCTTCTCCTTCTTATCCGCGCGAGCAAGCAGGCAGGGAGGAGGTGGCAGCGCGGCGTCGGCCTCGTCCTTCTGGCGCGAGGAGGAAGAAGAAAAGGGAAAAGAAGTTTTTGCAGAAAACCCCCTAGGTTTCCAGGAAATTACAGAAACAGTGTAAACAGGCCCCTGGCTCCTGTTTTAAATGATTTGAGGACTTGTTTGTGATGATTTTAATTACAGAAAAGCCCCTGGTTGTGTAGGGTTACATTATATTTATGATTTCAACTTATAAATTTTAATATTTGATGTATTTTAAATTCATTCCATATTTGGAATGAATTTTTGTATATTTAAATTTATTTCCTTTTTACAAGATGTGTAGAATTTCAACAACAAGTTTCTTTTAAACTTGGATTATAAATCTTTTGTGTGTTTTAAATTCGTTAACCACTTAAAGTAAATTTGAACATATTTGGAATTATCTCTTTTTAATAAAAAAATTATAGTTTATGGCCTCTGTTCTTATTGTGTACTTTTATAACAATTGATTTATTTTGTTATGCTTTTTATTTGTGGTTTTATATTATTTTCAAATGCTAGGATAGTTTCTTCCTTGTCTTCAGCTTCAGATAAATATTCAAACTTGTTCTGAGTGCCTTATTGATTCCTGGACAACATCAAATTGTTGTCCAGCAATATAACATGATTTGCTTACTGTGGTGACTACAAAGAGTATACACAGTGTTTCAATTCAAATTCATGCCAAGCACAAAATATGGCTCTAGTGGCTTTGGCTTGTGATACCTGACAACTAAATCATGTGAAAACATGATCAAATGTCTGTGGATGCACAAGAGAAGATATCCTGCCTGAAGTCAGGTCTTATGGTAGGATAAATGGGTAAAATGATGAGAACAGAATCTTGCTTAATTCCATATCTCATTCTGATGATCAAAAAGATGATATACTCCTTTGAATAAAATAGATGATCTGTTTCTGTGGAAGCAAGTTGCTAAAACAATTGCTGACTAAGTAGTCCATGTGGTTCCATTTACCACATGTCCAGATTTAACTCATCTTGAGAATGAATCTTGAATAAGCCAAACGGTCTTGGTCACATGATGAACTTGTGAACCCCTCTCTTATGAGACATGTCCACACTCACATGAATTTGAGAGTTAACTCATGTGATGATTACATATGGTTGATGATCATATGGTTTTATGCTTTGGCTTTACTTTCTCTCTGATAGTCATACTCTTGGAGAAATACCATGTATTATTTGTCCTTTTGTTTATTTGTATATGACACCCAATTGTTTGAGCATACAAAAATGATTTGTTAACAAGGTTGCAAAGCTTGTCACCCAACTACTTCTATATAACACAAACATTGGAATATCACACTATTTCTTGAGAGATTGTTAAGAACAGAATATGATAGAAGAGTTTCCAAATTCTCAATGCTGATGTGGCATAATACTTCTATGCCATCCTGGAAATCCTTCTTCAACACCTTCTTGTTGCTTTACCTCTTTTCTTGAGAAGCTTCCCAGGTTGAATAACTTCAAGAAGATTAGGAGATAAGAAGTTAAGATTCACTAGATAAGGTGAAAAGATCTTTGTTAAGATTTTAGGTAATTCAATTTGTCTTTAAGTCTAGAATGATTTCCATCTACTAGAGATATGTCTAACATATAAGGTTAGACAAGATGATGAGATGATACCTAAGAATATCTAGATTTATGTTGCACTCCTGAGGTAAGGTTTTGATGTAATAAGATATATTCCCACTGGGTTTAACAATTTTATCGAGTACCTCTCTGCCCAGAAATAGGTTTTAAGCCAAGATCATCTCAAAGTTTGTAACGCTCAAGTTGATGATCTACTTCAATTCCACCAACTCAAGTGAAACTTCAATCACTTAGTGTTTTTAAATTATTTGCGCGAAAATTCTTCGGATTTTCTGATGCATGAATGCAATGCACACTAGTGTGTCCACTCTAATTTGGGACTCTAAATCCTAGGATGTTACAGGATATCCCTGAATTTCCGCACAGTAAGAACTGCTAAGAATATCCGATAGTTACATTATTACTCACGTCTCATCACTCTGGAGTAATAAGTCACTCGGAGATCGCAGAGTAACCAATTGTAAGAGCATCCCTTCATCAAGAGGATCATGATACTTAGCTCGATACCCTGATATAAAAGAGTGTGACACTCTAAGGTGGAGCAGAACAAAAGCTAAACAAGCCCCTTATTCCGCAGATTTAATTACTTTGACCTGGTCCGAGAAGTGGACAAGGTACGGGAGTTTGTTTCTCCTAACAAGACGAAGTGGAAAGTCTGGATGGATCAGGAGAGTGACTTGCATCGGAACATACCAACGCACGATAAAACTTTACTGTCAACTGACAGACGAAGGTCGGAAAGCAGATCAGAGTACGAAACATGCTCAGGAGAAATCCTAAGATGTTGAAGATGCACCGGTTATTACTCAATTGTGATAACCACGCCCAAAAGGAGAGATGCAGCAGAGTCATGACATAGTGGGGGATTCGCTAAGAGAATTCGGGTCATAACCCAGATGGTTCCAAGACGGAATCTCCAGCTAGGGCAGAGTTAAAGTTACATAGACAACTGATGGGTGGGAAATTAATGTTCAACCATTTACCACACAGACCACATAAAGGACTTGGGTTAAAGGTCAGCTTCATGTACCGGGATTTCTAAATAGCATAATGATCACATGGGTAACAACCCACACAATTCGGCATGCCAGAATCACAGCACAATCCGGGACCTTTGGTTCAAGACCTTGGGTTAATATCCAACAAGATTGAGGCTAATCACTTGCTCCTTCGTTGGAAACAGATTTTAGTTTTGCAGCGCAGCGGGAGCAACTGGACACATAACACTAAAGGTCGAACCCACCCACGTTTCTAATCATTTTGAAGTAACAGATGAGAAGTAAAAACCTTTAAGTCAAATCGAGGTAAGATTGCTCCGAGATTAGAGGGTAACCAGATAAGGAGTAAAAAGAATCCTAAGATGCTTTTCACAACTCATTTTTAGGTTAAAAATATTTTCACAAACACTAGACTCAACATCGACCAGTAGAAGGGTTTCCTACAGGCAGTACTGCTCTGATACCAACTTGTGGCGCCCTGACCTGACTGCTATACAGTGATACTGTGTCTCCGGTTATCCGATACCAGCAGGCACACTATCAAAGCATAATAGAGAGATCAAGACTTGTGGAACAACTGGCACATCACAGACTCTACGACACAAAATCATATAGTTCAACTCTTATAATAGAGAAAGATAGCAAATGACAACCAGAGGTCACAGACCCAACATTACAACATGCGGAAGCGAAGTGTGTTGTTCTAAACAACAAGAACCAAAACATGGCCTAAGAGGCCTACAGATAAACATCACAGCACCAGCTGTTCCGGGATGTCCCAAGCTGCCACCTGGGAACCCCAGACTACTCGTCGACGTCCACAAAGAACCCACCTTCGAGGTCGGTGAAGTCCTTCCCTGAAAATAAGCAAACGACGTTGAGTTCGACGAACTCGCAAGATTAAGAGCTAATATATGCTCGATGATTGGCTTCCAAGGTTTTATGGCAGTTTTGCATAAAGTTCATTTTATTTTAAAAAGACTTAACCCTGAGGCATCGACTATTCAGAGTACTTTAAAAAGAGGTAAGGAGTAACTCTTTCTTCCATCACCTTACTCATCATCAACCATCATCAACCATTGTACCTGTTCATCAAAGGCACCTCCCCGAATCACCCTCGAGGAAGCTCACCTTGCATTTGTGAGTGGTACCTCTAGTACCTAGTTTTTAGTCATTCCGTTAACGTTATTCTATGATCTTACCTTCACTTCCCAAGTCGTCCATAACCGCGGACACGACTTTTCGAAAAGATTTACCCTGCAGGGGTGTACAAGGTGGAAGTCCCCGGAGTCCCGAGGGGCCCCAGCTCCTTCGCCACGCGTACCGTCCGGCCCATTGCCTGGCCTTTAGCTCTCTTCCTGGGAGAGCCGGCTGGGTGGGAGCGGTGTCGACTTCTCCCTCGTTAAGGACTTTCCAGGATCATCAGTGGCGGTAGGACAAGAGGTACCTTCTTGCACCCTGTCCCACGGCCACTCATTTTCCTAATACCACAATCCTCTTCTCAGTTCATTCCACCATCATCACGCACGCGCAAATGGAAGCCCGAACTAGAGGACCCTGGCTAGCCCCGCTCGAGTTATTTAGTCTATGAGGGTTCCTGCAAATGCATAGGCCTCACGCATGGTTGCACGCTCAGTTTTGGTTCAAGAGGTATAGCACTCGCACCTAGGCGGCGAGAACGAGACAAAGCACCACAACCACAGTGGCCTCTCATCCCCACCTTTAAGCAGTTTATTATCCGTCACCACAATTTCCTCCACCATCAACCAATTATCTCATCACCTGTTTCCAACATGAAGTATCCATCGTATAGCTATGCAATTAACTGAGCATGGCTAAGCATCAACATAGCATAGTTAAGTATTCAGGCCAACAATACAATCCTATGGATAATAGGAGGGGAAACAGGTATTGGCATCGGAAACTTAATGCAACTATAGGATACTCTAATCCAACAAAATTGACATTTAGAACCGCATGCAATATTATAGTGGAGAAAATATTTGCGGAAACATAGGATAAGATATGCTCAGAGGGGGGGGGGGATTACGCTTGCCTTGTTGACACGGCTGGTAGTACGGGTCGTCACGAGACTGCGGTGTCACTTCCACTCCTTGATCTACCGAGGCACAAACAAATACCGGAGGAACAATCAACACATGGCAATTGTGCAATGCATACAAAGATGATGATATGACATTTTAAATGCACCCTAGAAGCTTTGAACAAGATCAACAAGTTAAATAGGGTCCGTAATTACTAGAAGTTATTACTTTTATAATGTTCTCTTTTAAATTTATCATTTTAATATTACTAGAAGCACCGTAATTCAATTGTGATCAAATATGCATAATATTTATTTTAAAGGTTGAATCACAATTTTCTGGGCATTTTGGTGTATTACACGCATTTTTCGAATACACCGATAAAAGTTATTATTTTTATACATTTCCTTTTTGAAATAACCCTTTGATGATTTTATTAGCAACAATACAATCTTTATACACTTGGAGATGAATGGGTGAAAAGAGAAATAGCAATTTCAAATTCAGTACATAAACCCGGTTGCCAGCCCGGAATTTTCTGGGTTTTGCACCGGATGAAAATATTCCCGGAATTGTTTCCGGTTCAATTCCGGTTAAACACCGGGCTAAAACGTCAGTGTCCAGTAGCCAAATTCTTATTCCGGTACAGCATCCGGAAAAATCCGGCATCGACACCGGGTGCTTCCTGTTCGACGGAGAGAAGGCTACGGTGACGCACGGCGGCGTGGAACGCGCGCTAGCGCGGGAGGGGAGAAGGAGGGTGCTGCTGCACAGGATGCTCACCACGGCGCGTTGGGAAGGTCGAGGACGTCGGAGGAGCAACGGCGGCGGCGGAAACGTGCGCGGCGGAGCTGAGATGGCCGCGGGGAAGTCGCACACGGCGGCGTCGATTCGCGGCGTCTCCGGTCGATTCATCGGGCGGAGGAGGTGCAGGCGATGCGGCGGAGCTAGTGTTGCACTTCAATATGGATGGCGAAGCTCCAATCGACGGCGAGGCGCCGGCGGCAACCTAGCTAGGTCACGGGCTCGTGGGGAGCATAGGGAGAGGGGAAACTCGGGGGATGGGAGGGGGAGCAGGTGCGGCCTCGTGCGCCCTTCTTCTGCAGGTGGTGGCAGCGAGGGGAGGGCCCGTCGCGGCGTCGGGATGGTGGTGCGGTGCGATCACCTCGTGCTTCGGTCGCTACAGAGACAGAGGAAGAAGACGCGGATTTTACAAAAAGCCCCTGGAAACTTTATTGCTATCACAGATTGGTCCCTCTCAGTACTGGATTCACTGTTTTTGAATTAATTGGGCAACTTAAACACTTCCAAAAATTATACAAATTTTTGGGTAGCCTCCTTATAATAATATGAAGTTCCCCTAATTTTTACAGATTATTTGAAAATCATTTAGTAGGAAAACAAAATAGGAATTGCTTATAGGCATTTTTGAGAATTTCCAAAGTAATATTCTTTTGGAATTTTTAAGCAAGTCCAAATATTGGTTTGAGCTCTTGGAACTTTCTCGACAAATATGAGATGTCAAAGTATTTGTTTTTGCAAGTTTGAGTGCACTCATTATTGTGAGATTAGTTGTAGCAAGTGTGGCATGTTGTTTTTCAATATTGTCCAAAACAAGATGGTGATGTTTAGCAATTGCAAATGAATGCAAGGATGCATGCATGGAATGCAAAAAGTGGAAATTTTATTCGGGTTTTAGGTTTTTGAACTTTAGGCTGTTACAGTGAAGTCCTCCTCTGAAACAAAACAAACGACGTTGAGTTCGACGAACTCGCAAGATTATATATAGAGATTTAGTTCGAGAGTTATATGGTTGTTTTGCATAAAGCTGATTTTATTTATGAAAACATAACTCAAAGGCATCGACTATTCAGAATATTTTCAAAAGGGGTAAGAAGTAACTCTTTCTTTCATCACCTTACTCATCATCAACCATCATCAACCATTGTACCTGTTCATCAAGGCGCCTCCCCGAATCACCCTCGAGGAAGCTCACCTCACAATCTTGAAGTGGTACCTTTAGTATCCAGTTTTTAATCATTCCGTTCAAGTTATACTATGATCTTATCGTCCTTTCCCAAGTTGTCCTTAACCGTGGACACGGCTTTTCGAAAAGATTTACCCTGCAGGGGTGTACAATGTTTGCCACGCGTACCGTCCGGCCCATTACCTAGCTTTTAGCTCTCTTCCTTGGAGAGCCGGCTGGGTGGGAGCGGTGTCGACTTCTCCCTCGTTAAGGACTTTCCAGGATCATCAGTGGCGGTAGGACTGCCAGGATCACAACACGCCGCCCCACGACCACTCATTTTCCTAACACCACCATCCTCATACCAAAATCTCAGCCACCAACTCACGCACGCTCAAATGGAATCTCAAACTAGAGGACCCTGGCTAGCCCCGCTCGAGTTATTTAGTCTATGAGGGTTCCTGCAATTGCATAGGCCTCACGCATGGTTGCACGCTCAGTCTTGGTTCGGGAGGTAAAAAACTCGCACCTAGGCGGCGAGAACGAGACAAAGCACCACAACCACAGTGGCCTCTCATCCCCACCTTTTTAGCATCTTATCACCTGTCACCACATTTCTCCACCATCATCTCAACATTTCACACCTGTTCCCAACAACACATATATCCATCGTACAGCTACGCATATAACTAGTCATGGCTAAGCATCACATAGTATGGATAAGTATCTCGGCCAACAATACAAACCTATGGATAATAGGAGGGAAACAGATATTGGCATCGGAAACTTAATGCAACTATAGGATACTCTAATCCAACAAAAATTGACATTTAGAACCGCATGCAATATTATAGTGGAGAAAATATTTGCAGAAACATATGATAAGATATGCTCAGAGGGGGGATTACGCTTGCCTTGTTGATACGGCTGGTAGTACGGATCGTCACGAGACGGGGGTGGCACTTCACCTCCTTGATCTACCGATGCACAAACAACACCGGAAGAACAATCAACACATGGCAATTGTGCAATGCATACAAAGATGATGATATGACCTTTTAAATGCACCCTAGAAGCTTTGAACATGACCAACAAGTTAAATGGGGTCCCCGTTATATTTATTGCATAATTTGGAAGAAACCCCATATTAAAACTTAATGATTATCATTACTACTAGAGCACATTATTGTAATTGTGATCGATGATGCATGATGATAATGATTTTGGATCACTCATGTTTTTCTGAGCATTTTGATATAAGGAACACATTTTTCGGAGGTCCCGATAGAAAGTTATTACTTTTATAAATTTCTCTTTTAAATTTATGATTATAATATTATTAGAAGCACCGTAATTCAAATTGTGATCGATGATGCATGATGATAATGATTTTGGATCACTCATGTTTTTCTGGACATTTAGGTGTATTACACGCATTTTTCGGATACACCGATAAAAGTTATTAAATCTCTAACTTTTCTTTTTAAAGTAACCATTGATGATTTAAATAGCAACAATATATAAATTATACATTTAGGCATACAAGGGTGAAAGGAAAAAGAAATATATTACAAATTTTTCTGTCCAGGCCGGAATTTCCGTTCCAAAAGGGCTCACGGGCCGGAGTTTCCGGTCCAGCCATTTTTGGGCCAGCAACGGCAGCTGCTGGATCGTGTCCGGAGTGGCCCCGGAGTTGGGCCGGAGTTTCCGGTTCGACACGAGAGAAAAAGGCAGCCCAAGCACGGCAACGTCGCGAGGCTACGGTGGCGCACGGCTACGGCGACGGCGAGCTAGCGCGGGAAGAGGAAGGGGAAGAGGGTGCTCCTGCACCAGACGCTCACCACGGACGCGTTGGGGTGGGCGGCGACGGCGGTGGTGCAACGACGACGACGAATCCGTCCGCGGCGGAGCTTCGGACGGCCGGCGGAAGGACGGCAAGGGCGCGGCGAGACGGCGGCGTCCCGCTTCAATTCCTCTGGCTAGGCGGGAGAGGAGGAAGAGGCGAACGGCGTGGTGGAGCTCGATTGGCTCCTTGCGCTCTCAAACGGCGGCGACGGCCACGGCGAGGGCGGCGGCCATGGCGACCCGTGGAGAAAAGGAACGGGGAGAGGAGCAGGTGTGGGGGTGGGGCAGCGTGGCCTAGGGGTCGTGGAGCTCCTCTTGCAGGGGAGGCAGAGCAGGGGGGGCCGGCGCGGTGCGGCATGGCCACGGCGAGCTGGTCCGGCGCAACGCGAGCTTCCCGGTCGCTACAGGAAGAAGACGCCAATTTTTGCAAACAGCCCCTGGAACTTTTGTTCCTTCACGGATAGGTCCTTTGGCCTTTTAAATTTAAAACCAGCACATTCTCTGATTTTATTTAGGCACCAGAACATTTATAAAAATCTGCAAAAATTTGGGCAGCCTCCCAATAACATGTAGAGGCACCACAAAAATTGGCATTGCCAAATAAATTGTTTTGGACCACATATGCTTAGAGGGTTGACTTAAGGCATTATTGCTAAATTTGAAAATGTTGCTCCTTTGGAATTTCAAAGCAATTACAAAATATTGTTTTGAGCTCTAGGAACTTCCTTGAAAAATATGACATGTCAAAGTATTGTGTTGTGCAATTTTGAGTGTCTCATTGTTGTGGAAGTTTTGTTAGAGCCCTTTGGCATTTGGTTTTAGCAACTCCATTTCATTTCGATACCAATGTTGTGTTAACTCAAAAGAGACCTGTTGAAGCATGGATGCCATGATGCAATTAACTCAAAAGTGGAAAAAATTACACAGGTTTTTAGGTTCTCAGCTTTGGGCTGTTACAAGCTCCTGCCGAGCAGGCCGCTGTCCTGAATTGGCGGCTGATCCTCCGAAGAAGCCAAAGAAGGTTCTCACGCCAGAGCAGAGGGCCTCCGAGAACCAGAAGTGGGGCGCCCCAAGGAAGAGGTAGAGAGCGGTTGCAGATGCCGCCGCTAAGGAGGAGGCTGCCAAGGCCACCTCCACCGCCGCAAGAAGGGTCAGGACAACGAGAGTAAGATCGTCTCCAGGGCCGCGCAAGCTGCCCTCCTCCTGATTGGCGGCATGGTTCCGCCCACAGTAGCAGCAGCCGCAACCGCGGCGGCCAGCTCCAACGCCTCGGCTGTCCGGCCACCAAGGTCGAAGTCATCTGCGACGACGCCCTCGCCACGGCCGCGGCCTGCGTACGGCTTCCTTCCCGGGAGTGTGCCGTCATGGTTCTCTCCAGAAGTGGAGGATTCGACGCCGACTGGTTCCGTGTTGCGCACCCTTGATCTCAATACAGCGCCTATGGCCGACTACTCACCGGCGCCGCAGACCAAGGCCGTGCTTGAGGCTGACTCGCCAAATGTCAGCCAGGGCCGCAGCCTGTTCGGCCAATTGCCAAGGCCGTCGCCGGGGGAGGAGAGGTACTACGAGGAGGACGGGGAGGGATACCTCCCGGACATGATCAACGACAATTGCCAAGACCACGATGACTACGACCAAGACGACTATGCCGTCGGGGATGATTCAGTCTTGCCGGCCGGCCCTGATGTGGTCAACATCGAAGCCGAGCCCGTTTTAGTCCATGGGCTCGAGACCCAAGCCCGGGTCATGAAGAGGAAGATTAGCCAAAGGGGCGCGACATTCACCCAAAGGGAGGATCGAGTTTGGAACGGCATGGCAATATGTTATGTTTTGTTTATTTGCCGGAACTATGTTATGTTTTGCGAAGTTGTATGCCGGCATGACAATATTCTTTTGAAACTATGTGATGTGTTTGATTGTTTGTTCAAATGATCAAACTATGTGATATATTTGTTTCTTCCTATATTTGTTTGTTTGTTCAAATGATCAAAATGTTAAAATCCTGGCCGGGGCGGACTGGATGCGTTGGCCCGTTGGGTGCAGTGGCCAGGGAGGGGCGGACATGGGCCGGACGCCTGCCCATTTGCCGACCCAAATATATAAATTCCGGACCAAATCGGAGTATGTTTGCGTCGGCCCGTTGGACACATCCTAAGTACACAACACTGTAAGATTAAGATCAACGGTGTCATCAGAATCCAGCAGTGTGAGTAAGGGACTGACTGATTTGAGTGATTGACAATTGTCTCGTTCTTATGGTGTGAAATCGGAGAGTTGACATATAGAAATCTGTACTGTATGGATGCCTCTATATAAACTGTACTAGCTCCGTTCCATATTTCTTCCCGTGGTTTTAATTCATATTTAAAACTAAAAATAAGACAAGAATTATGGAACAGGGGGTACTTTTCTTGGAATAGCCGACATGAATAGTGTAGGTACAGTTAGTAGTATCGTGTGACACATATTGGCAACCAATACGGGATGGATAAAATAATACTAGCAGTCTTTGTAACGATTATTTGCTATCAGGTGAAACAGAACCATATATATCACAATGTAAGGATCAATCAACCATACAAGATGCGTGAAATACACCTAAATCAAAAGAACAACAAGCAAAAAAAATTCAGAATTTTTGGACCTTGCGAAATATGTTTTTTCATAATAGGAGCATCTAATCCTACAAGTCAAAATGGATTTCCGCCGAAAAGAAGAGCAACATGGCTCATGGTCGTGGGCACCCAGGATAAAAGATAAACATAGAAAGAAACATTTAAAACCGAAGTTTTCACAAAAAAATAAGCATGTCAAGAACAATGGTGTGCAGTGAAAGAAATTCTTTTATAACTAGAAGCTTTGCTTGAATCCTGTACAGCATTGGTGTTGAGCTAGGTAGCAACTTCCCAGGGAAAGCTCCTAACTTTGCATCTGTACTGTATGGATGCCTCTAGGGAAGTGATGTATATATACCACCAACTAGTATGAATCTCAGCGAAGTACCGAAATATTCCCAACTTGCGCCGAAAGAAGAGAAGACTGCTACTGGATAGAGATAAAACTTCTACAACTCCACAATGGCGTCAGGCCTAAATTCGCGGTGTACAGGCCACAAAGGCACCACGCCTCCTAGGCTTGTAGAATCTGCCCACACGCGATGTCTTTTTTATGGTCTGTGGTGCTCTATCCTCCAACTCCAAGTAGCAGGTATCCAGTGGGATGGTGTTCCATCTGAAAATGTTCCAAAGGTTGTAAGCCGTTAATGAAAATTACAGCCATTTTGCTATAAGTTGGGTATTGTGTCAGCATTGAAATGGTTGGTTAATTGGGAATAAGCTGCCAAACGCAAATTCAGGCTGATACTTCCATGAAAGATGAAACAAGACGAGGCAAAATTTGGAGTGACAAAAGGACACTACATTATTGGTCCAACTCAGTAATCAAGAGTATTTGACTACACAGCGTATGGAGAATTGGGAAGAATATGGTACTAGTATCACATATGGTATTACAGATGCAATTTCAGCATACTAAAAAGTAACAGGATGATAAGAGCAAACTGCAGCACTACTGCAGTTTCAGTAGACTCAAAACGCAAAGAAAAACACAAACAAAAGACCCCGACTAGTATAAACTCAGCCCATAATTCTGTCTGCCACACCAAAATACCAATCACTAGACGCCAATGCAGCGTGTCCATGGCGCAGTCGGAGTCCATTCTTGAGCAACAACTCATTTTATCAAAGATACATCCAGCAGCAATGAAAGAGACGTCCACATATCCAGTTCTTAAGCAGAAGCCTTGTCAAACTTGAGAGGCTTCACAACCTCCCAGGTGAAGTCAGCATCGTCACGGCCAAAGTGGCCGTAGGCCGCGGTCTTGATGAACCTGTTGCCACCCTTCTTCAGGTCAAGGTTGATGCTGATCATCCCAGGCCTGAAGTCAAAGTTCTCCTTCACAATCTTGAGGATATCCTTGTCAGGGATGGTGCCGGTACCATAAGTGTCGACGAAGACAGACAAGGGCTCTGGCACACCAATGGCGTAGGAGATCTGCACAATGCAGCGGCGAGCAAGACCGCTAGCAATGATGCTCTTGGCAGCCTGCCTGGCAATGTATGCACCACTGCGGTCGACCTTGGTTGGGTCCTTGCCAGAGAAAGCACCACCACCGTGAGCTCCCCAGCCTCCATAGGTGTCAATGATGATCTTGCGACCAGTGAGACCAGCATCACCGTGAGGGCCACCAATGACAAAGCGGCCAGACGGGTTCAAGTGGAATATGGTCTTCTCGTCGAGGTACTTCTCAGGGATCACAGGCTTGATAACATGCTCCTTGAGGTCAGCTGCAATCTCGTCATTGGTGACGGTCTCGTCGTGCTGGGTGGAGATAAGGACAGTGTGCACACGTACAGGGACCATGGCACCACCCTCGTTGAGGTACTCAACGGTGACTTGGGTCTTGCCATCGGGCCTGAGCCAGGCACAGGTTCCATTCTTGCGAACTTCAGTGAGGCGGGCACCAAGCTTTGTGGCAAGCACATGGCTGAGGGGCATGAGCTCAGGGGTCTCATCGGTGGCATAGCCAAACATGATGCCCTGGTCACCGGCACCGATATCCTCAGGGTGCTTGGTGAAGTGTCCGTGCACGCCCTGGGCGATGTCAGGAGACTGCTGCTCGATGTTGACGAGCACCTTGCAGCGGTCAGCGTCAAGGCCAACATCATCAGAGATGAATCCAATGTTGCGACAGGTGTCACGCACAATCTTCTCGTAGTCGACCGTGGCCTTGGTGGTGATCTCACCAAAAATCATGACCATGTTGGTCTTGGTGCATGTCTCGCAGGCAACCTTGCTGTCGGCGTCCTGCGCCAAGCAAGCGTCAAGCACGGCGTCGGAGACCTGGTCGCAGAGCTTGTCCGGGTGCCCCTCGTTCACGGACTCGGAGGTGAAGAGGAAAGTCTCGGCCGCCATTTCTTTGCTTGGTGGTGATACAATTATCTACCTCTGCGGATTGCAAATAGGAATGAGCGAGTTAGATTTAAAACACTACAGTGAGACAGAAGGCGACGAATTGGTAGATCTGAAGGAATTTCTTCACGGCATATCTGCTTTCGGTAATTATACGCGTTCGTGGGTCGAATCAAAGACGGACAAAGATTTCCAATTGGTCTACTTGTTGACGAGATTTTAAAAAATGAGTAAAAAAACAGAACGAAGATCTAAAAGTCCATCGCACGACCGACAACTAATTTACAAATTTTATAGGGCGGATCTAATAGGCAGGAGACCAGATCCATATTTTAAATGACATGAGAAAAAAGATCCGATTTTTAGCACTCCCCAGATGAACTTGTCGGCTCCGAATTTCTAGACGACCACAGATTACACAACAAAGATGTCGTTTATCTAGTAACAAAAGCAAATCATATTCCTAGATTGCCCAGTCTTCTAGTCGAGAATCGAAACGAGCATACAGAACGAAACGCGCTGAAACCAGATCTAGGACACGAATCGCCACCAACCCTCCACACGCACAAAGATGAGAAATCTCGCACGGAAGAGCGCTCAAATCCAGATCCAGCAGACAAGGCGTTAAACAAGACAGACAGGAACAGAACAGTAATTGGGTGGGGGAGGGAGGAGGGCTCACCTTGAGCCGCCGCTGCAGCTGCCGCGCCGCGTCTGCTCGGGAGGTAGAGATGGGTAGAGAAGGGGGTGTGCACGGGGGATGTCAGGGACGGGGTGGAGACCCGGGATTTATAACAGCGGACGCGTCGGGTGCGGATCGTGGGAGGAGGAAGATAGTTGGAGAGGGTGGGCCCGCACGCGCGCGGGGGTGTGCGAGAGGGTGCGTAAAAAAATATTTGGCGACCTGCCACGTGAGGACTGCACAGCCAGTGAGTGCCACTCTCGCTGACTCGCTCGGCCTTTCGTTTCGTTTCTCCCCCACCTCACCTAACCCCGTGGCCACCAACCCCACATTGTGGGACCAGCTCACCAATTTTTTTTTTTTGACGTGACCAGCTCACCAAACATTTGCAAACCTTTGCTTTGCCGATTTGTTTCTTTGATGATGTTGAGGTGTTTTTTCACCTAACCCAATGGTTCAGCACAATCAACAGTCAAGTTGATACAGATTTATCTAAATACAGAGGTATCTAGACATATTAGAGTATGTAGATACATCGTTTCCAGACAAGGAGTAAATCGCACAACAACAATCAAATACTCACTCTATCCGGAAATACTGATATAGATTTATCTAAACAGGGATGTATCTACGCAGTAAAACACGTCTAAATACATCTGTATCTAGACAAATCCGGGTCAAATATTTTCAGACGGAGGTAGTATTTAAAATCATAAGTGAGCTAATTGCGTGAATGTTTCGCTTTAACCAAATGTTTTTATTTTTCATGAGAAGTAAAGAAAGCTCGATGGGAGGTGAAATGGTTGTGGCATTTTTGGCAAACGAAAAAACAAATTTTATTGTGTGAATTCGCCGAAAGGTTGAGTCTATGTAAATTATCAATTTAATTTGATGCAAGTATCGCAAAAAAAAAGTCATGCAATCCACCAAGCAAACAACGATTTTTATGATTCTAATAATTTGAATCATTGAGATTGTAGGCTAAGTCATTCCCCGCACAACTTCGTACGCCCGATCTCAGCCACATTGTAAGCTAAGTCATTTCTTCTTCTCGATGTTAAAGACAACAAAACAAAACATTATACTCTCTCCGTTCCGAAATACTTCCTCTGTTTCATATTAACTGACTCGTATATATGTAGACACAGATGTATCTAGATGTGTTTTAATGTTAGATACATATGTATTAACATATACTCCGTCGCGCCTAAATGTAAGATGTTTTACCTTATTTTTGTCCACACTTATCTAGACATGTTTTAGTGTAAGATTCATGTGAACCCTTGCACTAAAACATGTCTAGATACATGTGGGGCAAAAAATACTAACATGTTACATTTAGGAACGGAGTGAGTAAAATGTACCGGAGGGAGTACTCGACTCTGAATTCTAAAAGGAGCGTATCTAGACACGTTTTTTCACATGTCAAGATACACTCCATTGAGTTAATTATTTTTGAATTGATGGAGTACATATGTTAGCAACATGATCTAACCTGCGGTCAACACGATGAGCGGACAAGTCCAGTAGAAAAAGGACGAGTAGCACAGGGTTTTAGTCATGCGAGACTATTGTTTTGTGGCGTTGGCAAGAATCACGCCAGCACTCCAGCGCCTGGAGAGATTCCAATTGACATTCTCTATCAGGCGTTTCTCTTACTCCTTATTTTATTTTCATTCGTGGTCATAGCCTGTCATGGACTTTGTCGAGAAAATTGCCTGTCATGGACTCTTGGCTGGTCACTCGCCAGACGAGTTCGTGCCGTGCACTAATTCACGCAGAAGTTTGTCGCCAAAACTAATGATTAGATTAGCCACAGTGGGAGTATCATAGGTAGTATCATGCATACCATGTTGCTAAAAAGCTGACGTGTCACTGCAATTAATAAGGAGATAGATGATGGTGGTATCATAGGTAGATACCGTAACATAACGAATTTCGAGACAAGATGAGTATGCATGATTATAGGATACCACACATATGTTACTACCCACTATGGAGATAGTAAGTATCATATGCAAGATACTAGTGTATGATGTTTCCCACTATGACTAGTCTTAGCCAGCATGGTTCATGCGAGATGTAGCGGTTTATATATTTTTCTCAGGACAAAAATGGCTCTACTTTGAAACATCGCAATAGAGGATCTTATTCAATTTGTTTGACACATCTCCATGAGTCAAATTCTGAGAAGATGCCGGTCGAATTCGTTTTCCGTAGTTGTCAACTTTTCATCCACAACATTAATTTCTTACGATTTTTTTTGGAACCATTAGACTACCCATAGTGTGAGTAACTTCACTAGTAACATAGATGCTACCTAAGCAAAAAATTCTATGTGGCATGTAATTAATGAGGAGAGATACAAATAGAGTAACTTAGCTAGTTACTTGTAACACTAGTAACATCACACTTTTCAAGAAAAAATGAGTCTATAGAGTAATAAATGAGACCACATATGACACCACATTTTTGTTACTTTGCACTATGAGCGTAGTAACATAGTCTAGTAATATGTGTATATTACTAGTTGAAGTTACTCCCCACTATGGCTAGTCTTAATTCGTCTGTTAGGCCCAGCACAAATACGTACAGAGACGGATCCATGGGTAAAACTGTATCCATCTCACCAGGACAACCTGTGAGCCCAGGTTCATCCAGGACCAGAAGAGTAAGTTACGAGGACTCACGCGTTTTACGCTGTGAAATTGCTGGAGATTTTCCTTTTTTTTAATCGGGATGAAATTGCTGGAGATGGACCGGGTTTGCCGGTGTGGTCCCCTCGAGATCTTATCTGGCGAGCGGCGAGCCTGTTTCTGGCCCAGTCTCTCAGTGAGGAGATGCAACGTACCATGCTTAGCCCATACTTGATCCATTTCATATTGCTAGTGTGGGTGGGCCTGTGGCGCTGTGGACAAGAGCGGGAGTTCTGCAAATTAGGCGGCTGCGCTCGGTCGATTCATACGGGATTTTTTTTAAACAAGGCAAAAGTTTTACCTTTTATATTGACTAGGTAATATGCCCGTGCGTTGCAACGGTTAAGAAAAAATATGTGTTGTAGTGTTAACAGCCAACTTCTCAATTCATTCAATCACTCACAGATACATGGATTCGGTAGCTAACATAAGAACAAGCATGAAAGGGGAGGGAGAAACAGAGCCGAGGTGGGAGAAGAAGGAGCCGCCGTTGCCGTGATCCTCTGGATAACCTGTTCGTTGCCTACTGATTCGTATAAGTAGCAGCATAGCTCTTGGTGGGTGGGCTGGGCTGAGCCCATGACGACGGCCCACTAGCTGTATGCAGGCGAGGGCCCTAACATCCCTCCCTCCTTGAAACTCGGCTTGTCCCCAAGCCGAACCTTGTGAAGGATACTGAAGCGCTGACTTGCCGGGATCCCATGGTGTGTGGACTTCCTTGGTATTCCTGGAGTCGCGATGATAGATGATGTCGCTGCAGACCGTGTCAAAGGAGTATGCTTGGTTGAGGTTGCAGTCGCAGTCGATGTGGATGTGGTTGATGAAGGCAATGTGGTAGTCGTTGCAGACATTGACTTGGTCAGAGAATTCAGTTTGGAGAATGTTCCTCCCTCCTTGAGAAGGAGCTTGTCTGCAACACGTGGAGGACTCCAAACCATCCACAATCCATGCGACTAACCAGATCTGAAATGCATATGCAAGACGCAATGAAGACCCCTGGAATTGCTCATAAGAATGTAGAGCAGTAGTCACAGTTTTCTCAGAACTGTAGTGCAAACGTGCAGCCTCCCGGATCACATGACCACTGTGTGCCTTTAGCATGTTGCCATACCGAGAGAAGGGCAAGAGAGAGCTCGTGGAGATCACTGCCTTGTTTAGCGCCACTGAGTAATGCCATTAATTGACTTGACCATATCAGCATGATTGTTTTGTCCAATTGATTCCACAGTTCAAAACCAATCACATCAGTGACCTCCAGGAATGCTAGAATCAGAGTTTGGGAAGACTGTGAACTGTTGTTGTGCTTATTGTCATCAATAAGAGTGTATGTCGTTGTTGGCCTGAATCTTGGAGTGCATATAAGCCCAACAACAGCACTGTCGACCCAATAGCAGACAACCCTTCATTTGGCTTGAATGATATCCTCATACACATCAGGGAGCAAGTTGTCTTCTAAATCTGCACTAGCAATTTCAGAGCACCCCGATTGATGTGACCATGCAATCTTCCATTGGAAAAGGGCAAAACCACGCCGGTTAATATGGACAATAAAGCAGGAGACAAGCTTTGCAGCGGCAATCGGAACAGCGAGAAGCACAAACCCCAGCCGACTGTGATGATCCATAAAAAGAACACGAGTGGCTTCACTTGGCTTACATTCAGGTAGGAGCAAGCTACAACTAGTATACCGCTCTGCTTGAGAACAAGTCCACAATGAACAACCACCATTTTGTTGCCGCACATGTGATCCAGGAGCAAGCAGGTTGGTAACAGAGAGGGACAGTGCCCGAGCAACATGCCACTGGAAATAACCAAAGCACTTAGCATCAAATTGCCAGGCTATTTCCAATTGAAATAATGTCAAGCCATAGCGAGTTGCACTAGTCAGGTAGAGGAAACTGAACCGAGGAATTTGCCATAGCTGGAAAACACTTGTACTCTTTTTAATCAGACCACTCACTGTAAGTGTTGGAGATTCTGCGTATGGTTTCTTCAGAAAATTTTCTGGGGTGTTCAGGTTCATACCAAGAGAAGTAAATTGCCCCACTCGTTCAGCGGTTCGCCGCACACTGATGAACTTCTCTTCTCGGTCAAGCTCACATCGCAAGCAAATAATATGCAGTGTTTTAATCCAGGATAGACTGTCAGGGAAGGGGTAACTCACACCAACAACAACTGAAAAATCTCCATAGGTACCTTGAAGTGGTAGCATTGGTTCGGTGAGGTGCACACCATCAGGCAGGTCGCTGAAAGAGGGCCAGGGTATTGGTCGGAGCTTGCTGCTATCACACCAGTTCAAATACAGATAAGGAGGCGGCCATGGTGTGTGATACTGCATGTGCTCCTGGTGCCAGCTTGAGGACAAAGATGGTGGCGCAGATGGGATGAACGCAGACGCCAACGCATAGACGCCGATGTGTGGCCTTCCCGGCGATGAGGTGGTTACCGTGGATGTTGCACCATTGCTGGCCTCATCGTGGATGGTTTCGTCACTTGCTGCTGCGGCAGTGAGCACAGGGATGACGTCGACGGTGGCCATGGACGACATCGGCGCTGCTGCTGGGGTGGAAGAAGGCCTCAACTCCTTGGTGTCACTGCTTGGACATTTTGTCAAACAGGTCACGGGCACCACAACGTTGATGCTAGTATAACCAGCAGGGAGTGACCGTGAGAGACTCCTGGATGGTGGTGACCGGAGATGGGCGCGTGGCCGTCCTTGCCGACACGGTGACGAGCTCGGCCGTGGGTGTCGGCTTGGAGTCGTCGCAGATGCCATGCTCGACGGCGTCCTTGTCGTGGGCGAGCTCGGTGGACGACGCTGGTGTGGCTTGGGCCGCGCACTCTGTCGAACAGGATGCGGGCGCCACAGTGATGGTCTTCATGGGAGGCGCGGGAGCGACCGCTGGTGACGCGACGACGGAGGAGGCAAGAGCCGTGGGCTCGGTCAGCCCTGCTGACGCAAGGACGGGCTCGGTCATGCCGGTGCTCGCCGTCCCGGGCGCGGTGAAGCAGGCGGTGGTGTGGAGCATAGACCGGTTAAGTGTATCCATGCAAGCCCGCATGTTATCGGAGATAGCATCGAGATATGCCTTGAGCTCGGGATCCATGGCGAGATTGGAGGTGGGTGGAAAAATTTGGGGAAAAATTTGGACAGTTTCGGTGGTGGATGGATCGAGACCGGCTCTGATACCAGATGTTAACAGCCAACTTCTCAATTCATTCAATCACTCACAGATACATGGATTCGGTAGCTAACATAAGAACAAGCATGAAAGGGGAGGGAGAAACAGAGCCGAGGTGGGAGAAGAAGGAGCCGCCGTTGCCGTGATCCTCTGGATAACCTGTTCGTTGCCTACTGATTCGTATAAGTAGCAGCATAGCTCTTGGTGGGTGGGCTGGGCTGAGCCCATGACGACGGCCCACTAGCTGTATGCAGGCGAGGGCCCTAACATGTAGTTATCACCAGGAAGGAAAAATTAGAAATAGGTTGAACGAGATGACAATCATAGCGGTCATACAGCTCATAGTATATGGCGTCGCATGTGAGTTTTCTTGAGCATTACCTGGGCTTCTGAGATGTTCTTTAAGTACTACTATACCGCATGCTTTTTTCATGAAATAAGGATAAGGATATCTTGAGAACAATGTGCAATGAATCCTATTCTACAAAATGTACATTTTAATCCTAATTAACCATTGGTAGAATACTTCCGGTGGCCAATTGTATGAAAAAATAAATTAGGCTGCGTCTTTTCGAGAAAGGAAGTTTACCCTCAAAAGAAAAAATTCAAATTATTTTCAATCCATATTAGCCGGGCTGCAGTTGTTGGCGGCCGAGCGCCAAGCTGCACACCAGTGAAAGTGAAGAACCTGTGTCCGAGCACCGAGCGGTGTCTGTGCGCCGAGCTGGTTTGATACGCCGAACTGCTCTGCTCCTGTACACAGCGCCGAACCGCACCTGTACATCAAACGCCGAGCTGCACCCATCCGCCGGGGAACAGCCTATACAAATCCGCCAGGTAAAGGACTGTACGCCTATACACCTGTGCATTTTGGCACCTTCGACGGGCGATGGCTTGACGCAGTGAATACTTACTAACTTCCGAGTCGCGCTGTGTATGCATCGTCTCACACACGAAAGAAATCAAAGCACTTCGTGCGTTTTGGAACCTCCGACGGGCGTCGACTTGACGCAGTGAATAAATACTAACTTCTGAGTCACGTTCTGTATGCATCGTGTCACACACGAAAGAAATCAAACCATATAATTCAGACGAAACGAAGCAAGAGTAAAGAATGAGTGAATGTGAAATAATGTGATGCGTTAATTCAGTCAGGTTCAGAGAAGAAAACATGCAAAGACTGACCTCTCTTGGTGACCCTCATGCTCATAGCCGACGCAGGTGAAGATCAGACTCCGAACGACAATCCCCGGCGGCAGCCTCCTCTCCGCGCCGGCTTGGGTGCTTGTTCTTGCAAAATCTAAAACCTACAAAATTACCATCCATCCATTGACCATTCAGGAAGTTCAGAAAATCTATGCAATATACCGCCCTGAGCTGTTGGCATCTGAGGCAGGACCTTGATCCGAGGCACTACAAGTGTCGTTTGTGCTGAACGGGGCCGACCATGATCTGAGCAGCGCGCTGATGTCGCCTAAGTTGCAGTTGGCGGCACCGGTACTGCCGCTCCAAGGCTGTATGCCACACTGAAACTACGTGCATGCATACATAGCAACCTTAGCTCGGTCAGAGAATATACATTTTTCCTTGAGATCAAATCTTCGGTATTCGTGGTGGGAAATCAAAGCTAGTCGTCCTGAAATAATGTTTTGTTTACCTTTGTGTGATCGCCACAGGGAAAGAGATACCGATGAAGAACCCAAACGCCATGGCGGTAACGTCGTCAGGACTCAGAAGAGAGAGAGAGAGAGATGTTAGACATGGGCTTTACCATTTGGGAGGAGCATCAGCTTTGCGTCCATGGTCTCCAGACTGCAGCGCACGTTCACGTCTTCCTCTGTTCGTCTCTGGCTGCGTGTGTCTCCTCGACGCCCAGCGCGATGTCCTACTCTGCCGCCCTTGGCGAGGCCGACGCCACTGCCGTGGAGGAGCCCGCTCATGCTGCCGTTGGGCTGGTAGCTGTAGAAAAGCAGCCGGGTATTTCTGCCCCTGTTGGCCGCCCACCCAAACAGCCGCACGATGTTTTGGTGGCGGATGGATCCCAGCGCAGCAATCTCTCGCTGCAGAAGGCCACGCCGATGGTTACTAAAACTAGCCATAGTGGGAATAGGTAGTAACATGCATGCCATATAAGCAAAAAAAAATGATGTGGCAGCTAATTAATGTGGAGAGAGACAAATATAGTAACATAGGTAGTTACCGTAACATCACACACCCCAAGACAAAATGAGTCTACAACCTAATAAATGATATCATGCATGACACCACAAATAAGTTACTACGCACTATGGAGTTAGTAACATAGCGTAGTAACATAAGTATGTTACCACTCAATGTTACTCCCCACTATGAGGAGTCTAATGTTGATTGATTGCCAGCTAAGGCGAAAATAGGCAGAAAAAAGGGGACGATATTCGTGCCGATTTGATCTTTAATGATGATTTGCACGTTAATGCTGATTGATCGAGAGGGAGTTTGGCGAAGGGTAAGTTGGATGAAGCACTCTGCGCTATTGGTTGTGGACGAAAACTTTGACGTAAACGTGAGAACCAAACTTTTCTTTTAGATAGGAGAGACTAGCTAAATACCTGTGCGTTGCAACTATTCTATGAATAGTCATGCAATCCTTTTTTTTGTTATGAGGTGAGTGGTGACAAAGCACATCTACTAATTTTATCCTCATATCTACTCCTTTGATCTAGCATCACACTGGTTTTGTGGTTCGTTCTAGATCGAGAACCTTGTGGTTTTAACATGAAAAATTGGTGATAAAGGGTCATCCTCCGAATCTAAGTACTTGAGAACAACATTTTTAAAAAAATACAGGATAACATGATAGTTCTTATGTACTATCTAAGTCCCAAATTGTCATGTTATTAGCCCGCAGTTGCCCAAGAACAATCCTAATTTCAATCCACATACTAGAGCTGACTTGATGTTGAAAGCGAAACATGAGTTTTTCTTGAGAATTGCCATTATGTCCAGCCTCTGCAATGTACTCCAGTTTGTACCTGAAACACATAGGAAAAATAAAACTTTCAGACAACCTAAACTGACATTTCAGAATATCAGCAGGGCTAAAGTATTTATCACTAAATTTGGTTATTTCCTCTGAAAATGACATCCAAACGTTGGCTGATTCCCAATATTTCGTTCAGAAAACAACAATACTATTGAGACTAGAAATAGAAGCAAAAAATGTGGAGAACAACGCTGGTGGTTTCTCACCATCGTAGATCGTCAGATGGGGCAATCTGACAGTGCAAAGATGGGATGCATGGTAACTGACACGCGTTGCTGCAGGTCTCAGGTTGAAGACCTAGCACTTCTGGTGAAAGGATGTCGGGGAGAGGATATGAGGGCATGGGGGGAGAAGAGTTCCCTGGAGCAGAGCGGCGCAGAGAGGTCTCCAGTGCTGATGGCGGTTATCGGCAGCTACGTTGCTAGGTTTTGCATGGCCATCGATCGCAGATCGATGTGGAGATGTCAGCGTCTGGGAACGAAGGGTCCAGTGGAGCCGCCGCCAAGTCTTGCTACTCGTGGTGGGTGCCGCCATTACTAAGTATATATTATAGTAGTATATATAAAAGCTGGGCGAAACGGCGGCCTCTCCGCGGCCGTCTTACTGTAGCAGCTACAGTGTTACTGTAGAAACTACAGTGATCTACAGTGAGTCGATCTGAGCCGTCCGCTTGCGATCCAACGATCCGAACGATACGCACGTGATGTTTTTGCAGAAACCCCCTTCATTTATGAACAAACCAACCCGCAGTCCACATCTTTACGAAGAAAAGGACCTATAAGAAATTAAAGCAAAACACGATGACTTTTTTGCAAAAATGTCCAAAACGCCTCCCTTCCTCCTCCTTCTCCGCGCAACGCGGGAGCCGCCGCGGCGCCGCCGACGCGCTCCACGGCCGCTACGCGCCGCCGCGTCCAGATCGAGGCACACGAGGGGCTTCGCCGTCCTCGCCTCCGCCTCCTGCCCGCGTGCCGCCTGCCGGGACGCCAAATCCGCGGAGGAATCGCCGTCGCCGCGGACGCTGGCCGTCGCGGCTTCTGCGCGTCGCCGGCGCCGTTCCGGCGACCTAAAAGGGGCGGCGCCGCCGCTATCGGACCGCCCGTGCTCGCGCGCGTCCAGCGCGTCCACGCGCGTGTCCCAGGGCGCGGAGACGCGCCGCCGGCGAGCTCCGCCCCGCCGCGGCAGAACCCAGCCGCCGCTGATGCCAGCGTGACGTCGCGGCTGGTCTGGGCCGGCCGGCTGGGCCGCTGTTGGGCCGGGCAGGCTGCCAGCTCGGCCCTTTCTTTTTTTTACCCCTCTGTTTTTTTCTGCTTCTTTCTAAACTCTGAAATTCAATTAAATTTAAAAATGCAGAGTTCTCCCAAATTTCAATATATATATTCAAAACTAAACAAAATGTGGCCCACACAATTCTAAACTTGAATTTTCCACACAACAGTATCTTAAAGACCGAAATTTAATTAAAATTAAAGTGCAAATTTCTCCCAAATTTCATTATATACAAAACTAAACAATTTTTGACGCACATATTCCCAAACTTGAATTTTCCATACCACGATGTTCTCAAAGAAATTTAAACAAATTTTAAATTAGGAAAGGTGTAATTGGTCAAGGTGCAAACATTTTCTAAATTTCAGTACATTTCAATGTGGACACCTTCGCGTCATTCAGAAAAGTATAAATTTCAAAGTTCCCTTTCAAATTACTCAATTCATGCCAATTTCTAACAAATTATAAAAAAACAAAACATACTCATTACATATACTTTGGAACCTTCTCCGAAATATTTCAAACCTTCAAAATTCCAAAATAATACAGACCATCTTATGTAAACAAATTCAAAGAAATGACAAGGGTTACAAAATCAAACTCTTTATATCTACCCATCACAGACAAAATGTCAACAACATTTCAGAATGATAAAAAAAAAGCCAACTTTTTGTAGCAGAATGCAAACATATTTGAACATTTCAAATTGGTAAACTATCAAAGACAAAATACATACATTTCCTCTTATTATGTGAAGTTAAAATTAATATATACTCACACAATGCATTTCCTCTACTTATGTAGTTCAATCAAATACTTATTGCAACATAAATACACATTCCACCAAATCAATTAGCTGACTATTCGAACTACCCTAAAATACATCAACATCCCCATAAAAAAGTGCTTACTACTCTATAATATATCAACATGCTCAGATAAACAAATGCTAAAAATGTATGGAGAAAAACAAACATGTTTTAATATTTTCAACTGGCGAATATTCGGATAAAATCTAATCGCACTTCCTCTAATTACATGGAGTTAAACATATTAAATGCTCACACAATGCATTTCCTCTAATTGTGAACTCAAATTAAACATTTCAAATTGGTAACTATTTACAAGTAATATGCACCCCTTCTATTTATATGTACTCCAATTTAAAAACTTCACTAATTATGAAATTAAATTGAATAAATGTGTATCCCTACATATCGACTTCAATTGAATAAACGTGTATTCCCACAGATCAACTTCAAATGACTATTGACAAAATAAAAAAATAGAAACATTTTCCAAACATTTCTATTTGAAATGTACCAACATGCTCACAAAAAAAAAGTGAACTATTTGAGTCAGCATACAAACATATTCAGTGATTGCAAGTTGCTTAATATTTGGAAAACATCCAAATGCACTTCCTCAAATTACATAGTTTTTTTGCACATTCCAATTTGCTTAAGAATTTGACGCACTCTAAAATATATCAACATGCTCACAAAATTAAATTGCTTGTAACTCCAAGTAGATGCTTGTAAATTAAGTAAACTAGAATTTGACGCACTCCAAGTAGATGCTTGTAACTCCAAGAGAGAGTATTTATGCTAGATAGTGGGTTCATGTCTCCGTTTAACCTGGGACAGTGACAGAAAGTTCTAAGGTTGTGGATGTGCTGTTGCCACTAGGGATAACCTAACGATGCTATGTCCACGGGCATATGTGTTTGTTTACATTACGCACTTTACTTAATGCAATTATCCGTTGCTTGCAACTTAATACCAACGGGGGACTCGGATGACAACCCGGCGGTGGATTATTAGTCATAGATGCTGTTGGATAACGTCTATGTATTATGTCGTAATGCCCAATTAAATATCATAGTAGTCAACATGTCATGTATATGCATTGTCATGCGCTCACTATTCGTCAATTGCCCAGCTGTAATTTGTTCACCCAACATGTTAGTTATCTTTTATGGAGAGACACCACTAGTGAACTGTGGACCCCGGTCCATTCTTTTACACTGATTAAACAACCACAAACTGCAAACTGTTCCTTTTTCATTCTCTGCAATTTAATACTCATTTTCCACACCATACGTTTAATCCTTTGTTTTCAGCAAGCCAGTGAGATTGACAACCTCACTGTTTCGTTGGGGCAAAGTAGTTTGATTGTGTTGTGTGCAGATTCCACGTCAACAGTCCAGACTCCCTGCAAGCTATTTTTCTGGCGCCGTTGACAACCTTCTGAAGAGTTGCTGCTCCTACTGGTTCGATAACCTTGGTTTCTTTCTGAGGGAAAACTTGCTGCTGACTACATCATACCTTCCTCTTGGGGTCTCCCAACGAACGTGTGTTTCACGTCATCAAGCTATTTTTCTGGCGCCGTTGCCGGGGAGTAGAAGCTTCAGCAGACTCCTCTCTCCCGTCAACAGCTATTTTTCTGGCGCCGTTGCCGGGGAGACAGCAGTCTTCTGCAAGGGGAGTTTCACGCTTCCAATCTCTTTACTTTGTTTTTGTCTTGCTTAGTTTATTTTATTTTATCTTGTTTGCTTTCAATTATCAAAAACACAAAAAAATTAGTTACTTGCATCTAGTTTACTTTCAAGTTATTTTCTGTACTGTTTTTATTTCTGCTAAAATGAGTACTCCTGAGAACACTAAGTTGTGTGATTTCACTAGCACGAACAACAATGATTTCATATGCACACCTATTGCTCCACCTGCTGCTTCAGCAGAATTTTATGAAATTAAACCTGCACTTTTAAATCTTGTTATGAAAGAGCAATTTTCTGGTGTTAGTACTGATGATGCTGCTGTTCACCTTAATAACTTTGTTGAACTTTGTGAAATGCAAAAGCTCAAGGAAGTAGATGGTGATATTATTAAACTGAAACTTTTTCCTTTCTCCTTGAGAGGACGTGCTAAAGAATGGTTGCTATCTTTGCCTAGAAATAGTATTGATTCATGGACTAAATGCAAAGATGCTTTTATTGGAAAATATTATCCTCCTGCTAAGATTATTTCTTTGAGAAGTAGCATAATGAATTTTAAGCAATTTGATAATGAACATGTTGCTCAAGCATGGGAGAGAATGAAATCATTGGTTAAAAATTGTCCCACTCATGGACTGACTACTTGGATGATCATCCAAACCTTCTATGCAGGATTAAATTTTTCTTCGAGGAATTTATTGGATTCGGCCGCTGGAGGTACCTTTATGTCCATCACTTTGGGTGCTGCAACAAAGCTTCTTGATGATATGATGATTAATTATTCTGAGTGGCACACCGAGAGAGCTCCAACAGGTAAGAAGGTAAATTCTGTTGAGGAAACCTCCTCCTTGAGTGCCAAAATTGATACTATTATGTCTATGCTTGCAAATGGTCAAACACATGTTGATCCAAATAATGTTCCTTTAGCTTCTTTGGTTGCTCAAGAAGAGCATGTTGATGTGAACTTCATTAAAAATAATAATTTCAACAACAATGCTTATAGGAATAATTTTGGTAATAGCAATTATAGGCCCTATCCTTCTAATAGTGGCAATGGTTATGGAAATTCCTATAGTAACTCCTACAATAATAATAAGAGTGTACCCTCTGATCTTGAAGTTATGCTTAAGGATTTTATTAGTACACAAACTGCTTTCAATAAAACTGTTGAGGAGAAATTTGGGAAAATTGATGTGCTTTCCTCTAAAGTTGATAGTCTTGCTCTTGATGTTGACTTATTGAAACTAAAGAACATGCCTCATGATGTTAAAGAGAGCAAAACTCTCAATGCTATACAAGTTAAAATTGATAACAATGTGAGGATGTTAGCTGAATTGCATGCTAGATGGGAAAGAGAGGATGAAATTGCTAGAAAGAATAATATTGCTAGAGTTTATACTATTACTACTTCTGAAAAGCTTCAAACTCAAGTGTTAACAAACCTCCTACCATTAATGGCAAGATAGTTGGTGTTGGTAATGTTTCCACTTCTATTGCAAAATGTCCTAAATTGCCTGATAACTCTGAAACTGTCCTTGATAAAGATGCTGAAATTTCTAGCAATAAGGAAGAGAATAATTCCATTACTTTTGATATAATGACTTTGATTTTGATGGTTGCAATATTTCTGAAGTAATTAAGTTCTTGCAAAAGCTAGCTAGAAGTCCTAATGCTAGTGCTATAAACATGGCTTTTACTAAACATATTACTAATGCTCTCATGCAAGTTAGGGAAGAGAAATTAAACATGAAGCTTCTATCCCTAGGAAGTTAGAAGATGGTTGGGAGCCCATCATTAAATTGAAATTGAATGACTTTGATTGCAATGCTTTGTGTGACCTTGGTGCTAGTATTTCTGTTATGCCTAAAAGATTATATGATATGCTTGATTTAGCACCTTTGGAAAATTGTTACTTGGATGTTCACCTTGTTGATTCTACTATTAAAAAACCTTTGGGAAGAATTGATGATGTTCTTATCATGGTTAACAACAATTATGTCCCCGTTGATTTTATTGTCTTGGATATTGAGTGCAATCCATCATGCCCTATTGTGCTGGGAAGACCTTTTCTTAGACTGTAGGTGCTATTATTGATATGAAAGAAGGGAATATAAAATATCAATTTCCTCTCAAGAAAGGTATGGAACACTTTCCTAGGAAGAAGATTAAGCCACCTTATGATTCTATTGTTCGAACAAATTACAATGTTGATGCTTCTTCACTTGGTAATACTTGATGCATGCTTTGTGCCTAGCTAAAAGGCGTTAAAGAAAAGCGCTTATGGGAGGCAACCCATTTTATTTTTCTGCAATTTTTCTTTTATTGAGTCAAGGAGTTTGTTTACTTCTGTAGCAACTCCTTTGTATCTTTATTTTCTCGCATTGTTGTGCCAAGAGTAGCCTCTAATGATAAGATGATGCTTAATTTTGATTGCTGCGCAGAAACAGATTTTTGCTGTTCACTGTACGAAATTCCTAAAATCACCAGATTGTTAATTAAATCTGAAATTTTTGTGCGTAATCTTTATGAATGTCTGAAACTTTCATTAGTTCAGAGTTTCTCGATCTGAGCGTCGTAAGTGCCTCGAAAAAATTCGTCTTTGCGGACTGTTCTGTTTTAGACAGATTATGCCTTTTTATTTTGCATTCTCTCTTTTACTAGTGTTGAGTGAAATTCTTTTTTGGGTGGAAGAGCTTCACATAACATCAGTGGCTGTAGCTAATGTTTAAAGTAACAAATCATATTGCGTCTTTATAGAACATGTGAATTTTTGATTATGCACTAACCCTCTAATGAGATCTACTTTGAGTTTGGTGTGACGGAAGTTTTCAAGGGTCAAGAGAGAAGGATGATATAATAGGATCAAGAAGAGTGAAGAGCTTAAGCTTGGGGAGGCTCCCATGGATCTCCCCAGCATATTTCAAGAAGACTCAAGCGTCTAAGCTTGGGGATGCCCAAGGCATCCCCTTCTTCATCGTCAAAATTATCAGGTCATCTCTAGTGAAACTATATTTTAATTCTTTCACATCATATGTGCTTTTCTTGGAGCGTCTGTGTGCTTTTATTTTCAGTATTGCACTTTTATTTTCAATAAAGCTTGACTGGACCCTAGCATTCTTGATTGGGAGAGAGACACGCTCCGCTTTTTCATGAGAATACTCCTATTCTTCACTTATATTTGTTGAGTATTCATATCTAGCGCTGTTCAGCTTTTAGCTCTTGTTTTCATGTATCTCTTGTCAGAGCTATTAGCTTTCTTTTGTAGAAAGTACTCTCTTGCTTCACTTATATTTGTTTGGAGAGTTGATGAAATAAATTGATTGGTGTTTGGTTGGTTCAGAAAATGTTGCATGTGGTAATTGGTATAAGGAAAAACTTGCTTAATCTTGTAGATCACTAAAATGGATAACTTGATGCTTGTCAATTGTTTTGAGTTAACAAGTAGATCATGATTAAATTGTGCATCACATGAGTTAAGCCTATTAGTGAAGAACTACCGTAAAGCTTGTTGAAAATTTGGTTTGCATCGGTGGTACCTCTAAGGTCTAGATATTTTCTAATAACAGGGTTTGGTTAACAAGGAAGACGGTATGAAGTCTTATAACGTTTGCAATATGTTTGTCATATAAAACTTGGTGTACGGGTTGATATTCTTGTTTGCTTACATAACCTTGCTAGCCTAAACTCTGTACTGAGAGGGAATGCTTCTCGTGCATCCAAATCCTTGAGCCAAAATCCATGCCATTTGTGTCCACCATAACTACCTATATGTGGTATTTCCTTGCCACTCCAAGTAAATTTTTCATGTGCTACCTTTAAATTATTCAAAATGTTATTATTCCCTTTTTGTGTCAATGTTTACTAGCTCATGAGGAATTAGTGTGGTTATTCTTTATTCTATTTGTCGAGTGGACTTTTACACCTGGACTAGTGGCATATACATCCGCTTATCCAATAACTTGCAAAAAGAGCTGGCAACGGGGTGCCCAGTCCCAATTAATTACAACTTTAACCAATTAATTCTCTTCACACTTTTGCCCTGATTCATCAGTAAGCAATGACAAACAGTGAAATACCTGAATGTGTGTAAACCAAAGAGAAAGAGGGATGATCTGCCTTGCTGGTAGAAATAACGTCCTTCATGGGAGCCGCTCTTAAAAGTCCGTTCGACAGGTAGAATACTGTTCTCACCCGCTACCATTCGTTGACAATTAACAAACACCTCTCAAAAATAGATACTCCTCCATGGTATGTGATTGATGGAAGGCACCCGAGGATTCGGTTAGCCATGGCTTGTGTTAGCAAGGTTGGGAGGAGTATCAAATATTTTATGCAATCTCTATATGCTTTCAAAAACCTAAAAGCTCTAGCACATGATTTAATCCCTGCTTCCCTCTGCGAAGGGCCTTTCTTTTACTTTTATGTTGAGTCAGTTTTCCTATTCTTTCTGTCTTCCACAAGCAAACACTAGTGTCAACTTTGTTACAACATGCGTTATATGCAATGTATTGGACTTGTTATACTACTTTGTGTTGACAATATCCATGAGATAAATATGTTGAAAGTTGAAGCAAATGCTGAAACTAAATTCTTCCTTTGTGTTGATTAAATACCTTTTGTTAGAAACTATTGCTTTATGAGTTAACACTTATGCAAAACTGTTTGATGCTTGTCTCGAAAGTACTATTCATGAAAACGTTTAGCTTGTGTGATTCATTGTTTACTCATTATCTATTTGGTAGCAAATTATAGACCATTGACTTGGATCACTTCATTCATTTACATGTGCCTTGCAATATTATATGATCAAGATTATGATAGTAGCATGTCACCTCAAAAATTATTTTGTTTTTATCGTTTACCTACTCGAGGACGAGTAGGAACTAAGCTTGGGGATGCTGATACGTCTCAAACGTATCTATAATTTTTGATGTTCCATGCTTGTTTTATACCAATTGCTACATGTTTTGCATCTACTTTATATCACTTTTATACATTTTTTGGGACTAACCTATTAACAAGATGCCGAAGTGCCAGTTCCTGTTTTCTGCTGTTTTTGTATTCCAGAAAAGCTAGTCTGGAAATATTCTCGGAATTGGACGAAACTACACGGGGGTCCTATTTTTCCAGAACACACCTGACGGAGCGAAGGAGCAGCAGAGGAGGGCCACCAGGAGGCCACACGCACCTAGGGCGCGGGCCCCCCTCTGCCGCGCCCTAGGGTGGTGTGGGCCCCTCGGGGGTCCGCAGCCGCCGCCCTTTCGCCTACTTATTCCCCCCGACGCGAAAACCCTAAGTACCTGAGCAAATATCCACGAAAAGTTCCAGAGACGCCGCCGTCGTCAACCCTAGCTCGGGAGGGTTCAGAACCTCTTCCCGGCACCCTGCCGGAGAGGGGAATCGTCACCGGAGGCTTCTACATCGCCATGCCTGCCTCCGGAGTGATGCGTGAGTAGTTCATCCTTGGACTACGGGTCCATAGCAGTAGCTAGATGGTTGTCTCTCCACTTTGTGCCATCATGTTTAGATCTTGTGAGCTGCCCTACATGATCAAGATCATATTATTGTAATGCTACATGTTGTGTTTGCTGGGATCCGATGAATATTGAATATTATGTCAAGTTGATTATCAATCTATCTTATATGTTATTTAAGATCTTGCATGCTTTCCGTTACTCGTAGATGCTTTGGCCAAGTAGATGCTTGTAACTCCAAGAGAGAGTATTTATGCTAGATAGTGGGTTCATGTCTCCGTTTAACCTGGGACAGTGACAGAAAGTTCTAAGGTTGTGGATGTGCTGTTGCCACTAGGGATAACCTAACGATGCTATGTCCACGGGCATATGTGTTTGTTTACATTACGCACTTTACTTAATGCAATTATCCGTTGCTTGCAACTTAATACCAACGGGGGACTCGGATGACAACCCGGCGGTGGATTATTAGTCATAGATGCTGTTGGATAACGGTCTATGTATTATGTCGTAATGCCCAATTAAATATCATAGTAGTCAACATGTCATGTATATGCATTGTCATGCGCTCACTATTCGTCAATTGCCCAGCTGTAATTTGTTCACCCAACATGTTAGTTATCTTTTATGGAGAGACACCACTAGTGAACTGTGGACCCCGGTCCATTCTTTTACACTGATTAAACAACCACAAACTGCAAACTGTTCCTTTTTCATTCTCTGCAATTTAATACTCATTTTCCACACCATACGTTTAATCCTTTGTTTTCAGCAAGCCAGTGAGATTGACAACCTCACCGTGTTGTGTGCAGATTCCACGTCAACAGTCCAGACTCCCTGCAAGCTATTTTTCTGGCGCCGTTGACAACCTTCTGAAGAGTTGCTGCTCCTACTGGTTCGATAACCTTGGTTTCTTTCTGAGGGAAAACTTGCTGCTGACTACATCATACCTTCCTCTCATACTCTCCCAACGAACGTGTATTTCACGTCATCAGCGCCGTGCCAACGCAACAAAAATCTACACTATATGCACGAAAACAATTTAATTCGGCCAAAATTTGAAAATACGGAAAGAAAAACACTTGCTCCAATTATATGGACAAATAGATGGAGTTGAATTTCCCAAAACAAACTCCCTAATTATGAAATTCAGTTCGACAAATGATCTTTCGCACCCATTATGGACTTAAATTACAAATTGACAAATAGACATAAACATTTTCAAACCTTCCAACTTGCTTTAAGATTGGACATACTCTAATATATATCAGATTTTTTTTCTTTGAAAAACAATTTGAGTAACTGTTAAACTTCCGACATGTGGGCCTACCCTATTTAAGCAGATTAGAAACAAAAATTGTAGAGGTAAAATTCTTCTTCCAAAAATCAAAACGTGTAAATATAAACAACTTTTGAGCATGTACATTTCCAAAAACAAAGTTTCTTCCCCAAGTTTTCACAAATATGGCAAATATATGAACACTAACACAAAAAACTTCCTTCCTCTAATTACGTGGAGTTACATATATTAAACGCTCACATAATGCACTTCCTCTAGCTGTGATCTCAAATTAAACATTTCAAATTGGTAAATATTTGGAAATAATATGCACTCACACTAATTACATTAAATTCAACTGAATAAATGTGCGTTTCCCACAGATGGACTTCAACTAACTACTGATAAAAAATAGAAACATTTTCCAACCATTTCGGTTTTATATGTGCCAACATGCCCACAAAAAAATAAATCTAAACTATTTAAGTCAACACACCAGCATTTTCAGACATTTCAAATTGCTTAATATTCCAATATTCCACAAAATATAACACAAATGCTCAAAAAAAAAACTAACTACTGACAAAAAAATAGAAACATTTTCCAACCATTTCGATTTTAGATGTACCAACATGCTCACAAAAAAAAGTGAACTATTTAAGTCAACATACCAACATTTTCAGACATTTCCAATTGCTTAATATTCCGATGGTCCACAAAAATATAATGCAAATGCTCAAAAAAACAATATACTAATATCAAATTACAAAAATATTACAACATTTCATTTTGGCCAATATTTCGACACCATACGAACGAACTTTCTGCAAATGTAGGATCAAATTCAAATGGATTTTCCTGATTTCACTTAAAAATTGACGTCGAAACGCAAACATGATTGACCATTTTGATCCACTGAATATTTGAATATTGTATTTCGATTCACTGAATATTTGAATATTATATACAATATATCCGAAATGCACAAAAAAATGCTACCTATTCATGACAGAATAAAAACATGTTCAAACATACCAATTTAGCTAACATTTTCGTTAACAAAAAATATATATAGTGCAAAAAAAAAATCAAGGGCGTGCCGTGATGGCACGCCAAATTCAACTAGTAAGTATATCAAAGCTGTGCGATTTCTCGCCCTGAGAGCGGCCGAGCTACTGTAGCAGCTATAGTAGCACTGTAGAAATGAACAGTGTTCTACAGTGCCATGATCCGGCCGTCGATCGGCGATCGGACGGTTCGCACGACACGTCCATGACGGTTTTACTGCAGACGCCCTACCAAAACCATTAATAAACCCGTAGTACAGGAAAACGCGAGGCGAGGGACCGATTTGCAATTAGCGAAAAGTTCAAGGACTTTTATGCAAACTTGCCACATAGCCTCTCCTTCCCCTCCTCTCTCCCGCACGCGCCCGCAAAGTCGCCGGCGACGCCGCCGTGCTCCGCCGCCGTCACGGCCTTCTTCCCTCGAATCGACGGGCGCGACGAGCTGCGCCGTCGCCTGCTCCACCTCCTCGCTGAGCATGTCGTACTGGGACGCCGACGTGGAGCCGGATTTGCCGCCGCCATGCCGCAGCTCCATCCGCCGTGTCCGTGCTCGCCGCCGGCGCTCCGGCGACCATTTGGTCACTACTGCCGCCCTCCCGGCTCCGCCGCGCCTCCCTCGCGCGGATCCGCGCGACTCCGGCCTCACGAGCGTGCTGAGGCGCCCGTGGCCGTGCTCAGCCGAGCTCGACCACCGCCGCCAGGTGATGTCACGGATGACGTCACCACGCCGTGCCTACGGGCCTGGGCTGCCCGACTGGGCCGCAAGTTGGGCTGGGCTGGCCTGGCCCTTTTTTTTACCCTGTTTTTCTTTTTCTGTTTTTTCTTATTTAAAAACTTTTGTAATTTTTTGTGTCCATCTAAATGACTAAAAAAATGCTTACAACAGAAAATAATAAAAAAACTTGAATGTTCCCTATCGACCAATATTTGGAAAAGTTTGTGGAAAAAAAACAAACATATTAGACCATTTAAATCCAAATTTGAAATTTAAATCTCAACAAAAAGAAAAAAACTCTTTGAATCCCCATGATTTTATGACCGTGACATGTGACGTTTCCCACTTTCAATAATTTTTAATATATAAACATTTTAAAAATCGCAGATTTTTCCCCAATTGCAGCAATTTCAAAATCTAAGCAATCTCTAAAATCCAACCATTTTTAAAACGATTTTTTCCCCAAATTCCGATGATTCCCATACTAAAACAATTTCAGAATGTTGCCATTTTCGCCTACTAATATAAAAAGCACGTGCCAGTGAACATAACTTTAAAAATTACATGAACTTCCAAATTCCAAAACAAAAAAACAAACAAACTTTCCAGATGACCTAACAAATGGCTATATTGTATTTCCAAACAATATTACCTACTGCCAAATCAAAAAGGAGAAAAAAAAACTATCGCGATGATTTCCAACCGATAGATATTTAACCGCACCAGATAAATTAACATGAATTTCATCCTTTTTCGAAACATTTTTTAGAAAAGTTAAGTTTGTGACAAGTGGTGCCCCTTTCTTCAGTAATTACCATAAAATAGAAAACGTTCAAAGTAACTCCATTTTTATATTTAAACAAATTAAAATACGCCCTCTAATTAAATATCAGACTTACCGAATTCTCATGCGATTCATTTACTCAGATTATAGAGTCAAAATAGATATTTATGATGCAGACATATTTGACCATTCCAATTCACGTAATTAAATTAAATATTTATTCCAAACACATGCATACTTCAACATTCAAAACCACTAAGTACCTACAAATATTTTAAACGACAAATACCACCCAATTTGAAATTTACCATAGCAACGCGGCATAGAAGTTTGAATATTTCAAAATTTTGTTTGCCTTGCAAATCTAACCAATTTGCAAACATGAAAACAATTCGAAACAAGTAAAATGAAAACGATTGGTTCACTCTCGAAATAACTCCATAATTATGTACTCACATTTAAGAGAATACCTGATTACATGAATATTCCGACAAAATGCAAACCATTCCCTCTAATTACGCACTGATTCCAAATTGAATTTAATCTAAGTACATTATACAAATTATAACTATAACCTTTCTTCACAATATATATAAGGCAACCAACAAAAAATACAAACTAACACAAAATATTCTCAGCAAGAGCGCGTTATAGAATTCAAATAAATAATTATGGTATATTACAAATATATCCAGCCATTCCAATTTGCTAAACATCTGAAAACACTCGAAATGACACACTGCTTATTTCTTTATGCGTTTTCATTTTCCCTATTATTTTAGCTTTTTCTTCATCTTCTCCCACTGCCCCCTCCCTTACAAAATTTATTAATACTTGGCCTAATTATAAATTTCACATTTGAACCACACGAGTGCAACACACTTTACAATTTCGAATTGCTGAGGAATTGGAGACACTCTAAAATATATCTCGCAAATTGCATTCTCCCGAGTTCAAATAAATATTTATGGCATACTACAAATATATTCAACATTTCAAATTTACTACATATCTGAACATGCTCGAAACGACGAATTGCTTATTTCCTTCACGTGCTTTTATTTTTCCTATTATCTTATCTTTTTCTCCGCCCTTTCCCACTGCAACTAAACTTACAATTTTATTGACAATTAGTCTATTTACAAAATTTACGTTTCAACTACACGAGTTGTGACAATATACAAACATTTTCCAACATTTCAACTTACCAAACAATTCGACAAAACCTAAATGCATTCCTTCTAAATAAATGAATTTGAATTTACAAAATACTTATATACTATATATCTCCTGATTAAATAGATTAATTAAATATCGATGTCTAGCTACAAACACACTTGACCATTTAAATTTGCTAAAAAAAATTGAAGTTACTCCGAACGACAAAATTACGAAGAGACCTGTTTATATTTAATTTCACCGAATATTTTTTCCATGATCTACAAAAGATAAAAGAAATGTGACATATTCCAGGTTTTGTTTAAACAAAAGAAATCTATGTCGAACTACAAACACACTTGAACATTTAAATTTGCTAAGAAAAAATGAAGTTACTCCGAACGACAAAATTACGAAGAATTTTAGCATTTCAAACCACAACATTCCGGATGGGTCTACTAAATGATAGAATATAAGACCTGTTCATATTTAATTTCAACGAATATTTTTTCCATGATCTACAAAAGATAAAAGAAGTATGAAATATTCCATGTCAACGAATATTTGTTTCCATGATCTACAAAAGATAAAAGAAATATGAAATATTCCAGATTTTGTTTAAACAAAAGAAAAAGATAAAAAAAGAGGTACTATTTCTGCAATGTTCCAATTCCTTAAACAAATGATAATAGAGTCATTGTTTCCAATACTCCAAATGCTTCACACCTCACTTAAAAATATCGTCATTTATCTAAAAACTACAATTACTGTTCCACTTTATAATAACAAAAAAAAATGTTTGCAAGTTGCAATTTGTCTAACATTTGAGCGAATACTCCGATATTCCATAAAATAAAACCAAAATGCTCACCAAAAATATCTACAATGTACTAATAAGAAATACCAAATTTATTTCAACATACTAAGTTAGCCAACATTTGCTTTACCCAAATGTGGAATCAAATTCGAATGGATTGTTCTGAATTCAACTAAATATTAACGTCGAAATACAAACATGTTCGAGCATTTCAAACCTTCAAATATTTGAATATATCAGAAATGCACACAAAAAAAATGCTACCTATTCATAAGAAAACAAACAAATATTTCAACACTTCAATTTAGCCCACATTTTGGTTAAAAAAATACATATGTTGCACAAAAAAAAACACAAATTTCTTCTATAGTCAAATAAAATCAGCAGAAATAACATCAGTAGTATCATTCAATATGATAGACCGAATAATCTTTTTTGCTACAAACCATCCTACTTAAATAGAGTTTACTAAATGCCGCAAAATCAGTAGCTTCGACTATATCCGCCAGAAAAAATTGAAAAGATTCATCAAAACGATCGCCAAAAAAAAATACAAATACCCATTTATATCATGGGCTCAAAAATATTAACATAAAAGTAGCACAAATGTAAATATTAGGAAACAACTGTTAAAAAAAATCCCAGACCAGTATATTGAAACTACAAATCAAATTCTAAATAGAACATGCTTAACATAATTTATAACACTATAAACGTATTGTTTTACGGTATTTAGATAATTCTGCAACACTACTAAATGCTGAATTGACTACTTATTGAATGTGACCAAATTACAAAAAAAAAGTATTTAAAACATTCAAATGCCTTCAAAATCCACCAAGAAAAACAAATATATTAATTCAGCAAGAATTTTCTATTCAAACATACTCATCCAAAAAAATATGAAAACATAGCAACATAACTACACGCAAAAAATGCTAACATTACGTGCCAGATTGCCGAAATTCAAATTCAAAAATTCCAAACAAAAATGCCTTCCAAAAAATGGCATCAAGGGCGTGCCGTGACGGCACGCCAAATTCAACTAGTTGGAGGTCAATGGCGGAGAATGGTGCCACTGCTCGACGATAGTGCTGGTGTAGTTGCGTGGCAGCCTGCGTGGCGAGGAGGAAGAGATCGAGGTTGGGGCTCTCTCTTCTCTCAGGCGACTCTAGATAGGCTGAGATCGGGAAGTGAGGAGTTTTTTTTAACTTAAAAGGCGTACTTTATTTCAAGCTTAACAAATATACATCGTCCAGTGCATCACGAGCCACCGAGTGGGGTGGAATACCCTCCCAGCTAATTATTAAATCAGAATCATAGCAAAGCCTAACTAGGTTGTGTGCCACTTTTATTTGTCTCCCTTGGGCAATGTTGAAAAGAAACATTTCCAATTCCTCCCGCTATTTGGAAGCAATCAGCAAGTATAGCAGTATACGGACTCCAAAGCTCGATCAGGCCAGCACATGCGTTTATAAATTGGATTATTTCCGATCAAGATTCTTTTGGCAATGAGATGGTGAGAAGAAGAAGTACAGACTGGCTAAATGGAATGTTGTTTGTCGCCCTAAAGATCAGGGAGGGCTTGGTATTCATGACCTTGATGTCAAGAACTCAGCCCTCCTAGGTAAATGGCTTTTTAAGTTGCTTACTGAAGAGGGGATATGGCAAACACTCCTTAAGAGAAAATACATCGGCACAAAGGCGGTATCACAGGTATATTGGAAACCTGGTGACTCCCACTTTTGGGCTGGACTGATGGCGACAAAGAAACATTTCTTTCGCTTCGGGGTATTTAATATTAAGGATGGCTCGGAGATTAGATTCTGGGAGGACAAATGGTTAGACAACACCACCCTCCGGGATAGATATCCAGCCCTATACAATATTGTTCGTCATAAGGGAGATACCATTGCCACCGTCATGCAATGCTCTCCTCCGAATGTGACGTTCAGGCGAGATTTGTTCGGACCAAGACTAGCGTCTTGGAACGCCCTGCTGGCACGGTTGAGATCAGTTCAACTCACACAGGGCCCCGATGAATTTCGTTGGAATCTATGTGAGAATGGTAAATTCTCTGTGGATTCCATGTATAGGGCGTTAGTACATTCCGATGTGCCAGTTGATGATAATAAAAAAATATGGCAAATGAAGATACCACTTAAGATTAAAGTATTCACGTGGTATCTTCGTAGGGGTGTCATTCTAACAAAGGATAACCTTGTTAAACGAAATTGGCATGGAAGTACGAAGTGTATGTTTTGTCCACATGAAGAGACAATAAAACACTTATTCTTCGAGTGTAGTTTCGCACGTTCTATATGGTCAGCCATCCAAATAGCGTCTAACTTATATCCACCCAAGTCTGTTGCCAATGTTTTTGGTAACTGGCTACATGGGATAGATAAAAGGCTTAGAACGGTTATTAGGGTGGGAGCGATAGCTGTTATATGGTCGCTTTGGCTTAGTAGAAATGACAAGGTTTTCAATGATAAAAATGTTTCTCATATGCAGGTACTCTACCGTTGCACAAGTATTCTCCGTATGTGGTCCACCTTACAACGTGTGGGACATCGAGACCTCTTTATGGAGGCGTGTGCACGTCTGGAGGAGGTAGCAAGGGACATTTTCTCACAACATGGGTGGCCGCTTGATCGCCGCATTGGACCTCCATAGGCCGTCGAGATTAGCCATGACATAGGCGTTTTACATTATCTTGTTGGTTGTAATGCGTCTATTGTTGCACAACTTTTTACTTTCTCTGTTGGATTGCGGCTGTGTGCATTTTTGATGCAGAGGCCGGGTGTAATGCTTAAACTTTTTGAGTAATAAAGCCCTTTATCTAAAAAAAAACATGCGTTTATAAGCTCAAGACTGTCAGACTCGACAATAACATGATTGCAGCCAATTTGTTCCACAAGCTTCAGACCACTCCGCAAAGCTTCAGCTTCAGTCGTAGCTGCATCTAGGAGGTTTATCAGTTTTTTTTCGAAAAGGGCAGTCCCAGCCTCTACATCAAAATGATGCATACGGCTTGCTTTATTAATTTATTAAGAAGTTGTCCAGCCTATTACATCACGGATCACAAAGGGTTGATACATATATCAACCAACGAAACAAAGTACTAGGTGGAGAAAAATTATTCATATCTCTAATATCTTCTCAAAACGCCAGCCCGCACGGTTGTAGAATTCCTTCGCGACAGATTCCAACCGGATACATCCAGACTCTATAACATGGCGTTGCTTCACTGGTTGGAGATAGGACCATGATCGGATCCAGTGGGTGATCACCGGGATTACCTGCAAAAATGAGGTTTATCAGTGGTGTCGCCATTCCCGCAATTGCTTCACCATGGTTATTGCGGATCATAACCCCCGACGCCCCGGTTCCATTTGGAAAGAAAGCAGCATCTACATTTAACTTATATAATGATTCCTTGGTGGCTTGCACCAGGACTTTTCCTTTGGAACTGAAACCTCAGATGCACGACTATAGTTCAGCGTCAGAGCTTGGATGGAGAAAGCTGAACTTGCAGCTAAAGCTACCTTTTCACCCTTCACCGCTTGACACCTCTGCCACCAGATGTACCATGCTGCTACTACCACTGTCTCCTGAATGCCGAGCAGACCAAGTACAGGAGACTTCATTCTCTTGCTTCGGATAATATTTTCAAGAACAACAGAGCCCGAGCGATCCGAAATCAGAGCATCCCCAATAAACAGGTCCAACCCCAAAGCTTTCCACACCACCTGTGCTCGTTTACAAGAAAAAATAAGGTGCCTTATATCTTCAGCCCCCTGTTTGCATATAGGGCATTGTGCTGAAACCTTGATATGCCGGTTAGCAAGGATACACATTCCAGGAACAAGCCCATGCAGTGCTCTCCAAGCAAAAATAATAATTTTTGCGGGTACCTTTAGCTTCCACAAAATGTCCCAAACTGGGTTATGTGCGTTAGGGCCCTGTCCATCATGTCTCTTCATCATATTTCCGAACTGATGCTCCCATTCTGAATAATACGCAGACCGGACTGAGAAGGTATAAGTTTTTGTTTTATGCCATGCTACAAAATTCTCATTAAGGTGTGAGCTTATAGGAATCTGCATGATTCTCCGGGCATCCAGAGGGTTAAAGTTCTCTCTAATAGTCTGCTCATCCCACTGGCCCGAGTCAGGGGTCATCAGTTCATCTACTGACCTCAATAAACAGTAGCCCCTTGCAGTTTCAATTTTCCTTGAGGAAGTGTATGTATCTACTAGTGTATGTATCTACCACTAGTAGGGAAGTGCCTTTCTGTGGCGCACCAAAAAATGTTTCTGTGGCGCACCATGGTCGGTGCGCCACAGAATCCTCGCCACAAAAATATGATTTCTGTGGCGCACGGAACCATGCGCCACAGAAAGCAGACAATTCTGTGGCGCACCTCTAGAAATGCGCCACAGAAATATTTTTCATGCGCCACAGAAATAATTTTGATTATTTGTTGTATTTGACAATAATGTATCTGCGGCGCACTTTAGTCGTGCGCCACAGAATATGGTGCGCCACAAAATTATTTACCGTGCGCCACTAAATTATTTGCTGTATATATTATCGATTATTTGCTGTATTATCGATTATTTGCTGTATTTGACAATAATACAGGTATATTACAATATTTATACAGAAAATAATAGAAACAGTAATATATTTTGACACGGTATTAAAACAGACAGATAAATATGTCATCACATCACTTAGAGCCCGAGATACATACATATATAGTACAAGCATATGCATTTAACATTGGCATATGCATTGGGATAAGTCATAGTTCAAGCATATGCATTTAACATTGGCATATGCATGAAAATAACCAAGTACAGTGGAAACATCAGTCTACATAGATAAGTGGACAAGTCAACATAAAATATAGTACAGAAAGAAGTGGACAAGTCGCTCTATGGGTCGTCGTCCCTAGGCCTATCCAGCTGAGCCCAGTACATCGGATCTGCGGGGTCATCAGTGTCCTCGCTCCCCCACGCCTGACCCGAAAGAGTGCGGAACGGAGGTATGCCGTCCCGCCTATTCACCTCGACCCAGTGCCTAGGGTCGCTGTGGTGATAAGCATCGGGGTTCGGCGGCCCGAACATCCGCAGTAGCTGCTGCTCCGACTCCTGCCACTCCTGGTGCCGCTGCTGCTGCCGCTCCTCCGACGCCTGCTGTCGCTCCTGCTGCCGCTTCTGCCGCTGCTGCTCAGAGTCGGAATCCCAGTCCTTCTCCCATTCCTCCTCCTGCTGCTCCTCTTCCTGCTGCTCCTCCTCCTCCGCCCAGATCCCAAGAGAAGTGATGTCGTCATCAGTAGGACCGGCGCCGTGGGAAGGACCGGTGCCGTACGAAGGACCAGCACCGTCAAAAGGATTAGCGCCGAACTGCTGGTAGGACATCAAGTTTGGCTCGTTCTGCAGGAGATGCCTCACATACGGGTCGTCTTGGGGGCGTGCGTTGCGACGTGCGATCTGCGCCTCAGCCAACCTGTGCTCCATCTCCTTGGCCATTTCCACCTGTCTGGTCCCATCCGGTATGAACTCATTCACACGGTGGCGATCCGCTGGGTAGTTCAGATCCTTATCTTTCTTCTTATCACTGTACTCATGTACGGCGAAATAATCATAGGCGCGTGCCGCCTCCCCGCTGTATTAAACTGCCCAGCCTAGTGCTTCCTCTTGTTGATATGGATCTGACATCCATACACGTACCGACCAAGCTTCTTCCTATAGCACGCCGTCACACCCTTAAACCCGGCCATTCCGTGAAACTAAAACATATTAAAAACAAATTCATTAGAATCAAAAAACTACACAACTATATATTACAAACTACACAATGTGGAAATTACACAATATAAACCAATGAACAGAACTAAAATTATTTTTAGCAAAGTCATGCCAAAATTATATTCATGCATGTAGGGACATTGATCAAATATGCAAAAGTATAACTAATACATCTTGATCCCATGAATAATTTGGTCCATTTTTATTTAACCCTAATACATCGCGAATAATATCACTAATACATGAACCTCTGAAACTAACTTCGACCGGGTCCTGAGCCGCGGGCGCTGCGCATCCAAAGATAAGGAACCCTCACAGGGTCATAGCTCACGTGATGAGGAGGAACCCTCTGAAGAAACGACCATCCATTGTTGTACTGCCTATCCAACAAATTCATGTAGCGACGGACGTGCTCGTCCTCCTCCCTGATACGGCGATGTACCACCTCCTCGGGGGCCGGCTCCCTCTGCACGAGCATGGCCCACGCGACCGGCACCAAAGAAGATCCAGGTCGATGACGTCACCCGGATTCCTCACCAAGATACGCGTCCCGGAAGGTAGCACCTCCCAGTGCCAGCCCGACGGAGTCCAGTCGCGGACATCGCCCCTCTGGTCCAACAGTGACATCATCGCCGAGAACAATAAACTAAAAACACAATTTTTAAGTAGCAAGCAAATTTAAATAACGTACAAATTCATAGCAACTATCAAATAACATAGTACCATATCAAATTAATATCAACAACACAATTTTCAAACTCATTTTAAACAACAAATTTTCATAACAACAATTTTTTTCCATCATCTATTTTTTTTACATCTAATTTGCTCCACTATTTTAAAATTTCTACACAATTTCCTACACTCATCAAATCCCATGGTTAAGGACCTAGGGTTGAGATTATGGGGAGAGAACGTGGTAGTACTGGTAGTTTCGTCGGCTGACAAGTAGAGGCAAAGATTTACCCAGGTTCGGGCCCCTCGGGTGGAGGTAAAAACCCTACTTCCTGCTTGTCTTTTATTGATCGTGTGAGATTATGCGGTTACAAGGTGGCTTCGGCGAGATGCCGATCTCGCCAGAGCTTTGGTGGTTTGAGTATGGCTTGGTCCAAGATCGGCACCCCTCCCAGTCCTTAAATAGGCTGGGTCTCAGGAGTACGTAACCGACCTAATTTACATATAAGGAAAGTTCTAACCGACTATGCATATGACTAATCTTGGAGGGTACTCCATCTTCTTGGGCCTCTGGTCTTGGGCTTCGAATAGGCTCTTCGCTATTAGGCCTTAGTCGTCACGTGCACCAGGTACCCTCATGGTAGGGAACCCGAGACGTATACCCATGTCAGTAGCCCCTGAGTACTTGTCTGACTCGAAGAATCGGGCATGGACTCTTTCGTAAGTGCACGTCATATGCTTTGTATTATAATTGGAATTCCTGTATGAATAGCACGTGTTGGCTATGTCGAGTATCTGATCGACTGTGGTTTTTGCTTATGATGATCAAGGGATAATGGCTTAGCAGGCCCAGTACACTCGACGGATCGGGACTGGTTGACTACATATTCGGGTAAAACCTTACTAGCTTTCAATCAAACTCGAGTCCCTGGACTCGAATCTGGAACAAACTGGTCAGATTCGACTAGGCCGCGGAGGTCTTACTGATTCGATCTGCAGTATAGATTTGAATTTTACCCAACGTGTCCATCAGGATTTTTCATCATGTCTGCTGACATGGAAAGTATAAGGATTTATGTTGCTGGAACGGTCCTTAGCCCAGCTCGAAAGTTCGGCGGGTCTTACCTTTGCACTATGCGTACAACATCCGAGGTATTTGCGGTGGACGCAACTCGGGAATGTTTCGAGTATGATTTTGTATATGAACTGAGTCGAGACATTTGTCGACTGACATTTGTTATTATTCTATCAGGTGCGCGACAGCGCTCCCGATGGGAGTAGCCCCCGAGATTGTGCTTTATTGCTTGCAATGGAGGATAATCTCAATCTCACACCTTGTATATGTTAATCGAAGAATTTTTTTGCCGTAATTCTATCGGGTGCACGACGGTGCTCCCGATGAGAGTAGCCCCCGAGATTATGCTGTATTGCTTGTAATGGAGGATAATCTCAAAATCATTTTATCTTGAGCATCTCCAGTCGAAGAATTTTTGAATATGCTCCCGATGGGAGTAATATGCCTCAGTCGAAGGAACGGTCGAGTGACCAATTTTGTTTATCATTGCTTTTTCACACCCGAACCAAACAAAGCAGTCGAATGACCAATATGCGTTGGGCAGACTCGATTGCATTTCTGAACAGATGCTTGCAATGACGTCAGGGATGACGTTTTTGGCGACTGCGCCTCCTGACACGCGTGGCGTGCGTTATGCTGTGATGGATGGGACATGACACATAGGTGGGCCCATTTGTGCAGCGCTGACCGAACGACGATGTCGTTTGGAGTTTGATTTGACCACTCTGGCCCACTTTTTACGGAGGTGTGATGATGCTCCTATTTTTGCATGCGTAGTGGGCAGAGTGGCCTGCGACGGTTGCCCTCTGTGCATGCCACGTGTACGGTGGGATTGCGTGCGGAGCGCACGATTGCGATTTTAACGGCTGTGATCGATTTTGATCTGTGGTAAATAGGAGGGACGGCGTTGGCATTATTTTTACTTGCCATCTGCTCTGCGCGCCGCCCCTGTTCCATCGTCTTCCTCTTGCTCCACCTCCATTGTTATTGCGTCCGAACTCCGTATTCAGTCCCTAGCCACCACAACCATGGCGCCCAAGAGGAAAGCTGCCGCCGACGCGCCCGCGACCGACGCAGCCGCTTTGAAGGGGAAGAAGACTGCGGCAAGCGCATCTGCGTCCGCTGTCGACCTCAAGAAGAGCGACGGCGACTGGATGAAGTCCACGATCAAGGCAGCACATCTCGAGAAGTTCCGCGAGGACAGACTGCTGCCGCCGGCGGACCAACTTACTGTCCGTGCGCCATCGAAAGAGGTACTCCCCGAGCCTCGCGCAAATGAGCGCTTATGTTTTGCGGAGTTTTTGCCTAGGGGACTGTCTTTTCCCCTCCACGACTTTGTTCGTGGCTTGCTGTTTGCCTACGGGGTGCAGATCCATGATCTCACCCCGAACGGCATTATGCACATTGCATGTTTTATGGTATTGTGCGAGTGCTTCCTGGGAGTTGCTCCCAGCTGGGCCCTTTGGAAGTCTATCTTCATGGTCCGGCCCAACAACCGTGGCGGCCGAACCTATCCAGTTGGAGGCCTTCAGATCCAAGTGCGCAGCGACACCCGTACTTTGCCCTGAAGCCAGTCGACTCGGCACAAGGGTGGAGGAAAGGTGGTTTTATGTGCGCGTCGACCAGGAAGGGTCCCAGCATTTTCGACTGCTGGTATAGCCGCTAGGACGAAGGCCTGGGACCATGAGCTTTCGACTGAAGAAATGGCGGAAGCGGCGCCTCTGCTGGAGACGATTGGAGGACTGCTAAACAGCGTCACTGGTGTGCATCTTCTTGCCACTTTGTGAAGATGCGGGTGTGGCCGCTCCGCGCGCGAGCTCACCCTATGTGGCAGTATGAAGGTCCTCTCGACTCCACTCGAATGAACAAGGAGGAGCTGTCAAAGAGCGAGCTGGTGTCACATGTGCGGTCCATCACCAGTACAAAAGCCAGCGAGCCCTGCAACGTCGACTGCCCTGTCACTCCTTATGGGGCTAAAAATCTTTGCCAGAGGTTAGTGAATCTATCGAGTTTTGTTGTTTCTTTGCGTTGCCATTTTGCTGGTTTGTCTGACTTTCGTTTCCTGTTTATGACATACAGGGCCACTCGAGTGCGTCTACTCTGCCTCCCCTTCCGAGAACGGCCCGACTGAAGAGACAGAGGTGCAGGAGGTGCAAGATGTGCCATCAAAGGGAGCCGATGAGTCGCCCCTTCCATCGGCTACCACTTCTCCTACAACAAATGCTGAAGAGGAAGAGGTGGACGAGGCACTCGCTGAAGCTTCGCCTGCCCGATGTGGCCAAGGCTCGGACTCGCAAGCGCCTCCGTGTTCAAGACGTCCTCATCTTTGAGCTCACCCGTGAAGGAGAAGGATCTGAGGGACGATGGCGACTCGGGCTGACCTCACGCTGCCCAAACCGCTCCATTAGCAGCGCCCCAGTGAGCTCGATGCCTCCTCCCCAGTCGAGTGGCGCCGTGCAGTTTGGAGGTCCAAGCTTCGACGATTATGACAGCGAGGAAGAGGAAGAACAGAGGTTTGTTCCTTCTGCCTTTTGCATATGTAAAGTTACTGTATGATAGTTTGGCTCATTCTCTCCTCCCTTTATGCTTTACAGTGCAGAGCACGATCGAGTAGCTACTCCTCCTGTCGTCGAGGCTTCGACTCCTGATCACCCAGGTGCTTCTCCTGTGACCCCGGAGGTTGCGCAGCCAGCAGTCGCAGCTGCTGCTCTTGTGACCACCAAGGTTGCAGATACCCCGGCGGCTGAAGTCGGGACTTCTACTCCAAGTCTGAGATTTGGATGGACCACCCGCATATGTTGCGTCTGATATATGTGCTGATTTATGCTAATTGCATTTGCTTGTAGCCTTACTACCTCAATCTGGTAGAATCGGGGGAAGCTTTTGTTCAGATGGAGCAGGAGAGGGACAGGCTGCGTGTTAACTTGGAGCAGCTCACTCGTAAGTGAAATTTGATTCTGTACCGAAGGTCTTTTTGCACTGTCTTTGTTTTGTTGAATGCTGATTTACCGCTTTGCTTTCCAAACTCAGGTGACAAGGCAGCGGCTGAAACCCGAGTAAAGGAGCTAGAAGAAGCTCTTGCCACTCAAGCTGCCGAGTCGAAGAAAGCCGCGGATACCCCCAGCGCTCTGCCGCTGCGCGCGAAAGGAGTATGCTGAGCGACTGGCTGGCCTCGCACAAAACGTGAGAGGTAAGGAACCATCTTTTTGTATGCCTCCCGTGTACCCGTTGGGTATTATGTAGTAATCTTACTTTTTCTGGTTCATGTTACAGAGGCGATTGGTGTGCCAACACCTACTGACATGGTCAGTGATGAGTTATCACTCGACCAGGTTATAGGTGACCTTGGTGCTTCCTTTGTCCAGGCGAAGGACTCCCTTGCCAAGTCTGCCAGCACCCTCGGCGCTGTGTACAAGGAGGTGCTCCCACTAGGCGAGGTGCCATCGACTGCTGATGGCTTTGCTGGCGTGCTTGGACCGGGGACTTCAACCATGGCGAGCTTTGCTCGTGCTCTCACGGTACGCGGCTCGGAGTCTACCCTCAAGCTCATTTTGGGTCATGGAATAAAGGGTGACTTTGAAGCGGCCATGTCTGACTTTCCCTCGAAGGCCGGCGGGAAGCCTATGTCTCTGAAATCGTTAGTGAACCAGCCACTCGACTGGCCAACATGTTCATAGCCACTATGGAGCGCCGAGCGGCGGAGGTTGCCACTCGCGAGAATAGGGCTAGGTCAGAGTCAGTGTCTGAGAAATAGGGTAGTCGAACCCATATTTATGTTGTGTAATGAAACCTTATGATCACGAGTATGCGTGCACTTTTGCTATACTTTGTATGAACTTAATTCCATTTGTGCTTTGCTGAAAGGCTTTATGCTAGTACTCGACTGAGCTTTGTGATGAATTCTCATATCTGACATGAGATTTTTATGACGTTTGAATAGAAACAGGCAGCCTCACTTCATCTGGCTCATCGCGGCATCGCGCCCCTACTCGATCTCGAGCTCAGGTGGCAAACGATGCCGCAGTAATGCGTTATATGAAGGCTCGAGTCGCAAAACTGGAGCAAGAGTTGGGGAGTGCCCGGAGTGAGCTGGATAGGATGAGGCTAGGCCTGCTTTACCCACTCAGCGAGAGGAGTATGTGCTTGGCGAGATGGAGATCGTGAACAGACAACTCGAGTGTAAGCATGACTGCCTGATCTCAGGTGTTCATAGTCTGTCCTTTTTGTTCACCAACGTGTGTTGTTGCAGGTTTTGTTCCAGATTTCCAGGCGGAGCAGGCTCGTGTAGATGAGCAGTTGAACAATGCGACTGACGAACCCACAACTGGCCGTCAGCACTTTCGCTTGGATAAGCACCGAGCACGCATACTCGCGACTCTGCAGGATCGAGTGTGGCGGAGCACTATGCTGCTAGAATTATGCAGGTCGGCCTTCAGTCGCATCAACCAAATTCTTTTTCCGACAGGGCCGCAACCTCAAGGAATCCACGCTTTGCTCGGGCTTTTCCGGAGTGCCGGTCCCATTCGAGACTTTGTCACCCAGAAGCTTGTGGATGGAGCCAACGCAACGATGGCATATATCCGAAGCCAGCGTCCAAATATGCAGCTACGCCACCGTTCCTGGATCGACTTTGTCGCAGTCGCATCTTGACGATACAGTCGATCATGCGAGGGTGTTGGTTGAGTGCTATCATGCTCAACTTATGGGCCCTGTTCTTCCAGTAAAGGATGAACCAGAAGATTAGGGTTTTTCTGTATAGGGGACAGCCCCCGAGTGTAAATTTTGCCACTTGTACTTAGTACATTGTTTACTTGTATGTATGCAGCCCCGAGTGTATCGAGTGGGGTTTATGAAAAACACTTTATATAGAACATGAATTCTACAGCCCCCGAGTGTTCGAGTGAGGCTGTGAATTTTTGCGATGTTTGAAGCTTCAACTCATGTTATTGAGCAACTTTTTTGTTTATGTATGATTTTTGACGACCCAGCCCCCGAGTATTCGAGTGCGGCTGGGGTATTATTTTGAAGAAGGACGAGAGCTCACGTTTTGAGTAGCGCAGCCCCCGAGTACTCGGGTGAGGCTAAAGTTGTGCGACTAGTTTATGCGAGTAGTAAACAGGGAGAAATATGAGGAATCATTGACTATATTCCATTTTTGAATGTTAGGCTGCAGGCCGCCTCATTAAAAACTTCCAGTCCCCTTAGGTACCCTGGTAAGGAAAAGAGCGCGTCTGAAACCTGCAGCCATCCGACATATGTGCCTATTACATTATGCGACTGAGCAATCTAAGCATAGAAACGGCGCAGCTGCGCAACGTTCCAAGGATTGTGCGAGAGTTCGCCTGTCTTCGCGTGCTTCAGTCTGTATGCTCCACCACCAATGACCTCGGTGATGATGAAGGGTCCTTCCCATGGAGAAGCAAGTTTATGCACCTTCTTTTGCTTCAGTCGAAGTACCAAGTCGCCAACCTCGAAGGATCTGGTACGCAGTCGTCGGCTGTGATAGTTGCGGAGGTCTTGCTGGTAGATAGCCGTGCGTGCTAGCGCCGTGTTGCGTGCTTCTTCGAGCAAGTCGACTGCATCTTCGAGTGCTTCATCTGCATCGTCTTCGTTGTATGCTTCGACTCTTGGTGCATTGAACCTTACGTCTGATGCAGGATTGCCTCTGCGCCGTAGACCATGAAGAATGGGTAAATTGCGTTGAGGCATTGGGTGTTGTGCGTAGGCTCCATAGCATAGACGGAGTTCTTCGACCCAAGCACCCGCGGCCCTTTTGAGTGGCACCAGGAGGCGTTTCTTGATTCCGCTCGTCACAAGTCCATTGGCCTTTTCGACTTGGCCATTGGATTGCGGGTGTGCCACAGAGCATAATTGAGCGTAATGTCCTGCTCTTTGCAGAAGGATCGGAATTCCTCAGCCGTGAAGTTTGTACCGTTATCAGTGATGATGCTACTTGGCACACCAAAGCGGTATATGATGGATTTTATGAAATTGACTGCTGTAGTGGCAGTCGAACTTGTGATGGGACTGCTTCAATCCACTTGGTGAACTTGTCGACCGCCACCAGAAGGTGAGTATGCCCTCCATGGGAGGATTTTTTGAGTGGCCCAACCATATCAAGCCCCCACTGGGCGAAGGGCCAGGCCAATGGTATTGTCTTCAACGCCGATGCGGGTGTGTGTGGCTTTGTGGCGAATTTTTGATAGCCGATGCACCTTTTGACTATGTCCTCTACGTCTTTGAGTGCTGTAGGCCAGTAAAAGTCTGCGCGAAAGGCTTTGGCTATGAGTGATCGACTGCTGGCATGGTGCCCGCTGGTACCTGCATGAATATCACGAAGAATGGCTTGGCCATCTTCAAATGCTATGCAACGTTGGAACATACCTGATATGCTGCGTTTGTACAGTTCACTGTTGATGTCAGTGTATGCTTTAGATCGTCGAGTGACGCGTCTTGACTCTGTTATGTCTTCAGGTACCTCGCCGCGGAGTATGTATGCGAGGAAAGGTTGAGTCCAAGTGTGGGGACCCCGGACTAGCCGTCCGAAATACCCGATTATGCTTAACACAATGATCCCGTGATCAGTATGTCGTTGCACATAATCCGAACTGAATATCAAAGTTTACATCCATACAATACCGAGTTTCGAGTCTTACACACATGGCCATACGGGCCTAATTATACATAGGTGCCTTCAAGGGCCAAACCATCTTTATTCAGCGGAAGCTACGGTAGTAGGGCTAATCCATCCTAACAGCACCCGACAGGCAGCTGGCTTATGAAGATCTTAGTTCGCATAGACGTCGCCGAACTCCTCTTCAACATAGGGCTCCTCGAAATCTGGCTAAGACAATAGCCAGGGACGAAACCAATATGAGTACATTGGATGGTACTCGCAAACTACCCCAACTTGAGTAAGCACTAGTTCTCGTTTTATTTCTTAAACTTATATTTGAAAACTCTCAAAATCTTTACTGAAAAGGGGTGAGAAGAAGTTTATAACTATCCTTTAAGAAGACATCATTTTAGCTGTTTCCCCGAAACTCCTCCGGTATCCAACATATCCCAATTCATGGTTCCAACCCCGTCACAACCTCGTACCAACTCATTGGTACATGTATGCAATCCTTTCCACTTCCTTTTTCCTTTCAAAACTCAATATTTTATAAAACTTGCACATGGTCTTAAGACAGCCTCCCAACTGTCCATATCCGAGGACTCGGCTATTCGAATAGTTTTACCCTCTGCAGAGGTAGCACGCTTTTCCCACACCCATCCGGTCACTCATCGTGTCAGCCACGTCCCGCCATACCAGAGGTATGCGAAGTTGAGTTCCCGGCCATAGCCTGTCCTTTGCTCATGCTAGTATAGGACCCTGCCTCTACGACACTTTCCATCGACACTTAAATCCTCGTAAACTAAGTGTGAGGACTCGTAGTTCTGTCCGGCGGACCCAAGGGAGCCCTTCAATCCTCTTTCTTCTTTACGCTCATACCGGCTTCCGGTAGACTTCTATTAAGAGGACCCAGGTCAGGGGGTAGGTCCTCAGACCATCCCCTCATGGAACAAGGTTATCCTCGTTATTGAGGCATCCAGTACTAACACGAGCAAATTATATGACTACGCCCTTGCCCATATGTGGGTAAATGTGGTCGCACCGTTATTGGTTGGTCGCCATAGTATTAGGACACAATGTGCACTTTTCCAAAACAACACCACCATTTTCCAACTTAATACCGACCTTTCGGCATTTCACCTTCATCCAAGTACCTTCAAAGGAGTTTTGAAAAAACATTGTTTTTCCCAACTTATAGTTTTAACAACTACTTTATACTTCTACATAAGGTGGCAAAATAGTTTTCAGGTATTTTGCAAAAGGGGTTTTTCTAAAATCATTTATTTCTTGGAATAACTCTTGAGACTAAAATAGATGTATATAAATGCAAGCTCAGTGAAATAGCTTGCCTTGTTCAACACAGTGGTACTGGTCCTGATCTTCGGGTTCAACGAAACCTCCTTCTTCGATAAATCTGTCAACGGTATCGTCTAAACGTTAAACAAGCAAGACAAACAATTACTACTCTAACTAAAGCATCATCACATCATTACAATCACAACTGCTATAATTAGCTACTGCACACATCAAGCAACACAAGGTGGTTTTTCATTTAATTGAATTAATCTTTATTTAATTGTTTTCAAACTAAGGCAGAAACTAGTTGTACACCAATTAATTCACCATTTAATCTATGTTGGTCACAAAATTTCAAACTAAAATTCTATGGATAGCTACTGATGTGTAGAAGATCACCCAATTGGATTGGGGTCATTTGGAGTTACCAAACTCCCTACACATTGGTTTTAGTTCAGAAGGTTTTTAATCAATTTTTAGCTACCAAACAATTTAGGTTGCTCCAAAAATTAAATCCTTTTAGGGATAACTAACCTTGGTTGTATGTGACCTAACAAAATTGGTTTTAGTTTAATTGGACCTACTATTAATTCACACTAATTGGTTTAGTGCAGAAGGGTGCACTGAAGTTCAACCAAAGGCTAAGGAGTTTACACTACTCAATTAATTCTACCAAAATTTGGGGAGCTAAAGGATCCTAATACAAAGCTACCAAAATTTGTTTCAAGTGGTTTGGACTAATACAACTCCAGAAACTACTAGTTTGGTGTTTTAAACCTTCTGTGGCATTTTTACTAATACTCTTTTGTTATTTAACTAAATGAGATGAGACCACTTTGGTGAGTTAAATAATTTTATAAGCTTTCCAGAACATTTTGACTTGATTTATTTGGATTTATAGAACTCGAGATATTGAATTTCAAAGTTCAGACCAGTACTGAATCCTTCTGGATTTTAAATTTAGAAAATCTAATTGATTTGGATAATGTGGAGAAATATGACATGTGGGGCCTACACATCAGTGACTCAACGGGAAAATGTTCCCGCGCTGGAAAAGTTTAAAAGTCTGACGTGTGGGTCCCGCTTGTCGGTGTCTTAACGAGACGAAGCGGTAAGCTACCGTTGGATTTAAATCCAACGGCTGAGGTTCTAACGCACCGGCGAGTACCGGAGCACGACGGTGCCGTGGCTCCGGCGACGGCGAGGTGGGTCAAGGGCTCACCTAGAGGGCTCGGGTAGATGCGGCGAGGCTGTGATCGACGGCGGAGGCTCGGGGAAGGTCGCTGGAGGACTGGTGCTTGCTGGGGAGGTCTGGTTCGTCGGCGGCGAGCTCCGCAGTTTCCTCGGCCGTGCTCCAACTCCGGCGAGTCCCCTGCGTCGCTCCTGGGCACGAAGCAAAGAGGGAGTGAGTGCGGGAGGGTGCGGTGGTAATGGTGAGGCTGTTGCAGTGCAGAGAAGAGAGAGGGGGAGCACAGCACGGCGCGACCGTGATCGACCTCTTCTTCGGTGCGGCAGTGCACAGCCGAGCTTGTGCACGATGGCTGTGGTGGCGTGCTCGCCCTCCTGGCGATGCACGGGTGTGAGGGGTGTGAGGGGGAAGTGCTGGCGATGTGTGGAGAAGAGAGGGGGTGCGGGGTGGTTTTTATAGCGGAGCTCTCCCACGGCCATCAATGGCACGGAAGTGCAGAGGGGGTAGGAGAGGTGCGGTGTCCGTCTGGAGGTGTCTGGGAGGTTGCGGTGAGCTAGGGGCTGCTGCAGGTGCGGTCGGGTGGTCGAGGGGAAGCAGGGGTTGCGCGCGAGCTTGCGGTGTCGTGCTCTGTTCGCCATGGCGTACGGCGAGCACGGGCGCGTGCACTGGAGGTGGTAGGGTGTGGTAGGGTTCACCGAAGAGGGGGCTGTGGTGCTCGTGGCGTTGCGGTGAAGCAGATGGAACACGAGGGGTGAGGTGGGGCAGTGCGGAAGCATGCGGCGCTCTCCGTTGACCTCGGCGTCGCCATGACGCGCGGCGTGCTCTGGCACGGACGGTGCGCACGCCAGAGGCTTCTGCGGCGGTGTGGTCTCGTCGGGCAGGAGCAGAGGGAGTTGGGTGGTGTGGCGGGCACGGCGTCATCTCAGCGTTGCGTCTGCTCCCTCCACGGAGATGACCCGTGCGACAGAGCTCCGAGGACGGCAATGGCGTGGAGCTTCGGCCTGCTTCCTCTGGAGTCAACGAGCACGTCTCTTCATCGTCCTTCGAGTGAGTGAGGTGAGGTGAGGGAGTGGAAGCTACTGGACTGCTTGATTGCACTGAATCGAGCTCCAATTTTCGATTGGATTTTCAGGTTAGAGATGAACATGGTGGTGATCACCATGTGCTCGACCAAATTCCCGAACCAAGTTCAAATTTGAATTTTCTGAAATTCTTTCCATGGTTTGCTTCAAAATATTTTTCCAAGGTTTGTGGTACCACTGGATTATTTATTCTTGAAGTGCATCTTGGTGTTCTTGATGGTTTTCCAAAGTTAAAGAAACATTTGGAATTTTGAAAATAGAATTTAGAATAGAATTTAAAATAGAGAGAGGGAAAAGAATGTAAGGGTAAAGTAGGAGTGATCATCATGTCACCCCACTGAAGTTTTGTTTTGAAAATAAAATTTGATTTTCTTAATAAGATAAAATTTGTGTGACTTTTGTCACATGATTTTATGTGGGAAACCTTTTGTTGTGTTTCTTTTCTTTTCTTCATAAATTTCTTTTAGCAAACAAGCAAACACAAGCAAGCACACAAAAAAAAACAAAAGTTTTTGTTGGCCCACATTTTTGACTAATAAAGCTGGGTTACAATTTTTGGTATGTTACACCAAGTTGGCTCGATGAGGAGTACCTCGACTGGCGGGTCCTCTGTGCTAGGTTCTTTGCTCTAGGCTGGTGCGGCTGATTTAGGAGATGCTCGCTTTTTCTTGATGGATCTGTGCTCGATGCGCTCGAAGAAGACACCAGGTGGAACTGGTGCTTTGGTCGCGCCAATGTTGGCTAACTTATCTGCTTCTTCATTGCTCTCGCGCCCTATGTGCCTCGCAGCCTTCGAAGCTGCCCTCCATGATGTTGTACAGGTCACGGTAGGCGATCATATTATCTGCGATTGCATCACATGCCTTCATTGTTTGCTGCACGACAAGATTCGAGTCACCGTAGATCATCAGTCGAGTGCATCCGAGGGCTTTCGCCATCCTCATGCCGTGTATCAGGGCCTCGTACTCTGCTTCGTTATTGGATGGGAATTCGAATCCCATCTGCAGGATATAGCGAAGCTTGTCGCCTTTTGATGATACAAGGATGATACCCGCGCATGCGCCTTCGTTTTTCTTCGAGCCGTCAAAGTTCATAGTCCATGAGTTGGACACACTGGCGCTCCTGGCAGCTGAGCTTCGATCCACTCGGTGTGGAAGTCAAGTAAGACTTGTGCTTTGATGGCCTTCGGGTAATCATACTTGATATCTCGCGGTGCTAGCTCGATGAGCAATTTTGTGACTCGCCCAGTTGCGTTGGGGTTTGTGAGGATGTCCCTGATCCCCGAGGTGCTGATTACAGTGATCGGGTGCTCGGAGAAGTAATGCGTCAACTTCCTTGAGGACATGAACACGACGTAGGCCAGCTTTTGATAGTGCGGGTACCGCTGCTTTGATATGGAGAGTACTTCACTCAAGTAATAGACTGGGCGTTGTATGCTTTGGGCGTGTCCCTCCTCCCTTCGTTCGACTACCAGTACGGTGCTCACCACCCTGTTAGGTGCGGAGACATATAGGTACAGTGGCTCGCGTTCCCTTGGTGCGACGAGGATTGGAGGGCTTGTGAGGACTCGCTTGAGGTCCGTGAAGGCTGCTTCGGCTTCTTGCGTCCATTTGAATTTGTCTGCTTTCTTCATCAGTCGATAGAACGGGAGTGCTTTTTCACCCAGCTTGCTGATGAATCGACTGAGTGCTGCTACTCGACCCGCCAACTTTTGCATGTCATGGAGATTTGAAGGCCTTTGCATCGTCAAGATAGCCTGTATTTTCTCCGGGTCTGCCTCGATTCCTCGAGATGGGACTAGATACCTGAGGAGTTGCCCGGCTGGCACGCCGAACATGCACTTCTTCAGGTTAAGCTTGATGTGGAAGCGTTTGAGGTTTGCGAACGTCTCTCGCAAGTCATCGAGTAGTGTATTTTCCTCCCTTGTGGTGATGACGATGTCATCTACGTAGACCTGGATGTTTCGCCCAATTTGCTTCTTGAGGCAGTCTTGCATCATGCGCTGGTAGGTTGCACCTGCGTTCTTGAGCCTGAAAGGCATTGTTGTGTAGCAGTAGACCCCGAGTAGGGTTATGAACGCCGTTTTCTCTTCATCCTCTTCCTTCATCCTTATCTGATGGTAACCCGAGTAAGCATCCAGGAAGGACAAGCGAGCGCACCCGGCGGTGGAGTCGACGTTCTGGTCGATTCGAGGTAGTGGAAAGTGATCCTTTGGACATCATTTATTGAGTGCTGTAAAATCTACGCACATCCGAAGGATATCTGTGTGCTTCTTCTCTACGAGTACGGGGTTCGCCACCCATTGTGATTTCTTGATCTCTCTGATGAAACCTGCTGCGAGTAGCCTGTCGACTTCGGGTTCGACTGCGGTTCTTTTTGGGCCGGATATGCGGCGCATTGTTTGCTTGACTGGTTTAGCATCTGGAAATAATTGGAGAGAGTGCTCGGCGAATTCCCTGGGAATACCTGGCATGTCGGCTGGACACCATGCAAATATATCCCAGTTCTCATGGAGGAATTCGACGAGCGCGCTTTTCTATGTGATAGGCAGACTCGATGAGACATTGACTGTCTTGGTCGGGTCAGTCGGGTGCACCTGATGCGATCTTGTGTCATTGGTGGTGTTGAATGCTCAGTCGACTGCCACCTTCTTTTGCTCCGGCATAAGTGTTCGATCGTTGGAGACCGCTAGATCGGCGAGTGTTGCTTCCATGCCAAACATCTCACAGATTTTGCTAAACTCTCGGTCGCAAGAGTCAGACGTTTGGAAGTTTCCCTTGACTGTGATCACTCCTTTTGGTCCAGGCATCTTTAACTGGAGGTATGCGTAGTGTGGCACCTCCATGAATCGAGCGAACATCGGGCGTCCAAGTATAGCATGGTATTGTGACTTCCAGTCGACAACTTCGAACTCAATTGACTCTGTCCTGAAGTGGTTCTTATCCCCGAACGTTACATCGAGTTGTATGGTGCCTTCTGGGCTTATTGCTTTCCCTGGGACGATACCGTAAAAGGTATTTGAAGATCTTGGCAGGTTTTTGACTGACCTGTTCATTTTGCGGAGCGTATCTGCGAAGATGATGTTTATGCCGCTGCCACCATCCATGAAGACTTTGGACATGGCGTAGCCTCCAATTTGTGCATCAAGTACCAGAGCAGAGTGCCCTAGACGAACGACCAATGGAGGGTAGTCCTCTCTGCTGAAGCTTATTGCGGTTTCAGAACCCTTCAAGAATTCAGTTACAGCAGGAGGTGACATGACAGCCATGTTTACTTGTTGAGTGCGAAGTTTTTGCTCCCTGTTGGAAGGGCGACCTTTCTGTATCATGTACATCTGCCCTTGGGACGGAGGGCACTGAGGTTCGTCCACCCGAGGTACGGGCTATATGGCACCCGCGAGATTTCCGCCTGCTGCAGGCTATGGTGGTGGCGGTGGTGGCATCAGAACAGGCACATTGGCTGGCTGCGGTACAGCTACGGGTGCGGGTGTGGCTGCTGCCTTTCTGAGATTTATGTAATAAGTCGCCATTTGTTCGAACTCCCTGCAGTTTCTCATCGAGTGGTTGGAGCACAGTTTTCCGCCTTCCCCCTTGTACAAGTGGAATCTGCAATCAGCATCCATCTTTTCTTCGAATGATCGCTTTGATTGTGCGCCAGATCGTGACATGCGCCAGTCTTTCCTCTTGTAGCTATCACTCCGTTGGCCGCGGTCTCGACTGTCCCGACGATCATCTCGACTGTCCCGCCGATCATCTCGACTGTCCCGCCGATCGCTCCTGTCGTGGTCGTTGCGGGGTGTGGAGAACCCAGCCGCCATGAATTCGGGTCTGTCATCGTCGTAGTGATGTTTTGAACGCTTGCGCCTTCGGTCGTCTCTGTATGAGTCTCTGTGGCTTCGACTGCCACTTTCATGATTGTCACGGGGTGAAGACCCGCGTGTGGTGCACGCCATATCTTCTCCGTCTGCCCACTCAGTCGCAATCATCAAGAGGTTAGCCACAGAGGTTGGCTTTTTGCGACCAAGTGGTTCTTTGAAGTCCCGCCTGGAGAGGCCCATTATGAAAGCGTCCATGGCCATATCTTCTGAAATTACTCTGACTGAGTTGCGTATCTCAGTCCATCGTCTGATGTATGACCTCAACGTTTCGTCTAACCGTTGAACGCAAGCTCGAAGCTTGTCGGCCCAGTGGAAACATTGGCCGGCCTGCCACAACCCTCAAACGCTCCGCAGGAAATTCTACTAAGGACCAGGCGCTCAGCCTGACGAGCCTTGCGAGGGATTTTCCCTCGCGAGGGTTTCTTTGCTCGGCTGGGCATTTCTGCTAAGGACCAGACGTTCGGCCTAAGAGGCCTCGAGAGGAACTTCTGCCTCAGGAAGGCCTCTCCTAGAAGACCATCAGGTCCTGGCGCGTCTCCACGCTACCCTCGCGGGTAGTCAACGGCTACAAAGCCTCAGCGAGGCTCCAGGCCCTCGCGGGTTCCTTCAAGTGGAAGCAAGCTCCTGCGCACGCTGCAGAGCGCACATGGGCTCTGCGCCCGACGCAGAGTGACGCGCGCGCCTGCGCGCGATGACGAAGACGCCGCATTTGCCATTCTGGTGTATAAAGCAGTCAACAGAACTGGAGGAGGCAAAACGGACTCTAAGACTTGCCAATTTGGTGATAAAGCGGCCGGCCGCCGCTACGCTCCAACTGCGATGTCACTGTGGGGCATGCCACAGGGCTCTGCAGCGCCAGCCCACCGTCCTGGATGGATTATGGCTTTTTCTGCCAAGACGACGTGCTCTCTACCATGGACTGCGTCCATGGACGCCCCCGACGCTGTGCACCGTGCTCTATCTTTGCGGCATTGTGGTATCCCTTCCCGCCAGAGGTTTTCGGGGAAGAGGACCAAGGCCAGTATATAAGGAGCCGGTGTACGACCTAGAAGGGGATCCGCCTTCACCAACTCATTCAACACCCAAGCAGCTACGTCCGAAGGAGAAGACGGAGCTCATTCCACCATAGTCCACCATAGCCACAACTGTACCCTCGGCAAGCACCCTTGTACTTTGAACCTCTCCAAGCAGTGCAATACATCTTAGCAGGACGTAGGGCTTTTACACCTCACGGTGGGCCTGAACCTGGGTAGCGGCTCGTGTTCCATCTCTGTCATGATGTTCCTCACCGAGCTCGACGAGCACCGTCGCCGAGGTTGTTGAGGATCTGTTTGACGTTGTGTTCAGCCCCTTACTCGATTCCTGGCTTTTGAGAGACACCCCCAGTTCCTGGGACTAGTCTCCGACATTTGGCGCGCCAGGTAGGGGGCTGAGGCGCGTCTTCAACTTCTTCAACCTCTCCGCGACATGACTGACACGCGAGCTGCACGCCTTGCGCGACGGATGTCCGGCAGAGCCAACACCGAGCCTGCCGCCAACAACAACCCGCGTGGTCGCCCACGCGCCAACCGCGCTTCAGAGCGCAACACCGACCCGCACGTCGAACATCCTGAGGATGACGGCGGCAACGGCAGCGGCAATGATGGCGGCAACGACGGCGGCAACGACGGCGAGGACGAGGGAGCCTCCTTCCTGCACCCATCCAGGCGTGAGAGCACCTCCACGCAGGGCCGAGCGGCACCCAGCCCAGCCACTGCGCTACTGATGGCGCAGGAGCTGCTGCGCTACTGTCCCACGCAGGCGGGCCACGACAACTGGCTCGGGCGTCTCGAGGAGCTCATCAACGCCGCCGCCGTTCCTGCCGCCACTCACTAGTACAGAACGACACATCGGAAATGGGCCAAAAACCCCTTCGGCAACGGAGAAAGGGTCCGTGTCCCCCCTCTGTCACTGATGTGAAGCCTCACAATGGGAACGGAGATTTTTATTGTTTGCAATAAGTTTAGCAACGGGAATAATATATAACCGTTGCCTTTAGTCTTTACATCAGATACGGAGATTAGTTTTTGACCGTTTGTAATGAGGGCTAAAGGAAACAAAAAAAAACCGGTGACACCTGCTGCACCGTCGACGGAGCCCTGTGGTTCCTGCTTGACGGCCGCCGGTTCTTCACCTTCCTCTTCGCCCAGCTTCATTGCGTGGTCTTCTTCTACCTATTTAGTACTGCACAAAAGTCTTGCTCCTGGAGGCGCCGGCTTCAGTGGACCGTGTGGACGGAGCCCCGCTCCTACGTCTTCACGGCCGCCGCATAGTCTCCAGGTTTCCTCCTCACCCTAAAGGAGATGAAAAAAATCAAAATGTAAGCTCCTTCATCTCTATACACAAGACATATGCTTCTTCATCGGCATTACAGAAAATATAGAACTAATTACAACTAGAACATAGCCTAAACAATGCCTCATATATAGGTAGATTGAACACACAAATTCCAGGGATGGAGCAAGCGAGCCAAGTAGGACGCACAAGATCGATGTGTATTTGTGCATATCACAAGGATCACTAGCGCCACCCTCGGATCACACGGTGTCACCTAATTTTAATCATCGGCATAACAGAAACAAAGCTAAAATCAGAGCAAATGCCTACTAAAAACAGAGCAAATCTATGGATAAACAATTAGCTACTTACAACTAGAAAACAGCTAAAATCTATGTGTAAACAATGCCTACTAAAAACAGAGCAAATCTATGGATAAACAATTAGCTACTTACACCTAGAAAACAGCTAAAATCTATGTGTAAACAATGCCTACTAAAAACAGAGCAAATCTATGGATAAACAATTAGCTACTTACAACTAGAAAACAGCTATCCTACTGAACTGGGGTCTTACATTAGGCGAGGCGGGCTCGCTTAGCGTCGCCGCCGGCGACGGAGCTAGCGCCGGCCTCCCCTGGCGGCGCCTTGCCCTCGCCGTGGACCAAAGAGAGGGCTATGGCGGCCCGGAGGTCAGACTGGTAGACCGCCTCCTTGGCGCGTTCGACCTGGGTCGACGCCTCGGAGAGGAGGACCGCCGCCTCCAGATCGGCCTCGTCCTGACGACGCTTGGCGTCCTCGCGCTCGAAATCGGCGTGGGAGAGTTGGCAAGCGATCTCCAGATCACGATCCTCCTCCTCTTCCTCTTCCTCCTCGTCGGAGGACGAGGACGAGGAGGAGGAGAAAGACGGATGGCGGCCGGGGTACATCGCCTGGCGGATCTCGCGGTAGCTGCAATGGTGGCCAAATGAGCGGGTGCGGCCGGAGCCTTCGCCGTGCGGACGAGCGCCAAGGCTGCGGGACCGGCCCGCGGGGGACGGATCGGTGGCGGCCTGTTCCGCAAGCTCGTCCCGCAACACCAGCTGACGCTGCTGCTGCCTGAAGGCCCGGAGGGTGGGGCGGCCATGGCTGCGATGGCCGGATCTACCTGCGCCGATGGTGGAAGCCATGCGAGAGAGTGGAGAGAGAGGAGACTGTGTGGCGGCTAGGGTTGGAAGTGAGTGAGAGTGAGAGTGAAGGGCATAGTAGGTTCTTATAGGCCGGCTGTCGGGCTGCTTCTAATGGCAACGAAGTTTATGAAACTGTCCGTGTGCGAGGAGCACACATCGGTAACGGAGGTAAACTAACCTCTGTTGCCAACATATATTCCACTATTCACCCATTGCCGATGTTGTGGGCCTGCTTTACGGCCCAGTGCGGGCACGCGGGGGATGTCGCGATTTACCGTCGCCTAACTCCTGCCGTTGCCATAGAGGGGTATCCGATGTGTCGTTCTATACTAGTGACTACTGCAGCACCAGCGCCCTCTCGCTCGTTGGTGCGCCACTCCGGACGCAAGGGGAACATAGCGCACGGCGCTCCTCCTCCCCCTCCGCCACCTCCTTCAGCTGCAGCTCCAGCAGCAAACCACCGCGCCGCGTCGCACGCATCCTCGCCGCACGACTGCCAGATTGTGCAGCGAACTCCAGCGGATGCGCGCGTGGAGATCGAGCGCCAGAGGGACCGCCACAACCGCGTCATCCAGGAGATTGCTGCTGCAGGCCGCTAGAACCACGGCGCGCTCGCCGGCGGCGCTGTGACATACGCCACGGGCTGCACTGCCTTCACCCGCAACCTGCGCCGCGTCGTCTGGCCCGTGAAGTTCAAGCTAGACCTCCCTCCGCGCTACGATGGCAGGACCAACCCTCTGGAGTTCCTGCAGCTCTACACCGTCTCTGTCCAGGCCGCGGGAGGCGACGACAAGGCGATGGCCAACTGGCTCTCCATGGCGCTCAAGGACTCCGCGCTCTCGTGGCTCATGAACCTCCCCGAGAACACCATCGACACATCGGAGGACCTCTGCAAGTTTTTCGTCGCCAATTTCAAGGGCACCTACGAGCGCGCGCTCACCTACAACGACCTTCGCGCGGTGTGCCAGAAGCCTGACGAGACCCTCCGCAGATACATCCAGCGCTTCAGCCAGGTCCGCAACAAGATTCCGAACATCCCAGACTCCCACGTCATCTCCGCCTTCAGGGAGGGCGTCACGAACCGCCGGATGCTCGAGAAGCTCGGCATCCACGACACCCTCACCTCAGTGGTGAAGCTCTTTGATCTGGCTGACAAGTGCGCCAAGGCTGAAGAGGGCCTCCTCTTCGTCAAGAAAGAAACGGAGGATGACCCTCCTGAGGGGTCCAGGAACAAGAAGAAGCCTGTCGAGAAGCGCAAGACCACCGCCATCCTCGCGGCAGAACCTGACGCAAAGCAGCCTCGCGAGGCCTCTCCGGCGGCTGACGAGAAGAAGGTGGACAACCGCCCATTCTGCATCGACCACAACAGGCACAACCACGCGACTGAAGACTGCTGGGAGCTCAAGCAGCTCAGCAAGGAGCGCGAGAAGAACCTGGGCCGCGGCGGCCACGGCGGAGGCCGTGGTGGTCGCGGAGGTGGACGCCACAACTTTCAGCAGAGGGCTCGGGGGAACAACGCTGGGCAAAATGGCAACCTCCCCGACGAGAACCCTGGGGGCTACCAAGCCACTTAGGGGGCAATAGCATGCATCCTCGGCGGGTCTCAGGCGCCCAAGTCCAACAACCACTTCAAGCAATTCTCTCGCGAGGTCAACGCCGCGCTTCCAGGGATTGAGGCATTCCAGCCCCTCAAGTGGTCGCAGTACACCATCGCCTTCGACTCCAAGGACCACCCCAAGTCGTCCAAGGCTGTTGGCACCATCACTCTGGTGTGCACTCCCATCATCAACAACATTACCGCCGCCAAGACGCTCATAGATGGGGGTGCGGGCTTGAACGTCATCTCTATCGAGACTTTCGAGCAGCTTCAGGTGCCATATGAGTGGCTGATGCCCTCCAGGCCCTTCACAGGGGTAACGAGTGGCTCCACCACTCCGCTGGGGCAGGTGCGGCTCACGGTCACCTTCGGCACGCCGTAGAACTACCGCACCGAGCAGATCGACTTCGACGTCGCGCACATTGGCCTGCCCTACAACACCATCCTCGGCTACCCCGACCTCGCGAAGTTCATGGCCGTCACTCACCACGCGTACAACATCGTCAAGCTTCCAGGCAGCGGCGGCACCATCGCCATCCACGGTCAGGTCCAGGACGCAATGCGCTCTGTCGAGACCGCCTACAAGGCCGCTGCCGTGGCATTTCCCGCTGATGAGGACAAGGAGCCCCTCGAGAGGCCCGCGAAGAAGAAGTAGCTATTTTCACTAGAGCAGGCAGCCATGAAGAAGGTGTCATTGGACGCCAGCGGCTCGGGGGCTAGCGTCACCATAGGCGCTGGCTTGCCTCCCAAATAGGAAAGCGCGCTCGTCGCCTTCCTCGGGGCAAATTCTGACATGTTCGCATGGACACCGTCAGATATGTCCGGAGTACCGAGGGAGGTGATCGAGCACCACTTAGCCGTGTGTCCAAATGCACGCCCCGTGAAGCAGAAAGCATGGCGCCATGCGCCAGAGAAGCAAGAGTTCATCATCAAGAAAGTAGAGAAGTTAAAGGAAGCACACATAATCAGGGAAGTTCCACACCCCACATGGCTCTCCAACATGGTGGTCGTTCCCAAGCACACCGGGGACGGCAAGCTCTGCATCAACTACACCGACCTCAACAAAGCCTGCCCCAAGGACCCGTACCCCATGCCTCGAATAGACCAGATCATGGACTCCACCGCCGGCTGCGACCTCCTCTGTTTTCTGGATGCCTTCTCAGGCTACCACCAGATCAAGATGGCGAAGGAGGATGAGCAGAAAGGGAAGAGCCAGTCCTCGCCAAGAAGGACACTGCCACGCCCAGCCCAGATCCCCCCGACAAGGAAGCACCCTCTTTAGGCCCCGAGCCTCATGTCAAGCCCACGCAACCAGAAGGCACCCTTGCGAGAGTCCACCTCAAGAGAGGCTCGACAAGGCTCCCGAGGAGCCCAGTGCTACGTCACCATCGACAACGCTCGTCAAGCACCCCGTCTACTTCGTCAGCACTGTGCTGCGAGACGCTCGCAAGCGGTACACTATGCAGCAGAAGCTCCTCCTCGCGCTCCTCATCGCTTCCAGGAAGCTGCGCCACTACTTCCAGGGCCACCCCATCACGGTGGTCACATCATTCCCTCTGGAGCAAATCCTGCGCAACCCAAACGCCACTGATCGCGTCGCAGGGTGGAACATTGAGCTGCAACCTTTTGGCCTGCGCTTCGACACCACCAGGGTCATCAAGGGGAGGGCATTGGCAGACTTCGTCGCCGAGTGGACAGACACCCAGCAAGAAGAGCCTCATGAGGCGGAAACCACGCCAGCTGGAGACACAGTGCCAAGCCACTGGACCATGCACTTCGATGGAGCATTCGCATGCCGGAACGCAGGGCTGGCGTCGTCCTGACCTCACCCAAGGGCGACAAGCTCTACTACGCCGTCCAGCTGTGCTTCACGACTGACAAGGTCTCCAACAACATCGCCGAGTACGAGGGCCTCCTCGCCGGGCTCAGAGCCGCAATCGCCCTCGGCATCAAGCGCTTACTCATCAAGGGCGACTCCCAGCTCCTCGTCAACTTCTCCAACAAGAGCTATACGCCTAAGGACGGCCACATGGCCGCTTACCTCGAGGAGGTCCGCAAGCTCGAGAAGCACTTCAAGGGGATGGAGCTCAGGCACATCCCGCGAAGGGAGAACCAGGAGGCCGACGACATCGCCAGGCGAGCATCACGCAGAGAAGCCCAGCAGGCAGGTGTGTTCGAGGAGAGACTCACCAGGGCATCGGTGAAACAGCCAAAAGAAGCAATCGACATGGACACGGACGAAGAGCTCCCACCCACCAACATCTGGAGCACCGAGCTGCGGTCCACCCTCAGGAGAACGCCTGCTGTTGGCCATGACGCATCAAGAGACGGGCTGGATCGATGAGCTCAAGGAGTACCTCAGGGACGGAGTCCTCCCTGAAGAGGATGCAGAAGCAGAGAGAGTTGCTCGCCAGGCCAAGTCATACTGCCTTCACGAGGGAGACCTGTACCGCAAGCGTCCAAATGGAGTTGCACTAAAATGCGTCCCCCTGAAGAAGGCCGCCAGCTGATCAAGGACATACACAGTGGAGAATGTGGCCACCACTCATCATCACGCACCCTTGCAGGGAAAGTCTTCAGGAGTGGGTTCTATGGCCCTCAGTGCTTCAAGATGCAACCACCGTTGTCCAGGCTTGCGAGGCATGCCAATTCCACGCCAAGCAAGTCCACCAGCCTGCACTGGGGCTCCAGACCATCCCGCTCTCCTGGCCCTTCGGGTCTGGGGGCTGGACATCCTGGGACCTTTCCCACGCTCCAGCGGGGGCTACCGCTACCTCTACGTCGCCATTGACAAGTTCACCAAATGGGCGGAGGTCGAAGCGGTGCGCATCCCGGCGAGATCAGCGGTGAAATTCATCAGAGGCCTGGCCTGTCGCTTCGGCGTGCCAAATCGCATCATCACCGACAACGGCTCACAGTTCACCAGCGGCATCTTCAGGGCCTACTGCGAGAGTCTTGGCACCCGGCTCTGCTTCGCCTCGGTGGCTCATCCACGAAGCAACGGGCAGGCTGAGCGAGCGAACGCGAAGTGCTCAAAGGCCTCAAGACAAGAAGCTTCAATCGCCTCAAGGCCCACGGCAAGAATTGGATCGAAGAGCTCCCCTCCGTGCTCTGGTCCATCCGCACCACCGCCACGAAGCCCACTGGAGAAACGCCGTTCGCTCTCGTCTATGGCGCTGAAGCAGTCCTCCCCACCGAGATCAAGCATGGGTCCCCACGGATCCTTGCTTTCAACGAGGACAACCAAGAGGAGCTCCACAACGACGACTTGCTGCTGCTCGATGGACTACGTCGCCGTGCCGCCCTCCGAGCGGCGAAGTACCAGCAAGACCTGCGCCGCTACCACAGCCGCCACATACGGCCGCGCACCCTCGAGACAGGCGATCTCGTCCTCAGGAGGATCCTCTCCAGAGAGGGCCTCCACAAGCTCTCACCCATGTGGGAAGGCCCCTACAGGGTCGCGCACATCGCCAGGCCTGGCGCGGTACGGCTCGAGACGGAAGACGGCGATCCAATCAAAAACCCATGGAACATCGAGCACCTACGCAAGTTCTACCCGTGATCACGTCGCGGCAGGCATTTTTTGTCTCAAGAGGGAAGCACGCGTCTTCACCTCCCAGCTTCACCAAGCTTTCCCTTCACGAGGGCCATCTCCACTGAGAGCTCCTACAACGCGTCGCCACGGGCCGCGGGAAGCCTCAGCCACTCCATGTGGAACCCCATGCCCAGACATGGCGGACTTTGTCTTGGCCTCGCCAAGTGTAATGAACAATTTCAGGTCATCATGAACCTATTGCGCTTCGGCGCCGTTATGTAATATTGCTTGGTGAGTTTGTTTTCTTGCATTTCATTCGCGCTCACATTTTTCCCCATGCGCACCTCGCGAGCGGGGGCTGAGCACGGTGCCTGTGTCTCGGGAGCATCCCAGCAGCATCGTAAAACCCAAAGGATCCGAGCTCTCTCGCCCACGACCGTTATCTCACCAAAGAGCTCTGACTCGTGGGCTAGCTCCCATGCACGTCACCTCACCAAGGACCTTGGTGCTTATTCTCCTCGTGAGATACCCATGAGGAAATCTATGAGCGCGCATGAGTTGTACAACTATGCATTGCTTGTGGGTTTGCCTCTCTCTCCAACGCAGGGAACAAGACGCCTTGCAGGGTTTGGAGCTCCAAACCAGCCTCAGGCAGCCTCGAGAGGAAAAACGCCTCACCAGGAACACAACACCCTCTACGAGAAGGCGTCTCGCCAAAGCTAAGTCCAGAACTTACGCCTCATGAGCTCTTTTCCCTCTCGCTGGTTTTGTCGCCCCTCGAGCCTCTCTTTTCTCTCTTACGCCTCATGGGCTGCTTGCACGTCAAAGGGGAGCTCCCGAGCATCGCGCCTCGAGAGCCTTACCTCTCTAAGCCTTACGCACCCCCCGGCCTTGTCGAGCCCTGACTCCGGCATACCGAAGCGGCGGTGCTATTTGCGCTAAGAGCAGGGTCCTAACGACGTAGAGCGAAAAAGACATGAGGGAACAGATAAAAGGCCTCCCGAGGGGCACTCACACTTGCACAAAATAAAAGTGTCTTTACAAACCATTACAAAATAAAGCAACAAGTCCTAAGATAACTGGTGCCCTTGGCACATCTCTCCACAGGGGCAACCTAAGCAGCAGGGTTGTCGTCGTCGCCGTCGACAGCCTCATCGCCCACCTCCTCAGCGCCTGCCTCGTCGTCGCTCTCCTCGACCTCGACCCTCTTGAAGCGTTGAATATACTTCTCCACGTCGTCCCACACCGAGGCGTCCAGCTTCGAGGCGAGTTCTGCTCCAGAGGCTCCATCACAGTGCGAAGTCGAAGCCGGGGTGGAGGTGCGCAAGGTTGGCGAAGACTTGGCCGACCGCGACGCCAAGGAGCTCGCGGCTCTCGTTGTCGACCAGGTCGTCGAGGTTCGTCACGACCTCCTCAAGCTGGTGAGAAGCTGCTCGAAGAAGCCGAGGTAGGTGGCGACGTCAGAGTTCCCCTCGGCAGGAAGCATGGGGGCTTCGGCCCCAGGCGGCCCGACGGTCCGCGCACGCCTCACCAAGGACGAACATGCGCTCCCGCTGGCGCGACAAGACCTGCGCGGCCAGAGCGCTCTGCCGAGCTTCCTCGACAAGCTCCACAACAGGCCCCACCTGCTGCTGCATCTCAATCATGTCCTGCGTCAAGGAAGCAAGGTCCTGCTCCGCGTGCTTCCGAGCCTCCACAGCAACTGGAGGCGGGAGTCAAATCGCTTCTTCTGAGCCTCAAGCTCCCTGATGCGAGCATCAAGCTCGTTGCGTCTCTTCGTGAAGCGTTCCTCCTGCTTCTTGGCCTTCTCCGCGAACTCCTTCCTGCAGCTGTCGCGGAAGAGCTTCTCCTTGGTCGCGGACTCCTCCGCCATCTGCTCCTCCTTCTTGCGGAGGTTCTCGTTGGTCTGCGCGAGGCGCTTCTGGTAGAACGCCTCGTCTTGAGTAACCTTGCTCTCGCGAGACTCCAGGTGCTCCCGCTGCGCGGATTGATCCTTCTCGATCTGTTCAACCTGCTCCTCGCGCTTGCGTAGCTCGGCCTCGCGGGCATCAAGTTCTGCTCCGCGCTGCACCATCAGGTCTTCGCGGACGCGCAGGTCCTCGCGGAACTTCTCCAGGCCTGCCGCACGTTCTCCGATTCGGCGATGATCCCCGCCTCACGGTCCAGAAGCTCTTGTGCTTGGTGGAGACCGCCGCCTCGCGCGCCGCCAGCTCCTGATGCTTGGCCTCGGTCTCCGCCTCGAGAGCCTCGCGCCTAGCACTCAGGTCCGCAAGGGTCTCCTCAACTCGCGGACCACGCTGATGCGGATCTCTTCAGCATCGCGCAGCGCTGCCTCGCGTTGAGCTTGGGCTGCCTCGTTCTTCTGGCGGCAGCGCTCCACGGTCTCCTGGAGGCAAGCCCAGCCCCGCGCAAGCTCGGCGTCCTCCGCCCTGGCGCGATCTTCCTCAGCGAGCTGGGCCTCGAGCCCATCGAGCACTTCCCTCGCCGAGCGAAGGACAGCCTCTCGGCGAGCTGCAACTGGGCGCCGACCCCGCAGGACTAAGGCCCATGACTCACCAGAGGGCCTGGAAGCGCCGCGCCTGCCGAGGACTCCGGAGCGTCGCGCCTTGGGCTCTGAGTGGCCTCGAGGCGCCCTGGGGGCTCTGGTGAGAGCCTCCCCCTTCTTCCACGCTAGGGGCCTTCTGGGGGCTCTGGCGAGAGCCCCCTCGCCTTCCGTGCTGGGGCTTTCTGGGGGCTCGAGCGCCCTCACCATCAACCCCACCATCTTTCTGCCCCTGGGGAGCACTCTCCTCTTCCCCAGGAGCAGGGTTGGCCTTCTCTGCTGAGCCCGCCCCCGGGCAGCCTCAGTGTCCACCGTAGGCCCTCCAAGGCTCGCGCTCGGTGGAGGCGGCGGCACAAGGGTCTCCTCCATCTCGACGTCAGCATGCGCCTCTGCAGACGCAGCTGTCTCCGCCGCGCACTCCTTCGCCGGCGACGCGGTCTTTGCCGCATCCTCCTCCGGTGTCTCTTCCTGCCGCACAGGAGAGGCATCGGGCCGCACAGGCGGCGGCATCATCACCTCTGCCTCCTCCTCCTTCTCCTCGTGGTGCCCCTCTGCCTCAGGAGGCGGCACCGCAGCCTCGGAGAAGAGGCGGTGGCCTCGAGAGGTACCTCCTCACCGTAGGCGCTGCAGACGCCGCTGCAGCGCTGGAGATCTCCCCAAGTCTCCGGAGCCTCCGCCGCTTGGCTCCTCGGGGCGCCTGGAGAGGAAAGGCTCAAAAACCCCTCGAGAGGTCTACACAAGAAAGACATCAAACAGAAAAAGAAATACAAAGCTTACGCCGCGGTGTCGACCCACTTCCTCTTCGTCCGCCGCGCAGGCGGAGCGCTGGGCTCCACGCTCGTACGTGCATCTGCCCCTTCCCGGGCTCCGGCGTTCCTGTCGTGGATCGCCTTGGAGCGGGGCTCGCAGTGGCCCGACGAAGCACCGTCATCATCGCTCTCCTCCTTTCCCTCGACACGCTGCGAGGCAGCGACCACGAACTGGTCGCCACTGCCTGAGGAGATCTCGTGGATCTCAACTTCAGGCGCCGCACTCTTCGAGTGCTCGAGTTCTCCGCCGAAGAAGCGGCGCCTCCCGAGGCGCCGGTTGCGCCTGCGTCAGACTCCGCGGCGTCTCCGTCGTCTCCTCGTCGCCCTCAGCTGGCGCCCCCTGCGCCGCTGACTCCGGGTCCTCGCGAGGCCCAACGTGCCCCTCAGGCACCAGGCCCCACTGGTCGAACTTCGGCATCGTCTGCACGTGCGAGACGCGACGCCCAAGATCGATCCTGTGGAGCGGAACGGCCTTGTCGGTAGGCACGGGGATGTCTGGAGACGTGAAGAGGGTCTCCATGATGCTGTGCACCTCCTCCCGCGTGAAGAGCGTAGCGCTCAGGCACATCTTGTCCCTCTGGTTGGAGTAAACCACATCGCGTCCGCATGTCTCTGGAGTGGAGCAATGCGACGCCTCACAAAGTCCTTGGCCACCATCTGCCCGGTGAGGCCAGCCTCGCGGAGGTCCTTCAAGCGCCTCACCACGGGGCCAAGTGTCGTGCCCTTGAGTGCCTTAGAAGACCAGCTCGCCCTCTTCGTCGGAGGCACTTCAGGCAGTTCGAAGAAGGCGCTCTGGCTCCCGAACTGCATAAGGAACCAGCGCTTGCGGAAGTCCTCCACCTTCTTCGTCACGCTGGTCACAATGTTCTCGCTGTTCCGCGCGATGGGGATGTAGACGCCCTTCATGCCATCGGTGATGCGGAAGGACACGCACCCCGACCGCTCCTTGTTCGCCGTGAACCGGAGCGCGTAGAAGCTGCGGAAGAGGTCCACCGAGGGCGAATGCCGATGTACACCTCGCAGAGATAGGCAAAGATGGTAAGGACGGGGATGGAGTTGGGGTGGAGATGAAGAACCTAGATCTGGTAGCGCTCCAGAACCGCCAGGAAGAAATCGGAGAAGGGAGGCACGAGCCCGGCGTAGAGAGTGTGCATGAAGATGGGGTAGAAGCTGACGTGGAGTTGCCCGCACGCTTGAGCACCGTGGCGCCATGCTCGTTGGTCGCCGAGGCCGCCATGTGACGCACCTTGTCCAGTTGCGCTTCCTTCTCGAAGCGGAAGCCGGTCAGAGCCGGCGCGAAATCACGTCCTGCTGCATCACGGCAGGCTCGCCGCCCTGCACCACTGCCTTGCCCTTCGAGGATGCGGCGGTCTTCTTGGGCGCCATTGCAGCAAGGTTGCGAAGGAGGAGTTTGGGGATTGAGCGCTGGGAAGAAGGAGATGAAAGCGGAACGAGTGGAGTAATGGCCGCCTGCGCCGAGCTCTCCGCCTTTTATCGGCTCATCGAGCCGCTACCAGGACGTGGCGGGGCCCACCACTATGCCCGTTACTTCAGAGGAGATCGTGGGATCGTGCCCGGCCGTGACGCTCCACGTGTCTCGGGCTGCGCAGGCTTCTTTGGGCCCACGACGGTTCGCCTCCGCTTGAGGAACTCCAGCGTGCCCATCGCGGGCCCGGGGGCTACTGTCGGCCCAGTGGAAACCAGGGTACCATGGGCCGGCCTGCCACAACCCTCAAACGCTCTGCAGGAAATTCTACTAAGAACCAGGTGCTCAGCCTGACGAGCCTCGCGAGGGATTTCTTTGCTCGGCTGGGCATTTCGGCTAAGGACCAGACGTTCGGCCTAAGAGGCCTCGAGAGGAACTTCTGCGTCAGGAAGGACTCTCCTAGAAGACCATCAGGTCCTGGCATGTCTCCGCGCTACCCTCGCGAGGTTTTCCCTCGTGGGGAGTCAATGGCTACAAAGCCTCGGCGAGGCTCCAGGCCCTCGCGGGGTTCCTTCAAGTGGAAGCAAGCTCCTGCGCACGCTGCAGAGCGCACATGGGCTCTGCGCCCGACGCAGAGTGACGCGCGCGCCTGCGCGCGATGACGAAGACGCCGCAGTTGCCATTCTCGTGTATAAAGCAGTCAACAGAGCTGGAGGAGGCAAAACGGACTCCAAGACTTGCCAATTTGGTGATAAAGCGGCCGGCCGCCGCTACGCTCCAACTGCGACGTCACTGTGGGGCACGCCACAGGGCTCTGCAGCGCCGACCCACCGTCCTGGATGGACGGTGGCTTTTTCTGCCAAGACGACGTGCTCTCTGCCATGGACCGCGTCCATGGACACCCCCGACGCTGTGCACCGTGCTCTATCTTTGTGGCATTGTGGTATCCCTTCCCGCCAAGGTTTTCGGGGAAGAGGACCAAGACCAGTATATAAGGAGCCGGTGTACGACCTAGGAGGGGGATCGTGCCTTCACCAACTCATTCAACACCCAAGCAGCTACGTCCGAAGGAGAAGACGGAGCTCATTCCACCATAGTCCACCATAGACACAACTCTGCCCTCGGCAAGCACCCTTGTACTGTGAACCTCTCCAAGCAGTGCAATACATCTTAGCAGGACGTAGGGCTTTTACACCTCACGGTGGGCCTGAACCTGGGTAGCAGCTCGTGTTCCATCTCTGTCGTGATGTTCCTCACCGAGCTCGACGAGCACCGTCGCCGAGGTTGTTGAGGATCTGTTTGACATTGTGTTCAGCCCTTACTTGATTCCTGGCTTTTGAGAGACACCCCCAGTTCCTGGGACTAGTCTCCGACAAAGATCCTCGAACGTTTTGGGGCGCTCACATAGAGGCTTGAAGTTTTTGATGAAGTCAGTGCGGAAGTGATCCCACGAGTCATATGTTGATGGAGGTAGGGCTTTGAGCCAATCGCGGGCTGTGCCTTCGAGCATGAGTCGTATGTATTGCATGGCTGTGATGTTTGTGCCTCGCTGGCACGCGACAGCCATCCTGTAATCTTCCAGCCACCCTGACTGTTCCTGTCGACCCGTGTACTTGGGCTGTTCAGATGTAAGTTTGAACCCTTTGGGCATGCGTGTCTCGCGGACGCGTAGAGTGAAGCACAGAGCTCCATGTGGCTCAGGCTCTCGATCTGAGTATGAGTCGTTATTGTAAGATCTACGTGATCTGCTCCTGGACCTGCGCCTAAGCGAGCCGCTTCTTTCCTTCGAGTGGTGGCGGCGCCCACTGTGATTATGCTCTTCACGACGCGTGTCGACCAGGGCACGGTCTCGACTCCCCCTGGAGTTTTTAAAATTTGGCGTATGGCCTTCGCTGCTAAGGCGAGTGATTTGATCTATTGGCGATGTAGTTTTGCATTGGGGTCATCAGTTGGAGGCTTGATTGCCTCTAGGTATGCTGCAGCGGTAAAGAGAGCACCCGCAGCTATTTTGGGTACTGGCACTCCCTCCTCGTCGTATGTCATGAAAGAGTTGCCTAAGTTGCGGGTGAGTGCCGCCTTCTCATCCGGCGAGAGGTATGACAGCCTTGATCTGGGTCTTGTGTCTGCTCACCTGGTGGAGCTCAAGGAGAGCTGTCTTCTGCGCGCACTCGACAAGCTAGCCTGCTTTTTGCGTTCTTCGAGTGTCACTCTTATCTGCTTCAGTCGAAGTGATTCCTGCCAGTTGAAGTACTGGAAGGTCAGCATCTCCTCCCGCGTTGCGTCTGCTGGCATTATTGTGCACTCCTTGATAACTTTATCTGCTTTTGCTGCCATCTCAGCAGTAGTTGTGAGGTTTGTGACTCCGTCCGGCATAGTAACCGCGCACGGGAACTCTGTAGGCCTGCGACTGGCCGCAGCATCAGATGATTCCGCGGCGAAGGCAACGTAGACCTGCTGGGGTATCACCCGAGGGTATGTATATGTGTCTTCAAGTCCCATCATGGACTCGACGTCATCATCAAGGCTCATGTCGGAGTTGATATGCCCGTCGAGTGGTTCGTCTGGACGGATCTCGCTGTCGATGCCTTCATCGCCTATGCTCATCTCGGCGTCGGCAAAGTTGTTATGAATCTCGAAGTCGAGGTTGTTGTTGGTGCAGATCTCGGAGTCGACGTGGTTGTCGATATGAGTTTTGGGTTCATCAAAGTCATTGAGGGAGATCCCGCAGTCGAAACTATCCTCGAGTGGGAGATTGAGCTCGGGATCGTTTGTGCGGTATGCCGATTCGGCCTCCTCGCCCTGGAGTTCTTCAATGAGCTCGTGAATATCTCGTGTGGACATATTTGTTGCAGACGAGCAAGCTTGGAGGATCGACGATGGTATGGACGCAGTTGATGGATCCGCAGTCGAAGGAGCTGCAACCGATGGAGCCTCGGGTGCGGAAGTCGCGAGTTGGCGTGGATCCGCCAAGTCCTGCACACCAAGCTTGTTGACGAAAAAATTGAACGAACCAACGGTTAAACCCAAACCTGACTCGAGATCGGAGAAGGCCTCCTGGAATTCTAGCGAGTGTGGCTCGAAACCCATCAGAGGATCTGACGCGCTTTTTGCAGGTGATGCTGGCGTGCTGCCGTTTGTCGAGTGAGTTTGCGAGTTGCCGTGTGCTGCCCGAGTCGGCGAGTTCTGGTTTGTTGATGCAGCTGGCGAGTTGCCGTTTGTAGACCCGATCGGCGAGTCACCGTTTTCCGATGGAACCGAAGAAACCGTGAGTCCAGCACTATTCTTTCCCACAGACGGCGCCAATTGACGAAGGGTACACTCATCAAATCCCATGGTTAAGGACCTAGGGTTGAGATTATGGGGAGAGAACGGGGTAGTACTGATAGTTTCGTCGGCTGACAAGCAGAGGCAAAGATTTACCCAGGTTCAGGCCCCTCGGGTGGAGGTAAAAACCCTACTTCCTGATTGTCTGTTATTGATCGTGTGAGATTATGCGGTTACAAGGTGGCTTCGGCGAGATGTCGATCTCGCCAGAGCTTTGGTGGTTTGAGTATGGCTTGGTCCTAGATCGGCACCCATCCCAGTCCTTAAATAGGCTGGGTATCGGGAGTAAGTAACCGACCTAATTTACATATAAGGAAAGTTCTAACCGACTATGCCTATGACTAATCTTGGAGGGTACTCCATCTTCTTGGGCCTCTGGTCTTGGGCTTCGAATAGGCTCTTCCCTATTGGGCCTTAGTCGTCACGTGCACCAGGTACCCTCATGGTAGGGTACCCGAGACGTATACCCATGTCAATCATATATCTAGATGCGATTTAGTGTGTGTTCACTCATTTTAGCCTGCATCTACTTAAAATATGAAGTACCTAAAGCATTATATCTAGGAACGGAGGGAGTAGGTTGTTGGTTTTTCCTGGCGTGGAGATGTAATTTAAAACACAAAATACGTAGCACCCCGTGCCACTGTGGCAGGACCATACTGATTGATTTCGTGGATCACACGTTCATTGGGAGACCCCAAGAGGAAGGTATGATGCAGTGTAGCTGCAGTTTCCCTCAGTATGAAACCAAGGTTTAATCGAACCAGTAGGAGCAAGAAATCACTTCTGAAGGTTGTCAGTGGCGCGCTGACGTGGAACCTGCACACAACATAATCAAACTCCTTTGCCCCAATGAAACAGTGAGGTTGTCATCTCACCGGCTTGCTGAAAACAAAGGATTAAACGTATGGTGTGGAAAACAGTAGTAAATTGCAGAGAATGAAAAGGAACAATGTTTGCAGTTGGTTGTATTATCAGTGTAAAAGAATGGACCGGGGTCCACAGTTCACTAGTGGTATCTCTCCATAAAAGATAACTAACATGCTGGGTGAACAATTACAGCTGGGCAATTGACAAAATATTGAGCGCATGACAATGCATATATATGACATGATGATTACTATGATATTCATGTGGGCATTACGACAAAATACATAGACCGTTATCCAATAGCGTCTATGACTAATAATCCACCGCCAGGTTGTCATCCGAGTTCCCCGTTGGTATTAAGTTGCAAGCAATGGATAATTGCATTAAGTAATGTGCGCAATGTAAACAAATGCATTAGACCTAAGCATCGGTTATTTTATCCCTAGTGGCAACAACACATCCACAATCTTATAAGTTATTGTCACTCTCCCAGATTACCGGAGGCATGAACCCACTATCTAGCATAAATATTCACTCTTGGAGTTACAAGCATCTACTTGGCCAAAGCATCAACTAGTAACGGAAAGCATGCAAGATCATAAATAACATATAAGATAGATTGATAATCAACTTGACATAGTATTCAATATTCATCGGATCCCAGCAAACACAACATATAGCATTACAATAAGATGATCTTGATCATGATAGGCAGCTCACAAGATCTAAACATGATAGCATAACGTGGAGAGACAACAATCTAGCTACTGCCATGGACTCGTAGTCCAAGGATGAACTACTCATGCATCACTCCGGAGGCAGGCATGATGATGTAGAGCCGTCCGGTGATGATTCCCCTCTCTGGTAGGGTGCCGGGAAGAGCTTCTGAACCCTCCCAAACTAGGGTTGACGGCGGCGGCGTCTCTGAAACTTTTTGTGGATAATGGCTCGGGTATTTAGGGTTTTCGCGTCGGGAGGAATAAATAGGCAAAAGGGCGGCGGCTGGAGAGGCTCGTGTGGGTGCCACGTGGCTCTCCTCCGTCTCTCCTTTGGACTCCGTGTTCGTGTTGGAAAAATAGGAGGTTCTGTCCAAGTTTCGTCCAATTCTGAGAATATTTCCAGACTAGCTTTTCTGGAATACAAAAACAGCAGAAAACAGGAACTGACACTGTGGCATCTTGTTAATAGGTTAGTCCCAGAAAATGCATAAAAATACTATGAAGTGTATATAAAACATGCAACAATTGGTATAATATCAACATGGAACATCAGAAATTATAGATACGTTTGAGACGTATCAAGCATCCCCAAGCTTAGTTCTACTCGTCCTCGAGTAGGTAAAACGATAAAAACAAAATAATTTCTGAGGTGACATGCTACAATCATAATCTTGATCAAATAGTATTGTAAAGCACATGTTATGAATGAAGTGATCCAGGTCAATGGTCTACAGTTTGCTAGCAAGTAGATAATGAGCAAACAACTGAATCATATAAGCAAAAAACTTTTCATGAATAGTACTTTCGAGACAAGCATCAAAGAGTTTTGCATAAGAGTTACTCATAAAGAAATAGATTCTAAGTAAAAGGTGTTTAACCAACACAAAGGAAGATTTAAGCTTCAACAATTGCTTTCAACTTTCAACATATATATCTCATGGATATTTGTCAACACAAAGCAATATAATAAGTGCAATATACAAGCATATAAAAATTGTTGCACCAAAGTTGACACTAGTGTTTGCTTCTAAGATAGAAAGAAGTAGGAAAACTGACTCAACATAAAAGTAAAAGAAAGGCCCTTCGCAGAGGGAAGCAGAGATTAAATCATGTGCTAGAGCTTTTTAAGTTTTTGAAATCATATAGAGAGTAAAACTAAGTTTTGAGAGGTGTTTGTTAATTGTCAACGAATTAGAAAATGGAAAGTACAATATGACCCCTGTCAACCAGACTTTTGAGAGCGGCTCCCATGAAGGACGTTATTTCTACTAGCAAGGCAGATCATCCCGCTTTCTCTTTTGTTTGCACATGCAGATATTTCACTGTTTGTCATAGCTTGACTGATAAATCAGGGCAAAAATGTGAAGAGAATTAAACGGTTAAAGTTGTAATTAATCGGGACTGGGCACCCCATTTGCCAGCTCTTTTTGCAAAATTAATGGATAAGCGGATGTATATGCCGCTAGTCCGGTGGTAAAGTCTGTTTGACAGTTGACATAAAGACATCCACCCCGTCCTCATGAGCTTGGTAAACATTGACACAAAATAGGAGTAATAAAGTTTTGAATAGTTTAAAGGTAGCACATGAAAAATTTACTTGGAATGGCAAGGAAATACCACATATAGGTAGTTATGGTGGACACAGGTGGCATGGATTTTGGCTCAAGGTTTTGTATGCACGAGAAGCATTCCCTCTCAGTACAGAGTTTAGGCTAGCAAGGTTATTTGAAACAAACACAGGATATCAACCGACACAGCAAGACTTATATGAAAACATATTGCAAGCATTATAAGACTCTACACTGTCTTCCTTGTTAACCAAACCCTTTTACTAGAAAATATCTAGACCTTAGAGATACCAATCATGCAAACCAAATTTCAACGAGCTTTACGGTAGTTCTTCATTAATAGGTTTTAACTACATGATACAAAAGCTTAAACATGAACTACTTGATAACTCAAAACAATTGACAAGTATCAAATTATCCAATACAATGATCTACAAGAATATGTAAGATTTTTCCATCATACCATCTACCACATGCAACATTTTCTGTTCCAACCAAACACCAATCAATTTATTTCAACATAAACTCTCCAAACAATTATAAGTGAAGCAAGAGAGTACTTTCTTTAAAAGAACTAACAACTCTGAATAAGAGATGCATGAAAAACAGGAGGTAAAAGCATAGCAATAGCTAGATAAGAATACTCAACAAGTATAAGTGAAGAATAGGAGTATTCATATAAAAAGCGGAGCGTGTCTCTCTCCCAATCAAGAATGCTGGGGTCCAATCAAGTTGACCAAAAAAAATACTGAAAATAAAAGCACACAGACGCTCCAAGTAAAGCACATATGATGTGAAAGAATTAAAATATAGTTTCACTAGAGATGACCTGATAAGTTGCTGATGAAGAAGGGGATGCCTTGGGCATCCCCAAGCTTAGACGCTTGAGTCTTTTGAAATATGCTGGGGTGATCCATGGGAGCATCCCCAAGCTTAAGCTCTTCACTCTTCTTAATCACATTATATCATCCTTCTCTCTTGACCCTTGAAAACTTCCGCCACACCAAACTCAGAGTAATTCTCATTAGAGGGTTAGTGCACAATCAAAAACTCACATGTTCTATAAGGACACAAACATGACCGTTACTTTTAACATTAACTACTGCCACTGATGTTATGTGAAGCTCTTCACCCTAAAAAAGAATTCCACTCAACACTAGTAAAAGAGAGAATGCGAAAAATAAAAGACAGAATCTGTCTAAACAGAACAGTCCGCAAAGACGAATTTTTTCGAGCACTTACGTTGCTCAGATCGAAAAACTTTAAACTAACGAAAGATGCGTACATATCTAAGGATCACGCACAAATATTTGCAGATTTAAATAATTTTTCTGTGATTTTACAGAATTAAAACGGTGAACAGCAGAAATCTGTTCCTGCGCAGAAATCCAAATCTAGCATCATCTTCCTATTAGAGGCAATACTTGGCACAACAATGCGATAAAATAAAGATACAAAGGAATTGTTACAGAAGTAAACAACTCCTTGACTAAAACTAAAAACAAAAGATACTGGGTTGCCTCCCAAAAGCGCTTTTCTTTAACGCCTTTCAGCTAGGCAAAGTAATTTTCATGATGCTCACATAATGATAAGAGTTGAAACAAAAAGAGAGCATCAAGAAGAATATATAAAACATGTTTAAATCTAACACTCTTCCTATGCATAGGAGCCTTGTAAGAAAACAAGTCAATGAAACACAAAGTGACTAGCATAGGAAGGCAAAACAAGTGCAATTTCAAAACTTTCAACATAAAGAGAGGAGACTTAATATTATTGAGATATATGAAACTGTGTCTCCCTCTCTCATAATAACTTTTAGTAGCATCATGAACAAACTCAACAATATAACTATCACATAAAACATGCTTTTCATGATCTACAAACACATAATTTTTATTAAGCTCTAAAACAGTGGGGTCATTAAACCCACTTTTGACAATAGTAGTATAACAAATATCATTAGGCAATATAGGACCATCATCAAGAGCATTATCATATAAGACATTAGGGAGCACATTTTTACTTTCTGCAATTTCCTTTTCTACTTGAGTCAAGGAGCTTGTTACTTCAAATTTATCAAAAGGAGATATTTCAATAGAATCATGACATTCAACATATAGCATTCTTCCTCCTTAGGTAGGCATGGAGGGTAATCATATAATGTAAGAGTTAAAGAGTTACTATCTTTAGGAGGTAGATTCTCCTTTTGTTCATCACTCTCTTCCTCTTTTTCATCTATGAGCTTTCAGTTCCAGCAATTTCTTCTCCCACAGGTTCCTGCAAGACAATGGTCTCTTCTGAGAATGTCTTTTCTCAAGAAATTTAGTGATATAAGGATTATCATTATAATACTCAAGGCAATATCAAAGCATAGCAAAAGTATCAGATCTATAAGGAGCATCATCATCTTGAATATAACCAGCAATTTCATAGGCACCCTTAAAAACAAAAAATCTTCAATTTGTTCAAGATTACAAAGTCATAGTTTCCTTTAGCATAAGCAGCCAAGGTTTCATTATCATTATAATCACATTGGAAAGGGAGGTGTTTATGCCTTCTACAACATAAAGATTCATTAAAGCAGTAGGATTCATCATAAGTAGAGCACAAGTTTTTTGCAAAATAATTCAATCTACTTATTTGTTTTTATAAATATTTCCCTTTTTGAGATAAGCGGTATTCCTTATAATAATTTTGTTGTTCCTGTGAACCCACTTAGCCAATAAGATTTTGCTTCAGAAAGACCAGTCATTGATAGCAAGTAAACAACTAGACATAATAACAAACCAAAATAAACTAGATGCAGAAAACTAATTTTTTTGTGTTTTTGATAAATAAGGCAAACAAGACAAGATAAAAATAAACTAAGCAAGACAATAACAAAGTAAAGAGATTGGAAGCGTGAAACTCCCCTTGCAGAAATCCTCTTACTCCCCGGCAACGGCGCCAGAAAATATGCTTGATTGCGTGGATCACACGTTCGTTGGGAGACCCCAAGAGGAAGGTATGATGCAGTGTAGCAGCAGTTTCCCTCAGTATGAAACCAAGGTTTAATCGAACCAGTAGGAGCAAGATATCACTTCTGAAGGTTGTCAGTGGCGCGCTGACTTGGAACCTGCACACAACACAATCAAACTACTTTGCCCCAACGAAACAGTGAGGTTGTCAATCTCACCGGCTTGCTGAAAACAAAGGATTAAACGTATGGCGTGGAAAACAGTAGTAAATTGCAGAGAATGAAAAGGAACAATGTTTGCAGTTGGTTGTATTATCAGTGTAAAAGAATGGACCGGGGTCCACAGTTCACTAGTGGTGTCTCTCCATAAAAGATAACTAACATGTTGGGTGAACAATTACAGCTGGGCAATTGACAAAATATTGAGCGCATGACAATGCATATATATGACATGATGATAACTATGATATTCATGTGTGCATTATGACAAAATACATAGACCGTTATCCAACAGCGTCTATGACTAATAATCCACCGCCAGGTTGTCATCCGAGTTCCCCGTTGGTATTAAGTTGCAAGCAACGGATAATTGCATTAAGTAATTTGCGTAATGTAAACAAATGCATTAGACCTAACGGCGTACCCTTAAGCTAAGCATCGGTTATTTTATCCCTAGTGGCAACAGCACATCCACAATATTAGAAGTTATTGTCACTCTCTCAAATTACCGGAGGCATGAACCCACTATCTAGCATAAATACTCACTCTTGCAGTTACAAGCATCTACTTGGCCAACGCATCTACTAGTAACGGAAAGCATGCAAGATCATAAATAACATATAAGATAGATTGATAATCAACTTGACATAGTATTCAATATTCATTGGATCCCAGCAAACACAACATGTAGCATTACAATAAGATGATCTTGATCATGATAGGCAGCTCACAAGATCTAAGCATGATAGCATAACGTGGAGAGACAACCATCTAGCTACTGCCATGGACCCGTAGTCCAAGGATGAACTACTCACGCATCACTCCGGAGGCAGGCATGGTGATGTAGAGCCCTCCGGTGATGATTCCCCTCTCCGGCAGGGTGCCGGGAAGAGCTTATGAACCCTCCCGAGCTAGGGTTGACGGCGGCGTCGTCTCTGGAACTTTTTGTGGATAATGGCTCGGGTATTTAGGGTTTTTGCGTCGGGAGGAATAAATAGGCGAAAGGGTGGTGGCTGGAGAGGCTCGTGGGCCCCACACCACCCCACGGTGTGGCAGGGGGCCCGCGCAGCCCCATGGTGTGAGTGCCACGTGGCTCTCCTCCGTATCTCCTTTGGACTCCGTGTTCGTGTTGGAAAAATAGGAGGTTCTGTCCAAGTTTCGTCCAATTCCGATAATATTTCCAGACTAGCTTTTCTGGAATACAAAAACAGCAGAAAACAGGAACTGGCACTGTGGCATCTTGTTAATAGGTTAGTCCCAGAAAATGCATAAAAATGTTATGAAGTGTATATAAAACATGTAACAATTGGTATAATATCAACATGGAACATCAAAAATTATAGATACGTTTGAGACGTATCACTGATCATCATCATCCTTACAAGTCTTGAGTTGCGCACCTGTTGGCCCGTCATTCAGTGGCTGAGGGTGAACGAATAACGAGAGGGGGGCTAATTCCATCTGAAACACGAAATATGCATGAAAACATTGACCTAGTACTGGAACATATATATTTGATGGAGTGTTATGATGATATATATGTTTTTAATTACGCAAAAACAGAACATAGAACTTATTCACATATACTTGGGAATTGTGGACAAATAATATTTGCCCCTCCAAAGAAAAGAACATTGCTAATGACCAAAATACAACTGAATAGTAGCAACAACTAAATAAAAAAATCAAATTTGCATCAATACATCTAAATTACCTAACCTGGAAGGGGCATCAATTCCTCCCAATCCTTAATAAAATAATCAAAAAATGGAGCTACCTAACCTGGTGAGGAGGAAAGAGAAGACAGTCTGGAATCTAAAGATGGGCTAGGCTACAAGCCCTGCGTATACGTAGTAATACATAATTGCATTTTCGAGGTGTGTGTGTGGGTGGGGCGGGGGGGGGGGGGGAGGGGGCTCGTGGCCGAGTTTCGCCTTCAGGACGCTCTGCCCATGCCATCGTTGATCCATTCTTATTTATTTTTATTTACTTACCCATAGTTGATCCTTGTGTGGCCTTTGACGTCGTAGGGTACGAGTAAGTTAATAATAGAGCCGGTTGCTGGTTATATGTTGTCATTCCACATATAGTTAACTTATAATTACAACATAGTAGTAGTTGGCTATATACATATGCTATTTTATTAATACATTACCCACCTTACACTCTCATAACGTGCTTAGAAGCACGTGCTGCAACTGGCTACTAAAAGCAAGTTCAATAGTAGAGCTAACAGCCGGCCATATAAAACTGGCATGTCATCAAAAGTTAGTCTTATAGTTAGCTCATACAATAGAGTTGGCTATAAGGTTGGCTATTAAGTTAGTGTTTTCTCACTTTGTGTCTTTATCTCTCCTCGCATTTATTGTTTTTGCCTAGTAGCACGCGTAGAGGCTGGCTCTTACATGAGAGCCCACTCCATCACTTATTCATTGTCTCTCACCTCCATATAGGCAAAAGTGCCACGTAGGCAGGCTATAAGCTCGCTATTGTACTTGCTCTAAGAGTATGGCTAATAGTATAGCTAACTGCTGGCTATATCGAGCTACCATGTCATATATAGCCAATTGGCTTCTTTCTATCTCTTTCTTCACATTTAATATATTTGTCTAGAAGCACGCATGGAGTATAGATCTTGCATATAAGAACCCACTCCACTCACTTTTTCATGTCTCTCTCCTCCACGCAGGCACAAATTGTTGTAGAAAAACAAAGGCACAAATGTCACCTAGGCGGGCTATAAGCTTACCATTGTACTTGCTCTAACTTACAACCCTCTTCTCTTCTAGTATCTCCTATTCTCTCTTCCAACTCAGCAAAAAATATAGTATTTAAACCCTTATTACCCGCATACGTCACCTTGTTTACTTGCTCAAATATTGGTGGCTGTTTCGCTGTGGAAAGGGGAAAACATGTCGGCTAGTGGCTTAGTGCACAATGACACAATTAAATTCGATGGCACAAATTATCTCTTATGGAGAAATCATATGCTTTGCAATCTTCGGATCTTGTGTCCAAATATAGAGCAATTTCTAGATGTAGGTTTTTCTCCTCCAATGGATCCACAAAATATATCTTTAGAGGATGAGAAAAAACTTACATCTCGAAGCTCTAGTATATAACGAGTTTCTTCATAATTTGAGTTTCTAGATTTATGTGTTCTTGATTGTCGTGAATTGCAAGTCCTCTGATAAGATGTGGACCAAGCTAGAAGAAAAATATGGTGGGTCCAATTCTCTTGAGGTCGGTTATCTTTCCGAGGAGCTCTCTTCAACTTCAAATCATGAAGAGCTCCAAGTCACTTCTACCTCCGATTGTGAAGAATCTTCAATGTCATTCACTTCACCAATATGTGACATGCCACAAGATGGTTCCTCATCATCCCCAAAAGTTCACATGTGCCTTATGGCTAGAGGTTCAAAGGTAACTCCTACTTTGAATCCAAACATATCTCATGATGATGATGATGAGGATGATGATGCTCATAATTCTTTTGTTCATGAGATGGGCATTGTGTATGCCTCTCTTCGTGGTAATAATAATGCTCGTGCCAAACTTGAATCTTTAGTGGAAATCTTTGTTGAAAACAAGGAAACCATCAAGGATTTGAAATCCCTTGTTAATGAAGGGAAAATGAGATTCAATCTCCTTAAGCAAGAGCTACGTGACGAGACACATACTAGTGCTTCTCTATCTTTTGAAACCTATAAGCTCAAAAATGCTAAATCTATTAATGATGCTTGTGCTACTAACTCTAATTCTTGTGAAGCATCTATATTAAAAGAGAATGTTGATCTAAAAGCTCAACTTGAGTTGCTGACTAGCAATTATAGGAAATTGGAAGAAAGTTATGAAAGTCTCTTGAGCTCCCATGATGATCTTCTAATCTCCTATGATGGGCTTAAGTTGGCTCATGAGGAAAGTATCACTAAGGTAACATATTGTGAGCCTCATGTGGACATTAGCACTACTTCTACTCAAAATGCTATAGTGTCATGTGCTAGTCCTAGTAGTTCATCTAGACATAATGTTGCCACATCTTGTGATGAATTGCTTGCTTTGCCTTGTTGCTTTCTACTTCCCCTAGTACTTCCGTTGTCACTAACCATGTAGAGGAAATCAAAGAGGTCAAGGCCCAAGTCACTTCTTTGAAGAAAATTTGGAAAAACGTCATGAAGGGAAATCCACACTTGACAAAATGTTGAGTGTGCATCAATCCCCCAATGACAAGAGTGAACTTGGATTCAACTCCAGTAACAAGAACAAGTCCAAGAGCAACAAGAAGGGTCAAGATGAAGTCAAGAATTCGGCCAAGATCATTTGCTTCAAGTGCAAGGTTGGAGGGCATCATGTTAGATCTTGCCCATTGAAGAAGAAGCATATGAGTGAGAAGCAACAAGGGAAGCGGCCACAGGATCAAGATAAAGTCCAACCTCAAGTTGGAGAGAGTCTACTTCCCAAGAAGATTCAAGCTAATGCTCCCCAAGTTAAGAAATCAAAGAAGAAAAGCAAGGGGAGCACTTGTTGCTATTTATGCCGTGAGAAGGGGCACTTTGCTTCATCATGTCTAACGGTACCTTATCAAACCCTATCATTATTGATGATGATTATTCTCTTATGAAGGATAAGGGTGGCAATGTGTTTGCCAAGTTTGTTGCTACACAAAGTGGTTTCAAGAAAAGAACCATTTGGGTTGCCAACCCTATTGTGACTAACTTCTTAGGACCCAACTTGGTTGGGGACCAACAAGCTCAAACTTGATCAATAGGTGTTGGAGGGGGAATTGGAGACTTGGATACATCATGAAGAATTATGGGATCTTCATCAATTATATTTTCTCAAACCAAGTCATTTGGATTATAATGTCTCTATCTCATATCCAATGTTCCTCCTTGCGGTAACATGTATTTAAATTATATATACATTGAAAGTTGCTTGCCCTTTTGCATGTGTTGGCTTTGTTCCTTTCATGTGTTTGTATATGTTGTGCTCTCTACTTGCTTATCTTGAGTAATCAAGTATGTGTATATTGGTTTGCACAACATGTACATGTGAGTTTGTGTTGAGCCTTTATTGTATCTTAGTTGGCTCTTTGGAGACATTAATGTACTATCCCATTTTGGGGAGTGATGTGCTTTGGCCCTTCATAACCCTAAAAATGTGCATACGTGAGGACTACCACTTAGTGTTGATATATCAAGATTATCTAGTCTCTATGTGGTATGTCATGCTCATGAGAAATTCAAATTCTATAACGTCCATGAATTATCTCTAGTTGGATTTTATTTGCCTCTTGTTGATAAGTAATGGATTATCACATTATGGGGGAGTAATAAGCTATGTGCATATTACAAGAGTAGAAAATGTAAACATGTGAGGTATTGTCACTTAGAATTGATATTGTAAATTATCTTGTTCCTATGTGGCATGTTGCTCAAACAAGTTCCAATTTGCTAGAATGATTTTATTTGCTCATCTTTTGGATCTTGTTTGTGGGATGTTCTTGGTACAACTTTCCTCAAATGTGTTCTTCTTTATTTTTTGGGAAAGCGTTTGCTTCAAGTTATATAATAATTGTTTTGCATAATCGTGTGCATATTTGAAGCTATCAACAACATCTATCTATCTAAGCATTGCGCTTAAATTGTATCTTTTCCCATATGATTTTTCGTTGTGAAGATGATCTTGAATATCCTTGCAAACTATCACCATGAAATAACTTCATATACTCCTTGTCCTTGACAAGTGATATTCACATTTGTGGTGGAATTTGTAGATCGTCTTCATATTGGCATTTGTTTAGTGGTATAATTGGTATAGGAGAGGTATTGATCCCATTTGTGTGCATTTTGTATTCAAATGCAAAATTCTAGATAATGCACACATCTTGGGGGAGCTATTCTATATCTTTTGTAACACTCTCGTTATATTCTTATCGCAACATCTTTTTGTCCTTATCGAGTGTGTTTTGATAGTACAAAAATCTTTTTCGGTACTTTGTGTCATTGTGAAAAGTGTGTAGGGATTGGTTTTGTTTTGTTTTGTTGGAACCTTGCTCTCTTTTGGGAGTTTGCTTTATCATTCCTTCTTCTCTATTTTATCTTCTCGAACGAGGTAGGTGTTTGAGCATGTGTGTTTTGTTTCTTTGTGTGTTCCCAATGGCTTTTAATTTGTTAATATGTTGAACTTGTGAATCAATCTTTGTTGGTTTGATTCTTTGATATAATTTGGACAACAAATCTGTTTTGACTTGCCATTTGTATCTTCTTGTGTTTTGTCCAAATTGTATCTTCTTTGGATCTTGGAAGTCTTGTGCATGCATATTTACTCTAAGTGTATTTTATGGCATGCTTGGTTTATTTGATCCAATATATTGGGTAGACTCCATCAAATCCTAAATGGCTAAGATGTGCATGAGATTCAAATTTCATCTCTAAATATGCACATATTTATGTGGAGTTTTCCCAATGTATTGTAGTTATTCTAACTACTTTGGACCCAATGAGTTTGGGGACCAAAATGTACTTGAATGTTGTTTTAGGTACATTGGAGATGCAATGGATGCTTGTCTCAACTATATGGAAGGTGTTCTCACCATGTGTAAATTGGAGCCAAGCTAGGATGGTCAATGAACTCTTATCTACTACATCATACCAATGCTATCTCGGTAACAAGTATTCACTTCATGCACACATGTAAAGCTTTCAACCTTGTGTAGGTTGCATCATGGCATGAATATCTTTATTTGTAAAATATTGTGGTTCTTTCAAAAGGTTTTAAAGAAAATCTTTATTGCAATGTGAGAAATTTGAGATGATTTCATATCATTGGGAGTAATCCTAAATATGTCAACTTCGCAATTTATTGCAATCCTTTCCTCATAATGCTCACATGCGCAATATTGATGAAATTGCAAATTTATTTCACCTTGTGATACTTGTTGCCTTCCTCAAGGCATCCCAACTATCTTTTGTTCCCTTATTGCGAGTTGTGATTTTATTGAGGTTTGAGTGGTTGAAGTTCATTATTATACAATAAGATATATCAAGCCTTGTGCTATATATGCTTTTATGCAAAGATCTTATTTCTATTGTTTATGCCTTCATTCTCAGATATCATGGTAACTCCTTTTAAATTAACTGTTTTGTGTGTGCATGTTTCTTTGTGGATTATTCATAATGATGTTTTGTCCACTTAGAAACTTATACATATGAGAGAGTTATTATCTCTCCTTGACATCCTCGTTCTTAGCCAACCATCTTTCTTATTCGTTTGGTTTTTTGGTGGTTTCAGTAAGAATTTGATTCATGAGTGCTTGTCTTACTTGATTACATCTTTGTGCACTCATATTTTCATGAATATATTTTGGACCCAAGCTTGTCTTGATAAACTTATTGATCTCATCTATATCGTGTCCAAAATATGTTTTTTTTGGAACCTTATGGTTTCTTTGCTTCTTAAGTTGATGCCGCTCTCACATCTTCTTGTTGGAATTTTTTGGATCCTCAATATGGTTTGAATTCCTCCAATTGTTCGTCATTGGATAAGTGCATTTTATTCCACTCATTTTATGAGATATGCACATCTTGGGGAGGAGCTCATACTATATTGGACCTCTAGATTTTTCGTCCATTTCGGCAATTGTTGACAATGGGGAGAAGTTTAGAGGGTTTAAGGGAAATGGTTTTATGCTTAAGGTGGTTTGTTCTTAAGTGTTTACCCTTCATGCATATCTATCTTTGATTGATGTTTTGCATGGTTGAATATATAGTGAAAACTCCACCAAAGGTTAATCTTGCCAATGTATTCAATGAAATTCAAGTTCATCACACGTGCATATATGTGGGGGAGTTTGCGCTATATATTGTGATTCTACTCACATCACCTTCTTTGGTAGTGGGTGATGTGAGTACAATCGGTTTTGATATGGGCTAGAATTTTTGTGATACTTGACCATATCAAATACAACCTCTTGTATGCAATTTATTCTTGAATAAGTTGGATACTTGTTTTCAATATTCATTATATAAACCCTCTTGTTGAGATTGTCATCAATTACCAAAATGGGGGAGATTGAAAGTGCATGGAGCCCTCATGTGTAGTTTTGGTAATTAATGACAATCCCTATGGACTAATGGTTTCATTGAGTTATATTTGAATGGCTTTTTCATAGGTAATGATATGAAATCCATATGTTGGATTCAAGGTTGGATGCCATGAAGATAAAGATATAGTTTGATTATTGGCATCAAGATCATCGGTGTGAAGAGATGAATATGATATGATCAAGAAGAAGCAATGATGATGGAGTTCTTGTGTGGAACTCAAATAAGCCATGCTCTAGCTTATGTGTTAAGCCATGAAGAATAAAGATCTTGAGTGTTTGATTTCAAGAGAAGAATTCAACATATGGCTCTAAGTCGAGGTTATGGACTCATGTGTTTACCCCTAGTTGACCAAGGCCTTGAGCATGCAATCAAGTGAATAATTCTTTGTGTATCTCAAGATATTGTGATAGAGCGTGAAGAAGATTAAGTGATGGCCAAAGTGATGTTCAAGGTGTGATCCGAAGAATGGTCATGTGTGAGTTGAGCCTTTGGCAAGTGTGTCTTGGAGAATGAAGATTGTTTGAGCATTCATGTTTATGTTCACGTCACCATAATAATGAAGTTAGAAGAAAAGATACGAGGTTGATCAAGACAAAGTATAAAATTGGATTCAAGTTGATCAACTCACAAAGCATACATAGTGTAGCAAGTAGGATCAAGTGATCTTGTGGTACGGTAAGCAATTGTCAGTTGTGCTTTGTGAACTAACCCATGATATATGTGTTTGGTGTTTCTATATGTGGTTAGGTATCTTTCCATGGGCTTGCATCAAAAGCAAGATTTTGTGTAGCCCATGAGAGAATGACATCAAGTGTTGATCGTCATCAAAGTTGAGAAGTGCAAGTTCAAGATGAGCATCTCAAAGATCACATGCTTGAATCTTTTTTTATCGAAACAGGCTTTCGCCCCGCTTTATAAATAAAGCAACATGCCAAGCAACTTCATACAAAGATGCAAGTATCCGAAAACAAGCTAGAAGAGTTTGCTGGGGCAACAGCACAGGTAAGCCCAACAACAAGAAAAAAGCTAGAAAAGCAAGGGGGTAGGGTATGGTGGGAAGAACAAAAGAGTGCAGCCCTCCGGCGCTAGCTGCTAGATGAGGAGGAGAGGCGACGTGCGGTCACCATAAGTCTGTCAAGCATGTCATCTAGCCGCCCCCTGTCTCGCTGTCTAGAAAGCGGGTGCCACTGCTGCAAGAAAGCCAAAAATTTAAACATGGAGTCAGAGGCACGTCGAAGAAACATCCGCTCAAGCACCATCTTATTACGAATCGTCCAAAGGGTCCAGGCCATCGCCGCGAACACCAACAAGAAGAGGCGTCGGCTCCCCCCGGTTCGGTTCGCGTGGGTCTCCAGGAACTCTCCGAGGTCTGAGGCCTGCCAAGTAGGCCCAAGTGCCTCGTGGACGAAGTTCCATAGAAACCTGGCCGCAGGACAAGCGAACAGGATGTGGGTTCCCGTCTCGGGGATCCCACACATAGGGCAAAGACCTTCCCCCAGTCCATGTCGCTTACGGACCTCCACCCCCGACGGAAGGCGGTCCCTAAGGAGCTGCCACACGAAGATTTTGATTTTCAGGGGAGAGGGGCCTTCCACAGCGGGGAAGCCCAAGCTCTAACCGGACCACTGAAGAGACTCGATAGGCCGTCTTTACGGAGACGGTCCCAGAGGGCGCCAGGTGCCATGACACAAGGTCTTGCCCCCCCCGGTAGCGCCTCCGGGAGCGAACCCTGTAGCTCCGTCCAAGCTGTAGCCTCGGCAGGACCAAATGTGCGTCGGAACGAGATGTTCCAAACCCCATTCTGTACCGCCGAGGCCACCAACAACATCAGGTCCGAACATATAGCAAAGAGAGAAGGGAACCTATGCTGTAACAGGCTTTCACCAAGCCACGAGTCCAGCCAAAAGAGGGTGCCCTCTCCGTTCCGATGGAGAAGCGGGCCCCTTTCTAATCTCATGCTTAAGGGTTTGGATGGATCGCCAAAATTGGGATCCATCCCGACGGTCACAAGCAAGGAGGGGCGACCCTGCAGGTATTTTGCTTTGATTAGCTGCAGCCAAATACCCCCTCCTCTCTAAGTATCCGCCACACCCACTGAAGCATGAGCGCGGTATTCATCTTACGCGACGCTAAAATACCTATGCCCCGATGTCCTTGGGGGCGCAGACATCCGCCCATTTGACCATATGGTACTTCTCGCGCCCATTGGCGCCTGCCAGAAAAAGCGCGAGAGCTCCTTGTCAAATGTGCCATGCACACCTTCTGGGAATTCGTACATTCCCATCATGTACATAGGCAAGCTAGACAAGCAGGAGTCAATAAGGACCGATTTGCTCCCCTTGGAGGTAAACCGCCCCTGCCAAAGTTCAGCCTTGGCTTTGACATGCCCAATAACCGGCTCGAGGTCCTTAATTTGGATCCTAGAGTCACTAAGCGGCATCCCTAGATAAGTAACCGGGAAGGAGGACAACTTGCAATTAAGATTGTCCGCTATCCGCTGTTGCTCCTCTAAGGTGTACCCCATGACCATGACTTCGCTCTTGTCGAAGTTAATCTTGAGGCCAGACATGGCCTCAAAGCAGAGGAGTAGGAACTTGAGATTAATAATGTCAAGTTCCGAGCCCTCCACCATGATCATGGTGTCATCCGCATACTGGAGGTGAGTGATCCCACCACCAGGAATAAGGTGTCCGACCACACCAGAAATGTGGTCGGCCGCCTTGGCTTTGTCCAAGACAGACGCAAGGACGTCAACGGCAAGATCAAAGAGCAGGGGGGAGATAGGGTCCCCTTGTCTCACCCCACACGAGGACCTAAAATAGGGACCAATGTCCCCATTAATATTGATCGCCGTGCTGCCAGACATGACAATCTGCATAATCCAGCATATGAAGCGATCATCGAACCCTCGGCGCTCGAGGGCAAGCGAAGGAACGCCCAGTCCAAACGATCATACGCCTTTTGGAAATCTAGCTTAAGGAAGACACCCTTAAGGTGTCTAACCTTAACTTCATGGACCACCTCATGAAGCGCTAGAATTCCGTCATGGATAAATCGTCCCTTAAGAAAGGCGAACTGATATGGGTGTGCGAGTCGCTCCACAACTGGGGCCAAGCGTGCAGCACACACTTTGGTAAGCAGTCTCTGGATGACGTTGATCACTGTAATCGGTCTAAACTGGCGTATCTCCGTGGCCCCTGTTACTTTAGGGATCAAGTTAATTTCGCCAAAGTTGAGGCGAGACATAACCAATGTGCCAGTATAGAACTCCTGGAACATGGGAAATCACCGCCTCAAGACTCCCCCAGAATTTTGGAAGAAGGAGACAGGCAGGCCATCTGGGCCCGGGGCCGAGTTGGCCTTCATCCCCATAATAGCCCAACTAACCTCCTCAGGGCTGAATGGGAGTGTAAGCTTCACATTCTCCTCAGCTGATACTAAGGCCCCTAAGGACCAGAAGCCATCAGCTAACGATACCCCCGTGCGAGGTCCCTCCGTGAACAACTCCTTATAAAAGGAGTATATGTGGGCGGATAGGTCTTGGGCCTCCTCTAATAGGATGCCATCCGCCCACAAGCACGGTATAGAGCACCTTCGACGACGACCATTAGCAATGGCGTGGAAGTATGTATTAGCATCGCCGCGAAGAATCCAATTCTGGCGACTACGCTGTCGCCAGAAGATCTCCTCGCCTTTGTAGATCTCCATAAGGGAGGTCTCCAAGGCATACCGCTGAAGCCAACCATCAGCAGTAAGGCCCACCGTATCGGACGCCACGTCAAGCGTCTGAATTTGGGCAAGGATATCCGTTTTATTCTTACGCAGCTCTGCACCTCTATTCGCGCCCCACCCCCGCATAAATTGGCGAACGACTTTAGCACAGTGGTGCCAAATATCAACCGCATTATATGCCCGGGGAGGAGTCGCGACCGCCGATGCCCACTTAACTCGAACCGCTTCCACAAAGCCCGGCTGACCAAGCCAGAACTCCTCAAAGTGGAAGCGGTTCGACCTAGGGGGAGCCCCTCCTCCAGAAGATAGGAGGAGGGGGGAATGGTCCGAGCCAATCCGAGTGAGCACGCGAAGCGAACACAACGGGAAGGCAACTTCCCATTCCACCGACACTAGGACCCGATCGAGAACACTCCGGATCGGGTCAGCCTGGTTGTTAGACCACGTATACCTCGCCCCAACACGAGAGATCTCACGTAGCGCAAGGTCTGCAATCCAGTCGTTGAACAAGCGCATCCGAGGGAGGTCCACATTATCCGAGCTCTTGTCATCAGGGGAACGAATAAGGTTAAAGTCCCCCACCACCACCACCGGGGTGGGGCATCGTTCCACCTTTGACTTGATCTCAGATAAGAATTCCGCGGACCTCCGGTGGTCCGCGGGGCCATCGACAATAATAACCTCCCAACGGAGGTTAGACCGTCTATGGGTGAGCGACATGCTCACAAAGAATTCCCTGTGATCTATATCCTCTACCTCAAAGGTATCCTCCTTGGCACCAAGGAGGATACCCCCTGAGTGTCCCGTCGCCGGAAGCCAGTGCCACGAAAACTTGTGGCGACTAAGGCTCTCCAGCACAGAGATCGAGAAGTCATGTCGAATCGTCTCTTGAAGCCCTACGATGTCCACATCTTCATCTCTAAGATAGTTGATCAGCTGTCGGCGGCGGCCCTCCTGCCCGAACCCCCGCATGTTCCAAATAAATGTGAGGACATTCATTGGGAAACATTGTCGGGGTTGGTCCCCTTAAGGGGGACCAATCGATCCCTACTAGAGGTCGAGGGCCGGGACGCTGACTTGGGGGGCCTCCCACGCTTCTTCCCAGCATGGGAAGATGCCACGGCAGCTGCCGCACTATCCGGCCTAGGAGGGGCTCCACTACCAGACCCTTGTGCCTCCTGCATAGGTCCAGCGGGAGCCGGGGGTCCCTGCCGCTCAAGCTCCGCCTGAGCCCGAGCTGCCGCGAGGGCCCCCTCATAGACCTCCTTAGCCTTGATAGCCACAATCTGCTCAAGGCGAGGCCCCCGCTCACCGTGGAAGATAACGTCACTGTCCGCCACAACCTGGGCGAGGTGATCCAACGGCACTGTGTCGAAAACCGAGAACCGAGAGCCAGATGGGGGAGACGGTAGGGGGGAGGGGGTAGGCGTGGGTTGAGACGTACCAGTCCTACAGTCGAGAACCTCCAGCCTGTGAGACGCCACTGCCGCAACAGTCGGCTCCACCACCTCGCCCCCGATTCTAGCATGGGCCAGGCGAGCGCTGTGGCGTGTGGCCAGAGGTGGGGAGGACCGGTGACGACGAGGGCACACCTAGTGCCAGTCACAGGAGTGTCGGGGAAGACCGTGACTGGCTCCAGGGCAGGGGTTGCAGGGAGCGGGTGTACCAGACAGCGCCCGTGGAGCGTGGGGTGTCAGGCGCCATGACCTCCATCCCGACACTCGTCGAGTCCTCCTCTCCCTGCACCTCCTCCTGAGGTGAGGAGAGAAGACCCACGGGCGCCGAGACAAGGCCGGAGAGGTCCACGGATCCCGGCCTATCACAGAGGTTGGAACCGTACTGTGCGAGCGGGAACCCATAGGGATGTAGAAGAGCTGGGCGAGAGGCGCGAGAACCCTCCGCCAGGGCCACCTTCGCCGGCGCACTCTTAGACAGAGTACCCGACGCAGAGACGTGCGGTCCAGGCGAAGATGCCTGAACCTGGGACCCGGCAGAGGTCGAGGTCCCCCCAGCTGGAGGCTGCGGCAGAGCTGGAGTGGCCCCCTCTGGGCGCTGACGAGAGACCTCCCCACCGCCGTCGGCGTCAGACGGGTCGTCCTCCGAGGAACCATCCCCGTCCCTGGAAGTGCTGTGGCGCGGGGGCGGAGAGGGGCGTGGTGTAGAGGATGGGGGAGACCCTGGAGGGTCCACCACCGCCTTGACCTCCACACGAATCAACCTGCCAACCCCGTCGAAGTAGATCGAAGGGAGCACGCCAGTCAGACGGTCAGCGTCTGGAACCCTGACATAGAGGAGGAGTGGCCCCTCTCTCGGCAGGGAGTCACCATCCACCTCCTGAAGCACTCCAATGGTCCTGGCAATCAGCTTGATGATGGGCCCCACCTTCAGCTTACTTGGGACCCCGTGGATCCGGACCCATACTGAGGAAAGGGTGGAATTCGAGTTGGCGTCTATGGCGGACGGCTCGATGTTGACCTTGATGTTGTAGACCGGGAGAGTGGTGGTACCAAACCAAGAGACGGTCTGGAGCAGCGACGCCGACGAGAAGGCAACTGCGAACTCGGTGGGGGAAATCACTCGCACCACCCAAGGGGCCTCGCCGTCAAGCCGTATGAGCTCGGTGCGGATGGTCTCCACCGAGATCACCACGGAGGGGGCAAGATCCTGCTCGGGGAGCACGGTGATCCGGGCCATGTGCTCAGGGGTCGCCAACTTGATGTCGCCAGTGTCGATGTAGAAGAAGCCGGCGTCAATGCCCTGGCCTAGCAGCTCCAAGTTGGGAACCCTGCCGGTTTGCTCCCCTGTTCCAGCAACCACTAGGGTCGTAGGCACGGGCACAGCACCGCCCGCAGCCGAGCCGGACCTCTTCTTCTTTTTTGTCTTCTTCTTCTTCTTGCTTGCACCCCCGGCCGCAACAGGTCTAGCACCATCAGGACGAGTCGCGAGGGCAGCCTCCCGGCATGGAGGGGAGCGAGCCCTACCATCCCTCCACGATCCAGCCTCGGCCTGGGACCGGCCTCCCGGCCGTAGCACTTGCTGCCGGGCCACGAGCGACCCCCAAAGCTGACCTCACGGTGCTGGCCCTCCGGGGATGCACCCCGTCGAGGCGGCGACCTGTGCCGGCTCGGGCTCCTGCCACCCCCTCCTCTCTGCGGCGGAAGAGCACGGACATCCCGCCGGTCCGTCGGCGAGCGACGGGGCGACCGGCGTGGAGGAGGATGATATGGGGTAGGCGCGGGCGCACAGGAAGGAGAGCTCGCACGACGGGGAGGATTCGCACGGCAGGGAGGAGACCTGGCGTTCCATCGGGGAGAAGGAGGGGCGTCCTCCCGGCGGCGCTTCATCGGCGGCGACGCCACCACAGCGGCGAAGGAGCGGGTCAATGGGGGTGGCGGCGGGTGGACGAATACGCGGCGTGCGCGCCTCCCGTGTTGTGCGAACTGATGTGGAGAAGCCTCGAACCCTAGGGATAGATCGTGGGCTCCCCGACGGATCCACATCCACGGCGTACTGGGCCGCTTCTGGGCCGAAGCTGGGCCTAGGGAGGCCGCGCGCGCGTCCTAGCTCCTCACCCGAGAATGGGCCGGCCCATGAGAGGAGGCCCATCCTGGCTAGGGTTGCCGCCCACTTGCGGCCCAGGGCCCAGCAGGGACGGCTCCGCTGAGGGATAGGAACCCCGCCGCCCGACAGTGACCGGCCGCCCCCTGGGGGTCGCGCCGCCGTGTCGCCAGCCGCCGGCGCCGGAACCGGAGGACTAGCCGACCCGGAGCAGAGCTCCAGGCCAGCCGGAATCCCCAGTCCAGCACCCGCAGGTCTCGCGGGAGACCCACCAGCAGCCGGCAAGCACGGGCTCGTCAAGAACTTTGTCACCACCAGCCTGGCAGGGCCGCTCGCCGTTCGGCCTCCGCTCGAGCTGCGCCGCCGCGCTGGAGACCTCCTCGCCACGACCATGAAGTCCGCCAGAGTCGGGAGCGACGGCGTCGAGCAGAGGAGCTCCTCCTCCAAGCGCGCTTCTTCCATGGCATCCACTTCGTCGGCGACGTCCGCCCAGCTCCGGCCCTGGATGGAATCCTGCTCCACCGTCGGCGCGGACGGGGAGGCAGCGGCCGGCCGCGACATCTCCGAGGAAAGGGGCACGGCGCCCACCCGCGCACGCGCTCAGACCGCCGTATATGCCATGGACTCCCAAGGCTCCGCCTTTCATCGCGCTATCTTAATTCTAAATCGACCCCACATGCTTGAATCTTGCCGTCCATTTTGTTGTAATGGACATGTGGAGATATTCCTAAATGAGGCTTTCCCATAGGAGTATGTGGGAGCAATTTGCAAGTCTTCACCAAGCAAATGAAATCAAGAAAGATGTTCCATCTTGAGGCGGGCATTATCGTCATCATCTAACTCAAGTGGAATGCGCGAGGCAAAGGTATAACCTTGAGAGGTTTTCTATTTTGCCGGTCTCAAGGTGGTTGTTGTGAGACCGGGTTATAGGTTTGATAGCCGTACTATCAAGGGGGGTTCTCGGGTTAGTAACTTGTTCGCATCGTTCGTAGAAAGCTCAAACCTTTGCATTTTTTGACACCATATTTCTTGATTCTTATTTGGCTTTTCTTTGGTTGAGGTTTTAGAACTTGTTGTCATCTTCATGACAAGCTTAAGTTTACCAAAAATGGATTTCGTATGAAAAACTTATTGCGTTTTTGGTGTTGGAGGTTTTACCGGTTCTTCATTTATCGAGAGGTTAAACCTATCCCCTTTTGGTTTTATCCTACTTTGGTTTTATTTGATGTTTCTCTGCATGAGGTGCAAGAGCTTGTTGTTATCTTCAAAACAATCCCAAGTTCATCGAAAACGGATTTCGTATGCAAAAGATATCGCGTTTTCCGTATAACTGGTTTTCCTGTTTTTGGAATCCGGATTCAGATCTGGAATTTTCCGGCTCTGGTACCGGAATAATCCGGAATGATTTCCGGGTATAAACCGGGCGATTCTGGGTGAGTCCAGTAGCTCTTTTTTTAGTCTGGTATGAATTACGGACTGTTCCGGATCTGATACCGGAAAGTGCGAAAACTGTGTAACGGGAACGTTTCTTCTTTCCCTATATATAGGCCTTCTTACCCAACGGTTTTCCTAGCTTTTCACACTCTCTCACCTCAATTGTTGACCTTGAAGAAAGCTTGCTTCCTCTCCATCCCTCCTATGATTCTTTCATCTTTTTGAGGAAAAAGAGAGAGGGGATCTAGATCCACAAGTCCACCAATCAAATCCTCCTATAAGTGAGGGAAACCCCTTTGGATTTAGATCTTGGTGTCATGGGTTGACCTGCTTCATTGTTCTTCTCCTATTCGTCCCTAGCACTTGTTGATTTGGTGGAATTCGAGAGAGAAGGATTTGAGCACCTCTTGTGTTCTTGCTTTGCATTTGTTGCATAGTTTTGAGCTCTCCGGTTCGATTAGTTCGAGTGAGAGCCCGAGTGATTGTTACTCTTGGAGGGTGACCTCCTAGACGGTTTGGTGGTTGTGACCGCGGTGACCTCTTCTCCTTCGTGGGATTGTGAAGTGGTTGTGGAGCTTGCCATCTCCGGAGTGGAGGAAAAGCTAACCGTAAGGAAAAGGCCGTTGCTTCATGTGGGGGCTTGGAGAAGAAGGTGAGCCTTCGTGGCGTACGGGTGTCCTTCGTGGTATCCCGCACCTCTCCAACGGTGACTACCTTTCTTCGTGGAAGGGAACATCGGGATACATCTTCGTCTCCGCGTGCCTCGGTTATTCCTATACCCGAGTTTACTTCCTTGTGAAAGCCTTCGTGCTTGAAGTTATATATATCTTGTTTATCACTTGTGATATATCTCTTGTGCTCATCTTGCTTAGCTTAAGTTGTTGGTGCACTTAGTTGAGCCTTGCATATTTAGGATTTGTGTTTGAAAACTAAACAATGGTTTATTTCCACATTCTTTCAAGCCAAATCCGTAATAGATTTTTAAAATGCCAATTCACCCCCCGCCCCCCTCTAGGCGACATCTCGATCTTTCAGACGTCCTTGACCCTGAACACGGAGGACAACCCATCACAGCGGCACATCCCAGAGTGTTCACACAAGGGGGATCATGAAGTGGTGTCCGACTCTCCCCGCCCTAACGGACACGGGCATCGTCAGGAATCACCGGCACTGCCCACGCCCACCAGCTGTTTGACGTAACTCCGGAGATGACTAGGTAAAATTTCGACCTGAATGCCCAGTTTTGAATCAGTTTTAGGATATTAGCTTTAATTGTGAGTAATGTGTAGGACAAGTTTATGATGGATCTCATCTGAGATTGTAGTGATACTCCCAATTATGATGAATCCATTACTATCTTCAATATTGTTGGAGATTCATCGGACACTCAAAAGAGGAAGGATAAGGGGCCAAAAACTAGAGGTACATCGTACTCAAGATGTGAGGATGTATTGTTGCGCAAATCTTGGCTGGCCACTAGCATGGATCCTATTTGTGGAACCGAGCAAAAGGGCTTAAGGTATTGGGAGAAGCTCCACGCATTCTATCATCATCACAAGAACTATGTGGAGCCGGACCCAACCCATACCACTCGCAAAGCCGACTCTCTCCAACATAGATGGGCGGCCATCCAAGAGTCCATGAACACGTTATGTGGTTTTTATACACAAGTGCAAAATAAGAATCAAAGTGGTTTTGGGATCGATAGCCACGTAAGTGTGGATGTTTCATTACTTGTCATTTTACATTTTTCCTTGCTTGGCACTGCATCTATTTTAATAAATTGCATTTTGATTGTTAGATGGGGTTGGCCGCCACTTTGTACAACAAAATGGAGAATAAACCATTCACTATGTCTCATTGTTGGGTTGAATTGAATGGTAAACCGAAGTGGTGCGTACCCAATTCAATGATCTCAAGAATCCAACAAAGAAGATGAATACCAATGATGGATCGAGCTCCACTTTTCCTATCAGACCCGATGAAGTTGATGTGGGGGCTGATGGACAAATGACCGCTCAAATTAGAAAAAAATACATTTGAAGGGGAAGAAGTGGGAGACGGACAAGGCGGCGCGTGGCGGCGCCGCAAGCAAAATGCCCGCCACATGGACGAACATCTCTCCACTAAAGGTGAAACCTTCAAGCAATTGGAGGAGAAGAGAGAAGAGAAGAAGGATGAGAGGTAAAAAGCATTCTTGGAGTTGCAAAGAGAGAGGATGGACTTTGGTCATGCAAGGCTTAAGGAGAGGATGGATTTGGAGAGGCAAAGGTTAGAGTTGGATCAGGAGGAGGCTTGGATCAAGATGGAGTTGGAGAAGAAGAAGTTGAATGATGCAAGATTTATGGAGGAATGAAGAATCATGTTCCAAGATGCCACTCTCTTGGATGATGATAGCGCAAAGTGGCTTAGGCACATGAAGAAGAATTAAGATCTCCGACCTTTGATTCATTCTTGTATCGGCTCTTCTATGAATTTTTAAAATTTTAATTTGTGTTCAATTCGGTTTGTAAACCCTAAATACTAGTTTCAATTGGGTTTGTATGTATTCGGCAAACAATGATCGACGTTGCATGTGTTTACATGATTTTGGTCCGAAAATTTGGGGGTATGATTGGAAAGGTCAAGATTTGGGGCCGGAATTTGCCCAGTCTAGTTGGAGATGCTATTAGAGTGGGTTGAATACTCGAACATCTATATTATTGCTATGATAAAAAAATATCTGGTAACCGTGTACTCAGCGGCGGAGCTACAGCAAATGACTCCAGGTTGCACAACACTTGGGCTTCAATGTTTTGGGCTACACGGGTGCACAGCTATTGGGCTCAGGGGTGCACATACGGTAGAAATTTGTCAATATACAAAGAAAAATCAAATGGACCCGGTGTCCTGTGCACCCGGTTGGGCTAAGGTAGCTCCGCCAGTGCGTGTACTCCCTCCATCCCAAAGTATAATGCACACTTTATTTTGCACGGTGTGTAATGCACGACTTTGACCATCAATATCATATTGTATGGATTGAGAATATATCAAGGTATCGCTGTATTTGTTTTATAAAATTGTTTTATTTAATATATCTTCTTACTAATTTTGTGAGCATATTATAAGTATAAATCATAGTCAAAGTTGTAACTTGTTGAGCTTGCATAAGGTATGTACTGTTGCAGATGCGGTGGTCCGTAGGTGTCTCCTGAGTCCATTTTGTGGGTAGTGGTGATGATTTGAAATTTTTGTTTTGACTGCTTGGCGCAGATGAACTCACTAGTGGAAAACCGCATTTGAAAATGTCAAAAATATGCAAAATAAAATTTCGGGTACATACGGATATCTTATGTGTGCACAAAAAGTTTCGGCAAAAATGACATTTTTCCCTATGTAAAAAGACAAATTCCGGTGTTTCAAAATGTTTTTCTACAAGACATTTTTTGTCTTTTTAATACAGGCCACAAATAATATCTTTAAAACTTTTTATGCGGACATATTTTTTTTGGATATACACCCAAAAAATTTGTTTGCAATTTTTGACAATTTAAAATGTATTTTTTATAATGAGTGCATCTAGACCTGTACGAGCCAAAACATCGTGTCCGATTTGTGCCTTTGTGGTATCGTTAAAGCGCTCAACATACATGCATGCTCGATGGAATATTTGCACGTTAGCAGGTTATGCTTTTGATGAGAAATTCGCAAAAGTAAATTCTCAGTCGCGTTTCTTCTTCAATCCATGTGCCTGTAATCTTTACACCTTCGGGCCCGTAGGGTGGTTGGATTTAGGCCGCGGCTAAGATAAAAGCTGATCGCACACAGCTTGTCTCTACCCCTCTCGTAAATCCGCGTGCTCTTTTTCAAGTGAACTTTAATCTTTAGCTTTATGGTCCAAGTGTACCAAAGCGCCGATGCGCCCCTCCGTCGATATAAACTTCAGCCCTGTGTGTGTGAAGCTCGCACACAGCCTCAAAACATCATCGGAGATCGAGCTTAATCTAGTTTAGATTTGTGCGACGCCATGGCTACACAAGGCACGCCGGGTCTAGCCCTCGCCGTGGTGTGCGCCATGTGCCTGCTGCCGGTGCTTGTGAGCGCCCAGCTCCAGGTCGGTTTCTACCAGAAGACCTGCCCCAACGCCGAGTCGCTTGTCCGGCAGGCCGTGGCGGCGGCCTTCGCCAAGGACGCCGGCATCGCTGCCGGCCTCATCCGTCTCCATTTCCACGACTGCTTTGTCAGGGTACGTCGATGCACAATCGAGTTACATCCATGCATATGCATTTCACATAGTATATGCCAGATCAGTGGCAAACGTACGGCTAGCTGCATGGTAAAGCAAACTAATTAAGAAAAACTTCGGTGTTTGCATCTTGGGAAAGTTGTGGGAGAATGGATTTGATTTTGGGACAATTTAGACTAATTCAGAGGTACTACACTCTAAAAAAACATATTACTTTCAGTCTAAAACGACGAATCTTTCAGAAATGCATGGGCATGCAGTATACTGGAAGATTTGGAAGTAATTATCGTTCAGTCCATTAATATTTTTATGTTCTGGGTGCCAAGCCACTGGCAATATGATTTGTCCTAGGTCGGTCGCTTGCTGGTTTGCAGTATCAAAATTGAGAGAAGTAATGCGGAGCAGAAAAGGTAAAAGTGTTACCTCTCGAGATAAAGAGAAAGACGAAAGGAGAAAAGCTAAAGCTAGCAAAATATAAGGAAGTTGCAGGGATATATATGCCCATGCCCTGCATGCTGCCTTGTTTTTTATTTCTTCAGAGGCAACGCATATTCCCCTCCTTACGAAACCTTTCATCAGACAATTTAGACGAATCTCAGTGCTCTTTTGTTTAGGCATACCTGCTGAATTTATCTTTAGTTGTAGCCCCTGCACATTAAAGGACCGCCAAATCCTTCTTCCGGAAGACATAGAAAACATGAATGTTTATATTGTACATTTTTTTTTTCGAAATGGGGAAGCCCCTGCCTCTGCATATACGGCTTTTTTCGAAATGTTTATATTGTACTCTCTCCGTTCCAAATTACTTGACTTGGGTTTGTCCAAATACGGATGTATCTAGTCAGATACATCCGTATTTGGACAAACCCAGGACAACTAATTTGGAACGGAGGGAGTACATCGAATATGAATTCTGAAATTGCAATCGAGACAAGCTGAATAAAAAATAAAAAATTCACATATTTTGATATACATCACTAGGAAGACTGGACGAAATATACGGACTAGTTTATCGTGTCTTTGCCCCTATAATTAGAGTCGTGAAATCTTGTATTTACCTCATGCAGGGCTGCGATGCCTCCGTCTTACTGTCCACCAACCCCGGCGGCGGCAAGACGGAGCGGGATGCCATTTCCAACAACCCGAGCCTCCGTGGCTTCGATGTGATCGACGCCGCCAAGGCCTCCCTTGAGCGGAGCTGTCCCAGCACCGTCTCCTGCGCCGACATCCTCGCCTTCGCGGCGCGCGACAGCATCACCCTCACCGGCAACGTCTTCTACCCTGTCCCTGCCGGCCGCCGCGACGGCTCTATCTCCAAGGAACAGGACGCCCTCGACAACCTGCCCCCGCCCACATTCACTGCGCAGCAGCTCATCGACCGTTTCAAGAACAAGACCCTCACCGCCGAGGAGATGGTCCTCCTCTCCGGCGCCCACACCGTCGGCCGCTCCTTCTGCGCCTCCTTCGTCAACCGCATCTGGAGCGGCACCACCCCCATTGTACGTCCGTCCTTCTCCGACTGTCGAGACACTATATTCGCTGTGCGTCAAACTGATAGATGCGTGTGTGTATCAGGTGGATGCAGGACTGAGCCCGTCGTACGCGGCGCTGCTGCGTTCGCTGTGCCCGTCGAGCACGACGCAGACGACGCTGATCACGACGGCGATGGACCCGGGCACGCCCAACGTGCTGGACAACAACTACTACAAGCTACTACCGCGTAACATGGGGCTTTTCTTCTCCGACAACCAGCTCCGCGTCGATGGGAATCTCAACGCGCTGGTCAATAGCTTCGCCGCGAACGAAACTATGTGGAAAGAGCGGTTCGCGGCTGCCATGGTGAAGATGGGCCGCATCGAGGTGCAGACGGGGAGGTGCGGCCAGGTACGGCTTAAGTGCAGCGTCGTCAACCCCAGCTCGTCGGTCGAGCTGGGCTCCGTCGCTGCGTCACCCGTCGACGAGGAGGGCGCCGTCGCCACGAGCTAGCTAGCTCATTGACCATCTCGTCATCGAGTCCCATCTTCCATGTGTTCGTTCTACTTCTTTTGTAAGTGTACTGATCGCGCATGTGTGTGTGCTTTTCTTCGGGTCTTTGCGATGGCTAATAATTAAGCACGTACGTATCATTCGGTGCAGATTGCCGAGTAATTGTGTTCATCTGAATATAACAAATCCTTGTTAGTGTTAGTATTAACCGTGTCCGTCTGACTTGAACAAGTATCTTTTATACTTCACCGTTTCAAAATTCATGAGGTTTTATGGTTGACCACGGTGGTATGCAGTTAATCTTTACGGACGTCATATGAAATTCATATGTATACTTCCTCCGTTTCTAATTATAAGATATTTTGTTTTTTTCCAGATTCACATGTACCTACATGTTTCTAGACACATTTTAATTTGTATTTTCACTCATTTCAGTCCACATCTAGTTAATATGTAAAACACCAAAAACATCTTATATTTAGGAACGAGGGAGTAATAACAGAAATCCTAAAATTTTGAAAGTGCAGCTACACAATTTGATCTTCGAAGCGCACCCGTCACTGGCCGCACATTTCCACGTGGCGAATCACAGAGGAAGACGAGTTGCCAAATGAGCGCGGGCCTGGCCACGAAGACGGGCTTCAAACGATTGGCCTGCGCGGACGCTCACAAGTCACAACTCCATCCGTGGTTTTTTCTTTCAAAACGGAGCCTTACAAATCCTATCTACACCAATTTGCGTAGAACCTTACCCATCATGACACCATCAAATTGTAATCGACAAGCTGCATATATAATTCAGTTTTGGATCTTGTAATTTCCTTTGTAACATTACTAGTTTGAGCAATCTTGTGCAATGTGCATGTTCCTTTGTGTTACTTGTTAGCGTCTCTATTGTGCATTGCAACACAAACATTTACTCCATCGTTACCTTTTTTCCGCCCCATTGCCCCATTAATCTCCACCGTGAGCGTTTCTTGTGTGTCTTGTGTCATACGATCAAGACTACAATTTGTGAAATGATACTGTTAGCTATTTCAGTCGAGCTCCACCAATACCCTGATTTGTCGTGTGATAAGTTTGACTCTCAATATTCATTTTATTACATTCGTGCACATGCTCATACAAAGTTGGTAAGCTATTCTAATTCATTTTGGAACGGCAATATCCATTATTCTTTTCAGATTCCGACGATTGGCCCACACGAACGCTCACATCTCCACCACCGTGTGGCCAGCGTGCACAACGCCTATGACACCCGGGCGGCGATCTTGGCCCTTCCTTCTCCATCGCCTCCCGACATGCTCCCCCCATGAGAGCAGTGGGATGTCCCATGTACCCGCCTTGGTCCTTCAGCTGCACCCACGGCCATGAGAGTCGATCTGCTAAAGGTTTTTTAAGGTTCCTCTAGCCGGGGCAGTTCTCAACGGCTAGGTCATCTAAAGGCGGTAAGCTGGCAGCGGAGGAAGGTTTTTGTTGTCTTTCTGTGCTTTGACTCGAGAACAAGGGAAGGCATCTGGCGCCAGCTAGTGGATGCTAGGGCCCCGCCGCCAATCAATTTGGGCACCAACCCTATTATGTCAGACATGGGTCCGGCACCTCCGAACACGATTTGGCGGGTGACAGACATATTTTCAGGAGTGCTGGTGGAGATGTTGTGAGGGAAGCCGACTTCATAGGTATGCTCTCATTTCTAATGGTGCCGGTGGATTTGGGACATATGTCTGACATCGTTCAGAGCGGACACTTTTTCGTGGGATTGGGACACATTTCCAATGGTGCCGGTGAATATGCTCTCAGAGTGTGTTTGGTTGGTGCCCACATTTGCCCTACCAAATAATGGCAATAGTTGGCTTGCCAATTCTTACGCCCACGTTTGGCCAACTTTTTAGCTAGAATTCGTGAGAGGGAAAAGCTGCGAACCATTGGCAACATTTTTTTGGCTACAAACCAAACAATGACCAAACTTTGATTGGTTGAGGTAGTCGGCTCTACTTCAGCGTGTCCGTGGGATTGTCTCGGCTTGTTTGTTGCGGTGAAGTCAAAACTGCTGTGGAGGGATCCCGGTGGCGTACAATGACTGTTTCGGTGATCTTCCGCGACGCTACCCTAGCCTAGTTATCCTTCGTAGTCCTTCTTCAGAGTCGGAGCTGCGCTGTCTGGAGCTGCTAGCGTTAGCGCAACTCCCCGAAGGGTTGGTTTCTTCATTTACGTTGGAGTGTCCTGTGTCTGGTCCTCTCATAGAAGTTACGGGGTTTTCTCTCCGACAAGGCTGGGAGGCCCGTCCGGTCCTTGTGGAGTGGTGTTTTGAGTTTGGTTCTAGTGTTCACGGGTTAGAGTGGACTAGGCCCTGTGTTTTTAGCGTTTGTTGTATGATTTACACCAGGTTTCACGCAAATAAATTGGGCACCTTATTCTTAATTATTCTTTAATTAATGGATAAGGTAAAGTTTTTACCTTCGCTTCAATTTTTTGGCAGGGCTACTTGGGGCACCAAACCAGTCCTTCCATAGTTTCTCTAGCGACAAATTTCTCAAAAGTTTGCCACTTACTCATCGTACTCGCACTATATGGATGTATATGTCGATACAATTCTGTGGAGTTTCCATTCCGCTGATGACGTACGTGCTTGCGTTCAGAGTTTTGGTAACTCAATAGGTCTCCCTTTGGCTGGTTATAGTGGAGAGTAACTTCAACTAGTAACATGCATATGTAATTAGTACATGTTACTTACTCCATAGTGCAAAATAACATAATAGTGGTAATATAGATCAATTTATTTGCTTGTAGACTCATATTTTTTTTGAGAAAATACTATGTTATGGTAACATAATATGTCACTCTATTTATCTCTCTCGTCATTAATTAGCTGCCACATCATATTTTTATCTTAGGCGGCATGTACGTTATCACATATGTTACTTCTACTATGAGTAGTCTTAGTCCTTGGTGTTGAGTATTTAAGCAATTGTTCGATTAAATTAATCCAAGAATAAATCATGAACATGAGGTAAACAGTGGTAATGACATATTGAAATTGTATGATAAAAACATGTACTAGATAAATATTAGAAACATCTACACAAATAGCTAGTACGGCAAACATGCAAGTAATCAGGAGAGGGATAAACGTGTACGCTCCAGTAGGCCAGTTGGCCGCAGCAGCGGAGGAGGCAGCCTCGTCAGCCATCCTCTTGTCAGCAGCAGCCTTCTCGATGTCGGCGTCGGTGGCCATGGCGAAGAGGAAGGCGGCGCGGACGTAGTTGATGTAGATGTATTTGAAGTAGACGAACAGAGGTGAGCAGTCGCGTGGAAGACGCTCCCCAAAAATCTAATCGCCCCTCTCCCGTACAGGATGTGGAGAGGCGGGGTTTCGGAGGCCTGCTCTCCCGGCAACCGTGTATGCGATCGACTGGATGGGATCACCGGAGGCAGCAACAGCGAGAGGAACGATGGTGGCGGCGCGAGCAGATGTATGTGTTGTCTGTCTATTCCGGAGAGGAGCGACCTCTCTGATATAGGCACCGAGGCAGGCGAGAGGTCCAACGGAAACGCATGTAATGAATCACAATGAATTATGGTAACGTCTGTAATTAAAACAAAATGTTTCAGCTCGTATTCATTTCCATTAATGCAGAAATGTTCCAGTTGACCGTTCATATTTTTCCTGCGTGACAAAAAGATAACATCGGCTCGGCGAGATTCCCGCAACCCGCGACGCGTCGTGTCGTGTCGTGTTGTGTCGTGATGAGGCGTGGCGTGGCGAGGCGGGCAGCGGAGGAGGAGCGCACGTGTGGAAAGCCTCCTTTCACTTCACAGCCAACACCTCATACATGTGGGAGAAGAGCTCACCTTATAAACTGGTGTAAATCTCTCCCAACTAGCCATGTGGGACTAAACTCTCAGCATTTGCCACAGCATGGGCCTTTAGGGATTTTCTGGAAATTGTTAGATGGGCCAAAAGCCCACCCTAGGAATTTAACAATATTTCAACAATCCCCCACCAGATCCAAAGACCCATGATGTTGTTCTCTGTTCCAAACACTGTTTTTTATATACCAGTATTTTCAGTGGAGACCCGTTAAGGTTGAACATCCACCTAGAACAAATAGCTACACTCCTTCACAACTGACAATGGACTATGCCTTGAATTGTTAGTTTGGCGTAAAGTAGTTTCACCAAATGTCTTACCAGTACTAGGCTGCCGAAGGCTGACCCCTCGGGTGGAGCATATTAGTCACACTCCTGACCTATTCATGAACTTACTAGAGATCAACCCATCTCATAGACTGTGACCAGCAGTCAGGCTCATATAGGTGTGTTCCTCCAAAGATTGCTCTGTAGGATAGCATCTTGCTTATAAAGCCTTGGAACACATTAAGACAAATGTCAACCTGCCATACAGTTACCGAGAGTATTGCATCTCCAACGGAGTGGGTTAGTAAAAGTACTCTCCTCAGTTAACCACTAGCTTGTTTTCCCAGGTCCTACTTCACGGGATCTCCGATCACATAGGTTGGGTTACTACCATGGCAACTCATGTGGGTTTCATACCCATCTCCTCGATGCATTTTCTATCACAACACGTGATAGCCCTTTGTAAAGGGATCTGCCAGATTCTTAGCCGACTGGATATAATCCAACGCTATTACTCCGGAGTTTCTCAAATGTCTGACAGCTTTTAATCTCATTCTTATATGTTTGTTGGACTGCATGTTGTCCTTTGAACTTTTGACCTTGGTAATCACTGTCTGATTGTCACAGTTCATAAGGATAGCCGGTACTGGCTTTTCAACCACAGGCAAGTCCATCAACAGATCTCGAAGCCATCCTGCTTCGACACCAGATGTGTCCAATGCTGTTAATTCTGCTTCCATTGTCGATCTCGTCAGGATCGTTTGCTTGCAAGACTTCCAGGAAACAGCACCACCTCCAAGGGTAAACACATAACCCGTTGTGGCTTTCATCTCATCAGCATCAGAGATCCAATTCGCATCACAATACCCTTCAAGCACTGACGGGTTCCAGAATAGTGAAGTCCATAGTTCTCAGTACCTTTCAGATAGCGCATAATTCTTTCAACAGCATGCCAATGTACATCACCCGGATTGGAAACAAACCGGCTCAGTTTGCACACAGCAAACATGATGTCAGGCCTCGTAGCGCTTGCTAGGTACATGAGTGAACCAATTACTTGAGAGTATCTCAGCTGATCCTTAGCTGTGCCTTTGAACTTTCGAATCTGCACACTAGGATCATATGGTGTTGGAGAAATTTTGCAGTCCGAATATCCAAAACGACTCAAAATCTTCTCAACATAATGGGATTGCAAAGTGTAATCCCACCCTCATTATCTCTCAGTAGCTTGATGTTCAAAATAACATCAGCCACACCAAGGTCCTTCATCTCAAAGTTCTGAGATAGAAACGACTTAACCTCCTCAATGACTTTGAGGTTGGTCCCAAATATCAGTATGTCATCAACATACAAGCACAGTATAACTCCTTCGCCCCCACCATGGCGATAGTATACGCATTTGTCAGCTTCATTAACAACAAAACCAGCAGAGGTTAAAGTTGTATTGAATTCTCATGCCATTGCTTAGGTGCTTGTTTCAGGCCATATAAGATTTCAGTAACTTACACACCTTTCCTTCCTGACCATCTATTACAAAGCCATCTGGCTGTTGCATGTAGATTTCCTCGTCTAGCTCTCCGTTCAGGAAAGCCGTCTTAACATCCATCTGGTGGACGAGAAGACCATGCGAGGCCGCCAACGAGAGTAATACTCGTATGGTGGTCAGTCTGGCCACTGGTGAATAAGTATCGAAGAAATCTTCCTCTTCTTTTGGGAATAACCCTTGGCCACAAGCCTAGCCTTATACTTTTCAATCGTACCATCGGGCCTAAGCTTCTTTTTGAACACCCACTTACATCCCAATGGTTTACAGCCATAGGGACGTTCAGTAATTTCCCATGTCCGTTAGCCATGATGGAATCCATCTCGCTACGGACTGCTTCTTTCCAGTATTCAGCATCCGGAGACGCATAAGCCTCTGAAATAGAAGTGGGAGTGTCATCCACAAGGTACACAAGGAAATCATCACCAAAGACTTTGCAGTCCTCTGTCTCTTGCCCCTACCAAGGGTTTCCTCGTCATCCTTCTCAGGATTTTCATCATGTGTTTGTTCATAATATTCCATAGGAATGGCAGGTTCAGGAGTCTCATCAGATTCCTGTCTAGAAGTGCTTGGCATATCTCTCATAGGAAAAATATCCTCAAAGAATGTAGCATCTTTAGACTCCAGAATTGTACCGACCTTCACGTCAGGTACCTCAGATTTCACTACTAGAAATCTATAACCGACGCTATTCTTAGCATAGCCCAAATTAACGCAGTCCACGGTCTTTGGTCCAAGCTTACGCTTTTTGGGGATCGGCACGTTGACTTTCGCCAAACAGCCCCAAGTACGTAAGTATGAGAGTGTCGTTCTTCTCTTCTCCCATTGCTCATAGGGAGTAATTCATTGTCTTTTGTCGGAACTTTATTCAGGACATGACATGATGTCAATATAGCCTCCCCCACCATGCCTTGGATAAACCCGATGTATCTAACATGGCGTTAACCAAATCTGTTAGAGTACGGTTTTTCCGTTCGGCAACCCCATTTGACTGGGGCGAATAGGGAGGCGTCCTCTCATGAATAATACCATGTTCCGCACAGAAAGAATCATTAGAGAAGTACTCTCCACCACGATCTGACCGGAATCGCTTAATTTTTTTTCAAGTTGATTCTCAACTTCTGCCTTATAGATTTTAAAGTAGTGTAGAGCCTCATCTTTGGTGCTTAACAAATATACATAGCAATATCTAGTGGAATCATCTATCAGTGTCATGAAATATCTCTTTCCACCTTTAGTCAACACACCATTCATCTCACAAAGATCAGAATGTAAAGTTCTAACGGTGCCAAGTGTCTTTCCTCCGCAGCCTTATGGGGCTTGCGAGGTTGCTTTGCTTGCACACACGAATGGCACTTAGAACCTTTGGCTAAAGTGAAACTTGGGATTAAATTCGATTTTACTAGCCGCGTCATACAACCGAAACCAATGTGACAAAGACGTGAATGCCAAACTTCTGTTTCATTAACATTCGAATGAATATTGTTCACGACTTTATTACAAAAATCAGCGAGGGAAAAGCGGAACAGCCTCCGCATTCATAACCTTTTCCAACAAATAGTCCATATTTCGTAACAACTACTTTATTAGACTCAAATACCAACTTAAACCCTTCTCTACATAGAAGGGAGCCACTAACGAGATTCTTCTTGATGGCGGGGACATGCTGCACGTTCTTGAGCTGCACGATCCTTCCCGAAGTAAACTTCAGATCGACCGTGCCAACACCAAGAACAGAAGCACTTGCGCCATTCCCCATCAGTACGGATCCGTTCCCTGTGACCTGATAAGAAGAAAACAATGAGATGTCAGAACATACATGAATATTTGCACCTGTGTCAATCCACCAATCGTTAGACTGACAAACAAAAATACAGTAAACAAATTACCGTACCCAGATGCACCATTCTCATTGTTGCTCACAATCATGTTGACGACTTGGAGTCCTGTCCTGGTTTCTTGAACTTCTTTGGGCACTTGGGAGCCCAATGTTCCTCTGAACCACATGTGAAGCAGGCTCCTTTCTTCTTATCCTTGTTGAAGGGCTTCTTACCCTTCTTCTTGAAGTCGGTATTCGTTGGACACCAGGTTTCCCCTTGGGCTTGTGGAAGTTGGAGTTCTTCTGTACAAAATTGGTACAGAAGTTCCCTCGTTCCCTTTTCCGTGCGAGTCCTTTGCTCTCGAATTCTGCTCGACACTCAGATGGCCGATGACATCCTCAACTGAGAATTCACGCCTCTGGTGTTTCAGAGTAGTAGCAAAGTTCCTCCAGGAATTAGGCAGCTTAGCGATTATGCATCCCGCGACAAATTTGCCCGGTAGCACACACTTGAGAAGCTCAAGCTCCTTAGCGATGCACTGTATCTCATGAGCTTGTTCCAATACAGAACTGTAACACCCCGGTCTAAATCTAAGACCAGAATGCTACCACATTCATTTGCATAGCAATTTTGATCCTAAATTTCCAAATATAATGGCAAAGTTTTGAATATAAATGTAACAAAGGTTCGTCAAAATACATGGGAACAACCAACACATCATTGCTTAAAGTAATTAACTGTTTGAGCTCCAAATAACTTTCGTTAACATAAACACTCAACAAATCCATACTACGAGTACAAGGCTTAACAATCTAAAATTATATATATTGTAGACTAAATCTTCTAACAATTTTGGAAAGCGATGCTAAAAATAATGGCAGGTGTGTGTCCGTGATAAAGAAGAATCTTCTAACAATTTTGAGAAGTTCATTACGTAAATCTGCAAATCACTCCCGAATAATTAAACTTTCATCATATAGAGAAGCACACATGACACATCACTCATGGTCTCACAAATATCTCCCACACAATTCTCTTCGCGTTAGGAAACAAGCCAATCTCGCAAATATCTTCCACACAATTCTCTTCACGTCAGCAAACAAGCCAAACTCACAAAACGACGACTGGTTATTGTAGTGGAAAGCTTAGCCAAGGCATGTGTCACTCACTACAATTCAACGTAACACAATAAGGATGTTGTCATCATAAGTAAAAGTCTTTTCATAGCACATATTCACTTTCATCTCATTTCATTAATGTTTTCTTTCATCCCATCTCATTGCTGATACCGGTAAAGTTTGAGTGATACCCGTCGGCATCCACTCACTCCAACTTGTGGAGGGTGCCTCCAATGCGGATCACAACCCGTCATTGAAGGTCTCAAGGTTTCTATTGCTAGCATCTCATCTCATTACTTTTACCGGTATAGCCAAGTAGATGCTCGTCGACATCTGCTCACTCCAAATTTGGAGAGTGATTTGCAATTGAGATAACTTGGTTTTCAACCATCTTGTAATCGTGGAACTGCTCTATAGTGTATATCTCGCTTCCAGCATCGGTTACGCCGAATTTGGATTCGATCGCCTCCCACAAGTCCTTGGCAACCCGCACATGTAAATATGCATCAACCAACTTATCTCCGATCACGCTCATAACGGCTCCAACAAAGATGACAGTGGCTTCCCTGAACGCCTTCTCCTGTTCAGTAGCAATCGTTCTAGTGGGAGTAACACCGGTGACCCAGAACACGTTCATCGCAGTGAGCCATAAGGTGGTTTTGGTTTACCAACGCTTAAAATATGTCCCGTAAACGGGGCTGGTTTCGGTGCAGCAGCAAAACCCTGGATCGAAAATTGCCTACACAGTTTAGGTTTTTGGATTGTTGAGTATTTAAGCAATTGTTTGACTAAATTAATCAAAGAATAAATCATGAACATGAGGTAAACAGTGGTAATGACATACTGAAATTGCATGATAAAAACATGTACTAGATAAATAGTAGAAACATCTACACAAATAGCTAGTACGGCAAACATGCAAGTAATCAGGAGAGGGATAAACGTGTACCCTCCAGTAGGCCAGTTAGCCGCTGCAGCGGAGGAGGCAGCCTCGTCGGCGATCCTCTTGTCAGCAGCAGCCTTCTCGATGTCGGCGTCGGTGGCCATGGTGAAGAGGAAGGCGGCGCGGACGTAGTTGATGTAGACGAACAGAGGTGAGCAGTCACGTGGAAGACGCTCCCCAAAAACCTAATCGCCCCTCTCCCGTACAGGATGTTGAGAGGCGAGGTTTCGGAGGCCTGCTCACAATGAATTCTGGTAGCGTCCGTAATTAAAACGAATCGTTTCAGCTCGTGGCGAGGCGTGGCGAGGCGGGCGGCGGAGGAGGAGCGCGCGTGTGGAACACCTCCCTTCACTTCACAGCCAACACCTCATACATGTGGGAGAAGAGCTCACCTTATAAACTGGTGTAAATCTTTCCTAACTAGCCATGTGGGACTAAACTCACAGCATGAGCCTTTAGCGATTTTCTGGAAATTGTTAGATGGACAAAAAACCCACCCTACAAATTTAACCATATTTCAACACTCGGGTGGCACAAGCGAACAGAGTAGGGGCTTTGCTTGTCGGCACAAGCAAACGACCGGGCAAACTAATCAAAGGTTTCAGAGACAATGTGGCACGAGAAACCGAGCAAACAAAGACTAACGAGATGCTTCTTGGCAGAACAAGCAACCGACATGATCATTTGTGTGGTACAAAAGTCACAAGGCAACAGATTAGTTATACTATATTAGACTGGATCAGGCTATATATAAGCCTATAACTGTATCCAAACATGCTATATTTACCAAGTGTGCTGAAGAGTCCAGGAGAAGCAAGAGGCCGGCCAAACTAAAGTGGTGCAATCACCATGCGACGCAAACCACACACTTTGCTAAAGGAGAGATATCTTCAGCAGGTAGTCTTGGAATCATTCTTTCAGTTTCTACTTGGAGAACATACACACATGGCAAATGAAAGAGTAAGATAACAAAAGGGAAACGCAAGCATGTATTGTACACCAAAGTGCAGCCAAAGTAGTGAAATGTGTTTTGTGAGAATCTGATGGGAACAATCAACATCAGTTAGTTCACTTCACGCTTTTTCTGGTTATCTTTACTTTGCATCATGTGTTGTACGCAAGCTAGCCGTCGTAGCTAGCCTTTTTTATGTCCAGTCATGCATCATGGGCACGTTGGTCCTTCGATAGCTTTGTAGTTTACATATACGCATATCCTTATCGCTGCGAAAGTGACTGGGCCAAATGCAAAGCTATGATCATTAGTGTTGCATGCATACTTGCATCTACACTGTACCTGTATGTGGGCATAGCTTTCATGCTCAGGTAGGCCGGCCATAGGGGTACATTCCTATTGTCTATTGCATCGATAGAAGCACGCAGGAACATATGCACACGACCTTTCCTGCAAAGAAAAATGCATGTACCCTTTATTCCAAATTCCAAATAGCATAGGAACCGCATCTATGGGCATACAATTTGTCATGAGGAACCATGTCGATGGATTGTAAGACAAGATAGCTAGCTACTTTTTGGTCGCATCATGATCGATCGCCACCAAAGAGAAAATATGCGGAAATTTAGTCTGAACCTCTCAACCCTACTGCCGTAGTCAAAGACAACAATCTCACGTAATCTGGTATGCGGTGCTATTTGTCCTAAATAACCCATTGCATAACTTTCAACTAAGTTCTGACCCAGCCGTGAGAAAACTTTTAACCACTTCTCCGAGTCATGCAAAAGCACGCTGGCATGTTTGGACAGCAAAGACACGCCAGCCGTGTTGCCTATTTTTCCAATGACTTGCACTGGACAAAGTTTATAGCGAAACGGCTAAGCCTCCACCACTGAGACAAAAGAACTCGAAATGCGATTTCCAGTAGTACCCTTTCCTGTTGTGGACCTGTCACCTCTTGTTGACAGGAGTGGAGCCGCTCCGCGGCGTTGTATGTGTCGCTTGACACTCCTTCCTGCAAGCTGAGTTAATGGAAACTTCCTGCAAGCTGTAGTCTCCGTAATAAGAGAACCATACTACTGAGGCCAAAAGTAATTGACGAAATAGGCCGTAGCCCCGCTTTATAAATAAAGCCTCAACGGCCGAACCGATACAATGTGATGAGGGGAACCTCTTACAAAGCAGATCAAAGATAAGAAAAACATAAACAAGAAGAACCAAACTTGCCACCGAGGACAACGAAACAAGCCCTAAGTGACGAGGCTCCACGACGACGCCCCCAAGAGGGTAACGACGTAACACGCCGCCGCCGACGAGACCGGAATGGTCAAGGGTTTTCACCCGGAACCCTAACGCAGCGAGGGTAACCACAACAACGCCCCCAAGAGGGTAACGATACCCGCAAGCATCGCCGCCATTGGCGCCGGAGCGCAGAGCTTTCGCTCGGAAAAACCTTCGCACAACGTCCGCACAGATGGAACGCCCATCACCCCCGAGAATGGTCTCCCAACCACGATCTCGGAGTTGCCGCCACCAACTCCAGGAACCCCCAACGTCCGCTTCTCGCCATCCACACGACCAAAAAGCAAGACCATCACCACCATCACGACGCTCGCCGCAGAGACGCCCGTGCAGTCCACCTTCTAGGGCCGCCGCCCCGGCGTCCGCAATCTCAACCCAAGGAGCCAGCAAGTCGTGGCGTCAACGAGGCGGTTGAGCGAGGCCGTCGGCGGATCAAGGCCCGCAAGGTCGACATCGGCAACCCTTAGGAGGAGATCTGCCATCCTCCACCGCCTGAGGCGGTCGCCGACCGGACGCAGCAGCAGTGCCGGTCAGGCCCAGATCAGCCCAGCAGGCCCAGATCAGGCCCGACTAGCTCCGCCGCCGCGCTGCAGCGCCAAGGTCGCCGATGTCATCCTGCAGAACGACTCACGGACGCACACCAGCCAGGGCCCGTTGAACCCAGATCGGGCCCGGTGGGCCCAGATCTGGGCCGAGCACCCCGGCCATGGCGGAGTCCCGAGCACACCCGCCGCCGCACGTGCTGTCCCCGCTGCCACCACCGTGGAAGCCCACCGCCGGGGCCGCCGTCCTCCGCAGAGGTCGCCGCCGTGGCCTTGATGGCCGACCATCGGGTCGGAATCGCTGCGCCGCCCGAGTACACGCCGTCGCCAGATGCGCCGCCGCCAACCGAGCTCGCACGAACCTCGCAGGTCACCACACCGCCGCCGGAAACGGCCGTGCCGCCACGCCCTGCCCAACGCGGCGCCCCGTCGATGGCCGCGACCCGTGCCAGGACCCACGCGAGGGAGTAGAAGGGGCCCCGCCGCCGCCAGCGCCCGGCCCGCGGCCGGCGACGCCGTCCGGCGGCGGCGAGGAGAGGAAGAGGAGGAGAGAGGACTAGGGCGGCGGCGGCGGTTAGGGTTCCCCCCGTCGCCCACGGGAGCGACGAGGAGAACGAGACCCCCTGAGGCCAAAAGTAATCAGGAGAATAGATAGGAAATCCATCTAGAAAACAAACTCGCAATTACAGTACATTTTACTAATCAAAGCTAAAGCAGGTAAGCACGTACACACATGCAACCACATGATCCTGTCAATTGTAGACCGGTGCGGTAGCATGAGTATCGCTACTTTTGGCAACGAGGTGCATGATGTACTATCACGCATCTCTACCTGCCCTCTTGGACTCGTCTCAAATGCCGTGATGTCCGTGTATACAGAACCCTGCTAGCTTGATCTATAAAACCCCCTACAAGGCTACAACTGTGCCATGTGATCGTGCGGTAGCTGCCATGGTCGCCGTGGCGGTGGTGGTGTGCTTGCGGCTGCCGGCGGTTGCCCGCGGGCAGCTGCAGGTGGGGTTCTACAACACGAGCTGCCCTAACGCGGAGTCGCTGGTCCAGCAGGCCGTCGCTAGCGCCTTCGCCAACGACTCCGGCATCGCCGCCGGCCTCATCCGCCTCCATTTCCATGACTGCTTTGTCAGGGTACGCATCGCCAAACTCCTAGCAGATCACATCTTCCGTTCTTGTCCGCATAATTGATCCATCGATCGTTTATTTGTTAGTTTATATCTCCATCGATAAGACAATACGCGGTAGTGCGGCACTACTAGTTAGTGATAGTTTACAAAGCAACAGTAAAAGGCCGAATATAGATTCGATTGGCCACTGCATTACGTTAACACCCGGATCACATGCATGCTCTGCCTCGTCGCCGTCTATGGCCTGCATAGCACTATGCTGTGTAGGTGCGAGACAGCCGTGCAGATGCGCGCTACACTCTGACGTCTTCTTTTCTTTGACAAAGGCACTTCGATATCTTGTTTACTCCACATGTGAATCTAGATAGATTCGTCGCTAAAGAGGAGATGGCAAATATCGCCCAAATATGAGACTGTTTACTACGAGTTAATGGCACCCGCAGTCACGCAACTCGTCACGTATGTGCACTTAAGTCACACTTCTCCAGAACGTGATTTTTTGGTCACACATCTGGACAAGTGGGTGCACGGTGGTCTCTGGGTCCACGTGTCAGACCGTTTTCCGTTGCGGGAGTACTGACATGGACAAGTAATTTTACAGAAAACCCCCTGTATTTTTAGATATTTCGCAAAATGGTCCTCCTAATTTTACAAAATGGTCCTTCTAATTTTGTACCATTTTGTAAAATTATATTACTCCAGGGGGTTTTCTGAAAATTTACCGTCCAAAACGGACTGACACGTGGGCCCAGAGACCTACGTGCACCCACTTGTCCAGATGTGTGACCAAAAAATCACGTTCTGGAGAAGTGTGACTTAATTGCACATACGTGACGAGTTACGTGACTGCGGGTGTCATTAACTTGTTTACTACACAATCTCCTATTGTGTTTTCATGTCCTGTGACTCGCATAACCAACTTTCAACATAAACTGAGCTGACTATACCCTGCTCCTTCAGGGCTGTGACGCCTCCGTACTGCTCGTGTCCGCCAACAGCACGGCTGAGCGCGACGCGGCGCCGAACAAGCCCAGCCTCCGGGGCTTCGAGGTGATCGACGCCGCCAAGGCCGCCGTGGAGAAGAGCTGCGCGCGCACCGTGTCCTGCGCCGACATCGTCGCATTCGCCGCCCGCGACAGCATCAACCTCACGGGCCAGGCATCGTACCAGGTCCCCTCCGGCCGGCGCGACGGCAACTTCTCCCTCGACACGGACGCCACAACAAATTTGCCCCCTCCTACATTCACGGCGCAGCAGCTCATCGACCGCTTCGCCAACAAGACCCTCACCGCCGAGGAGATGGTCATCCTCTCCGGCGCGCACACCGTCGGCCGCTCCTTCTGCTCCTCCTTCCTCCCCCGCATCTGGAACAACACCACTCCCATCGTACGTTCTCCTCCCCTGCATCTTCATAAGTGATACCAACACACAAGAATGCATTTGTCCATGACTATGACCGTGCGTGCAGGTGGACGCGGGGCTGAGCCCGGCCTACGCGACGCTGCTGCAGGCGCTGTGCCCGTCGACCCCGAACGCGACGACGACGACGGCGATCGACCCTACCACGCCTGCGGTGCTGGACAACAACTACTACAAGCTCCTGTCCCTCAACCTCGGCCTCTTCTTCTCCGACAACCAGCTGCGGACCAACGCCACGCTCAACACGTCCGTGAACAGCTTCTCGGCCAATGAGACGCTCTGGAAGGAGAAGTTCGTCGCGGCCATGGTGAAGATGGGGAACATCGAGGTGCTCACGGGCACCCAGGGGCAGATCCGCCTCAACTGCAGCGTCGTCAACAACGGGTCGTCGTCGGTGACAGCCCCGGGGATTGAGATGCCGCACCAATACTCGGGATCCACCGCCTCCATCGAGATCGCGACGAGCTGATGACATACTTGAATTTGTCATATCATTCATACGTGTGCACCGCTTCCAAAACTAGTACGTTAGGTTCAGATCACCAATTAAGTATGTGTTGCATTTTTTTTTTATGTCCGTGCGGTGCGTGTAAGACTCTGTGTGGTTGGTGTGATGGTGACGAGACTGCCTCTGTTGTTCGTAAACGTGATCAAACGGTGGCTTGTTTTTCTTCTTTCTCCCGCCTCTCTTCCTCTCAAGTCTGAAGCTAGCGACGAAAGGTGACAGCTGACCTTAGCTTGCGTTGGTGGGTTCCAGCCGCCGGGTAGAGCGATCGGGCTAGAACACTGCAACTCCACTAGCACAAAAGCATATATGGGAAACATCTTCAATGGCAAGCCGACGTGGCATCAGTAAACATCTTCCCACAGTTGCATTTCGGAGTATGGTTTTCAGCAAATTTTGCAAACGCCGGAGAGCATTGCACCACGCTGAAATCATTGTGAGATCCCGTCATACCAGAAAAGCCGTTCCAGATTCACACATCATATGCCACATACCAAGCACGGCACTGCCATCTTCAACATGACCCTTATGCAATTCTTGCCAAGTGAATGAACAATTATTTCGTTGGCAATGTGATATGGAACCACGCATATATTCTTATCCTTGAACCTTCTATTGTTGATGCCGATGTTGTCAAGAGAAGCTTGTTATTCCTACTCCTACCACACAAGCAGAAGATCAAAGATGTGATCGACATGTTTCTTTGTGCATGGTGTGTCATGTGTTTTGAAGGAGCCCCACTCAGGTCCACCTACAACTGTGGAGATTGCGGCATACCAAAGAGTCCCTTTATTTTTGGTTATTTTGTTTCTTTTCTGTTTAACAACAGTCGGTCCAAGTCAAGTTTTAGGGTTTTTAGAATCACCCATATAAAGGGTTTGGCCACTGAACTTGTATCTCAGGTTATGTTTTGAGTTTATGAACACAATGTGTTTACCAAGGTAGATAACTGTATCGTGTTTTGAGCAAGTTGTCAAAAAACCTCCGTAATTGTGATTTTAGTTTTGAAATTCTTTTGCTACGTGTATAAATAATTTCATCTGTTCAACGCAAGGATATCGAGCTTACGATCTCATATGTTTGCAATTGGAATCTCTAGCTGCTACCGGGTCTAAAAACCTTTGGATCGCGTTGATCCTCATCACAATGCATGAAATCGATGATTCCAAACATTTCAGGAGTGTCATTTATCTTGGCCAGTAAACCGAGAAGACAACCGATCATCATCAAGCACTGATCAATCTCGATTGCGGAAGTGGCTTCTCTTGGCGCAATGCAACTCTCCTTATTTCATCGTCGCTATCCATAACCTATCAATCAAACAAACAAATACCCCATCTAATTTTAGCTAGGAAAAAATCTCGATAAACACACCTTTTCAAAGCGTCGAACATTTCGTATGTGAGGAAGACGCGAGATGGTTCTGGCTAGAGCTGTGTGCCGGTTATTCAACGAGCGTCGTCGGTCCAAGAAAACCAGTGGCCACCTCAGGCGAAATGAAGGAGGTGATCAGACGGCCTGTGAAAGCGAGAGCGACTGCCGTAGCGGAAAAGGCTTACAAGTGTGTGTGTGTGTGTGTGTGTGTGTGTGTGTGTGTGTGTGTGTGTGTGTGTGTGTGTGTGTGTGTGTGTGTGTATGCATGTGCGTGTGCGTGAGTATTGTCGGATACTGGTTCCCAAGGTACTAGGGGTGTCTCACTGATGCCAGGAATCGAGTAAGGGGCTGAACACGACGTCAAACGAACCCTCAACTACCTCGGCGACGGTGCTCGTCGAGCTCGGTGAGGAACATCACGACAGAGAGACAACACCAGCACGTACCCAGGTTCAGGCCCACCGCGTGGTGTAAAGGCCCTACTCCTCCTTTGTTGTATTGCACTGCTTGTAGAGGTTACAGTATAACGAGCTTGCCGAGGGCTCTGCTATGGCTATGGTGGATTATGGTGGAAGGAGCTTCGTCTTCTTCCTTGCGACGTAGTCGACTGGGTGTAGAATGGATCGATCCCCCGCGTAGAGCGTGCACCACCTCCTTTTATAGGCGCCCCGGACCTCTTCCCCCAATTCTTAGGCGGGAAGGGTAACCACATGGCGACAGAGGAGAAGGACGGTGCACGGCTGCGGAGCTGTCCATGGACTTGGTCCATGGCAGAGGCATGCCGTCTTGGGCAGATAAAGCCACCGTCCATCCAGGACGGTGGGCTGGCGCTGCAGAGGTCCGTGGCGTGGCCCACGGTGACGTTTGCTTGTAGCGTAGCGGCAGACGGTCCCCTTATCACCAGAATGGCAAGTCTCGGAGTCCGCTTTCCATAGCGCAACTTTGTTGACCGTTTTATACACAAGAACGACAACTGCAGCATCGTCGTCACCGTGCGCAGACGCGCGCGTCACTCTGCGGCGGGCGCAGAGGCCATGTGCGCTCTGTCACAGCGGCAGAATCTCGCGAGGATGGATCTCCTCGCCGGGGACCTCGAGTACGCCGACACCTCGCGAGGGTAGCCTTGCGAGGGGGCGCGTCGAGCGCTAGGACTTGGTGATATTCTTGACGTAGAAGCCCTCGCGAGGGAAAGGTTCCTCGCGAGGCCCTCCAGGCTGGGGCGCCTGGTACTTAGCAGTTTTCTTCAGCTGAGTGTAGAGGGCTGTGGAAGGCCGGCCCATGGTACCCTGGTTTCCATTGGGCCGACCGTAGCCCCTGGGCCCGTGATGGGCGCGCCGGAGCCCCATAGACGCAGACGAAGCGTTGTGGGCCCAAAGAAGCCTACCCGGCCCGAGACACGTGGCGAACCGTGGTCGCCTACGAAGCCACGATCTCCCCGTCTGTAACGGGCGTGGTGGCGGGTCCCACCACGAGCGGACGGGGTGCGTCTCCTTCCGCATTACTGATCAGTAATGCGGTTACCATGTGATCAAGAAAGTGGAGGATTTCCGCAAGTGGTGGTTCTTTGTGGACCCCGGGAGGACGAGTTCCTACTTCGAGGTTCCGGATGCGCCCCCGACGAAGAGGAGGGCTGGTCGAGCGAGCCTCTCGAGGGCGAGACACTTGCGCCCTGGTCCATCGTCTGGAGAAGCTTCGCGGCGCTGGCCTTACTGGCCAGATGGTGGCCAAGGACTTCGTGAAACGCCGCATCGCTCCGCTCCGGGCGCACACGAAGCCGATGTGGATGTACTCTGGTCCGGAGGACAGGATGCGCCTGAATTCCACCCTCTTCCCGAAGGAAGTGCAGAAGGGCATCATGGAGGTCCTCTTCACGTCTCCGTCCATCCCCAGGCCGGAGAATGACTTTGCAGAGCCACTCCACAGGTTCTCGCTTGAATCTCGCCTCAAGTACTTAGAGGCGATGCCGGAGTTCAACCAGTGGGGTCTGGTGCCTGCGGGATAGGTAGGGCCCCACGACAACCCAGAGGTGGCGTCGCAGGCGGCGCCGGTTGATGACAAGGAGGAGGCGGCGAATCACCCACGGCGTCGGACGCGGGTGTCGAAGGTGCCTCGGGGAGCGCCAATCCCTCAGCGGGGGATAAGAGCTCCTCGAGGGATGTACCGCCTGAGGCTGAGATCCACGAGATCTCCTTGGGCAGCAAGGACCCGTTCCGCGTCGTCCCTTCGCGACGCGTAGAGGAGGAGGGCAGTGACGAAGATGCCCAGTCCGGCCGCCGCGATCCCCGCACGAAGGCGGTCCACGACAGGCCTGCCAAGGATCTAGGGAGCGCCTCTCACGAGGTGGGGGTGGATGCGCCCTAGAAGACGGCGGAGGCGAGCGCCTCGCAGCCACGGCGGACTTCAAAGAGGTGGATCGACACCGCCATCCAGTAAGTCTCGTGTTTTTTCCTTCATGATTATCTTGAGTGCCTTTCTGGAGAATTCTCTAATTTTCCTTCGTCAGGCCTCCCGCGGGGCCAAAGCGGCGGAGACTCCAGAAAGTCGGAGAGAGGTTGGGTGCTGCTGCGCCTTCTGCAACAACTACAGCTGAAGCGGTGCCTCACGACGCTACCACTTCTCCTCCCGAGACAACGGCTCCACCTCCTGAGGCAGATGAGCGCCGCAAGGAGGAGAAGGCTGAGGCGACGGTGCCGCCGGCGGCGGCCTGGCACTTCTCTTGTGCAGCAGGAGAAAATGGCGGAGGAAGATGCGGTGAAGACCGCGACGTCAGCGGAGGAGCGCGCTGACGTTGAGATGGAGGGGGCCACCGCGCCACCGCCTCCACCAAACGCAGGTCCTGAAGCGCCGGTGGTGGACTCCGAGGCTGTGGCTGGGGCGGCCTCAGCGAAGCAGGCCGATCCTGCCCCTGGAGGGGAGAAGGACGTGCCCCAGGGGCAGAAGAATGCCTGGGCTGATGGCGAGGACATTCCGAGCCCCTAAAAAAGCCCCCAGCGCGGATGAAGAGGGAGGCTGTCACCAGAGCCCCCAAGCGTGACTTGAGGCCACTTCGAGCCCAAGGCGCGATGTTTTGGAGTCCTCAGCAGGCGTCGAGGCCTCTGGGTCCCCTGGCGATGCGTGGGCCTTGGTCCTGCGGGGCCGGCGCCTGAGCGCGGTTCATCGAGACGCTGTCTTTCGCTCGGCAAGGGAGGCGCTTGATGGGCTCGAGGCCCAGATTGCCGAGGAAGAGTGTGCCAAAGAGGAGGAACTCACCGACCTCGCGCGGGGTTGGACTCGCCTTCAGGAGACCGTGGAGCACTGCCGTCGGGAGGACGAGGCAGCTAAGATGCGGCGAGAGGAGGCGCAGCACTTTGCTGAGGAAGTTCACGTCAGCGTTGTCCGCGAGGCTGAAGAGACTCTCGCGAAGCTGAGTGCTAAGCGCGAGGCCCTCGAGGCGGAGACCACCGCCAGGCACCAGGAGCTCGCGGCCCACGATGCGGCGACCACCACCAAGCAATAGGAGCTCGTGGCCCGTGAGGAAAAAATCATCGCGGACTCAGAGGTCGTGAGGGAAAGCCTGGAGAAGTTCCGCGAGGACCTGTGCACTCGTGAAGGGCTGATCGTGAAGCGCGGGGAAGATCTCGACTTCCATGAGTCAGAGCTGTGCAAGCACGAGGAGCAGGTTGAACAGGTCGAGAAGGACCAATCCACGCAGTGGAGAGCCTGGAGTCTCGCGAGGGCAAGGTGGCCCAGGACGAGGACTTCTACAAGCAACGCCTCCTGAAGACCAACGAGAACCTCCGCGTGAAGGAGGAGAAGATGAAGGAGGAGTCTGCGACCAAGGAGAAGCTCTTCCGCGACAACTGCTCGAAGGAGTTCATGAGGAAAGCAAAGATGCAGGAGCGCTTCACGAAGAAACGTGACGAGCTCAATGCTCGCATCAAGGAGCTCGAGCGGGAGAGGCGGCGGTTTGACTCCCGTCTTCAGGCTGCCAAAGATGCCCATGCTCGCGTGGAGCAAGACCTTGCCTCCCTGAAGGAGGACCTAAACGACATGAATCAGCAGGTGGTGCCCACTGTGCGGCTTGTCGAGGAGGCTCGAAACAGCGCGCAGGCTGCGCGGCTCTTGGTGCGCCAGCGTGAGCGTATGCTCCACTCCTTGGTGGTCCGCGCGCGGGCTGTCGCGGACCGCTTGGGGGCCGAGGCTCCTGCGCTCTCTGTCGGGGGAACTCTGATATCGCCGTGTACGTTGAATTCTTTGAGCGGCTCCTTGGCGTCGTGGTCGGTCGCGTCTTCACCAACCTCGCCCACCTCCAGCCCGGTTTCGATTTCAAGACCGTGACGGAGCCCGTCGAGCACAGGCATGCTGCGAAGCTGAACGCTGCGGTCTGGCAGGACGTGGAGGCTTTCGTCCGGCGTTTCCAGAGGACGGAGGTCGAGGAGGATGATGGCGAGGATGGCGCCGAGGAAGAAGACGATGACACTGTCGATGGCGAGGACATTGGCAGCCCTGCCGCTTGAGCTGCCCCTGTGGCATGACGTGGTTGGAGCACGAGTTATCTTAGTATTTGTTGTCTTTGCTTGTAATGACTTGTAAGAACACTTTTATTATGTGCAAGTGTGAGCGCCCCTCGGGGGGCCTTTTATCTCTTCCTCATGTCTTTTCGCTCTGCGTTGTTAGGACCCTACTTTCAGCGCAATAGCACCACTGCTGCGGTATGCCGGAGTCAGGGTTCGACAAGGCCGGGGGGTGCGTAAGGCCTAGAGAGGTAAGGGCTCTCGAGGCACGATGCTCGGGAGCCTCCCTTTGACGTGCAAGCAGCCCATGGGGCGTAAGAGAGAAAAGGAGGCTCGAGAGGCGACAAAACCTGCGCGGGAGGAAACTCAACAAGTTCTGGACTTAGCTTCACGAGACATTTGTCTCGTAGGGGCGTCCTGTTCCCTGGCGAGGTGTTTTTCCTCTCGAGGCTGGTCTGGAGTTCCGCAGCGTTGTAGAGCGTCTTGTTTCCTGCGTTTGGACAGGGAGGCATACCCACCAGCAATGCATGGTTGTACAACTCATACGCGCTCATAGGTTTCCTCATGTGTATCTCACGAGGAGAATAAGCACCAAGGTCCTTGGTGAGGTGACGTGCACGGGAGCAGGCCCATGAGTCAGAGCTCTTTGGTGAGGTAGCGTGCATGGGAGCAGGCCCATGAGTTAGAGCTCGAATCCTTTGGGTTTTGCGATGCTGCTGGGATGTTCCCGAGGCATAGACACCGTGCTCAGCCCCCGCTCGCGAGGTGCGCATGGGAAAAAATGTGAGCGCGAATGAACGTAAGAAAAACAACTCACCATAGCAATATTATGCGACGGCTTTAAGGCCCATAGGTTCATGCTAAAAGGAAATTGTTCATTACACTTGGCGTGGCCAAGATAAAATCCGCCATGTCTGGGCATGGGGTTCCACATGTAGTGGCTGAGTCTTCTCGTGGCCCGTGGCGATGCGTTGTAGGGAGAGCTCAGAGGAGGTGGCCCTCGTGGAGGGAGAAGCTTTTGTGAAGCTGGGAGGTGAAGATGCATGCTTTCCTCTTGAGACAAAAATGCCTGCCACGACGTGATCACGGGTAGAACTTGCGTAGATGCTCGATGTTCCACGGGTTTTTGACCGGGATGCCGTCTTCCATCTCGACCCGTACCGCGCCGGGCCTGGCGATGTGCGCGACCCTGTAGGGGCCTTCCCACATGGGCGAGAGCTTGTGGAGGCCTTCTCTGGAGAGTATCCTCCTTAGGACAAGATCGCCTGTCTCGAGGGTGCGCGGGCGTATGTGGCGGCTGTGGTAGCGGCGCAGATCTTGCTGGTACTTTGTCGCCCGGAGGGCAGCACGGCAACGTAGTCCGTTGAGCAGCAGCAGGTCATCATTGTGGAGTTCTTCCTGGTCGTCCTCGTTGAAAGCGAGGATCCGCGGGACCCATGCTTGATCTCAGTGGGGAGGACGGCTTCAGCGCCGTAGACGAGGGCGAACGGCGTTTCTCCAGTGGGTTTTGTGGCAGTTGTGCGGATGGATCAGAGCACAGATGGGAGCTCTTCAATCCAGTTCTTGCCGTGGGCCTTGAGGCGGTTGAAGCTTCTTGTCTTGAGGCCCTTGAGTACTTCAGCGTTTGCTCGCTCGGCCTGCCCGTTGCTTCGTGGGTGGGCCACCGAGGCGAAGCAGAGGCGGGTGCCGAGGCTTTTGCAGTAGGCTCTGAAGATGCCACTGGTGAATTGTGAGCCATTGCCGGTGATGATGTGATTGAGCACGCCGAAGCGGCAGGCCAGGTCTCTGATGAATTTCACTGTCGATCTCGCCGGTATGCTGCGCACCGCTTCAACCTCCGCCCATTTGGTGAACTTGTCGATGGCGACGTAGAGGTAGCGGTAGCCCCCGCTGGAGCGTGGGAACGGTCCCAGGATGTCCAGCCCCCATACCGCGAAGGGCCAGGACAGCGGGATGGTCTGGAGCCCCAGTGCAGGCTGGTGGACCTGCTTGGCGTGAAATTGGCATGCTTCGCAAGCTTGGACAATGGTGGTTGCGTCCTGAAGCTTTGAGGGCCAGTAGAATCCACTCCCGAAGACCTTCCCCGCGAGGGTGCGCGAGGATGAATGATGGCCACATTCTCCACTGTGTATGTCCCTGATCAGCTGGCGGCCTTCGTCAGGGGGAACACATTTCAACGCGACTCCATTTGGGCGTTTGCGGTATAGGTCTCCCTCGTGAAGGCATTATGACTTGGCCTGTCGAGCAATTCTCTCTGCTTCTGCATCCTCTTTAGGGAGGACTCCATCCCAGAGGTACTCTTTGATCTCGTCGATCCAACCCGTCTCTTGATGTGTCATGGCCAACAGCAGGCGATCTCCTGAGGGCGGACCACAGTTCGGTGCTCCAGATGCTGGTGCCAATGGGAGCTCTTCGCCGATGTCCATGTTGGCTGCTTCTTTTGGCTGTTTCACCGATGCCCTGGTAAGCCTTTCCTCAAACACACCTGCATGTTGGACCTCTCTCCGCGATGCTCGCCTGGCAATGTCATCGGCCTCCTGGTTCTCCTTTCGTGGGATGTGCTTGAGCTCCATCCCCTTGAAGTGCTTCTTGAGCTTGCGAACCTCGTCGAGGTAGGCGGTCATATGACCGTCCTTAGGTGTGTAGCTCTTGTTGGAGAAGTTGACGAGGAGCTGGGAATCGCCCTTGATGAGCAAGTGCTTGATGCCGAGGGCGATGGTGGCTCTGAGCCCGGCGAGGGGGCCTTCATACTCAGCGATGTTGTTGGAGACCTTGTCAGTCGTGAAGCACAGCTGGACTGCGTAGAAGAGCTTGTCGCCTTTTGGTGAGGTTAGGATGACGCCAGGACCTACGCTCTGGCATGCGAATGCCCCGTCGAAGTGCATGGTCCAGTGATTTGGCGCTATTCTCTAGACGGCGTGGTTTCTGCCTCTCGAGGCTCTTCCTGCTGCGTGTCCGTCCATTCGGCGACGAAGTCTGCCAACGCCCTTACTTTGATGACTCTGGTAGTGTCAAAATCCAGGCCAAAGGGTTGCAGCTCGATGTTCCACCCTGCAACGTGATCAGTGGCGTTTGGGTTGCGCAGGATTTGCTCCAGGGGGAATGATATGACCACCGTGATGGGGTGGCCCTGGAAGTAGTGGCGCAGCTTCCTGGAAGCGATGAGGAGCGTGAGGAGGAGCTTCTGCTGCATGGTGTATCGCTCGCGAGCGTCCCGCAACACCGTGCTAACGAAGTAGATGGGATGCTCGACAAGCGTTGTCGATGGTGGTGCAGCGCTGGGCTCTTCGTGGGGCTCTTCAGGGGCCTTGTTGAGGTTTTCTTGTGGCGAGCTCTCAGCGAGGGTGTTTGCTGGTTGCGTGGGCTCGACTTGAGGCTCAGTGCCTGAAGAGGGTGCTTCCTTGTCAGGAGGCTCTGGGCTTGGCGTGGCAGTGTCCTTCTTGGCGAGGACTGGCTCTTCCCTTTCTACCACCAGGACCGCGCTCGCTGTTTGTGGAGTGGCTGCTAAGTACAGCTTCAGATGCTCGCCGGGCCTTGGGGCGACCATGACAGGTGGGTTGGCCAAGTACTTCTTTAGGTCTTCAAATGCCTTGTCCGCCTCCAGTGTCCACTTGAACGTGCCAGACTTCTTCATGATCTTGAAAAATGGCAGCGCCCTCTCGCCAAATTTGGAGATGAAGCGGCCAAGGCTGGCCATGCATCCCGCCAGGCGTTGCATGTCCTTGAGGCGACGAGGTGCCTGCATTTCTTCTATGGCCTTGATCTTGTCGGGATTTCCCTCTATGCCACGGTGAGACACTAGAAACCCGAGGAGCTTGCCTGATGGTACCTCGAAGACGCACTTGGCGGGGTTCAGCTTGATGTTTACCTTGCGCAGGTTGGCAACAGTAGTGTAGAACGACACATCAGATACCCCTCTACGGAAATGGCAGGCGTTAGGCGATGGAGAATCACGCTTTCCACGTGGCCAGTGTGTACAAACCTGACCTGGGCTGCGGCTGGCCCATCAACATAGGTAACGGAGAAAGTATGAACTCCGTTACCCATAGTATTGGCAATGGTCATAATTCTGGCTCCGTTTCCGATATGTGCCTCTATGGCAACGGAGACTTTTGTGTGTCCGTGTGCAATGTGGACACGTTCCATCTTCGTGGAATTCGATGCGAGCGGAGTAACTGCTATGGCGTAGTGGCGCCGCGGCACCGCCGCCCACTACTCCTTAGAAACCCACGATCTCAATGCCATCTCAGTACGCCACTTCGCCGCAGCCATGGATACTCCTAGCAACTCCTCAGGGCATTCGCCGCAGCAGTTTGCCGCTTTCGCTAAATTGGAACCACGTCGTCGTGCCGGAGGCCATCGCGCAGAGGCACTGGCAATATAGGAGACCAGTGCCCTGGTCAAATATTAGCCTCCCCGGTGGCTGGCGCGTCAACCACAGGAGGGTGCCTATGACGCCGGACGAGGACGCGGGATCCTCGGGCGCCCGCGACCGCAACCGCTCGCCGTGGCGGAGAGACGCTCATCCGCGGTCACCTGGATGGAACCGTGTCATCGTCGGGCAGGCCGTCGCGCAGCGGCACTGGCAATATAGGAGGCCAGTGCCATGGTCAAAGGTTTGGCTACCGGTGGCTGGCACCTCAACCGCGCGGCGGTGCCTATGCCGCCGGAAAGAGTTGAGCTGCTTCTCCTCCCGCCGGAGCTGCGTGACGATCCTGCCTACGACGACGACGAGATGTGGGAGGGGCGCACGGGCGGCGATGACATCGTCGGCGAGGAGCCACGCGACGACACGGACGACTACGCGGCTCTCCTCGCATACGAGCAGGAGAAGGCGGAGGCCGAGGAGTAGTTATTTATTTTTATGTTCTTCAATTCTCCATAGTAGTAGAGATCTGTTTCTAAAAAAACTAGTAGAGATCTGTATAAGCCCAGTGTGTCAGTGAAAAAAATCAAAGGAAACAGTTGTTTATCCCCTCCGTTTCTGATGTTCTACTTTGCTATAAATGCGCCCTTCACACAGCCCTAAACTCTATCGCTCTCACTCTCAGCCTCACTCTCAAAGTATGGCGACGCCTCCACGCAGCACCAGATCTTAGCTCCACCGTGGCGGCGCGCATCTCCCTCCCTCTGACCGAGGGGGCGTGCATCTTCCTCTCCTCCGACCATGGCAGCGCGCATCTCCCTCCCTCCGACCATGGCGGCGCGCATCTTCCTCTCCTCCGACCGTGGCGGCGCGCATCTCCCTCCCTCCGACCGTGGTGGCGCGCATCTCCCTCCCTCCGACCATGTCGGCGCGCATCTTCCTCTCCTCCGACCGTGGCAGCGCGTACCCGTTCTTTGCTCCAACCGGGAGATCTCGTCGCCTGATCTGTAGGTGGAGGGCGCATGGCGTGTCGATCTGAGGATGACGAGGATGACTACGTACTCCCGCCGCCAGATCCAAAGGTAATACATCAATTTGTGACCGGCCATCGTGCCGACGAACTAGGGTTGTTGTCATTGTTCTGTTTAGGTTTTCTTCCATAGGACCAGTTAAAACATGACTCCCTCCGATCTGTTTGTAGTGTCGCTCGAAAAGAACAGAACTAGCACAAATCGGTAGTGTATGAAACTCATGACTGAGTTAACTCCTTTGCAAAACAGATGTACATTTCGGTGACACCGTATAAAAAGCCGGGTCCTTAGCCAATGTGCGCTTGTCGTCCGGCATAATTATTGGTACAAAACAACTATGCAATGGATTTGTAAGTTTGTTATTCTATCTTATGCATCCTTTTGTGTTGTATGTCCTTTATGCTAGATGTATAGTGAGCTAATATGGAGTCATATATTCTCTCTTTGCATTTCAGTGACCACTTTACAAAAGAGGCACCTTCAGTACATCAGCACTTGCTTATTCCACTATGTGCAGAGCATGGTGCTGATCCGTTAAGCTCATTTAAATGAGCTAAATACAAGGTCGGAGATAAAGCGGCAAGTTGATTATATTTCAGCGACACCGTCCAAGAAGAAGATTGAATTCATGAACTTGGCAAAGTTGTAAGGTATATGTAACAGCAAGTCATGAAGATAAATTAAGTTAGAAATGACAAGGATAAGTTTAGTGAGGCATGACATTGATAGATTTAGCTAGACATGTCAATGATAGATTTAGAGAGGCATGACAATGAAGATAAGTAATTGGTTGTCTTGTGATGCAATGTATCGGTGACATTTGTTATACCTTATGAATGAATTTGTTAGTATTTTTGTGCTTCTGCCATGAAATTTTAAATGTCCAGTGGCAAATCTATTCCTGCTCTAGGCTTATGAAGAAACCTCAATGCAAACGAGCAGAAACAGAATTTCCATTTCTGATGTTTCGACACATCAGAAACGGAGGTATGTGCACCACCATTGCCAAACCGATGCCTCATCAGCGATGGTCTTTCGCCTGCGTTACCGATGAGGGCCTTCACATCAGTCACGGGGTCAGGGACACGGACCCTTTTTCCGTTTCCGATGGGGTTTTTGGCCCGTTTCCGATGTGTCGTTTTGTACTAGTGCAAATGTCTCCCCGAGGTCCTCCATGAGGGTGTGCTCTTCGCGAGTCTTGACCACGATGTCGTCGACGTAGGCTTCTGTGTTTCTCCCCATCTGAGCCCCCAAGGCCGTCCTCATGAGCCTCTGGAAGGTGGCGCCGGCGTTCTTCAGGCCGAAAGGCATGCAGACGTAGCAATACACACCATAAGGGGTGAGAAATGATGTCTTATCCTCATCCTCCTTCGCCATCTTGATCTGGTGATAGCCTGAGAAGGCATCCAGAAAACAGAGGAGATCGCAGCCAGCGGTGGAGTCCACGATTTGGTCTATTCTGGGCATCGGGTACAGGTCCTTAGGGCAGGCCTTGTTGATGTCGGTGTAGTCGATGCAGAGCCTGCCGCCCCGGTGTGCTTGGGGATGACCACCGTGTTGGAGAGCCAAGTGGGGTGCGCAACTTCTCGAATTATGCGTGCTTCTTTCAACTTTTCCACTTCCTTGATGATGAACTCTTGCTTCTCTGGCACATGGGGCCACGCTTTCTTCTTCACTTGGCGTGTGTTTGGACACACGGCTAAGTGGTGCTCGATCACCTCCCTCGGTACTCCAGGCATCTCTGACGTCCACGCGAACATGTCAGAGTTTGCCCTGAGGAAGGCGACGAGCGCGCTTTCCTGTTTGGGAGGCAAGCTTGCGCCTATGGTGACGCTAGCCCCCGAGCCACTGGCGTCCAGCGACACCTTCTTCGTAGCTGCCTGTTCCTGTGAAAATAGCTGCTTCTTCTTTGCTGGCCTCTCGAGGGGCTCCAAGTCCTCGTCAGCAGGGAATGCCACGGCAGCGGCCTTGTAGGCGGTCTCGACAGAGCGCATTGTGTCCTGGACTTGACCGTGGACGGAGATGGTGCCGCCACTGCCTAGAATCTTGACGATGTTGTATGCATGGTGAGTGACGGCCATGAACTTCGCGAGGGCAGGGTAGCCGAGGATGGCGTTGTAGGGCAGGCCGATGTACGAGACGTCGAAGTCGATTTGCTCGGTGCGGTAGTTCTGCTGCGTGCCGAAGGTGACCGCGAGCCTCACCTGCCCCAGCGGTGTAGTGGAGCCATTTGTCACCCCCGTGAAGGGCCTGGAGGGCATCATCCACTCGTATGGCACTTGAAGCTGTTCGAAGGTCTCGACAGAGATGACATTCAAGCCTGCTCCCCATCTATGAGCGTCTTGTTGACTGCAATGTTGTTGATGGTGGGAGTGCACACCAGAGGGATGGTGCCGATGGCCTTGGTTGACTTTGGGTGGTCCTTGGAGTCGAAGGCGATGGTGTACTGCGACCACTTGAGGGGTTGGGACACCTCAATCCCTGGAAGCGCGGCGTTGACCTCGCGAGAGAACTGTTTGAAGTGGTTGTTGGACTTGGGCGCCTGAGACCCGCCGAGGATGCACGCTATTGTCCCCTGGGGGGCCTGATAGCCTCCAGGGTTCTCGTCAGGGAGATTGTCGTTTCGCCCGGCGGGGTTCGCCTGAGCCCCTGCTGCGGGTAGTTGCTACGGCCTCCGTCGTGGCCGCCGCGGCCTTGGTTCTTCTCGCGTTCCTTGCTGAGCTGGTTGAGCTCCCAGCAGTCTTCAGTCGCGTGGTTATGCTTGTTGTGGTAGATGCAGAATGGGCGATTATCTACTTTCTTCTCGTTAGCCGCTGGAGAGCCCTCATGAGGCTGCTTGGCACCAGGCTCTGCCGCGAGGACGGCGGGGGTCTTGCGCTTCTCGATGGGCTTCCTCCTGCTTCTGGACCCCTCAGGAGGCTCTTCCTCTGTCTCTTGCTTGACGAAGAGGAGGCCCTCTTCAGCCTTGGCGCACTTGTCTGCCAAGTCGAAGAGTTTCACCACCGAGGTGAGGGTGTCGTGGATGCCGATCTTCTCGAGCATCCTGCGGTTCGTGACGCCCTCTCTGAAGGCGAAGATGACGTGCTAGTCTGGGATGTTCGGGATCTTGTTGCGGACATGGCTGAAGCGCTGGATGTACCTGCGGAGGGTCTCATCTAGCTTTTGGCGCACCGTGCGGAGATCATTGTAGGTGAGTGCGCGCTCATACGTGCCCTTGAAATTCGCGACAAAGACCTTGCAGAGCTCCTCCCATGTGTCGATGGTGTTCTCGGGGAGGTTCATGAGCCATGAGAGCGCTAAATCCTTTGGGCCATGAAGAGCCAGTTGGCCATCACCTTGTCGTCGCCTCCCGCGGCTTGGATGGAGACGGTGTAGAGCTGCAGAAACTCCAGAGGGTTGGTCCTGCCGTCGTAGCGTGGAGGGAGATCTGGCTTGAACTTCACCGGCCAGACGACGCGGCGCAAGTTGCGAGTGAAGGCGGTGCAGCCTGTGGCGTATGTCACAGTGCCGCCGGCGAGCGTGTTGCGGTTCTGGCGGCCCGCGGCTGCAATCTTCTGGACGACGCGGTTGTGGTGGTCGCGTTGGCGCTCGATTTCCACGCGTGAATCCGCTGGAGTTCGCTGCACGATCTGGCAGTCATGCGACGAGGATGCGTGTGACGCGGTGCGGTGGTTCCCCGCCAGTGCTCCAGCTGGAGGAGGTGGCGGCGGAGGCGGAGGGGGAGGAGGAGCGCCGTGCGCTACGTTCCCTCCATGTCCGGAGTGGTGCACCAGTGAGCGAGAGGGTGCCGGCGTTGGAGCAGGTACGGCATGTGCGGCAGCGGCGTTGATGAGCTCCTCGAGGCGCCCGAGCCAGTTGTCGTGGCCCGCCTGCGTGGGGCGGTAGCGCAGCAGCTCCTGCGCCATGAGTAGCGCAGTGGCTGGGCTGGGCGCCACCCGGCTCTGCGTGGAAGCGCTCACGTTCCTAGATAGGTGTTGGGAGGAAGCTCCCTCACCATCGTCGTCATCGTTGCCGCTGCCGTTAGCGCCGTCGTCTTCGGGGTGCTCAACGCGGGGCTCGGCGTTGTGCTCCGAAGCGCGGTTGGCGCGCGGGCGACCACGCGGGTTGTTGTTGGCGGCGGGCTCAGAGGTGGCTCTGTCGGACGCCCGTCGGGCGAGACGCGCTGCTCGCATGTCGGTCATGATGCAGAGATGTCGAAGAGGTTGAAGACGCACCTCAGCCCCCTACCTGTCGCGCCAAATGTCGGAGACTGGTTCCCAAGAACTAGGGGTGTCTCACTGATGCCAGGAATCGAGTAAGGGGCTGAACACGACGTCAAACGAACCCTCAACTACCTCGGCGATGGTGCTCGTCGAGCTCGGTGAGGAACATCACGACAGAGAGACAGCACCAGCACGTACCCAGGTTTAGGCCCACCGCGTGGTGTAAAGGCCCTACTCCTGCTTTGTTGTATTGCACTGCTTGTTGAGGTTACAGTACAACGAGCTTGCCGAGGGCTCTGCTATGGCTATGGTGGATTATGGTGGAAGGAGCTTCGTCTTCTTCCGTGCGACGTAGTCGACTGGGTGTAGAATGGATCGATCCCCCGCATAGAGCGTGCACCACCTCCTTTTATAGGCGCCCTGGACCTCTCCCCCCAATTCTTAGGCGGGAAGGGTTACCACATGGCAACAGAGGAGAAGGACGGTGCACGGCTGCGGAGCTGTCCATGGACTTGGTCCATGGCAGAGGCCTGCCGTCCTTGGCAGATAAAGCCACCGTCCATCCAGGACGGTGGGCTGGCACTGCAGAGGTCCGTGGCGTGGCCCACGGTGACGTTTGCTTGTAGCATAGCGGCAGACGGTCCCCTTATCACCAGAATGGCAAGTCTCGGAGTCCGCTTTTCTTAGCGCAGCTTTGTTGACCGCTTTATACACAAGAACGGCAACTACGGCGTCGTCGTCACCGTGCGCAGACGCGCGCGTCACTCTGCGGCGGGCGCAGAGGCCATGTGCGCTCTGTCACAGCGGTACAGTCTCGCAAGGATGGATCTCCTCGCCGGGGACCTCGAGTACGCCGACACCTCGCGAGCGTAGCCTCGCGAGGGGGGCGCGTCGAGCGCCAGGACTTGGTGATATTCTTGACGTAGAAGCCCTCACGAGGGAAAGGTTCCTCGCGAGGCCCTCCAGGCTGGGGCGCCTGGTACTTAGCAGTTTTCTTCAGCTGAGTGTAGAGGGCTGTGGAAGGCCGGCCCATGGTACCCTGGTTTCCGTTGGGCCGACAAGTATGGGCCTATGCGTGCGTCCACGCACAAGCGGGCGAGTTTTCGGCGTAAAAATGGGGTGGTGGCAGCGGCGACGATTTAGTGGGTGCAGGGAGAGGAGATAAGGACCGGGAGAGAACGAATTGGGCGAATGTCTGGGTCGCTATCATATGGTACCGGCCTAAAAAATCAGATGTGGACGCGGTTACCGTGTATGTCCGGCACTCCCATGTCGCTCCCTATGGAAGGGGTCCTTGGTGGGAGTGATGAACGTGGTAATAGACTCGTTCGGCAAAACTGATGCTATTGTGTGGGCGGCTTAGCTTTGTTTTACGTTGGGTGCTCAAATAACCATATGAGAACGACTAGCTACAGGACGCCCTCTCGCACGGGAACTGGAGGGCACGGGATGCCTGTGGGGACCCCGGACTAGCTGTCAGAAATACCCGATTATGCTTAACACAACGATCCCATGATCAGTCTGTCGTTGCACATAATCCGAACTGAATACCAAAGTTTACATCCGTCACAATACCGAATAAAATTCTTACACATATGGTCATTTAGACTAAGTCTTACATAGGTGCCTTCATGGGCCAATTCACATTATTCAGCGGAAGCTACTACGTGGTAGATAAGCACATCCTATGATAACCCGACAGGCAGCTGACTTATGGAGATCCCTTGTTCGCATAGAAGTCTCCATACTCCTCTTCGGCGTAGTGCTCCTCGAAATCTGGCTAAGACAATAGCCAGGGACGAAACCAATATCAGTACATTTGATTGTACTCGCAAACTACCCCAACTTGAACATGCACTAGTTTTATGTTTATTTTCAAACTTTTATATATTAAGACATTTCTATATCTTTATTGAAAAAAAGGTAAGAAGAATTTTATAACTATCATCCAATGAATCACCATCTTATTTATATCTCCAAAACTCCTCCTTTTTCTGACCATAGCCCGTCATGGTCCATTTGCCTCCAACAACCTCATACCGATCCGTTGGTACAGTTGTATAAAACATTCACCACTTCCTTTTCTTTTTAAAACTCAATTCTTTTCAAAAACTTGCACATGGTCTTAGGACAGCCTCCCAACTGTCCATATCCGAGGACTCGGCTATTCGAATAGTTTTACACTCTGCAGAGGTAGCACGCTTTTCCCACATCCATCCGGTAACTCATCGCGTCAGCCACGTCCCGCCATACAAGGTGTATGCGAAGTTGAGTCACCGACCATAGCCTGTCCTTTGCTCATGCTAGTATAGGACCCTGCCGCTATGACACTTTCCTTCGACACTTATTCCAGCCCGTCGGAACTAAGTGTGAGGACTCATAGTTCTGCCCGGTGACCCAAAGGTGGCGTCTTCAATCCTCTATCTCCAATTTATTCATACCAGCCCGTCGGCATTCTTCTCTTTAGAGGGCCTAGGTCAGGGGTAGGTCACCGAACCATCCCCTCATGGAACGAAGTCATCTCCGTTGTTGAGGCATCCCATACTAATACGAGCAAATTATATGACTACGCCCTTGCCCATATGTGGGTAAATGTGGTCGCACAGGGTAAGATTGATCGTCATAGTACTAGGACACAATGTGCATTTTTCATAAACACATCACCATCCTCCATTTCTTCACTTCCACACCGACATCTCGGCATTCCACATCCATACAAGTATTTTCAAAGGAGTTTTGAATAAACAATCTTTTTCTTCCCATCCTATAGTTTGATATACACTACCTTATATTTCTACATCGGTGGCAAAATAGTTTTCCATATGCTTTTTGAAAAGGTTTAAAAAACACATTGCCTTAAGAGTAAATCATGTTATCAAAGTAGATGTATATATATTTGGGGTGCAAGCTCAGAGAGTAGCTTGCCTTGCTCAACAAAGTGACCCTGGTCTTGTTCTTCTGGTTCAACAAATTCTCCCTCCTCGTTAATCCCGGCAACGCTATCGTCTACTTGTCAAACAAACAGATACAAACAATCACTATACTACTCAATCAAACATCACAACATTACAATCTTGAATGCTATAAATAGCCACTGCACACACCAAGCAACACAATTTGGTTTCAATTTAATTGAATTAACCACTATTTATTTATGTCTTAATTATGGCAGAAACTAGTTGAACCAAAATTAGGGAAGCTAAGAGATCACAGTACCGAGCTAAAAAAATTGGATTGGAATTATTTGGGTTAATAGATCATCAGAAACAAACAAGTTTAGGTTTTAAGACTTCTGTGGCATTTTTTAATGATACACATTTATTATTTATCTAAATGAGATGAAACCACTTGGGTTGGTTAAACCATTTCATAAGATTTCCAGAATATTTTGATTTTATTTATTTGGACTTATAAATCTCGAGATATTGAATTTCAAAGTTCAGTCCAGTACTGAAATTCCAGGGAAAATTAAATTAGAAAACTACTCTGGTTTTGGATAACTAGTCATCAACCCGTGCACCTGCATGGGCTAGAGATTTTCCTATTATATTTTTGTTATGGTGCTTTCAATGAAGTAGAATCATGCCATAATATTCTTGAGTTAGTGTCACGTGAGCTCTATGTTTTGAAAATAGAAGATTAAGTACAATACAACATTTAAGTTATTTTAAGTTAAAAACATGAATACATAATCCGGTGAAGATTTGAAATTGTAACCATTGTTTGAATTCTTAATCATCTATTCGGTGCTTTCTTTGCAATACAATGTAATATCAAGGGGCAAACTGAAGTGAACTTGTTATTTCAGACATCCCAATACATTTCTCTCTGTCATTTCTATATTTTAGAGATAAAACCCTGAATGAAACAAAGGAAGCTTGCGAGTTACATGAAAAAATTATAGAACTGTTGTGCAACAATTATTTTTTTGAATTCTTCTTCTTCTTCCACACAACGCAAAATTATTAACATTAAAGATGCTTCATGTGAAACATCTAGCATGCACAAAGTTAGGATTTTTATTTTGGACCCAATAGCTACAAATGTGACCATATTGCTTAGGAGTTAGGAAAGTGAAATATTAGTGCAAATAAATTCAGCACTAAAGTTCGATTATCCCTGATGGATCCACGACACTTCCAGACGCATTTTGCATCTTTTTGATGCAGATGCTGGGGTAATACCCCATTTTGAAAACAAAGATGCATATTGCTAATTATTGACTTCAGTTATACAACGGGAAATGTATTATTATGATCTAAAAAATGTATGATAGTAACATAATCCTTAAACAATATGGTGGAAAAATAAAGAAACAATCGGGAAACCTTGAAGTAAATCAAATTTATCAATTATTCTTATATGTTGATAGTTTAACTATATGCATTTTACCTTTGGGAAAAGGTTCAGGCAGATAGAGATAGATGTCACAAAAGAAAGGCTTTAGAATTCGTTATAGAGAATGTATCTTCCAGCTTCATGATCAGAGACAATGGGAGCCGATCCTAAATAGTGAAAAGCACCAGGGACAATTGGAAGCAAATGGTAGGATAGTGAGAAGTGTATATTAAGTAATAGTGTACACATAGGTGTGTGCATAATGAATGGTATAGGCGTGTATTGTTCCTAGCATAGGCCTATGAGTGAAGAAACATCCTCGCAGCTTTTGTTGGCTGGACCTTTTTTTTCTGATTTAGATAAATATCAAGCTATAACTCCGCCTATGTCTTCTAGGCATAGCCGGTCCCAAGCCCGGATAAAAGAGGAGGGTTGTGATAGGCTTGACGAGCCAACGTAAAAACTAGCCAGTCCCATGGATATGAAACCCACGAGAGTAGTATTAGGGTGGGTGACCTCCTGGAAAGTCCTCATGAAAGGTTTCATATCTAAGGGTTGTGATAGGCTTGGCGAGCCAACGTAAAAACTAGCCAGTCCCATGGATATGAAACCCATTTGGGCGAGAGTAGTACCAGGATGGGTGGCCTCCTGAGAATTCCTCGTGACAGGGTTTCATATCTAGCCTACCCCAACTTGTTTGGGACAAAAGGCTTTGTTAAGGTAAGATAAATATCAAGCTATACTTTTGGAAAAGGATGGTTCTGCAATAATCGGAGCTAAACTATCTAATATGCAATACCTCAGATTCATTCTCTAGTATCTATTAGTAATATAAAGTGATAATTTCATGAGTTCTTTGGAGGGAGAAACATTGTAAATAAATCAAGTCTCTTCTCTATGCACCTCTACTGGATCTAGAAAAATATGAAGGAAAATCTAATTGTGCCTTCATATGAGCATATTATATGGAGAAAAATAGATGAAATCCATCGCATAAATATATGACATGTGCTTGGGATACGATACTTTGACTTGCAGTCATTCTGTAAAAAAAGATATCCAAACGGAGAAGACAGAAAATTTCAGCTAGCAAAGTTCTTTGGAAAAACATTGGACCAAAACAAATTTGTCCTCTTATATCACTGGACAGTAGGATATGTATTAGATGTATTGCTTCCAGCAGTAACTTATATCACTGGTTACATCATCGAGTCTTTTTTCTACTTCTGCATCCTTCATCACATCATAATCGCATGCCTTCGAGATTTAACTTGATGCTTTAGATATTAAAATGCAGGTAGTGTACAGAAAATATATCTAGCTCCCGCGACAATCGTAAGAAATACAAAACTGAAACACGGACTGCGCATCATTATCCCCTGTGTTTTCCAAGAGCATGCCAATCTATCCATATCCGTCTAGCACCATCAGTTTTACTGAAACTATGGAAGCTGTGTGGAAGAAAGATGTTATATCTACTAAACACCAGAAGGCTGTGTTCTTAAGTCAACAAATTGTATGAAATGCAGAAGCCTAGAAACACAACATATCAGGATTAGATCACATATTCTTTGACTTCTACGATAGCCCCTAAGTTTCCAGGAGATAAGACAACAAAAATCTCAGCAAGTAAATAGTACATCTAAGGAGCTGTCAGTGCGAAAACAAAGCTGTCATAAATACATTAGAAAGGTTCCACTCTTTTATTCCAACGTTGAGGAGTTTTTTTTCTGAGACTTGTGCATAACTTTAGGAGTGTCTACACGGGGGGCATTGGAGCAAACCTTCAGTTAAAAAAGCTAATCATTTGGCCTGAGCTCTTCTACATACCTGAAGAGAGGGAGAAACCACAGCGACTGCAGAATATAAACTCGATCCGATGCATATACTTTGTTTGCAAAAACAGAAAAATGAAGCATAATAATGCAACAATACCAGGGGATCGGTCTTGGACTCTTGGCACATATATAATAGAATTCCTGTACTTCCTTGCAACCATCTATTAGTGCACATTCTGTCATCATTAACAAAGAGGTTCAGTTTTTAAAAACCTGCAGCAGTAAGCATATAAGTATTGCATGAAATTCATCAGTTAACCCACGATAGTCAAAAGAATTTGAGATACTACACCGGCACCTGACGCAAAGCCTTAATTTGTGAAACACCTGGCTTGCAACAACCTACAGAAATCGTGCATGTAATGGATGACATGACATAACTAACATATGACTTAACTAATCACATATGATGGATAGAAGTTTTGTAGTGTTAATGGGCAGAACCGTAGAATAAAGGATCTGGGAAAGATGATGCCGGTCGGACTCAATGGCAGTGCGCATGTAGCCATGACCTCAATCTCGCCCATTTGTAGCTTACGTTCTTGTGCATCCATTTGTTTGCAGCTGGTGCATGCTCTTTCTGCCAATCCTCCTTTGAGTGCTGAATGCCCGTAGATGACAAAATCCCATGGAGTCCAATACTCACGTGTAGCCTGATCAAGTCCTAGTAATAGTATATGATGCCGGTCGGACTCAATGGCAGTGCGCATGTAGCCATGACCTCACTCTCGCCCATTTGTTGCTTACGTTCTTGTGCATCCATTTGTTTGCAGCAGGTGCATGCTCTTTCTGCCAATCCTCCTTTGAGTGCTGAATGCCCGTAGATGACAAAATCCCATGGAGTCCAATACTCACGTGTAGCCTGATCATGTCCTAGTAATAGTATAACATACCAATGATCTAACTCGCAAATATACATACCACTGATCAATCAAAGATAGGATAAGAAACACTGAAAGTTTGCGCTGCTCGTAATTAATACCGTAGATGAAATCTGATGCTTCCGCCAGCTAATTTCTTGCATAGGTAGTTTGATGTATATTAGAGGCCTCCATCTAGGCGATTGGTTCTGAACGTAAAAAACAAAAAAATTCGCGCAGACTGAACCCTCCGCTTCAGCGACATCGCCGGCAAGCATGCATTCTTGTTCCTGCAACATCGCCGGCACCGCCGTGCCAGTGACGGCGAGGGTGGACAGGGGCACCTGGGGTGGTTAGCGACGGTGGAGACGACGGCGTTCGACGGCGGAGAGCTTGGGGAGGTTCGTGGGGGTGAGTTGAGCTTGATGGGGATGACCCGAGCGTCGGCGGCGAGCTCCACTGCTTCCTCGGACGGATCCCGGCTTCGGCGAGCTCTCTGCGTCGTTCCTGTGCACGAAACAGAGGGCAAACAGGGGCGTGTGAGTGCGGTGGTGAAGGCAGAGAGTGTGCAAGCTAGAGAGGAGAGAAATGAGGTGAGGCACGGCACGGCCGTGGTCGACGTCCACCTTCTCCTCCGGCAGCACCTGGCCGTGCTTGACCAAAGCAGCAAAGGCTGCAGCGGCGTGTCCGCCCTCCTGGCGGTGCACGAGAGGGTGTGGGGTGAGTGCGAGAGCTGTGGATTGGGGTGAAGAGCTAAGGGATGCAGTGGGGGTTTTAACGCTGAACTCCGGTGTGCCGTGGATAGGGTGCAGGAGGGGTGACGAGGGGTATCCTTACCAAATCCCATGGTTAAGGACCTAGGGTTGAGATTATGGGGAGAGAACGTGGTAGTGTTGGTAGTTTCGTCGGCTGACAAGCAGAGGCAAAGATTTACCCAGGTTCAGGCCCCTCGGGTGGAGGTAAAGACCCTACTTCCTGCTTGTCTGTTATTGATCGTGGAGATTATGAGGTTACAAGGTGGCTCCGGCGAGATGATGATCTCGCTAGAGCTTTGGTGGTTTGAGTATGACTTGGTCCTAGATCGGCACCCCTTCCAGCCTTTCAATAGGCTGGGTCTCGGGAGTTTGTAATCGACCTAGTTTACACATAAGGAAAGTATAAACCGACTATGTCTTTGTCTAAACTTGGAGGGTACTCCATCTTGTTGGGCCTCTCGTCTTGGGCTTTGAGTTGTCTCTTCGCTATTGGGCCTTTAGTCATCACGTGCACCAGGTACCCTCACGGTAGGGTACTCGAGGTGTATACCCTTGTCAGTAGCCCCCGAGTACTTGTCTGACTCGAAAAATCGGGCATGGACTCGTTCGCAAGTGCACGTCATATGATGGGGGGATAATAACCCGGTAGGCCCATGAAGAGGAAAACATGACCCGCCAGGCAGGAGGCCCGGCGAAGCCAGTTAACCCTCAGCATAGGCCGGGTTATGGTGCTGGGCCGGTATCTTGGCGATGACCCGGCTATTCATGAAGAGTATTCCAGAAGGTCCAGAGGCGGTTCAAGAGGCGGTTCTATACTTGGAATACACGAAGGATAAAGGAGTAGTAGTAGGACTCAGAGTTCGGGTAGAACCCGGCTTATCATGTACGCGACCAGGAGGCCCGGTATCTATATAAACCGGCTCCAGGCCCTTAGACAAGGAGGACCTTTTCGTAACCCCAAGCTTTAGGCGAGAGACATACAATCCTTGTAACCTAGATCGAGATCCGGCTCTGTTGTAGTAGCCGGGTTATCGAGACAGAGATCGAGATTAATAATAAGATAGCAGGAAGTAGGTCTTTATCTCCAATGGAGAGGCCGAACCTGGGTAAACCTTTGTCCCCTGCCGTGCTAAACAAACATCCAGACACCAGAGTCGCCTTGCCCAAAAGTTTAAGCTACCCTCAAGTAGCATCTGCCGTGTTTTCTACCCCACGACAGTTGGCGCCGTCTGTGGGAATCGCGTCCAAGGGTGTCACCATCATGGGTGAAGCAAGGCAAGGGGTCGAAAACTTCGTCTTTGGCCAGATCACAACCAATGAGCAAGGAGAGCTCATCGTTGATGATTTTGGCTGGGGACCGGACTCGGATCTACTAGAATCAGGTGATGTTATTCCAATTGGCAAAGTTAATGTTTTTGTGGGCATGATTACAACTAGATTGCTAGTGATGGAGATTATGAATCTGTGTCAGGAGCCGCCACAATTGTTCAATCTGATGGAGAGGAATCAGTTGGCACAGCTGAAGTTGATGGGGTCCTGAACACGCTGGAGGAACGGCTGGATGACCCGGCAGGAATCCCGGGCGACGCGGTGGAACGAGCCGGGTCGGAATCAATCTTGCCCCTGTTCGAAGGCCGGTTTGGGTATGATGTAGAAGAAGAGGATGATGAGGAACAAGAGTCAAGTCCAAGCCCGGTACGTAGGGTAGCGGTGTACACCGCGCCTTCGTCCAGCATGCAACCGTCACCATCAGCTGTTGTTCCACCGGCCTTCACCCCGGGTCAACAGCAGCTGCCCCCAATTCTGGAGTTGGCAGAACAGAGGGTTGATGGAGAGCCGGCTTCGGTCTCAGAGGAAAGCGAGGGTACGGCAAGATACAGAAACAGTTTTGGGTTCCTGCATAACCGGGCCCAAGGAGAGGAAAGAAGTAACATAGCAGCTGCCCCGGCCTTGTTTAACAATGGCCTGGTCTTAGATCCATCAGCACTTACAAGGTTGGTTACTCCAGAAAACGCAGCAGTTAGAGCAATGGAATTGGATACAGCACGCCGAGCGTTGGAGCAGATGCGCAGGGACGCCGAGGCAGAGAGGCAAGAAATAGAAGCGAGAAAGAAGCAAATAGAAGAAGAGGAAAATCGTCTCAACGAGGCAACCCGGGCACACCGGAGGAGGCATCAAAGCCGGCTGGGCCTTGGGGAAAATATAGCAAACCCAGTGCCTGTGGCAGCATTGTTCAGAACTCCAGAAGACCAGCCTATTGGCGCAACTCAGGTGGCACCAGTGGCTAGGGCAAGTACAGAGCAGAATAGAGGAACAGCGAGAACTGATGTAGCAGCAACAGCAGCGCCGGGTTTGCCCGCTGGAGGAGCCAGGGGAAATCCGGGTCTGCCGCCTAGAACACCGAGGTTTCACACGCCGGTGGGTCACTATTCAAATCCAGCGGATAACGTGTATGCAGCAACTCTGGCACTTGATCGTATTCCATTAGGAGATACACCAGCAGAGATTGAAGCCCGGCGTGCCATAGATATGTTACGTACTGCAGTAGTTCAGCAGACGCAGTATTCAAGAGAGAAAAGTGCGTTGCATTCTACAACGTATCGTAGTAGGAGCCGCAATGGAGGAAACCCGCCGTTGGCCGGGCCTGCAGCAGCACAGCAGCCAAACCCGCCCCAGCAAATCAGAATCAAAATAATCAGCAGCATCAACCCGCCCCAGCAATTTCTATAGCACAGCAGATAGTTAATAGATCACGTGCAGGGAGAAGTGCAGGTAATGCAAACCCGTAGTACCTGCAGCAGGAGTACCTCAAGGAGGACCGGGCCCTGCGCCAGCCGCGTCTGCAAGCTCACCCGGTAATGTCAATGTTTCAGCAAGTTCTTCTAGTTTAGCCGGGCCAAAATGTCTTTCAGATTCCATCAGAGCAGAACCTTTCCCTGAGAAGTTCAAGGAGCCAAGCAAGATATCCAACTATGAACCTAGCATGGACCCAGCCAGTTGGTTGAGCAGTTATGAGATGGCAATGTGTATACGCAATGCCACAGAGAATGTTTGCGCCAAGTACATGTATTTGATGATGAGTGATGGAGCAGCAAAGTTGTGGTTTAAAAATCTACCAGAGAAGTCCATTAATTCCTGGGATGAGTTGAAGGCAGTTTTCACCAAGCATTTTCAAGGTACGTGCAAGCGTTTGTTTTCCATCGAGGATCTTGATCGTTGTATACAGAAAAAAGGCGAGTCAGCACGTCATTGGATGGGCCGGGTCACGGAAATCTTGCACTCCTCATCTGGTATCGAGCCAAAGGACGCAATTTCATCAATGGAGAAAACTTGTAAGTATGCACCACTTGTCCAGAAGCTGGGTCGCATGAAGGAAGGGCACCGGGTTAAACCGGTCACCATGGCAGAGTTGATGGATGCTTGCAACAGGCATGCAGCCACAGACAAGACTCAGGATGAGCCTGAGGAGGAGAAGGGGAAAGGCACGGCAAATAATGGTGGAAGGAACAATAATGGCTCGGGTAACAACAATAACAGTAACCAGAATCAGCATAAGCGAGGTCACAATGATGGTAGTTCAGAGTTAGTGGCAAATACCAATGCCGGGTTTCAGAGGCAAAGGATGGATGGGAATTATCAGGAAAACAGAGGATATCAGGAAAACAGGGGTTATCAGGAAAACAGGGGTTCTCAAGGCAACAATTGGAATTACAACAGTGGAAATAATTACCAAGGATCGCGTCCAATGAGTAATGAGGAGGCCTTCAGGATGCCGTGTCCTCGTCATAGTAAGAACGGCAGAGCCGCCAATCATTCTTTGGCTCAGTGTGTGGATCTGAACAGGTGGAAAAACAATGAGGTGCAGAGAGCTTTGCAAGGAGCAAATAGAAGTGGAGGACCCGGCACGGGTGGTAACCCGGCCTCGGGACCTTTGACTGGAGCAAATGCGGTACCTACGGGAAATCCGGGTCAGAACCAAAATCAGAACACAAGTAACCAAGGTGGATTTTCACAGCAGCCAAGGCAACTTGGTCAGTATCATATATACACAAGTGGCACAACCAAGAGAGAGAGGAAAATAGTCAAGAGGGCAGTTAACACAGTGGCTGCAGGAGTTCCGAGATATTTGAGGTGGTCAGAGCATACAGTTACTTGGAGTAGGGCGGATCATCCAGAGGTGGTGGAGCACCCGGGTCTTCTTGCGTTGGTTGTGGCTCCCCAAGTTCATGGTTTTGAGTTAAAGAAAGTGCTGATGGACGGTGGCAGTAGCATCAATATTTTGTACTGGGACACGTTTGTGCGCATGGGTTTGAAGGAGTCACAGTTGCAGAGAACGTCAACAATTTTTCATGGTATAGTTCCGGGAAAATCAGCCACACCAGAGGGTAAAATTTCATTGGAGGTAGCTTTTGGTGAGTCTATCCATAACTTCAGATCAGAGTGGCTCACGTTTGAGGTGGTAAAGTTTCCAAGTCCATATCATGCATTGTTGGGAAGGCCGGCCTATGCCAAGTTCATGGCAAGGCCGTGTTACGTGTATCTCCAGTTGAAAATACCGGGTCCTCATGGGATCATTACAGTGCATGGTAACAGAGATATTGCGGCAGAGTGTGATGAGGGGGATGCAGCCTTAGCAGAGCATGCTTGTGCTAAGGAGGAATTGAAAGCTTACAGAGCAAATCTTGACCCGCAGGATAACACAGCACTTAAAAGGCCAACAACAGAGGATGATAGGGCAAAGTTCAAAGCTGCCAGAGATACAAAGATGGTGGATTTTGTGCCTGGAGATTCTTCCAAGCAGTTCGCCATTGGGACCAACTTGACTGATAAATAGGAAAGCGCGCTCATCGAGTTCATCCGTGAGAATAGGGATGTTTTTGCATGGACACCTAGTGACATGCCAGGCATTCCAACTGAACTCGCTGAGCACAGCTTACATGTTGATCCTAAGGCAAAGCCGGTAAAACAGGGTATGAGGAAAATGAATGCAGAAAGAAGGAAAGCAATTGGAGAGGAGATAGCCCGGCTTTTGGAGGCCGGCTTTATCATGGAAGTGTTTCATCCAGAGTGGTTAGCTAACCCGGTTTTGGTTCTGAAAAAGAACAACGAGTGGAGGATGTGTATTGATTTCACAAGTTTGAACAGGTTTTGTCCCAAAGATCCGTTTCAGTTACCGCGTATTGATCAAATCGTGGATGCAGTAGCAGGTAGCGAGCTTTTGTGTTTCTTGGATGCTTATTCAGGGTATCATCAGATCAAGTTGAACAAAAATGATTGGGAAAAGACGTCATTTATCACTCCCTTTGGTGCTTTTTGTTACAAGACCATGACTTTTGGGTTAAAGAATGCAGGGGCAACTTATCAGAGGTGTATTCAGAATTGTTTTCATGATCAGATTGGACGTAATGTGCATGCTTACGTTGATGACGTGGTAATAAAGTCAGAGAAAGCCGAGTCATTTATTCGTGATCTTACAGAGACATTCAAAAATCTGAGGGAGTACCAGATGAAGCTTAATCCTACAAAGTGTGTGTTTGGAGTCCCAGCGGGAAAGTTACTTGGTTTCATTGTGTCAGAGCGGGGAATTGAGGCAAACCCGGAAAAAATTAGAGCCATTCAAAGCTTGAAAAAGCCAGAGGAACTGAGCGATGTTCAGAAGTTGACGGGTTGTGTGGCAGCGTTAAGCCGGTTTATTTCCCGGCTCGGAGAGAAAGCAATTCCTTTGTACAAGTTATTGAAGAAAACAGATAATTTCGTGTGGAATCAAGAGGCAGATGAGGCATTTGAGGCTTTGAAGAAACAGCTGTCAGAAGCGCCAGTTCTGGCAGCGCCGGGTCCCAAGGAACCCATGCTATTATATGTCGCTGCCGGGCCTCAGGCTGTGAGTGCCGTGGTGGTGGTCGAGAGAAAAGAGGAAGGAAAAGAGAACCCGGTGCAAAGGCCGGTCTATTATGTTAGTGAGGTGTTATCAGAAACCAAGCAAAGGTACCCGCATTGGCAGAAGTTAGTGTATGGTGTTTTCATGGCCAGTAGAAAGTTGAAACCATATTTTCAGGAGCATCCAATTACGGTGGTTAGTTCTATACCCTTGGCAGATATTATTAGAAATTCAGAAGCTACTGGGAGAGTTGCCAAGTGGGCCATAGAGATGGGGGATTATCACATTGAGTATGTGCCTCGCACAGCTATTAAATCTCAAGCATTGGTGGATTTTCTTAATGATTGGACGCAGTTGAATGCGCCACCTCTCACCCCGAGTCTCAAATCGTGGGTTATGCATTTCGACGGGTCTAAACAAGAGCAAGGATCAGGAGCTGGAGTTGTGCTAACTTCTCCCAAAGGTGATAAGTTGAGTTATGTTTTGCAAATTCACTTTGATTGTTCCAATAATGTGGCAGAATATGAGGCTTTGTTGCATGGTTTGCGTATGGCAAAAGAGATGAATGTCAAGCGTATCAAGTGCTATGGGGATTCAGATCTTGTGGCGCAGCAAGTGTCAGGAACTTGGGACAGAAAAGATGCAACGATGGCGGCTTACAGGCGAGAGGTGGACAGAGTAGCCGGGTTCTTCTCAGGCTTTCAGGTGGATCATATTGACCGCAGAAAAAACGATGCTGCAGATGCTTTGTCAAGACTCGGTTCTCGCAGAGAGCCGGTTCCACCAAATGTTTTCTTGGACGAGCTATGGACGCCATCAGTCAAGCTTCAGGATGCAGAGGAGCTGGCGGGTCAGGAGGACCCGGATTCACAGTTGGTAGCAGCAACACATGAGATCCCAGAGTGGACAGAACCTTACTTGGCGTATCTTTTGCGTGGTGAGTTGCCACAACAGGAAGTTATAGCCCGGCAGATCGTGCGCCGGTGCAAGGCCTACGTGGTTATTGATGGCGAGTTGTACAAGAGAAGTGTCTCAGGCGTGTTTCAGAGGTGTGTCTCTGGAAAGGAGGGCCGGCAAATTTTGAAGGAAATTCATGAAGGGGATTGTGGTCATCACGCTTCAACAAGGTCATTGGTAGCAAAAGCTTTTAGACATGGTTTCTTTTGGCTCACAGCCCAGGCAGATGCAGAGCGCTTGGTGAATAGATGTGATGGGTGTCAGAGATATGCCAGACAGATTCATGTGCCGGCTCAGGAACTGCGCACCATACCTTTGACTTGGCCTTTCGCAGTTTGGGGGCTTGACATGGTGGGTCCTTTCAGCATGTCTCCTTGCAAGAAAACCCACCTCTTGGTTGCTATTGATAAGTTTACAAAGTGGGTTGAAGTTATGCCTGTTACAAATTGTGAGGCGGCTACAGTGGTCAAGTTTATGAAGCAGATCATACATAGGTTTGGATATCCTCATAGTATTATCACAGACAATGGTACTAATATGTCACTTGGAGAGATGGCAAAGTTTTGTGGAAATAATGGTATACGTTTGGATGTGGCCTCAGTTGCTCATCCTCAGGCCAATGGACAGGTTGAACGAGCAAATCAGGAGCTGCTTAGAGGTTTAAAACCACGTCTCCGGGTCCCGTGTCTCAGAGCCGCCGGAGCGTGGGTTGAGGAGTTGCCATCAGTTGTTTGGGGAATTAACACAACACCCAACAGATCTACAAAGATGACCCCTTTCTTTATGGTGTACGGGGCAGAAGCAGTTTTGCCAAGTGATATTATTCATGACTCGCCTCGCGTGGCGGCTTACGTTGAAGAAAATGAGAAGACCCGGCAGGATTCTGTTGACCTGCTGGAGGAAAATAGAGAGCAAGCATTGGAAAGATCAGCAATTTATCAGCAAGATTTGAGGCGGTATCATAGTCGCCGGGTTAAAACTCGCACTTTCCAGGAGGGTGATCTGGTATTACGATGGGTGCAGTCCAAGGAAGGGATGCACAAGTTATCACCTCCTTGGGAGGGGCCCTTCATCGTAAGCAAGAAATTGGACAATGGTTCATACTACTTAGTGGACGCAAGAGAAAAGTCAGAGACAGTCAATGATACCACACGCTCCACCTTTTCCATGGAAGAGCGTGAGAGGCCGTGGAACATTGCGCAGCTGCGCCCATATTACACTTAGCAAGAGAAAGATGTAAAAGTTGTAACACACGATGTAACAGGCAGCAGGTTTCAGACGCGCTCTTTTCCTTACCAGGGTACCTAGGGGACTGGAAGGTTTTTAATGAGGCGGCTTGCTGACCTAACCTTTTCTATCAATAAAGTAAAGGTTGAACAGAAATTTTCTTTGTCTCAGTTTACTTTTCAGTTTTTAAGCCGGTTATTTTTTATTGCATCATAATAGTTCTTTTGATCAGCTTGGTCCTGGGGGCTTGTTATTGAAAAGTGCTAAGTTATTTCCCCGGGACCCGGCCCCAGAGGTTATCCGGGTTTCAAATATTGTAACCCGGCTGAGCAGTTCACAGTTTGTTCTCTTGAGTAATATGTGTGTTTAGTTTCAGTATCAGTCATTTTTAGTTGATTTTATATCTTGAGGACGCCCAAAGAGTGCGTCCCGCCAGTATTTTGGATCAATGGGGTACTGTGGCATAAGCCCTTTACTTTATAAACATTGATCCAGGTCTTGGGGGCTCTTACTGCAAAAGTCTGTAGCTGCAATCCCAAGACCCGGCTTTTATGCCACTAGTATTCTTGGTTATCTTGCTGTGCAGCTGATGTGACTCGCGACTTTATGGCCTGATTGCACACCTGGAAATTCAATCAACCATGAAGCCCATTGGGACTTGGTTCGACCCTGTTTTCTCAGAGAAGTTGCGCCAGGGTATCCATGCGAAAGCCGGCTCACAGTTAAAGACACCAAAAGGGTCATCGAAACCACAGAAGAACAAGTATTTTGACAGGTAAAGACACAATACGATTACTGCAAAGTTTTACAGCGCATGAGCGCACATCACAGGCATAGTATCAAAATACGGCTAAGTTATTACAATACTGTGCCCCAAGGGCCAAATAAGACAAGTTTTTAGGCAGACGCAGCTGCTGGGCAAATGTTTAAGAGCCGGCCTCAGGCGCCGGGTTAGTAGAAGGAGTGGTGGCTGGAGTATCATCTTTGGCGCTGGCCGAGTCTCTTTTGCCGGCTCTGTTTCTGCTCCCGGGTCTTGGGGGCTTCATTTGTGCGCCAGGTGACAAGTTGAAGAGATTGGAAATATCCTTCTTCATCGTCTTCTACGGCCGCACGTGAAGGAGGAGGCACAGTTGGAGTTGTTGAGCTTGGGGCTGCAGAGGAGCTGGAAACATTTTGCTCTGTCGCAAGGAAATCCTTATAACTTTGCAGGAGGTTGATGCGCTGAGGTTCATCCTCCACAATCTCTTTATTAGCTTCATTATAGCCATATTGGATGCTGTTGAGCTTCAGAGCGTTGGCAATTTGGGTGGCTGCGACCCGGGTCTGCTTCACAACCCGGCCGTAGGCCTTCCTGTCGAAGGCAGTTCCATCTGCATTGTACTCTGGAAACCCTGAAGCAAGTTTAGCCGGGTCAAGACTGGGATAGTAGGCCTTAGCTAAGGCTAGGCTGCGCATTGCGCCGGCTCTGCAAGCAGATTTCTTCAATAACTGAATCCAGCCTGGCATTGTGGATAAGTGACCCAGCACTTCAGTATAAGTGCTGGGCGGGTTCTCCCAGTTCCTGGCGGCCTTGATCACCTCACAGCTTCCAAAGTATAACTGGCGAACCAGTGTATACATGCATTTTATCTTCTCAGTTGCGGTTTTGCGGACGTTTCCGTCACGTGAACCTGTATTCAAGAAATAGAAGTTGGAGTTAGTTCACATTCCGGGTCTGGTTAGACAAATATTACAAGGTTTCAAAGTTTTGTGCTTACCAACAAGTGAAGTAACCATGGAGGTGATCATCTTTTTTAGGCAGGCAAGCTCATTGGTGGCTGAGTCCAACTTCTGTTGGAGGTTGGTCAGCTGCTCTTGAAAGTTATCCTCATGCTCTTGCATGTTCCGCGTCAAGTCAGAATTTTCTTGCGTCAAGGCAGTTATTTTTTCTTCAAGGGCCTGAATTTTGTTCGTATCTTCAGTCCGGGTCTCAGTTTCAGCTTTCAAGGCTCCTTGGAGCCGGGCCACTTCTTCGTTGGCTTTGTTAACATGCTCCTGTTACACAAAAAAGAGAGCAGTTCAGAGTTTTTTCTAAAGTTTCAAGTTTATAAGTGAAAAGTGCAGTCCCAGGTTGCTGCGGGCAGCTAACCCGGCACTTGGGGGCTACAGTCTTTAAAAGTTGTTTTTCGCAGTTTGATTGTGACGAAGGAAAAGTGATTTCAAGACCCGGCTTGTTGTAAACATACAACCCGGGCCTTGGGGGCTACAGGTTGAAGTTTTTTGGTAAGTTATTATTTTTTCAAGCACCAAGTCCATCAACAAGTGATAGTCTTGGAGCTTGGGGGCTAGTAAGGTTATAGTTATGCAAAAGATAAAAGGTCAAGCAAAGATAAAAGAGTACCTGGTATCGTTTTTGAAGTAGAGAAACAAGTTCAGTTTCCAAATTCTTGTGATGAGCAAGGCGAGAGAAATACTCCTCGCATAGTGCAGGTGTGGACATGGAATCCAAGGTCGCCAAATCTAAAGAAGAAACCGGGTCCTTGCCCTTGGCAGAGGGATCTACTTTGACTTCAGGAGCAACAATCTTTGCAAGAACTTGAGAGACACCAGGAGCTGGGCCTTGATGAGACCCGGTGATTAGAACTTCTGGTTCAACTTCTTTTGTACCAGAGCCATGCCCGGGTGAGGGAGTGTTCTTTGTTGGCTCTGGAGCAGGTGCAGGGGGACTTGGTGGTGATGCTACCACATTTTCGGCGCCAGATTCTTCCTTCTGGACCGGCTCCTCAATTTGTACCTCCATTACAGAGGGTTCAGCAGTTGTGTGTTGAGGAGAGGCAGCGGGAGAAGATTCGGGTCTTCTTCTTCTTCCACAATTGCCTTAGCGCTGAAACAAAAGAAAAGCAGTTAGTCATAGTAAAGATTGCAAAGTACTGAAAAAAGGAAGAGATAGTGAAGCATTTCTAACCCGGCATTGATGTGGAAATCCTCGGGCGTGCTAACCGCGTCCGAGGAAGAAGTATCTGATAAACCAGAGCGTTTAGGGACCCGGATTTTTCCAGCTAAAGGATACTTTGAGCTGGGCGTCTTCTGGATGGATTTGGCCCAGCTTGATAAAGATTGTTGAGGGATACCTGAGCTCAAGGATACGTGGGCTGAAGAGACCGGGTCCGCGGTCTCTTGTTTGCCTTGGCCTCCTTCTCAAGCTCCTTCTCCTGTGTTGGTACTTGAGTTTGAGATGAGTTCGTTGTACAAGTTGAAAAACGAGAAATTGGCACCTTTGCAATGGCGGCTCGGGTCCGTTTTTGTGGAGTGGGTGCAGCAGTTTCAGGACCCGGCAATACGTCCGGAGCCGGGTCATTGGGGCCTGGAATGAGAAGAGCCGAGTTATCAGTAGAAGTGTCCTTTTTGGGGACTTCGGTGTTAATCAGCTCGAGGAAGAGCCGGCCTATGGAGTCTGGCTCACCTTCTTCTTCTTCTTCCTCTTGATCGTCACTTTCTGTGTCCTCTTCAGTAGAGGATGTAGGGGTGAAATCTGCGCTCCACCATTTGGAGTCCTGGAAAAAGAAATATCAGTAACAGTTTGCAAGAAGTACCGGGTTATAGTTTACAGAAACAATTAAGGGCAAGTTTTTTACCGTAGGAGGCTTGTTTTTGGCACTATATGGGGCGAGCCCGTCCATAGCAATATCGGTCTTCTTTTCGCCAAGGAGCCTCTTGGCGTTCTTCACGATTTGGTCATCCAGCAGAGTGATCTCTGAATAACGCATGTCGTCAGTGGTCTCTTCCGTATATTCATGGAAGAGCCGGTTTCTGATGCTGAGGGGCTGGATGAACCAGCCGATCCAGCATTTGACCAGGTCAGTCCCCCTGAGTCCATGTGCGAGCAGGGCTTTGGCCCGGCGGAGCGTGGGCTCGAGTTTGACCCGGTCTGCGTCTGGGGCATAGCTGTTCATCTTTGCTTCGTAGGTCATGCCAGAGTTCAGAAAAGCCGGGTAACGAGCATCATCTGACTCGGGTGAAGTGTCTTTGAAATAGAAATAAGTGTTTTGCCATCCCTTTGGATGGCTGGCGAGAGCAAGAGCCGGGAAATCACATACCCGCCGGCGCTGGATCGCCACTCCACCGTAAGGGCCAAGGTTGTCTTTGCGGGATGGGTTGCAGTAGAAAAATTCTAGGAAAAGTTCAATGCTGGGGGCAATTTGCAAGTAATCCTCGCAGAAAACTACAAAGTTGCTTATGTTGAGAATGGAGTTGGGGCCTATGTCTTGTGGCCTAAGACCGTAGTATTTTAAGACCCGGCGAAAAAACAGGGAACCCGGTGGGCGGAAACCACGCAGGACATGATCTAAGAAGGCTACCACTTCACCTTCCTTGGGGTTTGGGCGGATCTCCTCCCCAGGGGCGCGCCACTGGATCTCCTCCTGAGGTGGGAGTTCACCCCGGTTCACGAAAGACTGAAGCGTGGTCTTGGTTGCGCTGGACCGTGTCCAGTTCACAGGAGCGGTTGCGGGCGCACCGCTAGATCCGCCCTTTGCGGAGCTGGGAGGTTTCTTTGCAAGAGATTTTGCAGCTTTGGGCCCTCCTGCCATCTTCTTCTCCTTCACCATGGCTGGAGATCAACGAGGTGCCTAAGCGGCAACAATGGCGAAGAATGATGAACATGATAAGAACCCTAGCTCAGATGCAAATGTGGGTAGAGGAGTGCAGATTGAATCTAGACAAAATGAGGAGCGGAATCGGATGCGCAGCACAAGTAAAAACAAAGATTGGAGTTACCTTGGAGATTAGTTGAAGTTGGAGAGCTCGATTCGAGATCGGATCCGCGGCTGCTACAGTGCTTGCGCGAAGTTGGAGATGAGTTTGAGAATGGGGAAAATGACTGCGCGAGGTCGTGGTCAGATATTTATAACCGCGGTGAAAACCCTAGGGGTAACATGGTAAAAATGAGTGGATAAGATAAGCATCTTCTCCGGGAAGTCAGCGACAATTAGACAGGACAAAAAGAATATTCCTTGACTCATTTATGGTGTCTCAGTGAGATGGCCGAGCAGAAATTTTCGCTAAGTGTTGGGTGTGAAACCCGGAGATACACGGTGTAGAATGAGAAAGCCGGGTCATGAGATAACCCGCCAAGAAGAGCTGGCTTAACAAGACAGAGGGAAATGAAACTTGATATCTTGTACATATTTATTATCTTTGTATTTCAGGTGATTAACCAGGCAAGCCAGAACACCAGCATTGGTCAAGAAACAAACAACGCAAGATAGAAGCAAAGCGTGGCAATCTGGTTACCTGGTTAACCTGGGGGCTACTGATGGGGGGATAATAACCCGGTAGGCCCATGAAGAGGAAAACATGACCCGCCAGGCAGGAGGCCCGGCGAAGCCAGTTAACCCTCAGCATAGGCCGGGTTATGGTGCTGGGCCGGTATCTTGGCGATGACCCGGCTATTCATGAAGAGTATTCCAGAAGGTCCAGAGGCGGTTCAAGAGGCGGTTCTATACTTGGAATACACGAAGGATAAAGGAGTAGTAGTAGGACTCAGAGTTCGGGTAGAACCCGGCTTATCATGTACGCGACCAGGAGGCCCGGTATCTATATAAACCGGCTCCAGGCCCTTAGACAAGGAGGACCTTTTCGTAACCCCAAGCTTTAGGCGAGAGACATACAATCCTTGTAACCTAGATCGAGATCCGGCTCTGTTGTAGTAGCCGGGTTATCGAGACAGAGATCGAGATTAATAATAAGATAGCAGGAAGTAGGTCTTTATCTCCAATGGAGAGGCCGAACCTGGGTAAACCTTTGTCCCCTGCCGTGCTAAACAAACATCCAGACACCAGAGTCGCCTTGCCCAAAAGTTTAAGCTACCCTCAAGTAGCATCTGCCGTGTTTTCTACCCCACGACATCATATGCTTTGTATTCTGTATAATCGGAATTCCTGTATGAATAGCACATGTTGGCTATGTCGAGTATTTCATCGACTGTGGCTTTTGCTTATGAAAATCAAGTGATAATAGCTTAGTAGGCCCAGTACACTCGACGGATCGGGACTGGTTAACTACACATTTGGGCAAAACTTTACTAGCTTTCAATCAAACTCAAGTCCCCGGACTCGAATCTGTAACAAACTGGTCAGATTCGACTAGGCCGCTTGAGGTCTTACTGAGTCGATCTGCAGTATAACTTTAAATTTTACCCAACATGTCCATCGGAATTTTTCATCATGTCTGCTGACACGGAAAGTATAAGGATTGACGTTGCTGGAACGGTCCTTAGCCCAGCTCGAAAGTTCGGCGGGTCTTACCTTTGCACTATGCGTGCAGCATCCGAGGTATTTGCGGCGGACGCAACTCGGGAATGTTTCGAGTATGATTTTGTATATGAACGGAGTCGATACTTTTGTCGACTGATACTTTGTCATTATTCTATCGGGTGCGCGACAGCGCTCCCGATGGGAGTAGCCCCCGAGATTGTACTTTATTGCTTGCAATGGAGGATAATCTCATAATCATTTTACCCTGCATATGTTAATCGAAGAAAAAATTTGACGTATTTCTATCGGGTGCACGACAGTGCTCCGATGGGAGTAGCCCCCGAGATTATGCTGTATTGTTTGCAATGGAGGATAATCTCAAAATCATCTTATCTTTGAACATCTTCAGTCAAAGAAATTTTGGATATGCTCCCGATGGGAGTGATATTCTTCAGTCGAAGAAACGATCGAGTGACCCCTCTCCTGAAAACAATCGAGTGATTGATATGACTTGGTCGAACCCGAAAATCGCTCTGAACAAATCTGCTGTAATGACGTCAGGGATGACGTTTTATGGCGACGGCGCCATCTAACACGCGGTGGCGTGCAGTATGCTGCGATGGATGGGACGTGACACATATGTGGGCCCAACGTGTAGCCGTTTGGACTGGATTTGACCGTTCAGGCACGATTTCTCCGGAGTTATGATGGCAGTTCCTAAATTCCCGTGCGTAGTGGGCGGAGTGGCCGGCGACGGTTGCTCTCCACGGCTGCCACGTGTACGGTTGGATTTGCTTCCTAGCCCACGATCTCACATCTACGGTGAGGATTCTTTTGCGGTGAGGTTAAAAGGGGACGGCGGGGTAAATAGTGTTTTTTACTTGCCATTTGCTCTCCGCCGCCGCTGCTTCTTATTCTTCCTCCTTACGCATCGCCATAGCCTCATAGCAAAGCCTTTGCGCCCTCCCACTGCGATGACAAAGCCGAGCACCCGGAAGGGCAGGAGTGCCGTGAACGCATCGGCGGACAGCGCCGCTGGAGCCGCTGCCAGCGGTTTGAAGAGGGACAAGGGCGCCTGGACCAAGTCCTCCTGCAGCAAGAGGATGCTCAGCAGCCTACGGAACGACGGGCTGATCCCTGAGGATACCTCACAAGTTCGCATCCCCGGCGCCGAGGTAATCCCGCGTCCAGGCCCCAATGAGCAGGTCTGCTTTGTGGATTTTGTGAACAGGGGATTCTCCTTCCCTGTTCACAACTTTCTGCGTGCACTGATGCACGTTTATGGGGTGTAATTGCACGATTTTACGCCCAATGGGCTTTTGCACATTGTGTGCTTTTTTGTTCTTTGCGAGTGCTTTCTGGGCGTTGCGCCCCACTTTGGTCTGTTCCGCCGGATCTTCAACGTCAAACGCCAGCACAGCGCCAAGGGACCTGGTGGTTTTGGAGTACAGACTCGACCTGATGTCGAGTACTTCAAGATCAACTTCCTGGAGTCTGTGCAAGGATGGCGCCAGAAGTGGTTCTACATCAAGGATGTGACCATAGGCACCCAAGCTTTCGGGTTGCCTCATTTTGATGCGGATGCTCTGGTGAAGAAGAGGCCCTCCTGGATCTCCCAGCCGACCGGAGTCAAAGCCGAAGAGGCTGACGTTCTGATGGAGAAGGTGCTTAAGCTCCAGACCACTGCTGGTCGAGAGGTTACGGGCATCCACTTTCTGGCCATCATGGCCAAGAGGCGAGTGCAGCCTCTCTGAGCTCGAGTGCATGCTTTGTGGGCGTACAGTGGGGCTTCTGATCCAACCCGCTCACGCGCAGTCGAGCTGTCTGATGCGGAAGCGGAGAAGTTGGTAAGAGGCCTTACCAAGCTCACCGATGAAGAACCTTGCGAGATGAACTCGCCTGTGGCTCCTTATGAGACCAGCAACCCTCTCCCAGAGGTAATAGCCGATACCATATGTCAGTTCATATGTTATGCATGTGTGAAATTGACTCCTTTGTTGTTTCTGTGTGCAGGGCCACAGAATGTATGAGTCGATGCCTCCTCTGCCTGAAGACGGCCCAGTGCCGCACAACGAGCCACTCGATGCGGGCTCAGATGATGAAATGGCCTCACTCGCCACTGCACACACGCCAGAAGCCGATGAAGGCGATGCTAAGGTGCAGGGCAAGCAGAAGTGGGCACGCGAGGCGGAAGACACTGCTGATTCAGAGGAAAAGGAGGAGAACGAGACGGAGTCGACAAGGGCGCCACTCAACATCCCTCCAATTCGCTCACTTCCTCCCCGAGTCCCGAAGAAATCACGCCCCAGCATGGGTGTGCTGGCACCCGATCGTTTATGCGACCTCACCGAAGAGTAAGTATTATGTGTATATGCGTTGTCACTTTATGAACAATACCACCTTGTATATTTATAATGTTTTGATGCAGTGTTTCCTCGGACGAGCATATGCCTCCGCCACCAACGGCGGAAAAGAGTAGCGCAGCATCCACTGCACGGACGTTGCCACCAGAGGAGCCGCCTACCCCTGTGACTCCTGCTGCTACGGCCACAGCTACGCCACCCGAGCCGGAGGTTGCAGCAACTGAGAGTGGAGCTGCGGCTGCAGATATCTCTACGTCGACTTCCTCCTTCTTGGAGCACGTAAGTTTATGCTTGCCGTAGTTTTAATCCTCATCGAGTGCCAAATTTTTTGCCTAGACTTAGATATTGAGTTATGAATTTGTCCATGTCGTGCAATTAGGCATTTGTGCAAGAGTTGCTGAAGGCTGGTGCCAAGTATGTGCACAAGGAGACAGAAGCCGCCACCTTGCAGCAGCAACTCGAAGCTGCGAAGAGTGCGTAACTCTTTATGCTATTACTACTTGTTGAGGTTGACTCCTCTTGTAGTCTGCTGACCATTTGTGTTTGTTTTTGCAGAAGCCGCCGCTGATGCGGCAGAAAATTTGAACAAGGCCACCCGTCGAGTGGCTGATCTAGAGAAGAGGCTAAAAGCAGCCGAAGATAGAGAAGAGTCAGCAATTAGTCGACTGTCTGCCGCCAGCACCAGCTTAACTGGTATGAATTTTTGCTGTGTTCCTTAGATGTTTGAGGTTTTTGATATATGGTGCTGATTATTTTGTCCACATGCTAGGCGTGATGGATGGCCCACTGCTACTGGCAAGCAAAGCCTTGGCGCCTCACTTGATGAAAGTGTGGCTGTCTCAGAGGTTACCAGTAGCAGAGCAGGGGAGATGCTGACGCAGGCGGCGAGTGCCTTGGGCGCCCTCCATGGCAGCTTCTTCCCCGGCGGAGAGATACCATCTTCCTTTGCGGAGCTGGTTGAGTTATTCAATCCTGAAGGAACTGCCGTTGCTGACTTCTGTCGCGAGCAAATGGTAAGTGGTGCTCAGACTACTTTTCTCATGTTGCTCGCGCACGGAGTCGAGGCAGATTTTGACGCAGCCACGAAGAAGTTTCCACGGGGTTCTGATGGCCGAACCGTCGGGTTCGGCACCTGGATGTAAGCCGCCAAGAAATATGCTCAACAGGTGGTAACAACTGTTGAAGAAAGGGCAGCCAAGGTCCAGGCGATGAAAACTTCCTCCAAGAAGTCGACGACTTAGCTAGTGATCCCTTTGTCGACTAGGTCTAGGAATTTCGTCCTTTTGCTTGTGCTATGTGTAAATCATCAGACATCGTATCTGTCGTGTTATGAATTATGGAATTCAGTAATCGGGAGGCGTAGCCCCCGAGCCTTTTGCTTGAGCTGTTCATGCTTCCTTATGCATTTAATTATTCTGACTGTAGAACCAAGCCTCTAAACCATCAACTGGCCCTGTTGTGGGTGGTTCTTCGAAGTCGCGAAGCGTGAACGACCAGAAAATTATGGACTACCTTCAGCAGAAGCTTTCTGAGGTGAAGGGCGAACTGAAGGAGGTGCAAGACGCGTATGCTGAGTTGCAGTCGAGGCCATCCCCAACTTCAGAACGGGAGGCATTTTTGCTTGAAGAGTTGGAGAAAGTAAACCTGCAACTCGAATGTAAGCTATTTGTTGGATCATCGAGTTTTGTTCTTCGCGAGATGACTCGACTGGGCGATGAGGAGCCCTTTGTTTTTGCGCAGGCGTTTGCTCTGACCCAATAAAGGAGGAGGCACGGATACAGGATGGACTCGACATTCATGCGAGTAGTGCTGAGTATTCCACCCACCCCTTTTGGTCAGACAGGGCGAAGAGCGCCATTTTGGTAAGGCTTCTGGACCGAGCTTGGCGAACTCCAATTCAACTGGAGACTTGCAGGTTGGCTTTGGTTTGAGTCCACGAAGCTTTGTTTCCTTCGAATGAGCAACCACAAAGCCTTTTTGCATTGCTGAAGAAATTTTGAAAAGGCAAGGTGTAACATCCCAAAATTATTATCCAGAATTTTATTCCAAAAATGAGAGCCAACAAAAACTTTTGTTGTTTATTGTATGTTAATTGCTTCTTGTTACTTGAGTTGTTGTTCTTGCTGTTTGTGTGGTGTTTGCACTAGTGAACACTAGTAAGAAGAAAGAAAACAAAATAAAAATCAAAGCAAGAAAAATAAAAGTGACAAGTTGTCACATAAAAATCTTCAAGTGACAAACTCAATTAATTTCAAACCAAAGTCAGTGGAGTTGTAATGTAAACACTCCCCATTTTGTTCCTACCACTTTCCCCTCTCAAATATTATTTTTGAACTAGTTTTGAAATTCTAAAATAAAAACAAATAGAAATAAATCAAATTACCTTAAACAAGTACTATGAAAGAAAATGTTGCCAAACATTTTATTTGGCAATGCCAATTTTTGTGGAGCTTCTACATGTTATGGGGAGGCCCCACAAATATTGCAGAATTTTCTAAAATACTTAAGTACCTCAAATAAATCCAGGAAAAGCTTCTGGATATTGAAATAAAACTGAAAAATAAAAGAAAAGAGGAAGGAGGGGGTTTTCTGCAAAATGGTCATCGACCTCAGCCCCGATGACCATCGCCGTGTCGCCTTCACCGTCGTCGCCGTTTTCTTCGCCGCCAGGACCCCCCTGGCCGCGCTCTCCCTCGCCCCCGAGCCTCTGCACCTCTCTGCACCGCAGGGAAGAAAAACGGGCACCTCTCCCATCGCAGTTACGCCGCGGTTCCCCGACGGCCGCCGTGGAGGACTTGGACGGCGCCGAGCAAATTGGCCCCCGTCTCTGCGCCTCGACACGCCCAGCTCCTCTAGACGCTTCTAGAACCTTGCCGGACCCCGTTAAGCACCAAGCCGCCACGAGCCCCTGCACCCTCGCCACGTAATCGAGGAATCGGTCGCCGTGGACGCGCCATGGCCGCCGCCGTAGACCCCGACCATCGTGGACCGCCCCGAGCCTATAAAAGCACCCTGAGACCTCACTGGAACACCACACCTCCCTCCCAAGCTTTCCCTCGCTCCAATTTGCTCTGTGCACCGCCAGAGGGCAGTGCACGGCCGTGCCCGACGCCGCCGTTGAGGTCGAGCACCACCGCCTCGCCACACCTCCCCATTCTTCCCTCTGACCCCTCTACGCTCTTCCTTGTGGACACCGCACTCACCAGAGAGCTTTTTCCCTCTTTTTAGTGCACGGACGCGACCCCGACGCTCCGCCGAAGTTGCTGCCCGACGCCGACGAAGTGCGCGACCTCACCGCCGACGAACCAGCCTTCCCCAGCAAGCACAGCTCGCACCATCGCCTTCCCCGAGCCTCCGCCGTCGATCTGCGTCGTCTCCGCGATCTTCCGAGCCCTCTAGGTGAGTCTCCGATCATCACCGTGCCGCCGGCGCGGCGGCGCCGCCAGTTTTTGGTCGCCGCCGTTGCCTTTGATCTTGGACCGTTGGATCCAGATCCAACGGCCGCGTAACGCTTCGCTGTAGTTGAGCCACTGACGGCCTGACCCCACCCGTCAGTATTTTAATCAAATCCACGTCCACGCTGAGTCACTGACCAGTAGGCCCCACTAGTCAGAAATCTCAACATTATCCAGAAGAGAGGGAATTTCTATTTCTTTTTCTCTGGAAAAACAGTACTGGCATCAACTTTGAAATTCAATATCTCGAGATTTAGGAATCCAAATAAATCAAACTCAAATGTTCTGGAAAGCTTATGAAATTATTTAACCAACACAATTGGTCTCATGTCATTTAATTAAATAATTAAAAAGTATTATTGAAAATGCCACAGAAGGTTTAAAATCTAAACTTGTTTGTTTCTGATACTCTGTTAGTCCAAATAATTCCAAACCAATTTTGCTAGCTTAGTACTGCCTTGTGTTAGCTCCCCTAATTTTGGTAGAATTAATTAAGCATATTAATTGTTGACTTTAAGATAAACCCTTCTGGACTAAAACAGACAAATATGTTTATTGGTTGATCCAAATGAGTTAGGACCAATTTTGTTAGCTCACATATAGCCATGTTTAGTTACCCCTAAAAGGGTTTAATTTTTGGAACAATAGAATTTAAATGGTAGCTAAAACTTGATATTAAGCTACTGGATTCAATCCAATGTGTAGGGAGTTTGGTAACTCCAAATGATCCAATTCAAATTGGGTTGTACTCTACACATCAGTGGCTTTCCATAGAATTTTAGTTTGTATTTTTGTGACCAACAGAACTCAAGTTGTGGAATTAAACATGAATAACTAGTTTCTGCCATAATTTGGACTTAATTAAATAATGTTTAATTCAATTTATTTGAAAACCAAATTGTGTGGTTTGTGTGTGCAGTAGCTAATTGTGATGTTTATGATTGTTGTGTTGAGATGATTGCTTGTATAGCTTAGTGATTGGTTGCATTGTTTGTTTATTAATTAGACGAGAACGTTGTCGGATATATCGAGGAAGGAGAGTTTGCTGAAGTTGAAGAACAAGAGCAAGATCACTTTGCCAAGCAAGGCAAGCTATTCCTGAGCTTGCACTACCAACATATGCATCTACTTTCATAACATGTTTTACTCTCAAAGCAAGATTTATAAAACTCATTTCAAAAGTATATGGATATTATTTTGCCACCCTATGTAGTAGTTTATGTAAAACTTTAGGATGGGAAAACAATGTTGTTTATTCAAAACTCCTTTGAAATGTCTTGTGAGTTTATGGAATGCCGAGATGTCGGTGTGGTGTTGGAAAAGTGGAAAAGTGGTGATGTTTATGAAAAATGCACAGTGTGTCCTTGTACTTACGTCAACCATCCAATACCCTGTGCGACCACCTCCACCACATATGGGAAAAGGCGTAGTCATATAATTTGCTCATATTAGTATGGGACTCCTCAACAACGAGGATGACCTCGTTCCATGAGGGGATGGTCATGGCGACCTACCCCCTGACCTGGGTCCTGGCATCTGAGGATGGGGGATTGAAGGGTTCGCTCGCCGGGCAGAACTACGAGTCCTCACACTTAGGTTTCCCGACGGGGAATCTGGACTGGGTGTTGATGGAAAGATGATAATTTCGTAGCGGTAGGATCCTATACTAGCATGAGCAAAGGACAGGCTATGGTCGGCGGCTTACTTCGCATACACCTGTATGGCGAGACGTGGCGGACACGATGAGCTGCCGGATGGATGTGGGATAAAAGCGTGCTACCTCTGCAGAGGGTTAAAACTATTCGAATAGCCGAGTCCTCGGATATGGACAGCTGGGAGACCCTACTTTGACCATGTGCAAGTTTTGGAAAAGCTTTTAAGTTTAAAAAGAAATTGAAATGGTGGTGTTGTTACACACTATACCAAATGAAGTGGTAGGAGTTGTGGAATAAATGGACTATGGTGAGCCATGGTCAGGAAAAGGAGGAGTTTTTGAGAAACAAAATGAATGGTGACTTCTTTCAAAGATGGTTATAAAACTCTTCTTACCTTTTTCAATAAAGATATAGAGATGTTTTAAAACAAATAAGAGTGCATACTCATGTTGGGGTAGTTTGCGAGTACATTCAAATGTACTCATATTGGTTTCGTCCCTGGCTATTGTCCTAGCCAGACTACGAGGAGGAGCACTACGCCGAGCAGGAATATGGCGACTTCTACGCCAACTAAGGATCTCCACAAGTCAGCTGCCTGTCGGGTTGTCATCGTTAGAATATGATGTCTACTACGCCGTAGCTTCCGCTGATATATTTGGTTTGGCCCATGAAGGCACCTATGTAAGAACTTGGTCTAAATGACCATTTATGTAAGACTTTTATTCGGTACTGTAATGGATGTAAACTTTGGTATCCAATTCGGATTATGTGCAACGACAGACTGATCACGGGATCGTTGTGTTAAGCATAATCGGGTATTTCGGACAGCTAGTCCGGGGTCCCCACAGACTTGGTATCAGAGCCATCCTGACTTTAGGAAACCTTAGTTAGCATGGTCGTTTGTCAAATGTTACAAAAGATGAATTTCTAAAAAGAAAGGAATGAAGTATTTTCGAAAATTGCTTATCTCCAATCCTCTTACTTATGCAAAATTTTACTCTCATTAAATGTTACATTTTCCTTGTATCCCTAAAATTTTGTACACCTCTCATTAAGTTTAAAATTTGACTCACTTGTTGCCCTACTATATTAAAATTTTGATATACTTGTCACCTAACTAACTTAAAATTTTGCTTAAAAACTGTAGATGGCACTCCACTGGACCGAGTTCGTTCAGCTGGAGAAGGACAGCAAGCTGACGTTTGAGAGGGACTTGTTCGAGTTGACCAAGCTGTTAGGTCGCCCCGCTCCAGAGTTTGAGGGAGCTCAGATTGATGTTCACGGTGTCGGAAGGCTGAGCTGGCTCATCAGATCGTCAGTTCGCAGGAACATCAAGTCTCCCAATTCCAGGACGCTCATCTTCACCACCAAGGAGGCCACCTGGGTTGATGGTCTCTGTACTGCTACACAGAGGATGCTAGCCCGACTTTGTGAGGAGCACAAGGCGGAGTTAGTAGACTCCCGTTTCCGGTTCTACGGGAGGCGCAACTGTGATGGACACCCTACTCCTTCACCTTACCACCCGATGTTTGGGAGCTACATCATGGACATGGAGATCTTACTTCAGTGCACTCAGGATGATCTGTTGCGCACTAGGATTCAGCTCACTTCGACCGCGAGTCGCTCGTTGAGCTTCGCGAGAACGAGATGAAGCTGATGGTGGAGAAGGTTGCTCTTCTCAGGAAGAGGGCCCAGCTGAGGAAGACTATCGTGAAGCTCCGCACGAAGGTGGCAGAGCAGGATGGACTGATTGAGGATCTAGAGCACCATACTGACGAGATGGAGGAGGAGGGCGAGGATCTCCGCAAGGAGAACGACGCTTTCCTCAGTGACGATGATGACTTCGTGGAGGAGATGGACTGTGAGGAGGAGGATGATGAGGAGGAGTTAGTTGACGAGGAGGAGGAGCCACTCGAGCCAGTTCTCGAGGACGAGGAGGAGGATCCCGAGGAGCCAGCCTACCAGTCAGATGCTGACGTGTTAGAGCTGGAGGTTCCACCTCAGTAGGCGAGTGACTTGATCACTACCGCAGGATTAGGTTGACCCCCTATAGCTAGTCGAGTAGTAGCAGTGGTTCTTTTGGAAACCAGATATTATGTTGTAAGCTTGAGGTTGTAAGCTTGATGTTGATGTGAACTCTTTGATGTGTTGTTTGTGAAATATAAGTATGTTTGTCTTGTTTAAATCTGTGTGAACTATTTTCATATAAATCTTAGGATTAATCAACCACTTGAGAGATCATCTTTTCCCTTAGTCGAACTTTTCTTGCCTTGTCTCTTATACCCGGTGTGCTTCAGGATGCCACCCCGTCGCAGCAATGCGGAAGGATCAGGATCAGCACCACCACCACCGGACCCAACCCCCACCCAACTTCTCGCACTTATCATGGAGGAGCGTGAAAATGCCCGGCAAGAGCGCCAAGCTCATCTCGCTGCCTTACAACAACTCGCAGCCGCTTACAATAACAACAACAACAACAACAACAACAACAATGGTGGTAACGGCAATGGCGATGGAAACCAGCGATCTACCTTAGGCGATTTTCAGAAGACCAACCCACCCACCTACTCCAAGGGACTTCACCCACTAGAAGCCGATGATTGGCTTCGCACCATCGACAATAATCTGGAAGTTGCTGCTGTGGGAGAGAATGAGAAAGTGCTGTATGCAACCCACTATCTCGCTGGACCTGCAAGAGCTTGGTGGGAAACTACCAAGACTCTCCAGCCAGCTGGTCATGTCATCAACTGGGCTGAGTTCCAGGAGAAGTTCCGCAAGAAGCATATTCCCATGGACTCATTGAGAGGAAGAAGGATGATTCCGCAAGCTGAGGCAGGGAAGTAGAGATGTGGTCGGTTATCTTGAGGAGTTTACCGACTTATCTCGGTATGCTCCTGATGACACCGACAAAGAAGAGAAGAAGATGGAGCGTTTCATGAGTGGACTTCATGATGAACTGCAGTGTGCTTGGTTATCCATGACTTCCGTGATCTGGAGTCACTTGTGGACAAAGCCATCCAGCTGGAGACCAAGCGCAAGTCTATGTATGAAGGTCGCAAGAGGAGGATGAATGCTCAGGAAGGTTCGAGCAGCCAGAAACCTCGTATCTTTCAGCAGAACCCCAGGCCTGCCTATCGTCCACCCCAAGTTCCACGCCCCAATTTCCCTAACCGCCCGAACAACTTCAACCGCCCCAATGACAATAACCGTCCCAGAGGAAACTTCAACAACTTCAACCCCAATGCCAATGTTGTCTGCTTTGAATGTGGCAACAAAGGTCACTACTCCAGGAATGCCCCAATCCTAAGAGGAATGTCCAGCGCCCCAATGCACCTGCACCGAACAATGGTCAAGGCCGCAATGGAAATGGTAATGGCAAGAATGCCGCACCCCGCGGGAATGCTGCTGTTGTCAGAGGCCGTCTGCACCACATCAATGCTGAAGAGGCTGAAGAAGCGCCAGATGTTGTGCTGGGTACGTTTCTTGTCAACTCAGTACCTGCAACTGTTCTGTTTGATTCTGGTGCTACCCATTCGTTTATTACCAAAGAGTTTGTTTCTAAGGGAGGTTTAGTCGGGAGTCTTTTACCCAAACCAATGTTGGTACAAACCCCAGGACTGTTAGCCAAAACCAACCAGATGTGTTCCGAAACCCCCATAGAAATTGGAGGAGGAAGGTTTGCAGCCGACCTAATTATCTTAGGAAACCAAGGCATAGATGTTATTCTTGGAATGGATTGGTTAGCCAAGTACCACGGTCGTATTGACTGTGCCCGAAGAGCTGTTTCTCTCACTTCTGATGATGGAGTTGAAGTGGAGTATGCATCTGAGACCAGCCAGACCAGACCCGGATGCCATGAGAGCATAGCTCGACCCGCCCTAGATGAGATCCGTGTTGTTCATCTGTTCAAGGATGTTTTCCCAGAAGAATTGCCTGGTATGCCGCCAGACAGGGATATTGAGTTCATAATTGAGCTTATCCCAGGAACATCCCCCATATCCCAAAAGCCTTATCGGATGAATCCGGAAGAACTGGTGAGTTGAAAAGCAGTTGGCTGATATGCTAAGCAAAGGTCTTGTCCGCCCAAGCGCTTCACCATGGGGATCACCCATTATTTTTGTGGACAAGAGAGACGGTACCACACGCCTGTGTGTGGATTATCGCAAGCTGAATGACGTGACCATTAAAAACAAGTACCCTCTTCCCAAGATCGAGGATCTGTTCGATCAAATGAACGGAGCCCGAGTCTTTTCAAAGATCGATCTTCGGACAGGTTACCATCAGTTGAAGATCCGAGAGACAGATATTCCCAAGACCGCCTTCACCACCCGTTACGGTTTGTTTGAATACACCGTCATGTCCTTTGGTCTGACCAATGCCCCAGCCTATTTCATGAATCTCATGAACAAGATTTTCATGGAGTACCTCGACAAGTTCGTGGTAGTTTTCCTTGATGACATCCTTATTTATTCCAAGACCGAAGAAGAGCATGCTGAACACCTGCGTCTAGTTTTGGAGACCCTCCAAGAGCACCAGCTGTATGCCAAACTTAGCAAGTGTGAGTTTTGGCTCAGTGAAGTGGCATTTCTTGGACATATTGTATCCGCTGGAGGAATTTCTGTTGACCCTGAGAAGATACAAGCCATTCTTGACTGGTTATCCCCAACCAATGTTTTTGAAATCCGAAGCTTTCTCGGACTTGCCGGTTATTACCGCAAGTTCGTTGAAGGATTTTCCAGTATAGCCAAACCTCTGACCCAACTGTTGAAGAAGGACAAGAAATTTGAATGGACTCAGAAGTGTGAGGATAGTTTCCAAGAACTGAAGAAGAACTAACCTCAGCCCCAATCCTGATCATGCCAGACGTCACCCAGAGTTTCGACGTGTATTGCGATGCATCACGCCTCGGACTTGGTTGCGTTCTGATGCAAGAAGGCAAAGTTGTGTCGTATCTGTCCCGGCAGTTGCGACCGCATGAAGAGAATTACCCAACCCATGACTTGGAGTTAGCTGCTGTAGTCTTTGCTCTTAAGAAGTGGCGTCCCTATCTTGCGGGACATCGCTGCGAGGTCTATACAGATCACAAAAGCTTGAAGTATATTTTCACCCAGAAAGATCTGAACCTGCGACAGAGGAGATGGATGGAATTAATCAAGGATTATGATATTGGAATCCATTATCACCCTGGAAAGGCTAATGTAGTTGCCGATGCCCTTAGTCGCAAACCTTGCACCCTGAATGCCCTGATCCAAGCCGAACAGCCAGCCTTGTTCAAAGAGTTCCAAGATTTTGGACTAGAGCTTGTTAGCCATGGTTATCTCGCCAATTTAGAGTTAACCCCAACCCTGATGGATCAAATCAAAGAAGCCCAAAAAGGTCATGAAAGCATAGAGGGAATTAGGAAAAGATTTCCCTCGGCAAAGCACCCGGTTTTACCGAAGATGCTGAAGGAGTGCTGAAATTCAATGACCGTATCTGTGTGCCCAATGTCACGGAACTTAAGGAGTTAATCCTGAAGGAGGCCCATGAGACCCCTTACTCAATCCACCCCGGCGGAACCAAAATGTACCAAGACCTTCGAGGAAGATTTTGGTGGCATGGAATGAAGCGAGAGATTGGTTCATTCGTAGCCAAGTGTGACATCTGCCAGCGAGTTAAGGCTGAACATCAGCGACCCGCTGGATTGCTTCAACCTTTGAAAATTCCCGAGTGGAAGTGGGATGAGATTGGAATGGATTTTATTACCGGACTTCCAAGATCCAACCGAGGCCATGATTCAATCTGGGTCATCGTTGATCGACTGACCAAGGTTGCCCATTTCATCCCTGTCAACACCACCTATCGGGGACATCAGTTGGCCGACTTGTATATTTCCAGAATAGTGAGCCTGCATGGTGTGCCTAAGAAGATTGTATCTGATAGAGGCACGCAATTCACCTCAAGGTTCTGGAAATCCCTTCATGAAGCCCTCGGAACCAAGCTAGCATTTAGCACAGCTTATCATCCCCAGACCGATGGCCAAACTGAGCGAGTGAACCAGATATTGGAGGACATGCTTCGTGCATGTGTTCTATCCTATGGTTCCAAGTGGGAAGATTGCCTTCCGTTTGCAGAATTCTCGTACAACAACAGTTATCAGTCCAGTCTGCAAATGGCCCCTTTTGAAGCCCTTTACGGCAAGAAGTGTCGTACACCCCTGAATTGGTCCGATACAGGAGAAGGCAAATTGTTCGGACCAGATACCCTCCGTGAAGCTGAAGAGCAAGTTCAGCTTATTCGTGAACGCTCAAAACTGCCCAATCCCGTCAGAAGAGTTATGCTGACACCAAGCGCCGTGACCTCACTTTCAGTATCGGAGATCATGTTTATCTCCGAGTGACACCCCTTAAAGGAATGCAGCGTTTCCATGTCAAAGGAAAGTTAGCGCCAAGGTATATTGGACCCTTCAAGGTCATTGCTCGTCGAGGAGAAGTATCCTATCAGCTGGAGTTACCCCAGGAGTTAGGAGATTATCATGATGTCTTCCACATTTCCTTGCTCCGGAAGTGTCTTGAAGTTCCTGACCAGCCTGATGTTTTCAAAAACATCGACCACCTCTCCATCGACCTGAACCAAGACCTGACTTATCGTGAGAGACCCCTCAAAATTCTCGAAGAAGATGTTCGTGTTACCCGAAGACGTGCGATCAAGTTTTACAAAGTCCAGTGGACTAACCACTCTGAAGAAGAAGCAACTTGGGAACGCGAAGATTATCTTAGAAGCGAATTCCCAGACCTCCTTAAAACCTAAGCCTAGCAAATCTCGGGACGAGATTTATTTTAAGGGGGGAAGGATTGTAACATCCCAAAATTATTATCAATTTTATTCCAAAAATGAGAGCCAACAAAAACTTTTGTTGTTTATTGTATGTTAATTGCTTCTTGTTACTTGAGTTGTTGTTCTTGCTGTTTGTGTGAGTGTTTGCACTAGTGAACACTAGTAAGAAGAAAGAAAACAAAATAAAAAATCAAAGCAAGAAAAATAAAAGTGACAAGTTGTCACATAAAAATCTCAAGTGACAAACTCAATTATTTTCAAACCAAAGTCAGTGGAGTTGTAATGTAAACACTCCCCATTTTGTTCCTACCACTTTCCCCTCTCAAATATTATTTTTGAACTAGTTTTAAAATTCTAAAATAAAAACAAATAGAAATAAATCAAATACTTAAACAAGTACTATGAAAGAAAATGTTGCCAAACATTTTATTTGGCAATGCCAATTTTTGTGGAGCTTCTACATGTTATGGGGAGGCCCCACAAATATTTGCAGAATTTTCTAAAATACTTAAGTACCTCAAATAAATCCAGGAAAAGCTTCTGGATATTGAAATAAAACTGAAAAATAAAAGAAAAGAGGAGGAGGGGGTTTTCTGCAAAATGGTCATCGACCTCAGCCCCGATGACCATCGCCGTGTCGCCTTCACCGTCGTCGCCGTTTTCTTCGCCGCCAGGACCCCCCTGGCCGCGCTCTCCCTCGCCCCGAGCCTCTGCACCTCTCTGCACCGCAGGGAAGAAAAACGGGCACCTCTCCCATCGCAGTTACGCCGCGGTTCCCCGACGGCCGCCGTGGAGGACTTGGACGGCGCCGAGCAAATTGGCCCCCGTCTCTGCGCCTCGACACGCCCAGCTCCTCTAGACGCTTCTAGAACCTTGCCGGACCCCGTTAAGCACCAAGCCGCCACGAGCCCCTGCACCCTCGCCACGTAATCGAGGAATCGGTCGCCGTGGACGCGCCATGGCCGCCGCCGTAGACCCCGACCATCGTGGACCGCCCCGAGCCTATAAAAGCACCCTGAGACCTCACTGGAACACCACACCTCCCTCCCAAGCTTTCCCTCGCTCCAATTTGCTCTGTGCACCGCCAGAGGGCAGTGCACGGCCGTGCCCGACGCCGCCGTTGAGGTCGAGCACCACCGCCTCGCCACACCTCCCCATTCTTCCCTCTGACCCCTCTACGCTCTTCCTTGTGGACACCGCACTCACCAGAGAGCTTTTTCCCTCTTTTTAGTGCACGGACGCGACCCCGACGCTCCGCCGAAGTTGCTGCCCGACGCCGACGAAGTGCGCGACCTCACCGCCGACGAACCAGCCTTCCCCAGCAAGCACAGCTCGCACCATCGCCTTCCCCGAGCCTCCGCCGTCGATCTGCGTCGTCTCCGCGATCTTCCGAGCCCTCTAGGTGAGTCTCCGATCATCACCGTGCCGCCGGCGCGGCGGCGCCGCCAGTTTTTGGTCGCCGCCGTTGCCTTTGATCTTGGACCGTTGGATCCAGATCCAACGGCCGCGTAACGCTTCGCTGTAGTTGAGCCACTGACGGCCTGACCCCACCCGTCAGTATTTTAATCAAATCCACGTCCACGCTGAGTCACTGACCAGTAGGCCCCACTAGTCAGAAATCTCAACATTATCCAGAAGAGAGGGAATTTCTATTTCTTTTTCTCTGGAAAAACAGTACTGGCATCAACTTTGAAATTCAATATCTCGAGATTTAGGAATCCAAATAAATCAAACTCAAATGTTCTGGAAAGCTTATGAAATTATTTAACCAACACAATTGGTCTCATGTCATTTAATTAAATAATTAAAAAGTGTTATTGAAAATGCCACAGAAGGTTTAAAATCTAAACTTGTTTGTTTCTGATACTCTGCTAGTCCAAATAATTCCAAACCAATTTTGCTAGCTTAGTACTGCCTTGTGTTAGCTCCCCTAATTTTGGTAGAATTAATTAAGCAATATTAATTGTTGACTTTAAGATAAACCCTTCTGGACTAAAACAGACAATATGTTTATTGGTTGATCCAAATGAGTTAGGACCAATTTTGTTAGCTCACATATAGCCATGTTTAGTTACCCCTAAAAGGGTTTAATTTTTGGAACAACAGAATTTAAATGGTAGCTAAAACTTGAATATTAAGCTACTGGATTCAATCCAATGTGTAGGGAGTTTGGTAACTCCAAATGATCCAATTCAAATTGGGTTGTACTCTACACATCAGTGGCTTTCCATAGAATTTTAGTTTGTATTTTTGTGACCAACAGAACTCAAGTTGTGGAATTAAACATGAATAACTAGTTTCTGCCATAATTTGGACTTAATTAAATAATGTTTAATTCAATTTATTTGAAAACCAAATTGTGTGGTTTGTGTGTGCAGTAGCTAATTGTGATGTTTATGATTGTTGTGTTGAGATGATTGCTTGTATAGCTTAGTGATTGGTTGCATTGTTTGTTTATTAATTAGACGAGAACGTTGTCGGATATATCGAGGAAGGAGAGTTTGCTGAAGTTGAAGAACAAGAGCAAGATCACTTTGCCAAGCAAGGCAAGCTATTCCTGAGCTTGCACTACCAACATATGCATCTACTTTCATAACATGTTTTACTCTCAAAGCAAGATTTATAAAACTCATTTCAAAAGTATATGGATATTATTTTGCCACCCTATGTAGTAGTTTATGTAAAACTTTAGGATGGGAAAACAATGTTGTTTATTCAAAACTCCTTTGAAATGTCTTGTGAGTTTATGGAATGCCGAGATGTCGGTGTGGTGTTGGAAAAGTGGAAAGGTGGTGATGTTTATGAAAAATGCACAGTGTGTCCTTGTACTTACGTCAACCATCCAATACCCTGTGCGACCACCTCCACCACATATGGGAAACAGGCGTAGTCATATAATTTGCTCATATTAGTATGGGACTCCTCAACAACGAGGATGACCTCGTTCCATGAGGGGATGGTCATGGCGACCTACCCCCTGACCTGGGTCCTGGCATCTGAGGATGGGGGATTGAAGGGTTCGCTCGCCGGGCAGAACTACGAGTCCTCACACTTAGGTTTCCCGACGGGGAATCTGGACTGGGTGTCGATGGAAAAGATGATAATTTCGTAGCGGTAGGATCCTATACTAGCATGAGCAAGGGACAGGCTATGGTCGGCGGCTTACTTCGCATACACCTGTATGGCGAGACGTGGCGGACACGATGAGCTGCCGGATGGATGTGGGATAAAAGCGTGCTACCTCTGCAGAGGGTTAAAACTATTCGAATAGCCGAGTCCTCGGATATGGACAGTTGGGAGACCCTACTTTGACCATGTGCAAGTTTTGAAAACTTTTAAGTCAAAAAGAAATTGAAATGGTGGTGTTGTTACACTATACCAAATGAAGTGGTAGGAGTTGTGGAATAAATGGACTATGGTGAGCCATGGTCAGGAAAAAGGAGGGTTTTTGAGAAACAAAATGAAATGGTGACTTCTTTCAAAGATGGTTATAAAACTCTTCTTACCTTTTTCAATAAAGATATAGAGCTGTTTTAAAACAAATAAGAGTGCATACTCATGTTGGGGTAGTTTGCGAGTACATTCAAATGTACTCATATTGGTTTCGTCCCTGGCTATTGTCCTAGCCAGACTACGAGGAGGAGGAGCACTACGCGAGCAGGAATATGGCGACTTCTACGCCAACTAAGGATCTCCACAAGTCAGCTGCCTGTCGGGTTGTCATCATTAGAATATGATGTCTACTACGCCGTAGCTTCCGCTGATATATTTTGGTTTGGCCCATGAAGGCACCTATGTAAGAACTTGGTCTAAATGACCATTTATGTAAGACTTTTATTCGGTACTGTAATGGATGTAAACTTTGGTATCCAATTCGGATTATGTGCAACGACAGACTGATCACGGGATCGTTGTGTTAAGCATAATCGGGTATTTCGGACAGCTAGTCCGGGGTCCCCACACAAGGCTATCCAGAAGTTTGTGCGCGAGCAAAATGTTGCTCTTGCCTTTGTGAGATCACACCTTCCCCATCTTGATTTAAAAAAAATTGCGATGGGACCCGCACCCATAACAGGTGGTGGCCCTGTGCCAATGGAAGAGCACTACCGAGAGACACGAGTGGACGCATTGGTCTTGATCCATACCGTGCTCAAGGAGGAGGAGAAGTGGGCACAACCGAAGGAAGAACCTGTAGATTAAGTTTGTATGTGTAGGGGTCAGCCCCCGAGTGCCACTTGTACATGATGTACATTTTGTGTAACTGTATTTGTGCAGCCCCCGAGTGTATCGAAGGGTGTTTATGAGGAACACTTAATATGTAATATGATTCTTACAGCCCCCGAGCGTTCAATTGGGGCTGTAAATTTTTGCGATGTTTGTTGAGCAACTTGTTGGATGATGTTTTATGACCCAGCCCCGAGTATTCCGAGTACGGCTAGGGTATTATGTTTGAAGAAGAAGCGAAAGCTTATGTTTTGAGGTAGCACAGCCTTCGAGTGCTCGAGTGAAGCTAAAATTGTGCGAATAAGTTATGCGAGTAGTAAACAGAGAGAAATATGAGGAATCATTGATTATATTCCATTTATGAATGTTAAGCTGCAGGTCGCCTCATTAAAAACCTTCCAGTCCCCTTAGGTACCCTGGTAAGGAAAAGAGCGCGTCTGAAACCTGCAGCCATCCGACATATATGCCTTTTACATTATGCGACTGAGCAATCTAAGCATAGAAACGGTGCAGCTGCGCAACGTTCCAAGGATTATGCGAGAGTTTGCTTGTCTTCACGTGCTTCAGTCTGTATGCTCCACCACCAATAACCTCGGTGATGATGAAGGGTCCTTCCCATGGAGAGGCAAGTTTGTGCACCTTCTTTTGCTTCAGTCGAAGCACCAAGTCGCCAACATCAAAGGACCTGGTGCGCAGTCGACGGCTGTGATAGTTGCGGAGGTCCTGCTGATAAACGGCTGTGTGTGCGAGTGCCATGTTGCGTGCTTCTTCGAGCAAGTCGACTGCATCTTGAGTGCTTCATCCGAATCTTCTTTGTTGTATGCTTTGACTCTTGGTGCATTGAACCTTATGTCTGATGGCAGGATTGCCTCTGCGCCGTAGACCATGAAAAATGGAGTAAATTGTGTTGAAGCACTGGGAGTTGTGCGTAAGCTCCATAGCACAGATGGAAGTTCTTCGACCCAGGCACCCGCAACTCTTTTGAGTGGGACCAGGAGGCGTTTCTTGATTCCACTCGTCACAAGCCCATTGGCCTTTTCGACTTGGCCATTTGATTGGGTGTGCCACGGATGCATAGTTGAGCGTGATGTCTTGCTCTTTGCAGAAACTTCGGAACTCTTCAGCCATGAAGTTTGTACCGTTGTCAGTGATGATGCTACTTGGCACACCAAAGCGATATATGATGGACTTTATGAAATTGACTGTTGTAGTGGCAGTTGAACTTGTGATGAGGACTGCTTCAATCCACTTGGTGAACTTGTCGACTACCACCAGAAGGTGAGTATGCCCTCCATGAGAGGATTTTTTGAGTGGCCCGACCATGTCGAGACCCCATTGGGCAAAGGGCCAGGCCAATGGTATTGTCTTCAACGCCGATGCGGGTGCGTGCGGCTTTGTGGCGAACTTTTGACAGCCGATGCACCTTTTGACTATGTCCTCCGCGTCTTTGAGTGATGTGGGCCAGTAAAAGCCTGCGCGAAAGGCTTTGGCTACGAGTGATCGACTGCTGGCGTGATGCCCGCAGGTACCTGCATGAATATCACGAAGGATGGCTTGGCCATCTTCAAATGCTATGCAACGTTGGAACATACCTGATACGCTGCGCTTGTATAACTCGCCATTGATGATGGTGTATGCTTTGGATCGTCGAGCACACGTCGTGACTCTGTTATGTCTTCAGGTACCTCGCCACGGAGTATGTATGCGAGGAAAGGCTGAGTCCATGTTGGCTCGATGAGGCGTACTTCGACTGGCGGGTCCTCTGTGCTAGGTGCTTTGTTCTTGGCTGGTGCAGATGATGTAGGAGGTGCTCGCTTTTTCTTGATGGATCTGTGTTCGATGCGCTCGAAGAAGACACCAGGTGGAACTGGTGCTTTGGTCGCGCAATGTTGGCTAGCTTATCTGCTTCTTCATTGCTCTCACGTCCTATGTGTCGCAACTCGCAGCCTTCGAAGCTACCTTCCATGAGGTTGTACAGGTCACGGTAGGCGATCATATTATCTGCGATTGCATCGTAGGCCTTCATTGTTTGTTGCACCACAAGGTTCGAGTCACCATAGATCATCAGTCGAGTGCACCCGAGGGCTTTGGCCATCCTCATGCCATGGATCAGGGCCTCGTATTCTGCTTCGTTGTTTGATGGGAACTCGAACCCCATTTGAAGATGTAGCGGAGCTTGTCGCCTTTTGGAGATGTGAGGATGACACCTGCGCCTGCGCCTTCGTTTTTCTTCGAGCCGTCAAAGTACATAGTCCATGAGTTGGACACATCTGGTGCTCCTGGCAGCTGAGCTTCAATCCACTCGGTGTGGAAGTCAGGTAAGACTTGTGCTTTGATGGCCTTCGGGTAATCATACTTGATGTCCCATGGTGCTAGCTCGATGAGCCATTTTGCGACTCGCCCAGTTGTTGGGGTTTGTGAGGATGTCTCGATCCCTGAGGTACTGATTACAGTGATCGGGTGCTCGGAGAAGTAATGCGTCAGCTTTCTTGAGGACATGAACACGGCATAGGCCAGCTTTTGATAGTGCGGGTACCGCTTTTTGATATTGAGAGACTTCACTCAAGTAGTAGACTGGACGTTGTATGCTTTGGGCTGTCCCTCCTCCTTCGTTCGACTACCAGTACGGTGCTCACCACCCTGTTAGTTGCAGAGACATATAGGTATAGTGGCTCGCGTTCCCTTGGTGCGACGAGGATTGGAGGGCTTGTGAGGACTCGCTTGAGGTCCGTGAAGGCTGCTTCTGCTTCTGGCGTCCACTCGAATTTGTCTGCTTTCTTCATGAGTCGATAGAACGAGAGTGCTTTTTCGCCTAGCTTGCTGATGAATCGACTGAGCGCTGCGACTCGACCCGCTAACTTTTGCACGTCATGGAGCTTCGAAGGCCTTTGCATTGTCAAGATGGCCTGTATTTTCTCCGGGTCCCTCGATTCCTCGAGCTGAGACTAGGTACCCGAGGAGTTGTCCGGCTGGCACGCCGAACGTGCACTTCTTCGGGTTGAGCTTGATGTGGAAGCGTTTGAGGTTTGCGAACGTCTCTCGCAAATCATCGAGTAGTGTTTTTCTCCCTTTTGTAATGACGATGTCATCTACATAGACCTGGACGTTTCGCCCAATTTGCTTTTGAGGCAATCTTGCATCATGCGCTGGTAGGTTGCGCCTGCGTTCTTGAGCCCGAAAGGCATTGTGGTGTAGCAGTAGACCCCGAGTGGGGTTATGAACGCCGTTTTCTCTTCGTCCTCTTCCTTCATCCTTATCTGATGGTAACCCGAGTAAGCATCCAGGAAGGACAGCGAGCGCACCCGGCGGTGGAGTCGACGATCTGGTCGATTCGAGGTAGTGGAAAGTGATCCTTTGGACAACACTTATTGAGTGCCGTGAAATCTACACATCCGAAGGATATCTGTGTTCTTCTTCTCCACGAGTACGGGGTTGGCCACCCATTGTGACTTCTTGATTTCTCTGATGAAACCTGCTGCGAGTAGTCTGTCGACTCGGCTTCGACTGCGGTTCTTTTGGGGCCGGATATACGGCGCATTGTTTGCTTGACTGGTTTAGCATCTGGAAATAATTGTAGAGAGTGCTCGGCGAATTCCCTGGGAATACCTGGCATGTCGGCTGGACACCACGCAAATATATCCCAGTTCTCACGGAGGAATTCGACGAGCGCGCTTTCCTATGCGATAGGCAGACTCGACGAGACATTGACTGTCTTGGTCGGGTCAGTCGGGTGCACCTGATGCGACTTGTGTCATTGGTGGCGTTGAATGCTCTGTCGACTGCCATCTTTTTGTGCCGGCATAAGTGTTCGATCGTTGGAGACCGCTAGATCGCGAGTTGCTTCCATGCCAAACATCTCAGAGATTTTGCTAAATTCTCGGTCGCAAGAGTCAGACTTTTGGAAGTTCCCTTGACTGTGATTACTCCTTTTGGTCCAGGCATCTTTAGCTGGAGGTACGTAGTGTGGCACCGCCATGAATCGAGCGAACGTCGGGCGTCCAAGTATAGCATGGTATTGTGACTTCCAGTCGACACTTCGAACTCAATCGACTCTGTCCTGAAGTGGTTCTTGTCCCCGAACGTTACGTCGAGTTGTATGGTGCCTTCTGGGCTTATTGCTTTGCCTGGGACGATACCGTGAAAGGTATTTGATGACCTTGGCAGGTTTTCGACTGACCTGTTCATTTTGCGGAGCGTATCTGCGAAGATGATGTTTATGCCGCTGCCCCCGTCCATGAATACCTTGGACATGGCGTAGCCTCCAATTTGCGCATCGAGTACCAGAGCAGAGTGCCCGGCGAACAACCGACGGAGGGTGGTCCTCTCTGCTGAACTTATTGCGGTTTCAGAACCCTTCAAGAATTCAGTTACAGCAGGAGGTGACATGACTGCCATGTTTACTTGTCGAGTGCGAAGTTTTTGCTCCCTGTTGGAAGGGCGACCTTTCTGTATCATGTACATCTGCCCTTGGGGTGGAGGGTACTGGGTTCATCCCCCGAGGTACAGGTTGTATGGCACCCGCGATGTTTCCGCCTGCATGAGGCTGTGGTGGTGGAGGTGGTGCCATTAGAACTGGCACATTGTTTGGCTGAGGCACGGGCGCGGGTGCGTGTGCGGCTGTTGCCTTTCTGAGATTTATGTAATCAGACGCCATTTGTTCGAACTCCCTGCAGTTTCTCATCGAGTGATTGGAGCGTAGTTTTCCGTCCTCTCCTTTGTACAGGTGTAATCTGCAATCAGCATCCATCTTTCTTCGAATGATCGCTCGGATTGTGCCCGGATCTTGACTTGCGCCAGTCCTTCCTCTTGTAGCTATCACTGCGTTGGCCGCGGTCTCGACTGTCTCGGCGATCATCTCGACTGTCCCGTCGATCGTCTCGAGTGTCCCGTCGATCTTCTGACCGTCGGTCGCTTCTGTCTTGGTCGTTGCGGGGTGTGGAGAACCCAGCCGCCATGAACTCGGGTCTGTCGTCGTCGTAGTGACGTTTTGAACGTTTGCGCCTTCGGTCATCTCTGTATGAGTCTCTGCGGCTTCGACTGCCGCTTTCATGATTATCACGGGTGAGGATCCACGTGTGGTGTGCGCCATGTCTTCTCCGTCTGCCCACTCAGTCGCAGTCATCAAGAGGTTAGCCACAGAGGTTGGCTTTTTGCGACCAAGTGCTTCTTTGAGGTCTCGCCTGGCGAGTCCCATTATGAATGCGTCCATGGCCATATCTTCTGAAATTACTCCGACTGAGTTGCGTATCTCAGTCCATCGTCTGATGTATGACCTCAACGTTTCGTCTGATCGTTGAACACAAGCTCGGAGCTCCTCAAATGTTTTTGGGCGCTCACATAGAGGCTCGAAGTTTTTGATGAAGTCATCGCGGAAGTGATCCCACGAGTCGTACTTTGATGAAGGTAGGGCCTTGAGCCAGTCGCGGGCTGTGCCTTCGAGCATGAGTCGTATGTATTGCATGGCTGTGGTGTTTGTGCCTCGCTGGCACGCGACAGCCAGCCTGTAGTCTTCTAGCCACCCGGAAGGTTCCTGTCGACCCGTGTACTTGGGCTGCTCAGATGTGAGTTTGAACCCTTTGGGCATCCGCGTCTCGCGGACTCGTCGAGTGAAGCATAAAGCCCCATGTGACTGAGGCTCTGGATCAGAGTATGAGTCACTGCTATAGGATCTGCGTGATCTGCTCCTGGACCTGCGCCTACGCGAGCTGCTTCTTTCCTTCGAGTGGTGGCGGCGACCACTGCGATTATGCTCTTCACGACGTGTGTCGATGATGGCACGATCTCGACTCCCTCCTGGAGCTGTTGGAATTTGGCGTATAGCCTTTGCTGCTAAGGCGAGTGATTTGATCTGTTGGCGATGCAGTTTTGCGTTGGGGTCATCAGCTGGAGGCTTGATAGCCTCGAGGTATGCTGCGGCGGTGAAGAGAGCACCCACGGCAGTTTTGGGTACTGGAACTCCTTCCGCGTCGTATGTCATGAAAGAGTTGCCCAGATTGTGGGTGAGTGCCGCCCTCTCCTCCGGCGAGAGGTGTGACAACCTTGATCTGGGTCTTGTGTCTGCTTGCCCGGTAGAGCTCAGGGAGAGCTGCCTTCTGCGCGCACTCGACAAGCTAGCTTGCTTTTTACGTTCTTCGAGTGTTGCTCTGATCTGCTGCAGTCGAAGCGTTTCCTGCCAGGTGAAGTACTGAAGGTCAACATCTCCTCCCGTGTTGCGTCTATAGGCATCATTGTGCACTCCTTAATGACTTTGTCTGCTTTTGCTGCCATCTCAGCAGTGATTGTGAGAGTTGTAACTCCGTCCGGCATGGTGACCGTGCACGGGAATTCTGTAGGCCTGCGGCTGGCCGCAGCTTCTGATGATTCTGCGGCGAAGGCGACGTAGACCTGCTGGGGTATCACCCGAGGGTATGTGTACGTGTTTTCGAGTCCCATCATGGACCCGACGTCGTCATCAAGGGTCATGTCAGAGTCGATATGCCCATCGAGTGGTCCGTCTAGACGGATCTCGCTGTCGATGCCTTCATCGCCTATGCTCATCTCGATGTCGGCGAAATTATTATGAATCTCGAAGTCGAGGTTGTTGTTGGTGCAGATCTCAGAGTCGACGTGGCTATCGATATGAGTTTGGGCTCGTCGAAGTCGCTGAAGGAGATCCCACAGTCGAAGGTATCCTCGAGTGAGAGATCAAGCTCGGGATCGTTTGTGGGGTATGCTGATTCGGCCTCTTCTCCTTGGAGTTCATCGATGAGCTCGTTCATCTCTCGAGTCGACATGGTTGTTGCAGACGAACAAGCTTGGAGAGTTGACGATGGTATGGACGCAGATGGATCCGCAGTCGAAGGGGCCGCAGCCGATGGAGTCGCGAGTTGGCGTGGATCCGTCAAGTCCTGCACACCAAGCTTGTTGATAAAAAAATTGAACGAACAACGGTTAAACCCAAACCTGACTCGAGATCGGAGAAGGCCTCCTGGAATTCTGGCGAGTGTGGCTCGAAATCCATCAGAGGATCCGATACGCTTTTTGCGGGTGAAGCTGGCGTGTCGCCGTTTGTCGAGTGAGTCGGCGAGTTGCCGTGTGTCGCCTGAGTTGGCGAGTTCTGGTTTGTTGACGCAGTCGGCGAGTTGCCGTTTGTGGATCCGGTCGGCGAGTCGCCGATTTCCGATGGAACCGAAGAAACCGTGAGTCCAGCACTATTCTTTCCCACAGACGGCGCCAATTGACGAGGGGTATCCTCACCAAATCTCATGGTTAAGGACCTAGGGTTGAGATTACGGGGAGAGAACATGGTAGTGTAGGTAGTTTCGTCGGCTGACAAGCAGAGGCAAAGATTTACCTAGGTTCAGGCCCCTCGGGTGGAGGTAAAGACCCTACTTCCTGCTTGTCTGTTATTGATCGTGGAGATTATGAGGTTACAAGGTGGCTCCGGCGAGATGACGATCTCGCTAGAGCTTTGGTGGTTTGAGTATGGCTTGGTCCTAGATCGACACCCATCCCAGCCTTTAAATAGGCTGGGTCTCGGGAGTTTGTAACCGACCTAGTTTACACATAAGGAGTATAAACCGACTATGTCTATGTCTAAACTTGGAGGGTACTCCATCTTGTTGGGCCTCTCGTCTTGGGCTTCGAGTTGTCTCTTCGCTATTGGGCCTTTAGTCATCACGTGCACCAGGTACCCTCACGGTAGGGTACTCGAGGTGTATACCCTTGTCAAGGGGTCTGGGGGTGGGAGAGCACGCCATTGGTGGCGGTGCGGTGTAGTAACGGCGTGGGGAGGTGGCAGTTAGGTTTAGAGGGAGAGAGGTGCAGCGGGGTGAGCTGTGGCTAGCTCGGCGGACGGCGTCCATGGCGCATGCCAGCGAGACTTGACGGTGTGCTGGCGTCGCCGTGGGCCACCAGGGGTGACGCAGGCGTGTCTGCGGGGTCACGGGGAGGCCGGTGAGTGGATGTGCGGTGGTGTGCTGGCGAGGGGCAGTGGTGGCTGCGTTCGCCGTCTATGGCCACGCGCGTCCATGGGCGCGGTGCGTTCGTGTTCGACCGCACGGGTACGGGCGTGCAGAGCTTCTGAGGCGGTCTCCTCTCGACCAATCGAGAGCGGAGAGGCAGATGGGATGGAAGGCGCGGCGTAGGGCTAGCGTGGTGTCCTCCTTCGTCTAGCTCCCGCAGGTAGGCACGGGTGAGGTACGGCGGTGAGCTTGCTCCAATGGTTACGGGCCAAAACGGCCAATTCGCACGTTTCCAACGCTCTCCGGCGAGGGAGTGAGGTGAGAGAGATGAGTGGACGTGAGAGGAGAGAGTGGTTTGCCGAATTTCGCTCGAATTCGAGCGGATTGAGTTCGGATTTGGGGAGAGTTCATCACTACTCACAAGGTGTTCGACAGAACGCCTGAACCAAATTCAAATTGGAATTTTTGTGAAATGTTTTCATATTTGGTTCACTCAGTAATTATCAAGCATTTGTGTCTCATGCTTGATATTTATTGTATAGGTATTCTTGGTACATTTTATGATCTAAGAAAGTAAAGAAGATATAGAAATTTAAATTTAGGTTTTTCAAAATATTTAATTGAGAGAGAAAAGTGTTATGGACAGATTGGAGTGAGTATATTATCACCTCTCTGAATTTTGTTTGAAAGAAAATATTTATTTCTAGGTTGGAGAAAATATTTGTCACATGACAATTTATGTGATTGATTTAAGTTTTCATTTTTGAGTTCAAGATTTTTAATTCACTCAAACAAGCAAAACAATCAACAAAGTACAATCAACACACATCATGCAACAAAAGTTTTTGTTGGTTCCAAATTTTTGATTATTACACTTGTTACAATTTTGGGATGTGACAGATCCTTCCCCCCTTAGAATAAATCTCGGACGAGATTTGCTAGGCTTAGGTGCTAAAGAGGTTCGGGAATTCGCTTCTAAGATAGTCTTCACGTTCCCATGTTGCTTCTTCTTCGGAGTGGTTAGTCCACTGGACTTTGTAGAACTTGATCGCGTGCCTCCGGGTAAGACGAACATCTTCGTCAAGAATTTGACAGGTCTCTCACGATAAGTCAAGTCATGGTTCAGATCGATGGAGAGGTGGTCGATGTTCTTGAAAACGTCGGGCTTGTCGGGAACTTCAAGACATTTCCGGAGCAAGATATGTGGAAGACATCGTGAAATTCTGACAACTCTGGGGCAACTCTAGCGATAGGATACTTCTCCTCGACGAGAAATGACCTTGAAGGGTCCAATATATCTTGGCGCCAATTTTCCCTTGACATGAAAATGCTGCATACCCTTGAGTGGTGTCACTCGGAGATAGACATAATCTCCGACACTGAAGGTGACATCGCGACGCTTGGGATCAGCGTAGCTCTTCTGACGGGATTGGGCAGTCTTGAGACGCTCACGAATGAGTTGGACTTGTTCCTCAGCTTCACGGAGGGTATCTGGTCCAAACAATTTGCCTTCTCCGGTGTCGGACCAATTCAGGGGCGTACGACACTTCTTGCCGTAAAGTGCTTCAAACGGGGCCATTTGCAGACTGGACTGGTAGCTATTGTTGTAGGAGAATTCTGCAAATGGAAGACAATCTTCCCATTTAGAACCATAAGATAGAACACATGCATGAAGCATGTCCTCTAATATCTGATTCACTCGCTCGGTTTGGCCTCCGGTCTGGGGGTGATAAGCTGTGCTAAAGCCAACTTGGTTCCGAGGGCTTCATGAAGAGATTTCCAGAATCTTGAGGTGAATTGTGTGCCTCTATCAGATACAATCCTTTTAGGCACACCGTGCAGGCTTACTATTCTGGAAATATACAAGTCCGCTAACTGAGCTCCGATGTGAGTTGTCTTGACAGGAACAAAATGGGCAACCTTGGTCAGTCGATCAACGATGACCCAGATTGAATCATGGCCTCGGTTGGATCTTGGAAGTCCGGTAATAAAGTCCATTCCAATTTCATCCCACTTCCATTCAGGAATTTTCAAAGGTTGAAGCAATCCAGCGGGTCGCTGATGTTCAGCCTTGACTCGCTGACAGATATCACACTTGGCTACGAAAGAACCAATCTCTCGCTTCATTCCATGCCACCAAAATCTCTCACGAAGGTCTTGGTACATTTTTGTCCCGCCGGGTGGATTGAATAAGGGGTCTCATGGGCTTCTGTCAGGATTAATCCTTAAGTTCCTTGACATTAGGCACACAGATACGACCATTGAATCTCAACACTCCTTCAGCATCTTCGGTAAAACCGGGTGCTTTGCCGAGAGAAATCTTCCTCTTAATTCCTTCAATGCTTTCATGATCCTTTTGGGCTTCCTTGATTTGATCCATCAGGGTTGGGGCTAACTCTAGATTGGCGAGATAACCATGGCTAACAAGCTCTAGTCCAAATCTTCGAACTCTTTGAACAAGGCTGGTTGTTCGGCTTGGATTAAGGCATTTAGGGTGCAAGGCTTGCGACTAAGGGCATCGGCAACTACATTAGCCTTTCCGGGGTGATAATGGATTCCAATATCATAATCCTTGATTAATTCCATCCATCTCCTTTGCCTCAGGTTCAACTCCTTCTGGGTGAAGATATACTTCAATCTCTTGTGATCCGTATAGATCTCGCAGAGATGTCCCACAAGATAGGGACGCCACGTCTTAAGAGCAAGAACAACAGCAGCTAACTCCAGATCATGGGTTGGATAATTTTCTTCATGCGGTCGCAACTGTCGAGACAGATACGACACAACTTTGCCTTCTTGCATCAGAACGCAACCAAGTCCGAGGCGTGATGCATCGCAATACACGTCAAAACTCTTGGTGACGTCTGGCATAATCAAGACTGGGGTTGAAGTCAGTCTCTTCTTTAGTTCTTGGAAACTATCTTCACACTTCTGGTCCATTCAAATTTCTTGTCCTTCTTCAACAGTTGAGTCATGGGCTTGGCTATGCTGGAGAATCCTTCAACAAACTTGCGGTAGTAACCCGCTAGTCCGAGAAAGCTTCGGATTTCAGTCACATTAGTGGGGGCTTTCCAGTCAACGATAGCTTGGATCTTCTATGGGTCAACAGAAATTCCTCCAGCAGATACAACATGTCCGAGAAATGCCACTTCGCTAAGCCAGAACTCACACTTGCTAAGCTTGGCATATAGCTTGTGCTCTCGGAGGGTCTCCAGAACTAGACGCAGATGTTCAGCATGTTCTTCTTCGGTCTTGGAGTAGATAAGAATGTCATCAATGAAGACTACCACGAACTTGTCGAGGTATTCCATGAAAATCTTGTTCATGAGATTCATGAAATAGGCTGGGGCATTGGTCAGACCAAAGGACATCACGGTGTATTCAAACAAACCGTAACGGGTGTGAAAGCGGTCTTGGGAATGTTTGTCTCTCGGATTTTCAACTGATGATATCCTGTCCGAAGATCGATCTTGGAAAAGACTCGGGCTCCGTTCATCTGATCGAACAGATCCTCGATCTTGGGAAGAGGATACTTGTTTTTAATGGTCACATCATTGAGCTTGCGATAATCCACACACAGGCGTGTGGTACCGTCTCTTTTGTCCACAAAGATAATGGGTGATCCCCAAGGCGAAGCGCTTGGGCGAACAAGACCTTTGCTGAGCATATCAGCCAACTGCTTCTTCAATTCAACCAGTTCTTCTAGATTCATCTGGTATGGTCTCTGGGATATAGGGGCTGTCCCCGGAATAAGTTCAATTACGAACTCAATATCCCGTCTGGCGGCATACCAGGCAATTCTTCAGGGAAAACATCTTGGAACCGATGGACAACACGGATCTCATCTAAAAGGGGTCGAGCTATGCTCTCATGGCAGCCTGGTTGGGAATGACTGGTTTCAGACACTACTCCACTTCGACTCCTTTATCGGAAGTGAGAGAAACAACTCTTCTGGCGCAGTCAATATGACCTTGAAACTTGGCTAACCAGTTCATACCAAGTATAACATCTATACCCTGGGTTCCTAGGATGATTAGGTCGGCTGCAAATTTCTCGCCTCCGATCTCTATGGAGGTATTGGGGCAAAACCTCTTGGTTTCTATGGTAGAGCCAGGGATTTGTATACTCATAGGTTTAAGTAGGAAGCCTTCTACTAAACCTCCCTTAGACAAATCCTTAGTAACAAAGGAATGGGTTGTACCAGAATCAAACAGAACAGTTGCAGGTACTGAGTTGACAAGAAACGTACCCAGCACAACATCTGGCGCATCCAGGGCTTCCTCGCATTGATGTGGTGCAGACGGCCCTTGGCAACATCAACATTTCGCGGGGTGCGGCATTCTTGCCATTTCCAGCACGACCTTGACCATTGTTGGTGCCGGTGCATTGGGGCGCTGAACATTCCTCTTAGGATTGGGGCATTCTCTGGAGTAGTGACCCTTAGTGCCGCATTCAAAGCAGACAACATTGGCATTGCGGTTGAAGTTGTTGAAGTTTCCTCCGGGACGGTTATTGTCATTGGGGCGGTTGAAGTTGTTTGGGAGGTTAGGAAAGGTGGAGCGGGGAGCTTGCGGTGGTCGATAAGCAGGCTTGGATGCTGGCTGAAAGATACGAGGCTTCTGGTTGCTTGAACCTTCAGAAGCAATCATCCTCCTCTTACGACCTTCAAACATGGACTTGCGCTTGGTCTCCAGCTGGATGGCTTTGTCCACAAGTGACTCCAAATCATAGAAGTCATGGATAACCAGCGCACACTGCAGTTCATCATGAAGTCCATTCAGAAAACGCTCCATCTTCTTCTCAGTGTCGGTGTCGTCAGGTGCATACCGAGATAAGTCGGTAAACTCATCAAGATAACCAACCACATCTTTACTTCCCTGCCTCAGCTTGCGGAATTCATCCTTCTTCCTCTCAATGAGTCCGCCGGGGATATGCTTCTTGCGGAACTTCTCCTGGAACTCAGCCCAGTTGATCACATAGCCAACTTGCTGGAGAGCCTTGGTAGCTTCCCACCAAGCTCGTGCAGGTCCAGCAAGATAGTGGGTTGCATACAGAACCTTCTCATTGACTCCCACAGCAGCAACTTCCAGGTTGTTCTCGATGGTACGAAGCCAATCATCGGCCTCTAGTGGGTGAAGTCCCCTGGAATAGGTAGGTGGGTTGGTCTTCTGAAAGTCGCTTAAGGTGGATCACTGATTTCCATCTTCATTGCCATTGCCACCATTGTTGTTGTTGTTGTTGACATGGCGGCAGCGATTTGCTGCAGGGCGGCAAGATGAGCTTGGCGCTCCTCCCGGGCATTTTGGCGTTCCTCCATAATGAGCGCAAGAAGTTGGGCGGGGGTCGGGTCTGGTGGTGGTGGCGGTGGTCCTCCATCCAGGTTGTTGGTGCGACGAGTGTCCACCATCCTGAAGCATACCGGGTATAAGAGGCAAGGCAAAAAGGTTTCGACTAAGGGGAAAAAGATGAATTCGCAGGGTGGTTGATTAATTAGGATGGTATTGAAATATTTTGCACAACCCAAACAAGACTAACACATTTATATAATACAAGCATCACAGCAATGAGTTCACAGCATCAAGCTTACAACATCACTCTACTCTAATGTACATAATACATGGTTTCCAAAGGAACCACTACCTAACTCGACTAGCGATGGGGGGGTCGACATAATCCTACGATGGTACTCAAGTCACTCGCCTACTGAGGTGGAACCTCTGGCTCTGCTGCGTCAGCGTCAGACTGGTAGGGTGGCTCCTCCGGGTCCTCCTCCTCGCCCTCGAGAACTACCTCGAGTGGCTCCTCCTCGTCGTCCAACTCCTCGTAGTCCATCTCCTCCTGGTAATCCTCATCATCACTGATGAAGGCACTGTTCTCCCTGCGAGATCCTCGCCCTCCTCCTCCATCTCATTGGCATGGTGCTCCATATCCTCGATCATCTCGTCATGCTCCGCCACCCTCTTGCGGAGCTTGGCACGATCTTCTTCAGCTGGGTCCTCCTCTTGAGAAGAGCGATCTTCTCCTGCTTCAGCTGCGCCTCACGCTCGCGACTCTCACTGAGCGAGATGCGCTCAAAGTGAGCTCGAAGTCTAGCGCTCATCAGATCCTCCTGGGTGCGGTAGAGTAGGACCTCCATGTCCAGGATGTACTCTCCAAACGTCGGGTGTTGAGGTGACTGGATGGGGTGTCCATCATCGGTGCGCCTCCCGTAGAACCGAAAGCGGGAGTTCACCAACTCCGCCTTGTGCTCCTCACAAAGTCGGGCTAGCAACCTCTGCATGGCATGACACAGTCCGTCATCCCAGTGGGCGTCCATAGTGGCGAAGATCAGCGTCCTGGATCCGAGAGACTTGAGGTTCCCCCGAACAGACGACTCGATGCGCCAACACAGGTTTCCGTTGCTGAGAACGTCAACCTGGGCTCCCTGAAACTCAGGAGCGGGGCGACCTAACAGCTTGCACAACTCGAACAAGTCGCTCTCGAACATCATCTTGCCCTCCTTCTCAATTTGCTTAAACTCAGTCCAATGGAGTGCCATCTACAATTTTAGGCAAGATTTTAAGTTAGTGAGATGACAAGTGTACAAAATTTTAAATTTAGTGAAACAACAAGTGCGCAAAATTTTAAGCTTAATGGGATGACAAGTGTGCAATATTTTAAGAGTACAAGGAAAATGTAATACTTAATGAGGTAAATTTTGCATAAGTAAGAGGATCGGGAGATAAGCAATTTTCAAAAATACTTCACTCTTTGTTTTAGAAATTAACTTTTGTAACTCTTATCTAACGACCATGCTAACTAAGGTCTCTTAAAGTAGGATGGCTCTGATACCAGCTATGTGGGGACCCCGGACTAGCTGTCTGAAATACCCGATTATGCTTAACACAACGATCCCATGACCAGTCTGTCGTTGCACATAATCCGAACTGAATACCAAAGTTTACATCTTCACAATACCGAATAAAAGTCTTACACATATGGTCATTTAGACCAAGTCTTACATAGGTGCCTTCATGGGCCAAATCACATTATTCAGCGGAAGCTACTACGTGGTAGATAAGCACATCCTACGATAACCCGACAGGCAGCTGACTTATGGAGATCCCTAGTTCGCATAGAAGTCGCCATACTCCTCTTCGGCATAGTGCTCCTCAAAATCTGGCTAAGACAATAGCCAGGGACAAAACCAATATGAGTACATTTGATTGTACTCGCAAACTACCCCAACTGAACTTGCACTAGTTTTATGTTTATTTTCAAACTTTTATATATTAAGACATCTCTATATCTTTATTGAAAAAGAGGCAAGAAGAATTTTATAACTATCCTCCAATGAATCACCATCTTATTTATTTCTCCAAAACTCCTCCTTTTTCCGACCATAGCCCATCATGGTCCATTTGCCTCCAACAACCTCATACCGATCCGTTGGTACAGTTGTATAAAACATTCACCACTTTCTTTTCTTTTTAAAACTCAATTCTTTTCAAAAACTTGCACATGGTCTTAGGACAGCCTCCCAACTGTCCATATCCAAGGACTCGGCTATTCGAATAGTTTTACACTTTGCAGAGGTAGCACGCTTTTCCCACATCTATCCGGTAACTCATCGTGTCAGCCACATCCCGCCATACAAGGTGTATGCGAAGTTGAGTCACCGACCATAGCCTATCCTTTGCTCATGCTAGTATAGGACCCTGCCGCTATGACACTTTCCTTCGACACTCATTCCAGCCCGTCGGAACTAAGTGTGAGGACTCATAGTTCTGCCCGGCGACCCAAAGGTGGCGTCTTCAATCCTCTATCTCCAATTTATTCATACCAGCCCGTCGGCATTCTTCTCTTTAGAGGACCCAGGTCAGGGGTAGGTCACCGAACCATCCCCTCATGGAACAGAGTCATCTCCGTTGTTGAGGCATCCCATACTAATATGAGCAAATTATATGACTACGCCCTTGCCCATATGTGGGTAAATGTGGTCGCACAGGGTAAGATTGGTCATCATAGTACTAGGACACAATGTGCATTTTTCATAAAACATCACCATCCTCCATTTCTTCACTTCCACACCGACATCTCGGCATTCCACATCCATACAAGTATTTTCAAAGGAGTTTTGAATAAACAATCTTTTTCTTCCCATCCTATAGTTTGATATACACTACCTTATATTTCTACATCGGTGGCAAAATAGTTTTCCATATGCTTTTTGAAAAGATTTTTTTTAACATTGCCTTAAGAGTAAATCATGTTATCAAAGTAGATGTATATATATTTGGGGTGCAAGCTCAGAGAGTAGCTTGCCTTGCTCAACAAAGTGACCCTGGTCTTGTTCTTCTGGTTCAACAAATTCTCCCTCCTCGATAATCCCGGCAACGCTACCGTCTACTTGTCAAACAAACAGATACAAACAATCACTATACTACTCAATCAAACATCACAACATTACAATCTTGAATGCTATAAATAGCCACTGCACACACCAAGCAACACAATTTGGTTTCAATTTAATTGAATTAACCACTATTTATTTATGTCTTAATTATGGCAGAAACTAGTTGAACATGTTTAATTGCATAACTCAACTTCTGTTGGTCACAAAAATACAAACTAAATTTCTACAGAAAGCTACTGGTGTGTAGAAAACAACCCAATTTGATTTGGAATAATTGGAGTTACCAAACTCCCTACATAATTGTTTTAATCCAGAAGCTTAATAATTAAGTTTTAGTTACTGCCTAAGTTCTATTGATTATAAAATTAAATCCTTTTAGGGGTAACTAACACTGATTAAATGTGATCTAATAAAATAGGTCCTAACTCATTTGGGTTAAACATTAAACATCTATAATTCTTTTAGTACAGAAGGGTTTGCTAAATTTAATCTAATGCCAAACAATTAATAATGCTTAATTAATTCTACTAAAACTAGAGAAGCTAAGAGATAACAGTACCAAGCTAACAAAATTGGATTGAAATTATTTGGGTTAATAGATCATCAGAAACAAACAAGTTTAGGTTTTAAACTTTCTGTGGCATTTTTAATGATACACATTTATTATTTATCTAAATGAGATGAAACCACTTGGGTTGATTAAACCATTTCATAAGCTTTCCAGAACATTTTGATTTGATTTATTTGGACTTATAAATCTTGAGATATTGAATTTCAAAGTTCAGTCCAGTACTGAAATTCCAGGGAAAATTAAATTAGAAAACTACTCTAGTTTTGGATAATGTTGAAGATCCAGACGGGTGGGGTCCACTCGTCAGTGACTCAACGAAAATAACTCGCGCGCTGGACAATGTTTAAAACACTGACAGTGGGTCCCGCTTGACAGTGACTCAACTAAGCGAAGCGGTACGCTACCGTTGATCTAAGATCCCACGGCCTACAAAGGCCACGAACCGCGACGACCTAAAACGGGTGGCGCCGCCGTGCCAGCGACGGCGAGGGTGGTCAGGGGGGCACCTGGGGTGGTTAGCGACGGTGGAGACGACGGCGTTCGATGGCGGAGAGCTTGGGGAGGTTCGTGGGGTGAGTTGAGCTTGATGGGGATGACCCAAGCGTCGGCGGCGAGCTCCACTGCTTCCTCGGATGGATCCCGGCTCCGGCGAGCTCTCTGCATCGTTCCTGTGCACGAAACAGAGGGCAAACAGGGGCGTGTGAGTGCGGTGGTGAAGGCAGAGAGTGTGTAAGCCAGAGAGGAGAGAAAGGAGGTGAGGCACGGCACGGCCGTGGTCGACCTCCACCTTATCCTCCGGCAGCACCTCGCCGTGCTTGATCAAAGCAGCAAAGGCTGCAGCGGCGTGTCCGCCCTCCTGGCGGTGCACGAGAGGGTGTGGGGTGAGTGCGAGAGCAGTGGATTGGGGTGAAGAGCTGAGGGATGCAGTGGGGTTTATAACTCCGAACTCCGGCGTGCCGTGGACAGGGTGCAGGAGGGGTCTGGGGGGTGGGAGAGCACGCCATTGGTGGCTGTGCGGTGTAGTAACGGCGTGGGGAGGTGGCAGTTAGGTTTAGAGGGAGAGAGGTGCAGTGGGGTGAGCTGTGGCTAGCTCGGGCGGACGGCGTCCATGGCGAACGCCAGCGAGACTTGACGGCGTGCTGGCGTCGCCGTGGGCCACCAGGGGTGACGCAGGCATGTCTGCGGGGTCAAGGGGAGGCCGGTGAGTGGCTGTGCGGTGGTGTGCTGGCGAGGGGAGCAGTGGTGGCCGCGTTCGCCGTCGATGGCCACGCGCGTCCATGGGCACGGCGCGTTCGTGTTCGACCGCACGGGTACGGGCGTGCAGAGCTTCTGAGGCGGTCTCCTCTCGACCAATCGAGAGCGGAGAGGCAGATGGGATGGAAGGCACGGCGCAGGGCCAGCGCGGCGTCCTCCTTCGTCTAGCTCCCGTAGGTGGGCACGGGTGAGGTACGGCGGTGAGCTTGCTCCAATGGCTACGGTCCAAAACGGCCAATTCGCACGTTTCCAACGCTCTCCGGCGAGGGAGTGAGGTGAGAGAGATGAGTGGACGTGAGAGGAGTGAATGGTTTGCCGAATTTCGCTCGAATTCGAGCGGATTGAGTTCGGATTTGGGGAGAGTTCATCACTACTTACAAGGTGTTCGACAGAACGCCTGAACCAAATTCAAATTGGAATTTTTGTGAAATGTTTTCATATTTGGTTCACTGAGTAATTATCAAGCATTTGTGTCTCATGCTTGATATTTATTGTATAGATATTCTTGGTACATTTTATGGTCTAAGAAAGTAAAGAAGAAATAGAAATTTAAATTTAGGTTTTTGAAAATATTTAATTGAGAGAGAAAAGTGTTATGGACAGAATGAGAGTGAGTATATTATCACCTCTCTGAATTTTGTTTGAAAGAAAAAAAATATGTATTTCTAGGTTGGAGAAAATATTTGTCACATGACAATTTATGTGATTGATTTAAGTTTTCATTTTTTAGTTCAAGATTTTTAATTCACTCAAACAAGCAAAACAATCAACAAAGTACAATCAACACACATCATGCAACAAAAGTTTTTGTTGGTTCCAAATTTTTGATTATTACACTTGTTACAATTTTGGGATGTGACAATGCCCGCGCGAACACCGTGGAGGCCCCACGTGGCGCAAGCCTGGGCGAGCAGAACATGAAGTCAGTGCAAAACATGTACTCAGAGCATAACAGAAAAGACAATGCAAAACATGTAGTCTGGCTGTGTTGTGTGCAAAACATGCACTCAGGCAGAACATCGGTATAACGAAACGTAGTGCAAAGCAGACACTCGCGGCAAGACATCAAAACACAGTAAGGCAGTGCATAAAATAGCCATTACATTGCAAACCCGAAGGCAGTGCAACCTATGTGGGCGTAGACAGTGATTTGTTTTTGTCGAAACATATTAACATGAATCTATTTTTAAAGATGTTGATGCGACTAGCTCATTCCTAAAAACGGATCTTATTTTTTATGCTCGGTTTGCAAATTATTTTACTTTTTTTATTCGAATCTAAAAAGAAAATAAAAGAAAACCAGGGAGGACACACGCTCCGACCAGCACGTGGCGAGTTGGGAACCACCCGTGTGGCCGTGTGGGAGCCAGGACGATCGAGGCTGCTCAGCCAGGACAATCGAGGCACCTCCACGTGCAGTACGCGGACGGATGCGACGCGCCCTCCCTAGCTAGGAGGGCATCCTCCTCCTAGTACTCTCCGTTTCTATTTGTTATGGGTTTAGTTAAAGTCAACTTTAGTCACGTTAAACAAGATATTTAGAAAAAATATCAATATCTATAAATAAAATCAGTAGTATTACAATCATCATAAATTATATTTTCCATGTTATATGCGTTTTATATTATGAAATTTCATATTTTTCCTATATATTTTTATCAAACTTGATAAAATTTAATTTTGATTAAACCTAGAATGCCAAGTAAATAAAACGGAGAGAGTATTTTCCTAACCTTATTGAAAGCGCTGTTAGAAACACCGGTAGAGATGCTCTGACTTTCATGAGCCGCACTGCGGGTTTGGAAAGGTTGCAGTTCGTATGGTCGCCTCACGGCCGGCGACAAGACGAACCAGCCGGCTGCCTTTTCCGTGTAAACCACACACGTACGTCTCCGTTGGCGCAACTACATCCAGTCGCTGGCACACGATCCATCGGGTGCTACAGCTTGAGGTGCGATGTGGGAACACGCGGCCGAGGCAGAGATACTACTACTATTCAAGATCGGCGGTCCAGCGCAAGGCTTTGCTACGATTCTTCTTCGCGCCAGTCTACTCCACCTTGGCTAGCAACATTGTCAAACAAATCAATCAACCGACAAGCCTCTATAAAGACTACCGGCGATCGAAGGCAGCCGATTGAGTTAATCACACATTATAGCGCAGTTGAGCGCTCATTGTAATTAACGTCGTCCTTGCGAAGGTGAGCCATATACACCAGCGAGCGTGCGACCATGGCGAGCAGCAGCCTCGCCGGCCTGGCGGTGCTGCTCACGGCCGTGCTGTGCCTGCAGCTGCCGGCGGCGTGCCGCGCCCAGCTGCAGGTTGGGTTCTACAGCGCCACCTGCCCCAACGCCGAGGCCATCGTCCGGCAGGCCGTCACGGCGGCCTTCGCCACCAACTCGGGCGTCGCCGCTGGCCTCATCCGCCTCCATTTCCACGACTGCTTCGTCAACGTAAGTCAGTTGCTTATTTCGGTTTTTTTTTTGGTTTTTTTTTTTTTTGGCTTTGTGTACTTCCACGGCTCACAAGTGCAGTGCTATCTAACTTCCTTGCCTACCATATCCACCCAAAAAGAAGAACTTTCTTGTAATTGAGCGGTGGTGCTCGTTGTAACTTGTTCTAAAACCCTTCTTAAATACTAATGAAATAGGCTAACCTCTTGCCTTGTTTCAAATACAGAATCCGCGGCTGGTTGTACCTTTTGCGTCCTTTTATCACGTGTCTACCTACGTTTGGTGATAAAGTTAAACGAAGACGAAATTCCAAGAACTGCACCTTGATCCTATTTCTAATTCCGAGAACATGCTAATCAATTCTATTTTTGGTCCTGAATTGGAAGAGAAAACAACAGTCGGTGAAACTAATTAGACCTCGACTAATCGGCTAATTTAAAAAAAACGGGGATAAGGCCCCGGCCTCTGCATCAAGTGATGCGCACAACCTTGAAAAATAAGCCAAATGGATTTGAAACTTCAATATGTGTGAAGTGGAGACATTTTTCTTGTGGAAAATATATGTTCGTTCAAGAAAGCATGACGCTCTGAACTAATTCAAAGACTAAAATAATATAGTTTTTATTAATTTCGGTAGTATAGTATGTTAACTCAAATTGTACAAACATTTATTTTGTGACTTTTAGTACTCAAAGTTTGAATATCTTGGATGAACACTGTCTAGGATGTTATGTATTTCTAGAGTACTATCTTAGTAGAGGCCGGCTATAGTTTACTCCCTCCGTTTCATATTAATTGTCACTGGAACGGATGTATCTAAACGTACTTCAGTGTTAGATACATCTCAGCGACAACTAATATGAAAGGGAGGGAGTACTAGTTTCTCATGACAAAAAATGGGAAGCTAGTTAGCCACACGCACCCAATCTTGTATTTCTTCATGAAAGGGAAAGACATGCTAAACCATGTATATAAACGTGTGAATTGGCCAACAAGGTAGGCGACGGTGACTACTGATCAATTAATCGACCAAACATGTTCAAGAGTGGCAAAAGCCGCAAGGTCTAGTTTCCAAGTTCGGTAAGCTTACTGAGCGCTCGGTAACTCGACTCGTTTGAGCTCGGCTCGTTTTCTTAATGAACCGAGCTGAGCAGCAATTTTAGCTCGTTAACACTAATGAGCTAAACAATCAAACTAACGAGCTTCACGAGCTACTCGTTAAGCTCGTTATCAACATGCCAATAGGCTGTAAATCTGCATCTTTTAAGTATTTTTGCACACGATAGGTGTTTGACAAATGTATGTCACCATATTTTTATAAGTATATCTATGTCCAAAATCTTTTGCTCCTGATGCTTGCTTGATAGCTTGCTTAATTAGCTAAATACTCTGATACATTTTCTTAACGAGTTTAACGAGCTGCTCGCGAGCGCTCGTGAGCATATAACGAGCCGAGCCAATCTTTATATTTAGCTCGTTATCCTTAATGAGCTTAACGATCCGAGACTTAACGATCACGAGTCATAACGAGCCGGCCCTTAACGATCTGAGCAGCTCGTTAGTCCAGCCATATTTCCAACTCACTCCTGGTTGGGTCATACATCACATGTTGACGTGTGACCTCGCTATTAAGGTAGATCACACTTTCACATGTATGTGGACTGCTCAATTATTTTGAGTGACAACATGTCTTACCATGGTGTGGACGTATGAAAAAATGTAAACTTATTTGTATCCGTCGGCCCCTACCCTATCTGCACACCGGCTAGCTAACTAGGTCGAGGAATGGTATGCCGGCCGGTCGGACATTACTCCTGTAAAACTTAAATAATTTAACAACGGTATCACACTATCACATTAGGTTAAGCACAATGCATTGGTTATGATTAGGGCATGCATCTAGCTATATACTCATGTGCGTTGCCTTAACAGATGATGATCATATCCATAATATGACAGGGCTGTGATGCGTCGGTGCTCCTGTCTGTGAACCCTGGCGGAGGTCTGCCGGAGCGCGACGAGCCCCCCAACAACCCGAGCCTCCGCGGCTTCGAGGTCGTGGACGCCGCCAGGGCCGCGCTAGAGCAGAGCTGCCCGCGCACCGTGTCCTGCGCCGACATCCTGGCATTCGCCGCACGCGACAGCATCAACCTCACCGGCAGCAACGTCTCCTACCAGGTCCCGGCCGGCCGCCGCGACGGCACCGTCTCGAATGGGTCCCTCGCGTTCACGCTCCCGGGCCCAAACCTGACCGCGGACGGCCTCGTCCAGGGCTTCAAGGACAGGAACCTCACCGCCGAGGAGATGGTGGTCCTGTCCGGAGCCCACACCCTGGGCCGCTCCCACTGCAGCTCCTTCATCTTCCGGAACCGCGAGCGGCTGGCCGACGGCACCATCAGCCCGGCGTACCAGGCGCTGCTGGAGGCGCTGTGCCCGGCCAACACGGGCCAGTTCACCAACGTCACCTCGGAGATCGACCTCAGCACGCCCACCGTGCTGGACAACAACTACTACAAGCTGCTGCCGCTAAACCTCGGCCTCCACTTCTCCGACGACCAGCTCGTCCGCAACGCCACGCTTAAGGCACACGTGGACGCCTTCGCCGCCGACGAGACGCTCTGGAAGGAGAAGTTCGTCGCAGCCATGATCAAGATGGGCAAAATCGGTCCGAAGACCGGCGCGGAGGGAGAGATCCGCCTCAACTGCAGCATCGTCAACACGCCTTCGTCCTCCGCAGGGGTGATCGAGATGCTCCGCCCGGGCTCCGACGATGAGGTCACCGCCACGAGCTAGCTGATGGATCGATCATCGATTTACCTCATACGTTAATTTATGTACACAGACAAAGCAATAAAGTACTCCGTACGTACGACCACGTACGTACCTCCGTGAGGCCCTTTGTATGGAAAACGCTCGATCTGGTGCGCTCACCGCCCTAGAAGTATCCATCAATGCCAACTAGTAGGACGGAAGCAGAAGGAATTCTGTCCAATAGTGGCCTGCATGGTACTCGGTGGCCTTCGTGCCACGGCCGTGTTCGCGTGTTGCTCTTCTTGCTCGGTGCAAGGAATTATGTATGGAAACTGAATTATTTACTCCACTTTACTAGTCCCTTTTCCTTTTGAGGATTTATGTTTGCCTCACGGACGACTTGGGTGAGCATGACACACACAATGAGCATGCAGATTGTTCTATCTTGTTATGCCAATTGTTGAATCTGTCCGTCTGTATATTCTTGCTGATTCAGTATTTGCATCCTCCCAAAACAAAATTTTGTTGGTCTAGTATGTCATATAGTTCTGTCTAGTGAAATTTCTCCAAAGTAGGTAACCACTATACTATATAGAGAAATGGAATTTCATGTCCATCAACAAATTGTCTAAGTAGCTGCTAAGAAAGGTCTGAAGGGATAAGGTCTAGCTACAGTAAGCAGAGAGGCGAAAAGAAGGCGACCGGAGCTTCGCCGGTGATTCCGCCGCTTCCCTCCGCCTCCGGCGCCGTCGCGGCGTTGTGAGGTGGGGGGAAGCTCCGGTTTTCGATCCGGCGAGTAGATAGGTGTAGATTAGGGCTAGGTTTGGGGCCTCGTGCGTCGATCTTGAGAGGAGATCGTTCGCGCCGTTGAGGAATAAATCCACCTTCCTTCCTCTCTCTCCCCGGCGACGGGGGATGGTTGGTGTTGTAGGTCTGAAGTTGTACCCCGTGCGAGCGGTTGACAAGGCGGCGCCGCCGACCGCGCGCGTTGGGGTTCCCGTCCTCCGAGCTCGTCGCCGTCGCATCGGCTTTTTCTCCAGAGCTGATGCTGAGTTCGTGAGGTATCGTGGTGGAGAGGAGCTCTGGAAGTTTCTGTTGCTTGTGCTAGTTTGGAGAGCGGATCCGCTGGCCACGGGTCCAAGGTCGGAGGTTGCGATGATCCACAGAGGCGGAGACGCCGCGGGCCGGCCATCTTCTCGAGGGGCTCGTTTGGGCAAATCAAGCTGCGTTGGATTTTCTCTGTACCATGGATTGGTCTCTGCGTGCTTGCTTCGGCGGCGGCGGAGCCAGGAGGTGGTCGATTTGAGGTGGGCTTCCGGAGTTGAAAAGCAGAAAATGATGAAGATGGAAGTGGTGCGGACCAGATTGAAGACGATGGTGATGATGCAGGGTGGAGGCTCCTTCGAGCTGAGGTTCGTTGACTTCCCGCCTGCCATGATGCTTCTTCCTTTTGAAGGTTGCAATGGAGGAGCGGCGGCGGCGCGCCAGCGGCACGGCCTCTTCGTCGCCGATGTCTTCGATACTGTTCAGGGCTGGATTGTAATTTCTATTTCTTTGAAGGTTTGCTCTGTAATGGTTCTGGTTTAATGCCACTTTATCTTTCTCGCAAAAAACAAAAAAACAAATTGTCTAAGAATCACAAGTACACTCCTACACATGTTTGCTGGCTGGGATTTAATTTTTGTTATCTATGGTATTTCTGGGGTCATATGGTCACCCTAGTGTATGTTATATAGTTCTGAATCATGTGTATGCCTTCCTAGCTAGAGCTTGGTCCTATCTACTTTTCTGGCTATTTTAGTTGTTCTTGAACAGTTTTCTTGCTTTTGAGTGGCTGAAATAATTGCAATTGGTGGCTGAAACTAGATTGTATAACCATTGTTCATGATTAATACATTGTGATTTTCAATGCTGGATCGGGTCTTTGTAATTGCGATTTCCATTGCTGGATCATGTCTTTCTAATTAACTCTTATTGGCTAATATTTTCTGTCTTTGTAATTGTGATTTGCAATTCTGGATCATGTCTTTGTAATTAGTCTTTTATTGGCTTTTTTTTTTGTTCAGCAAGTATGCCGACGGCAAAGCCCTCGTCATATACTCAAGATATGCCGACAGCTTTTTTCCTCGGCATACAGGTGGACGGAATATGAAGCAGTAGTTGCCACATGGCAATTGTATGCCGATGGCCGGGCCGTCGGCAAACTTTTCGATGCCATAGTCTGTTACTTTGTTTGCCGACGACCTTGTTTGCCGACGGCCAAAGAAAACCGTCGACACTTGGGTGTATGCCGGCGGCATTTTGTCTATATGTCGAGGAAGCAGAAGGCGACGGCAAAAAATCGTCGGCATATGTTTATGCCGTCGGCATATTTGGCTTTTACTGTAGTTACTTGTCTCTCTCGACCATCTCCAATAATTATAAGATAATTTGTTAGTATATTTTGACAACAGGATTTTGATGATGTGGTATAGAATAGATGAGGAGTGAAAAGAAGGTTGTACTATTCTCATGAACGTGAGTGTATGAGTGTGTATGTGAGCGTATGCGTCTATACTATGTTTTGCAAAAAACATATGCTCATGAACCAAATACTTTATATAGGCTTCAGGATTGTATAAGAGAGAGGTTTTTTTATAATTTCTCACCACTTATTGGACAAACTATATACATTATGTTATATGACAAGTTATTAATTGCTTCATAACATGGCTGTTTTTACCAACTTATCTAGCAAAAAAAATGTTGGAGATGACCTCAAAGAATTGCAATAAAATGTCATAAATGATTCTGGTCGGCTTATCGCTTTTTGATCTCTGATTGATTGCATGCAAGATAGATAAGGGAAGAAAATATAATTTTTATCTTATCTTGTTAATGATTCGAACGATACAGGAAACCTTGATGCACAGTATATGCAAGGCTACCTCGTGTCTCGAACAAAAATATTAGGCGGCTAAAGAGTAGCTTAGTTAGTTAGATTTATTGTGATGGAATTATTCTTATGCTCGTATTTATTACTTCATTTGTTTCACAATATAACCCGTTATGGTTAGCTAGCCATAATGGGTTATATTGTGGAACAGAGGAAGTAGAATTATTCTTTCAATAATAGAATCATAGAGCGTGCCAATCAACAACAAAATAGTGACTTCGGCAGTCTTATAAGATATTCTGTTTTGGACGTCTATATGTCCCCTATCGTCCGCGTCCGGGTGCTCTTGTGGCTCCTACACCAACAAGACCATTGTTCTTTCCACTGATGCTTCTTGGCTGATAAGGATGCATGTAAGACTGCTGATGATGTTGCGGTTCATGCTTGGCTAGCAAGTCTTGGATTACGAGGATGAATTTCCCGCTTATCGTGATGATCTGGTTGCTTATACTCAGTGGATTGATGATGATGCTCGTGGTACGACTGTTCTCACTTCCGATGTTCTCTGTCAGTTTGCCTCTGAGATTATGGGCCTCGGTATTATCATCTTCGCCAACGTTATCTGCTCTCTGGTGATGCTTCCTAACTGTTAGTGGTCCACTAGGAGCATACTCTTTAGCAGGTTGACTCCATTTTTGATGATTTATATGCACAAATAGCTGCCACCTGGCGCCAACTCGGCTCTCTTCGCACTATGTGGTTGTGGTATTTGCTTTTGTTGCCAGGATGTACGATGATACTTGGAGTTTTGACGCATCTACGAGTTCTTATCTCGACTCTGTAGGGTGTTTGAGCCCCGACGTGATATTTGTCCGTGCTCGTGTTTTTTTGGGCGCTTTCTGAGATTCGTGCTGAGGAGATTCGCCTATGTGATACTAGTTATCTTGGTGTTCCCTTTGTGCTCAATACTTGAGCTCCTCCTACGTCGTTTGCTTCAACAGGGATTTTCCGCTCCAATGCTCTGCCGCTCCTACCCGCTCATCCTGGTGGTAATTAAGGGTCGTTCTCGTACTCTTACTTACTACAACTACTACAACAACGATGGTCACCGCGACTCTAATTTCTTCAAGAAACAACGCCACCTGCACAATAGGAGTGCACAGCTTCTACTGGGATTCGTGCTTCTCCTTCGACATCCCAGTTGTCTCCTACACTCAGCAAGATATCGTGACTTAATCGCATAATTGTTGCTTCAGGTTCTTTTTCGAGGGTTATTGCAGGCTCTCTGACCGATGCTTCTCACACTGAGCGGCCACCGTCTACACAGTCAGGTACATCCCCGTGGGTTCTAGATTTTTATATGTCTTCTAATTCTTCCGCTTTGTCCTCTCTTATATCTCTCAATTTTACTTTAATGTCCTCACTATTGATGATACTCCTCTTTCTATTCCTGATGTTTCTCATGTTCCTCGCCTTATCATGAACCTGTTTTTTGTTAGTCACTTACTAATTCTGATTGTCATGTCATTCTTGATGTTCATTCTTGCTCTATCCAGGATCTTCTCACAAAGGATTTCGTTGAGGTTGGCCGTTGCCTCTGTGACTCTCATGGGCTTTGGGAGTTAGACTAGCTTCGTGTTCCTTCCACTGCAACCACATTTGCTAGTTCATCTACTTTTGTCGCTTCGGCTACCGGTTCCTTCCAGTTGTGTCATCAATGATAATCTCTTACCATATCAAGTGGTCACTTGACCCACTTGGTACATCATCTACGCTTTGTTTTGGTCAATTTGAATCCAATCTTTGCACTTTATCTTGATCAACCTTCTATATTTTATTCTCTCTTTATTATGATGTATTATTGAAGGTAAGCATGAATTCTCACTCAAACTAGCTTCTTCTTCAAGACATTCTCATCGTAAGCTCAACTCTCCCATGACCATTCTTTGGATAACACCTGAACATCACCTTAGTCATCACTTGATCGTCTTTAAGTTCTATCACAATATCTTGAGACACATAATGAATTTTACACTTTATTGCATGCTCCAAGCCTTGGTCAACTATGGCTCACACATGATTCCATCATGTTCGCAAATTAGCGGCATATCATGAATTCTTCTGTTTAAATCATCTTCTAAAGACTTTGATCCTCTGTGGCTTAACTCATAAGTTAGAGCAAGAAAATCTTTGAGTTCCATAACACAACTCCATCTCCTTTCACTTTCTTATTCTTAAAGGATTTTGGCACTATTATCGTCCTCCCAAAGAAATAAACTGGTGCCCAAATCCAGCAATGTTATCTCATTGGCCTCCTACATGTGAGCCTTAAGATTTTTACAAAGGCTTACACTAATAGGATATCTCATATTGCATATAAAGCAATCAGACCAACTCAAACATCGTGTATATGCATGTTAGTCATATTCTGAATTTAAAGGGTAGTTGTTCTTCATGAAACGATCCATGAACTTCATAGAAAGAAGATGGATGGTATTCATCTCAAAATATATTTTGAAAAAACATATGACAAGGTTAAATGGCCTTTCCATGAACATGTGTTATGTATGAAAGGTTTTGATCCAAAATGGTGTGACTAGAATAATCACTTTGTTTGTAAAGGTAGTGTGTGTATCCAAACAAACAATATTTAAGACAAGGAGATCTGCTATCCCCTATTTTGTTTAACGTAGTAGCAGATAAGTTGCCAATCCTAATTGTTAGAGCAGAAGAGGTTGATCAAGTGGAATCCCTCATCTAGTTGATTACACAACCATCTTCATGGATAAGGACATCTAACATTATCTAATTAGTTTTCGTTCTCCAGTAAGTTGATGAAACGATCATCTTCATGGGCCACGATATCTAAAAAGCTCTAAATATGAAAGTAATTCTTTGTATTTTTCAACAACTTTTGGGTCTAAGCATTTATTTTCATAAGAGAAAAATATTTTGTTTTGGGAAATCAAAAAAGAAGAAAACCAATATTTCAACTACTAGTTAGTGATAGTTTACAAAGCAACAGTAAAAGGCCGAATATAGATTCGATTGGCCACTGCATTACGTTAACACCCGGATCACATGCATGCTCTGCCTCGTCGCCGTCTATGACTCTATGGCCTGCATAGCACTATGCTGTGTAGGTGCGAGACAGCCGTGCAGATGCGCGCTACACTCTGATGTCTTCTTTTCTTTGACAAAGGCACACTTCGATATCTTGTTTACTCCACATGTGAATCTAGATAGATTCGTCGCTAAAGAGGAGATTTCAAATATCGCCCAAATACGAAACTGTTTACTACACAATCTCCTATTGTGTTTTCATGTCCTGTGACTCGCATAGCCAACATTCAACATACACTGAGCTGACAATTTGCGTTTACCCTGCTCCTTCAGGGCTGTGACGCCTCCGTACTGCTCGTGTCCGCCAACGGCACGGCTGAGCGCGACGCGGCGCCGAACAAGCCCAGCCTCCGGGGCTTCGAGGTGATCGACGCCGCCAAGGCCGCCGTGGAGAAGAGCTGCGCGCGCACCGTGTCCTGCGCTGACATCGTCGCATTCGCCGCCCGCGACAGCATTAACCTCACGGGCCAGGCATCGTACCAGGTCCCCTCCGGCCGGCGCGACGGCAACTTCTCCCTCGACACGGACGCCACAACAAATTTGCCCCCTCCTACATTCACGGCGCAGCAGCTCGTCGACCGCTTCGCCAACAAGACCCTCACCGCCGAGGAGATGGTCATCCTCTCCGGCGCGCACACCGTCGGCCGCTCCTTCTGCTCCTCCTTCCTCCCCCGCATCTGGAACAACACCATACCCATCGTACGTTCTCCTCCCCTGCATCCTCATAAGTGATACCAACACACAAGCATGCATTTGTCCATGACTATGACCGTGCGTGCAGGTGGACGCGCGGCTGAGCCCGGCCTACGCGACGCTGCTGCAGTCGCTGTGCCCGTCGACCCCGAACGCGACGACGACGACGGCGATCGACCCTACCACGCCTGCGGTGCTGGACAACAACTACTACAAGCTCCTGTCCCTCAACCTCGGCCTCTTCTTCTCCGACAACCAGCTGCGGACCAACGCCACGCTCAACACGTCCGTGAACAGCTTCTCGGCCAATGAGACGCTCTGGAAGGAGAAGTTCGTCGCGGCCATGGTGAAGATGGGGAACATCGAGGTGCTCACGGGCACTCAGGGGCAGATCCGCCTCAACTGCAGCGTCGTCAACAACGGGTCGTCGTCGGTGACAGCCCCCGGGATTGAGATGCCGCACCAATACTCGGGATCCACCGCCTCCATCGACGAGATCGCGACGAGCTGATGACATACTTGAATTTGTCATATCATTCATACGTGTGCACCGCTTCCAAAACTAGTACGTTAGGTTCAGATCACCAATTAAGTATGTGTTGCATGTTTTTTTTTATGTCCGTGCGGTGCGTGTAAGACTCTGTGTGGTTGGTGTGATGGTGACGAGACTGTGCCTCTGTTGTTCGTAAACGTGATCAAACGGTGGCTTGTTTTTCTTCTTCCTCCCGCCTCTCTTCCTCTCAAGTCTGAAGCTAGCGACGAAAGGTGACAGCTGACCTTAGCTTGCGTTGGTGGGTTCCAGCCGTCGGGTAGAGCGATCGGGCTAGAACAATGCAACTCCACTAGCACAAAAGCATATATGGGAATCATCTTCAATGGCAAGCCGACGTGGCATCAGTAAACATTTTCCCACAGTTGTATTTCGGAGAATGGTTTTCAGCAAATTTTGCAAACGCCGGAGAGCATTACACCACGCTGAAATCATTGTGAGATCCCGTCATACCAGAAAAACCGTTCCAGATTCACACATCATATGCCACATACCAAGCACGGCACTGCCATATTCAACATGACCCTTATGCAATTCTTGCCAAAGCGAATGAACAATTATTTCGTTGACAATGTGATATGGCACCACGCATATATTCTTATCCTTGAACCTTCTATTGTTGATGCCGATGTTGTCAAGAGAAGCTTGTTATTCCTACTCCTACCACACAGGCAGAAGATCAAAGATGTGATCGACATGTTTCTTTGTGCATGGTGTGTCATGTGTTTTGAAGGAGTCCCACTCAGGTCCACCTACAACTGTGGAGATTGCGGCATACCAAAGAGTCCCTTTATTTTTGGTTATTTTGTTTCTTTTATGTTTAACAACAGTCGGTCCAAGTCAAGTTTTAGGGTTTTTAGAATCACCCATATAAAGGGTTTGGCCACTGAACTTGTATCTCATGTTATGTTTTGAGTTTATGAACACAATGTGTTTACCAAGGTAGATAACTGTATCGAGTTTTGAGCAAGTTGTTGAAAAACCTCCATAATTGTGATTTTAGTTTTGAAATTCTATTGCTACGTGTATAAATAAATTCATCTGTTCAACGCAAGGATATCGAGCTTACGGTCTCATATGTTTGCAATTGGAATTTCTAGCTGCTACCGGGTCTAAAAAACCGTTGGATCGCGTTGATCCTCATCACAATGCATGAAATCGATGATTCCAAACATTTCAGGAGTGTCATTTATCTTGGCCAGTAAACCGAGAAGACAACCGATCATCATCAAGCACTGATCAATCTCGGTTGCGGAAGTGGATTCTCTTGGAGCAATGCAACTCTCCTTATTTCATCGTCGCTATCCATAACCTATCAATCAAACAACCAAATACCCCATCTAATTTTAGCTAGGAAAAAATCTCGATAAACACAAAATTTCGTGTGTGAGGAAGACGCGAGATGGTTCTGGCTAGAGTTGTGTGCCGGTTAGTCAACGAGCGTCGTCGGTCGAAGAAAACCATTGGCCGCCTCAGGCGAAATGAAGGAGGAGATCAGACGGCCTGTGAAAGCGGGAGCGACTGCCGTAGCGGAAAAGGCTTACAAGTGTGTATGTATGCGTGTGCGTGTGCGTGAGTATGGGCGTGTGCGTGCGTGCACGCACAAGCGGGCGAGTTTTCGGCGTAAAAATGGGGTGGCGGCAGCGGCGACGATTTAGTGGGTGCAGGGAGAGGAGATAAGGACCGGGAGAGAATGAATTGGGCGAATGTCTGGGTCGCTATCGTATTGTACCGGCCTAAAAAATCAGATGTGGACGCGGTTACCGTGTATGTCCGGCACTCCCATGTCGCTCCCTATGGAAGGGGTCCTTGGTGGGAGTGACGAACGTGGTACTGGACTCATTCGGCAAAACTGATGCTATTGTGTGGGCGGCTGAGCTTTGTTTTACGTTGGGCGCTCAAATAACCATATGAGAACGACTAGCTACAGTGCGCCCTCTCGCGCGGGAACTGGAGGGCGCGGGATGCCCGCGCGAACACCGTGGAGGCCCCACGTGGCGCAAGCCTGGGCGAGCAGAACATGAAGTCAGTGCAAAACATGTACTCGGAGCATAACAGAAAAGACAATGCAAAACATGTAGTCTGGCTGTGTAGGGTGCAAAACATGCTCTCAGGGCAGAACATCGGTATAACGAAACACAGTGCAAAACAGACACTCGCGGCAAGACATCAAAACACAGTAAGGCAGTGCATAAAATAGCCATTACATTGCCAACCCGAAGGCAGTGCAACCTATGTGGGCGTAGACAGTGAATTTGTTTTTTGTCGAAACATATTAACATGGAATCTACTTTTAAAGATCTTGATGCGACTAGCTCATTCCCAAAAACAGATCTTAATTTTTATGCTCGGTTTGCACTTTTTTTATTCGAATCTAAAAAGAAAAGAAAAAATAGAGAGGACACACGCTCCGACCAGCACGTGGCGAGTTGGGAACCACCCGTGTGGGAGCCAGGACGATCGAGGCTGCTCAGCCAGGACAATCGAGGCACCTCCACGTGCAGTACGCGGACGGATGCGACGCGCCCTCCCTAGCTAGGAGGGCATCCTCCTCCTAGTACTCTCTGTTTTTTTTTTTGAAATCTAGTACTCTCCGTTTCTATTTACTTTGTGTTATGGGTTTAGTTAAAGTCAACTTTTGTCACGTTAAACAAGATATTTAGAAAAAATATCAATATCTATAAATAAAATCAGTAGTATTACAATCATCATAAATTATATTTTCCATGTTATATGAGTTTTATATTATGAAATTTGATATTTTCCTATATATTTTTATCAAACTTGATAAAATTTAATTTTAATTAAACCTAGAATGCGAAGTAAATAAAACGGAGAGAGTATTTTTCTAACCTTATTGAAAGCGCTGTTAGAAACACCGGTAGAGATGCTCTGACTTTCATGAGCTAGCCGCACTTGGGGTTTGGAAAGGTTGCAGTTCGTATGGTCGCCTCACGGCCGGCGACAAGACGAACCAGCCGGCTGCCTTTTCCGTGTAAACCACACACGTACGTCTCCGTTGGCGCAACTACATCCAGTCGCTGGCACACGATCCATCGGGTGCTACAGCTTGAGGTGCGATGTGGGAACACGCGGCCGAGGCAGAGATACTACTACTATTCAAGATCGGCGGTCCAGCGCAAGGCTTTGCTACGATTCTTCTTCGCGCCAGTCTACTCCACCTTGGCTAGCAACATTGTCAAACAAATCAATCAACCGACAAGCCTCTATAAAGACTACCGGCGATCGAAGGCAGCCGATTGAGTTAATCACACATTATAGCGCAGTTGAGCGCTCATTGTAATTAACGTCGTCCTTGCGAAGGTGAGCCATATACACCAGCGAGCGTGCGACCATGGCGAGCAGCAGCCTCGCCGGCCTGGCGGTGCTGCTCACGGCCGTGCTGTGCCTGCAGCTGCCGGCGGCGTGCCGCGCCCAGCTGCAGGTTGGGTTCTACAGCGCCACCTGCCCCAACGCCGAGGCCATCGTCCGGCAGGCCGTCACGGCGGCCTTCGCCACCAACTCGGGCGTCGCCGCTGGCCTCATCCGCCTCCATTTCCACGACTGCTTCGTCAACGTAAGTCAGTTGCTTATTTCGGTTTATTTTTTATTTTTTTGGCTTTGTGTACTTCCACGGCTCACAAGTGCAGTGCTATCTAACTTCCTTGCCTACCATATCCGCCCAAAAAGAAGAACTTTCTTGTAATTGAGCGGTGGTGCTCGTTGTAACTTGTTCTAAAACCCTTCTTAAATACTAATGAAATAGGCTAACCTCTTGCCTTGTTTCAAATACAGAATCCGCGGCTGGTTGTACCTTTTGCGTCCTTTTATCACGTGTCTACCTACGTTTGGTGATAAAGTTAAACGAAGACGAAATTCCAAGAACTGCACCTTGATCCTATTTCTAATTCCGAGAACATGCTAATCAATTCTATTTTTGGTCCTGAATTGGAAGAGAAAACAACAGTCGGTGAAACTAATTAGACCTCGACTAATCGGCTATTTAAAAAAAAAACAGGGAAAAGACCCCAGCCTCTGCATCAAGTGATGCGCACAACCTTGAAAAATAAGCCAAATGGATTTGAAACTTCAATATGTGTGAAGTGGAGACATTTTTCTTGTGGAAAATATATGTTCGTTCAAGAAAGCATGACGCTCTGAACTAATTCAAAGACTAAAATAATCTAGTTTTTATTAATTTCGGTAGTATAGTATGTTAACTCAAATTGCACAAACATTTATTTTGTGACTTTTAGTAATCAAAGTTTAAATTTCTTGGATGAACACTGTCTAGGAAGTTATGTATTTCTGGAGTACTATCTTAGTAGAGGCTGGCTATAGTTTACTCCCTCCATTTCATATTAATTGTCGCTGGAACGGATGTATCTAAACGTATTTCAGTGTGAGATACATCTCAGCGACAACTCATATGAAAGGGAGGGAGTATTAGTTTCTCATGACAAAAAAATGGGAAGCTAGTTAGCCACACGCACCCAATCTTGCATTTCTTCATGAAAGGGAAAGACACGCTAAGACATGTAATATAAACGTGTGAATTGGCCAACAAGCTAGGCGACGGTGACTACTGATCAATTAATCGACCGAACATGTTCAAGAGTGGCAAAAGCCACAGCCCACAAGGTCTATTCATCCAATGTTAACGTGTCACCTCGCTATTAAGGTAGATCTGGGTCACACACCTTCACATGTATGTAGACTGCTCAATTAGTTTGACAACAAGTCCGACTTGCTACAGCACTGCAGGCCGGGTAGGTAGGTACTCGCTCTGTTCACTAATATAAGGCACACTTGTCCCCTTTCAATTTTGACTAAATACATACTAATATGAGTGAATCTATAATAAAATAAGTCTAGATACATTGGAATCAAGAAAATTGAATTGATGGGTTCAGTGTGTCCTATATTAGTGAATGGAGGGAGTACTATGGCAAAGCTTAATAATTTAACAACGGCGTCACATTAGGTTAAGCACAATGCGTGGTTAAGATTAGGGCATGCATCTAGCAACATAGTTCACATACAGTACAGACTAATCACCAGTGCGTTGCCTTAACAATCTTGATGATGATCTTATCCACAGGGCTGCGATGCGTCGGTGCTCCTGTCTGTGAACCCTGGCGGAGGTCTACCGGAGCGCGACGAGCCCCCCAACAACCCGAGCCTCCGCGGCTTTGAGGTCGTGGACGCCGCCAGGGCCGCGCTAGAGCAGAGCTGTCCGCGCACCGTGTCCTGCGCCGACATCCTGGCCTTCGCCGCACGCGACAGCATCAACCTCACGGGCAGCAACGTCTCTTACCAGGTCCCGGCTGGCCGCCGCGACGGGACCGTCTCGAACGGCTCCCTCGCGTTCACGCTCCCGGGCCCGAACCTGACCGCGGACGGCCTCGTCCAGGGCTTCAATGACAGGAACCTGACCGCCGAGGAGATGGTGGTCCTGTCCGGAGCCCACACGCTGGGCCGCTCCCACTGCAGCTCGTTCATCTTCCGGAACCGCGAGCGGCTGGTCGACGGCACCATCAGCCCGGCGTACCAGGCGCTGCTGGAGGCGCTGTGCCCGGCCAACACGGGCCAGTTCACCAACGTCACCTCGGAGATCGACCTCAGCACGCCCACCGTGCTGGACAACAACTACTACAAGCTGCTGCCGCTAAACCTCGGCCTCCACTTCTCCGACGACCAGCTCGTCCGCAACGCCACGCTTAAGGCACACGTGGACGCCTTCGCCGCCGACGAGACGCTCTGGAAGGAGAAGTTCGTCGCAGCCATGATCAAGATGGGCAAAATCGGTCCGAAGACCGGCGCGGAGGGAGAGATCCGCCTCAACTGCAGCATCGTCAACACGCCTTCGTCCTCCGCAGGGGTGATCGAGATGCTCCGCCCGGGCTCCGACGATGAGGTCACCGCCACGAGCTAGCTGATGGATCGATCATCGATTTACCTCATACGTTAATTTATGTACACAGACAAAGCAATAAAGTACTCCGTACGTACGACCACGTACGTACCTCCGTGAGGCCCTTTGTATGGAAAACGCTCGATCTGGTGCGCTCACCGCCCTAGAAGTATCCATCAATGCCAACTACCCCTCCGTTCCAAATTAGATGACTTTCATTTATGCACATGCGGATGTATCTAGACATATTACAAATATAGATATATCCACATTTAGACAAATGGAAGTCATCTAATTCAGAACGGAGGGAGTAGTACTCCCTCGGTTCCAAATTACGTGACTTGGGTTTGTCCAAATACGGATGCATCTAGACACTAAACAAGTAGATGCATCCGTATTTGGACAAACCCAAGTCAACTAATTTGGAACGGAGTGAGTAGGACGGAAGCAGAAGGAATTCTGTCCAATAGTGGCCTGCATGGTACTCGGTGGCCTTCGTGCCACCTGCCACGGCCGTGTTCGCGTGTTGCTCTTCTTGCTCAGCGCAAGGAATTATGTATGGAAACTAAATTATTTACTCCACTTCACTGGTCCCTTTTCCTTTTGAGGATTTATGTTTGCCTCAAGGCACTACGGGAATCAGCCTGTTTGCCGACGGCCAAAAACCGTCGGCTTAGCGCAGCCATCGGCAAATCGACAGCATTGCCGACAGTGACCCTCGGCACCAACAGGCTGTCGGCAAATCGGCAGCTAAGCCGACGGTGGCCCTCGGTTCAAAAAGGCCGTCGTAAAAATTCCCTCCACGTGGCACTTGCGAGCCCTCTGAACATGGCGCATCGACGGCGTCAGAGGAAAACCGACGGTCCCAACGGAGCACCGTCGGCATATCCCTGTCAGACCTATGCCGAAGGTTTTACCGTCAACTTTGCCCTGCCAGACCTATGCCGACGGTATAACCGTCGGCTTAGCTCTTTCCCCATTTTTTCCTTCCTGCTATCAATTTAGATTTAATTTTTATGGCCTAACCTAATAATTTTTACGGAAGATCCATATATGCCATCTCTAACTCCCGGGTGTGACCCTCTTCGCATCCATGCGGTAACACTTAGGGAAGTGCTTGACGTGTAGGTGGAAGCTCCCGCTACGGGTCAAACGAGTTAATCTTGTGGTAAAATGGGCCCAACCCTTGTTTTCCATGTTTCTATGGCCTAACCTAACCAAAATAAAGTTAAAAGTCCATTTGTCAGCCCTAACTTAGCAAAGTCATCGATGTGTAGGTGGAAACTCCCGCGGGGCTAGGGTTTCGCCGGAAATGACCGACGGAGCATCTGAATCCCACCTAACCATGCATCGGTGTGACCTGCTTCACCGACACAGCTGATTCCCTATTAAGGTTCTGCACTTAGAGCTGAAAACTCCCAGTTTGGGTGCACCGGATGAAACCATGTGTCGAATCACATAAGATTTTGGTTCTCCATGCTCCTATGTCCTACCCTAACACAACCAAGCAAAAAATTCCATTGGTCTCCCCCCTCTGGACGCCGGTCAAGGGGGTAGATGACCAAGTTTGACTTTTTTCCCAACGGGGCTAGGATTTCGCCGAAGCGGGGGATCCGGAGCGTCAGAATCCCACATAACCATGCTCTACAAGTTTTTGTGTCGACAGCCGAGTTACGCCGCCGGCTAACGAAACCGTCGGCACATCACCACTACGCCGACGGCCTAGGCTAAGCTGACGGCCCTGCAGCAACGCCGATAAAAGCTTCGCCGACGGCCAGAAGCCGACGGTTGTGGCCGTTGGCGCAGGCCTACGCCGACAGTATCAAGGGCTAAGCCGACGGTTTTTGCCGTCGGCATATCACCTGAATCCTGTAGTGTGACTTGGGTGAGCATGACACACACAATGAGCATGCAGATTGATGGCAAACCACTAATGCTTCATCTTGTTATGAATTCCAATTGTTGAATTTATCTGTCTGTATATTCTTGCTGATTCAGTGTTTCCATCCTCCCAAAACAAAATTTTGTTGGTCTAGTATGATATATAGTTCTGTGTAGTGAAATTTCTCCAAAGTAGCTAACCACTATATAGAGAAATGGAATTTCATGTCCATCAACAAATTGTCTAAGAATCACAAGTACACTCCTACACATGTTTGGTAGCTGGGATTTAATTTTTGGTTATCTAAGGTGTTTCAGGGGTCATATGGTCACCCTAGTTTATGTTATATAGTTCTGAATCATGTGTATGCCTTCCTAGCTAGAGCTTGGTCCTATCTACTTTTCTAGCTATTTTAGTTGTTCTTGAACATTTTTCTTGCTTTTGAGTGGCTAAAATAATTGCAGTTGGTGGCTGAAACTAAATTGTATAACCATTGTTCAAGATCAATACATTGTGATTTCCAATGCTCGATCGGGTCTTTGTAATTGTGATTTCCATTGCTAGATCGTGTCTTTCTAATTAACCTTTTATTGGCTAATATTTTCTGTCTTTGTAATTTTGATTTGCGATGCTGGATCATGTCTTTGTAATTAGCCTTTTATTGGTTAATTTTTTTTGTTCAGCAAGTATGCCGACGGCAAAGCCCTCGGCATATACTCAAGATACGCCGACAACTTTTTTCCTTGGCATACAGGTGGACGGAATTGAAGCAGGAGTTGCCACATGGCAATTGTATGCCGATGGCCGGGCCGTCGGCAAACTTTTACGCCAGAGTCTGTTACTTTTTTTACCAGTGACCTTGTTTGCCGACGGCCAAAGAAAACCGTCGGCACTTCGGTGTATGCTGACGGCTTTTATATGCCGACGGCATTTTGTCTATATGACGAGGAAGCAGAAGACAACGGCCAAAAATCGTCGGCATATGTATATGCCGTCGACATATTTGGCTTTTCCTGTAGTGACTTGTCTCTCTCGATCGTCTCCAATAATTATAAGATAATTTGTTAGTATATTTTGACAACATGATTTTGATGATTTGGTATAGAATAGATGAGGAGTGGAAAGAAGGTTGTACTATTCTCATGAATGTGAGTGTATGCGTGTGTATGTGAGCGTATGCGTCTATACTATGTTTTGCAAAAAAAAACATATGCTCATGAACCAAATACTTTATATAGGCTTCAGGATTGCATAAGAGAGAGGTTTTGTATAATTTCTTACCACTTATTGGACAAACTATCTACACTATGTTATATGACAAGTTATTAATTGCTTCATAACATGGCTATTTTTACCAACTTATCTAACAAAAAAGTGTTGGAGATGACCTCAAAGAATTGCAATAAAATGTCATAAATGATTCCGGTTGGCCTATCGCTTTTTGATCTCTGATTGATTGCATGCATGATAGATAAAGGGAGAAAATATACATTTTAGCTTATCTTGTTAATGATTCGAACGATACAGGAATGATGCACAATATATACAAGGCTAACTCGTGTCTCGAACGAAAATATTAGGCGGCTAAAGAGTAGCTCAGTTAGTTAGATTTCTTGTGATGGAATTATTCTTATGCTCGTATTTATTACTTCATTTGTTTCACAATATAACCCGTTATGGTTAGCTAGCCATAACGGGTTAATTGTGGAACAGAGGAAGTAGAATTATTATTTCAATAATAGAGTCATAGAGCCTGCCAATCAACAACAAAATAGTGACTTCGGCAGCCTTATAAGATATTCTGCTTTGGACGTCTATCTGTCCCCTATCGTCCGCGTCCGGGTGCTCTTGTGGCTCCTACACCAACAAGGCCATTGTTCTTTCCGCTGATGCTTCTTAGGCTCATAAGGATGCAGGTAATACTGCTGATGATGTTGCGGTTCATGCTTGGCTAGCAAGGCTTGGATTACGAGGATGATTTTCCCGCTTATCGTGATGATCTGGTTGCTTATACTCAGTGGATAGATGATGATGCTCGTGCTATGACTGTTCTCACTTCCGATTGTCTCTCTCAGTCTGCCTCTGAGATTATGGGCCTCGGTATTATCATCTTTGCCTACGTTATCAGCTCTCTGGTGATGCTTCTTAACTGTGAGTGGTCCACTAGGAGCATACTCTTCAACATGGTGACTCCACTTTTGATGATTTATATGCACAAATAGCTACTACCTGGCGCCAACTCGGCTCTCTTCGCACTGTGTGGTTGTGGTACTTGCTCTTGTTGCCAGGATGTACGATTATACTTGGAGTTTTGACGCATCTACGAGCTCTTATCTCGACTCTGTAGGGTGTTTGAGCCCCAACGTGATATTTGTCCGTGCTCATGTTTTTATTTTTGGGGCGCTTTCTGAGATTCGTGCTGAGGAGACTCGCCTCTGTGATACTAGTTATCTTGGTGTTCCCTTTGTGCTCACTGTTTGAGCTCCTCCTACGCCGTTTGCTTCAACAGGGATTTTTGGCTCCAATGCTATGCCGCTCATCCTGATGGTAATTAAGGGTCGTTCTTGTACTCTTACTTACTACAACAACTACAACAACGATGGTCATCGCGACTCTAATTTCTTCAAGAAACAACGACACCTGCACAATAGGAGGGCACAACTTCTACTGGGATTTGTGCTTCTCCTTCGACATCCCAGTTTTCTCCTTCACTCAGCAAGATATCGTGAGACTTAAGTGCATGATTGTTGCTTCAGGTTCTTTTTCGAGGGTTATTGCAGGCTCTCTAACTGATGCTTCTAACACTGAGCGGCCACCGTCTACACAGTCAGGTACATCCCCGTGGGTTCTAGATTTTTATATGTCTTCTAATTCTTCCGCTTTGTCCTCTCTTACATCTCTCAGTTTTACTTTTAATGTTCTCACTACTGATGATACTCCTCTTTCTATTCCTGATGTTTCTCATGTTCCTCGCCTTACCATGAACATGTTTTTCGTTAGTCACTTACTAATTCTGATTGTCATGTGATTCTTGATGTTCATTCTTGCTCTATTCAGGATCTTTACACAAAGGATTTCATTGAGGTTGGCCGTTGCCACCGTGACTCTCATGGGCTTTGGGAGTTAGACTAGCTTCGTGTTCCTTCCACTGCAACCACATTTTCCAGTTCATCTGCTTTGGTTGCTTCGGCTACCGGTTCCTTCCAGTTGTGTCATCAATGATAATCTCTTACCATACCAAGCGGTCACTTGACCCACTTGGTAAATCATCTACGCTTTGTTTTGGTCAATTTGAATCCAATCTTTGCACTTTATCTTGATCAACCTTATATATTTTCTTCTCTCTTTATTATGATGATATATTGAAGGTAAGCATGGCACTCAAACTAGCTTCTTCTTCAAGACATTCTCATCATAAGCTCAACTCTCCCATGACCATTCTTTGGATAACACCTGAACATCACCTTGGTCATCACTTGATCGGCTTTAAGTTATATCACAATATCTTGAGACACACAATGAAATTTTCACTTTATTGCATGCTCCAAGCCTTGGTCAACTATGGCTCACACATGACTCCATCATGATCGCAAATTACTGCCATATCATGAATTCTTCCGTTTAAATCATCTTCTAAAGACTTTGATCCTATGTGGCTTAACTCATAAGTTAGAGCAAGAAAATCTTTGAGTTCCATACAATAACTCCATCTCCTTTCACTTTCTTATTCTTAAAGGATTTTGGCACTATTATCCTCCTCCCAAAGAAATAAAATGGTGCCCAAATCCAGCAATAATATCTCATTGGCCTCCTGAATGTGAGCTTTAATTTTTTTTACAAAGGTTTACATTAATAGGATATCTCATATTGCATATAAAGCAATCGGACCAACTCAAACATCGCGTATGCATGTTTGTCATATTCTGAATTTAAAGGGTAGTTGTTCTTCATGAAACGATCCATGAACTTCATAGAAAGAAGATGGATGGTATTCTATTCAAAATATATTTTGAAAAAGCATATGACAAGGTTAAATGGCATTTCCTTGAACATGTGTTACGTATGAAAGGTTTTGATCCAAAGTGGTGTGACTGGAATAATCACTTTGTTTGTAAAGGTAGTGTGGGTATCCAAACAAACAATATTTAAGACAAGGAGATCCGCTATCCCTATTTTGTTTAACATAGTAGCAGATAAGTTGCCAATCCTAATTGTAGCAGAAGAGGTTGATCAAGTGGAAGATCTCATCCCTCATCTAGTTGATTACACGACCATCTTCATGGATTAGGACATCTAACATTATCTAATTAGTTTTTGTTATCCATTACGTTGATGAAACGATCATCTTCATGGGCCACGATATCTAAAAAGCTCTAAATATGAAACTAATTCTTTGTATTTTTCAACAACTTTTGGGTATAAGCATTTATTTTCATAAGAGAAAAATATTTTGTTTTGCGAAATCAAAAGAAGAAGAAAACCAATACAAAGATTGTTTGGATGTGAATCGGAATCATCCTTCTCTTTTAGATATTTAGGAATTCCAATTCACTTTAGGAAGCTCAGGAATAGTGAGTGGAAACATGTGGAACATCGTTTCAACAAGAAATTGGCATGTTGGATGGATAAATTGCTATCTTACGAAGATCGTTTGATTTTATTTAACTCGGTTCTAACAAGTCTACCAATGTTCATGTTGTCTTTCCTGGAAATACCGAAAGGGTTAAGAAAGAGATTAGACTTTTTTTATATCTCTTTAGGCAGAGTGGGGGACATAACCAAAAATATATATTAACTAAGTGGAATATAATTTGTAGACCAAATGATCAAGATGGTCTAGGTGTAGAAGTTCAAGATGTTAAAAAATAAATGGTTACCCAACAAGTGGTTGTTTAAACTTTTTAATGAGGATGGAGTGTGTCAAGACTCAAAGAGTTGCTACAGGATAAATACCTTCATTCTAAAATGTTATCGCATGCGCGACCTAAACCAGCTAACTCCTCCTTCTGGAAAGGATTAATGAAAGTAAAAGATGAAGTCTTCTCGAGAGGGTCTTTTGATATCGGTAATGGACAAAGCACTAGGTTCTAGGAGGATACTTGGCTAGGAGATTTTACCCCTCTCTCAACAGTATCCATCTCTATTGCACAACGGAAACAAGTTCGGTGGCCAGTGTCATATCGGTAGCTCCTCTTAATATAGGGTTTAGGAGGGCTTTGATTGTGAATAAGATTGTTTCATTTCATCGGTTAATGGATATTGTTTTGTCTCTTAGTCTGGATGTGTTCATATGGGGTTTAACCACATCTAGGAACTTTACAGTGAAATCTATGTATATAGACTTAATGAATGAGCACACTAGGTTATTTCGAAAACATATTTGGAAAATAAAGGAATCACTAAAAACTAAGATTTTTACGGCTCGTGCGGCTGGCAGCTTGATAACAGAATATCATGTTGATGCAAAGGCATTTCATGTTGCTATCTATTTTTAGATGGTTGATTCATGTATCAATTTTGCACGATCATTCAGCTGTAACTCATGTAAAAGTTTTTAGTAATCAAACATTAAAGTGCCGGAAATCCATATCGGCTCATAGGTCTAGATGCACCCACTGCTTAAATTGTTTATTTCAAATGTCAAAAAATTCTAAATAAAATTTCCGGATATACTAGATGGCATTTTATTTAGCACAAAAAGTTTCGCGGAGAAAAGACATTTTTTGTGGGCTGTGCAAAAAAGACAAATCTGGGGTTTTCAAAATGACTTTGTACGCGATTTTTTTGTCTTTTTTGTGCAGGTCACAAAAAATATCTTTTCGTCACGAAACTTTTTGTCATCCCGTGACCCGAAACGTCGTGTCCTAAAAGTGGCATATGCACCGTTCGGTGCAGAGGCATGTGTTGTCCCTCAAGTTGGCAATTTTCCCCATGGAGCCGGGTACCCGCGGGCATATACCCGCTAAGGATCGGGCATGGGGGGCGAATTTGCCCCATGGAGATCGCGGGGCGAGTACCCGTTAGATTAACGGGGCGGGGATGGGGAGGAAAAGTCCCCCATGGAGCCTCCACGGGGACCCGTGAACATGTCAGTATCGAAACTATCGATATATGCACACAAAAATCCTAGCGTATGTACAGCCCGCTCCACTAATTCCCTCGCTTCCAAGGCCCAACCTCAGGCCACGAGGCCACAACTCGCATGGTCCAACTGCTCCTCACCTCGTGTTCTCTCTTACATCCACGATTCGCACTCGCGACGGCCGGCGCCGCCGCCGCCACGCCGCATCTCCATCAGCGCGTCATGCCCGTCGACTGTGAGGAGCACTACCTAGGGCAGGCACGCAGCTGACGGCGCCGCTCTTTGCTTGTCCCAACAACCATCCCATCCCATCGAGGTAAGATCGCGAGAAGCAGATCAAGTAGATGAAGCTGCGAGGAGGAGGCCATGAGCAGCCCAGGTCGGCTCCGCGCGCGGCGACCGGAAGCTGGCACCTCATCTTCCTCAGTTCTTCGCCATCTCCAAGTCCCCATGGAATTCCCGTGGATACCCAGGTACCCGAGATTGACGGGGACGGGGGCCATTTCTGCCCCGAGAAGCTTGGCGGGGATGGGGATTATCGGGGATCGGGGCGGGTATGACAGAGTGTCCCCCGGAGATACCCGTACCCGTTGCCACCTTGAGTTGTCCCCTTTTCAAAAAGAAATATCGCAGAAAAGTAAAATGATGGGACATAACGTCTCTGGTTATTCCAATGTTGACAGTTCCATGCGTCTAGACTCGAGAGTCGTAGATGCCTCCCCCTACTCTCTTTGTTTACGACATGAGGTGAGATAGGTCGTTAAGCAAGGAACATTTAGTTTGGATCTCTCCTTTGGCTTTTCGCAAAACACACATGCATGTCTAGTCTTTTCACACAAGAACAAGACCATAGAATCGAAAAGGAAGTAATAAGTGAAAATACATATTTGAAAAGCGAAAGGACGTGGTACCACCATGTCCATGTGCAAGCAAAGTGGTAGATGCTGCTGAACTTTGCTACATACAATTTGTTCGGTTGATTATCACGTGCGCACAAGACTCTAGGTAAACTGCTCCATTGTTGGCTTCTTCTATATGCCACGATCGATCAACATTTCTGCTCTATAGTGATACGACATGAAGAAAATAGATCAAACCTTTTTTTGTTTTGGACTGAAACTTCGCAAGCATCCAATTGACGATACAGGATGTTTGTGGTAATTAAAAGGAAACCAAATTAAACCCAACCCACACCAAATTAATTCAGCACATGCTGCATGCTCCATGCACACGATAATGTTTACGGGACAGCATGGAGAATCCAGACAGAGTTCAACTACTTTATTGATTCAGAAAAATCAACACAAGCAGTGATAATAGTCAATCGTAAAACCTGCTAAATTCAAGGTAGGAACAAAATCCTTGTCCTCTCAAGCTTGACAACACCTCATCTCCGTCTGCCATCGGCATGTCACTGAATCCCAGTCCCTCAGGAACACACCCCTGACAGGAAATCCAACGACCAGTACGCATGATTTGATCCCTGGAGCCACCTACTACGGTTGAAAACAACCTGCGTCAGCTAAGACACAATCTTACTATATATAAAAAACAGAGGAATCCGCAGCCCGTTCCGCGTGTCCATGTCGCTTTTAATTCCTCACCGTCCGATCCCGTCCAACAGACGCGCAAGATTTGCCCACGTCGTCCCAGCCCGCGGGACACCAACACGATTTTCTTCCAATGGCGTCGCGCCACGTCGCCCCGGTAACCCCCCGGTCGCAGCCCGTCGGACCCGGTCGCCCGTCCGCACGATTTTTCGCGCAGCATTTTTGCAAAAAAAAACGTCCGCAAAGGACCCCGTTGCAATTTTCGGGGAGCTGGGGGGCTTATCCGCAAAAACGCCACGAAACCGCCCCTGCCCTCTTCCTCTTCCGCGCGCCCATCGCGTCGCCGCCGCCACGCCGTCCCTCCCCGCGCCGACTGGAGCCCGCCACTGGATCCGCCGTCGCCGCCTCGACGTCCTCGTCGCGTTTCGGCCGCCGGGACGCCGTCGACGAGCTGGAATCGCTGCGCCCTGACCCGCCGTCCCCCGCCGCGTCCGGTCGCCGTGACGGCCGCTCCGGCGACCAATAATTGGCGGCGCCGCCGAGGTTGGGTAGCCCGGCTCCGGGCGCACCCGGCACGCCCACGCGCGCGTCCGGAGGCGCGCCGCCGGCGAGCCCAACGCCGCCGCGGGCGACGTGGCTAGGGTTCGCCCGCTGTGACATCAGCACGACGTCACAGCGGGCCCGCTGTGTCAGTTTTTTTTTTTTGCAGAATAAACCTTCATTTTTTCCAACAAAATGTAGCCCACATTATTCGTACAACTTCGAAAAAAAAACTAAATAGTGTAGACCAACAATTTTAAATACGCCGACGACAAAAAAAAACAAATATGTCGACGTGGCTTTTTTATATGCACGATCAAAATTCAAATTTCATATTTCCATATGCCTTCCAAATTTGTGTAATGCGTCGAGCTATTCAAAAACTAGAAGACTTCCAAATTTGAGCGATTTCCGAAATGCGAACAATCTTAAAACGGAAACCCCAGTTTCATTTCACCAAACCCCGAATCAGCGCAATTTTTACATGCGGACACTTCCAGAATTAAATTTAACGGCCGTACAAAATATAGCAAAAACCACTTACCTACAACATATAATCAAATCACACGTTTCAATAATTCGAAATTTCAGACGATTTTCAAATCTCCGTACTTAACAAACGCAAAAAACAACTTCTCAACCTATACGATTTTTAAATTTCAGCAGTTCTACGATTAAATGATTCAAAATTTGCCCACGGGTGCGGCCGAGGCCGCGCTTAATACCTATTTTTAAACACTTTACTAACTTCCTAACGAAAAAAAACAAAAAAAACAATTGGAATACTTTGTAACCGTTTCCAAATTATTTGAAATCTTAAATTTCCCAAAAAAAATTAACAACCACACAAATCTGCACACCATTTTCTTTCCAACTCAGATGAAATCCAGAAAAATAATATCAATAATATAATTTAGTATTATTCACCCAATAAAATATTCCATTTAAATAGAGGCTGCCAAAACATTTAAATACAATTACCCATATTTATATCATGAGCTTCCACATGTAAAAACAAAAAAAAATCACTACAGCTGTTTCACACATATTTCTCAAGTAAATATAATTGAATCAACAAAACAAAAAATTAGAATAAACCATTCTTCTAATAATTTAAAACACTTCATATATATTGTTACACGATATTGACAACTTCATAACTTCGAAAGCGCAATTCACAGAATTGGAAAAAAAACTACCATACCTTTTTAAATTTATTAACGAGCTTATGGAAAAAAAACATTCAAAATTGCTGACTAATCGGACATATTCCAAACAACAGATTCTAATTTAGTATACATATTTCACGCATATTTCTCAACCAAACATAATTGAATCAACAAAACAAAAATTTAAAGTAAACCATCCTTCTAATAATCTAAAACGCTTCATATATATTGTTACACGATATTGTCAAATTCATAACTTCGAAAGCGTAATTCACAAAATTGGAAAAGAAAACTAACATACCTTTTTTATATTTACAAAACAAAAATTTAAAGTAAACCATTTTTCTAATAATCTAAAACACTTCACATATATTGTTACACGATATTGTCAAATTCATAACTTCGAAAACGTAATTCCCAAAATTGGAAAAAAAAACTAACATACTTTCTTATATTTAGTAAGTAGCTTATGGAAAAAAAAACATTCAAAATTTACGGACAATTTTCCAAATCTCAGCATTCTTCTAAGAACAAACTTTTCCGAATTCAAATAATACTCACATTTCAACATGATCTTTTAAAAAACATATTCGAAAAAAGTTAAAATCCACGGGCGCGGCGGAGCCCGCGCATAGTCCCCTAGTATATGGCAATGATAGATACTATCCCCAAGACTGAAGCTGCAAATATCGCGTCATCGACATGCACAAAACTAGGAAAATTCTTCCTCGATTCCAGCGAAGTTCTGATCATCACACATGGGCCTGAATGGTTGCGGCATCTCTCAAGGTCAAGGAGCATGCAGATAGTCACAAAGAAGAAGAAAAGCAAGCAGAATGGCACCACTTGTGCAGCACGAGCTTTTACACCTGCTTTGGCAAATTTGCCCTTCCATTTACAGTGTAAAACCACTCCAGTATTATGCTATATAATCCCATGAGAACCTGAACTAGAACCAAGGAGAAACACAAGCAACTGAAATGAGCTCCCTCGCCATGAAGTGCCTGCTCTTCACCTCGGCAATGGCCATCCTTAGCCTTTTTCCCATTACCGCTGTAGGCGCCGGCCTGAAGGTCGGGTTCTACAGCAAGAGCTGTCCATCAGCAGAGAACCTGGTGCAGCAGGCTGTGGCTGCTGCCGTCAAGAACAACAGTGGTATCGCCGCTGGCCTCATCCGGTTGCACTTCCACGACTGTTTCGTCAAAGTATGTACACTGTATTTTTTTTCCTTATACCTTCACTGTCAACATTAAGGAAAGCCTGAGTTCTAAGTTCATCCTAACAACCCGATAGGATTCCTTCTTTGGACCCACTAGTTAGAACTATAAAAGGTTGGTTTGAAATATGCCTGCAAACTTCGTGTGTTCAAAAAATGCCAGTGCAACATATCGACTTTACCCAGTTATAAATTCACTGATTATTACAGAAAAGTATCAGTTCTGCAGAATGCCACATGCAAGTGTAAGGCTACTCGGGAACTACTACTATTGTCACATACGTACCAATGTACTATAACCTACGACAAGGATAGTATATAAACACCTTTCTCATGGTAGGAAATATAATACCGTCCTTTTATTAACTAAGTACATAACATATGGCGACCGGGTAAGTATCACTTGAATTAGCTGCAACTGCAAGCTGATATTGTTTTGTATCGTCGACTAGTTTGGGCCGAAACCAAAGCACCTCCGTTGCATCCTGGAGGTATGAGTTATTGCTGGTCCTAGACATATATGGGTATGGATAGGTAGATCCTGAGCTGGAAAGTACAGTAACATCTGTATCTACTTTTAGCTAAAGCCATCACACACAGATAGGTGCGGACAAGGTGCAGCATCAATTAGCCATTTTTCTTTTGTTTTCCAGATGATGATTGTTTTGCATCAATAACATAAAGATCACTCACAGATTTGCTCTGTCCAACTCTTCAACAGACATGTGAACTTTGGTTAATGGCACACTTTCTACTTACAATCTTAGTTTGTACTATAATGAACTTGTGTTTAGCTGAATATCAGTAAGTTAAGCTCATGTGCAATTTTGATCAGTGAATACTTCTTTTGCTTATACCAAGAAACAAATGTGCATCACAGTATGTAGTCAACAAATATTTGCGAAGCGATGCACTGTTATGAAACAAAACTACTGTGTACCGACAGGGCTGCGACGGATCCGTCCTGATCGACTCAACCGCAAACAACACGGCTGAGAAAGACGCCATCCCCAACAAGCCCAGCCTCCGCGGGTTCGAAGTCATTGATGCGGCAAAGAAGGCCATCGAGGCCAAATGCCCCAAGACAGTATCATGCGCGGACATCCTTGCCTTCGCTGCCTGTGACAGCGTCGCGCTAGCAGGTAATGTTACTTACAAGGTGCCTGCCGGGCGCCGCGACGGCAGGGTATCCACTAACCAGAGCGCCCTCAACAACCTCCCCTCCCCGCTCTCAACGGCGTCCCAGCTGGTCGGCAACTTCACCCTCAAGAACCTCACAGCTGAGGACATGGTCGTCCTCTCTGGTGCCCACACCATAGGTGTCTCGCACTGCTCATCCTTTACCAACAGGCTATATGGCTTCAGCAACACCAGTCAGGTATAGCGGTGTCCAAAACTACAGCTAGATCTCGGACAATGGACGATTTTGGACAATTTTATTTGGACGTTATGGTATGCCATCTAGTATTTCTTACTGTAATGGTTATTCTACTTAAACAGGTTGATCCTACGATGAGCTCTGCCTACGCCTTCCTGCTAAAGAACATATGCCCTGCCAACAGCAGCCAGTTCTTCCCCAACACGACGAATGATATGGACATCATCACCCCGACGGTGCTCGACAACAAGTATTATGTGGGTCTGACAAACAACCTAGGCCTGTTCACGTCAGACCAGGCATTGCTAACAAACTCAACTCTCAAAGCATCAGTTGATGCATTTGTGAAGAGCGAGAAGACATGGAAGAGCAAGTTCGTCAAGTCCATGGTTAAGATGGGGGACATTGAGGTGCTAACGGGAACACAAGGAGAGATACGGCTCAGCTGCAGGGTCATAAACAAAGGGAGTACTGGTCTTGAGCTTAACAATGGCCCGGACTCTGGTGAAATAGCAACAAGCTAGTAGTTGCTGCGGACCAGGTCTCGAGTAACTCAATACACCCTAAGTTTAGGTCGTTGCTTTGACAAGAATAAAAAGAAAAGAAACATGAAAAACTGAAGAAAAAGAAAGGTTGTCCTGTTTTCTGTTTTGTTCCTTCTGCTACTTAGTGTTTGTTGTAATAATGCCAGATAAGAGGTATTTTAACAATGTTGTGCATAGGAATAGCATGTTGTGAATTTAAGCAGGGTGACAGTGGGCTATTGTGATTCTAATCCAGCCAAACAGATATTTCAATTAAGCCAGCACTTAACTTACATTTGAAGGAGTATCCAGACAAAACGGTTTTGTGCTTGATAACAAGAATAATTAGTTGAATAACAGGGGCCAAAAATATCTCTATATTGTTTCTTCTTGAACATTGTGCAGTAGAAAATGAAAATAATGCTTGTCTTTGGATCATTCCTCTTAAGTTTTCGCCAACAGTTTTTTTGCACATTACCCATCCAAAATGATTGATTCATGTCAACCTGACTTCAACAAAATTGCAAATCCATAGAAATATCCTATAACTTAGAGACCATTGATGTTAATTAGTATGGTATGGCAATAGCAAAAGGAGAGTAATAACAATGCCGACAATTCCAGATAATGCTATTTTAGTCATAGAACTCGAGAATTTGAGCACAAACATGTGCACCTAATGCTGAATTTTTTGTTATGACTGGGGTCCAAGTGTTTAGAACCTCTCTTTCTTCTTTAGTTTTGAGCCCTCTTCTTTACCATATCCAGTTTCCAGACATGGGTTCATTCGGGATCTTGAGAACTACTGTGAATCTGATAACGGCATTCATCACCATGTTTTCAGCTTTATTTTGGGAGCCCCTTTATATGGACCTCTTGAATCTAAGCTAGCAAATGGCAACTGAATTTGCATTTCAACCCTAAGATCTAACAGCAGTACTTAAACTAATGTTGGGAGCATTTTTCTTTCACAGAAGTAGCATTGAAATATAATCTGCCACAAAGGCTAAAGACCGAGTTATCTTTCGTATACTTCGTCGAGGCCCAAATGAGATATCACATTCACATTAAGAGGAAATTAGAATCACGGGCCACTAGGAATCTTTTAGGTACATGAGTAGGTGCTATAGCCGGTGTATATATATCAAAAGGATGACTATCATCTTAACAAAACATGAGCTAACGGAAAATAGTAGTTCAGTTTACTTCAGAAGATCTTCAAAGATTCCCATTGCAACCTTTTGGTATTCCTAGTAGACTCTTTACAACCATTTGCTGGGAAGGAGCAAACAAGACATGGACGTAGCACAGAAAGTTTCAATAAAAAACATTCCAAACAGCTGGGACTTGCCAATGAGAATAATAGTTATAACTGGAGGGCTGTAATCTTCCAGGGGGTTTACAAATGTGCACAATACCAAAGTTACTCAGTTTTTCATAACTAAAGATGGTGCAGCAAGTTGAATCAACATATGAATGCACACAGAAACCAAACAAGAACCAACATGAGGCATTTCATCAACAACAAAATAAACTGAAAGCACACTGAGAAGAACGAGAGAACTACTCACTCTCAGCTCACGGGTTTAAACCCTCACTCTCCAAATCATGCAGCGGGACTTTGAAGCTTGAACCAACGACGGAAACACAACGTTTAAGAAGAAAAGTGCAAGATGTTAAACAACACAGCCAGGACCAAGTCTTTTACACAGACACAGAACACACAGATCACTTGTAAAGAAAGCACAAGACACAACAACACGCACTACATAACACGATACTACAACTAGAGAAGCCAGAAGCTTACGCTACTACCACGCTAACATGTAGCTGCATAGCTCTAACAAACAGAACCCTAAGACACCAAGACAATCAGGGGTTGGCAGCACCATGAATGCCGACCACGCCACCGCCACCAGGTGTCAACGGCGATCCACCAATGCCAGGGAGGGAGCTAGAGCCCGGCATCCCGCCGAAGCCTACCTGCGGCGTGACGCCGTTTGGCCCTGGAAACACCCAGTTGACCGATGGGCCAGGGTAGAAGCCACCAAACCCAAAGACGTTCTGGGGATGGTAGGGCTTGGGCTCAGTTGCAGGAATGTCCCTGACACCATGGCAAGCAAGGGTGGCGGCGAGCAGGAGGCCAAGAACAAGGCTCGCACTGATGCTGCTACGTCTCTCCATTGTTGCTAGTTGCTACTGCTTTTGCTTGCCGACTTGTGGTTTTGCCAAGAACCAGTTGTCCAGCCCCCTCTTTTATAAGCAGCTGCATAGTGCACACTGTGCTTGATCGTTGTCTAACCTGTGTTTCTTTGGAGCAGGACCCACCTGCCAGTGAATGTAACTATGCCAGTGGCTCCAACGTACTATTTTGGCTAGGGTCAAACCAAAATACTCCATGGGGCCATACATGCTTACTCTGTTGGTGTACTTCTGGCTTAAATGAAGATCATAAAGCCAAGACTTGGCACATATCGAGGGCTTACTACATGTACACAACTACACATACGATGCTGGGTAAATAGTGGCCTGGGTGCACATATCGAGGGCTGCAAGGAGAGGAAGGGATGAGGCCTTCCACACCCCTTCCTCAACAGTAGCGAAGGGCGATTTTTCTGGACCCGACTGGTCGCCGCCACTCTCGCCGTCGCAGGGCGTGGGATCTCTCTCCCCCGTCCGCTCCGGCGGCGGGTGGGTGGGGGATCCCCGTCCTCTTCGTGTACATAGAGTAGGGGCAAACAGTTTCCTGCCGGCGGCGCTGAGGAGGCGGTGGTGCGGCTGGTGGTTTTGGTGGCGGCGACCCTCCCCTCCGGCGGTGGAGCTCCGTTGGCGCTCCGTCGAGTGGTGGCCGTCATGTTCCTGCTCGCGGATCTGCGGATCTGCGGTGTGGGGGCTCCCTTCTCCGGCGGCCGTGGTGCGGCGGCGCTGGGGATGCGATTCGGCTGAAGCTGGTCAAGATCTGCGGCTTCCGGCGGCTTCGTCGACGACGATGGCCGCGGCAAAGCGGCGTGGAAGAGCCGGGGGGACGCCTGCCCCGCTCGTTCATCGACTTGGGTTCCGCCGCGGCGCGGCGGACGTTCATGGCGACGTCTTTCAGGGGCTTAAATCTGCCCAGGCTCAGGCTAGGTGGTGGTGCCGGTCTTCGTCTTCCTCGCAGCCGGCGGTGCCGCGGATCTTCGATCTCGGTTCTAGCTCTGGATCTTCATCCTCTTCGTATTGCTCTTTTTCTGTTCTTGTTCTATGTACTGGGTACGTGGATTTGAGATGAATATACGGAAGTTTGGATGTGTCAAAAAAAAAAAAAAGGAGAGGAAGGGATGAGGCCTCAGACTGCAGTAAACGAGAGCATTCATATCAGCACCGTATCAGAGCGCAGGCTCCAATTTACTTCTCCTCAACACTACCCAACAACCCACATTTAAGCTACCATGAGCCATGTCAGGTAGGTCTGCAGCAAATATCAGAATTCAAGGCATCCTCAGCTTTGTGGCAGTAGTACAAGCCAATAGGAAATCGACAGGCAACACTGTAACATTTCTCCAATAAAGGACAGGTTTCAGAACAGATTTCAACTCAACAGAGAGGAGACGACTACAGTTCTAGCATTGGGATCTTTCGCAGTTACTATTACAGCTTGCAAGAGTGATCAAGACTCCAGTACAACAATGTACGCGATATATGCTGACAAATTTTTCTAGCGTTGATCAGGTTTGGTCAACAACAATTTGGACAGAGATCAGAAAATGCTAAGAATCTATACACATTATACAAAATTTCCTAGTGTTGATCAGGTTTGGTCAACAAGAATTTGAATAGATACCAACCAATGGTAAGAATCTATATGCATTAGCATTGCAACTCATTTTACACATTTCCTTGCTATGATGTGCCCAAAACTGAGCAAGCAAAAATTAGTGGAAGTAAAAAGTCTTTGAAAGGTACCAAACTAGAGCTACAGGCTTCGGCTTCACAAACAAAGTTAGGATGGCATTTTGGCTCCCGGTAGCATATTTCTCCCGAAACAAACAGTAAGAGTTTTTTTTTACATGGTACATGCATGTTTGTGTCTTTTACATGTCTGCAAAGTTACAGGAAGAAAAGACATTTGTAAAAAGCATATTTTAGAGCACCAATTTATTTTTCTATACAGGTCCAAAAATGTCTTTTTCCCGGAAATTTATGTGTGCACATAGGACATGGACAAGTACATATGTTAAAATTTTCAGATTTGTTTGACATTTGAAAATGCCCGTCTTTTTTTTTAGCCGGGAGCACATGCTCCCTGACTCCATTGTGAATTACCAACAACAAAGCTAGAAGGTGGTAATATATAGCGATGAGTTTATTGCAAGGGAAAAGATCAGACAAAGCTTGAAGCCTTTACTCAGCCATGAAATTTACAAGAGTACATTGCTTACATTGTATTCTGTAATCTGTAGTGAGTGGTGTGAATGGAAGTAAACGAAAAGTATGAGCAAGGCACCACTAAAAATTTAGAAAGGACAAAAGACACAACTAAAATACAAGAGAGAGACGATTACCACTACTGGAACCACCTAGTGGCAGATTTTGACAAAACCGTCTTCTGTTCCAACTACAAACAATCTTGACAAAGGAAGCACAGAAATAGTCGAAAGAACAGACATGTTCTTATATTTTACTCCTCTGTCAGCTGAATACAAGTTCTGAAGTACGAGCTGCTGATGTCCAATCTGCACGGAATTTATTTGACAGTATACCAACAGTTACTTCAGCAGGAACAGAGTGGACTTACAATTCATATCATATGTAAAAATCCAAAAGAAGTCTACACAGCTATTCCAAATAAGGTCAAGAGGAGAAAGTATATATACCTCACTTGTTGGTCTCGAAAGGGAGGTCAGTGCAATTTTATTTCTTGAAACTGATACCAAGTCTTGACCCCAAACAGAAAAGCTAAAGATGCCATCTGAATGGCTTCTGAAAATGTTTGACTGGGTTGATAGGTCCCTGTCGCATTTCCCATAAAAAATATTTAAGAAACTAAGAAAGTTCAAAGTGCGAACAAGATATAAGCAATATGATATACACATATTGTATAATCATCAAAATTAAATAGCACACTGCTTCTTCTGTGAGCTGTGAATTGAGTATGGTAATGGTAATATGATCTCATTCAATGTCACTACGGTCAAACATCTCAAGAACAATTTCGGAACAAAAATAGTACAATAAAATAGTGTAAACCCCTTTTCGTATACGATATTGCACTAATACAATATCCAGTCAAATAATACAATAAGGGATAAAGAACAGTGTCATACTAAAATAGGTAATGGAATCAATGAATTGTTGCATTCAAAGAACAATACCTTCTTAGATCCCAAATTCGAAGAGTCTTGTCAAGGGAGCTTGATACAATCAAGTGATCCTCTGGTGACGCCAACTTTGTGCGCAAATAGAAAATAAATCAATCAGATAGTAGAATAACTATTGCTCATGGTTTTGCCCTTATACTGGATAGCAGCCTAGTACGGGCATTGACATACCTTCGTAATGTGACCATCATGTGCTCGCCAAACTGCAATAATTTTTCCACTACGCTCATCGAGTAATCGACAATAACCAGAGCTTAGACCTGCTGCAATCCAGGATGATGAAGCAACTAGGCTTCCATTCCTCTGCTTGTCTGAGCCACACGAGCAAATAGCTGACACAAGTGATGAGAAAGAGATTTCCGCTGAATCACTCTTCCACAAATGCAGCTTCTGATCCCGAGAGATATCAATAAATCTGCATACTCGATTAATGTGCAATTCAACCATTAGTAGAAAAATTATTGGGTAGTGAGGTAGAAATAGGGTGCAATAACAGCAAGTTGCAAGTTGCAGCGAAAAAGAAATATGTTCTCAACTTGCATTGCTAATTCTACAACAAACACTAACTAACGTCTAACAGTGCTTAGAAGCTCACATAGCGAGCACCTGGTTAAGTGAAATAAATTTTCTCCCTACGTTGTTTCAGATGGACCTACCAAACATAGTCGAAATTGTGAACATACATACGCTAGTAGGTCTGATCACCCGCACATTTACCCCAGTAGAATAGCAGGAAGCATATTTCAATATATGCATAATGAAATGACCAAAACCAACAAACAGATGACAAAGGTATATACCTGATCGATCCATTTCCCATACCAGCAACAAGTTTATCTTCAGATGCCATGTAATGCATGGTCGTATACAAACTACCACGAAATGCGGTTGACAATATTCCACCTGAGAGCCCGTCCTGATTAAGCATGTTTGTCTGTTCGACAGATGCAGTTTGTAGCGGAAAGCTTGTTGATGATTCGGTATGAGCTGCTATGAGCTTTCCTGTCTGCCCATTCCAAATATGAATCGTGCCATCACAAGAAGCTACTTTTCCAGTAATTGACAGAATAGTGATTGAATTGACAACCTACGCACATAAAATATTAGACAATGAACTGCTGGAACATAAAGAAAAAGCGCTCTATCTAGGGGGTGGAATTAACTTAGAAAGAGTACATCGATGAGTTCAAACACAAAACAAAGGGAAGTGAGATCGAGCACTCCAATATATGATATTGAATATAATACAATAGAAAAGTTGCTACAAATCCACAACATTTACTGAAAGGACACTACACAAATGTATAGAGTGCATGTCTTCAATGCCAAGTGCTCAGATGTGATAAGCCTACCGAACATCATCAAGGCAGAGGCCAGATTGTAGGACCATACTGGGGCTGCCAAGGATGATAATCGAGCCGTCAGCATACTCTTACATTTGTATTTATACTTATCTTTCTATCAATGCATCAAAGACAGAAACTTTTTGTGTTCTCTCAAAATCTCATGTTTTGACGTTCTGTATAGCTTCAATTTTTTACAATAGAAATATTATGATGTCTTGCCATATTAATTAATGCTTAGTGCAGCAATGGTTGGCCAATTAGTTTGCTCAAACATTAACCTTTGATCTGTGGGTACGTTGAGTTTGAGTTGGCAACAAGGGAAATCAAAGTCATGTGCATTCCACGTTTTATTACCATACTTTTTTGGTTATTTATCCTCTCCAATTAGGCTATCACTAGTGCAAAATCAGGCCAGGACCTGACAATGATGTAACATCGAAGATATGCACGTTTGGAAATATAATTATTTGCTGTGTCCTCGAATACTTTTACAAGAATCAGGCCAGGACCTGACAATGATGTAACATCTAAGATATGCACGTTTGGAAATATAATTATTTGGTGTGTCCTCAAATACTTTTACAAGAATACCACATCTACAAAACCTTGGCATCGAAATAGAAAAATAGAAGATTTGACTACAAGATGGCAAAAGATTACAAAAGCTTCTTATAAATTTGAACACCTCGCTCTATTCTCTCCCCACTTTGCAAAATCTAACTCTATTGAAATTTGATTATGATTAACAGCTGTTCTGAACATGGGCAGACCCAAAGAAGGTTGAGTGGGATCCCAGGGCCCCACTCAAATTTCAATTTTTACTGGAGTAGTCTGATATCCCTCCACTAGTGTCCATTCAGCTTAGCTGTCCTCTCAGTGGTACTACACTGTAATCATCTACGGATTCATCACAACAGACATAACTATTAAACAATCAAAGCACCCTAATTCAGACAATAAGCTAAATATTAGTACAAGATGTGTACATACTACATTTAGCTCGAAATAAGAACCAAGAAGCAATAATAGGAAAGAAGAAAGACATATGCAGGGAGTGAGACAAACTGACCTCTTCATGCCCGTAATATCCAGATGTGCAATTCATGTTTGGCAACTCCCAACGCTGTATACTTCCTTTGAAACCAGGTCCAACTCCTCCAGTAAAAACTGTGCACTCATCATCATGGACTGCTAATGACCGCAGAGCCCCAGGGTGTGCACGGGCTGAGTAAAGGACTGAAGCCTTGATCTTCCATGGAAGTTCCTCCTTCAGACAGCTACTACGTCCAAGAAAATCAGGTGCCCCCCAACTACTGTCAGGACTAGGGAACCAAAACCACGGCTGATTTCCAGAAGTTGACGCAGACAACTTGTCACTAGATGTTCCATGCTCAAGCCTAGATCCGTGCTTGGAAGCTGCCACATTCCAACCACTTTTAGCGATTTCAGATTGAGACACGGACCACCCTGCCCCATTAAAAAGTTCTGTTGGAACGTCAGATGATGTATAGTTGCCAGGCTGAAACCTTTGATGTTTCATGTTTTCAGCACTTCTGGAACAGTCACTGAAAGGCTCCAACTGAAAAAAAAAACATGGCTGGTCAAAGAAGAAGGAAAATAGAAATCTCAATGGTCGATAGGAGCCAAAGCAGCCTTCATATACCTTCCAGTTGTGCAACTTTTGAAGAGATTGCTCCAATAAAAACCATGTAGAGCAGCATGCACGGAGCTTCTCTATTCCAACCAGTGATGCCAAGAAAGGATATAGAAAAAACCTACAATAATTAACTTTAGTGAGTAAATATATGAAGTGTGTAGTGTTACTTATATCGAACATTGAAATCACAGCGAAAAATATGTGTTTCTACTTACACGAGATCAAGTCTAGACTCCATTTTAATAGGTTCACTTTTGTTTCCTTCGGAGATTTTTAACCCTTTCGTAGGAAGGCTAACAGAAGAAGAGTCGTGTGCAAAGGCCAATTCAGCAAAAAGCTCTTTTAGATGCGGCAAAACATATATGACAGTATTATCTGGTCCAATTCGTAGACAAAGGTCAAGAAATGCAGTAGCTGCCACCTATAATTAATAGAAAGCAAATAAATTAACTTGGTCAAATGAATTGAAGGTGTGTTACTGGGAGAGAGAACTAGTACAAGAAAAATCATGTCACTTTGTCAGTGAAGAATTATTGCCTGAATCACACGAAGATCCAAATGAATCAGCATAAGAACCTTTATATGAAGACAGATTTGGTCCTGTAAATGTGGTCAAAGTAGGAGTGAATACACATATAAGGGTGACAACTGACAAGTATACAGTTCCATTTGTCATATATGCCGAATTTAAATGTAAGAATTTCATGGCCAGGCCATTCTCTATCCAAATTAATAACATTTTTCAATAAGGTGAAAGATGATTTACGTATCTCAGCTAACCTGACAAAATGATGTATTTGCATATCTGAATTCAACTTTATCGTTGGTGAGGCATCTTGTGCAAAAACTGTTAAAATTTGTAATGTGTTGATTTCTTACTGTAATTTTCTTTTTACATCATACTGAGTTGTATAGTTCCTAGAAAATATATCGATGGATAGCAGTTGTAACTGAGATATGATTATTGGTGTCTAATGGACACCAAAATACTCCCTCTGTTCGGATTTAGTCTACATTTTGGAAAAAATCAGACAAATTAGGCTAGCATTTATTAGTACTAATTTTACACACCCCACCATGCATCACAATTTGGTCTCACAAAAAACAAAGCACCCATTGCTTAAACCAAGCTTAATTAATGCAATCCATGCATGGAAAAAGCAAACCGGTGCATGCATGGTGTGTGAACTCTCTCCCTCTTAATTACCGAAGTGGGACCCACCCAGGATGTAGACTAATTCGAACAAATTTTGGACCCAGGATGTAGACTAAATCCGAACGGAGGGAGTAGTGCATAAAGTAGAGTGATATCTGAATTCAATTTGTGCTCACTACTGAAAATAAAGATTTCAATATAGCACAGCTCCAGAACTCAGCATATATCCATTTTCACCAAAGATTTATATTTATTCACCAAACTTAATTGTTTCCGCCAAGATACCTGAAGAAGCTCCCTGAGAACTGCCTTAACTGGAAGAACTGATACAAGGCCTTCCAAAGCAGATAAGCCATCAATCAGAGCAAAAGAGTTCCAACTATGCTGTGGTTCTGGCTTAATCACCTTGGAGGAGTCGATACATAAAAGTATAACATTCCTAAGCAAGGGGAGAATTTGCTTGACAATAAAACTTTCTCCAAGAAGTCCACCTATGAAGAATAAGGTCAAGCACTGACCAAATAACAAAACCACAAGGAGACAGTGTTAACTGTGATACCTATCCTGACCAAAGTTTCAATTCCATCAGCACATAAACCTTTGCCGAAACAGTGGATTAGTGGTAAAACTGTCTGCATAAAGTGAACACGTTAATCAGTACGGATGGTATCAGTGCAGTACACAAACAGAATGTGTTCGATTAAGACTTACCTGATGAACTGTTATTGGTATTCCTAGTTCCTCACTTGAACCGATCAAAACAATGGACGCAGCAGATGCAGTTATCTTGTTCGGTGAATTGTATAAGTTTGCTATGACCAAGGGATGTACCTTCTCAATATAAGTCTGTTTTCCCAATTTTTTCCATAGCTCTCGAACAAAAGAATCTTGAAGGAGAGAAACCTTCAGATGTGAGTATTCCGGTGCCTGTAGCAACAACATGCAGAAATGACTTGTCAGAACAAAGGCCCATTATATCCCAAAGACCAGAACCTTGAAATGAAAGAAAACTACAGGAGAATGTTTTCCCACTGATGTCTTAACCGGCCTGTATGATCTTCTGAATGATGGGCAGAATAAGTTCCTTTGTTGCTTGGACACTCAAGCACTTCAAAAATTCTTTAAGCAGAGATAAGCCAGACTCGGTGTCAACATCCGATAGAGATGATGAAACAAAAGGTAGACAGTAAGGTGCGCACACTTTAGCAGCATATTTTCCCATGGCTTTAAGTGCTCCCTCACTTGCAAGCTTAGCAACATACTTCAGGCGATCTCCAGGTGTACATAGAAGTTGAAGTGGAGCAAGAAACATGTACGCCGATCGAACTGATGGAGGAAAATATGGTGACTCAAGAAGTTGCTTTGATGATGGCCTCCTGAAAGAGATCACAAAAATAAAAGAAAATCAGTTTCTTCTTGTAAATTTAAGAAAACACATCACCAATTTGATAAGGTGTTAAAGTGCATATATAAACAGCAGATATAATTAGTTAAGTTACCTTTTCCATTCCCTTTGGATGCATGACTCAACAATCACAGCGACATGAACAGGCAATTCATGGAGTGCTCCTGGCAGCATGCCAGTTTCTTTATATGCAGCTAGCAAGGAAGCATCAAAAAGTGGTCTGCTCAGATAGATTTCCGCTAACATGCACCCTATAGAAAATATATCATTTGCATGATGCTCAGTAACTGAATAAGACATTTGCTTCCAGCGCAACAGCTCTTGATAGCCCATAGGAGAACTATCATGGACTCGAAGCAATCAAGATAGGAGCCAAAAACAAAATCAGGCACCACTGATAATACACTATCAGGTTGCGATGTCTCCTGGTCTGGAAATTTGCTCTTGGGATATTTGACTGACGAGCAACAACTAGCAGAAGTGTCAGCATAACTGTATATTGGGTTCAAATGATGTTCGAGCTCCATAAATAATGTTGCTTGTTCAAACTCTTCCAAATAGTCAGCTTGTGAAAGCATATTTGGAGGATTACAGCCATTTAACATTACATCAGTAGTTGAGTTGCTTCCTTTTCCTTGGCATCTTGCACAAGATTGCACTTTATTGTGGTAGGCTGAGTGAGGTGTGCTAATAAAACGCTTAGGATGTGGCTTCGTAAAAAGCTGCCGTCGTCCAATTGATTTAGGCCTTGATGGATCACTAGGAGGCAACATGACATTCTTGGCTTCAATAGATGCTTCCCCAGCAAGTTTATAGCCAAAGGTTATATCAATCCAATGATGCAATTGTTGTGAGACTCGATCACTCTCTAAGGCATCCCTGTGAAGACAAATAAATTCCTCTGAAGATGTCACCCAGGAAGGCAAAGCCAAATCACTCATTTCAGAATGAAGAGAGACAAAAATCCAAGGATCGCTATAGAAGTCTGGGATACATTCATCAGGAGTCCATTGATAAAGTCTTTGCATATTAGATGGGTATTCGTTCGGCTCATAGACAGAGCGGACAGCTGACCTCAAGATGGTCTTCGATAGTCTTCTTGCTTTGTAACTGCAAACTGCTAGCTCTGAGAGACACTCATCAGAAACATGATGTGGAACATCAGATGAGGAGTAAGTAAAATCCAATTGTTCATCACCTTTTGCCAGCCGCCATTTACTTTTGGTGAGGTCTCTCCAACCAATATCAGAATTTTCATCAGGCCTCACTGTGAAATCTATTACCCAAGGCATCACAGGATGAAAAGCTGGATCACCCCATCTTCTACCAGCTAACTTGTTCAAGACAAGAAGGTACTCATAATTGCTCAACTCACCCGCCCACCATCGCTTAAAGTGGGACGACCAATCTAAGGTGATGGCAAATTGACACTAGCATAAATGGATCTCGATGAACAATCCTCCGCAGCACAGCATGAATTAGGTGTTGAACCTTCAAGTCCCGAAAACCCCAGTTCTGTTTAACATGCCAGATATCACTTATGCTCAGATAAGGCCATAGAGAATCTGACATCAAGATGGTTGATGGTTTCAGATTGCCATGATGAACTCCGAAATCATGAAGATATGTCATCGCAGATATTATCTGGTAGATGAAAAATCTGATATGCCAATCTGAGCACAATGTTTCTGGACTGTAGTGCATAATGTTTTCCAAAGTGTACGGAGCCTTTGGTTGCAACATGTACCAACAATCAGATGATTCTACAACACCTAACACAGGTAAGATGTTCGGGTGCCTCACAAGTCCAGAAGGATGTATATCATCGTATGCTGAAAATCCAACAAAACTGAGGAAATCTAAACCAGCTGATCCACTAATTTTGTTTCCACACAACATATTTAGTGAATTAATCACATTCTGTTCAATGGAAAGATTCATATAGCTTGCCATAAGATCTCTAAATTCTGAAGTGCAGACTCTGCCCACATAATAAACAGGAGTTAACTTGATAATTGTGTTTATGATTAGTTGCTGACTGTCGGAGCTTGAAGAACTTTGAAGATCTTCAGTATATTCAATCCCAGGAGAGGAATCTACTTGCGCAGCACACTGGTTATCATCAGAACATACGATTTGTTGCTCCAATGTATTGTTCTCACTACCAGGAAGAATAATGTGGAGAATATTATATGTTGGATATGGAAGCCTTTTGGAGATGGCGATAATATACTTGATAAGAAACTTTACCATTTTTTAATATCCACAGATGTCTTGCCACCATTTAGTACCACCAATACAAAATAACCACCGGTCTTCTGGCTGCAAGAAATAATTGTCGCTTTTAATAAATAAATAAATAAGAAAGAAAGAGGAAATTAAACGACAGAAAAAAAATAGAGATCAGTGAGCTTTGAATGCACTTCCTCTGATAAACACGAACTGCATGGAGGTGCTAATGGTTAATTTTCTGTAGCTATTGTTTTGTTTGCGAATGTTTACTGGTAATTAACATACATGATTAAATTATGATATTGTACACATGATTGAGTTGGCTAGTTCAGCAGCAGCTTTCCATTGAGCATAATTTCTCATAATTCTTGTTTCCAGAACTAAATGCCTGCCAACACTGTTCAAAACTTGGTTCTGTAATACAAAAATCCAAACTAATACTATTCCGTGTATCTAGCTAAAATCTCAACATCTCCTCCTACCAAATCCACATTCTAAGACTAAAACGTTCACAGCAGCTTTGATTGTATCAAAAGTAAAACTACTACAGTTCAATAACTGACTAGTTACTAACACACATTACATAAAAACGTATAGAAGTATGTTTTCGTTAATCTCTCAATCTAAGTTTTGTTTCTATAGCAAGTTTAATAAGATCTACAATCTGAACTTGTAACATGATTAGTATCCAAATCAAATGAACAGATATGAAAGTAAAGCAAGAATGCCTAATCGTACCTGCCAATACATTGCTCGGGTCCATCAGATGCTATCTGCGGTGAAGAGAGCAAGAATTATGCTTAGCTACAATAACTAGCTCTTCTACAAGCTTTTACATGGACAAGGCTTTTAACATGCGTCTCGAAAATAAACTAAAAATACACAGATAGTAGGTGTTATTGAATGCGAAGAGCAAAATCTGTATCGAAAAGAGGACGTAGCTTGAATTGGATGCGGGGACCATCTATCTATCCAGAAGAGTATCCAGAGATGAGGAGATAGAGCGAGGGACGGACCTGGACGACAGCGGAGGAGGCGAAGGGGAGAGGGGAGTCGGAGAGACCGTGGACGAAGGAGAGTCCGGAGCCGGCGAGGTCGGATCGGACGCGCCGCTCCAAGCACTCCAGGCACATGGCCGCCGCCTCCGGCGAGCGAGCCATCGCCGCCGGCGAGGCCTTCTTGGATCGAGGGAGAACTGGGTAATCTCTTCGCCGTACTTAGGACGAACAGGAGCGACCGGGGGCGGAACAGTGTCTTCCTTCTGGACTCTGGTCGAGGGCCTCTCGCAGGGTAGCCGGCGGCGGCTGGACAGCGGACACCAGCTTCTGCGTGAGCAAGGGAAGAGGCGGGTGCCCCGTTCCTGCGTGTGAGTCAAACCGTCAGCTTCTTCAGAACTTCCAGTTTTCTCCCCGAGAAAACGTAAAATGCTTTTGATAGAAAATACTTCCTGCATGTATAAGATTTTTAACTTTTTTCTGATTCAAAAGAACAGATTCACTCAATTCAGTCCGTACATAGTTCATATTAAAATATCTAAAACATTTTGTAATTTGGAACGGAGGGAGTAGAAGAGTTGAAATACACTCCCAGACGCATATTCACGTTGTTAACTGAACTTCACGATGTTTTTTTTTTGCGTAAAAGATCTGATGATATTGCCACAAAGTCTTTACGGAAAGATCTAGAAAACAAAGAAAATTACAACTAGGCCCTCAGGATCCCGATGACGAAGGCAGAACGCAGCACATAACGCCGGCGCGCCGCCGCCACTCCATCGCTGACGCCTTGGACTAGATGGAGCCCCTCCACGGCCGGGAAGTCGACGAAGCTTAGCTCCTAAGAGCCTCCATCCTGCGCCGCCACCGCCATCACCTTGTAGCAGATCATCAACATCTTCTTTATTCTCTACACCTGGCGCCGCCGTCCCGCGGTCACCGGCGAGGGATTGGCGCGCTCGGCAACTCCGAAGAGCTGGAAGCACGCGGAGGACAGCAGATCGACGACCGAACTCCACTGGAGCCGCGCCGACGAAGAAGGGGACCGCCGTCCTCGCAAACCACAACAGCGCCGCCGCCACCTCCACAGCGCCGCTGACCGAAGCCCTACGAGGTCCTACGCTATATACACGCCGGATCCGGGGATTCCCCGTCCTCCCGCCGCCGGAGCGGCCGTCGGAGGGCGAAGAATCCGCCGGATCGGCGGCGGCAAGGTGGATCGCACGGGGCGGACGCAAAAATCGCTCCTTTCTACTGTGGACGGGGAAAGGGGAAGGTCCAAGGTCCTTCTATCGAACTTCACCATGTTAACAAAAGGTGAACATCAGAGGCATAAGATCATTCATGAAAGCGAGGGGAGGAGACATTACGAGAGCAGTGGAGTCGCTGCCATGTGCCATCGTTGGTGTAGACAAAATTCGTAGAGGTAGTCGAAGTAGAGAAAAAAAAAAGGTCCTAGTTGGTCCCTTGACGACCCGAATCCCGTCCGATCTCCGGCGTCAATGATGGGACAAATGCTGGGTAGTCCCAGTAGGCTTATACGGAGTATATATTCAAGGATGAAGTCAAACGGTGAAAACTCAAAAAAGTTAGGAAGCTTATGACTAGAGCGGAGAGGTGGCACTGACGATGGGACAATTACTGGGTAGGCTCATCGGGCTTATTCAAGGATTAAGTCAGACAGTGAAAACTAAAGAATCTCAGAAAACCAAGGACTATAGCAAAAAGGCCACACTGAACCGACTGGCGCATGTGGCTCGACTAGGAGATGCCGACTCCACTAGAAGTGGAACAGGTAGCCTCGTGAAACATCGGAGATAGAAGACCACCCGTTTCAACACGCAATGAAGACGGGTGTTACCAAGCAATCAAATGTAGTGTTACTAGCCGGCGCCATTAGGGATTAATTTCCCATTATCGGTGTGATAGTGGAATATTGCCGCACATTATCACATCGATCATTTGTAACACGGCCATGCCACTATATAAGACATGTCTTTCATTCACCAAGAGAAAAGAATCATTCGAGACAAGTTCCACAAGAGAAATACACAAAGTAGGAGTGGGTCTTTACTGCTACATAGATGGGCCAAAGCTGGGTAAATCTCTCGTGCAATCTCATTCCTAGACATCCACATCTACTTCCCTCAAACCATATACAACATCGACGACAACTCGACAAGCCTTATGATTACCATGCGATGGTAGTCCATTTTGTGAAGAACTTTTGTTAAAAAAATTGTGGTATTGCATGTTTATGATTTTCCTTAAAACTAGTATACTAAAAAGGAAGATTTGTGTGATATTCCCCTTTTTGAATTTATCTCATTTAAGTGATTTCTCTATAAAAAATGTGCCAAACTCATCAGTATGACCATTCATAACTAGGGGGTGAATTCATCAAAAAAAAATTGTAGTTCATATTTAAGTTACTTTCGATGAATGCCATAGTACCATTACATGATATTTCCCTAATTTTAGGGTCAAACTATAACCAATTGTAGTTCAAATTTGAGTTACTTTCGATGAATGTCATTAAACTCATTTAATCAATGGAATATAGCTAGGAATTTTAAAAATTCAAAATATTCATGGATTGTGCCTCCAATATGGTATACTCTATGTGAAATTACAGAAGACTAATCTACAATCTTATTTGTGATACCTACTTCACAAAAATCACATTTTTGGCGCTGAAAAATTGAAAACAACTTCTAAAAAATGTTGAAATCTAACTTTGGCAATCTTTTTTACAATAAAACCCATATTTGTGCCGATTTTGGTGATGATATAATTAACTTAGACATGGATCTGGCCATGACTATGGTCATTTGACTTGAAAGTCGTGAATCTTCATACTTGGTAATCCTTTTGTGATGAAAAATTGTGGTATTTCAAGTTTATGATTTTCCTTAAAACTAGTAAACGAAAAAAGGAACTTGTGCGCAAGTGTTCCCTTTTTTTCATAAAACCAAACTATAACACATTTTTAGTTTTTACTTTCGATAAATCACATTAAACTAATTTAATCAATATATAGCTAAATAGTTCAAAATATCAAGATATTCAGGGATTGTGCCTCCAATACGATATACTCTGTGGGAAAATTGCAATAGTTCAATTTCAAATCTTATATGTGGTACCTATTTCATTGAAACAAAAAAATTGCAAAAATATCTTGTAATCTCACTTTGGCAATCTTATTTTCAATGTTGAAACCCACGTTTGTGTCAATTTTGGTGATGATATCATTAACTTAGACATGGATATGGCCATGATTATGATCATTTGGCTTGGAAGTCATGAATTTTCATACATGGTAGCCCTTTTGCGCAAGTTTTCCAAATTTTCACTTTTTTCTCATTTTTTTTATGATTGTTTGAGATTGCAGGATTGAACATTCATGGCAACGAGTCGAATATTTTAAATTTCTTCGAGGCTACTACATGGGAATCATGCTAGTGTAACATAGAATATTTTTTCCAAATTTTCTGACCAAACTATCCGTAAATAGTTACTTTTCGAAAATAGACCGAAACTCAGAAAAATAAGATACTCCCTCCGATCTATAATATCTACTACGGTAGTACGTTTTCCACGACAGTTATTCCGGATCGGAGGTAGTATCTAAAATTCGTCACATCTGGGAAATAGTCAAATTGTAACAAAGTTGCGTCGTGTCGGGCTTTGGGAACCGGCCCATGGCCCCACACTCTCTATCAACGTTCCATCTCTTGCTAGTACTCCTACTTCACTACCGGTGCTCCTTTTCTCGACTATAACTATAGCATATTCTCACACCCACCCCCTCCCTCTCTCTCTCTCACCTAGTAATTGCTACGATGAGCTAGATACAATCTTTTGTTGATGGATTCATTGCGACAAGAGAAGACTCTGTGAAGATCGAGTGGATCCGAGATGAGTTTGTCGGATTCAATCGGCAGCTAGCAGCTGTCGAGAATTAGTACTTCGCCGTCTGCGCCAAAACTTCGTCGGAGGTGGAGTAGGGATCGTCTTCGGTTCTGTTTCGAAGTTGCAGGTGGGGGCTTCGATTCCACCAGCCGCGCGGAAATCCTCGCCGACGGCAGAAATGTCGTTGAAACGTCCGTCGTCGTTTGTGTGTTGCCAACCGGGCCCTCGCTCAATTGTTCATTGTCGTTCGCATGTGTGTCGGCAGCACCCTCGCTCAACCGTCCGTCACCATTTGTGTGTCAATCGACCGTGATAAAATCCTCATCGGCCACAGTGCTATCGCTCCAGGCCTACATCCTCTATCGTCGGATTCATTTGGGACAAATCCTTGTGCGGCGCTGGACATTTCCACACCCTTCTTGTTGGACATTATCGGTCGCTTCTTGAACTCAATTGGCCGCGCCAAAACCCTTATCGGCCGTTCCCCTTTATCAGTGGCCGTTGGTGCTTCTTGGGCACATATGGCCGGTTGTTCATCGGTGGCGCCCAGTCCATATGATCATTCTAACGACCCCTTCGCAAGTTATTCCTCCCCCAAATACAAAAGATGTTAGATTTGGATGATAGGGGTTTTAACCCAAATCCGATCGTGCATGTAGTAACATTTTTGCAATGTCTACTTTATGTGTGTTGATATTGTTTAGTTAGTGGCAATTTATAAGATGCATTTTGCTGTTTGAAAATTTGGATTATGTAATTTGATGTTTAGGTAATTTTGATCATGCATTCTGATGCATTGTCTAGGAAATTTCGAAATCACGGTTGCACTACGTTGTTTAGAAAATTTAGATGATGCAAATTGTTATTTGGAAATTTTGGATGATGCAATTTGTTGTTTAGAAATTTTTGATAATGCATTGTACATTTTAGATAATTTTTCTGATGAATTGTCTACCCGGTTAGATAATTTTGACAATGTAGTGTATTGGTTATAAATTTTTTATGGTGCCATTTTGTTGTCTTATAATTTGGATGATGCATTGTGTTGTTTATATAACTTAGATGATGCATTTTGGTTGTTTGGTAATTATAAGATGTTGCATTGTGCATTTGTGTTGTTTAGGTAATACCGATGATCATTTGTGTTGTAGAGGTAAAAAGGATGGTGCTATGTGCATTGGTATATATGGTCATGCAGTGCATTGGTATTGGTACATGAAACAAATTGTTAATTACAATGCCAAGGTCTGATGGAATGGTAATTTTCATATAGGACGACTCGTCTCTCACGGAGAAATTCGACTACAATTTCAATGGGCCGGCTCCAGCGGGCTACGAAGATTCCCTTCCAGTTATCCTAAGGTAGGTGAAGGTGTCGGGCAGAGATGAGGCCTTGGTAAGGACAAAAGCTAGTGCCAGAACGGTAGCTAATAGTACAAGCCGAAACGCCGCCCTTGCAGGGTCAACCACTACAACGCCAAGATTCATTCTAAGAGATTTTACGTCTAGTTGAACAATGATGAGTTGTATATGCTTGTAATCTCGAATGAGTTCAGGTCTTATGCCAAGAGACGCCCAACCCAGCTAGCTAGTGGTGATCTAGAGCAATACGAAATGCGAGTGGCTTGTCCATGACTCCATGTCAACCAAACAACCAAAGAGACCCCTACCCAGCTAGCTAGTGGTGATCTAGAGCAATACGAAATGCGAGTGGCTTGTCCATGACTCCATGTCAAACCCTAGAAAGATGAGGTCGTCATCGACAAAGGGTGGAAAGCCTTTGCTAAATTCCACAAGTTAAAGGTCAGTGAATTCATGATGCTCAAGGTCATGGATACTTGATCATCGAGAGTGAGCACCGAGTTCCAGAGAATGATTATCCACCAGGGTCTCTTGCCATTGGCGATGGAGTTTGCTACGAAAACAGTGATGAATTTGTTCATCACCAACCACAAAATAATCTAGTAGAGCATTTGTAGATGCTAAATGGAAACGCCACGATCAGTTGAAATTCATTTTATTTGAATTGTACAAATTATTTTATTTCTTCATCACTGTAAAACTAATTTCTATATGTTGAAAAATTTATTGAATATACAAATGTTTATATATTTGTATTTGGCATGAAAAATAACTATTGGGATGACCATATTGGGGTTGCCGCTGGGAGGAGGCACCCAGCGTACAGAGGTTTTATATGGGGACGCGAGTCAGGATGCTCGAAGGGACATCGGTGCAGTGCAGCTTAGCCAAACGAGATGAGAACTTCGTAGTGACGAAAGTAAGAACGCAAGTTCAACGGCTCACCCATTTTACTACTCCCTCGATCCATATTAGTGGGCATAGCTTTATCTAAATTCATATGTATCTAGTTAAGTATTTAGACTAGATACATGTGTATCTAGACAAAGTTGTACCCACTAATATGGATCGGAGGGAGTACCAAATTTCTCATTCTAGATTGGCATGCAATTGGTATACAGAATTGCCGCATAATCAAGTTGCATCAAAGCATTCAGGACATAGTGGCAAAGTCTGCCTGTAGATTTTAAAAGGACTAATTCCGACAGCACAAACAGTCGCAGTACTTGCACATAATTATTTGCACAATGCAGCATAACAAACCAGGTACAAAACAAACAGTCGTAGCATTTCACAACCAGCTTCATATGCTTGATAGGTCATCAAGAAATCATTTCACATGTAATCTGACCAGGATCATCATGGTAATGTTAAACAACCAATGCATGTTGGGAAGGTTGACAATAAAGCTCGACAGAAAGTTAAAACACCATATGTTTGCAATCAATAATAATTCACAAATGACAAAAAATATGAAATCACATCGGCATGACATGACGAATTAACCCAAACATAAGTCAGTTTCAACCTTGTATAGTGATTATCCAACTGAATGTTATGCTAACTAACAGGCTGAATGTTATGATTTGCAGAACAATCATATCACGCAAAATTGCACATAGCTGGTGCATATCTGCCACGCTCTGAAACTAAACTACACAACATATTTCGCAATGGCAAAAGAACATAGGCCTATCTCGCGCCCAAACGTCATACTAAATCACAACATCAAGATGACTAACCGAAAACCACCTTACATACTAGTAAGCTTCATATAGCACAACGCCTAGGTAATCAACTCATCATCTATCAAATATAAGATGCCAGGGTCACACCAATATAAGAATAAAACAGGACGAATAACTCAAAACATAATTCGAATTCAACAGCACTTGATAATATCCATCACGACACGATATCAAAACGAAAAGGTAGCACACCAGTGAAGGTGCAGGTGTTCTGTTCCAAAATTCTACATCAACACGACAGACAGACAGAAATTGACAGCTAACGAAAACTTTCCTTTTTCCTTCTTCCCCGAAGAAGATAGCGAAGCAGCCTACGCCTTCTGGTTGTAGACGTAGGTGAGGCCGCACTTACCGCAGTAGTGGCGGTCGAAGTGGTTGGCCATGAAGGTGCCGGCGCCGCACTCGGCGTTGGGGCACTCCTTGCGGAGGCGGGTCACCTTGCCGGTGGAGTCGTCGACCTTGTAGAACTGCAGCAGGGCGAGCTTGACCTTCTTGTGCTTGTGCTTTTGCTTCTTGGGCTTGGTGTAGGTCTTCTTCTTGCGCTTCTTGGCACCTCCCCTGAGACGGAGCACCAGGTGCAGCGTCGACTCCTTCTGGATATTGTAGTCGGCGAGGGTGCGGCCGTCCTCGAGCTGCTTGCCGGCGAAGATGAGGCGCTGCTGGTCCGGGGGGATGCCCTCCTTGTCCTGGATCTTGGCCTTCACGTTGTCGATGGTGTCCGAGGACTCCACCTCCAAGGTGATGGTCTTCCCCGTCAGGGTCTTCACGAAGATCTGCATCTTGGCCGGCGGCCGCGGCAGCGGCGGCCTACCTACCTGGGGAAAGGGTGGTGGTTCACGGTGGCGGCGGGGTGGAGGCGGGTAGGGTTTAGGTGATGGAGAGAGAGGTGATACTTATATAGGTGGAGTGAGGTGGCTGCGCCGTTCGATTTCGTTGGATTTTGATCGGACGGACTGAATGGGCCTGTATGTAGTTCTTGGGCTTATAGGCTTTTTAGTTGGGCCGCTTGCAATTTACTTTCTTGTTATTTGTTCTCTCTCATTACGCCGACGCCTTCCTCCAGTTCCGCCGCCGAGCCGGAGCCAGCGCCAACTACCGCCGCCGCAGCAGCGCCGGCAAGGTCTCTGGAGACCACGTTCAGGATGGCGTCCAGCAGTTCCGCTAGCGAGGCGGGCGGTTCAGGTACGGAATTCCAGGCAACAAGGCCGAATCTTGGACACCGTGTTAGGCTTTTCTTCCTTAGAGGGCGATTGAAATCAACGATAGAGTAGCGTGGTCTTTGTGTGCTTCCTGTTCACCTTTCGTGTTTCAGATCTAGATTATTGTCACTGCCTATAAGGTTTCGTCTCTAGTTCGAAAGATGCATCTGTCAACTGTGGCGCATTGGATAATGTACCCGCGAGCATTTGAAAAGTGCAATTTTATCATCGCGAGAAGAAACTGGTTGTGCAACCATTCGTGCTGGATTCTGAAGATTCAAATACTAGTAGCACATTACATCCCAATTTGGCAATTTCCTACTACTAATCTTACTTTCGGTACTTGAACTAGGATGCAGATAGAGGAAAAGGTTCTACGATACTTTTACAGTTTTGCTAAGTCAATATGGAAAACAGATTTTGATTATTGGCTGATTGACGAGTGAGAGGATAGCTTAATAGCAGTGTCTAGAGCTTATGAATATTTTGGGAGGTGCACTCACAGTGTCTGTTTTCATCTCCCTCCCTCCCCCCCCCCCCGGTAACTTTCTCTCTCCACAGACCAGCACCATCCCAGCCGGTCAACCCCCTCCCTCTCCCCAGAAATGCCACTGCCATCCACCAAATCTGCAACCTCTCATATTTCATACCCATACACCTCCGAACCATCATCCCCAACCATGAATGACGGCCAGCAGCTACAACCATGCCAGCCCTCAGAACCACAGCTATTGTAGGACGTAGGTGCCCTCTAATGCTGCTTCGTTGAATTGAGGAGCACTTTAAACGTGTTGAGTATATTTCTGAATAATGGTTGTACTTTTGTCATATTTCAAACCAAATGTGTATCTGTTTGTGGGCACTACTCTGATATTGGCATATACTCAATATGAATTGAAAGCATGCTGCAAAGATTGAACAAAAGAAAGTATAACTTCTGTTAAAATATTCAGCATTTTGTGATCCGGTGAAACTAAAGTTTAATCAGATCACATACAATATTGTAAGCATGGACCTTCTTTAACAGCCAGCAGTTATGTACTAAAGTAATTCTCATCTAGCTTATGTCAATGCCAGGGTCCAAAGCTATGGTTGCAGATGAAACACTGCCAGCTTCTGGAAATGCTGATAACTCAGAGCAACAGCTTCGTGATACTGGTGTGTACTATTAATTCATCTCCATGCTTGATTTTCTCTTCTCTGAGTTGCAAAATAAAGTTTGTGATTCTGCACACACTGATCAGAATCGACCCCTTCAGATATATGCGTCAGATTTCGAGAATATGAAACTGTTATGTGTATGATTATATGGTTTATAGTCTGATGGAGTTGTTATCCATGATGTTTCCTTTTGGTTATATTAGTTCTTTTTTCTACTTGATATTACGTAATAACTAATAAGTAGTAACCAGTAACCACTAACCAATTGGCTGGAATTTTTCCTCGTCTCACACTCCCTCTGTTCGTGACATGGACATTGTATCCGATATGCAACTTTGACCATTATTTGTCATATGAATGTGCTAGTAAAACTTGATGACTATATGATTTTATTAAAATATTTTCATGAAAATCTGATTGTACTAATTTCACTTTCACATGACCAAACTAAATAATATTTTCTATATAATACGAGGCTAAGTTAGAGAAGTAAGACTGCACACATTCTAGGACGTCATCCATTTTTGGATGGAGGTAGTATTCTCGTACTACCTCCGATCCGATTTAATGGGCGTGAAGAATGAACTACACTAGTACAAAGCTTGTACACGCCTGCGACCATTAAAACGGGTCGGAGGGAGTATTAATAACTGGACCCTTAATTTGTTCAGACAAGCTGACATTGATGTGAGGACACCATTCAAAGAGATGAACTATTTTTGTGTCAATATTGTTACTGTGAACATGAACTTGTGTAGGCCACCTGGTTCTAAGAATTGAACTTATGATATGTGAATGAAAAGTTCTCCACTGCATGGTCTGTGTTGAGCTTTTCACAGCATAGTGTAACATCTTATGCCTGTTTGGTACTTATGCATATTTTGTTATTTTTATACGACAAATGCTTCTGTAGATGTAAGCACATGGGTGAAGCTTCATTTTTTGGCAGACACAGAATCACGGTTGGAAGATGTTTGGAAGAAAATGAACAGCGGTTTGCCTGCGAAGATGCCCAAACCTGCGATGAATAAACTCAATACATCAGCAAAAGAAAAGAAAAGTAAGGTGACAAATGTGAGTAATCTTTGTCGTATTGACTGTATTGCCAAGCTGATGCTCAAATGTTATGTTACTATTATTGGTAGTCTTATACCTATTTATTTTATTTTATTTTGAAAATTTCTTTTAGAATTGGATGAGTGTTCTGGGCATTTCACCAAGTAAGGCTTCTACAAATGCTCAAGTCCCAAAAAATGGGCAACAACAGACAGAACATGAAACAAGTGAGGATGCAAAAAAACTTGCGGCAAATGCTCTTGCAGCTGTCAGAGACGCCGCTGCCGCTGCATCTGGAAGAGGGAAAGTGGAGGTAAATATTTGTTCAAGTAGATCTTTCAGCTAATTATTTGTTCTGGCACGTAGCAAATATTTAGCTGCTGTTTTTCTTACATTGTTGCTTATTATTCTGTGTTCATTCCAGTAGAGTAGTTTAAGGCCAAATGGCATAGTAGTCTGGAATACCACGGATAATTGTGCATACAGATGACAAACTTGTGATACTTTGTGCATCTAAAAAGAATCATGTGATATTGCTAATATTCTAGTTTTGTATGATCCCAACAGATAACTGAGGTAAGGGACTTTGCGGGCAAGGATATTGAGATCAAGAAACTTGTAGATGCGGATTCAAAGGAAGCGGTTGAGAAGGCCAAGGCAGCGGGTGCCTCCCCATCTGCCGTCGACAATATCCTGGAGCAGATAAGGAAGAAACAGAAGCTGAGTGTCCTGGACAAGACGAAGAAAGACTGGGGAGAGTACAAGGTAGAGAACAAGGTGGAGGAGGAGCTGGGGGTTTACAAGAAGAGCTCGAACCAGTACCTTGATAGGCAGTCATTCTTACAGAGAGCTGATTATAGAGAGTTTGAGCGCGAGAGAGACGCGCGATTGTCGTTGATGGCGAAGCGGAAGAGTGAGGGTATGCAGGATGATGACGTGTAGGCATTGGTTAAAACATGCATCATCTTTGCCTTTGGGTGTACTTGTAGACATTCTTTCGAGGTAATGGTACTATGTTGAGCAATGTGAATGAAGAAGACACAGATATATTTGTCAATCCATTGTTTTTACATGAAAATGCAACAGGACCAAGTCGTGACAGAATTGAGAAGTTTCAGGACATGTATTTCAACTGGTTTGGATTTTTGAGAATTTTTTATACGGAGTTATAATTGGGTGGCAAATATTATATATGACTAAAACAACGGTAAAAGATAAAAAGTTGTTGGACATTTCGATTTTCCTTTAGGACGACTCCAACGGGGCGACGCATTGAGTCCGCGCGCCTCCGTCCTTGTCCGTGGGAGCCAAAAACACGGCCCAACGGAGCGACGCAAACGGACTGCGGTCTGTTTTTCTGTCCGCCGCGACCCATTCGTGGCCCAAATTTGGGCTAGGTTTGCGTCGGCCGCGGATGTGCGCGGAGCGCTATTGTGTCCTGCCCTAGTCCGCCCCTGGTTCGCCCATCAGACCATTCCCCACCCCAATCCCCTCCGCCTCCCTCGCCCCTCCCGCCGCCACCCCGCCGTCGGCACCCAGATTTGGCACTGCAGGCCAATTCCGGGAGGCCGTCTCCTGCTCCTCTTCCCCGCCGTCACCGGAGCAGCTTCAGAGCTTTCTCCCCGCGACGGCCGGTGAATCTTGCGGCCATCTCTCTCGCAGCGCCCGCGACACCCACGCCGCCCACAAGGTGTTCGGCCATTTGTCCCGGCAACAACTCAGGTACGAACTCGGTCATGGATAGCTCTGATGAGTGGTATTACAAGAACTATATCATGTGACAGTCATCGTCGGACGATTCCTCCGATGATGAGAGTGACGGCCTGGTTGCCACCCTCATCGTCAACGAGTACATAGAGAGGATGCGGCCGGTGTTCCGAGGGTCGTTGCCGGGCCGTTCTGGAGCCTTGGACCGGAACCGGAGAGCTGGCCATATCCAGCTCTATGGGGACTACTTTCGTCCGGTGAAACCCACATACCCTCCCAAGGTTTTCCGGCGCCGTTTCCGGATGAGAAGATCTTTGTTCAACCGTATCCGGTTTGGGGTGATGCATTTTGATGATTATTTCATATGCAAGCCAGATGCATGTGGTACCTACGGCTTCTCGTCGTATCAGAAATGCACCGCCGCAATTCGCATGCTTGCATATGGAGTTGCCGGTGATCTGGTGGACGAGTACGTGCGGATGAGTGAGTCCACGTGCCTAGAAGCAATGTACAAGTTTTGCAAAGACGTGGTGCAGGTGTTCGGCCGGGAGTACTTGAGAGAACCCAATGCTGCGGACATGACCTGGCTCTTGTTCATCAACGAGGCTAGAGGGTTCGCTGGATGATTGGCAGCATCGATTATATGCACTGGGAGTGGAGAAACTGCTCATTTGCTTGGCAGGGCAGTACAAGGGCCATGTTGGGGCGTGCACGGTCGTACTTGAGGTCGTGGCATCACAAGATTTGTGGATTTGGCACTCGCTTTTTGGCATGGCCGGCTCGCACAATGACATCAACGTGGTGCAGCGGTCTCTGGTGTTCAACAAGCTCTCCAATGGCCTGGCACCCCAGGTGACCTATGAGATCATGGTCACGAGTATGACAAGCCTTACTATCTTGCTTATGGAATTTACCCTACATGGACTACATTTGTGAAGACCATCTCCAATCCAAATGATGAGAAGAGAAGAGGTTTGCCAAGGAACAAGAAAATGCTAGAAAGGATGTGGAGCGTGTATTCGGTGCCCTCCAGTCACGATGGACTATTGTTCGACACCCTGCTAGGACATGAGACAAGGACACCCTGTGGGAGGTGATGACAGTTTGTGTGATCATGCACAATTGTGGAGGATGAACACGATGAGAGTATGCATGATCAGGCATGGCAGTTTCAGGGTCAGTTGGTTGAGCCCCAGGGACCGTCCACATTTGCTCAGTCCCTCGACTTCCACCTTGACATTCGTGAGAAGTTGGCTCATCTTCGTCTCCAAAATGATTTGGTGGAGCATGTCTGGCAGCACTATGGTAACCAGTAGTTTCATTTGATGAACTACTGGTTTCATATTTATTTGGTTTGTAAGACTATGAGTGAAACAATTTGTTATTTGTGAAACAATTTGTATTATTTGCTGAATTATTTGGATTGTAATAACTATTTGATAAACTATTTGGATTGTATTATTTGTATGGCCGGGATTATGTTTTATTTAGGTTTTATTTCGTTGCTATATATTTATGTTGTTGCAATGTGATCACTATGGCCGAAAATGATCAAAATGATCAAAAACCCTAATTGGACGGACTCAATGCGTCGGTCAGATATGGACAGGACGCGCGTCCGTTTGCCGACCCAAACGGACAAAACACGACAAAACCCGCGCCTCGTTGGAGTCATCCTTACACTTAGGCATTTGGAAACGATGCGCTGTGCTCTGACTCGGACAATACGATCAGCTACTGAAAGCTCAGCCTGAGCAACCACAGCACGCCAGCGTGGGAACGAGAAGAGCCTCCTGCGGTCACCAAAAAAACAGCAGTTACAGAACCATCCATCGAACCAGACACTACTGTCACGAACGAGGAGCGGCCATGGCCACAGGAGCTTCCTGCTACTACCGCCCCGGCGCAGTCAGGGGGAGCCCCTCCTCGCCATCTCTGGGCCTCAGGCCATCACAGAGCAAGGTTTTCTTTATCCGCAGCGGCGGCGGCAGCCGGTGGTGGATGAGGACGAGGAGAGGGGAGGAAGTGGCTAGCCGCGGCAGCATCAGCAGCAGCAGGGCAAGAGCGAGGCCTGCCTTGTTCTCCCCTGTGGCCATGGAGTGGCAGGAGTGCAGGTATCCCTACCGCTCCAAATCCATGCCAGGGATTCGATATTGCCTTTTCGGATTGCTATTACCATTTTTTTTTTGAGATAAATTGCTATTACCAATTGGAGGAACTACTGAGCTTGGAATTTTAGCTCATGATTGTGCTAGCATATTTCTGGTTCCTGATTGGATTAGACCTATTCAGTACTTGCTAATTAGTGGAGTAAGGAGAGGCCAAGTTCACTTGCTGTGGAGTATAATCTTTCAGTAAATCTAATGTTGATAGAGTACACTAGGATATGTTCCAAGATATAATTCCTAACCATACATATAAAGCCTGGCCTCCATTTCAAACAACCTTGATTGCACTCAAGACATCAGTTTGATCTTCTTTTCATATGTGATAAATCTGATTGGGCTCCAATAAGATGATGACTGCAGTGTTATCGTGACATTCTCGCTTCGGAGAACGAGTACCATCATACATTCTCTCTTCGGAGAAACGAGTACCATCATACGTGCCAGCTTGTCTGCAATGCATATTTTCTTTCATTTGATCTCTCCTCTTTGTGACTGAACGTTGTCTTAAATACAGCACTGAGATCGAAGTTGATGTTCCATGTTCAGTGGCCTATCAGTGTTACTCAGAAAGAGAGAGTATTCCTCAATGGATGCCATTCATATCAACTGTCCAGGTGCTCGTTAAGCTCTTCTTGTAGATATTTTAATTTATTTTATAACCCCATGCTTGGAGGCCGGATTTTTCATACCTTGACTAGGTAGGAGGACTTAGGAGTAAACGTTTTACCAATACATTGTGAGGGACAATGATACTCTTTTCTTTGTGACTCGTGAATATGTTAATAAAGAATAAAAGTAATGCAGAAAAATAGGATAACCAAGCAGACATAAGCTTTCATTCATAAAACCAAAACAAACCGGTAAATCTCATGATTTTCTTAGTTCACCTCCTCGAAACAAATTTACGCCCGCTTTATAAATAAAGCAACCGCCCACAGTCATACAAGGTTCAAGTAGCAAGTTCAAAAGGAAAAGAAAAAGTCCGTTGGGGCCACAACACAAGCAAGCCCAAAACGAAAAGACAAGTCACGATACAACTCCGCATGGAGTACAACTCAACGGCTGGATGGCGCAGAAAGTTGGCGTTCCGCCCTCAAAAGGTCCTCGATCATGCCATCCAGCCGCTTCTTGTCCCGCTGTCTACAGAGCGGGTGCCACTGCTGCAAGAATGCCAAGAATACGAAAACAGAGTAAGAGGCACGGCTCAGAAAGACAGGCTCGATAACCATCTTGTTACGTATAGTCCATAGGGTCTAGGTCATGGCGGCAAACACTAAACAGAAGAGGCGCCTCCTCCTACCGGTACGGTTTGCCTGCACTTCCAGGAACTCGGTAAGGTCTTGAGCCTGTCACTCAGGCCCAAGCGCCTCAGCCAGAAAGCTCCACAGAAAGCGAGCTGCGGAGCAAGAGAAAAGGATGTGGGTCCCAGGGACCGCACATAATGGGCAGGTGCCATCACCTGGGCCAAAACGCTTGGCCACCTCCACGCCCGATGGGAGGCGATCCCATCACCCCTAAGTTGCCACGTAAAGATCTTAATCTTCAGCGGCATTGGAGCCTTCCACAAGTGGTAGGTCCAAGAAAGAACAAGCCCTCTAAACATGGCCCGGCACGCAGAGCCAACGGTAAAGCAGCCCGAAGGCGAAAGCGCCCAAGAGACCCTATCTGGAGAGTCTGAAAGTGACTGTAGGAGGATAGCTAATAGCATCTCCCACTTATTGGCCTCCACCGGGCCAAACGTGCGGCGGAACCCAATGTCCCACTGCCCATGTTGGGTCACGGCAGCAACCAAGAGCATCGGGTCTGAGCATAGCAAAGAGTTCTGGGGTCATGCTGGAGGGGTCGCTCGCCAAGCCATGAATCTAGCCAAAATATGGTACCTCCTCCGTCGCCTACGGAGAATGTTGCCCCTAGCCGGATCTCATGTTTAATGGCTTGAAGGGATCTCCAAAACTGAGAGCCCTCCTTCCTCTCACAAGCCATGAGAGGGCATCTTCTCAAGTACTTGGCTTTCACAAGTTGGAGCCAAAGGCCCCATCACCCCTAAGTTGGAGCCTTCTTAGTTCACTTTAGTCTCTATCACACTTTTAGGCTCATAAACGAATGTCCCCGTCGCTTTAACATGGTATGAGCGTGCAACTTACAACTAATGATTTCCCCTCTTAATACTACTCTACATTCCAGTGTAGTCATGTAGATTCTGGTGTAGTCATGTAGATTCCGGTGTAGTAATTTTCCCTCTTAATTTTAATCAACATTACGGTGTAGTCATGGAGATTCCATAACCTGCATTCCATTTTTTCTTTCTCAAACACGCACCGACCTGTATGTCATCTACATTCCCTCATTTATATGGATATTTTAGTCTTCTGGATATGTTTTACTTATTCATGGCTCACACTGGCATTTAAATAATTTACAGCAAGTTATCAATGCCTTTTTTTAATAAAAAAAAGGGGTACTTTGCAGTGGCATATCTGCGAATACAGCACTTTTCAGTCACATATTTATTTGGCTTCCATGGATCCTTTTATGTTTCCATTTTCCTATATGTCCATCATCAACTGCGAGCATTCGCTATAGCTAGAACCCTAGCGATGTTACTTTTCCTGGAAAGGGGATAACTGATATGGCTTTCTGTTTCAGCACACATAATTATGCACATGAAAATTTACAGGTCCTTGAAGATAAACCAGATCTTTCACGTTGGACTTTGAAGTATGCGATACTTGGTCAGAATGTAGAATTTTCTTGGCTTGCCCGAAACATGACAGTAAGTATACGTTATGGCAAATCTGCTACCATTCTGAGAGTGAATATTTAGTAATAAAACTTTGCTCTGTATCAGCCTACTAAAAATCAAAAGATCCATTGGCGATCTCTTGAAGGTCTTCCTAACAGGTAATTATTAAAAAAACTGACCTACATACATCAATTCTCTTATTTCAGTCTATAGTTTTGTCCCACTTGGTTAGGTTAAATACAGAAGTTAGTGTTCGATCCATGGAGGCAGACACTTTTTGAATTATTTGGACGTTTAGCGCAACGAATTTCACTTATTGCAGGGGAGCTGTCCGATTCTTCCCTAAAAGTGAATCCTCTTGTAGAGTACAAGTGAGCATTCTGCCCTATGAATTTGATAATTCTTGTAATTGTAATGAATTACTTGTTCACAACTTGAGCTTCCATCATTTCTGTGTGCAGCTAACAGTGGCCTATGAAGTTCCTGAAATTCTGACCCCAGTAGCATCGGTAAGTGGCAAACACACTCATATATCTATTTTGCAGTGCTTCCATGTTTTAAGATTTTTGTTGTTGCCAATAAGTGATTCAATTTTCCTTCACCAGGCACTAAAACCATTTCTAGAAGGGCTACTTCTCAATGGGCTAGAACGTTTTGTGGCATTCGCGAAGGAGCGGAATGTCAAGACCCTTCAGTCTTGATGAGATCTGTACTCGACGCTAAGAATTTCAGTTCCATCCACAGTTGATGTAAAATTTGCATATCACTAGATGTGATACACGAATAACCCTGTCTTAAGAGAAATACAAGAGTGACTGCTAGCAAAAAAAAACATATTGGAAATTTGGTTCTTGTCAGCATTGTTTGAAATACAAGACCTATGACTTTGCCTTGTTTGAAAAATATTGCAAAGTCTTGTTTGATCATTAAGCCTTATATTAGCATGCCAAATCAGAATGCATAGTAAGATGATATCCCAGCCAAAACTTGTCTTGTATTCGGCATTTTGGCCCAGAAGCCCCGATGCTGGGCAGTTCCGTAGAGAAATGCAGTAATGGATGATAACAAAGGAATAACGACATCACACAATGTATACCTTGAGACTGAGGAAAGAAACAAAAAGCATGCATTCTCTTCAATGTGTCACACAATTGACCAAAACAAATCCAGTATTAGTTCATGGACACACACACACACACCATGTATGTTTTTTTAAGATATTATTAGCGGCAGATGCTAAGAAGGAAATTAAATTCAGTGGCATGCGCAGTAAGCCCGTGGCACCGGCAACCGTCAATAATTCACAGTATATCTGACAAGGTAAAATGACAGGTATATCATTTTTTTCCCGGGCATCCAAAATTATTACAAAATTTTGGAACTTGCTGAGACAAGCAATTTGGACGATTAATACAGAAGGAGAGAATCATATGTGGATAGCCTTGGAGAAGGTCTGCAAGCAAGCCTCCTTGAGAGCTTCGCTCACGGTGGGGTGTGCATGGCATGTTCGGGCGACGTCCTCGCTGGATGCTCCATATTGCATGGCAAGGACAGCTTCGTGGATGATTTCTCCAGCATTCTGCGCCATTATGTGCACACCAAGAATCTTGTCAGTTTCTTTGTCAGCCACGACCTTAGCCAACCCCTCGGCCTCATCAATAGCCTTTGCACGGCTGTTCGCCAACAGCGGGAATTTGCCAACCCGGTAGGCAATTCCTGAGGCCTTCACTTGTTCTTCTGTCTTCCCAACAGATGCAACCTCTGGATGTGTGTAGACCACACCAGGCACCAAATCATAGTCAACGTGGCCTTCCTTGCCAGCAAGGAATTCAACACATGCCACACCATCCTCTTCAGCTTTGTGGGCAAGCATGGGCCCAGGGATGGCATCACCGATTGCATATACTCCATCCACATTGCTCTTGAAGCGCTTATCAACGAGGATCCTGCCACCCTTGTCCATCTCAACCCCAATAGCCTCCAACCCGAGGCCAGCAGTATATGGGGTTCTCCCAGCAGAGACAAGAACAATGTCTGCCTCAAGGATGCTCTGCTCACCTCCAGCTGCAGGCTCAAGTGTTAGCTTTACACCATCTCCACTGCTATCAACTCCGACTACCTTTGTCTTGAGCATAAACTTCATTTTCTGCTTCTCCAACATGCGTTGGAACTGCTTCCTAATTTCACCATCCATTGACGGGACTATGTCCGCTGCAAATTCGACAACAGTGACCTCTGATCCAAGCCGATTCCAGACTGAACCCATTTCCAGGCCAATGTAACCAGCTCCAATAACAATCATTTTCTTCGGGATACCTGACAAGCATAGGGCACCAGTAGATGAAACAATCTTCTTCTCATCAATTGTAATTCCAGGGAGTGATTTTACGTCAGATCCAGTGGCAATGATTATGTTTTTCCCTTTGACAACAGTGTTACCACCATCAATCAAATCAACGGATACTTCTGAGGGGGAAGCAAGTTTCCCAAAGCCCTTAACATAGGTCACTTTGTTCTTCTTAAAGAGGCCTTCGATTCCTTTTGTTAGTCCAGTCACAGCCTTGTCTTTCTGCGCCATCATGGCTGGGAGATCGACTTCCAGATTAGAGATTTTTACTCCATGGTGTGCAAAGGAAGTCCTTGCTTCGTGGTACATATGAGAAGAGTGCAACAGAGCCTGGAGATCAGAAGCACGGAAAGAAGTTAGCAATGTTTCCAGTAAAGCACATCTGCAAAGATATATCACTGAAGTAGATAATTCTCTAGTTGCACTACATCACATAACAGAACTACATCAACATGCTTAGATCCCAGATAAGGATGCTCATCTTATACTAAGAAAGTCCTAAGCTACAACATAATCTTATGTTGCAGCTATATCAAGGATAGGCCAGTAAGAAAGATGCTTATCTCAAAAATAAGTTTAGCTTATATATCCATATATTGAACATGCATCTCTATGATCCAAGAGAATCACATATTCTAAATCATATATTGGAGCTATAGGAAGAATAGACATGTAAATAAGATGTTTAGCTCCCACATAAAAAAAGATGAGACTTAATTTTTTAGAAGGAAAAGTATTATGGTCAACTGCTGGGGAAAATCTAGACAAAGCCCTTTGCTCATTTTAGATTTTACCATTAATTCTACATTGTTAGCGGTGTACAAAAATTACATCCATTAACCTCAGTAGCGACTAGCGAATACAAAATTTATAAGAGCACAAAGCATAATAGTACATAGATGGCAAATGAGTTAAAAAAATAAGTAGCACAGCACATTGGGTCTACATGGGACACTGTACGACATGTCAACATCACAGAGAGCAGTCAAGAATAGAGTCATCAGGAAAAAAATCACAAATTATTAACTGGAAATACCATGAGACCAGCAGAAAAATATCATGACAGCGACCCTTTAATTCAAGTAAACTAAAGTCCAACAGTACACGAACTGGAAGAAATCTCAAATGCTGCCGAGCAGATTTTGTTTTGTACAGCAAATGTTGCCAATAATATAAGTTTACAGTTTACACACATTGGAAACTAATGTTAAACATAAAAACCAAACATATGACGCTGTTCATAAATCTTGCTTTCTTCAAAAATATAAGAGCATCTCCAGTCGGAGCCCCCAAATCCGGCCCCCAAACTGCGTCCGGACGCGGACGCGTCCGTGGACAGTGACCGGACAGCCCCGAAAACTGGTGTCCTACAACCATGTACCCCAAAATCTCCCCAAATTGTGGGGCCATTTGCATGTGGTTTGCATTTGATTGGTGGACAAGGAGAGAGAAGAACAAACAAAGGACAAAAGAAAGGAAAAGAAAGCAAAAAGGTGGTGCATGCGGACAGCCCGGACGTGGCCGGACGTGCCTTTCTCCCCCAAACTCTCCCCACATTTGCCTTGGGTTTGGGGGCTGCCGGACAGCCCAGACAAATAAAGCCACTTTGGGGACCATGGCTGGGTAGCTATTTTCCTCCCCATAGTGGCCGGGCTGTCCGGCCGGACAAATTAAACCGCTTTGGGGGGCATGCTTGGAGATGCTCTAAGAAACCATATCCAACAAATAAGTAGCTACAAAGCAAACAGAAATAATTTACTCACACGATATTTAGAAGTTCCTAATTGTATCTCCTGTAATTTTGAATTGGGCCACAAATATAATGCAGAAGACCTCTAATCATGGCAATAGATTGCAAACGGGCCATTACTCTCCAAACTATTCCAACACTTCTTATTTATTTATTCGACGAAATACAATCCAATGCTTCACAATTAGATATGTAGCACCAGGTTATATAATAACCGCACCCATTTGCACAAGCTAATAAGGCGGTTACATCACAAAACGCCCCGAAAAACCCTAACTAGCTGCATAGTCCAAAATTTTACCTGGGTCCGTCAGCCTAACCCGCTGCGCGACCATAGTCCAAGCATCACAAACGCACGCATCGTGCCACCAAAGAGAAACAATACGCGAGCTACAACGAAAAGAACCTAGTAAAAGATCTAACACTCATCGTCATCTCGCATGGCACCGCGAAGGGAACGAATCGAGAGGGCGTCGCAATCGCATCATCACCTTGGAGGGGATGCACCCGACGTTGAGGCAGGTCCCGCCGAGGGTGCCCCTCTTCTCGATGCAGGTGGTCTTGAGCCCCAGCTGCGCCGCCTTGATCGCGGCCACGTACCCTCCGGGCCCGCCGCCAACCACCACGACGTCGCTCTCCTCCCCCGCCGCCGCCGCCGCGTACGACCTCCACGCGGACAGCGCCGCCGCCCCGGGGGCGTGCGGACGCCTAAGCACGGCCTCCGCCGCCCTCCGCCTCGCCAGGATCGACAGCGCCATCTGCTGTCTCTCTCTCTGCTCCGGCTTTCTTTTGCTTTCGCCAACACAGGAGAGATGGGAGGTGGAGAAGGGGAAGGAAGAAGAGAAATGGCAAGCGGCCTATCGCGGCTGGCTGTGGGACCCACCAGAGATAGGGCGTCCCTCGCTCCTGGCCCTACGATGCCACAAAACCTGCTTCCAACTAAACAAATCTAACCTAATCTCGAGATGTCAAAAACAATACAAAAAATCTAACCTAACCGTGTTTTTCTCTGCGAGAATAATCTGTATAAATTTAAAAGGTCAATTGCTTTGCCCATTAGAAGATGGTAGCCGCTGAGGTTGACTATGAAAACAAATCGCATGTTATTTACAAAAATAAAGATGAAAAAGTGTTGTTATTTTGCTTTTGAAAAAATGATCTAATGATAATCACAAAATAGCAACGATATTCCGCAAAACTAGAACTTCCTCCTGCTTAAAGATCGATATTTGTCTTGACCACCTATCTTCGTTTGCTTGGAAGATCAGTCGGTTAGGTGTGTTTACTAGGTGCACGAGGGGGATCTAGGCCCGCCCGATGCATCCATCAGACGTTTGGTTGCATGTACGAGGGGTTTGGCTAGGCACGATGTTTAAAGCACTCCTCAGACATGTCAATTATCGTGATGAATAGGGTTGGGGTGGAGGAAGCATTGGCGGAGCTGGGATCGGGGATGAGGGCAGAGGGCGCGACGAGAGAGAAGACGAAGCATGCGAAAACAACGAGAGTGAATGGGGAGTAGCGGCGTTTGAGAAGTCCTACAATGCTCCAAAGGTTGTAAACTTTAGATTTTGATAAAAATGTGTGCTTATATGTTGTCAATTGCCCGAGCGTTGCTACGAGTGAGCCTCCCCCCGCATGTCGCGTGCGTGCTGAGTTTTTTTTGTTGGGAGTACCATTTTTTTCAGGCGGAGGACTAGAGATAAATAGATTAATGATAGGGTGAAAAAATGAATGTAAATTATGGTGATTCATTGGTAGTGTGGGGAAAAAAATCTAAATTATGTTGATTGACCGCTGGTGGAAAAAGAATGTAAATTGTGGTGATTGATTGGTAATGTGAAACAATAAATGTAAATTATGATGACGAATGATAAAAAAATATAAATTATGTGGGAGGAGGGATATTAGGGAGGGTGGAGCCAAACATATCTCCAAACGAAACACTACATGTTTTCAGACACTCCATCCGATTCAAATTAATTGTCGCTGAATCAGTTATATCTACCACTAAAACATGACTAGATACATCTGATTCGGTGATAATTAATATAAATCGGAGGGAGTAGTAGGGATATAGATCTTGGGCCATAAGATGGTAACATAAGTGTTCGCTACTTGCAATTTCCCCGCTACTTCGGAACAGTCCTCTTTGGCTCCTACTCAGTGACTTACTTCCGTAACTAGCCGGTTAGCTCCTCTCCTCTCCCCGTCACTGTTGAAGAGAGGCGGAGGCGTTTTTTTGGACGAACCCCGTCGATCCACCGCGTCCGCGCCGTCGAGGCGTGGGATTCCTCTCCTCCGCCGGCTGCTTCGGCAGCGGGAGGGTGGGGGATCCCCGTCTCCGGCCTGTACATATGGTAGGGTAGGGTGGGGATCTCGCCGGCGGCTTCTCGGAGGAGGTGGAGCTGGTGGCGGATGGTTTGGTGTCGGGGCGGCCTTCTCTGGCGGTGGTGCTCCTCGGAGCTCGTCGTCGTCGTCCCCGACTTGCGGAGGCTCGAGGCCCGGCGTGGTGCTCGAGATCTCTGGTGTCCGGTCAGATCTGTGGCGGATCTGGCGGCTGGACTTCAGGGCGGAGCAAGCTCGGTGGCCCCTGTCTGCATCGGCGTCGAAGGTGGCTGCGGCAAGGCGGAGAAGCTGGAGCGGGAGGGCTCTTGCCTGGCGCGTTCATCGACATCAGTTCTGCCGCTGTGTGGCGGACGGCTCTAGTGGCGACCAAAACCTAAGATGCTCTCGGGCTGAGGTGTGCTGGAGGAAGGCGGCCTTCGTCGTCGATGCCGGTAGAGTTGCTGTGGTTTGCTCTGTTTCTGTAGCCTCTACGTATTTTGTGCTGTATTTTGTTTCTGTACTGTGTACTGTGTACGTGGTATCTTGTTGAATATACGTGGATGTTCTCAAAAAAAAAAGTGACTTACTTCCGTAGGAGAAGTTTCAACATAACATTTTCGGTGAACCCATTAATCAGCAGAAAAATACATTTTTAACAAAATCATTTCTGGACCTGGCCGTCAAGGGACATAAATAGAACTTGGTTAGAAGTATAGAGAATCAATGCATTTTGTCAACAAAAATAACGTCTAGTGCTGTGACATTTACCCGATATAAAATTTGTTCTCTATCGGACGTGGCACGGTCGCCTTTTGTGCCGTTAAGCTGAGGGACGAGAGTGAAGTTGCTGGCTCACAGTTGACACCCAATCCTGCAGAGGATATGCTGTTGCTTCAAGTCCCTATAGACCACTGGGATCCTGGGGAGACTCTGCCCTCATGAGTCAATTTTGTTATCTGTACTTCTCTTTCAGGACCACTCAAAACCACAGTATGCTTCTCATTCAATCTATTTCAAAAACATTTTCTCTTGGGATTGAGTTCGTAACTTTGTCGTGCTCAAGTTCAACACTTGGTTATAGTATATAAAATAGTTCAAAACTTGGGGTCTCCATGGTTTAGTTACCATTAACTCCGAAATGGCGTAACTGGAAAAATATAAAACTGAAGATCTCTTCTAACTTGCAATACTATTTTCATTCGAAATGACATCCATATACATGGACCAACGTTTTCTTTTGTGGAACCGAAACCGTTGATCGGAACAAAAGAATGATGAGCGCCTAATGTTACAAGTGTTACACCTGAGCCTCGGTAGTTGGTACTGGTAATATATTGTACAACGAAGGAGATTAATATATGACATCCTCGCAGCCCACTCCCTACTTGTTAGTACTGATGCATAAGTTATTCACAGCATACTGGTTGAGATTCCTTCTGAAGCTTCTCCCACAAGCACATCATGAGCCTCGGGCTCTGATAGTGGGCAAGGACATAATCAGTATCACATCCTTCATTGTAGAAGCGCTCATCGCTTGCATAGTTCACCGTATGACCGCTGTCTTTATATTGCTGGATCCATATGCCCATCGCCACGTCTTCGAGTTTGAATAGCTGAGAAAGCAACAAGATCAATCAAGAGCTGCATCAATGCGATAATACAGAAGAAGTTTGTGAGTGTACTGCGAGTTCATCTTTCAACCTGAAGTGTTCGTTTTTGATGACCTCGAACAACAAATTTTGCGATGTCCCTTGAAATTATGTAACCGGGACCATGAGCCCACGGCGGATACATTTCGTTAGGCCATTCCTGTATTTCTCAAGGGTAAGAAAAGCAGCCTAAATGAATAATATCTTCATGCAGGTAATTGGAAAGATCCAGTACCTTTGGACTGATAAACCATTTGCTATCCTTGTCTCTGTGTGGTGAAGACTGGAAAGAAATAAGACCATACAAAAGCCCATGGGGGTCGCTCTTCTTCAGGTTAGAGATGACTTCATCAATCCTAACAAAAGCATCATCATCTGTTTTCATGATGTACTTTGCAGGCATAATTTTACTCTGTAAATATGTAAACAAAATGTAAGTTTGTGTCGCCAAGATGTGCATGTATTACTATAGGCTATAGCCCATATGTCGACTTTAAAAATGTGCTACATGATGAAGATTTCAGGTTTACTTGACGTATAAAAGAACATGTATAACAATCAAACCATGACAAAGGAAGTTTATATCATTCAAGTAGACGGAGCGATGCTTTGTGCCTCAATTTTCTCAGTTTCATGCTTTCAGTCTCATGTTTTGTCAATATATGCAATAACACAACAGAAGGTGCTTATAAGTTATAGTTTGACTATTCCTTCTGATGATGCCACACTATATTTGAATCTACAACTAGCCCAATTTGAAGAAAAAATATTTTGCAATAATAAATATATCCTCTAAGGATACATCTTGAAATCAGAATTCGGAGCCTTAATACTGTACAGTAACTGAAAAGAATTATGTCTGCCAGCAAGAAAAGAAGCATTAATTGAGTTGGATATTTTAATTTAGTGATGAGACGGTGCACTTCTTGGGACAATTGTTGCAGCTTAGCAATTGGACTTACTCAACGGACCTAACGGATGAAGCTTTTGCCAGAGGAGCCAAGGAATCTACGAAATGCATGTATACAAAAAATGGAAAATGCACTTTGTACAAACAAATGCGACATAATATAACATAAGTAAAATATGGACTAACAAAATGTTAAATCGCTAACTTTATGTTTCTAACAACCTACTCCTTAGTCTTACAGCATGGAATATTGCTACAACGATATTGCAGATCTGCTCTAATTTCACATAATCTAAGAGAAAATAAAAGTGTTCCATCAACTTCTCTTCATCTGAATCATTCTCAAGTCAGACACCCAGAGCAAGCAAGTGACATAATAACATGTCACTGCGTCAGAATGACAGGCTAATCGTTATATTCTAATTATGTTAAAAGACTCTCTCTTGCTTTCAAGTTACAAGAGCACTGTTCATGACTAAAATTTGACATTCTACTTATGGTCTGCAGAGAGCAAGGAAAAGAAAGTTCTTATAAGCTGCAAACATGAAAGAGAATGAATACCCCAAATGTACAAATTGCAACGGTCTTTAGAGTGATCAAGGTATAGTAGTCAACAAATGGCATAAACTGGATATCACCATACATCTGAGCTTCTTTCCATAATTCCATATTGACTTGCTCATTCTTATGCTGCATTTTAGAAAGATATGATGGTCACATTGGATGAAACTAGAATAATGCACATCTAAATAAATCGAACATGGAAAGCAGATTAGACAAAAGTCTGAGGTTATATGTAAGGAGAGAAGAGTTGCATTTAAAAGATACGAATGTGTGAGCTACAATCGTCAAATCCAAGCAGTATTGAATAATCTTATAACTTGCAAAATTTTGTTGTAAAGGCAGAAATATAAGTAATATGATAATACAGATGAAAGAGAATGCTTCAACCATGGACATAACATTTGTAATGCAAATAAATGGGCTCACATATCTGGGTACTAGATTATAGTGCATACTGGAGCAGCTTATTTGTCATGGATGAAATATATATGCAGCTTAAAAAGACCTGATTCTTCAATTTATCCTTGATATGTTATGCTTTGCAGAAGTGTTGGTTACCTGTGCTAATTTAAGCTTTGTAATTGCCACGAATCAAGGCAAAACAAATGAAAAATAATAACTAGTGTCAAGATATAGCTTGGATGTTTATTTCTCTTTCAGCATTTTAAATTTTATCTGTAACTACTGAACAAGAGGCTGGCTGGAGCGTTAAGGCTATATAAGCCTAATCAGGATGTACGAGGCAGGATACAATGAAATTAACATAGGAAGGAATACAATATAAATTACCTGATTTATCCGTTGGTGTTAGTATAATAACAAGTCGTTAGTCTAATAAGAGGCAGCGTGAGGGTCTATTTGCGTCTTAGGCCCAAAATATTCCTACAACGGATTGACGCCCAAAATCCTACATTGTCCTATCCTCTTCTCCTTCCTTTCAACTTTCTTTCTTATAGTAATCTACTTGTTTTGCAGGGATCGTAATCAACTTCTAAGTAACTGAGTAAGTAACTATGTGACAAGCCATCTGTCGAAAGGCGTGGATGCAGTAACAAAATGTCCCTCAATCAAATACAAAAAATAGCAGGTTACGAACACATTGTGATGTTGATTCATATAATATTCATATTACGAAGAAACATGGTCAGTCTCTTCCAGAATCGGGCCCTCTAGTTTGGGTTCATGTCCTACTATGTAGAAGCTAGTCTGTGTAGATATAATTACCACTCAAAAAAACTGGAAAAAACATTAGGATAACAAGGATGCAATCATGCAAGAAATAAGTAAGTGAAACTCAATCCAATAAGCAGTCACAACCGAGCAGAAATATTGATGTGAAAGAAAGAATATGAAACATTGTAACCGCACTCAAGGAGAATAAAGTAAGCTTACAAGGCCAGTGAAAAACCGCACAGCTACTTCGCCTGAGCGGACAGACTCATATTGCATCCATGTTCGCCTCAAAGCCATCCGACGCTTGAAGTTGTTTCCAGTAGAGAAAACACCAACAAGAAGAAAAATCCGCTTCTTTGGAAGAGGTGGGGCCTTTAGAAGCTCAATACTTGCCATGTCTACATCTTCTGAAACTGGCAATCCATTAGCCAAGATTGATAGAACCTCTAAATCCCCAGAGACCTTGACTTCTGCTACTGACCATGGCTCCAACCTCTATCAAAAACCTAACAGCTTTCATAACTATCCAATACTCACGAACATTTATGAATGTGGTCTTAGTAGCTCAAGCTCACCTCTCTGTATGTAAACGATGTCTCGTGCCTCCCATTTATGGTCATATGGAACCCTTCAGCACCAGCCCACACTGTTGCTGTAAAAGGCTCTCCGTCGACAACTGAGAAGCTGCCACTGAAACGTGCACGTCCTTTTGGTCTCTTCTCATCTTCAGGCTGGTTCACAGTAACATTCTGTGTAGTATTATTACTCCCCTGGATAACATTCGTACCCACTTGCTGATTGCAACGAACAAGGCCATCGACCGGACTGATCAAACTCGCAGCAAAAGAAAATTTGTTTTATCATAACCACCAGAAACTTTAAGAACGAGAGAAACATTTCGCAATTCAGTTCACATACTTATTTACAGTTTTTTTTTAATAATAAGACACATCATAGAGCTATAAAGGACGCTAGAACAAAACCAGAACGTAAATTGGGCATCATATGATCGCTGCAGCTTTTCTTCATCACCACTGGAACTACTCAAATAGTACATACAAAAATTCTAAGCGGAACTAAGATACTATTATTACAGAAATTCTAGGATATGGAAATACTCAACCACCATCAATAGCTAAAAACCAAGACTCAAATAAAATAAAAGAATGATCGCTGCTAACTACCAACTTATCAATAAACGTCAAATTGCTAAATCTGCCCACTTAGAGGCTGGAAGTAGACTACTGTGACCTACTGGCTGTTCACGTGACAGGCAAGTAGGCAACCACCATTAGAAGCTGGCCATGATAAATTTTCTGAGGACACAATTTGGCATGCAATCGACCTACTATGGGAAGGATGCAATGGCACCCAGTTGTTAGTTGCTCTCGTTGCTAGCATACTTATGTACTGTGTATTATGATGATCTAACTTGCAGATCTCAGCAACACTGACAAAAAGTATCACCTTAGCTGCCAACTGCTATTGCTGCCGATGTCACCAAGCGGCGGGCACCGCTCCCACCCACCCCACCCGCCCTCAGGTGTCCAAGAACTCTGCTCCACCACCATCCCAGCAGCCCCCAGGCTGACATTGAAGCACGCCACCACCTCGCCGGCTCCTCCCACCATCTCCACCCGGAACCCGGCCGCTCCATGCTTGGGCACGCCCACCACCGTCACCGCGGCGCCCTCCGCGAGTCCGCACGGGATCTTGACCCCGCGAGCGCGCGAATCCCCAACCAGGGACGCCCGGCAGTTCGCGTCGAGGGTCTCTTGGCTGCTGCGAGCTGCTGCCGCCGCCGCAACGGCGACGGTGAGGTTGCGCCAGGCGGCGGCAGCCTCGAGGACGCCCGCGGCAGTGCCGGGGATCGCATCAGAGCGGGAAAGAACGGGGCGGAGGAGGCCCCAGGAGAGGTGCGCGGTGGAGTTGGCGGGTGGTGGGTAAAGGCCCGAGAGTCCGGGAAGAGAGGGGAGGAGGTGGGCGACTGGGCCGGCGGGCCGGGAGGCGGGCTGATGGGTGGTGAAGGGAGACGGCGAGAGGAGGAAGAGCAGAGCGGCGAGGGAGACGATGAGGATCACGCCGGAACACTTCCTCATTGCAGTCCACGAGGTCAAGCAGAGGGAGCTCAGACCGGAGAATTTGAGCGCGTCAGGGCACTACTAGTTTGCAGGAGAGGAAAGAGATCTTACCAAAAGTCCACTCCTGTACGAAAATTGCGATTAGTCGATTTCAAAATGGTGTAAAGAAAATGTGAAAATAGACATGTCTACTTTTTTTTAGAAATGGGAAATAGTCTCAGCCTCCGTATCAAAAGATGCACACAACTTTTTTATTGTATATAACTCAAAAAGATACACACATGCTCGCGACATAAACTCCACCAGACTAGCACTAGCCATATGGTAAGACAAAAAAAAGAGAAACTACACAACTTCTAAGCAAAGACTTTAAAAAGGAAAAGTCACACGTGCGCTGCTAGGGACGATCTAACCTAAGGTCAACCCGTGATTTTCAGCCTCAAAGACGAGCTTTGAGCCACCATCTTCAGCAAGGGCACGACGCAAGCGCAAGTGTGCAAACTAAAAGTTGAATCAACTACCATCATCACGACCAATGACGCATCGGTGACCAGATGCCGCTAAAGGAGGAACTGGGCAATAACGTTCCATACCGCCACGCCTTCAGCCACTGTCGCACCACCATCGATCGAGAAGCAACAGGCATGACTTGAAACCGTAGAGGAGACGTCGTGCGTAGCACCTGTCAGATCAGGCATAACATGACGCCTCTGTGTGAGACGTCACATCGCCACCTTTGGCCAGGCATGACTTGACAGCTTCCCAAAGTTGTCGTGCGTAGCACCCGCTGCCCGAATCGAACCCGATCGATCCCAAAGTGGAGGGGGCGTCCCGCGTCCCATACCACCGCCGGCCTCGAAACTCAAGGGTCACAGAAGGGGACATTACCGCTATCGACCGTGACACGCGTAGCAGGAGACCATCACCACTACGAAGATCTAGCCATCGTGTCATCCCCATGACCACGGAGGGCCGCCGCCGTTGAAGAAGCCGCGCCGCAGCCGAGGATTTCATGCTCCGTCATGCACGTATGCAGCCGACGTCCAAGGTCGCCGATGCGATCTTGGCCGGAGGTCTCCTACCATGGGAATCGATGAGGAGACAGATCCCGCCATCCGTTGTTTGCCAGGATGGGCTTTGCCCGCTTCCTCCATGACGGCGGGGAGTTGGAGGAGAGGAAGGGTTGGGGGCGGTGGCTAGGGTTTCGCCCGAGCCGCCCTCTTGGAGCGACGCGAGCATCCTAAAAAAATAATGTTCATGACATGGATCAGGCTTCCCTAGACATATTTTGCGTATGTGTTCACGTACACATCACCTGATGGCGCGTTGTCAGACCTGGACCCACACATATCGCACAAGAGTCCAATACCTACTGCAAATGGACCACATGTCATATGAAGACAACCACTATTGCAAATGGACTCACATGTCAGATCAAGACAACCAGTATTGCAAATGGACCCACATGTCAGATCAAGACAACCACTATTAAAATAATGTTAGATTCTGGAGTGTCGCGATTGGGACCACCTGTTTATGTGCAGAACTAATTTTTCTATGCATGTGCTCTTCAACGGATTTACAAGCTGCCACATCGCGCCAGTGCAGCCCCACATGTCAGTCATGAACCCACCCTTGTAAGTTGTAACCACTAGGACCAGCTGTCAGATGGCGATGCAGAACCATGCATGTTGTCAGTTCGGCTTATCTGGGTCCAAATGTTAGGTTTGGGTTCACCATTTCGTGCACATATGCGGTTCCACGTGTCTACCAGCTTTCACGTCGTGCCTACGAACCAACATGTCAATGTGGGGCCCACAAAATTATGTACATGTTTTCTTGTTGGGCCACCAGTCAGGATATATGTGGGCCCACTCTGTCATCTCGACCTATCAAGGTCCCATTTGTCAGGTACGGACCCACAAGTTTGGGTCAGATTCTTTGTAGGAAAAAGCGAGCCATGTAGTGGGGCCTATTTAAGGAAAACTACATTTGAACCTTGTATGAGGCGGACTCCGTATATTGCCCATAGCTCTGCTATGATTTTTCTCTATTGGCCCTTGTGGGCTTGTTATCCCAAAAGATTCAATGTGTTGGCAAGTGCTGCACAACAAGAACGAGTTTGCAAGACTTGCCAAGAAGATAAAAATGAGTGAGAACTAGCATTATTTTGTAGGTTGCAAAAATAGGAAAAAGAGATAGAACAAGCATTTCCCAGAGAGTTCGATAATAATCCGAGTCACCCTAATGTCTACTACACGATTATATTCCTGTAAGCTATGTTGGGTCTCCAAATGTATAGGTTTGTAGGACAACAACAATTACCCTTAAGTGGATGAACCAACATTTACCGAACTGTTGGAGGTGTAGGTTGAAATTATCTCTCTCCAATAACCCTACAATCAAGATACAAGAATTCTCTTGTGTCCTCAACACACATGATACAATGGATAATTGTATAGATGTAATAGTTTGGCTAAGAGATGATGAAATGCAAGTAATATTGATGGAAAAGGTAGGTTTTTGTAATCTGAAACTCAAAAAAGCAAGGTAACAAGTATTAAAAGTGAACAGAAACAATAACAATAATAGTAGTAGTATTGGGTTGCGGGTAAAACTTTAAATTTTTCGTAACTTTGCCGCCAAGATCTATTCTATGAAGATATGCTGCACCACATAATGCTAGATCTAGAATACTTACAAACACCGTTGCGAAAGATCATGTGTTTGTCGAAGTAGATGTCGGTGAAGCTTGATGAAGAATCTCACGTCCGCGCCGGGAGGTGAGATTGTTGCACTAGTAGGGAAAAATTTATAGAGGTCAGCTTACTAGTAGCGTGCACATAATGGCGCACGCTACTACTGACCGTTAGTAGACATGCACGCTACTATTACGGACTAGTAGTAGCGTGCGATGCAAAGCCGCGCGCTACCAGTAAATTGTGCCGAGACCACGCCTGTCTAGAAAGTAGTAGTAGCGTGCTAGTACGAAAATACTAGTAGCATGTCCATAAAACTGCGCGCTACTAGTACCTTCTGACAGGGTGTGTCTCGTGTCAGATTTACTGGTAGCGTGCACCTAGGACCGCACGCTACTAGTACAGAAATACTAGTAGCGTGCACCGAGGGCCGCACGCTACTAGTAAGTCGTCCATACCTACTTTATAGGACAGCACCCCCACTTTCCCCATCTTCTTCTTCTTCCTCCACTTGGCTCCATTTTGCTGCTCTCACTCTCTCTCCACCTCCATTAATATTTGGGTACCTCTCCACTCAATCTCTCTCCCCACTCACCCATCTCACTCCTCTCTCTCCACACACTTTACTCTTACTCACACTCTCTCCAATTCCCTTCAATTAATTAAGTAATTAACTCACCCCTCTCTCTCCACTCAATCTCTCTCCCCACTCACCCATCTCACTCCTCTCTCTCCACACACTTTACTCTTGCTCACACTCTCTCCAATTCCCTCCAATTAATTAAGTAATTAACTCACCCCTCTCTCCTCCACCAAGTACTCTATCTTGATCATGTGTGTGATGATGGATTTGATTTATATGACAAAGTGTTGATGTGGGATGCTATGTTCATATGTGTGTGATTTGTCAAATGTATGCAGGTACCCATGAGGCCCTTGAGATTGCCGGAACGTCGATTAACTTCCGTTCCGGCAAATTCGGGTACTCATATGTCCCTTTTTTAGCAAAGGTTATGCCGAATTTTTTCGTGAATTTTAGCATGACTTTGCTAAAAATAGGACATATGGGGTATTGGACTATGTTATCTTAGTGTTGGAATGGATGCTATGTTTATTTGCATATATGCATGACTTTGATACGGTGTACTAATTAGTTCCATTGTTTATCCAATGCAGTTGATCATGGTAGATGGAAGGATCGTGGCTAAATTTTTGGCCTCCGCGGTGGCGGACATGTATCAAAACAATCGCAGAGAGATTGCATGTCCGTGTCGGAAATGCAAAGAGCAGGTGTTGATAGACCCATTTTTAAATGGTCACTTGAAGGCACACCTGTTAATGCATGGTTTCATGGATGACTTTACTCGGTGGATAAGTGAAGATTACGTCGATGGGGCAGAAAATAACGAAGAGGCGCCCGAAGAAGAGCCTGAACAAGAAGAAGAGCCCGAACATGAAGAAGAAACCGAACATGAAGAAGAGGCTGAACATGAAGAAGACATTGGCACGCCGCATCCTCCTTTGCTAACTTCAGTTGTGCAGGACCCTCATCTTCAAGACCTGCTTCACAAGAAGACGACTAACGCTAGGGCTGCTTCTAGAGAGGAGGCAAAGTTGAAACAGCTGGAGATAGACTCAAAGACTCCATTGTATGATGGTTGCGATCCCAATGAGATCCGCTTGAATTTCACGCTCAATCTTCTATAGACGAAGGCAAAAAACAAATGGACCAACACAAGCCTCATGAGCATATCCAGTATCTAAAGAAAATTCTTCCCGCGGGGGACGTGTGTCCTACTAGTATCGAGGAGGCCAAGAAAATTGTGTGCCCTCTTGATTTACTACACATTAGATACCATGCATGCATCAATGATTGCATCATTTATCGGAATGAGGACGCGGACAAGACCCAATGCCCAGTGTGCGATGTTGCTCGATACAAGAAGGCTGGAAAGAAAGCTCCTCGAAAAGTGGTATGGTACTTTCCGCTCATTCCCCGTCTGCAATGGTATTTCGTAGACCCTAAGGAAGCAAGGCTCATGCGCTGGCATGCGGAAAGGAATATTCTAGATGATGGAGATGATCCGAAGTTCAGACATCCTGCAGATGGTAGCCAGTGGAAAGCATTAGACCAAGAATACCCACAGTTTGGTGCAGAACCAAGAAATATCAGGTTGGGTGCGAGTACTGATGGAATGAATCCGTTTGGCAACCAGAGCAGCACGCATAGCACCTGGCCCATTTTTGTATGGATGTACAACCTCCCCACATGGTTGTGCATGAAGAGGAAGTATATACACATGAGTATGCTAATTCAGGGGCCGACACAACCAGGTAACGATATTAACTTGTATCTCCAGCTGTTGAAAGAGGAGCTAGAAACGCTATGGGATGACAACGGGGTCGATACATGGGACGCCAGCGTAAAAGAATATTTCCCATGAGAGTCGTGTTGCTCACGACGGTGCACTACTTTCTCGGTTACGGATATGTGTCAGGCCAAGTGTGTCACAAACATTGTGGATGTGTAAGATGCATGGATGATACAGCATATCTGCAACTGCCGAAAGATCCTGGTTCTTCGAAAACCATGTACATGGGGCATCGAAGGTGGCTTAACAAGGATGACCCGTGGAGAAGGCATGGAGATCTGTTCGATGGTACAAATGAGCTCTGAGGGCCTCCACGTAAGAGGAGCGGCGTTGAAATCGATGCATTGTTGAAAAATTGGAAAGAGTGCCCTGCACCGGGAAAGAAGAGAAAGGCGCCAGAGCTGCTGCTGAAGGTATTTAAAATGAGGTCTGTTTTTTGGGACTTGCCGTACAGGAAAATCCTAGACACGCCTCATTGCCTTGATCTCATGCATATAACGAAGAATGTGTTCAAGAGCTTGTTTGGCACAGTACTCAATATGCCTGAGAAGACGAAAGATGGGCCTAAAGCAAGAAACGACTTGAGAATTTTGGGTCTCAGGAAAGAGCTCCACGGAGAATCAAAAAAGTCAGAGGATGAGACAAAAGGCAAGGGCAAAAAAGTCATGCAGGACGATGACAAGGGCAAAGAAGTTAAGAAATAATACTATTGTCCACCTTCTTGCTTCACTCTAAGTAAGAAGGAGACTGATCAATTTTTCAAGTGCCTTCACGGTATCAAAGTTATTTCCAGTTACTCGGGAAACATAAGCAGATATCTAGATGAGAAGAAACAAAGGTTCAGCGGGATGAAGTCTCATGACTGTCACGTGATGATGATGTAGCTGCTTCCGGTTGCACTTAGAGGGATAATGGATGCACACGTCCGTGAAACGCTTATTGACCTCTGCCATTTCTTCGACGTTATCTCTCGAAAGTCGATCAGTATCAAGCAACTCAATAGGCTAAGGGAGGACATTGTCGTCATACTATGTGAGCTTGAGATGTACTTCCCGCCCTCTTTCTTCGACGTTATGGTTCATTTGCTTGTCCATATTGTGGATGATATCATCGATCTAGGGCCGGCATTCATGCATACCATGATGGCGTTTGAACGGATGAACGGGGTAATCAAAGGATTTGTTCGTAACAGGGCCCATCCAGATGGAAGCATCGTCCAGGGCTTTCTAACCGAAGAGTGCATCTCTTTCTGCACGAATTATTTAGACATTGAAAACCCTATTGGTTTGCCCATCAATAAGCACCTCGGCAGGCTCGAAGGAGTTGGTCACATGGTCGGAAGGAATTGCATGTGGACCAATTGGGTAGACGCACGGACTTTGACAGAGCAAACTGATGACGTGAAACACACGTTCGTTGGGAGACCCCAAGAGGAAGGTATGAAGCAGTGCAGCAGCAAGTTTTCCCTCAGTAAGAAACCAAGTTTGTCAGATCCAGGAGGAGTAGGAGCACTTCAGAAGGTTGTTGGTGGCGCCGTTGCTCGATCACCAACGTGGAACCTGCACACAACACAATCAAACTACTTTGCCCCAACGAAACAGGAAGGTTGTCAATCTTCCCGGCTTGCTATAAGAAAGGATTAAACGTATGGTGTGGAAAATAGTATTTAATTGCAGGAAGTAAAAGAGAACAATTGTTTGAAGTTGATGGTTTTATCAGTGTAAAAGAATGGACCGGGTTCCACACTTCACTAGTGGTGTCTCTCCATAAAGATAAATAACATGTTGGGTAAACAAATTACAGCTGGGCAATTGATAAAATAGTGAGTGCATGACAATGCATATAAATGACAAGATGACTGCCATGATATTTAATTGGGAATTACGACAAGATACATAGACCGTTATCCAACCGCATCTATGACTAATAATCCACCGTCAGGTTAACATCTGTGTCCCCCGTTGGTATTAAGTTGCAAGCAACGGATAATCGCATTAACTAATGTGCGTAATGTAAACAAATACATATGACCGTAGACATAGCATTGTTATGTTATCCCTAGTGGCAACAGCACATCCACAACCTTAGACGTTGCTGTCACTCGCCCAGATTACTGGAGGCATGAACCCACTATCTAGCATAAATACCCCCTCTTGGAGTTACAAGCATCTACTTGGCCAAAGCATCTACTAGTAACGGAGAGCATGCAAGATCATAAATAACATGTAACATAGATTAATAATCAACTTGATCATAGTATTCAATATTCATCGGATCCCAGCAAACACAACATGTAGCATTACAATAAGATAATCATGTTAGGCAGCTCACAAGATCTAAACATGATAGCACAAAGTGGAGAGACAACCATCTAGCTACTGCTATGGACCCGTAGTCCAAAGATGAACTACTCACGCATCACTCCGGAGGCAGGCATGTCGATGTAGAGCCCTCCGGTGATTATTCCCCTCTCCGGCAGAGTGCCGGGAAGAGATTCAGAACCCTCCCGAGCTAGGGTTGACGATGGCGGCGCCTCTGGAACTTTTCGTGGAATATGACTCGGGTATTTAGGGTTTTCCAGACGGGAGGAATAAATAGGAGAAAGGGCGGCGTCAGAGGCCACCCGAGGGGCCCACACCACCCTAGGGTGTGGCAGGCAGTGGGGCCGCGCCCAGGCATGGTGTGGCCGCCTCCTGGCGCTTCTCCGTCTCTCCTTTGGACTCCGTGGACGTGTCGGTGAAATAGGGATCTCCGATGATTTTTGTCCAATTCCGAGAATATTTCCTTAACAGCTTTTCTGAAATACAAAATAGCAGAAAACAGGAACTGGCACTGTGGCATCTTGTTAGTAGGTTAGTCCCGGAAAATGTATAAAAATGATATGAAGTGTATGTAAAACATGTAACAATTGGTATAATATCAACATGGAACATCAAAAATTATAGATACGTTTGAGACGTATCAGCATCCCCAAGCTTAGTTCCTACTCGTCCTCGAGTAGGTAAATGATAAAACAAAATAATTTTTGAAGTGACATGCTACCATCATAATCTTGATCAAATAGTATTGTAAGGCACATGTAAATGAATGAAGTGATCCAAGTCAATGGTCTATAGTTTGCTACCAAATAAATAATGAGTAAACAATTGAATCATACAAGCAAAACTTTTCATGAATAGTACTTTGGAGTCATTGCATCCACAGGTTTACATAAGAGTTAACTCAAAAAGCAATAAATTCTAGTAAAAGGTATTTAACCAACACAAAGGAAGATTTAAGTTTCAGCGCTTGCTTCAACTTTTAACATATTTATCTCATGGATATTGTCAACACAATGCAATATAATAAATCCAATATGTAGCATATAATAATTGTTGTACCAAAGTTGACACTAGTGTTTGCTTGTGGAAGATAGAAAGAAGTAGGAAAACTGACTCAACATAAAAGTAAAAGAAAGGTCCTTCACAGAGGGAAGCAGAGATTAAATCATGTGCTAGAGCTTTTTAATTTTTGAAATCATATAGAGAGTAAAATTTAAGTTTTGAGAGGTGTATGTTAATTGGTCAACGAATCAGTAGTGGAAAGTACAATATGACCCCGGCCAAACAGACTTTTAAGAGCGGCTCCCATGAAGGACGTTATTTCTACCAGCAAGGCAGATCATCCCTCTTTTTCTCTTTGGTTTACACATGCAGATGTTTCATTGAGTATTCAGTTGACAAAATGTGAAGAGATTAAGCAGTTAAAGTTGTAATTAATTGGGACTGGGCACCCCGTTGCCAGCTCTTTTTGCAAAATTGATAGATAAGCGGATGTATATGCCGCTAGTCTGAAGGTAAAGTCTGCTTGACAAGTGACATAAAGACATCCACCACATCCTCATGAGCTTGGTAAACATTGACACAAAAAGGAGTAGTAACAATTTTGAATAGTTTAAAGGTAGCACATGAAAATTTTACTTGGAGTGGCAAGGAAATACCACATATAGGTAGTTATGGTGGACACAGATGGCATGGATTTTGGCTCAAGAATTTGGATGCATGAGAAGCATTCCCTCTCAGTACAGAGTTTAGGCTAGTAAGGTTATTTAAGCAAACAAGACTATCAACCGGTACACCAAGTTTTATATGACCAACATATTGCAAAAATTATAAGTCTCCACACTGTCTCCCTGGTTAACCAAACCCTTTTACTAGAAAATATCTAGACCTTAGAGATACCACTCATGCAAACCAAATTTCAACAAGCTTTGCGGTAGTTTTTCACTAATGGGCTTAACTTACATGATGCAAAAGTTTAACCATGACTTACTTGTTAACTCAAAACAATTGACAAGTATCAAATTATCCAAGTTAGTGATCTACAAGAGTATATAAGTCTTTTTATTATACCATTTACCACATGCAACATTTTCTGTAACAACCAAACACCAATCAATTTATTTCAATAACTCTCCAAACAAGTATATGATGAGGACACCCCTACTATTGACGCAACCACAACTACTACAACGCCTCAATTACAAGGACTGTTGACTAGGGCTCGTGCACGTCAACTACAACGACAGGTACTTTCGTTTCTACAAGCTACTCCTAATGTACATGAGAATATGATGCTGCCTAAAGTAGATGTGTTTGTTTCTCTTAGGAGTGATGGACCAAGCATGGACGAGAGGGAAAAGCTATGGAGCATGTACGTAGATGGAGATAGCCGCAGGCGTGGAAACAAGGGAGAGGATGATGCCACCAATGGAGACTACAACAACTTGAAGCCACCATGATGACATTTGAAGACTTGGACGAAATTCCTCAAGTCTACACTTCATAATTTCGTCCATAGTCACATATGGTGCTGCGTCACCTTTTATTTACGGGCCATGGGCCATGTAATTCGAACCAGGAGTTTTAGTGCGTTTTTAGAGTCCGTATTAAGGAAGGAAAGTCCTCCAAGGGTTGGATTCGGCCATCCCCCAAGGCTGGCCGAAACCCCCTCCTTTCCTCCTTATATACCTCGTCTAGGGTTTCATTTAGACTCGGATTTTGTTTAGCTAAAAGACTGCCTAGCGTTTCGCTGCATCTTCGTGATCTCGATTTGTGTCCAACGACCAGATTAAGACCGCTTACAGAATCCCACCTTTTCAATAAAGTTCATCTTATATCCGCAATTCTTGATTGAAATATTGGTTCTTACTTGTTCCTCGATCGCAGGTAGAACTAGACCTATTGGTCAGGCCGATCGTGCTTCTGCAGGATTCGGTAACCTCGGGAGATTGGTTTAGCGATTGCATTGGCGCTGCGTACGTGTGCGTAGTAGTCGGATCGCCAAGGTCGAACTCCACCAGAATCGACGTATCTTCATCTCATCGAAAGATCGGACACCTTTACCCTATCAGTATAAGTGAAGTAAGAGAGTACTTTCTTTAAAAGAACTAATAGCTCTGACAAGAGATACATGAATACAAGAGCTAAAAGTTTAACTACGCTAGATATGAATACTCAACAAGTATAAGTGAAGAATAGGAATATTGTAATGAAAAAGCGGAGCGTGTCTCTCTCCCAATCAAGAATGTTAGGATCCAATCAAGTTGATATCAGAAAATAAAAATAACATACTAAAAATAAAAGCACACAGACACTCCAAAAACATCACATATGATGTGAAAGAATTAAAATATAGTTTCACTATAGATGACCTGATAATTTTGACGATGAAGAAGGGGATACGTCTTAAACATATCTATAATTTTTGATGTTCCATGTTGATATTATACCAATTGTTACATGTTTTATATACACTTCATAGCATTTTTATGCATTTTCTGGGACTAACCTATTAACAAGATGCCACAGTGCCAGTTCATGTTTTCTGCTGTTTTTGTATTCCAGAAAAGCTAGTCTGGAAATATTCTCGGAATTGGACGAAACTTGGACAGAACCTCCTATTTTTTAACACGTACACGGAGTCCAAAGGAGAGACGGAGGGGAGCCACGAGCCAGCCGCACCATGGGGCGGCGCGGCCCCCCTGCCGCGTCGTGGGGTGGTGTGGGCCCCACGGGCGTCTCCAGCCGCCGCCCTTTCGCCTATTTATTCATCTTCACGGGAAAACCCTAGATACCCGAGCCATTATCCATGAAAAGTTCCAGAGACACCGCCGCCGTCAACCCTAGCTCGGGAGGGTTCAGAAGCTCTTCCCGGCACCCTGCCGGAGAGGGGAATCATCACCGGAGGGCTCTACATCACCATGCCTGCCTCCGGAGTGATGCGTGAGTAGTTCATCCTTGGACTACGGGTCCATAGCAGTAGCTAGATGGTTGTCTCTCCACTTTATGCTATCATGTTTAGATCTTGTGAGCTGGCTATCATGATCAAGATCATCTTATTATAATGCTAAATGTTGTGTTTGCTGGGATCCGACGAATATTGAATACTATGTCAAGTTGATTATCAATCTATCTTATATGTTATTTATGATCTTGCATGCTTTCCGTTACTAGTAGATGGTTTGGCCAAGTAGATGCTTGTAACTCCAAGAGTAAGTATTTATGCTAGATAGTGGGTTTATGCCTCTGGTAATCTGGGAGAGTGACAACAACTTCTAAGATTGTGGATGTGTTGTAGCCACTAGGGATAAAATAACCGATGCTTAGCTTAAGGGTGCGCCGTTAGGTCTAATGCATTTGTTTACTTTATGCACATTACTTAATGCGATTATCCGTTGCTTGCAACTTAATACCAACGGGGAACTCGGATGACAATCTGGATGTGGATTATTAGTCATAGACACTGTTGGATAACGGTCTATGTATTTTGTCGTAATGCCCACATGAATATCATAGTAATCATCATGTCATATATATATATATGCATTGTCATGCGCTCAATATTTTGTCAATTGCCCAGCTGTAATTTGTTCACCCAGCATGTTAGTTATCTTTTATGGAGAGACACCACTAGTGAACTGTGGATCCCGGTCCATTCTTTTACACTGATAACTACTATTTTCCACACCATACGTTTAATCCTTTGTTTTCAGCAAGCCGGTGAGATTGACAACCTCACTGTTTCGTTGGGGCAATGTAGTTTGATTGTGTTGTGTGCAGATTCCACATTGGTGATCGAGTAAACGGCGCCACCAACAACCTTCAGAAGTGATTTCTTGCTTCTACTGGTCGATTAAACCTTGGTTTCATACTGAGGGAAACTGCTGCTACATTGCTTCATACCTTCCTCTTGGGGTCTCCCAATGAACGTGCGATCCACGTCTTCAGGGATGCCTTGGGCATCCCTAAGGTTAGACGCTTGAGTCTTCTTGAAATATGCTGGGGAGATCCATGGGAGCTTCCCCAAGTTTAAGCTCTTTACTCTTCTTGATCCTATTATATCACTCTTCTCTCTTGACCCTTGAAAAGTTCCGCCACACCAAACTCAAAGTAAATCTCATTAGAGGGTTAGTGCATCAATCAAAAACTCACATGTTCTGTAAGAACGCAATATGACTGTTACTTTAAACATTAACTACTGCCACTGATGTTATGTGAAGCTCTTCCACCCAAAAAAGAATTCCACCCAACACTAGTAAAAGAGAGAATGCAAAATAAAAGATATAATCTGTCTAAAACAGAACAGTCCATAAAGACGAATTTTTCCGAGGCACTTACGTTGCTCAGATTGAAAAACTTTAAACTAACGAAAGATGCGTACATACATCAGGATTACGCACAAAAATTTGCAGATTAAAATCACATTTCTATGAATTTATAATTTTCGTACAGTGAACAACAAAAATCTGTTTTTGCGCAGCAATCAAAATCTAGCATCATCTTATCATTAGAGACTCTTCTTGGCACAACAATACGAAAAGGTAAAGATACAAAGAAGTTGCTACAGAAGTAAACAAGTTTCTTGACTCAATAAAAAGAAAAATTGCAGAAATAAAAATAATAGGGTGCCTCCCATAAGCGCTTTCTTTAATGCCTTTTAGCTAGGCTAGAAGATTTTAATGATGCTCTCATAAGAATAAGGGTTGAAAAATAAAATAGAGCATCAAGAGCCAAATATCAAACACATTTAAGTCTAACCCACTTCCTATGCAAAGGAATCTTGTAATAGAATAAATTATTGAAACATAAAGTAACTAGCATAGAAAGATGAAACAAATGCAACTTCAAAACTTTCAACATAAAGAGAGGTATTTTAGTGACTTGAAAACTTTTACAACCATATTTTCCTCTCTCATAATAACTTTCAGTAGCATCATGAACAAACTCAACAATATAGCTATCACATAAAGCATGCTTTTCATGATCTACAAACACATAATTTTTATTAAGCTCGAAAACAGTGGGGTCATTAAACCCACTTTTGACAATAGTAGTATAATTAATATTATTAGGCAATATAGGACCATCATCAAGAGCATTATCATATATAACAATAGGGAGCACATTTTTACGTCCTGTTATTTCCTTTTCTTGAGTCAAGGAGTTTGTTACTTCAAATTTATCAAAAGGAGATATTTCAATAGAATCATGACATTCAACAATATAGCATTCTTCCTCCTTAGGCAGGCATGGAGGGTAATCATATAGTGTATGAGTTAAAGAGCTACTATCATTAGAAGATAGATCCTCCTTTCGTTCTTCACTCTCCTCCTCTTTTTCATCCAATGAGATCACAGTTTCAACAATTTCTTGTTCCACAGGTCCCTGAAAGGTAACAAGTTGTTCTGGAGAATAAGTTTTCTCAAGAAATTCAGTGATATAAGGATTATCATTGTAATATTCAAGGCAATAACCAAGTATTGTGGAATTCTCCGACTTATAAGGGGCATCATCATTCTGAAGCACACCAGCAATTTCATAAGCACCCTTAAAAACAAAAAATTCTTCAATTTTTTCAAGATTAACAAAGTCATAGTTTCCTTTAGCATAAGAAGCCAAAGTCTCATCATCATTATAATCACATTGAAAAGGGAGGTGTTTATGCCTCCTATAGCAAAAACATTCATTAAAGCACCAAGATTCATCATAAGTAGATCACAAGTTTCTAGCAAAATAGTTCAATTTATATATTTGTACCCATAAGTGTTCCCCTTTTCGAGACAAGCGGTATTCCTTATAATTATTTTGTTGTTCCTCCAAGAACCCACCTAGCCAACAAGATTTTGTTTCAAAGAGATAAGCCATTGATAGCAAGAAAACAACTAGACATAATAACAAACCGAAATAGACTAGATGCAGGATTTTTTTTTTTGTGTTTTTGATAATTTAAAGCAAACATGATAAAATAAAAGTAAACTAAGCAAGACAAAAAACAAAGTAAAGAGATTGGATGCGTGAGACTCCCCTTGCTGAAGTCTTCTATCTCCTCGGCAACGGTGCCAGAAAAATAGCTTGATGACGTGAAACACACGTTCGTTGGGAGACCCCAAGAGGAAGGTATGAAGCAGTGCAGCAGCAAGTTTTCTCTCAGTAAGAAACCAAGGTTGTCAGATCCATAAGGAGTAGGAGCACTTCAGAAGGTTGTTGGTGGCGCCGTTGCTCGATCACCAACGTGGAACCTGCACACAACACAATCAAACTACTTTGCCACAACGAAACAGGAAGGTTGTCAATCTTCCCGGCTTGCTATAAGAAAGGATTAAACGTATGGTGTGGAAAATAGTATTTAATTGCAGGAAGTAAAAGAGAACAATTGTTTGCAGTTGATGGTTTTATCAGTGTAAAAGAATGGACCGGAGTCTACAGTTCACTAGTGGTGTCTCTCCATAAAGATAAATAACATGTTGGGTAAACAAATTACAACTGGGCAATTGATAAAATAGTGAGCGCATGACAATGCATATAAATGACAAGATGACTACCATGATATTTAATTGGGAATTACGACAAGATACATAGATCATTATCCAACCGCATCTATGACGAACAATCCACCGTCAGGTTAACATCCGTGTCCCCCGTTGGTATTAAGTTGCAAGAAACGGATAATCGCATTAAGTAATGTGCGTAATATAAACAAATACATATGACCGTAGACATAGCATTGTTATGTTATCCCAAGTGACAACAGCACATCCACAACCTTAGACGTTGTTGTCACTCGCCCAGATTACTGGAGGCATGAACCCACTATCTAGCATAAATACCCCCTCTTGGAGTTACAAGCATCTACTTGGTCAAAGCATCTACTAGTAACGGAGAGCATGCAAGATCATAAATAAACATGTAACATAGATTAATAATCAACTTGATCATAGTATTCAATATTCATCGGATCCCAGCAAACACAACATGTAGCATTATAATAAGATGATCTTGATCATGTTAGGCAGCTCACAAGATCTAAACATGATAGCATAAAGTGGAGAGACAACCATCTAGCTACTGCTATGGACCCGTAGTCCAAGGATGAACTACTCACGCATCACTCCGGAGACATGCATGGCGATGTAGAGCCCTCCGGTGATGATTCCCCTCTCCGGCAGGGTGCCGGGAAGAGCTTCAGAACCCTCCCGAGCTAGGGTTGATGACGGCGGCGCCTCTGGAACTTTTCGTGGAATATGACTCGGATATTTTGGTTTTTCCAGACGGGAGGAATAAATAGGCGAAAGGGCGGCGTCGGAGGCCACCCGAGGGGCCCACAGCACCCTAGGGCGCGGGAGGCAGTGGGGTCGCGCCCAGGCATGGTGTGGCCGCCTCCTGGCGCTTCTCCGTCTCTCCTTTGGACTCCATGGATGTGTCGGAGAAATAGGGGCCTCCGTTGATTTTCGTCCAATTCCGAGAATATTTCCTTAACAGCTTTTCTGAAATACAAAAACAGCAGAAAACAGGAACTGGCACTGTGGTATCTTGTTAATAGGTTGGTCCCAGAAAATGTATAAAAATGATATGAAGTGTATGTAAAACATGTAACAATTGGTATAATATCAACATGGAACATCAAAAATTATAGATACGTTTGAGACGTATCACAAACTTAGTAGTTCTACAGCACCTACAAGTGGTCGATCCTTGGGTGAAAAGGCACAAAAAGGAGATTGCGAAAAAATACCGTGACTAGAGGCTGCACAGGACAGAAGGAGACATACTTAGAGAACACAACTCCTGTTTCTTGCATTGGTTCAAGCAGCGACTTCTGGAAAATCCCCCGTCAGAGAGTGATAAGGAAGGAAAACTCATATATGCCTTAGCACATGGCCCTGCGTGCAACCTCGCGACTTATCAAGCATATGATATCAACGGCTACACTTTCTACACAGAGGCTAAAGTCGAAAATAGTGAATACCAGAACTCAGGGGTGACGATAGAATCCTTCACCGGTAACGATGTGCGGAGATACTACGGAAGACTCGAAGAGATCTGGGAGCTGGACTACTCTGGACTGTACAAGGTGGCGATGTTTCGTGTTAGATGGGCTAAGTCGGTCGACAGAGAGAACCGTTATTTCACTACCATGATAATACCCGATACCAAATCCAAGAGTGCTAGTGCGAACGTCACAGTGAAAAACGAGCCATGTGTACTTGCTAAGCACGTGACCCAATGCTTCTTCATAACTGACCCAAGCAGGCCTAGCCGTGTTGTCGTGAGGAGAGGCAAAAGGAGCATCGTCGGAATGGACGGAGTCGCCAACGAGGAGGATTATGACCAGTACGGCAACCCAATGAGGGAAGATGACGATGACGATGAATCATACGTCAAAAGAAGAAACAATACTACATTACCCAATAAGAAAGATCACCCTTTTCCGTACAAAAGTAAAGGCCATGACGAGGGGATAGATTATTCAACTGGGAACAAGAAAGGCAAGAAGATCACTGTCAAACGCCGACGCCGAGAAACGATGACCCAATGAACGAAGAATATGAAGATTTATATATCTCTTTTGTACTTTCGGTCAAAATGATGTAATATTTTATTATGCAAATAGTACTTAATATAATATTGCATCCATGATATTTTTGTATTAGTAGTAAAAAACAAGAAAGGCAGGAATATCAAGATTAATATATATATATCTCTTTTGTATTTTTGGTCAAAATAATGTAATATTTTATTATATAATGAAAACATAATAGTCTTAGTACTAAATAACCAGAAAATAAAAAAACAGAAATGAAAAAGTAGTAAGGAAAAAACAGAAATGAAAAAGCAGTTAAAAAAAGGTAGTGGTAGCGTGCGGCCTGGACCCGCACGCTATCACTAAGTGTTTTTTTCACTTACCCCCGCGCGTGCAGTCATTCCTCGCACTCGCACACAACCTCCTCCCCAGCCTCGACGCGCACCGCCCGGCCGCCGCCTCCACTCACCCGGCCGCCGCAGCACATGGATGACAATAACAAGGCTGGGGGTTCTCGAACAGGAGGCGAGGAACCGATAGAGGAAAATCGGTATATGATTCCGACGTTCATCGCAGAAGCAATGACAAAGACGCTCACCTCGCTCTTTCCTACCATCTGTGAGTCTGCCAGGGTTTGGATTGAGGGAGGCAAACAAGGGCCTCCCCCAATGATCAGCTTCGGCTCCAGCAAGTAGTCAATCAATGTGGGGCCAGATATACCCGACCATGATACGCCAGAAGATGCTCTGCTGGATAAGCCTAAGAAGAAGGAACAAACAAGATATAAGAAAAGTGACTCTCACAAATCCAATAGCCAGTCGGTGCAGGGGACTAAGCCCCCGTTTGTGGATAGGATACCCATCAAAAACTGGCATTGGATACATATCTTGGGTAAAGAGATCCTGCCACCGCATTTGGCCAAAAAGTTGACTAGGGATATGCGTGAACTCCATGATGTTGTTCTTGTTATGGAGAATAAGCTTCTCGAGCAGGAAGATCCAACATACCCATTATTTATTGCAAAGGTACCAGAGGGATTGGGCTTTGTTACTGATGCAGAAGACGGAGACCTGCTCTTCGTGAGATTTAATGACATCTTCAGAATGTACCACATGCAACCGCTACACCCATCCATGGTCCGCCTTGTTGCGCTCAGTATGGCACACAAAATCTCAGTAGAGAATACCCCTAACCTCATGATAGTTGACCCCTACTACATGCAAGAAATGTTCGTGAACAACCCTGAGGGTAGGGCAAGCGCGACGCAATACCTGGAAGATCTCTTCGTGGCGAATATTTCCAAGACCGTCTATCTCCTTCCTTACTTTCCCGAGTAAATCATTCCTAGCCACCATAACATGTTTTCGTAGATTTCCATCGTTAAATTTTGCATCTACAATGGTGAATTTGAGGATGATGGTCTCTTTGATCTATTTGGCGTAGTAACCAACATGGCACCCTCATTTTGTTGGAGATGGAAGAGTCAAGTGCCGTGTATTTCGACAGTGGGAATCGTTCTGGGGAGAAACCTAAGGACTATACCCACATCAAGACTGTTCTCAATGATGCTATCAACGCCTACGCTAGAAAGGGCGGCCAGATGATAAGAACAAAGCAAAATAATAGAAGGTTTGAATTCTTCCACAAAGTGTACTTCCCCTACATCAAGAAGGATCCAAGCAGTTGGATGAAGTCATGGTACCTCATCTTTCAAATGCGGGAGTTATTAAGGTATGAAAAACGAAGACAATTTCTGTCTGATCTCCAAAAATGGTGCAACATCCAGTGTGAGACCATTGATGATGAAATTAGAGAAGAGTTCCATTGTATCCAAAAGATGATCGTGTGAATCATCTGCCGTGATGTCATAGAGTTCGACGGGGAGTTCCACTTCGAACATGAACTATCTAACGACGAGATAAAAACACGCATAAGCAGGGCGGGTGATTCAAGGCTATTCAACTCGTTAGATGGTGCTTTCCCGTCCCCGCCGATGCGTGAGTAAACTATATCCCTAAATTAACTTGCCTACCTCTAGCTAGTTTCAGGGTTATGAATCGCGTGCATTCTTACTTAGTTAATTATATTGCTCTTAATTATGGTAGACATGTTCCAAATCATTCTTGTGTATAGTTTTGTATTTTATATAATGCCGATGATTGAAATGTGCATAAACTCTTGCTTTTCTTTGCCTAATGCTTTTATCTTTGTCTTGTGTGTATAGAGAGATGAAGAAGTGGTTCCAGGACACAAGGGCTACAAGATTAAAGCAGAGGCGAAAACTATATAGGAAGAACATCCCCTTCTTGCTTTCAAACTCCATTGCGATGTATTAATGCATGTATGAAAACTTTTGGTTACTTGTCCACTTTCGAACTCTATCGAGCTAGATGTATTCTGCTACTTCGGTTTGTAATGTATGTGATGAACCATGTGTTTTGGTCACTAGCGCTTGTCTAATATTCATATGTTTTGGTATGTTAAATCCATGTGTTCAATGTAATGCCTACATACTGAAATATATCTGTATATTGCACTGTCTAAATACTGGCATAAAAAATAATTTAATTGGAATTATTTATTCAATTCGGAAAATAGTATTAGTAGCGTGCAGTACAAATGCGCACGCTACTGGTACATTTAAGGTCAGTAGCTTGCGGGGAGGACCGCACGCTACCACTACGGGCAACTACTAGTAGCGTGCGGAGTAAAGCGCACCCTACTAGTAAAGACTTAATGGTAGCATGCGGGGACGCACACTACTACTAACCGCTAGCAGTAGCGTGACTATTGTAGCATGCGCCCGCACGCTACTAGTAGCCCTTTTTCGCACGCTACTAGTAGGCTTTTCCCTACTAGTGTTGTCGGCCTGTCGTTGAGTGACTACTTGTGCAGCCCCGCTCTAGCAGTATCCACACGTACATCGCGTCAACCCGCCAGTTGCGTTCGCCGCCTAGAGCTACTAGCACCGACGAAGAGAGACAGCCTTTCGACGTAGTTTAGGTGGTAGATCTAATCAACTTGATTAGATCTATATGAGAGGATTAGAGACGTCTAATTCTCAATACATGAGATCTACTAGAGAGAGAGAATAGCCACAGAGGCAATATTGTGTGTTCTCCTTGTGGGAGGGGGTGGAGTATATAAAGGGGAGCAAGGGGAGGAGGTGCTTGAGGGAGGGGCAAAGCCCTCCCCTTGGTGCGCCGGCCCTAGCGGAGCCAGCCCCTCTCCCAAGTCGGTTTGGGAGAGGAGTCCTTGTCCAACAAGGACTCCCTCCCTTCCCATCTTTTTGTCTTTTTCCTTTATTCTTTCCTTTTCCAATTCGCACTCTTTTAAATCTCCAAATCAAACAAGGAAAGAGAGGGAGAGGTGGTGGTGTGTCGGCCAGGGAGGTGGGGCCTAACCGGCCGACCCACACTAGGTGCGGTTCGGCCCCTAGGGCTCCCCCTTCCTCCTCCGTCACTCCCCCCTATTGCGAAACCTCCAAAACTCATCCGACACCATATATAATCTTTAAATAAAATTATCGACTCTATCCACTAATGTCGGAAACACTTCCCGGCATCTCGTAACATCTCATGTTCGCCATATTTTTCTCTCGGGAAATTCTGCCCTAATCCGGCATTATTTCCCTCTCATGATAACTTCACCGGAACACCTCCGAATTACTCCAGAGTTGTTCCTGTGACATCGGAGGGACTCCGACCTTTTCTCATAACCACAAAACTACAACTTTATTCTCGCAACAAAGGATTGACTCACAGCTGAAGTGTGTGACCCGAAAGGTTCGGTAAACACAAAGACATGTCCAGGAGCTTGCCAGACAATAACCAGCATTGGGATCTAGACGGCCGTACTGGCTCCCGTGTGTTCATGAGTGAATGACAGAACCTGTGTGTTACTCATTACGCTAATTCCCTTACGTACACGATACCAATGATATCTCGAGATTTGAGACAATGTGCTCTAGTGTGATTAAACCCTTTAATCATAACACATATAATTCTCGTACCAATATCATTCTCTTTTCTCATTCCGTATTTTCATTGTCCCGTGATTAATCACGCTGTGTTGGCCAGACGATTGGGTGACAATAATAATACTGAGATGGCCTAGAGGATGTATCTCTCCATCGTCTGGAGGAGTAAGTGCCATTCTTGAATGATCTCTGTTCCAATACATTATTCTAGTCCACACCCAAAAGCCACCGTTATGGTCCCCAGTTACGGCAAGACGTTAGGTGACAATCAAAGTATGATGTCGAATAGCGGTCACCAGATATTCTCAGGGCATAGGAATACAGCTAATGAAAACTAAACATATGATCAATTGCTATCTTCATCGTTGACGATTAGTCTCATAGCAAGATCATACAATGGGTCGGTTCAGTACTATTATCATTCCGATAACAAACTCCTATAGTTATGTGACTTATACAAAGTCCATGATCAGGAAAACATGATCATCAAACAACAAGATAGGCTAGTCTTAGAGACAAGACCAGGAACGCTTTTACTTGTTCGTATCTCTACACCTGTATTGGAGGTTTTCCTCTTGAACACGTTGTATTTGCTATTCAAGTGCCCAATACAGTTATAGCATAAAGACATAAACATTAATAATAAACTTGGAGATAAATAATAACTAAATTATTATTGTCTCTAGGGCATATCTCCAACAGTCTCCCACTTGCACTAGAGTCAATAATGATTCTAGTTAGCATGATGACATGGCACCAAATGGAACTAAGGGCCACTCACGCTTTCGCATGCGCTCTGAGATTGTGTCCATAATTTTGATCCAATCAAAATACATAAACTTATTTAACTCCTCACACGTCAAACTTGACAATGCAAGTCGGATATATTAGGAATTGGATTCGGCCTATCCGGTTCCGTAGTAGTATTAATAATATCAAGCGTCTCCAATGATATTATCATACCGTCTATTGAAACCTTACCAAGTCAATGACTTATCCAATAACTTGCTATCATGACGTCTCACATCAATGATGCAACTATCCTTTATAGAAAATCTATTTATGTTGTAGAATCCACTCATAATATACTTATGATTTGATAAATCAAAACACCAAGTATTTATCAATTGAAAATTGCATTTTCAGATTAAATCAATTAAGATCTGATTTCATAATTCCACTACAAATACGTATATGAGGAACTTCTCTATATACACTATTTGAAGCTTTACAAAATCTACTAAGTCGTTATACTTTTGTAAATCCCACTCATTAGGTCCCTTTAACATGTATGACCTTTTAGTGTTATTCACAACTTTTGATTAACTGCCTTTATGAGAAAACTTTCACCAAGTATTTCTCTACTACCGGTGGCCAAATAAAATTTAGCACTTTGGAAACTTTCGGCTCAATGTACTATATATAGCAATGAGATAAGCAAAATCACATTAAATATGATTTGATCTTATTCCTCTCTACTTGCTCACCATTGACTACGAATGCCAATGTATCTTGCAAATATCACGCTATGACTTCTTGATCAAATTTCTTTGACTCAAGACACAATTCGAATTACCTTTCAGAATTGTACTTAGCACATTCATACATGTTTATTAAATTCTTAATCTATCTCATAGACAAAACTTTAATAAGACACTTTCGACCTTATTTAAAACTCTTTTAAATCTTTATTCACAAGATATACATTTTTGAATTGGCCTAGCCTTATTCAACAAATATAATATCAGCTCCCACTGTCTTTTAAGTCCTTTCGATTTATAAATGAAAAGAATAAAATTCTTGATTCATTAATACAACTGACTTCAAACACTCATAATATAATTATCTAGATTATTCTCATAATCCAAATGAATTATTCTTAGCAATCAACTTTCTACTTTAGTCCAATAACAACATTAAGCAATTGATATGACAAGTTTTGCAACTTCTCACTATCATTTATTCGTCCTTGATAAAACAATTTTAATCAAGACTAGCTCTATGAATATTAGATATTCACATCTGTCCTTTCTTTTGAAATATTCATGCCCAGTGATTTCACATCACGTCCAAACTACTCTCAAGATTAAATCTTGGAGCTACATGAATTTTTCTTGAACTCCTTTATGACATATACCGTCACTTATGAGTATTCAATATTCTGTTTGTAATTGCTTTTCTTTTAATCATGTTCCTGGACATTTCAATAATTCAACCACTAGGTGATTTAATCATTAAATTCCTCACATGATAATCATCTTAATACTTAATTTGAATCATGTATTACATACATGTATTCCTGGACAAAGTAATGATATGGAAACATTTGCATGTTACTCCTTTCATTCTAACACTTGTCCAAAGACTCCCAGTCTTAATTTAGTATTTTGATTTCCACTCTCTCTTCATGAGAAGACACTTTTCTCCAATTCTAAAGTCAACAAGCTTTCAGAATTTTGTGTGGAAAACAACTGCCAATATAATACTTTGGACTTTACCTTTATGCAAAACATTTATTCAATTCGAATCATACTTAGATTCACAATAAAAATTCTTGGAACTTTCTATCAAAATAACTCCAAGTTAAAATTGATATAGGTCCCCTGGATACAAACAAAATAATCTATTTATTTTAGTGGGTAATTTGGAATTCTATTTCACATCACTTAGAACAAGACACTTGGACATAATTATTATAACATTCAATCTTTGTCTTACAAAAGATTTCCATCATGATAATTTTGAATTATCAAATTCATCATGAGTAATGTGACTAAGAAAACTTTCTTTCGTCAATATGTTATAATACATTTTATTAAGCCTTCTTTTACTTTATCAAATTTCTTTGATCTCTTATTTTGATTCACACATGCTCCCACTTAATTTTATGAAACATTGCAACTTCAATAATTTCATCAACTCTATTTCATTAATATGCAACTTCATATTAATTCTTCAATAATTTAATTAATGGGTACTTTCCACACCTTTATGTAATTTTCAAATTTACTAGTGCCTAGCACTTTGCCAATTTCGAATTTTACCAAATACCTAGTATTTGTGGATCTCGAATTTTTATTAAGTGCCTAGCACTCCACAAATTCCGAGTTGATCAAGTGCCTAGCACTTTTGTGGATTTTTAGTTTTGTCTATTTTATCTTGGAATAACTTTAAGAGTCTCAAAAGAGAACCAACGAAAGCTTCTTCCAAAATTCAAAGACTAAACCAAAATCAAACATCATTCAAAACTTTAAATGATATTTCGAATCAAAACATTTAAGACTTAACAAAACTAAATTAAAGACATATTACAATAAAGAAGATCATCATAAATCAATTCACAAAATGTGAACTCCCACACATACTTTATATTCGAACATAACTTTGTTCCAGAATCTCAAAATATTCATTACAAAATGATCGAACTGAAAATAACTCTTATTTAAAGTCCTAGTGTAAATCTTCTTCATTGACTTGGATGTGTAGACGAAGTAGTGGTCATGGCGCCATAGGTGCCTTCTTCTTCCACTTCCTCCTCTTCTTTCCACTCTCTTGCCTCTTTTCCTTTTCATACTGCGATCATGCAACATGAAAAATTTAGTATAAAATACCAAAATATATTCGAGCCGAGAATATGTCAATAACTTGTGTATAACTCTTATACCTTTTGTGGACTCACCACTGGTCTTGCAAGAAGGATGATGTCATCAAATGATGCACATAGTATCCATCTCAGCTGACAAGAGCATTTCGAAGACTTCGTTGACTGTCTTCTCCACTCCCATCAATGCATAGCAAGCCACGAAGGCATAGTAGTATGATGGTAGCGATCTCAAAGTGTGTCAACCACTTGATTTTCCAGAACTGGTTGCCCAATGTCCTCAAGCTTCCTGAGTATCTTGCAGAACTTAACCTTGTGCTCTCTCATCGAGCCTCCGCTTAATAGTTTGCACAATCCAAGTTCCCCATTGAATTTGTATTTAGCATGACATAACTGGTATGAGAACTAAGCTTTCAATGCTTCCATTAGACGGAACGGGCGATAGTATGGATAACTGTCGCTAAGCTCGGGAGTCATCCTATCTAGCATAACCAAACTCACTTGATACTCATCTTCCTCCATAGGAAAATAGTCATCTTCTAACTCTGGAACAGGAGTGTCCAGTGCATGCTCTAACTTGCGACTCCTGAGAATTTCTCTCAGCTCATGAACCCATTCAACAAAGGTCACGCTTTCCGCAGTCAATTTTCCTAACAACTATCCTCATGCATCTTTTCAACGGGATCCATTTTCTACAACAAAGCAAGTTTATTTAGACTCATAGTTTGCTATTAATTTTATTGCACTACTTTAACTCAATATAAAATTGAATCTAAGATATGCTCCCACTAAGCCCAACAATCCTCACGATTGGCGCTAAGTGATTCAGTACCCGATAACCCGACGAACCAAGTATGGATAAATAGCATGATCCGTGGACGACCGGTAGGCACCATGCCAGTTGTAGTAGCTACAACTCTTGTTCGTCTTTCGACGTGTGTTCAGAACTCATAACTTGTTATGCTAGGACTTCAAGCCAACCAACCGATGATGCTGCTGGAACGGTTCGCGCCCGCCTCCCAAACCCTTGGCCCACGTGACTCGTGGATACACAGTGCCCGGGGACAAGCATCTGGTTTGACGGTGCCACGGTTGGAAGAAGACGATCTCCTTGATATTTTACTCGAGGATTCACCCTAATAAACGACTACTGCGCAATCAAGGTGCAAACAACAAAGGATAAACATCACAGGCAATAAATAATAATTTAAGTGCTCTGGTATAGCCTTTTTGTTGTTCTCCAGAAGTTCTTGACGCTCGTCCTTGAGGATCCACCATCTTCATAATTCCCGGTCACAACAAAATCCCGAAGGACAATTGCCGTAGTCGAGAACTCACCAAGTATTCGTCGCCAACATACCGTTGGCGCCTCCTCCCGGTTCTCCTGTGACGAACTCTTCTTCGCTTCTTTTGTCGATGACAAACTCGATCAATTGTTTTGGCTTCCACCATCATGTTAAGACACCGTAACAAAATAGCTATACCAAAACACATGCACACAATCCTGCTAAACCAAGTTAGACGCTTCTAACATTTGTTTGCAAGTTTTACGTGGCCTTGTAGGATCTACGGAAGAACCGTCACTACCTACAAACTGAAGCACGTTTAGGCTAGTTGCTAAATTAACTTTGCGGGGTGAGTGAGATCCCAACATTATGAAAACATTGTGAACCCCACTCTAAGCGATCGCACTGCGCGTGGCCCCCGTGAGGCGTCCAACCCTCATGCCCTGTCCATTATACAACAACGTCCACAACTTTAGGTATAGACCCGAAGCTACTGAAGCACTTCGTTGGCGCCGACATGCATACTAGGAGCAGCCGGAAGGTCCGCGGATTGCCAGAAGTTCGTAAGATCTTGCCTATGCCGCGATGTAATATGAAGTATAACTTATTGGGAAGCAACTAAAATAAACTTAATGCAAGCATGCAATGCCCGCACCAACATGTGCTCTAGATCAAATCATATCTACGCATAGATCGGCTCTGATACCACTATTGGGTTGCGGGTAAAACTTTAAATTTTTCCGTAACCTTGCCGCCAAGATCTATTCTATGAAGATATGTTGCACCCCATAATGCTAGATCTAGAATACTTACAAACACCGTTGCGAAAGATCTTGTGTTTATCGAATGAGATGTCGGTGAAGCTTGATGAAGAATTTCACGTCTGTGCCAGGAGGTGAGATTGTTACCGACCTATCGTCGAGGGACTACTTGTGCAGCCCTGCTCTAGCAGTATCCACACGTACACCGCGCAAGGACTCCCTCCCTTCCCTTTTATCTTTTTGCCTTTTTCCTTTATTCTTTCCTTTTCCAATTCGGACTCTTTTAAATCTCCAAATCAAACAAGGAAAGAGAGGGAGAGATGGTGGTGTGCCGGCCAGGGAGCTGGGGCCTAGCCGGCTGACCCACACTAGGTGCGGTTTGGTCCCTAGGGCTCCCTCCTTCCTCCTCCGGCACTCCTCCCCCCTTATTGGCAAACCTCCGAAACTCGTCCGGAACCATATATACTCTTTAGATAAAAGCATCGACTCTATCCACTGATGTAGGAAACACTTCCTAGCATCCCGGAACATCTCATATTCGCCATATTTCTCTCTCGGGAAATTCTGCCCTAATCCAGCATTATTTCCCTCTCATGATAACTTCACCGGAACACCTCCGAATTACTCCGGAGTTGTTCCCGTGACATCGGAGGGACTCCGACCTTTTCTCATAACCACAAAACTACAACTTTATTCTCTCAACAAAGGATTGACTCACAACTTAAGTGTGTGATCCGAAAGGTTCGGTAAACACAAAGACATGTCTAAGAGCTTCCCAGACAATAACCAACATTGGGACCTAGACGGCCGTACTGGCTCACGTGTGTTCACGAGTGAACGATAGAACCTGTGTGTTACTCATTGCACTAATTCCCTTACGTACACGATACCAATGATATCTCGAGATTTGAGACAATGTGCTCTAGTGTGATTAAACCATTTAATCATAACACATATAATTCTCGTACCAATATCATTCTCTTTTCTCATTCCGTATTTTCATTGTCCCGTGATTAATCACGCTGTGTATGGCCAGACGATTGGGTGACAATAATAATACTGAGATGGCCTAGAGGATGTATCTCTCCATCGTCTGGATGCGTAAGTGCCATTCTTGAATGATCTCTGTTCCAATACATTATTCTAGTCCACACCCAAAAGCCACGGTTATGGTCCCCAGTTACGGCAAGACATTAGGTGATAATCAAAGTATGAATGTCGAATAGGCGGTCACCAGATATTCTCAGGGCATAGGAATACAACTAATGAAAACTAAACATATGATCAATTGCTATCTTCATCGTTGACGATTAGTCTCATAGCAAGATCATACAATGGGTCGGTTCAGTACTATTATCATTCCGATAACAAACTCCTATAGTTGTGTGACTTATATAAAGTCCATGATCAGGAAAACATGATCATCAAACAACAAGATAGGCTAGTCTTAGAGCAAGACCAGGAACGCTTTTACTTGTTCGTATCTCTACACTGTATTGGAGGTTTTCCTCTTGAACACGTTGTATTTGCTATTCAAGTGTCCAATACAGTTATAGCATAAAGACATAAACATTAATAATAAACTTTGAGATAAATAATAACTAAATTATGATTGTCTCTAGGGCATATCTCCAACAAGTAGTAGCAGTAAAAGATGGACCGGGAGCCATAACTTCAGTAGAGGCAACTCTTCAAACTGAAGTCCAACTTTCCTCTTCCTTTCTCACATCCGATATAGACGTGTTACCCTCCAGTCATCATTCTCTATTAGTTTTTGTTTGAACTAACATCATGTACGCTGAGCAGATCGTGAACACTCATGTGCGGTCATAGTGCCACGCCCACTAATCCTCTTGAACCATTGTTGATAGAGGAATATTTTGAACAATTTCAGTACCATTGGCAAGAAACAAACATCCAGCTTCGATGTATTCCAAGTCACCGATGATCTATTTATAAAATATTCCGCTATGATCGAAGCCTCATCAGACAAAAAGCCACCAGACAGAGTGATCCACTTCTCGGTGACCAGTTATCATTCTAAGGATTAATCTTATCTCCCATTCCAATCCTTTGAATGATCCATTGCTTCATTGTGCCCCTTCTATCGAGAGCAACACACCACACCCAAAAGGGGCGCGAACAAAAGTTCGGTGTCTAAGAAATCCTTCTCCGGAAAATATCTTGCTTTGAGAATCCTTCCACTCAAACTTCATCGTTTGTTAGATTTTCTCTAGGCTTGGCTCGCAAGAAGAGCAAGTTTGAACAACTCAATATCTCGAAAGCCTAATCCTCCCTACCAAACTTTACAGATAGTTGCATCGATTTGCTGGCATAAACCTCTAGGTAATCTAAACATGACAATGACTATATCGGTATCGCCTGAACAACAGACTTGATAAGAATATCTTTTGCTGTCCCCACATAGTTTTTTCTATCTAACCTTGAGCCAGCCTTCTTCCAAATTCTGTCGTGAAGGTAGCTGAATTTTCCGTTCTTGGCGCGCCCCCACATTGGTGGGTAATCCCAAATACTTTTGACTCGACGCCTCAACTTGGACATTAAGAACATCTTTGATATCTTGTCTGACATTATCTAGACATCCTTTACTGAAAAGATGGAAGATTTATCAAAATTAATCCTCCGAGCTAATGCATATTGCAATTGGTCTCTAGAATACCCAACACCTGGGTTGCACTCTCTGTACCATTTTGAAAAACAACATGCTATCATCTGCGAGGAGAAGATGACTAATTATCGGAGCCGGTGCCGACACCATTAGACCTTGGAGTGCCGATGATGAACAAAAATGTTTTAACAAGTTTGAAAAGCTCTCTGCTGCCAACAAAAACATATGCGGAGATATTGGATCCCCTTGATGAATTCCTCTCGAAGGAGAGAAATAATCCATCTTGGAGCCATTAAAACGTACCGAAAAAATACTGCAGAAACAAGGCTCATAATCATCTCCACCCATCTCGTATGGAAACCCAATTTGAGCATTATTTATTTTACATAGGTCCACTCAAGTCTGTCATATGCCTTCCGCATATCTGCAGACTTCAACGCACATACTTTGTTCTTCTTTGCTTTGTTTCCCTTCATAAAATGCAAACATTCCAACGACAAGATGACATGTCACTTATAATTCTGCCAGGGACAAAACCTGATTTCTCCTCCGAAATTATTTCTGGGAGGAGAATTTTTAGCCTGTTCGCTAGTACCTTTGATGCTATCTTGTACAAGTACAACACATTGCAGAGTTCAATAGGTATGAATTGACCAAGATTCTCCGGGCTGGCCACTTTAGCAATCATGAAAATATTTTTTACAGTAATAACTATTGCCATAAAACGACGACGCAACGAGCTGATTTCCAATGATTAGGCTCAAGCAGAAGAAGTGGATACCCGTCTTCTTGGTAGAGGAAAAAAAATGATAAACACGTCATGTTCTTTGGGCCTCAATGGGCTGATTCGAACGAAAACTTCCATAGCTCTGGGTTTATTGCACAACACGCTCAAAAAGGAAAGCCCTTGCGTTCCTTACCAAGGGGCTGGGCTAGCTTGCGCGCGCGCGCAAGGTAGGCTCCTGTCGCTCGGTTTCGGACAGCAAAATGACAAAAGGTCGAGGAAGAACGTGCGCGTGTGGAGGAGTTCGTCCCCGACAGCGACGTGAGGAGGAAGCACGCACGGAGGAGTTCGTCCCCGACCCCGCACCCTCCCACCGAAGATTTCTCCTCGCCGTCGCCGCCTCCGCCGCGGCCAGCCGCGTCTCTGGCGGCTCCGGCTCGGCCTGGCCATCTACTCGCCGGAATCGAAGACGGCGGCGGCGCATCCTTCGATTTCCCCCTGACCCCGCACCCTCCCACTGAAGATTTCTCCTCGCCGTCGCCGCCTCCGCCGCGGCCAGCCGCGTCTCCGGCGGCTCCGGCTCGGCCTGGCCGTCGACTCGCCGGAATCGAAGACGGCGGCAGCGCATCCTTCGATTTCCCCCCGACCCCGCACCCTCCCACCGAAGATTTCTCCTCGCCGTCGCCGCCGTCGCCGCCTCCGCCGCGGCTAGCCGCGTCTCCGGCGGCTCCGGCTCGGCCTGGCCGTCGACTCGCCGGAATCGAAGACGGCGGCGGCGCATCCTTCGATTTTCCCCCGACCTGCACCCTCCCACCGAAGATTTCTCCTCGCCGTCGCCGCCTCCGCCGCGGCCAGCCGTGTCTCCGGCGGCTCCGGCTCGGCCTGGCCGTCGACTCGCCGGAATCGAAGGCACGGGAGGAAGAAAGGAATGAGGAAAAGGAAAGGAAGGAGGAGGAAGATGAGCGCGTGGGTGGGACCCACCCACGTCCGTCCACGCGCACGAGGCCGACCAACGCGTCAACGCGTCTCCGCGGCGCGAGCGAGCGCTCGCTCGCGCAACAGGTAGCCATCCTCCTTACCAAGGCCCGATCTTAGCGACGACGCCTAGGGTTCTTCCGGTTTCGTAGCGCTTGCGCTACCCCACTCTCTATAAAAGAGCCTTCACGTCCGCGGCGCTGCTCACTACCCACCACCACCACCACCACCACCCGGCGAGAGCAAGCGACGCAGCGAGGGCGAGCGATCGAGGCAGGCAAGATGCAGATCTTCCACAAGACGCTCACGGGGAAGACGATCACGCTCGAGGTCGAGAGCAGCGACACCATCGACAACGTCAAGGCCAAGATCCAGGACAAGGAAGGTACGTAATCCTCTTCTCTGACCTCAAGCATGCTTTTTCTGTGCACTCGGCGCCCGATCATCTTCACTAGCGTGGCCGCATCGCCTTGGTTCTTGCATCCCGGTGTCCTTGCTCGACAGTGCAAACGCGCAATGCTTGCCTTTTTTTTTTCTTGTACTCGTTTCGTTTGATTTTACTCGTTAATATTGTCCAGTTGAGCTTGATCTGTCAATTGTAGTAGTTCCCGTGTTAGATCTTCCCGAGTTCTCGGTCCAAATCATGGCAGATTTACCAGGGTGATAGGTCCTTGATTTTGAGCAGCTTTAAATCGAAACGTTAGTTCTTGATCTGAGGGTTGGGTAGTTTGAAATTGGCTTGTTTTTCTTGCGGTAGGAATAGATTACCCTCTTGTTTGTCGACTTGCTAGGCATTCAACCTAGATGTAAAACAACAGATCCCCACTTCGGTAAATCAATTCGATTTCTGTTCCTAGTTTTCACCACTGCCTTCATCAAACTGAGGCCTTTATTTCTCTATCTACTTCATGCTTGCTATATGTACTGATGAACTAACTGTGGGAGTTTTTGGTTTGCTGTGCCTTTGCCTAATTGTAGGAATCCCTCCGGACCAGCAGCGTCTCATCTTCGCAGGCAAACAGCTGGAAGATGGCCGCACACTGGCCGACTACAACATCCAGAAGGAGTCCACGCTCCACCTGGTGCTCCGCCTCCGTGGTGGCAGCAGAGGGCAATACCCCAAGAATCTTGAGCCCAATCTCCGCATCCTCGCACAAAAGTACAATGAGAACAAGATGGTCTGCCGCAAGTATGCAAGCATTTCTATCACTTCACCTACATGTCTTTGTTCCTTTCTGTGGATGCAAACTTATGAATTATATTTAGATAATAATGCAGCCGTATGAATTGGTTTGGCGATGTATGTGTTTAGTGTGCTTCAGTACATGCCAAAAATAATTATGTTAGAGTAAACTTGGGTAGCTAATTAATGATCACTTGTCACTGTAAAACTTGGATTCAATTGTGAAAGTGATTTCTGCATGTCGCGCCTTTAATATGTTATCTTGCATTCTTTGCAGAGAGTTGTTTCTGTAATTTTTGCCAGTGTGCATTACGCTACTAGATTGCTTGGATTGCGTAGTTGATTGGCAAGAGTGATGAATCTAATTAACTAGATGCATGGTAATAGGCAGTAATGATGACTTTATTTGATAAGCTAGATAAGAACATTCATGAGATGCATGCCAATCTATTTGTTTAGTCCTTGAACATTTCAGTATTCTTGCTGATACAGATCAGTTAGATTGTTTTTCATGGAACAATCTTTTACATCGTTAGTAAAGCTTGTGGATAAGAAAAGCCACACTTTCAACCTCCAAATTCCTGCATGTTCTGTCTCCTTTTCCCTTGCTTGAGTAGATAAGTAACTTACAAGCATTTTTGTTCTTGTAATGCATGTGACGCTATATCCTTTCACTATCTTTTTTTTTTATCTTCCAGGTGCTATGCTCGCCTTTCCCTGAGGGCTACCATCTGCCGCAAGAAGAAGTGTGGCCACACCAATGAGGTGACCTATTTATCCTACCCGACTAAGTGCTCTTTGACAATATAGGCTATTATTGTCCATGTGCTAGGTCTCTGTTGTGTTAGGATTACCTTGTTCATTGCCTCAATTTATCCTCTTAGCAGTGGCCATCTTATTGGATTTAGTCCTCCAAGCAGTTGAAAGTAAACTGTCCATATTTTTTTTTTGCTTTGTCATCTTAGTGTAGTTATCATATTGCCATTAGGAAAATATCACCGTTGTTTTTCGGTGATGCATGTTGATCACAACTTCATAAGTTGGTTCACTGTCGTTAATAGCCCCATAACATTGTTCTGCGTTTACCAATCCCCGCTATCTGTCATAAGGCCTATGCCGATTTTATGTTTGTAACTGTGTAATGCGCTGTATCTACCGTATTTTCAGTGAATACGATTGCAAATATTGAAATATTCCAATTAGTGACCGCTGGCGCTGATAACTGAACCAGACTTGTGCTGAATATATTTTATCCACTGTTTTTTCAGCTGAGGATGAAGAAAAAGTTTATGTCCAAGTTTGGGAAAGACTCCCAGTGAACATTGGAAAGGACGACATGCATATGCTGGATCAACTTTCTTAGAGTCGTATCAGAGTTATGAACAAAGTTTATGTTTTCTCCTAGTTGGAAGTTTACTGCTGGATTTAGAATCTCACTAGTCTTTCGAACACTATGGGTTTAAAGTACTAGTTTCGTGGTCAAGGAATGGTGGTGCTAGTTCCCACTTGATGTTGAACCTCTATCACTGATGAGAAGTCACCTAAATGCGTGTTAACAAGTCTTGCTTGCTTTGCTTTTGTGTGCCGTCCTGATCTTTGCCATGGTGGTGGTGGATTGTTAATGCTCATTCTCTTCATTTCATCTGGGACAGTTTGTCATCCTAGATTAGCAAGCTCTCTTGTAGGGCTGTGTGTAGCGTGTTCTGTTCCTGCTCTGCGTGGTGTCTATGGCTCTGCCATCTAAAGATTTTGGTTGCTGATGTGATGTACTTAAAGTCTTAAACACATCTTTTTTTCTACTTACAGAGAATTGATACAATGTTCTTAGGCAATATATACATGATTTTAGGAGATTTTAATGGTTTTTTTATTCTGGAATTAGCTCATGTGCTACTACAGAGTCTTTGGGCAATTATTCATGACTGACGTCGTGACGACTAGCTTCTCTAGAGAAATTGGAGGAAATTGGTCTGTAAACTATTCTCTCTGTTTTCGTAATGGTATTTTTTTTGAATGCTTACTGTAGGGGAGACCCCATAGCCTTTTATTGAAAAATAAACTGTACAGGCATATTTACAAAATTACAGAGCAGACTCAAGAGAGGTTCTTAAGCCATAATAAATCTAATAAAGGAACTACAGTGCGCTTTAACCTGTGCATAAGCAAGGTCAAATCAGAGACGAAACCAGACTCCTCTAAATGAGGGCCTGATGTTTTTGAAGATTCATCCATTACGCTGCTTCCAGATGTTCCAGCAGGCTAGAATCAAGATTTCTGCAAAGCAAGGTCCTGTAAATCCCCTCTTGGCGTTAGCCAAACATCGAGGAATTGAGTCACCACTCCAATCAAACTGAATGTAGGCCCAAATTCGAGCACTAAATTGGCAATCAAAAAACAGGTGGTTCCTATCTTCCCACTGGCGGATCCACAGGGTGTCCAGGGTGGGCCAAGGACCACCCTGGGATTTAGATTAGGCCCATATACCATGTCTGCTCCACACAAAAAAAAGATGCATGTCTTCCTGACGCTGTGACGCACTGGATCGAGTCGTTCCTCTTCTTCGAGCGAGCAGCCGAGTACGTCGCCGCCACTCCTGTTCGCCTTCGCCGCCGCCACTCCGGACCCTCAGCCTCCACTCTCCAGTGCGCCCCTGCTCCCGCCGCACTTCCTCCGGCCGTTCCCCGTGCTCGCCGTCGCCCATCGCCGCCACGCAATGATGCGCCCACCGCTCGGCGCTCCCCCCTAACCCTAGCGACGGACAAGGACAAGAGAGGTCGGAGCCAGGCGTCCGGCGACGCCGCCCGCCGAGGGGGAGAAGGCCAGGCCAAGCACGCTCCAATTTCAGTAAGGTATAACTTCAAGTGTTCTGAATCAATCCCCAATTTCACAGATTATTGAGTCTGATTAAATGTTGTGTGTAAGTTGAAAATTATTGATTATTGAGCCTGATGTATTGCACATTTGCACACACTTATTGTAGAATTTTTTAAAAATGAAGAGGACTGGATCCATCGCCTCTCTTTTCCTGAAACATGCGGCAAAGAAGAATGCTCCTTCTCCGGCTCCTTCCCCAGCGGCAGATTTGGCGGAAGAGCAAATTGAAGAAGTTGTGAACGAAGAGCAGATTGAAGAAGTTGTGATGGAAGAGCCAGCTGAAGAATCACTGCAAGAGGAAGGTGTAACAGAAGAGCCATCTTTTTCTCCACCACCTCCGGTTTATGATATTAACCTGCTGCCACAAGATCCTGGGGAAAGACTACCTATTGCTGATTATCCGTCAATGATCAAGATGCAGTTCGAAGTGCATATATTCTTAAAGGTCCACACCGAAATCCTGAACATGCATTTAAAGGTAGATTAATTGGCGATAGAGTTCGTCAATTCAGTCCTTTTTGGTTTCATAAACATCATTGGCTTGAATATAGTACGAAAAAGGAAGTTGCTTTTTGTTTTGTATGCTACTTGTTCAAGGAGAAAAAAACTAGCGGCAAGGGAACCAATGCATTTACAGAAGGTGGTTGGAACAATTGGAATAGACAAGATGCACTTGTGAAGCATGTAGGTGGTGTAACAAGTGCGCACAATGCAGCCCAAGAGAAATACAACTTATTTGTGAATCCTCGTGCAGCAGTTGATGACCTTCTTGTGAAAGTCAATAGTGAGCAATTACGTCTTTACAAGATCAGGTTGAAGTATTCCCTTAAGTGCTTGAAGTTTCTTCTTCATCAGGGATTGGCATTCCGAGGACATGATGAAAGAGAAGAGTCTGGCAATAGAGGTAACTTTGTTGAGCTTTTGAAATTGCTTGCAGCAAATAGTGAAGAAGTGAACAAGTTTGTTTTGAAGAATGCCCCGGGTAATTGCACATTGATTAGCCACGGGATACAAACAGAAATAATTCAATGTTGTGCACTACAAACTAGAAGGCAAATTATTGAAGAACTTGGTGATGATAAATATGCTATACTGATGCATGTAAAATGCATACATGAACTTTACATTTTATTACTTGATATTCCAACTTATTTGCATCATATATGGGTTATATTTATGTTTTATAATGATTTTAGGGGATAATTCACAGTTTCCCCATTTATTTGGAATTAACCCTGCAGAACCAGAAAACCCCTTTTTCCATATTTTTGACTTTCAGGAACCAAACGACGTCTAAATGACCTAAGATTTTATGGGGCCCAATATTTGGAAATAAGAAGACGTACGAGCCAAGGATCCGTGAAAAAGGAAGTCCGAGGAAGAAAATAGATGGTCCCACGCGGCCAGATTCCTTGGCCGTGTGGGACCACCTCTTTTATTCCTCGTGGCTCCGATGACGTCTGTTTTCGTCTCCGTGGCTTCGTCTTGACCTAAAAACGTCAATAAAATAGTCCCCCGAGGAGTTTCGCGAGGAGGCGGCGGAGAAACACAAAACCACGAAACAGGAGACAGAAGGCTGCCGCTGGAGAAGATCGGAGGGGGGAAATGCCGCCGGAATCACCTCCGGAAGGCTCCTCCATCCCCCCTCCGGAGTCTCCATCAACACCACCGTCAAGACCAGCACCATCTCCATCACCATCTTCGTGATCCACTTCATCCCCCTCATAGTTTGAGATTGTTCGAACCCTAGCTATTGTTTAAGTGCTATTCTACCTGTGTATGATTGGCTACTTATCATTGTTTGGGAGTGAGATTATATTTTCAGATTGTGTTGTACCACTTATACCATTGAATCATATTATGTCTTTGCATTGTGAGTAGTTCTCTCATGTTCCTGGGGGCATAGGATGAATTGGCAATGATTTATATGACATGAGTTGGTATTTTGTCTAGTTTTTATCTTTTATGTAATTCTATGATGGTGTTGTGCGAACGTCGACTGCACATCACTTCACCTATATGGGCTCATAGGAGAACACCGTAGTGTAATGGAGTGAGGAAGACTTGGGAGGACATGTAAACCTGAGAACGAAATCATGAAGTTACTTTATGGGGTATTAGTATCGGGGACCTTAGAGTGTAATGCTATGGTGGGACTTTATGTCTTAATAACTCTTGTGCAGTCATTTACTTGGCCATAAGAACCATCATAAGGAGGTTTAGTTTATTTATTTAGCTTTGCCTAATTATGGCTCCGTCCAAAGAAGATTAAAACTTGATAAAATGCTACCTTGTTGTTCTAGAAATATTTATGCCATGAAATCTAGGTAGCCCTTGGGAACGTTTTCCACCTATAAGAAACACACACTTGAGCTTATCCTCTTGCTGCATAGAGGATTGGGCTTTCTCTCTTTGAGAGATTTTACTTGCTACCATTTACCTTCAGCATTGTTACTCTCTTGCAACTATACAACCAAAAATCCCAAAAACACTTGCATCTTTCATTGTTTTATTTATCATTCTTGTTAACCAATACCTTCAGCTCCTCGTGGGTTTGACAACCTTTTCTAATCGAAAGGTACTACAATTGATCTCCTGCACTTGGGAGTCATCATATACTAGCTGATGAGTCAAGTGATGTGTCACACAAAGAACAACTAGCTCTATGCTTGCGTTTTGTTGGTAAGCTAGGAAGACCACGTGAGCACTTTCTTGGAGTTGTTAATGTGAGTGATACTACTTCATTGTCACTTAAGAAAGCAATTGAAGCATTACTTGTTTATCATGGGTTGTCTATAACTCAAATCCGTGGGCAAGGTTATGATGGGGCTAGCAACATGAGAGGAGAAATTAAAGGTTTGAAAACGCTGATCATGAAAGAGTCACCTTCTGCCTATTATGTTCATTGTTTTGCACATCAGCTCCAGCTAGTTCTTGTTGCTATTCCCAAGGGAAATAATGATTGTGTGTGGTTTTTTGATCAAGTGTCTCTCTTGCTTGGTATTGTGGGAGTTTCTTGTAAGCGTCATGACATGCTTCGCAATGCTACACTTCAAAATATCATGAAAGCAATTGATTGTGGTGAATTGGAAACTGGTAAGGGATTAAATCAGGAAATGGGGTTACCTAGGCCAGGAGAAACTCGATGTGGCTCTCATTTCAAAACTGTTCTCAACATGATTGCTATGTATTCCTCAATCCGTGATACAGAGAGGTGATTGGCCAAAAATACATACTTTTGTTGGAGTATTTGAGTCATTTGACTTTATTTTCAATGCACACTTGATGCTTGTCATTCTTGGATACACTAATGAACTATCTGAGTGTTTGCAAAGAAGAGACCAAGATATTCTTACTGCAACGAAGCTTGTTCGGTTGGCAAAGGATAGAATGCAAGAATTGAGGTCTGATGGGTGGGATGCATTCCTACAAAAGGTCACATTATTATGTAATAAACATGGCATTCAAGTTCCTGCAATGGAGGAGAACTATGTGCCTTTTGGAAGATCAACACGGTTTTCTCGAACTCAAACAAATGATGATCACTTTAGAAGAGAAGTTTATCTTGGGATAGTTGACAAAATTATTCAAGAGCTGAATAATCGATTCGATGAGATCAATATGGAATTGCTTTCTTGTATGTCGGCCTTGAATCCCGCCAACTCATTTGCTGCTTTTGATGCGCACAAGGTACGTAGGCTTGCTGAGTTCTACCCTGATGATTTTCACCCCAAGATTTGATGCATCTTGAGCTACAACTTGATAACTATATTGATGACATGAGAAAGGATGAAAGCTTTAATGGCCTAGAAAATCTTGATGATCTCTCGGTTAAGCTTGTGGAAACAAGGAGGCATATAGTTTATAATTTGGTGTATTTGCTTCTAAAATTGGTATTGCTTCTTCCGGTGGCAACAGCAAATGTGGAAAGAGCTTTTTCAGCAATGAGTTTTGTGAAGAACAAGTTGAGAAATAAGATGGGTGATAGTCTTTTGGATGATTGTCTAGTTACATTCATTGAGCAAGAGGCCTTCTCCAAAGTGGATGAAGATGATATTATTGAGACTTTCATGGCCATGAGAAGGCGTTGGCCTGATAAAAAAAGTTAGTCTTCTTTTGAGTTTTTGTATCCCCTCTTTTATGTAAAATTCAAACTTCCTCATGAATTATTATATGTTGTAAGACTCTATCAGCTTTTGTTCAATTATGTGCTATCATGTTGACATTTCCGTATTATTGTTGTGACAATTTTATGAAGCCGGACCACCCTGACTCAAGATCCTGGATCCGCCAATGTATCTTCCAGCACATGTGCATGACACAAAACACAGTCATTGTTGTCAGTCACCTTCCACTGCCTACGCAGCATCATATCCTTTGTATTGATTCGATCATGCAGTATTAGCCAAGCAAATACCTTGTGCTTTGACATGCATTTGGACTTCCAAATTAATTTAGATGGACCATGACTAGGCACTGAAGCAAAATGCAAACCATAAAAGGATTTCGGTGTGTAAATTCCTTTGTTGAACTTGAAAACCCAAGAGTTGGGCTGATTGGTTATATGACAATCTTCCAAGTCATTATATTCCTGGAAGGTTTCGACCGAAAGTGGCAGATGTAAACCATCGGCGAGAGAGGGAAGACCAGCATGTCTGTCGGGGGAGTATCCCCGGGTAGGGTCAAGGCTTGGCATGAGTGGAGTTCAAAGGTGTGCCGAGGTACGGAAAGGGCCGACCTGTTTGGGCCTGGGAATGTCCGAGCTTCATCTTGACCTGGAGAATACAAGCCGACCTATCTTGGCCCAGAGGGGTCCGAGGTATACTATTGGCCAGGGCCGAGGTTCACTGTCCGAGCTATGTTCAGCCGACCTAACTACCCCATTGCCGTGGTTTGAGTTGTGAGTGCAGGATGAGCTGCGGGAAGGAAGTGAAGTCCGACCTGGTAAAAGATCTTATGCGCAGGAGGCCATAGCTCGGGCAGGAGTCAATGCTCCAGTCACTTCTCGCCTGATATGGGAGCGTCTGTCACGGAGCGTGGCAGAGGCGTGCCCCGGGTTCTGCGGGGCTGCACGTCTCTGACCACTGACCCCTAGAGTTCCGAGGTCAGGGCTATGAGGTAGCTCGGCGCGGCTACGTCCTGTCTCAGTCAGAGGGGACATCCTAGCTCCACTGTGGTGATGCAGGGGATGGGCATGTCATGTCTTATCCCTGACAGGAGTGCAATGATGATCAAAGCAGAGGCATGGCTACAGTACTCGGCGAGGGGCACTATGGTAACCCGGCTAGCCTATATAAGGGGCTTCTACCCCTCCTGTGCTAAGAAAGGAGGGGAGGGAAGGACGAAAACAAAGAAGAAGAAAGAAAAGAGACCCCGGCACCCTAGTTGATTCTCCTTGTAACTTCATCTCCCACCTCAAGCTCTCACCCTTGTACCATCACACAGCTCGAGGAGCGACCTGTACTAGTCATCTTGTGCTATATACTGACTAGGATAGTGCTGCAGTAGGGGTGTTACCTCCGCAAGAGGGCCCCGAAGCAGGGTACATCGTGGTGTTCTTCGTGTTCTTGGTTGGTTGGTTTTCAGTTCGTGTTCTTGCGGTTTTTGGTGTGTTCTTGCTTGTGCACTTCAAGAGTGCATAAACCCTCCCCGGATTCCCCCAACGACCATTCGGCCCCATCTTAGCCATACCCATGGCATCTGTCGTGATCCCACCACGACAGTTGGCACCCACCGTGGGGCTGATAGTGGCGTTTGCTGGATCAATTCGGATGGGACATTCGTCATCAACACGGGGACTCGACTTCGGCCTCGTCCCCGTTAGTTGACTCATTTTCGAGTTGGCTGCAGTGCGAATCTGGGCTGTTCTGTAATCCGAGGTGTTCTGTCCGAGGTGTTCTGTTCGAGCTGTTCTGTAATCCGAGGTGTTCTGTCCGAGGTGTTTTGTCCGGGCTGTTCTGTAATCCGAGGTGTTCTGTCCAAGGTGTTTTGTCCGAGGTGTTCTGTCCGAGCTGTTCTGTAATCCGAGGTGTTCTGTCCGACGTGTTTTGTCCGGGCTGTTCTGTAATCCGAGGTGTTCTGTCCGAGGTGTTCTGTCCGAGCTGTTCTGTAATCCGAGGTGTTCTGTCCGAGGGGTTCTGTCCGAGCTGTTCTGTAATCCGAGGTGTTCTGTCCGAGGTGTTCTGTCCAAGCTGTTCTGGAATCCGGGGTGTTCTGGAATCCGAAGTGTTTTGGAATCCGAGGTGTTCTGAAGTCTGAGCTGTTCTGAAGTCCGAGGTATCCTGGGAGAATCCAAGTTAAGACTTGGAAATCCGAGTTAAGACTTCTCCAACAACCTGACCTTGTAAGTATCATTTGTATGTCTGCTCATGCTTCTAGATAGTCTCAAATAGTACTCGGGGACTGCCCCCTCGTTTCTACCTTGCTATGATTAGTTGTTTTCCCCGGGGTAGAGTGTTTTGACCCGGGACTGGATCGCCAGTCCAGTTCTGTTTTGTCCCAAAAGTAACTCGGGGACTCACCCCTCGCTTTTTTGTCTAAGTGTTCTCCCCGGGACAAGATGTCTTAACCCAGGGACTGGGTAGCCAGTTTGTTTTACACCTTCTCCTAGATAAGAAAAGTAACTCGGGACTCGGTCGAAACCGAGTCTGGATCTTTGTGCTTAGTAACTGCTGTTAGATTCGTTTTCTATCAAGTGCTATAGCTAGTCTGCCTCGGTTAGTATAATTGTTGTTCCCGTCAAATATTCTTCATGATTTATATGCTGGACTAACGTTGAAAGGGGAATTCGGTTTTGCTGAAAATGTTTGCTACCGAGGTATAATAAAAATACGAGGTATTCAAGAAATCCGGGTCATATTGGAGATCCGTATCATATTGGAAATCCGGGTCATATTGGTAATCCGGGTCATATTGGAATTCCGAGGTATGGTGGAAATCCGAGGTATATTGGAAATCCGAGTTATAACGGAATTCCGAGGTATAATTCAAATCCGAGGTGTCATGGTTATATTGGCTGTCTCAATTTACCCAAGGTATCCTAGCGTTATCGGTATTCTCTAGATCGGCGTTTGTTTCGATGTGCCATAGCATCACGGCATCTTTCCACGTACCAGATCACTGTTCATTCTGTTTGCCAACGTATCATGGCATCATCTGTTTACCAGATCACTGTTCATTCTGTTTACCAACGTATCATGGCATCATCTGTTTACCAGATCACTGTTCATTCTATTTGCCAACGTATCATGGCATTACCCGTGTACCAGATCAGTGTCTATGTTGGTTAATCAGAGGCAACCTTTGAGATATGTTTTTGCAGGTTATATGTCAAACCAGCAGAGGCTGGAGACATCTAAGTCGGTATACGCCCGGGGTGGCTAAAACCGGCATTCGAGATATGCGCAGTGGCTGGAGACATCTATGTCGGTAAGCGCCCAGAGTGGCTACCAGACACCCAAGATACCGAGACATGTGTGATATGCCCAGAGTGGCCGAGATATCGAGAAATATGTGATATGCCTAAAGTACCGAGATACCGAGACATATGAGATACACATACTTGCAGGTTTATGTCGGTCCAGCCGACGCTGGCGGCATCCCAATTCGGTAAAAGCCAGGAGGGCTAACCGACGCTGGCGGCATCTCATTTCGGTAAAAGCCAGGAGGGCTAACCGACGCTGGCGGCATCCCAATTCGGTAAAAGCCAGGAGGGCTAACCGACGCTGGCGGCATCTCAATTCGGTGAAAGCCAGGAGGGTTAACCGACGCTGGCGGCATCCCAATTCGGTAAAAGCCAGGAGGGCTAACCGACGCTGGCGGCATCTCAATTCGGTAAAAGCCAGGAGGGCTAACCGACGCTGGCGGCATCCGAGTTCAGTAAAAGCCAGGAGGGCTAAGAACCGGCATATAATGGTGACCATTCAGGCAACATATTTCCAGTACAAATTGTCCATCTTGTTGTTGATTCGGGTGAGCTCGGTCAACCGGATGTCGCATTTGGCCTGAAGGGCATGGCTAGACGACTGGATTACAAAGGCGCCCATGCAAGCAGGAGGTTGTGCATATGGAGGTTTTTTGTATGGTTATTTATTTTGTAAGACTGCGCGCGACTCTACGAGTCCCCGTAGCCTCGAGGACTAATGTCGGGGATGTAATCCCCGGTACCCCAAAGTTGTTGGATCGGTTGAGTTGTAGAATGGATAAGAACAGGGATAAGTGAATAAAAGATAAAGAAAGAAGCAGAAATAGCAGGCTGGACCGACATTGGGATGGTCTAGGCCGGCATAGTGCTGATCCGGATGTCCTTACCTCGAACTGGGCCGAACCTGCTGAAGTTTCCCTCACCCTGCCGAGTTTCCGTCACCTTGGGCCACTGCTGGGCCGGCCTTTCCCGCAGCCTCGGACGGGCCGCCATCTCGTTACCCCGGGCAGGCCGGCACCTGCGCAGCTCGGGGCAGGCCAAGGTTCACGATAACTCGGATTGCGCTGGCCTACTCTGCCCCGGATTGGGCCGGCTTCATCCGTCCTGGAGCAAGCCATTGCTTCGGATCTGCGCGGGCCGAGCTAGTGCGTGTCGAGGTAACCAGGATCGCTGCGCCTAGCGGCGTGTCCTTCGACCGACGCCTGGAGCCCCGGCTGGACCGACCTCTCCTGCTGACCGGTACAGGCCGAGGTATGCTCTCCTCGGCGGGGCCGAGATGGCTATCTCGGCCAGGCCAGTGCTGCAACCTCGGCTGAGTCAACGCAGCTTCCTCGACACCTCGGCGTGCTGCCTCTACCCCGGCATGTCCACACCACCGGCATCCCAGCTGCCACATCGTCAAGTACAGATACCTCTGCCATCTCCAGGAGACAAGCACAGGTGGACAAAGGAAAGGACACATGCAGCGTGGCTACAGTGCTCCTGATGTGACTAGAGTACACAGGCAGCGTGGCTACAGTGCCACTGATGTGACAACAGTACAACTACAGTGACGCGTGAACAGTGTGACAAGACCCCAGTAGTCACCTCTGCTAGGATGATGAGGGAGCCACCACCACCAGTATCTCAGTTCCAGTTAGGTCGGAACGCCAAGCCATACAATGGGAGCACCAAGCCACAAGATTGGTTGACAGATTATGTATCCTCGGTGCACATAGCGGGGGGCAATCGCCGATGGGCGGTCCGGTATCTCCCGCACATGTTGGAGGGTCCAGCTCGGATCTGGCTGAATAATTTGCCGGAGTATAGTATCAACTCCTGGATAGACTTGGAGCTGGCGTTTAACAGCAACTTTGCTAGTACCTACAAAAGGCCAAACCGACCTCAGCTCCTGGCAGCATGTAAGCAAGATGATCATGAAACTGATCGGAGTTCTTAACTCGGTGGAGCAATGTCCGGAATTCCTGTGAAGGAGTTGTAGAGGCCCAGGCCATCTCCTGGTTTGCAGATGGTTGCCGACATGGCAGTATGCTGTGGCAGAGGCTACAGAGAGATATGCCGAAATCCCTTGCAGAGGCAATCCGGATTGCAGATTCTTATGCTCTTGGTGATCCGATGCAGCCAGCAGCCGAGGCAGGAGCACGTAACAGAAGAAGGGAGCCAATAAATAACCGGCTCGGACCGAGGTATATGACCGCCAAGAGCTCGGGCACAAGAGGAGGGAGCCGGACTACCCGTACACCTCGAACCAAGTTGCAGCGGTGAACCCGGATCAGCCCGAAGCTGGAGGTGTCCAGAGGCCGAAAATCAGTGGTCCGGCATTTAGTCCGAACCCAGAGCCACCCTTGACTTATGAATCAATGATAGATGGTCCCTGCCGTTACCATACGACCGATCCGCGTAAGCCAGCCAACCATTCAACCCGGCAGTGCAGCTGGCACCGCAGGATCAGGGAAGAAGGGGCAAGGGCCGGAGGAAACAGAGGAGGACCACCTCAGAGATTTCAGCCAAGGTCTAACCCGAATCTGTCCGGAGCAAATGTTACCCCAATAACCACTGCACCTCCTCCGAGGCCTGCAGCGGCAAGACCGGTGAATGTGGTGAACGTCCGAGGTAACAACAACAATGGTGGTGCCGGACCAAGCCAGCAGTATGAATACCCCGGAAATGACTATAGAGAGGCTCATGCGAGCTATGTGGTCTTTGTGACCGAGCCCACTGACAAGAAGAGTGTGCAGAGGCGTGCCATGGAGGTGAATGCAGTAATGCCGGTGGTGCCGACCTACATGAACTGGTCTGAGCAGGAGGTCACTTGGAGCAGGAAAGATACACCTCGGATCATGCCGAGCCCTGGAAGGTATGCCCTGGTGGTAGATCCGACGTTGTGCGGGCCTACTAACAATGTAAGGTTTACCCGAGTTCTGGTGGACAATGGCAGTGCCATCAACATCATGTACCGGACACAATGGTGAAGTTAGGCATATCCCCAAATCAGTTAATGCCTAGCAGTTGTACCTTTCATGGGATTGTGCCTGGCGTTTCCTGTGCACCCATGGGCAAGATATGGGTGGATGTAGCGTTTGGAACCAAGGATAACTGCCGAGTTGAGAGTATCGAGTTCGAGGTGGTGGACTTGGAGAGTGCATACCATGCATTGCTTGGAAGGCCAGCCTGGCCAAGTTCATGATTTCCACCCATGTGGCATACCTGAAGATGAAAATGCCAGGGCCCATGGGATCATAACCATCTCGGGTGATTACAAGCGAGCCATTCAGTGTGCCTCGGCGGGGTCTAATCTGGCCGAGGCTTTGGTGATTGCAGCTGAGAAGAAGAAACTGCACGAAGTGGTGGCAATGGCGCAGTCCACGCAGCTCGGCGTGTCCGGACTGATGAGCCCGGACTCAGCTGCTGCGTTCGAGGTGCCCAAGGAGACCAAGAGAATTCCCATTGACCCGGAGCACCCGAGCGCATGGCCATCATTGGGCCGGGCTGGGCGAGAAATAGGAAGGCGAGCTCTGTCACTTCCTCCGTGAGAATCGGGATATCTTTGCATGGTCAGCTAAGGACCTGCCTGGTGTTCCGAGGGAGTTGGCAGAGCACTCTTTATTTGTCAGGCCGAGGTGAAACCGGTGAGGCAACCGACCCGTCGTCTCTCAGACGACCGAAGACAAGTGGTGCTGGACGAGCTGGCTAAGTTGCTTGCAGCCGGGTTCATATGGAGGTGCTGCATCCGGACTGGATATCCAATCCAGTCTTGGTGGAAAAGAAGAAGGACGAGCCAGCCGTGGTCAAGGTGTGGCGCATGTGCATTGACTTCACTAACCTCAACAAGGCGTGCCCGAAGGATCCGTTTCCATTACCTCGGATTGATCAAGTGATCGATTCCACTGCTGGTTGTGAACTGTTGTCTTTATCGATGCGTACTCTGGTTTTCACCAGATACCACTGAACCGAAAGATCAAATAAAGACTGCCTTTATTACCCCGTATGGGGCGTACTGCTATCGTGTCATGTGTTTTGGTCTGAGAAATGCCGGGGCAACTTATCAGAGGTGTATGCAGAAATGCCTGCACTCTCAGATGGGTAAAAATGTGCAAGTGTATGTCGATGATATTGTCATCAAGTCTAAGGAGAAACATACTCTCCTCGAGGATCTCGAGGAGACATTTGTGAACCTGAGAAAGTATCGGTTGAAACTTAACCCGGACAAGTGCACCTTTGGTGTCCCGGCTGGAAAGTTGCTCGGCTTCCTGGTGTCTAGCCGGGTATTGAGGTTAACCCGGCCAAGATCCGAGCTATTGAGAACATGAATTACCGAGTGTTTGAAAGATGTGCAGAAATTCACGGGGTCTAGCCTCGTTGAGCCGATTTGTAAGCAGGTTGGGAGAGAAAGCCTTACCTTTGTACCAACTCATGAAGAAAAGTACCGGGTTTACATGGACCCCGCAGGCCGACGTGGCGTTCAGTGAGCTGAAAAAGATGTTGTCCACCGCCCGGTGTTGGCATCACCATTGCACAATGAGCCGATGTTACTTTACATTGCGCCACAAACCGAGTTGTAAGTGTGGCAGTGGTGGTGGAGCGCGAAGAAGGTGGCAGGTCGGTGCAGAGACCGTGTATTACTTGAGCGAGGTGATCTCTACCTCGAAGCAGAATTACCCTCACTACCAGAAGATGACGTATGGTGTCTACCTGGCGGTCAAGAAGTTGAAGCATTATTTCCAGGAGCATCCCATGACGGTGGTGTGCGAAGCTCCAATCTCGGAGATCATCGGGTGCAAAGATGCAACTGGCCGAGTTGCCAAATGGGCGATTGAGGTGTCTCCATATGCACCACTTATGAGAGAAGAGATGCAATTAAATCCCAGGCGTTGCCGGACTTCTTTTGTGATTGGGCCGAGATGCAGTATGAGCCACCCAGGCCGGACTATAATTATTGGAAATGCATTTTGATGGGTCCAAACAAAGATCGGGCTGGGGGCTGGAATAGTCCTCACCTCGCCAAAGCGAGATCAGTTGAAGTACGTGCTGCAGATTCATTTCTCAGCATCAAACAATGTGGCGGAGTATGAGGCCTTAATCCATGGCCTCAAGGTGGCAAAGGAGATCGGTATCCGGCGTGTAGAGTGCTTCGGCGATTCCGACCTGGTGGTGCAACAATCTTCTGGAACTTGGGATGCTCTGGATGCCAACATGGCGTTATATCGGTTCCATGTGCAAAAGATATCCGGGTTCTTTGAAGGGTGTGAGTACAGGCATATACCTCGGACAGAAAACAATGCTGCCGACGTGTTGTCAAAGCTCGGTTCATCTAAGAGGCAATACCACCTGGATAGCCCTGAATCACTTGAGAACTCCTTCAATCAAACCTTCCCTGAATCCGAATCTATTTTCATCCCGGCTGAGCAAGAGCCCGGACCTGTTCCAATGGAGGTAGACGTCGGTTGCGTTTGGTCGGACCCGGGGACTGCGTGGCAGAGCTCGGGGACTGCGCACCGAACCCGGGGACTGCTCATCAAACTCGGGGACTGGTCGCAGGATGGTGGAGGAAATAATGGAGGAATTATGGTGGCCGAACCAATGGAGGTGGACGAGGAACTTTTTCCTTTGCACCCAGTGCCGGAGTGGGCGGAGCAATCATGAAGTTCATAACGGAGGGAGTTTGCCAAGTGACACAACCGAGGCTAGGAGAATCCAAAGGAGGGCCAAGGCGTACACCATCATCAACAAGGAGCTCTATAAAAGAAGCGTAACCGAGGTGTTGCAACGGTGTGTCGAGCCAGCTGAAGGCAAGGAGATGCTTTTGGAGATCCACCAAGGAGAGTGTGGACATCATTGCAGCACAAGAGCTTGTGGCCAAGGTTTCGCCATGGGTTCTATTGGCCCACTGCTCTTGCTGATGCAGAGGACATAGTCCGGAGATGTGAAGGATGCCAAAGGTTTGCCAAGCAAACGCATGTGCCAGCCTCGGCGCTCAAAACAATTCCTATCACTTGGCCGTTTGCGGTATGGTGTTTGATATGGTGGGAGAGTTCAAACCAGCCCGAGGTAACATGACACACATACTGGTGATGGTGGACAAATTCACCAAGTGGATCGAGGTGAAACCAATCGGAAGTTGGATGGTCATTCAGCAGTGACTTTCTTGAAGGAAATCATTCTGCGATATGGGTACCCCATAGCATTATCTCGGACAACGGCACGAACTTTGCTGTTGGAGAGTTTGCTCGGTTTTGCATGAACAAGGGAATCCGGCTGGACATAGCCTCGGTGGCACATCCGGAGTCTAATGGGCAAGTGGAAAGATCAAATGCTCTAGTGTTGGCCGGCATCAAGGCTCGGCTCATTGAACCACTGCTGAAAACTCCGGGGTGTGGATTGATGAGATACCAGCAGTACTGTGGGGTCTAAGGACCACGCCAAATCGATCAACTGGCTATACGCCATTTTTTATGGTCTATGGGGCAGAAGCTGTACTACCCACTGACATTGAGTATGATGCGCCCAGAGTGGCATGTACACTGAAGCCGAGGCAAAGAGGCTCGGGAGGATGCAGTAGATCTGCTTGAGGAGGCTAGAGAGTTGGCCTCATCTCGGTCAGCAATATACCAGCAAGGTCTCCGCGTTATCATAGCCGGAGTGTCAACCCTCGTGTGTTTCACGAGGGAGATTTGGTGTTGAGGCTGGTGCAGCGCAAGAAAGGTCGGCACAAGTTGTCACCTCCATGGGAGGGACCGTTCATTGTGAGCCGAGCTCTGCTCAATGATTCCTACTATCTAATAGATGCGCAGGAACCAAGGGAAGATGGGCTGGACAACCCCGGATCAGAGGTCAGGCGACCATGGAATATAGCTCTACTCCGACCTTTCTACTCATGAAAGGCGCAATGTATGTACCTCGGTTAATCCTTAATAAAATGTCGGCACTCCGAGGTTGAAGCTCGGGACTGCCTCGCTCTGTGCTTGTGTTTTATCTCTGTTTGTCAGTTTCGTTCATATGCCGAACTATTTTGAACCTCGTCTCAAACTTCAAGTAATGTGTGCTATGTAACTAATCTTGTGACTCGACTGGCATCTGCCTAAAAGGTAGTCAAGAGCAAAGATGAAAAAACGTGGGAGACATGAAAATGAACTCGGGGACTCGGTCCAAAAATATAGTTCGGCATGTGTCGTTTACTAACCCCTGTCTTTACCTTTCGTTTATGTCGGATGGTTTTGGAAACACACTTCGAGATTTGCTAAGTACTGTATGCTATAAACAACAATCTTGTGACTCGACTGTCGAACGCCTAAATGGTAGACAAGAGCAAAGAATGCCAGATATAGTAAACACGAAAGTGAACTCGGGGACTTGTTCCAAAAGGGTTCGGCTTAAGTTCTTAGAAAAGCTTGGTTCGGATAGCAAGTTAAAAGTAATGGTAGCAAAGCAAACTACTTAAGGTCTGTTACATCTGCACCCGGCATACCGGGGATTTAATGTTTTGCTTAAAATAAATTCAGGCCTCGGAACCAGAGACCTCGGTCGCCGAAGTGGTGGCAGTGGGAGCCTCGGGCGCAGCAACCTCGGGCGCAGGAACAACCTCGGTTGTGGGAGTTGTTGCCGGGGTGTCCGTCACGTCGGAGGAAATCACCTCGGTGGCTACAGCTTTGCCGGACTTGCCCTTGGAGTTCGGAGGTTCGTCGAAGCTGAAGTCATCATCAGAGCCTTCGGCCACCTCGGTTGTTTTGCCAGCCTTGCCCTTGGAACTCTCTGGCTCTTCAAAGTCAATGTCCTCGCCTTCAGAGCTTTCTTCACCAGACTGCTTCCTCGTCCGAGCTCTCTTCGTCCTCAGAGTAAGGCGCCCTTCATTGAAGATCCGGGTGTTTGCATAACTAGCAAAGAGGTCGGCAGCTGCTTGGCGTTTCGCAATGCCATCAGGGGTGGAGTTCCAGGGAGAGCCCTTGCGCAAGGAAGTAACAGTATGGATCTCAATCTCTTCATACCAGGACAGCACGAATACCAGGGCCTTGTCCGATCCAGCCCGAGCCGATGAGCATCTCCACTCCCGAAGTCTAGCCTCGGCTCCTTTCAGCTTGGTGGCGAGCTCGTCGATGCAAGTAGGAGCATTAACCTTGGGCCAGAGGGCACGGTGGACCTCGATGGCAGCATCAACCAGCTTGGTTCCAATGGCTCTGAGCGGCCTGATCCGAGCATTGAGGGCGACAAGGTGGTCTGGATATCCCAGCTGTCGCTGAGGGTTTCTGTCTCAGCCCTCTTTGCCCGAGCTGCTTGAACTTCGCGGATAGCCTTGTCCTTGGAGTGCTCGAAGTTCTCTGAAGAGGACAAAAAGGCTGTTGCTGAAATAAGACATACGGTGGCACGGGGTCTAGGTCGGCAGAAAATAAGGAAAAGGGGAAAAGAAACTTACTGTCCATTTGGTCGTTAATCCGAGTAAGCTCGGACAAACAGCTTTTCGAGATAGCCCGGAGGGCGGTAAGTTCGGCTTCGGCCGAGGTGGCGCGGCTCTCCAGGGTCTTGAAAGCTCTTGCTGCTGTTCGGCGGCCTGGTCCTTAACCTTCATAGCGTCCTCCACAGTGTTGGCTTCATTAGCCCGGTTCAGCTCTTGCTGCAGCCGAGCTATTTCATCCTCGGCTGTCTTCAGCTTGGAGGCGTGATCTTTGTCGCTCTGCTCCTTGGCGGATAGAAGAGTCCGGTGAGACTTCTTCAGTCTGTTGTGATCTAGCAGGAGGTTCTTGAAGACCTTTGTCCGAGCATTGTTGCATTCTGAAGAAATAGAGAGATCAGTTCGAAGAGGCCCGGGGACTTGGCATTGGCCTCGGGGACTCAGCGTGGAGAAATGACAAGTTTTTGAGATTCAAGCGAGCAATTTTAACTCGGTGGAGTGTCAATTGCTCAACCCGAATCTCGGGGACTGGGAATAGTATGTTTGGTCATTTGATATCAAAGGAAGAAAGAAGTTGTAAAGTTGTAAAGAAACTTACCGAGGCCTTCTTGCTGCAATCAAGGACTGCAGTCTGCATGGTGTAAATGGACTGGAGCACGGCGCTGGGTCCAACGGGATGCTCAGAGCCCGGGTTAGAGGAGACCTCGGCAGTGTCAGCCGAGTTCCAGTCTATGTCATAATGCTTCTCTGAGCCTAAGCTGTTCCCGCTCTGGGTCCGGAGTTGCCCGACCTCCCAGCTGCTGATGTCCGGCTGAGTGGTAGCAGCAAAAAGAGCTCGGGAGGTGGCGACCTGAGAGCTTGAGGGCGCAATCTTGGTGGAGGTGGACTTCGGCGCAGGAACGTGCGGCACCAGTTGGGTGCTCGCAGCCTTGGGTCCCGTTGGCGGTGGCGGCATTGGAGTTTGTTGTGGCTGTTTGGGAGGCTCAACAACAGAATCTTTCTGCTGCTGTTGGAGCTGTTGCTTCTGCTGTTGTTGTTGTTGTTGTTTTTTTTTTGTTGCTGCTGCTGCTGGTTGCGCGCAGCCTGAGACTTGGGGGAGAGCCGAGGCTCCTGCACGGTCTTTGCCGGAGTCTTGGCGCGGTCTGTCTCCGCATCTTTCTGAGGAGGTGGAGGAGTCTGACCTCGGCGGGGAGCAGAGCTCGGCGGTGGAAGTTCGGAGGAGGAGACGCGCACTGGGGAGGAGACGGTCTTATCCGGGCTGGTAAGGTCGATGGACGGTCCTGGAGGAGAGGCTCTGGCGGGGCTTCCGAGGTTGACCTCAACTCGGGGGTCTGAGTTTCAACCACTGGAGGCAGTGGTGAGTGTATGGAGCTGTGGCTCTGCTTGATATGCCGAGCCGGGCTGGACAAAAGAGAGAAAGATTAAGTTAGAATGTAAAAAACTTAACCTCGGAGCAGCGTGAGGAGTAAGGAGGAGCAAATGTGACTTACGCATCTTCCTCCACGGGGCCTCGTTTCTTGCGCTTCGCCGAGGTTTTCTTGGCACGCTTGGCTTTGGGCGCCGCAGTATCCGAGGTCTTGGAAGCCTCGGCATCCGAGGTACCAGGTCCTGAGCGCTTCCGGGAAGCTGCAGACGCTGGATGAAAGTTCTTATATGTTGGAGGAGCATATGAAATGGGAATAATGTTGACAGGTTCCAGAATTTGGCAATCGTCATCGTCATCATCGTCGTCAGACCAGTCTCTGATGGAGGTGGGAACTTGTTTCTTACCCGGGTTGGAGGAGCCAGTCTTTGGGGCGGACCTCGGAACGGCCTTAGGGATCGGAAGGTGATCCTCATTGTCCGGGTCTTCAGTCTCCGAACCTTCCAGGGCGAGGCGGGCAGGAGCCCAGTTCGACGGCTCCGGGCCGTCCTCGATCAGCTGCCGGGCGAACCGCTGCAGGAGTGGCGAAAAAGAGTTGAGTTAAGAAGCAACCAAGGTGTGCAAGACCGGAGCGTAAGCTCGGAAATTTAGTAAAGTACTCACTTGCTCCGGAAGATTTTCTCTGTTGTGAGGCTCCACGCCCCATGTCCACTCCTCGTCCATCTCAGTCTGGGCAACGGCTTTGACCCGGCGCCAGACTGAGGCCTTGGAGAGAGCCTTGCTGCTGATCCGAGTAGGATCGAGTAGACCTTCCATATGGCAGATCTTATGGGCTCGTTGTTGGAGGGGGCTGACTCTTCGATCCACGAAAGTCCGGAGGATGTCATCGGAACCCCACCCTCTTTTCTTGAGATCCAGCATGTATTCATGGATCTCTTGAACCTCGGCGTAGGCGTCCTCCGGGTTGAAATCCCAGTTGAGTTGGGCAGTGGGAGGGCCGAGCTGGAAGTCCGGGAGGTTGATGAGGTCGACAGTGCCGGGGTTCCTCACATAGAAAAAGGATCGATTCCACTTCTTACAGCTCTCCAGGCCTTTGATCCGTGGGAACTCGGAGCCCAGCCGGGGTGAGATAGCGGCCGCCCCGCAGGCGGTCATATCCTTGTGCACAACATCCTTGTTGGGGATGCTCTGTTTCTTCAGCTGGAAGTACTTGGCCCAGCCTTCAACGCTCGGCCAGAGGCCGAGGTATCCTTCAGAGAAAGCTGCGTAGCACGACAGCTGTAGTATGGAGTTAGCTGGGAGGTGGTGCGGCTGCAAGCCGAAGAACTTCAGAAATTCTCGAAAGAACTTGCTGGCCGGAAGTCCGAATCCGCGCTCGAAGTGAGAGACAAACACCACTCTCTCGCCGGGTTGGCGATCGGTTCGCCGTCCCCAGTGTGAAGACGATACAGCAGTTCGGCTGGGATTCGATGAGTTTCTTTGAGCCATTTAATATCATCGTCGGTGACGTCCGAGCCATCCCATCCACCTCTCTCGCTGGCAATGCCGACATGTTGGCACTTTCCTGCAGAAAAGGGAGGTTCAACCGGGGTAAGTACCTCGGACAGTTGGAGGTTCAACCGGGGTAAGTACCTCGGACAGTTCAAGGTTCCACCGGGGTAGGTACCTCGGACAGTTCAGGATAGCCGGGGTATAATACCTCGGATCAGTCAAAACAGCCGGGCTAAAGAGTTTTTAGGCGGGAAACACGTTTCTACCGTGGCAAGATGCTAGCAAAGATCTACCGGTGAGCAAAAAGGGAAATAAAATCAAGTTCATCCAGGGGCAAAACTGAAAGGGCAGTGCTACGGATACATCTGGTACAAGTCTAGAGGAGATCTAAAAATGGCTAAGATGGTGCAAAGATAGAGCATCGGGTTCCTCAAGTTCATCATATGCATCCAGATCCTCGAGTTCATCGAAGGATGAACCTGTTCATGGCTATGGCAACGGAGGGGAGATAAGGAACTCACCGGTGAGGTACTCGAAGATCGGGGAAAGATCGACGACGGAGTGGCAGCGCAAGGCGCGGTGCGCGTTTCCGGCGAGATTCTTCGAGACGGCGAGGTCGCAGCGACAAGTGCTTGACGGCGGCGATGGAGGCAGAGCGCACGGAGCAATGGGCACGGAGCAGTGGGCGATGGAGGAAGAAGACGGTGAAGTTACCCGTGGGGCCCTATTTATAGCCGCGTGCGGTAACTGCACGCATTAACTACGCCACTACCGCGCGGTTATCGGGAAGGCGCGGGATCGTGTGCGGGGGGCGCACGGTTACGCGATTGGTGGCCGCACGATCGGCCACATCGTGGGCCGCAGTGTGGCAACCGCCCACCTCGGATTTCCTGCCGGTCAGCGCGAGAATCGAGGAGTCGCGGGCGGTCAAATGGGTCTCGCACTTGAGTGCGCAGGTGCGCTGTTTGGTGGGTCCGGCTGACGAGGGCGGCGTGTGGTCAGGACCTGTCTTTCAGAGGTCCGGGCTTCGAGGTTCGGGCAGAGATTCTTCGCCACGTGCCTCGGAAGATCTTGGGGCAAGATTGTGCTCTGTCGAACAGCTCGGAAAGTTCAGTTTGCATATCTACCTCGGATTAGATGGTGGTATGTGGGAAGTACCTCGGCGGACCTATGTTTGAGGTCGGTTTTAGAGGTGGTGTCTTGCTTGTTTTGAACCTGCTACGGCCCTCCATCCGAGGTCGTAGGACCGCACCAGCTTCGGGGACTAATGTCGGGGGAGTATCCCCGGGTAGGGTCAAGGCTTGGCATAAGTGGAGTTCGAAGGTGTGCCGAGGTACGGAAAGGGCCGACCTGTTTGGGCCTGGGAATGTCCGAGCTTCATCTTGACCTGGAGATACAGGCCGACCTATCTTGGCCAGAGGGGTCCGAGGTATACTATTGGCCAGGGCCGAGGTTCACTGTCCGAGCTATGTTCAGCCGACCTAACTACCTCATTGCCGTGGTTTGGTTGTGAGTGCAGGATGAGCTGCGGGAAGGAAGTGAAGTCCGACCTGGTAAAAGATCTTATGCGCAGGAGGCCATAGCTCGGGCAGGAGTCAATGCTCCAGTCACTTCTCGCCTGACACGGGAGCGTCTGTCACGGAGCGTGGCAGAGGCGTGCCCCGGTTCTGCGGGCTGCACGTCTCTGACCACTGACCCCTAGAGTTCCGAGGTCAGGGCTACGAGGTAGCTCGGCGCGGCTACGTCCTGTCTCAGTCAGAGGGGACATCCTAGCTCCACTGTGGTGATGCAGGGGATGGGCATGTCATGTCTTGTCCCTGACAGGAGTGCAATGATGATCAAAGCAGAGGCATGGCTACAGTACTCGGCGAGGGGCACTATGGTAACCCGGCTAGCCTATATAAGGGGCTTCTACCCCTCCTGTGCTAAGAAAGGAGGGGAGGGAAGGACGAAAACAAAGAAGAAGAAAGAAAAGAGACCCCGGCACCCTAGTTGATTCTCCTTGTAACTTCATCTCCCACCTCAAGCTCTCACCCTTGTACGATCACACAGCTCGAGGAGCGACCTGTACTAGTCATCTTGTGCTATATACTGACTAGGATAGTGCTGCAGTAGGGGTGTTACCTCCGCAAGAGGGCCCCGAAGCAGGGTACATCGTGGTGTTCTTCGTGTTCTTGGTTGGTTGGTTTTCAGTTCGTGTTCTTGCGGTTTTTGGTGTGTTCTTGCTTGTGCACTTCAAGAGTGCATAAACCCTCCCCGGATTCCCCCAACGACCATTCGGCCCCATCTTAGCCATACCCATGGCATCTGTCGTGATCCCACCACGACAATGTCCTTAACCGAAGCCTGCTTGTCACGGGCATAGGAATATAACCGAGGGAAACTGATTGCAATGACATTTCCTAGCCACAAATCTTCCCAAAAAGAGCTGAAAAGCCAGAACCGACTACACATTTTGTGAGCTTTCTCCAATCATCAGCCAACTGAATGATTGACCTCCACCAGAAAGAGCCACTGAGAACAACAGCATGGGGAACAGTCTCAAAATAATAAGTGTCTCTTACAAGCTTTACCCATGGAAGATCTGCATTGTGGTAAAATTTATCTAGGTGTTTTAACAGTAGAGCCCTGTTCTGCACCTGCAGATTAATAATTCCAAGACCTCCCTTGTCCTTTGGCCTACAAACCATTTTCCAAGAGGCAAGGGAGTTGACCCTTTCTTTATTCTTGTCCTTTCTCCAAAGACATCTTCTTCTTGCTCTACCAATGATTTCAATAATTCCCTTGGGCAGAACCAAGGTACACATAAAATAGGTTGGCAAAGACGAAAGCACAGAGTTTATCAATACCAGGTTGTCTCCATAGGAAAGGAAGGAGACAATAGAGGACAATCATCTCTCAATTCTGTCGACCAGAGGTGACATATCCTTGATAGTTGGCCTATTTGTTCCCATTGGCAACCCCAAGTATGTGAAAGGCATTGAAGCCATTTGACACTCCATAATCTGAGCCAATGTAGATGCTTCATCAGTGTGCAAATTAATTGGAATCATGGATGATTTATGGAAATTGACCTTAAGTCCAGTAAATGCAGTAAAATCAGCCAAAATATCTTTAAAAACTTGTAATTGTCCAGGTTCAGCAGGAAGAACAATTAAAGTATCATCAGCATATTGTACTATTGGATATTCATTCCCCACAGGAATTGGCAAGTGTAGCAAACCATCTCTCAGGGCTTTATTGACCATTGACTGCAACAGATCTCCACCCAACACATATAATAGAGGGGAAAGGGGATCCCCCTGCCTTACCCCTCTCTTACAGTGAAACAATTTCCCCGGCAAACCATTCACAAGAATAGAGGAGGAACCAGAGGAGAGAATTTCTTTGACCCAAGAAATAACCAGTGGAGGGAAACCCTTGCACTTCAGTATTTTCAGGATAGCCGAATGCTCTATAGTGTCAAAAGCTTTTTCAAAATCTATTTTAAACAGTATCACTTTCCTCTTGGACTATTTGCACTGATGGATGTATTCAAAACTCCACGCCAGACAATCCTGGATAGTTCTACTTTTAATAAACCCATACTGGTTGGCATGAATACATCTGGTTATCTCCTTCTGAATTCTGTTTGCTATAATTTTAGTGAGAAACTTGAGACATGTATTAGTAAGAGAAATTGGCCGATAATCATTCACTGTCTCAGGGCTTTGTTTCTTTGGCACCAAGGTAATCAGAGACTCATTTATGCTCTGCAAGGAGGCTGTTCCTGAGGAAAAATCTGAGCACAATTTATGGAAATCATTCTTTATTATTGGCCAACACTGTTTAATAAAGTGTCCTGTAAAGCCATCAGGCCCAGGAGCCTTATCCGGCTTCATAAACTTCACCACATTTTCAATTTCCTCAGATGAGAAAGGTTGTGCCAAATTCTCAAGATCAGATACAGGTTGCAAGACTGAGGAAATGCCAAAATTATCAGAAGTATGTTGTGTGACACCCATCCTCCCTTTATAGCATTGCCAAAAAGTAGATGCCTTCTCCTCATGATCAACCAAGACATCACCATCAGTACCAATAATGGATGAAATTGTGTTTTCCCTAAATCTCTGTAGCTCTGGCATGAAAATACTTTGTGTTTTCACCATTTAGTTGTACCCAGCGGACTGTACATCTTTGCTTCCAATAATCTGATTGTACACCTAAGGGATTCTTTAGGTGAACCTTTACAATGTTTCTGAAGTTGAACTCCGGTACAGTCAAGGTCCGTTGGTCCTCTAGCTGATCCATAAAAAGAAGAACCCAATTACATTTCTCAATGAGTCCCTTAATATGTGAGAGGCTCTTTCCCCAGTGCTTTAATTCATGCCTTAACGTTTCAATTTAGCTGAAATGACACCCAGAATGGACAAATTCCTGACCGGCAAATTCCAAGAGTTCTCCACTAATTTCATTAAACCAGGCTGCCTAGTCCAGTGATTTTCGAAACAAAAAATCTTGGCTTTAGGGATCTTGGTCAAAATGCTGACCAATAGGGGGATGTGGTCAGACACAGGTTTAGATATTGGGTTTACCGATGTATTTGGGTAAGCAATGGTCCATTGACACGAAGTAAAAACCCAATCCAATTGTTCCAGTAAAGGTTGCTCTTGCATATTAGACCACGTATATGCTCTGCCCTTGATAGGAATTTCTTGTAGGCCCAGATGGCTAATAATATCGTTGAACAGAAAAATGTCATTCATGTTTGCCCTTGGTTTATTCCTATTCTCAACTGAACGAATAAAATTGAAATCCCCCAAGATCAACCAGTTAGACTGCTGCGGGATTTGCTGATTATATAACCAGGTGACGAAATTATATCTTTCCAGACCAGAGCAAGGACCATATACATTAACCAAGGTCCAGGATTCAGAATTATGAACTGAGGTGAACTCAATTTTTATTGCAGATCTGTGAATCTCCAGCAAATTTCCTTTAAAAACTGAACTATTCCACATCACAATTAAACCTCCAGATGCCCCAATGGAAGAGAAAAGGCAAACTGGTCAAATCTTTTGGGACAAAATTTCCTAATAAAGAAGTGATCAAAAGATTCACATTTAGTTTCCTGGAGGCAGACTATAGAGGCATTGCTCTCATCAATTTTATTCTATACAAGAGTTTGCTTATCTTTATCATTTAGCCCTCTGACATTCCAATCAAAAACCAACCAGGCAAGATTCTGACGCGATGTACTATCCATTAATAACTTTAAAGTTCAGAAGCATGAAGTCTCCAACATAATTGGACACAGAAGGGCATAACCAGCACTGCTCACACGAAATTAACCAGGACTCATGGACAACCAAGATCAGGGCCATAACGCTGACAAAAGACACCAGACTCAAGTTCAACAAGCAACATAAATAGCAGAGACACCAAAAAGAGGCCCACATAGACCTAGCAGCGTGTTGGGCCTTATTCATCATTGGAACCGGTTGGGCTGGTGGGCTTCTCAGGAGAGGCCATAAGCTTCTCCTCTGAAAGTTCTGCTGCATCAATCTCCAGGATTTTCCCCGCCATCTGCAGAGTTTGAATTGGGGTGTCAGGCTGCACCACTGAAACTTCCACTCTTGGCCTGGCCGAACGTGGTTTCTTCCTGGGCTCCGGCTTGTCAGTCATAGCTTCTCCTCTAAAAGCCACCATTCCTGACAGAACTCCTTGTTGACCTCCTTGCTCCAGTGTTCACCAGAGCCAAATTCTTGGGGGCTCTACCTCTTTTCCTGACAGGCGTGTGTTCAGTGGCAGCCTCAGAGCTGAAGACAGAGTGATGATCAAGCGAGGTGACTTGCAGGAGATTAAAGGTGGCAACAGGAAAAGGACACTGATCCACTTGCTCAAACATTAGTTTAGTGTGTTTCTTTGAATATAATCAGTCCAGGCCAGAACTGGATTCAAGCAGGACTCTGAATATCTGCATCTCCTCAAAGATCTGTGCCTCCTGTTCCTGATCATTTGCCATGAAAGGCACAGTGGCCAGAGGATTCTCCTCCATGATTACATCATTATGGCCACCAAGCATTGCCTCATCCATCACTGGCTCAACCACATCCAGGTCAACAACAGGTGCCATCTGAACTGGTTCCTCTGTCTGCATGTCTGGTGCATTGTGAACTGGCTCGTCAGCCTGCATGACTTTTAGCCCTTCAGGTGATTTGACAGGTTGGGATTTAGCAACCCAGTGAAAAGTCCCTTTTAGCCCGGACAATCTTTCCAAATATGGCCTGTCCATGAACAAGACCAACATTTTATCGGGCCCGTGCAATCCGCCGTTTTGTGCTTAGCGCTGATACAGCGTGAACAGTGCCAAACCTGTGTCGCCATTTCATCAACCATCTTATCAAAAGCAGGGTCAGGTTCCCAGGTAAAAATGGGCACATGAGGAGGTGGGAGGCTCGGATCTGGCCCACTAGACTGGATGTTTAAACCAGATGATCCCGCCGAAATAGCTGAACTAACATTGTCCATAGCTGTCAGATTGTGGACAACAGGCTGAACAGAGCCGAACTGAATTACAGGTGAGTCTGCTAGGGGAGCAAGCAAAGGAGCAACCACTACTGACTTCAGGAAGGGTTTAGACACCTTAATGGCTGGGGAGAAGCCTTCAAAATGGGCTTAACGAATACTTTTTTAGGCTGATAAACCTTGGCACTTACATTTTTCCTTTTTTAGTGCTGACAAAGGTCCATTCTTTATCCAATTCAGATACCCATAACTTATACTGTACTGCCCAATTAGGTCCCCCAGAACTCCAGAGATGAAAATAACACTTGAACTGGAAACACTCAAACCATTTCAGCTTCATAATATGAAACCCAACTTTCGGTGAAGAGACCACAAAAGAGAAGACCCTGTCTCGCAGAAGAGCCACTTGCAAGCTGCCACAGAAACCACCAATGGCAGCCTCTAAAGCCAGACCCACGGTATCTTCATCCAGTTTAAAAGCAGCGCGTCCAAAAGAAACTACCATTTTGAAAGCAGGTGACCCAATCGAGGCATGAACATCTGAGTGGAATAGGTTACATACTTCTTTTGCATGGGCCATGCCACGAGTAAAATCCAGGTCTAAAACCCTAGCAGCATGAACTGACATAATGGAAGGCTCAATGGGAGTCTGATCGAGAATTGCAGGTCTCTTCCCGAACTGATAACCACTGGGATGCCAGTATCATAGAGGGCTCCATTACGGAGAATCAAACAAACCTGAACCTTAACACGATGGGTAGCAAAGCAGATCTCAGACCCGGGGTGGATCCGATCGCGTACCTTAAGGGGACGTTGATCGACAACATACCCAGATGCATCAACAAGTTGGATCTGCTTGGTCTTCGGATCCAGGAAGATAAACCCCTTGTAGATGGGGTTGATCTTCCTCGAGAGCTTGATGGAGAAGATGGCCCTCCATCTCCAACAACCAGGGGTGAGGAGATCGGCCTTGGGCATGGTGGGAGGAAGGAGATGGACGACAGTGGCGAGTGCCTACCGTCGAGGAAGGGAGGGTGGTGGTGATGGGAACCCTAGATCGCCTCAGGAGCGCCATGAGAGTCGCCTAGGAGCGCCATCAAGAGGGAACAGTGCAACACCGCGTCGTTCCTCCTTTTCGTAATGGTATTATAACTAAGAAATCTCAAAAAGAGAAACCGGATGAAAGCATACAGTATGTGTTTACTTTTCCTCATCTGACCATACGGTGACCTGCGGCTAAAGCAACGCTCAAATTAAAATCAGGATATGTCAAGTTCGCAGATACAACAATATAGAAGAAATGCTCAGCAACTCTCTGGACATTTGGGCCTTAAATGGGCCAATTTCAATGGTGGATAGCAGCCCTTGATCCGACCAAGTCCCGTGGTTAGCGGCTCCGCCTCACTTGGCTAGGGTTCCATTCCTGGGGTTTCGTAGCCAGCGCTGCCACTCACTCCCTATAAAAGCATCTTCACGTCCGCGGCGCTGCTCACTGCTCAGCACCACCACCACACCACCACCCTCCACCCGGCGAGAGCGAGCGAGCGACGGACGCAGCGAGAGCGAGCGAGCGATCGAGGCAGGCAAGATGCAGATCTTCGTCAAGACGCTGACCGGGAAGACGATCACGCTTGAGGTCGAGAGCAGCGACACCATCGACAACGTCAAGGCCAAGATCCAGGACAAGGAAGGTATATCCACACGCCGATCATCGCCGCCTCCTCCTCCTTCCTACTCGCCACCCGATCCTCTCTTCACCTCTGTTGTTCTTGCATCCCTGTATGTAGTTGCTCGACCAAAAGGCTTACTGCCCTTAATTTCTTTCGACCAAAAGGCCTGCCTTTTTTCTCTATTTTTGCTTCGTTTTGCACCATTAATCTTGTCTAGGAGAGCAATTATATCAAGCAATCTCTCGAATGTAGCTTCCTCATGTTGCTCTGTTTGGTGAGTCATCTTGGTCTAAAACAGAGCAGATCTACCTGGTCTGTCGACCTTAAAATCAAAACTTTCGTGTTTTACCCGAGGTCATGCTTCTTGCGGTAGGATTGGAGTCGATTGACCTGTTCTTTCGCAACTTGGGGTAGGCATTCGACCTCGATCCAGACAGCAGATCCCCTGCTTGGTACTGGTAGTCAATGAATTCATTATCCGCTGTAATTTCTTCACTGCCTTCATGAATGTAACTGCACGCCCGCTTTATGTAGCGATGAACTGATTGTGGAATCATTCGGCTTTGCTTTGCCTCATAGGTATCCCCCCGGACCAGCAGCGTCTCATCTTCGCAGGGAAGCAGCTGGACGATGGCCGCATCCTTGCCGACTACAACATCCAGAAGGAGCCCACGCTTCACCTGGTGCTGCGCCTCCGTGGCGGCAGCAGAGGCGGCTACCCTCAGTACCTCGCCATCGACCTCCGCATCCTCGCGCAAAAGTACAATGAGAACAAGTTTGTCTGCCGCAAGTATGTATTCACTGAACCTCGTTTTCTTACACTGCAATAACTCGTTGGTATCAGTGGATCTCTATGTATGCAAGCCTACGAATGATTTGGCTTTCGTGGTCTGTTCTGAGATGCACGTCTTATGTAAGAATACTGTATAGAGTTGTGTTGGTTGGAATGCCATGTAGTAGTGTGCTCGTGTTAGACTTATTTGGGTACTTTTGTCATTTGTAAACCTTAATTGGAACTGTGGTGCGTGTCCCACTTTAATCAGGACGATGCGTGCACCACCTTTAATTCGCCACCTGTCCTTCTTTGCATTAGCATTATTTTGTTAATCTACATTTCTGCACTAATAGCTTGCTTGAGTTTATGTGGTCGATTATCATGAATGATAATGATGGATAATAAATTAAGAAGTAGTGGTAAATTTAATAGATGATCAGGATAAACATATTCATGACATGCCAATTTATTTGTTTGTCATTTATGCATGTATCTAGGAAGTCACTGGCCATTTCAGTATATTCAGTGCATGTTGTTTGTCATTTTGCATGCTTTTCTTATTTCTTAGAGAAGCTCAGCTGGGTATTTTATTTGGAACAGTCAGTTAGATTGTTAGTTAACCTTGGGGACCAAAAAAGCAGACTCACTTCTAACCCTCCATTCCTGCTTGTTTTGTTTTTGTTTAAGTAGATATGCCATAAAGAAGCATTTTGCACTTGCATTTTATGCAGCGGTATATCTTAGCATTTTCACTATTTGTTTTGTAGGTGCTATGCACGCCTTCCCCTCAGATCTACAAAGTGCCGCAAGAAGAAGTGTGGCCACAGCGACAAGGTGATCCTTATTTCCCCCTCCCATATAGATATTTTACCTCTGCCATCTAAATGTTTTACCCTGCATATAATCGTCGATGTGTCAGGTCATAGTTCTGTTAGCATTATCCGGCCTCTTCACGGCCTTGATCTCTTAGGCTCTTAAAATTGCCCATTTTCTTGTGTCATTTTAGTTTAGTTATCATATGATATGCCCCCTATTTCGCTATGATGCCTGTTCATCATAATCTGGCATCGGTGTGCTCCTATCATCTTAATAGTATTCTATAATTCTTGGTTATGAATTTTTGTTTTCTGTCACGGCTTATGCCCCTTATTTCTGTATGAATGCTTACTTAACTGAGTGTTCCTTGACAATATAATATTTTCACCTGATGTATTTTTTTCACTGTTCTTTTTCAGCTGAGGATGAAGAAAAGGTTTATGTCCAAGTTTGCGAAGGACTCCCCCTGAACATTGGAAAGGACGACATGCATATGCTGAATCAACTTTGTTAGAGTCTTATCAGAGTTATGACCAGAGTTATGTTTTCTCCTAGTTGAAAGTTTCCTGCTGGGTTTAGAATCTCATTAGTCTTTCGAATGCTGCGGGTTTAACGTAATAGTTTCATGGGCAAGGAACGGTGGTGCTAGTTCCCACTTGATGTTGAACCTCTATCACTGATGAGAAGTGACCTAAATGCTTGTTAAGCAAACCTTGTTGCAGTGAAGTTTTGCTTGCTCAGTTTGTCATCCTGGCGTAGCAAGTTCTCTCAGAGTCTCGATGGGCTGTGTGTAGTGCGTTCTGTTCCTGATCTGTGTGGTGCGTATGGCTCTTTCATCTAAGAGTTTTGGGTTGGACACCTTTTTTCTTCTTACAAGGAATTGATATGATGTTCTTTGGCAATATAAACATGCTTTTAGGAGATTTTTGATGTTTTTTCCTGGAATTAGTTCATTCCCTAATGTAGAGTCTGTGGGCAATTATTCGTGAGTGACGACTAGCTTCTCTAGATGAACTGGAGGAAGTTGGTCTGTACATTACTAGTTTGGATACAAATCTGTGTTTTCTTTTCTTGCTGGCAGGGTTCAGCTTTGTTGACTTGATTAGATTTTTCTTGCTATACTAGTACTTGCAAGGTCATGCAAAGCAAAATAGGATGTCCTGATTTAGTTCTTCTAACAGCTAACAAAAAACAGTTTTAAAATAATCAATCTCATAACATTATACTGCAAATTTCTTGAGCATGTTAAGGTGGATGTGTGAAACCGATGGTCTTAGAAATTGGACGTGTGAGATGGGGAAGTAGAACCGAAGGGCCACAGAAGTGAGGATGCATTGCAAGTGAACTGAAGTAACGATTTCTGCATTTTTTTATTGCTGTGTTAACAGCAAGAGCATTTGAGTATCTTCAACCGGCTGTTTCCCTCAAGGCCGGCGTTTGGTAGCTACTCCTTCAGTACAAAATTATTGTAAATATCCTTTGGCTCTGAAGAACTGAATTCAATTCATTCAATAGGATTCTAAATCCATTTCTGATATGATTTGAATTTCATTTCAAAATATTTCAACTATAATATTTATGTTTGTATGTCAAGGGGAAATTAAAAGCATTCATTATGTAAAATTATGCTGTTAAATCTACAACCTCACGTTCACACTACAATGTTTCCATGGAACTATTTCAAGTTCGTTAAACATTGTCCACGTGCCGAGGAGGAACTTTGAGCTTATCGGTGAGAAAATTCATGTAAGTGGAGCCCAGAGACTTATATGCGGCTTTCTAAAAAACTTCCGTATTTAAAATTTCAAACTCGTGCCACACCACGTTATACCCATATGGATTTTCCATACATTCCTAGTTGGTTACATGAATATGAATTTTGGTGATTTTATTGAACGTTTTATCACACACCGCTGGTTGAATTTTGAATTACTTTCCACAAACATGTAGAAATTCATTTTAAAAATAGCGAGAATGTTTTAAAATTCTCAATTGTCCAAAGGAAGCCCTAAAATAATCTAGTGTGTGTGAAAAATATATCAGATTCATTTTGCATCATATTTTAGTCCTTGATTCTCACGGTAACCCTTTTTAGCCATTAAAATGTAAATTTTCCCAAAAAACGTGGAATATTTCTTTCACACTGTTGATTGCCAAAACAGTGTGGATGAAATTGGTCATTTGGGCTGAAGGCCATGAAAGTTCATACTGAAGGCCATTTTGTGAAGCATATTTTTTCAAATTTTTTTTTTTGTTGAAACGAAGTGATGATTTTTTTTTTGTGTCAGTATGCACCGTACAAGGAGTCCATGCAAAGTCCTGGTTTTTTCCCGCTTTTGCAAATGCATTTATTTGTTTCAAAGTGAGGTGCGAATAGCAGATCCACCTTTCTATAGAAAGATCTTAATTTTTTTCGAACAACCTTATGGATCTTCCACATGAAACTACTCGAGGAACATGAATATGATTTTTTGGTGATTTTTGTGAACATTAATTCTATCACACACCTCTAGTTCAATTTTGATCTACTTTTGTAAACATGTAGAAATTCATTTAAATTGTTGAAAATAGCAAACAGCTAAATTATTATCGATTATCCCACACAAGCCTTGCAATATAGTCGAGTGTGTGTGAAAAATGTACCAGGGTCATTTTGCATCATCTTTTTTGTACCTGCTTCAAAGTTAGGTGCAAATAGCGGGTGTAACTTTCCATACCAAGATCTGGATTTTTTGAACACCCTTATGGATCTTACATACATTCCTCTTTCATAATGTGAATAGAATTTTTGGTGAACATAATATCATACATTTCTAGTTCAATTTTGAGTTACTTTCGAGAAATATGCTTAAATTCATTTGAACGGTTGGAAGTAGAAAAAATGCCCGGAAACTCTCAATTCTCTTACAAAAGCCCTTAAATATGGTTTAACACGTCTGAAAATTGTATCATACTCATTTGCATCATACTTTTGGTACTTGCTTCAAAAGGTAACCGTTTTAGCCATCTAAATAAGTAGATGAGAAAGCAAAAAAATTCCACGAAAAGTGGAACTTTTCTTTCATATTTGGTTATTGTAATGCTAGAAGGCATCTTTGTGCCAAAAATCAATCCATTCTCATGAAAATAGTGTGGAACTTGAAAATCGCATGCAAACAAATGCATACGCTTTTATTTTTGAAACATGGACTCCTCCATCATATAACATTTATTTGCCAAAACAGCATGCTGATTATCGCATTTATTTTTTATTATTTTAACCGTTTGTGATTACCTCCTCCACCGTACACCTTTTTTGTTGTTGCAAAAACCGTGTGGAAAACATCGCATGTATTTCTTTATTTCCAACCGCATATGATTGCATCATCCATTGCACAACCATTTTTTTGCTGATAGCCGTGTGAAAACACATCGCATACGACTTGAATTTTTTAACATGTGATTGCCTCATCCACGGCACACGGTTGAAAAAACAAAACTGTGTGCAATGATGCTATTGCATTGTGTATTGTCAATCCGTGTGCGTTTGGGGGTGGTGGTTTAAATTTCCTGATGGTGGGTGCGTACGGATAATTGTACTTTCTTTATAGGTGGAAAGTAATACATGATGCTCTTCACGGAAAAAAGGCAGCAACCATGCAATTGATATAATGTGTTATACAAAATGACAAAAAGAAAAAAACAATAGTTGTGAAACAGAACCATGTACAAACAAAACCCAAAAACGTCACTACGTTAGCACGGAACTCTAACGAAAGGATTACAAGTTGTTACTTTAGCATCACTCGCAAGGTAGAATATCGGGAGCTCCTATATATCGCTCCAGAGCGGCGATTCCATGTTGTGCCGCCTACACGTTCCGTAACTGGGCTTGGCCCATAAATTTTCGTCTATTTGGTTGTTTCGTCTGCCCCATGTGGAGCTTCTGAAATGCAAGTAATGTCTTGCGCGGAGCTCCTGTTTCTACTAGCACTTGAACCAGATTTTTTTTAAATCTGAATATTTTCAAATGTTTATAAAATGTGAACAATTTTTAGATTTGATTTTTTTAATTTGAATAAATTTTGAACAATTTTCTAATTTTATTTTCGTGAACAATTTTTAAATTAGAACAATTTTAGTTTCGTTTTTTAAAATTTTGGGCAGTTTTTTTATTCTGAACAAATTTTAGATTTGAAAAACTTTTATTATGAACCAATTTTAGATTTGAACAATTTTTATATTTAATTTGTTGAATAATTTTCAAATATGGATAATTTTTTGATTCGAACAATTTTCATATTTGAACAATTTTTTAATCTGAATTTTTTTTAGATTTGAACACTTTTTTGACTTTCATTTTTCGAACAATTTTTAGATTTGAGCACTTTTCAAATCTGATTTTTTTTTAGATTTAACCATTTTCAAAACCATAAAGAGTCAAAAAGTAAAAAAAGAAAATAAAAGAAAAAAGAAAACGAAAAATAGAAAAGAAAACAAAAAAGAAAAGAAAAAGGAAACTACTAACAAAAAGAAAACAAAGAAGAGAAAAATAGGAAAATGGGCCGTCCCAATAGAGGATCCCTTCAGGAGGCACTACCGTCTCGCGCTGCCTGCGGCGATATATAGGGTTTGCGTAGAATATTTTGGGGAGGAGCTATATATCGCTCTAGTGCGGCGGTACGAGCTAGCCCCGCCCGAAAGGCGACCGATAATGGGCCGGCTGATTCGGCGAGTCTTGCTTTTTTTCTTTTCTTTTATGTTTTTTCGTTTCTTTTTTCCTCATCGGGATTTTGGAAAATCCTTCAGGTTTGAAAAAAATCAGATTTGGAAAATATTTAGATGAAAAATGTTCAGATGTGGAAAATGTTCAAATTTGATAATTATTCAAATATAAAAATGTTCAGATTCAAAAATTGTTCACATTTAAAAATTGTTCAAATTCGAAAGGTTTTCAAATTCAAGAAATGTTCAGATTTGAAAATATTCAAATTCGAAATTTGTTCAAATTCAAAATTATTCGAATTTAAAATGTTCAGATTCAAAAATTGTTCACATTCAAAAAACGTTCAAATTGGAAAAATGAATTTTTTTAATATGAAAAAATATTCAATTGGGACAATTTTCGAATATGAACAAATTTTGAATTGGACCAATTTTCGAATATGAACAAATTTTGAATTGGACCAATTTTCGAATATGAACAAATTTTGAATATGAACAAAATCTTGAATTGGAACAAATTTTGAATTGGAACAATTTTAAATATGAACAAAATCTTGAATTTGAATTTTTTTTATATGAACAAATGTTGTATTGTAGCAATTTCGTTTATGAACAAAATGTTGAATTTGAAGAATTTTCAAAAACATTTTCAAAATCATAAAAAAATGAAAAAACCAGAAAAGAAAAGAAAGAGAAAAAAATTTAAATAACGATAAATAAAAAGAAAAAGGAAACGAAAACAGAAAAAAAAACAAAAACAAAAACAAAAGAAGAAATGAAAATGGGCCAACCCAGCACCGTCTGAAGCCGTCTAGCGCCCAATATTTTGCGGAATCATTATACATCGCCTTTTGCGAGTTCTTGTTCCGACTCACCCGCAACGCTCAGCTCATGGGCCTGACCATCTACATGCATGTACTTTTTTCTTCGTTTTTTTCCTTTTCCGCGTCTGTTTGTTTGTGTGTCTTTTTCTTTTTTTGCTGTTTGTTCCTTCTTTTTGCTGTTTCGATTTTCTTTTTTTAACTACATATTCTTTTTAAAAAATATGAACATTATTTAATATGATTTTTTTGGAAAATGGTTTCAAATTTGAAAAATCTTTATCTTTGAAAATGGTTCAAATTTTCAAAAAATGTTTATTTTTTAAAAATGATTTAGATTTAAAAATATTTGATTTTTAAATTGGTTCAAATATGAAAAATGTTCATTTCTTACAATGGTTCCGAACTTTTTGAAAATGGTTTCGATTTTTTTAAATGGCTCTGATTTTAGAAAATGGTTCTGATTTTTGAAAATTGTTGCGATTTTTAAAATTTTCCTTTTTTAAAATGGTTCATTTTTTGTAGATGGTTCCGATTTTAAAAATGGTTCCGATTTTTGAAATTGGTTCATATATGACAATTATTCATTTTTTTTAATGGTTCCTTTTTTTGAAAATGGTTTCAATTTTTTTAAATGGTTCTGATTTTAGAAAATGGTTCTGATTTTTGAAAATGTTCCATTTTTAAAATTTGTTCAGTTTGCAAATTGTTCATTTTTTGAAAATGGTTCCTATTTTCAAAAATAGTTCCAATTTTTGAAAATGTTTTTTAAAATGGATCAGTATGCAAATGGTTTCGATTTTGAAAAATATACATTTTTTGTAAAAAACTATTTTTGAAAATTTTCAGATTTTCAATAATGTTTTGAATTTGAAAATATTTAGATTTCAAAAATTCTGATTAAATGGAAAAATATGTATATGAATATATTTTGTATTTGAACATTTAGAAAATTTGTTTAATATGACGTGACGTCGCATGTTGCTTCCGTTCTGAAATTATCTGATATGTACAATTCCGCGAAAAAAACGCGCGCACAGAATGTTTGCACCGAATGGGCTTTCTGCCAAAATGGGCCATGTAACGCGTTGGCTTGCCTGTAACGGGCGAGTCGGAGTATATAACTCGCAACAAGCGATGCAAGGGGAACCCATATTTTGCGCGAGAGGTCCTATACGGCGCGCGTTAGCGCCGCGTTGGACTCGGGGCACCTGCACGCCGCGTATTTGGGCTGGGCCAACCGCCCCCACCGCACCTTCTTCTTCCTTTCTTCCACCGCCCCCACCGCACCGCACCCCTACGCCGTCGATCCCCCGCTGCCGGCGCAACCGCCCCCCACCGCACCCTCTTCTTCCTTTCTTCGACCGGCCCCCACCGCACCGCGCCCATACGCCGTCGATCCCTCGGCTGCCGGTGCCGGCCAGACCGCCTGCGGCCGCCACCCACGTCCGGCTCCGCTTGCGCGGCGCCTCGCCGTTCCGCCCTCCTCCACCGCCGTCCACCGCCGCCCGCTGGCTCGTGAGGTTGGAAAAGAGGAGTGCGTATTGGGCCCGGCCCATGACAGAAACCACGCAGGCGGCGCTTCCCCTATGCGGCGCTAACGGGCGCCGCATAGGGTTTGCCTTTTGCGCCCGTAATTAAAACATGCTAAATGGAGCGCTATTATCTTTGGGCCATGAATGGCCTCGTACGAATTAAGCGCTCATAGGTAAGATTATTGCAACACGCCTTGGTCCGACATGGTCTTGATCGGGAGCTCCTTTGCTCCGCTCGTTAGCGGCGCTAACGAGACGCAACGCCTGAAGAGTTTCATTCGTGGGCCGGCCCATTCTTATCACGCGTACGTCTGAATGTTTCCTGCCTTCTTCGACTGTTTCGTGGATTTGTTTCGTGCTATTTGCTACTATTTCGTGCGACTCTGGTTCGACTGGTTGCTAATTCCTGAGTTTTGCTACTGCTTCGTGGTACATTGAAATAGACATATGCACGTAAACGACTGATAGAACATGAATTTGAAACAAAAAATGTGAACAATAAAACTACGAAGAGCAAAGCTGGAAAATCTGTTCTACTTTCAAACCTGTAGATTTTTAAACTCCGATGAACCATTTGTAGTACAAAAAATTGGAACCATTTTTAAAAATGGAACCGTTTTTTAAATTTGGAACCATTTTCAAAATGGAACCATTTTTAATTTGGAACCATTTTCAAAATGGAACCATTTTAAAAAATGAACAATTTTCAAATTGGGAACCATTTTCAAAAATGAACAATTTTTAAATTTGGAACCATTTTAATTTTCAAAATAGAACCATTTTTAAATTTGGAACCATTTTAAAAAACGAACAATTTACAAATTTGGAACCATTTTTAAAAATGGAAGCATTTTCAATATGGATCCATTTTTAATTGTGAACCATTTTCAAAATGGAACCATTTTTAAATTACGAACCATTTTTAATTTGGAAGCATTTTCAAGATGGAACCATTTTTAAATTTGGAACCATTTTCAAATTTGGAACCATTTTAAATTTGGAACCATTTTTAAAATTGGAACCATTTAAAATGGAAACATTTTAAGAAATGAACCATTTTTTGAATTTGGAACCATTTTCAAAATGGAACCATTTTAAAAAATGAACAATTTTCAAATTTGGAACCATTTTTAAATTTGGAACTATTTTAAATTCGAAACCATTTGCAAAATGGAACCATTTTTAAATTTGGAACCATTTTCGAAATGGAACCATTTTTAATTTTCAAAATGGAACCATTTTTGAATTTGGAACCATTTTAAAAAATGAACAATTTTCAAATTTGGAACTATTTTGAAAATGGAACCATTTTAAATTTGGAACCATTATTCAAAAATGAACAATTTTCAAATTTGAAACCATTTTCAAATTTGGAACCATTTTCAAAATGAGTTAATTTGCGAATATTTCTTCTAAAATGGAACCATTTTAAAAATGAACAATTTATAAATTAACCATTTTCAAATCAGAACCATTTTAAAAATGAACAATTTATAAATTAACCATTTTCAAAATGGAACCATTTTCGAATTTGGAACCATTTTCAAAATGGAACCATTTTCAAGATGGAACCATTTTTAAATTACGAACCATTTTTAATTTGGAAGCATTTTCAAGATGGAACCATTTTTAAATTTGGAACCATTTCAAAATTTGGAACCATTTTAAATTTGGAACCATTTTAAATTTGGAACCATTTAAAAATGGAAACATTTTAAGAAATGAACCATTTTTGAATTTGGAACCATTTTCAAAATGGAACCATTTAAAAAATGAACAATTTTCAAATTTGGAACCATTTTTAAATTTGGAACTATTTAAATTCGAAACCATTTTCAAAATGGAACCATTTTTAAATTTGGAACCATTTTCGAAATGGAACCATTTTTATTTTCAAAATGGAACCATTTTTGAATTTGGAACCATTTTAAAAAATGAACAATTTTCAAATTTGGAACTATTTTGAAAATGGAACCATTTTTATTTGGAACCATTTTAAATTTGGAACCATTATTCAAAAATGAACAATTTTCAAATTTGAAACCATTTTCAAATTTGAAACCATTTTCAAAATGAGTTAATTTGCGAAGATTTCTTCTAAAATGGAACCATTTTAAAAATGAACAATTTATAAATTAACCATTTTCAAATCAGAACCATTTTAAAAATGAACAATTTATAAATTAACCATTTTCAAAATGGAACCATTTTCGAATTTGGAACCATTTTCAAAATGGAACCATTTTCAAATTTGGAACCATTTTCAAAATGGAACCATTTTAAATTTGTAACCATTTTTAAATTTGGAACCATTTTCAAATTTTAAAATAGTTCCAATTTTAAAAGAAACAAAAACCAAACATAAAAGAAAAAGCGAAAACAAAAAATAGTTGCAATTTGGAACCATTTTAAATTCGGAACCTTTTTAAATTTGGAACCATTTTAAAAAATGAACCATTTTTAAATTTGGAACCATTTTCGAATTGGAACCATTTTAGAATTTGGAACCATTTTCAAAATGGAACCATTTTCGAATTTGGAGCCATTTTTAATTTGGAACCATTTTTAAATTTGGAACCATTTTATAATTTGGAACCATTTTAAATTCGGAACCATTTTTAAATTTGGAACTATATTTAAATTCTGAACCTTTTTATATTGGGAAACATTTTCAAAATAAATATTTTGAGCATTGTACAAATTGCTAAAATATTACAATAAAAATAGGATTAGTTGTTAGTTTATTCTTCGGGTCCAATTTTCCTTTTTTACAATGCGTGTGCCTTCCTAATCGGCATTAGAGTAGTAGTACTATTACAAGCTTTTGATCTGCACGAGACCAAAAATTAACCAGGCACGGGTGGAGCTCACCACGAGAGAGTAGCATGGCGCACGTATTGTACAGAGAAATAAGAAATCAGAGAAATCAGAGCAAGCTGCTATTTGGGACGGGAGCAGGTCGGGGAACGGATTGCTGCATCAGAAATCGGAGAAATCGGTCGGCTTGAGAAGTTGGTCGGAAGAAGGCGGAGCGCCTGGTGCATGGCCGCAGCGGGGCGACGGCCGCCGAGCTCGAGATTGACTCGAGACGGGCCGACGAGATGGACTGCAGGTCGTGGGCTATCCTCCCGCCATAGGACGGAGGAACGGGGGGCGGCTCGAGAGCGGCGACGACGGCGGGCAGGGCGGCGACAGGCGGGGACAGGCGGCGGGCAGCGGAGCAGAGGAACCCTAGAGAAGAATCAGGAAGCAGTCGAAGGAAGCCGATGAAAAGGTGGGCCGGCCCAGAAAACGCTTCGCGAAGGAAGTCTTCAGACGGCGCTAGCATTGAGGGACGCTAACGAGTGGCATATAGGTTTCGCCGTCTCGATCGTACGCTTCACCTGGCTAGGTTCTACTCCCTCAGTTTTTTAATATAAGATGTTTTAACATTTGTCCACATTCACGTATATCTAGATGTATGTAGACATATATTTGTGTGTATGTGCACTCATATTAGTATGCATGTAGACAACATGTTAGATAGATAAAACGTCTTATATTAATGCACGGATGGAGTAGATGTTTTCGTAGCGCCTCCGTTAGGTACTACTCCTACTCCCTATAAAAAAGGACACCATCCACAACGGTGCTGAATTCCCTATTACACCACCAAGGCACCGACCGGCGAGAGAGATTCAGCGATCGAGGAACGCAAAGATGCAGAAGACGCTGACGGGAAAGACGATCACGCTCGAGGTCGAGAACAGCGACACCATCGACAATGTCAAGGCAAAGATCCAGGACAAGAAAGGTACATATGCGAACTTTTCGTCTCCGATCACGCCTCCGTCTAATCTCCGACCAGTTTTCATTGCCTGCGCCACCTTGTTTCGTGCATCCTTGCACAAAAGTAGAAGGTGTCCGTCCATAGGCAGCAAAGCATCGATCCAGTATAGTCGACCTAATTATCAATTGATTTGTCCAATTTAGTTTGTAGCGTTGCCGTGTAGTTTGAAAATAGGCAGATTTCGTGGCCGATCGATCGCTCCTTTTCAGCTAATACTAGTTATATTTTGCGCGGCGTCACGCCGCGCGTTTGGTGAGAATATTTGTTGTGATAATCTGTGTAATATTTTTAGTCGTGTTATATATATTACAAGGAAAAGGTGATAATTCTAATTAGTGTAGCGCATTCAATTTGAAATCGTTTCGTAATTAGAGGGAACAAATTTATTTTCTCGAAATACTTATGTAGTCAAGTTTTTTTTTTGAAATTTGAGTAAATGGTTAGATATATTTAAGCTGTATTGGTTATAGACATGTTAGCTAAATTGAGTGGCTAAGTATAGTTCTATTCTGCCATAGTTGGTTTATTTAGCATTATAATAAGACGGAAATATGTTATGGTTATGTGGAAATATTGATTATTTGTAGTATTTATTGAAGGTATATGCATAATTGGAGAGAGTTTAGTTAAATTAGATGTAAATATTAATCTATATGGGAGGATGCAGTAGGTTAGTAGTTAGCTTTAAAAATTTATTGAAACTTCATAATCGGAGGAAATATATTATGTGAGCACTTATTAAATTAAATTTTATAAATTTGGAGGAAATTCATTCGCTTTGTCTTTTTTTTGTTTCCGATTGTGTAGTATAATCAGAGGAAATGTATTTTGTTAGCATTTATTGAATTTTAATCAATAATTAGATGAAGCGCACCTACAATGTATGCAAATTTTAAGTAGTTTGAATTGTTTAAGTTTGTTTGTGGCATTAGCAAGTATCATTTTTTTTCCTCGATCATGTTGATAAATTTTAGGGTAACTGAAATATTCTAGCAATTTGGAAAGTTGAAATGGGCTTCTTTTTGCTGGATAACATTCAAGTTAAGTATGTAGGTAGTGGTATTGCATCTTTTCTGGATTGTGTAGTATAATCAGAGGAAATGTATTTTGTTAGCATTTATTGAATTTTAATTAATAATTAGATGAAGCGCACCTACAATGTATGCAAATTTTGAGTAGTTTGAATTGTTTAAGTTTGTTTGTGGCATTAGCAAGTATCATTTTTTTTCCTCGATCATGTTGATAAATTTGAGGGTAAATGAAATATTTTAGCAATTTGGAAAGTTGAAATGGGCCTCTTTTTGCTGGATAACATTCAAGTTAAGTATGTAGGTAGTGGTATTACATTTTTCGTGCATCTTTGTAAACATGATTTGCATTATTGTATTTCATAAAATTGAAGATTTTAATGTTGTCAAGTATTGAATTTTGTTTTCGAAATTGCGTGGGAAAATCAAATTATTGGATTCTATTTGCAAATATACGGGGAAAATTGAATATTTGTTGTGGAAGAAGTTAATTCTTGTGAATTGTTGGAATCTATTTTGGAACTTAGAAAGAAATTGAATATTTTGCAGAAGAACAATTATTCGGGGGGGAATAATTTTGTTGTGCATACACTCAAATAATTTTGCAGTAAACGTGGTGCGGCGTCACGCCGCATTTGCGGTGACAAAAAGATTTATTTGAGTGTATGGTCACTGTTACTGGAAAGGGATAAAAGTGCAAATTTTGGTATATTATTTGTGTAATAGAACTGATCAAATACGTTTTTTTTTCCATAAATTTGTAATTAAACTTCATAGTCGGAGGAAATATTTTGCATTAGCATTTTTTAAATTAAGTACATAATTGGAGGAAAATAAATTTGTTTTTGCTCCAAAGATCCATCTAACCAAGCATTTGTAAATTGAAGTACAAAATTAGAGAGAATTTAGTCATATTACGTCCAATATTTAGGGTTCAATAATGTTTTATTAATGGTATCAATGTAATTATTTTATACATGCATGATTATGCCATTATTGTAAAGATACCATTTTTCTGGTCATTTTGATATTTTTTTTTCTGATTTAGATTGAGTTAGTTATGTTTTCTTAAACTTAAACAGTTTAAACATTTTTCATAAATTGGAAGTAATTTAAAATAATAGAAGCGCTTATTAAATAATCAGATATGAAAGGTATCTAAATTTTTGGAAGTATTAAATTTTGATTTTTGGTCGTCTGTCATAAATAGTCAGTGTTTTTTTTTTGTAGTTAGGTTGGTTTTTTTTTTGTCATATTGGTAAATACCGCTTAGTAAAGACTTCGAAGCTGAAAATGTCCACAGACAAAAGTTGTTTGGATTTAAATCTATTGAAATTCAAAAGAATTTTACAGGTATAAGTTGCTTGAATTTCAAAAATTGTTTAAATTGGGAAGTTATTAATATCTGAATTATGTTGTCGCTTATTAAATGTTCGTATTGAAAAGGCACTTAAAATTTTAAAATATGCGGAATTGAAGGGTATTTATTTTTTAAAATATTCAAATTTGAATTGTGATCATATGTTATAAATAGTCAGCATTTGGTAAAATAAGTGGGTCCCATACTTCAGTTTTTTTTTAAATCTTGGAAATCATTTACGGAAATCAGGAAAAGATGGCAGGTGGGGTCCATATTTTAGTGTAGTTCCAAAAACAATTAGTGAATTGAATTGTGAGCATGAAGGTATTTTGGAGAGCTTTCTAATTTATTTTTTCCTTAGCAATTTGGAAATTTAAAGTATGGACAATTTTTTTGCAATTTTCGTATGGTAAATATGAGAATTAGGTAAAATTTGGAAAAAAATTGTATGTTATTTTAATCATGTTGTGTACAATTTATATTTTAGTACAATTTTTCGTGAAGGAAGTTTGGGAAATATATTAAATTTAGAAGGTTAAATATGAGAATTTGGTAAAATTTGGAAAAAAATTGCATGTTATTTTAATCATGTTGTGTACAATTTATATTTTAGTACAATTTTTCGTGAAGGAAGTTTGGGAAATATATTAAATTTAGAAGGTTTTGATATTTTATTTGTATTATTTTGAATTGTAGTTTGAATTGTAGTTTCGAAAATATGTTTTTTTGTAGGTTTCAATATAATTAAGGGAAATACATTTAGGTTTTATTTATATATTGTAGAGTATATTCATGTTGTTTTTTAGCAAATTGAAATGTTTTATGTTGTTTTTTTATGGGCATTTTGGTGTTTTCTTATCGTATTTTCAATTATTTGGGGAATTGAAATGCTCGAATGAGTTTGTATTTAAAGCTATTGATTTTATGAAAATATGAATTATTGAAATTAGGAGAAAATGCATGTTGTTTTTTTTAGAGTATCTCCATTTTTTATAGCAAATTGAAATGGTCAGTTGCGTTGTTTTTATTTTTAGTTGTAAGCATTTTGATATATTTTAGCGTAGTTCAATTTTTTTTTAGCAAATTGAAATGTGAGCATGATGTTATTTTTAAGAGCTTTCTATTCCTTTAGTAATTTGGCAATTTAAAGTATGGAGAATGTTTTTTTTTGTAATTTTGTATGGTAAATATGAGATTTTGATAAAAATTTTAAAAGAAATTGTATGTCATTTTTATCATGTTGTGCATAATTTATATTTTGGTGAAACTTTTGTGCGGAAAGTTTGGAAATATGCTAAATTTAGAAAATTTTGATATATTGTTTGCATTATTTTGAATTTTAGTTTTGAAGATATGAATTTTTCGAGTTTTAATATTTTATATTTTTGGTGAAACTTTTGTGCGGAAAGTTTGGAAATATGTTAAATTTAGAAATTTTTGATATATTGTGTGCATTATTTTGAATTTTAGTTTTGAAGATATGAATTTTTCGAGTTTTAACATTTTTTTCCTGTAATTGTGAATTTGATGACAGGTGGGGCCTACATTTCAGGATTTTCTTATTCTAAAAATCATTTACTGAAATAAGAAAAAGGCTGGCAGGTGGGACCCGCGAGCGACGTCAGCGCATGACGTCACTCGCGCTGGAGATGGGCGCGGACGCGCCGTCGATCGCCGAGCTCGCGGCCGAGCCGCTGCGCGCGTGCGCCGGGCTGAGTCCGCGCGGAGACGCGAGAGCAGGTGGAGGGGTGTCCAGCGGGCGGCGCCTCGAGCCCTATTGCCACCGGAATCGCCGCCGGCGAGCGAATCCGCGGCGACGGGCGGCGAGTGTGGCTTCGATAATTCCGCCGTCCGTGCAGCATTCCGGCAGCCGAGACTCGGCGAATAGGAAGAGGAAGTGACGCCGAAGCTCGCCGTGGGTGTCGATTTGCCCAGGGAGGAGAGGAACGGCGGCGGTGAGCGTCGGCGGCGGCGGCGTTTTCCGGCGTCGCGGGAGAGAGAGGGGAGAGGGAGGGGGTTGTGGCAGTTTTGCAAGGAAGCCCCTGATGTTTCTGGATTTACGTATAGGTCCTTCCGCTCGAGGAGTTGTGGACCGCGGAGCTATTTCTCGGCAGCGAGGGGTTGTTTTGCAAAATGGCGCACGCGGGTTTGTCTGGGACGTCCGATCGCCGCGCGACGGCTCGGATCGGTTCACTGTATTACTGTAGAATGCTACAGTATGAACAGTCACTCGAGCTCGGAGAGGGCAGCGATATGCGTAGCTTTTATATAGTGAGTAATATGATGCAGTGTCATTTCATGTTTCCGGTATGTTTTAGATGGTTGATACATGTTTCAACCCTGTATGACACATGATGGAGGTATTCCGCCAGTCCATTTCCATGAGAGATGGGGAGCTCCGCAATAGGCGAGAGACGTTGGAGGCGAATCGTGGGCGATTCTGGGCGATTGCCGAGGATCTCGCCGGCGATACTGGGTCGGGCGGCGAAGAGCGCGAGGAGGAAGTCGACGTTGATGATGAGGGGCTTGGCTCAGGTGCTTTCCGGTACCTCTGCCGATCGCCCACGCCTGAGGCGTACACGATCGTCGAAGAACGGAGCTCGCGTGGGGAGAAGCGGATCGCAAAAAGGTATGCACAGAGGTACGCATCATCTGCCTTGTTTGGTTTTTCGCCGGAGCCAGGCAAGATTGTGGCTACGATGGCGCGGTCGATGGATTCCGGCGGTGAACGAGGGCGTGCGCGAAATCGCTTGCCATTCGGGCGACCGTGCGCGTTCAAGATGCCGGTTCTGGAGCCAACAACCTCATGCGATGATGGCTTGGGTGGCTGGGAACAGGTCCAAGGGCGGCAGGGCCGCCGTGCCGGAATTGAGTCGCCGGCGTCGTTAGGGAAGAGCGGCATCGGCGGATCAAATTCAAAATTCTCGCAAAGACCTAAAGGACGTGTGGGCCGACAAAATGGGTTTGGGCTGCGGCCGAAAACACATCAATCTCCTGGGCATGCGGCCCGTACAGGAGAGGCGTTGATTCGAGGGTCAGGAAGAATTCGTCTGGAAAAACCTGCTGGAGTCCATCCGATAGGGTTTTTCTCATCACGAGTGTGTCAGCCGCCATCGTTTCGTGATGCTGGCGAATCCATGGCGAATCATGGTGGAGGTCGAGGTGGAGGGGGTGATGGCCGTGGTTTCATGCCCGGCAGAGGTTTGGAGGGGAGCGCCGACGGGGCGTGGCTATAGCGGTGGTGGCGGACCGCCGTCTCGTGAGGGTCCTGTTGGTCGTGGTTTTCCGGCCGTTTGAATCAGTCGTTTGGGACAGGCGATCAAAGGCAGCGAAATTTCGAGGCTGGGAGCTCTAGCGGATCGTCTGGGCATGCTGGATCCCGACAGCAGAATTTCGAGCAACCTAACGCTACCAATTTTGGCTCTTTCAACGTGGGCTCGGGTTTTTCAAATGGGCAGCATCGCCAATACAATTATGGCAGGCCCTTTCAGTTTCGTAGTGACAGATCAGACGGAGGAAGAACAAATTATCATGGGGTTCTAACAATTCATCACCTCGTGCGGAGGTGCCGTCAAGTTTATCAGAGGAGATGCTCGCAAAGATTGTTAGTCAGGTTGCCATTGCTCTCAAGCAACCGGGTGTCCTAGCCCCGGTAGAAAAATCCGGTCCTCAGGCTGCTACTGCGAAGCATGTCGGACCGACCATGTTGGCGGCAGATTTGCTTGCTAAAGGGGCGACTCCGGTGGGGACTGCGAATCCACCTCAGTTTCCGGGCAACCAGCAGATCGGTGGGGAGGCGCGAAGGGAGGTGGCAAAGAAAGCGAAGAAGGGGGACAAAACTAGATGCTACCGGTGTGATGAACCGGGGCATCATGGCAAAGAGTGTGCGGTGGAGGTGTGTGAGATCTGTGAAAGTAAGGAGCATGTGCCGGATAGGTGTCCCTTACTCACGGCACTGAAGCCTCAGATGATAGTGCATGGATTGCTTAATGAGGGGCTGATGTTTTACGAACAGCCAACTTCGGATACTTATAGACCAAAAATTGATAATGTCCGAGTAGCTATGTTGACAGTAGAAGGAGGCGAGCTTACGATACCACAAATTGTGTCACAGCTGCAGCGTTTGGTATCTTCTGAGTTTCAGTGGGATGTGTCTCAAATTGGCCATAATATCTTTAAGGTGCCATTTCCATCTAAGGTTGAGCTAGACAGGATAGCTATTTTTGGTGCTTGTCAAATACCTAACAGTAAGTGCATGATTACGGTTGTCCCTTGGGCTGCAATGGTTGAGCCTATGGAGCAGCTGCCGAAGAAATGGATTAGAGTCTACGGCATACCTACCAAGGTGACAGGAGACTTTTTATCGCTGTGGAGTTTGGGTTCTCTGTTTGGCAAGACGTTTAAAGTTGACATGAAGTTCACACGTAAACGCGGGTATTGCGTATTCTCGTTGGATGTGTGGACTATACTTTGATTCCGGCTAGCTGGCCGGTGTTTGTGAAAGACGGTTTTTATAACCTGCTTTTTAAAGTTGAGCATCCTGTGGATGTGGCTAATAAAGAGGATGACGATCCTCGATCACCTCCAACTGATGATGATCCGAAAGATGACGATTCGTTTAATGCAGACAAGGAAGGTCATGAGAAAGAGAACGATCTCAAGGAGGATATGGTTACGGATGAGGACCCAAAAGATGTGGCGGGGCATGGGAAGTCAGGGGATGCGAGTTCTAATTCTATGCAACGGAAGGTCACGGGTGTGGTGTTTTCTACCAAAGTGCAGCGACAAATAGCCTTAGCTAAACAGGAGCTTCTTTCTTTGGTCACAAAGTGGAATGTTGCTAATGAGGAGGTAAATGCGCGGCTTCAGGAGGAGGGTTGTAGCAGGGACGGGACTGGGTTTGCGGATACTGCTGACAGCGGCGGCAGGAATTTTCCAAACAACGGCCGAGACAGCGGGGAGGCTGTTTGCGTCGGACGGAACCCTGGCGACAGCGTTGTTTCGCCAGCAGACTGCTGCCGCGGCACTGGAATGGGGGTTTCTGCCGGGGATCATGGGTGCAGCAGCGGCAGCGATGCGGTCGGTTTCGTCGGAAGGACGACCGGCGAGGACTTGGTTTCGTCGGAGGGCTGCTGTCACGACAGCAACCAGGTTTTCCCTGCCGTCGAGCTGCCGATTCGGGATTCAGTTACAGTTGCGGTTTCCGATGACGTCTTGCGATCGGATGTTGGTGAGGTGGATGGCGAGCCTCCTAACAGATGGGAAATAGCTTCACAGCCGGGGTCTCGGAGTCCTACACCGTTGATTCCGTTGGAAATTGCAGGCGGGTTGTATATGGATCATTTGGGCAATCCAGTAGCTCCTCTCTCTCAGTCATGCGGACAGGGAAACGCTGCAGGGGTGAATATGTTCAGCTGGATGTGATCGAGGATAGGCCTTCGGAGAGGGATATGATGGCGTTTGGGGGGATGCATGAGGTGGAGGTGCGATCTAGTCAGCGGTTGAGGCAGCAAGTTAATGCGGATCTTCCTCAACTTGAGCGTGCGCAGGATCTTACTTCACGCAAGTTGTACGGCTCCCCGTCAGGTATTTCTGCACATGCTAAGTTTTCTTTGCGTTCTTTATCTCATTCTGAAATTATGCGTCGTTCGGATAGACTGGGGATTTCGCTAGTTGAGTCCGAATCTAGTTTAACTTTAAAAAAGGCGATGAATATCTGCGAAGATTTAGTTGATGAGGAAGAGGAGGTCTCAGATGATCATGCGGATCTTGATGAGACTTTAGCTTCAATAAAATGTAGAGGAAAGAAAAAAATTCTTTCTAGACGTGCGGTCAGAAGGAATGTGCGTTTAGCCATATATTCAAAAATTTAAAATGAAGGGAATGATTTGGAATTCGGATGGGTTTGGAGACACGGCAAAACATCTAGCTGTCAATGAATTTGTTAAAGAGCATAAACTTGATTTTGTGGCCCTAATTGAAACAGGGAGGTCGGCATTTGCAACTCCGTTTCTTAGATTTCTCGCTGGGGGTTCGGATTTTACTTGGTACTGTATACCTCCACACGGGAGGTCTGGAGGCATGCTTTTAGGTTTTAATAACGCCTCTCTAGCAGTACAAGATGTGGTCTCAGGTGATTTCTGCGTTAAACTTCACTTGAGAACGAAGTTGGATGGGTTCATGTGGGCGCTAGTGGTAGTTTACGGGGCGGCCCAAGACAATAAAAAGCCGGAGTTCCTTGCTGAAATGGTACGAATTTGCGAAGGGGAGACGGTACCAATGTTGGTAGGGGGGATTTTAACATCATTCGGAGACAACATGAGAAGAATAATGATAATTTTAATGCTAGATGGCCTACTATCTTTAATGCGATAATTGAGAGTTTGAGCTTGAAAGATTTAAAATTTTCCGGTAGACAGTACACTTGGACTAGTAGACGGGATACGCCAACGTATGAGAAGTTGGATCGTTTTCTAGCTAGTGTTGACTGGGAGCAAAAGTTTCCTTTGGTCACGGTGCAGGCTCTAGACCGTGCGGGGTCAGACCATACACCGATTTTGCTGGACACTGGGGATCATGCTTTCAAAGGAAATTCTAGTAGATTTTCTTTTGAATTATCGTGGTTTCGACAGGAGGGGTTCCATGATCTTATTGTGCGTGAATGGAATGCGATCCAAACGGGAAACTCGCCAGTTGAGCGTTGGCAAAATAAAATTCGCCACCTTCGTCAATTTTTACGTGGGTGGGCAAGAAGTTTGAGTGGGGAATATAAAATTCTAAGGGATAAATTAATCTTGCTCTCTAATGAATTGGATATTAAAGCTGAAACCTCTCCTCTAACGGTAGCCGAGCGGGCCGCCAAGAGGGAGGCGGATGACAAGCTCGCCCAATTGCGTCGTGACGAGGAATCTAAATGGGCGCAACGAGCGAAAGTTAAATATATTCAGGAGGGGGGAGTAATACGAGATATTTTCATATAATTGCGAATGGCAAGCATAGAAAAAAGAGGATTTTACAGCTAGAACAGGAGGAGGGTACGATAGTGGGGCAAGAAAACTTGAAAAATTATATCTCTGAATATTATAAGAAATTGTTTGGAGCGCCGGTAACCAACAATTTTTCTTTAGATGAGGATGTTATTCATGATATGCCTCAAATATCTCCAGAGGAAAATGAAATTTTGACTCAAGAATTTTGTGAGAAGGAAGTTCTTGAAGCAATTCAACAAATGGAACATAATAAATCTCCTGGGCCGGACGGGTTCCCAGCGGAGTTTTATCAAAAGTTTTGGGGGACAATAAAAGCTGATTTGATGGCAATGTTTGTGCAATTGCGTGCGGGAAACTTGCCATTATTCAAGTTAAATTTTGGCATAATTACTTTGCTGCCTAAAAAAGAGGATGCTAGTAAAATTGAGCAATATCGTCCTATATGCCTTTTGAATGTGAGTTTCAAGATTTTCACGAAAGTTGGAACGAATCGCGTTACTACTATTGCGAATAGAGTAGTTCGCCCAACTCAAACGGCGTTTATTCCTGGAAGAAATATTCTTGAGGGGGTTGTTGTATTACATGAGACGATTCACGAGATGCATAGGAAGAAGTTGGATGGGGTTCTTTTCAAAATCGATTTTGAAAAGGCGTATGATAAAGTTAAATGGTCATTTTTACAACAAACTTTACGGATGAAGGGGTTTACACCTCAATGGTGTGATTGGGTAGCTCGGTTTGTACAGGGGGGGAGTGTTGGAATCCGTGTTAATGACGATATCGGTCATTATTTCCAGACTCTCAAGGGTTTAAGGCAAGGAGATCCGTTGTCCCCGTTGCTGTTTAATTTAGTTGTTGATATGTTGGCGTTTTAATTGCTCGAGCAAAGGAAGACGGTCAAGTGGGGGGTTTAGTTCCTCACCTTGTCGAAGGGGGGTTTCGATCCTTCAGTATGCGGATGACACTATATTATTCCTTGAACACGACATTGCGAAGGCCGTGAATATGAAATTAATTTTAGCTTTGTTTGAGCAACTTTCCGGGCTGAAAATAAATTTTCATAAGAGTGAATTGTACTGCTTTGGGAAGGCTAGAGATGATCAAGAGGAGTATCGTCGTATTTTTGGCTGTGAGCTTGGCAGTATTTGGGCATACCCATACATCATAGAAAATTATTAAACAAAGAGTGGAAAATAGTGGAGGACCGTTTTGAGAAGAAACTGGCAGCTTGGGTGGCCAAGATGTTGTCGTACGGAGACCGTCTTGTACTAATAAATTCAGTTTTAACAAGTTTGCCTATGTTTCTGCTGTCCTTTTTCGAAATACCAAAGGGTGTTCGCAAGAGATTGGATTTTTATCGTTCTCGGTTTTTTTGGCAAAGCGACCAGCTTAAGAGGAAATATAGATTAACAAAATGGAACCTCGTTTGTAGACCAAAGGATCAAGGTGGATTGGGAATTTCGGTTCTAGAAGAGCAAAATAAATGTCTTTTGAGTAAATGGTTGTTTAAACTGTTGACCGAAGAGGGTGTTTGGAAAGAAATTTTAGTGAACAAGTACTTAGGGGGTAAACCGTTATCCCAAGTGCAAGTTAAACCTATGGACTCACCTTTTTGGAAAGGAATTATGAAGGTGAAAGATGATTTCTTTAAGCGTGGAAGATTTACGGTTGGTAATGGGGAACAAATTCAGTTTTGGGAGGATAGCTGGTTAGGTCCTGGTTCTTTACAAGCTGAATATCCTTCCCTGTATGACATTGCTTCTAACAAGCATGCTACGGTTGCTGATGTTTTTCGGGCTGTACCTATTAATCTCCCATTCCGACGGGCACTAATAGGCACAATCGAACGAAATGGTTCAGTTTAGTTGAGAGACTAATGCGTGTGACTCTCACTGATGAAGATGATAAATTTAGGTGGTCCCTTACTTCTAATGGCAAATTTACGGTCAAGTCTTATTACGAGGACTTATTAAATGGTCATACTAGATATTTGCGTAAGTATCTATGGAAGTTAAAAATTCCGTTAAAAATAAAGATCTTTTTATGGTTTCTTAATAGAAAGGAAATTTTAACAAAAGATAATTTGGCTAAAAGACGGTGGGTAGGATGCAAGAAGTGTGTCTTCTGTGATGCGGATGAGTCCGTTGAGCATTTATTCATTAAGTGTCCGTTTGCGCGTGACATTTGGCGATTAGTTCATTTCACTTTCAATGTTTATCCTCCCACGAGCATCTCGAATCTTTTTGGTGGTTGGTTGAATGGGATTGATAAAGTCACTAAAGCCCGCATTCGTATTGGTGTCGCGGCCATATTATGGGCTATGTGGAATTGTAGAAACGACATTGTTTTTAACAAATCAAACTCTACTCACTACTTGCAGGTTATTCACAAGGCGTGTTATTGGATCCACTCATGGTCTTTCCTGCTTCCTGCGGACCAGCGTGGCCTTATGGATGCCGGATGTACCCGTTTGCTGACGGTGGTGCGGGCTATCTTCAGCCGGGCTGGATGGTTACATCCTAGACGTTTAGATGTTCAATAAGCTTATGTTTGAGTGACTGATCTTTGTAGCCACCTTAAGTGATGCATGATTTGTAAACTTGTACTCTTGAATGCTTAATAATTGCGGATGGCTGTGTGCATCTCTTGGATGCAGAGGCCGGGGATCCGCACCCCCTTATCTAAAAAAAAAGTATGACACGTGATGTTATCTTTTTTAAGACCTGACTTTCAATAAATTTAACAAAAGCTAACATATGACGCTTCTCATCCGTGGGTTCACGATGATAATGTTGAACTGACTTCTTGTTAGCAGCTCTGTATGGTAGCTAGTGAGTTAGTTCGATTACCTGTTTGATCTCAACGCACATCCATGAAGTTAACTTCCTCGAGCGAAGTTTTGATTTGCTTTGACCTTGTTTAATCTCAGGCATTCCTCCGGACCAGCAGCTTCTCATCTTCGCGGGAAAGCAGCTCGAGGATGGCCGCACCCTAGCCGACTACAACATCCAGAAAGAGTCAACTCTTCACCTTGTGTTGCGCCTCCGCGGCGGCAGCAGAGGCGGCTACCCCAAGAACCTCGAACCCAATCTCCGCATCCTCGCTCAAAAGTACAATGAGAACAAGCTGGTCTGCCGCAAGTATGCACTCCTTCCGCGATCTGAACTGCTAATGGGAGATCGATGCATGCCTCGCTTTGGCAGCTGATTTTTTATTAGTAATTTGGGGTAGCTACTAAACTTTTCGCTATTTGAACTGCTAAACGGAGATTGATGCATGACTGGCTTTGGCAGTTGATTTTTGAGGACCGTTAGCCTTGTTTTGGGAGTATAATTCGGTTTGTGGCTGAGTTGATTGTGTTGTTACTATACAATTTAGGGTTTTGCTAAATCTCAGACGCTTGTAATCAACATGTATTTGTACATGGGCGTAGATAGGGGAATTAACAGGCCTGGCCCCCTAACATGTATCTTTTTTTAGTTTGGACCCCTTCTTTTAAAGCTGAAACCCGCTCAAAGTTATGTATTTAAGTGTTTTGGCCCTCCCAACATTTTATATCTGATTTTCCTCGACCGCCCTCGTATATGTTTTCGGTTTTGCTAATTCTTAGCTAGCTGAGAACTAAGTTAGTGGTCAGTTAAGTTCTGAACCATCGAATTGGCATCGTGATTCGTGCACATATAAGTTGGCAACTGAATTTTTTATAGTTGCTAGTGGGATTGCAACTGGACTGTTAGATTTTCTTTATGATTCGTGGTAGGCATTAGTAGCAACATGGGTAAAAACTAAGATTTGATGACATCACTTGACTAAGAACTAAGCTAATTCTCATTCGCCTAAGAATTAGTCACACACTATTTATTTGGCCCCGCATTTGATTTGAACCATTTGTCTTGAAGGTGCTACGCACGGCTTCCCTCTAGGGCTACAAATTGCCGTAAGAAGAATTGTGGCCATAGCAATGAAGTAAGCAGTACCCCCCCCCCCCCCCCCCCCCCCCCCCCCCCCCACACAGTCATCTTAGCACTGTCTAAAAAAATGCTTTTAGAAATTAGTGATCATATCCAAATGTTTTTTTATCAGAGTTGTCACAAGTTGGTATCAGATTATCAGCGTGCCCCCGCCATCTAGATAGTGTCTTGTAGTTACTGTTTCAATTTTTACTGTATGTTATCTAAGCCTGTTTTAGATCGTGTACCCTATACTGTGGTCTATCAATTGTGTACAACGTTTTGTGTATAACAAATACATGCCTGGCTAAGCTATAACCACTGTCAGCTAATAATAGAATTTTGTTTCTCAAAAAAATAAAAAAATAGAATTTTGATATGTAATGAATTTTTTCAGGCAAGGATCGTATAACAGTAGTTCTACGGTCTATTTTCATATATGAGAGCCGGCGCCGGCGGTGGCTGGGGCACAAGGCCTCGTTTCTTCACTGTTTGGCGGCTTCCGCGTGTATTCGTTCGTTGTAAAGCTTTTTGTCAGCTTTTGTTGAATAAATGAAATAAAATCCGTATGCATCTCTTCGATGCAGAGGCTGGGGCTCCCTTTTCTAAAAACAAATATGTAATGTATATTTGTTTTAATGATTGACTTGTACATTTTTGCGCTCTTGTTTTTTCAGCTGAGGCCAAAGACGAAATTTATGTCAATGTTCGCTACAGATTGAACATTGGCAAGGAAGCACACATGAGATGAATCGACCGTCTTAGCATCACATTATTTGTTATCATCAGATTTAACGTACTTGTGTTATTTTTAAAGTTGCTACTATATCACGGGTCAATACATGCGGGTATGAATAAATGAACAAATAAGACAGTGGTGACAGATCCATTGGATGTTTATTCTTGCCTTTTTAATAATATTCTTTATTGTAATATTAGGTCTAGTATCTTAACATTTCTTGAAGGAGTTGGAGCATCTCCACCGCCCAAACAACGGCAGATTTGGGACCGACGGGATCGGCGTCCCCAATTTAAAATAATATAAACAACTGGTGCACTAAAATTTAAATGAACAGAACAAATTTCATTCACATTTCTTGATATCCTACATAGAATTTGAATGAAATTTAAAAAATAAAATAATCTAATTAAGCCAAATCCTTCGCTGTTGGAAGAGAGGTAGATGATACCACCCTCTGCCGCGTCATTGCGATGAGGCGGCATAGGCTGCTGCTGCAACGCGTTCTCTGACGTGTTGCATCAGTAGTCTCCATCGTCGTACAAATCTTTGTAATCCCATTTTCTCGTGTGCCCCCGCTTCTCATGATCTGTACGGGACAGAGACGATCAGATTTTTGGGAGCGCTCTTGAGCAACTACTGACTTCTTCGCTTTTTTTATAAAGAAAATATATTAATACCAAGCATATATCAATTACATCCAGCCTCTGCAACAACATAATGTCAAAAAGACATTAATGATGCACACAGCCAAAAGAAAAATAAAGAAAAGAAAAAACCCCGCCGAACAATCAGCATAGCAGCAGGAACTACCACCACCATAGGCCACACCCGGACTGTTAAAAAGGTTCTCCAAGAACGACGCCTTCAAGAAGGAACCGTGCATAAACACCGTCGTTGCCTCATCATCGATCATGGATTTTCACCCTGAAGAATGTCCGACTAAACTCCAGACAACGACTTCAACAAGTAGACGAATAGAAATCCACCACTGCCAGGTACAACCAGTGAAGATCAGACCTAGGGTTTTCACCCCGGAAGTCAAGACATTGTGCCCATAGAGCACCACCAAGAAGAAGTCACCATGTGTTGCCGCCCTCGCTTGCCGAGACTGCTGCAAAACACCGATTATCCGGTACACAGTTTCATCACATCGAAACTTGCCTCCATCATCACTTGAAACTCGAACTCGACATGAGCTATCGAGATCCACTGGTCATCCGGCACAACCATTTTGCCATTCCCCATCATTGACAGCACCACGATAATCGCAGCTAAATACGGCATGGCATATCTCATGGTGCCGACAAATCGGAGTGTGACAACACCATAGGCCCCATAGGCCGATTATCGTCGCGGAGATCTGGTCGAGGAGCTTTGCCGCGCCGACCCCACAAAGCAATTTCTTCTATGTGTTGTCCCTCCCGATCCGTTGTTAGGGACGATCATACTTGGCATCGGCGGTCCGAATCTACGAATTTGATCCGGTCGCAACATAGTGTCGTGTTGACAAGATCTACATCCGTGAGCGGCTGCTGGTACTGATCTGACAACCGACATCGTTGTCTCCGGCCTCATAAACCGGCCATATGCCGTCTTGAGTCGCCGGTTTCACGATCTGGTCGCTGCCTTCTCGTCGCGGCCTCCCGATCTTGCCAGCCCTCCGATGTGAATTTCGGAGCAGTAGGCACGTCGGAGGCAGCTAGCCACAACGACTCATGCACATACATGGTGCGCACGGGCCGGCTGCCGACCGGAATTGCAAAATGATCATGCACCATGCACAGGCACAGGCACAGGCACATGCACGCTGGTTGTGCACGGGCATGAATCTTGGATGGACGGCCGTCGGCCGGCCGGAATTTCAGGATAGGTCAGATCGGAGATCGGAGACGATGAAATTGAAGGAAACTGCTCAGGCTTATTGAAAGGAAACAGGCAGGGGGCGCCCTCCGGCAGCGGCGGGGGGAAGGGAGGGATGGGAGCGGTGGCCGGCGGCTGGGGCGGTAGGGTTCGCTAACGACTACTTTCACAATGACGACTATTTCCCCAACATCAACAACATCTTCGGTGACATGTCCAAGAGTGACAACACCGTGAACGGATCTTCTTCTATTTTTTTTCGAGTAACCTGTCGAGGAGGGCAGGACGTTCCTGCAATTCGTATAGAAGAAAGAACTGACCCAACTTATAAGGAAGACCGGGCCTAAAAACCATATAAATGCCCTGTTTATGAGGAAAATATGGCCGAAAAACCGCATAAGCGAGGGGGCCGTCGCTCACACGACGCTAGCCCACCAAACGCCACAAATACACACCACCAACCCGGGGCTGCTGCCCCGACTTACACCACTCGGCACCAAAACCGCACACGAGCCACAACGCCGCACGACTCAGCCATCTCGTAGCCCATCCATTGCACCTTATGTGTTTCTATTTCTTTTTGTATGAGATCATGTTAAAAAATTTGCTCCCTGTGAATTGGTATAGATTGTATGACTAGTATAATCTCTACTTTTATGGTCATGATTTATCTTTTCTTGATTAAATATTATGGAAATTTTCTCAATATATCAAACATGTAACTGTTCTCCTTGACATGGCTGGGTTTCAAATATACCGAAGGATACATCCACCCTTCAAATAGCCACAGGTGTTGGATTCAGATTCAAGCTACTGGTACACAACATCGATCCATCATGTCTTGCAGAAGTAGGCGAAGGGCAGTTTGGGCGTGGAGAACTCTCCGGCCAGAATCTTGGCCGTGACGACAGCGTTTGCGGCGTCGGTGTAGTGCACGCCGTCCCAGCTGACGAACTTTGAGCCGTCCTCGCACACCCGGTAACCGGGGCCGAGGCAGCTTACGTTGACGTTGTAGTTGTAAGGCGGGCCGCCGTAGCCGCAGCACGCCATGCGTGGCTCCTCAAACCCTGGTCGAAACATACAGGTGCATCAGATTAGAGTATACACGGCTGCCAATCAGGCTGCAACACATTGGAGACGGTCGCCAATGATTTATACAACCAATCAGGCTGGTGTTTTGAGAAGAGGATTACACTATGAAGAATAATTTATGTCTTAGTTTTTTTCGTTGGTTGATACATGTTTCGACCTTGTGCAACCCGTGAATTGTACTGTGTGCAAACTCTTGAATAAATTAATAAAGCAGCCATATGCATCACTTTGATGCAGAGGCTGGGGCAAGCCTCCATTTCTAAAAATCAGATTAGAGTATGAAATATATACACGGGGAGATCGTGGAAATGCACAGGGGAAGAGATGGATTGCTGAACTTACCGTAGCCGTTGTGGTTGGCGACGAGATCGTACTTGATGGAGAGAAGGTCGATGTAGACGATGGTGGCGCCTTTGAGCTGCGTGGTAAGTTTGTCGCACGTGGAGCAGAGCTGGTTGTTGAATTCTTCAGAACCGTTGTTCAGTGTTTTGAGGCAGCCGTTGTAGTCCAGATCGCCGTCGTCGGGCCTGGGCTCGGCGAGTTTCTGCGGCAGGCAGCCCAGGGGGCCGGTGCCATGGACCCAGAAATTCTTAGCTCCGTTGTAGTACAGAGTCTGCAATGCATAAATAAAGAAATAGGTTGTTTTAGGGATTTAGCACAATGCAGTAGTGCAGTACTGTCCAAACGAAGAAATTGGGCCCTTTTTCTTCTGGAAAATTGCAGTGTACCATGATAGCATCCTTCATCTCGGAGATAATGGCCGGGATCCTCTGATGGATGACATCATCGTAGGGCAATCTGCTAGAGAATGCGGCGGAGAGATCGTTCTGTCCAATATCGATGAGGTAGAGCGCGTTCCGGAAACCATCCGCGTCCACGGGAACGCTCTCGCCTGTAAAATAACCAACTAGCAAATCGGTCAGTGGATGATCAGACACAACCCAGCTTAACTGAATTCAAGACATTGGAGCGAAGACTCGATAAGAACCGTGGGTGATGAGCTCGAGGGAGCGCTGCTTGAAGTGGAGAAACTGCTGCACCTGGACGTGCAGCGCGAAGGGCCTGTCCCGCGGCATGGTGGTCGAGCCGGAGATGGCGAAGTTGGCGCCGTTGCTGAAGTCGGAGCCCAGCGGCTCCAGGTACGGGCTTAGGTAGCTCATGTTCAGGCTCTCACCTGCTCATCGAATCGTTCAGTTGAGGTACAAGCAACATGGTACGAAAACACTGAATGTGTACCAGTAAAGCAACTAGCACAGCAAACGATCGATGGGTATAGTACAGAGCGGTACACAGACATCGATGGCATAATTAAGAAAATATAAGAGCAGAACATCAGAGGAGTGAACTCCTCACGCCTCTCCCTCAACCAGAGTACTCAGACAAAAAAGATAAGAAAAATAACAAGATGATGGTCAATTAATGTTGTCAGGTTTCGTTGTTTATCATGGAATCCGGAATGGTGATCGCTGTTGCTCTTAAAAAAATGATCCATTGATGCATTTTAGCATCATCGCATGCACGACGTAGATGAAAATAGACTGTCGTCTAACGGTGATCGACGGCCATCGACCGGCCGGCCGGTCACTATCTGCTACGCACACTGCTGCCCCATGCCACTGCTCGAACAAGTTGATGCGGCCGGCGCTTGAGCACCAACTCAAGCCTGTAAAGCTCAAGGCACTCAGTCAGCCACCAAACCAGTTGGATTTCAGTGGGAACCCAACCCGTCGGTGCGCACTTGTCATTTCCTTGAGATGGATCGTACGGGTGCATGCGCGCTTGTCATATCAGACTCACTCGCAATCTTAGCGTCAGATTAATTTCAACGGCCACCACTTACTGTTCTAGTTACTACAGCGCACTGATCCTACACAGCTGGTACAAATACGGGAGATAGAAAATGACAGCACTATAGCTGCATGTTCTGGAAAATACGAAACCGGCCGATGAAAGGACGACATCCTCGAAGACGTAGATGACCATATAGCCCAGCTAAGCAATGGCAAAACTTTCATGGAAGTATTTAGGAGGGCAACGTCTCTCCCCCATCGTGTCTATGGAGTATGAAATATGGCTCGTCGTCCAGCACGCGACGTTGCCAACACAACTTTCACGCACTGTTTAATCTTACTGTAGTGTACTGTGTACGTGCATGGATTAATTTGCAGACTTCACTTACAGAGGTAGTCGATGACGAGGCGGCCGTCGCAGAGCCGTCCGGTGGAGCGGCGGAAGTGGGCGCGGCCCTCCGGGAGCGGGAAGTAGTTCCCCAGCGCCGCCGCGACGCCGCCCGTGTCCGTGTTCGAGTCGCCGAACGCGAACATCACCGGCCGTCGCGTGCAGGGCGCTACCTCCTCCGCGGCGGCCGTCGTCAGCGCAGCCAGGAGTGCCGTAACCGCGAGCGCAGCAGCTGACAGCGCGGAAGGTGCCATATCACTACCTAGGTGCTTGAACACGGCTAGATAACACAAGAACTCGATGTGTTTGTGAATCTCTCTATGGAAGCGTGATCACGATGACAACTCGCACGGGCGCGACTATTTATAGCTGTGGAGTGGCCGGGTGCGGCACCGCAACCAAGCCGGGGGCGCACGGTAGCGAGACGCCCACACGCAAAATGATCCCTGGAATGCTAGGGCCCCGCCTCCAGGTACAGCATAACGCATCCGTCCGCTGGAAAGACTGAAATGTTGAGATATATCAAGTCTGACCAGATGAAAACCGAAACATGCTGAATTTCGCGTGTGTGTATATATAGTTTTTCGATTCATTCCTAACAACTTCCCACTATTTGTTTATCTTTTCTTTTATGAAATCGTTAATTCTCATAGTTCTACACCGTCGATTTACATCACTATTTGTGCATCTATGAGTTGTATTTTGGGTTCAAACGAGATTTTTCAGTTGCAACTGAGAAAAACATCCTAAACCGTAAGATTTGCTTCGTGATTTGTGATAGTCATGAATTGCAACATAGGTTGGACTGAGATCCGATGACACAACTTGACTGAGACCATAATTAATTTCCAATCGATTGAGAATTAGTTTTTTTCCAAAGCGGAGGCAAAATATTGACTTAGAATTAGTCACACACTTGTTTTATATGGTTATATACTCAGGCATTATTTGGTGGAGCTGTTCATATTGTTATTGTGGAGGGGAAATAATCGGCGGATGCAGGATTGCTTAATTTCCCATGTTAGGGGGGGGGGGGGGGGGCGATTAGAGCAAAAATTTCAAAAATCACACTGTTCATATAAATTTAGTAGCAAATCAATGGTGTTAGGGGAGGCCAGGGCCCTGATGGTCCCCCCTGTATCAGCCCCTGGGGGAAGTCCCATCTATACGGAGTACTACAGGTCTACAACTTGTCACCAGCAGTTGAGTTAGCCCGATAGAAGCAAAAGGGGAAGATTACAAATTGCAGGTCAGGGCACGTACGATGTGCAGCAATGCACTGCATGCATGGTTAGTGCGCTTGTGGGCACATCGACTGAGCAGTGGTCTGCTAAAAAAAAATGAGCAGTGGTCCACAGTCTTAACATGCCTATGGTATTTTGTACAGTGGTAGTACATCATATCAATGAGAAAAAAATGAGAAATTTTACGTGATAACAGGTCAAAGAATTTCTTTTGATGTTCGAATTAACATGGAGCAACTAATAAGCTTACATGTCGCTATATGTACTCCAAGCAATGGAGAAAATACAGAGAGAGTTGAAAAACTTTGAGGTTTTCTAAGTTTTCCGATCAACTATTGATTGTAAAACATCCTGGCAGGAAGCTATCAAAACAACGCCCCCCCCCCCCCCCCCCCAAACCCCGCTCCGTGTCGCTCTAGGGATACACCGGGGCGAAACCCTAGCCCGCTGCGGTGGCACTCCCACACGTGGGCAGCGGCGAGATCCTCAGCCATGTCGCTTCCCCCACCCCTCAGCACAAGACGTTGAGCTTCGTCCCCGATCTTCTGCCATGGACAACCTTGCCTCGTCTCCCTGGTCCGCTCGTTCGCGTGGGTGCTGGTCTTCCCCGTGGGTTCCTCCTCCGTCGGCATTCATGTGCGCCAGCAATCCAGCCCCTACTCGGGTGTGGCGCACCGCTAGATCCAAGGGATGGACCTGATGGGTTGAGCTGCACCGGGAATCGAGGACGTGAGGCATCACGATGGTTGTGCATCTCCCCCGTCACGTGCCACTATAGGGTTGGACAATGAGTAGGTTCTTGCTCGCCGGTGTGGCGTTCAGCTTGATCTGGCACCATCGTGTCGGTGGCCAGATCTGGACATGGTTGTTACGGGCCGCACTTGGTGTTGACCTTTCGGCCGAATCTTCTCCTTTCGTCGAACGCCTCGTTGGTGGCATGGCTATCTTTCCCGGTGCATTCTTATCTCGGCGGCCCCCTGAAGCCTAGGGTGGCTGTTTTGTGGCGGTGGTATGCATGAATGTTATCGCGTTTTCCTCTTGCCATTTGCCAATGCGATGGTGGCTGGGTGTACGAGTTCGTATGGGTTTGCTGGTTTGGGGCACTGACAAAAGCTTTGCAGGACCTTGGTCTGTGCCGACGATGTCGATGCCGCTGGACTTTATATCCCTCCTTGTTGCTGATCCAACGTCTGTTCTCATGGTTCGTGTCATGGATACAAGTGAGGATTGTTGAATTTGATCAGGGTCAGTGCCTCTCGCCTACAACTAAAGACAAGGATTCATCAACGGGACCAAGCGACCTTCTTATGTTTAGTGCTTAATTTAGTTTTACTTGTTTCCCCGCATCTTTTGTAGTCTTTTGGTTGTGCTTTGTGCTTGTATATATAGCTGGCAACCCAGGGCCATTGTAACACTTGTCACTCCTAACCGGTTGATGGCTTCGTTAATTCAAACCCCGACTCATTTCCAGCCTTCGGTCTAAAAGAAATACAGAGTAAAGTTGCCCGATATTCAATTTTCATGGCGACCTCCGGTAACAGGACAAATCGGCCAAGTAAAACTAATGAACTTGATTGTGAACGGATTTGTAATGTGCGAACGTGTCTGGGGACTGGGGTAGTTCCCTAGGGCGACGTACTCTCCACCATTCATCTCTAGGAGTTTCATCTACGGTGCATGCAAAGGAAACCATGCTATTTGAACACATGGAAACCAGACGATGTGCTACCGCTAGATGTACTAGAGAAATGACATAATTAACAAACTGAAATCAGTGAATTAAGGATCAATTTGATACTACCTTTGTTTCTTAATATAAAACCTTTTGGCAGAACAGGGGTAGTAATAGAAAATGTTCTGTAATTCAAACTTCTTAATAATCATCATTTGTTTTCACTATTGGATTAGTAAGACCATAAAAAGAAAATCTTAAACCTCAAGGATAAAAGAGGGCTTGCCCGCTTGTCCTGCCGGTGATGGTGGCGGCGAGGATCCACCGCTCTGCGTCTCGCGCGGAGGGTTTCGGGCGCCGAGGCGGCGGCCTCGGGAGGAATGGCGACGTTGACCGTGCGGCCGGTGGCGCTCGCGGTTGCTGGCCGGCTTCCTGGACCGCGTGGGCGGCAGGGCGTCGGCGAGTGGGAGTCGCGTGCGTGGCTGTCTGCTCGTGCGCAAGATCCCGAAGGTCAGATCTCGCCCTTCCCTCTGGCTCTCTCCTCCCCGCCATTTTTTGGCTGTCGGCGTCCTCTTGGGGGCCGGCACAGCTTGCTGGCTGGGGAGCTGGTGGTGCGAGCTGGGTCCGGGAGAAATCCCTGGTCATTTTGACCACAGCGGCGGCGACGCCTTTCGGGGTGTCGTTCACCTTCATAGAGGCGATGTTGAGGTTCCATCTCCCCACCCCTAACCCCGACCCGAGTGAATGCCCAAAATATTCTTTGGATTGGACGGCGGCGGCGCCGTCGGTGTCGTTCCCTCCTTGGAGGCGCCGTCTGGGGTTCGGTGGTTGTGCTGGTGAGTGGTGCCATGGTGGGTGGGAGTGTGATGGTGGGCTGGCTGAGGTGATGCTGGCGGCGGTTCTTGCCGTCGTTGCCGTCTCTACTCGGCTTCTCTGCTTCTTCGAGGGCAGTGGCTGCTCCCAAGTTTACCCTTTTCGTCTTGGCCGTCCTTGGCTTTGAAGTTGTCTGGTGCTGGTGCTGGTGCTCGTCGCAGCGAGACGGTCTTCGTGATCTCGCCTTCCGTGGTGGTCTCTTGGACCGCACCTCTCCTTGTTCTCAGGTGAACATCTTCGTTGTCTGACGGTGCGGTGCCCTCGAGCCTGGGCGAGGGGGCTGGGACCCTCTTCAGCAATGGAAGAGGACGGTGTGTTTCCCTAGCCACCTGAAGCTGATCACGTGCTGCCCTCAAGTCGACCAGCTATTGTTGCCTTTGCTTTTGCTTCAGCGTTCAAGCGCGGAGGACTTCGTCTGCTCCAAGCTGCCCTTTGTTTTCTTTCTTGTGTGTTTGGGTTGTGCGTGGTGTTGTAAGTTGTTCGCAGCAACCTTGTATCGTTCGGCCGTTGTTGGCTTTGTTAATTTAAAGCAGTGCTCTTCTCAATCCTGCCGTTTCAAGATAAAGAGGGCAGTTGATGTCACAAATGGTAAATTGGAGGATAAAAGTGGAAGTCACTCTTTTTGTTGTGTAAGAGTGATGAAAATCTACTGAAACCTAAATAAAAGTCAGTTACATGATGAACGTCGGGTCGTCAGCATGCCAAGTGCCTACAAGCACAGGAGGGGGCGGACATGTCATATACATGCATCGCTGCAGGGTCAGGGCTGATGTTGTGTTTGTTCCATGGACGCGTGAGTGACGACGACGCCTATGTAACCATGGACTACTCGGCCGTTTCTGGTTTGGTCGCCACCTATACGCGCGTCCGTTGTCGTTGCTTCTGGTCATCTGGATATACTACTCTGCTAGTGCGCGGAGATGGTAATCAGATAATGTTGGGCGCAACGCAACCGTTGCCTGCCGCCACAAGGTTGCAAACCTCGCGCTCTGGACAAAATCCCATGTTCGCTGGGGTGGGCAGATTTGCACTTCTTCGTCTCTATATGCGTGACTTGAATCATTTATCTCCGCCAGAACGTTATGTGGTAATTATTCGAAGAGAGCTACTAGCTTCTGTAGCTGGTGCATGATTTGTAGATCGCATTTTCCATTTCGAAAAACATAACTTGTCGCTTGTCAGTGCATGTGCAGGTCATGGTGATGTCGGATACTGGGATCTGGCCACCAGAATACTCCCTCCGTCCCAAGGACGTGTTCGGTAGCCTGCAGGAAATCACACCAGACAGCGGGACATCCTGATCTTTGAATTCCTGCATAAAATTAACTATTGGGTTACGCTAGCACGCTGTCTGATTCGGGCGTTTTGGTGGAGCTAGACTTGCATTCTCCAGCGATGAAACTTGCTTCCGCTCACTCTTCTTAATCTACTTCACCTTATCTTTTCTAATTAGTGCAACAATGTTTCAATTTAAAATGAGTTCTACATTAAAAAAAAGATGCACACCGACGATGTGATTCCTTTCCTGTGACCGGTTCCAACTTCTGTTAACTGTTAACGTTTAATTTCGTGTTCATGCTTCAACTTTTGTAGACGATTTTTTTTCAAAATGATCGCACACAATGTATATACCGTTTAAAAGTTCCGTTGATAAGTATCTTTATCCCGCAATTTCACACAATTCTCGTATTGTAAATTTTTCGTTCTAATGGTCGGTAGACTAACATATCTGTATGTCTCTGCTATACTCTGTGTTTATGTGTGCTTGTTCACTTGGTTGTACTGTAATGTGATTTAATGTGTGCATGTGTGGAGCTTAACCTCTCACTTGCATCTTCATTATCTAATTTATCGGTCAACCGTTTCATCACAAGGCCCATGTGAAAAAATAAGGATCACGATCCGATTCCATTACGGAAATTGATTGTGAGTTTCGTTTACTAGAACTTCTCAATTTTATGTTGAACTTTGGACTTGCTTTCAACGAATTTTGTCAAATTGATTGCACATGGTCGACCTGAAGTTTTCTTTCAGGAATAGCATCACCTTGCCGTTTCGCACAACTCTTGTGTTGCAAGTTCATCGTTTTGGTGGTCATAGATGCGTAAATCTATATCTATCTACTCATATTTGTAAGGTGTTTATGTGTGAGATAAGTTCACCATGTGGATAAGATGTGAAAGTAACATCAGTGACGTATGTAACCAAACACCATATGCTTGCATTTCTACTAGCCTGTCCGAACTGCATGTGATCAAGCAAACAAAGTGAAGAACATGGCTCAGAGGTTGTTTTTTTGAGCCTTGCCCCAGCGCCTGATGCCAGGGAGCGCAAAAAGGAGCTAGACAACCAATCATGCTCCAAATACATGAAGTATAAACTAAATAAAAAATAACTTTTTGTATTTTTTTCGGCTTGGACAAAAGTTTCAGACAAATTTCTTGAAATTGATGGTTTCGGCGAGGGATAAGAAAACATGGAATTTGAAAGAAAAAATCCTATATGTAATGCTTCTGCATATATCACCAACTTTGCACTAGTCTAGTACAGGCAGTTGAATGCAACATTCGATTCCACATTTTAACTAATTTTCCTAAGAACTCGTTTGGTAGTCATCATTTCATAATAAAATCATGGAATTCCGGTTGTCAAAAAATGGAAACCGTTTCAACCGGAAATTCCTAGAAATTTGTAGGTATGTTAGACACCGCCACCGGCGCATGTTAGATATTTGTTCGAACCATGGCATTCTGGTGTCACAAGCGCATGTGGGAAATGACCGGCGTATTTGTTTCTGAATAGCATTTGGTCCAGTTGAACCGCCCAAGTGGCAGGAACTTCAGGCTGAGATTGAAGAGATTTGAGCCCTTCGCTTGAACGGGATAGTGCCTGTTCTAGCGATATGTGGTCTACTTCTTTGTCCATGGTGAGACGGCGATGATGTCTTCAAGACTGGCGGCGCATGTTGGTGGGTGGTGTGCTTGGTGGAGCCGATGGTTTGTCCGGGGATGTGGTTATTCGGGGTCGGGAGAAATCCTTGTCGGCGATGGCCGGCACTGGCGCGGTGACGCCTGCGGGCGCCGCCGTCCTTCTTGAAGGGCGTCGGGTGTACCTTCCCCACTCCCCTCCGCGTACCGGGAGAAATCCTAGGAGCAGTTCGGGCAGCAGCGCGTCGTCGTCGTCGCATTCCTTCTTGAATGTGTTGCTTGGTATGCGGCAAGTCGGAGGCATGGGATTGTGGTGGGAATGCTTCGAAGGGTGCAGCGGTTGCGGGACATCTTCGTTTTCGTCGATCTGACGTTGTTGGCATTAGTTTCTCTTTTATTTCTCTTGTTGTTTTTCTTAGACTTTTTTGTGCTTATTGCCCCAGCAGTGGTCTCACAGTTGTATGGGTATTTGCTATATTAATATAGCGGGACGCGAGCCTATTTCGAGGATGCTTCAAGATTTTTACTCGCCCACCTCCTCACCGATGCAGCGTCAACCTGTAGTCTGGTCGTATAGTTGAAGCCTTTTATAGTTGCTTTGGTTTCAGACTTTGTGAGCCGTTTGGCCGTTTGCAGAACTTAACCTGGTATACCCAGCAGTCATTTGTGCTACTTTGCCGTTTGGGCTTTATTAATTTAAAGTCGGGCGCATGGTGCCTTCCGTCAAATAAAGTGGCGCAAAAAAATTGGATATAGAATGAAAGTGACTAGTTTAGACGAGTAGAGTGTAGTATGAAATATGAACAATCAGACTTTGCAGAACTGATCAAACTTTAGCTTGGGTATGGAGTATGCAGAGCTCAGTATGCCAGCAGCCGCGACGGCGTTGGCAGCCTCGGTGAGGTGCACGCCGTCCCAGCTGACAAACTTTGAGCCGTCAGTGCAGACCGTCGCATTCGGGGACTGGCAGCTTCTGCTAATATCATAGTTGTAAGGTGGCCCTCCGTACCCACAGCACGTCATCAACGGCCTGTCGAAACCTGAAGAAAAGCAATGGGCTTAGCTATCTCACCAGATATCATGCGAATCAGAGAATTGGTATAATTGATCATCTCACCGTATTTGGTGTGATTCGCCACAAGGTCATACTTGATAGCGAAAAGATCGGTGTACACGACAGTCGCATCTTTCATCTGCTTGTTCAAATCGTCGCAGAGGCTGCCCAACGCTGCATTGAACGCGACGGCAGCTCTGTTGTATGTCTTCAGGCATCCATTCTGATCAAGATCGCTGTCGTTTTTACGCGGAATAGAAAGCTTCTGAGGCAGGCAACCAAGAGCCCCTGTTCCGTGTATCCAGAAGTTCCGGCTCCCGTTGCCATACAGAACCTGCAATTTTTACAGGAACTACAAAGCTGCAGTGGTCTGTCTTGGGTGCAAGTGAAAATGATACGGTAACTTATTTATTCACAAAGGGCAGAAGGAAAAAACTTCACCTGAACAGCATCCTTAATCTCGGCGAGTATTGGTGGGAATTTTGCTACTACTTGGTCATAAGCTAAGTTTGACAGAAGAGCGTTAACATCATTCTGTCCTATATCTATGGTATACAGAGCATTTCCGAAACCTTCTGCATCAATTGGAGCTTCCTGGCCTGTGTATAGCAAGAAATTTGCTCATCTATACCATCAACTGTATAGCTCTTGGGCTATTCGTTTCATTTGCATGAGAAGGAAAAAGACATGACAAACAAACCTCGATTGATGAGTTCTAAGGATCTGGTTTTGAAAAACAAGAACTCCTGCACTTGCACATGCAACGAAAAAAGAACGTCGCGTGGTAATGTCGTTGAACCTCCAATGGCAAAATTTACTCCGTTGCTGTAATTGGAACCTATCGCCTTCAAATAAGGGCTCAAATAGCTTATGTTCAATCTTTCACCTGGATGTATTTTGGTCATTCGAACCGACTATTAGCAAGGCCATAACAACAATATCCAAAAACAAATTAACGCTTCTCATCAAGACATAACTTCGGACAGAGGTGTGAAATTGTGAGGTTCCAAAGTAGTACATAATGATCGTAAGTCAACATGGACACTGAAAATAACTGTAAATTATAGAATACCAATATGATGTTTTGGATGCTAGAAGTTCAAACATAGGAATGTTATAGTCTACAAAATTTATAAAGTGGACTTATATTTTCGGTTGGAGGTAGGTAAAAGGAAGTAGACACAAATTGAACCATAAAGAAAAAGCATAGCTTGTTTTATATATAAGGAGCGTATATCATTTCAAAATTAATGTGGCCCAAATAAGCCTGGTTAACTTGTCAGAACCTTCCCTCAAAAAAAAAAACTTGTCAAAACTTCATGTTGAATATTGCTTCGAACTTGAATATTTTATCGTCATGGGCCTAGGTTCTTTCACTAGCTGGAATGTCAAAGGCAACAACATGCATGCTTGTCCATTGAGGAAGGCATAAGATAGAGATTAGGTAGTTTTCCTTTTATTGTAACCCTAGGAGCATGCCATGGATGGAGGAGGAGCATTTGATTGTGATATCAAATTGTTATGGACCTTCCACAACCCAAAATTTTGTTAGGATAATGGTCTGCTTGGAAATCAGCAATCTATGTGCCCGAACCTTGATTTACTCTTTTTTCTCTTGTCTTTTCTCTTTTTTCTTTTTTTCTTTTACGTTTTCACAAGTTTCTATGTGGGTTTCATATCTAGCCTACCCAACTTGCTTGGGACAAAAGGCTTAGTTGTTGTTGTTGTAATGGTCTGAAGAACGTAGATAGGGCACTCCTCTCCAATCCAAGGGCAGGGCTTGTCCCTTACGTGGAAGAGGGGCTCATTTGATGAAAAAAAATCTTCAAACTTATAGCACACTTATGTTTTTTTTCTAATAAGCTACCCATGAAGGCATTTTACTCCTACAGGAAAACATGAAGACATTTTAGTACTTTCGTGTGGTTTAATTCAATCGGTAGTCATGGTAGATTTGAGAAAAGCAATGGTAGAATTAGAGTTAGCTTCGGGCCAAGATGCATGTTCTTCTGTGCATTCCAGAAATTTCAAAAATATTTGACAAAATGGTGTATATTTATAATCCATGCTCAGACGTATTTATAGAATGTTCTTTTGTGCATTCCAAAAAGTTCACAAATGGTAGAATTAGAGTTAGCTGCGGGCCAAGATGCATGTTCTCGGCAAAACTTTCTGTCAAAATGAGGTCAAAATTTACAAGTTTACCCACTATTATGTCTGATTTTATCGATTTGTTCCCAATTTATTTGGTCACTTTCAAGTTCCAGATGAAAATTTGAGGGAGAATTTTAATTAGTGGTTTTCTTCTAAACTAGTGTCAGAATGAGCTCAAATTTTACATGTCTACTCAATGTATTAAGATTGATTTTTTTAGAACTTCTTCAAAATTCTAGGTTCCACGTTTCAGACAAATTTTTGAGGAAGAATCTTAGTAAGTGGTTTTATTCTAAATAACTTGTCAAAATGAGCTCAACTTTTACAGGGCTAGTCACTAAATTACATCTAATTTTCTGAACCATTAAAAAACAAATGGATACTTTCGGATTCCAAACTGGTTCGGAGAAGAGATGATGGTGACGTGGACAAGCTAACATGGCGCCACATAGGTCAAAACCAGTCAATTGGAGAAATGTGATGTTTTCCATGGTTTTTGCGTACTTTAAACCAGGTTGAACCTCAGGTCTAAACTCCAGCCGTCATTCAGGAGAATATATAATATGGAGTTCTCTCAAGGAAATTAAATTAAGAAAACAGTGGCTTTCTTGTAATTGGCCAAATGCAATGGTAGAAGCTGAACTAGTTTAACGACTACTTGCGTATGTGTAAAATTCTTCTTTTTAAGGATTTTTTAACAGGTTCATATATATCCTCATCCCCAACAGTGATGGTCGGCAGGGCACATTACCCTGCTACAGGTTGTATACATACATCAGAAAGAAAATGTTATCCCTACCTATCAATGATGTCTTTCCTGGTGGTCGTACTTGCACTGAAGGCATGAATGCTACCCGTTGGCGCTCAAGCTGCCCCATTCATAAAAGCATTGAATGCGAGAGAGAGGTGCGCGGGTCTCCCGTGTCGAAGATTAAAGAGAACAGCTGGGCTTTGATCATGGATATCCCTGTGTTCAGAAGGACAGGGGATTGAACCAGCAGATGGAGCGAGGGACCAATTTAGTTAGCTCGGCGTAAGCGAACTGCTCCGGTACCGGTACCAAAATATGTGCTCAGGTTGAGCCGTGCCACACGGAACTTCACCGTTTGCTAGTACTACAACGGTAAGTCTAAGTCCCATTGGAAAGAATGACGTTTCACCGAGAAATGCGACAAAATGCACCGTTATATTTTAACCGGAATACTGGAACCCTACATTTTTGCAAATACACTCCCTAGAAGCTAAAGGACAAGCTCTGGCTTCAGGCTCATGGTCATGGCACGGGAGTCAGCTGACGACCGATCTGTCAGTGTCGGTGTCAGTGAGTGCTGTGTTTTCACGAGAAGTTTAAACTACGGTGGCTACATATTCTTACCGCACGCTACGCACAAATCTATTCATGCACAGTGACAAACACAGATTCAACAGAAGAAAAGACAAGAAAAACAGAATCTTGATGATAGAATACTCTGGTTTGGGGAGGATGGGAGCGGGACTCACAGAGGAAGTCGATGATGAGCCGGCCGTCGCAGAAGCGGCCGGTGGGGTGGTGGAAGAAGGCGCGACCCTCCGGCGGCGTGATGTGCCACCCCTTGGCCGCCGCGATGCCGCCCGTGTCGGAGTTAGAGTCCCCGAAGTTGAACACCACCGGCCGGGCGCCGGGCCGGCACCTGAACCCGGCCGCCGAGCTGGTCGGCGTCAGTGCCAGCGCCACTAGCGCCACCACCGCTAGCACGAGGGCGAACCATAGCGCCCTGCCGCCCAGTAGTGTTGCCGACATTGACGACCTTGGACCTCTGTCTTTCTACACTCTACAGAGCATGTGCCGTGCCCCTGTCTCTCTCTAAAGTACTGGATTCTGTGAGGTCATGGGCAGTATATATGCTCATAGTGGGGCTGGGATAAATGTGTGGGCGCACCGTTATCTCGCTCTTTTTCCTTCTACAAACGCGCGTTAGAGCATCTCCAAGCGAGCTCCCCAAATCCGGCCCCGAAACGTTCGGACGGCTGTCCGCGTACGCCTCTAAAAATTGGCCTCCTATAACCATTGCCCCCAAATGTCACCCCAAACTGTGGAACCATTGCTAATTCTCCCCAAACTCCCCCCACATATGATGTGGGTTTGGAGGCTGCCGGACGTGCGGACGCTGGTCTCTACGAAATAAACCAGCCCGGACGCAAAAAGATCGGTTTGGGAGCAGTTTAGGGGCCATGTTTGGAGATGCTCTTACATCCTATAAACAGCAGCTACGAGAGATGGAGAGAACCAAATATCGCCTGGCACGGCAGGGCGGCCCCTAAGCACAAACGTGGAAATGGAGAGAACCCAGTGGAGCAAGCAGCTACAAGACCTTTAAACAACTTTTAGGCACGCCTCTACAAAGAAAGTCCATGTACACGCCGCTACTTTTACGAGGATAACGGTAAGTGCCACTCTAGTTTGACCATTAGTGCTCACTTTGCCACTTAGGATGATTCCAACTGGGCGACCCATCGAGTCCGCGCGCGTCCGTCCTTGTCCGCGCGAGGCAAAAACACGGTCCAACGGGGCGACGCAAACGGAGCGCGGTCCGTTTTTTGGTCCGTCGCGACGCATTCCTGGCCCAAATTTGGGCCACCGATACGTCGGGCCCGGACGCTCGCGGACCGTTCCTGCGTCCTCCCCGTGTCCGCCCTGGCCCCGCGTGTCATCGTCTACAACGGCCACCTACCCGCAATAACTGTGGGTGGTGGAGCCGTATAAATCGCGCCGGCCGGCCAAACCCTAGGGCACACACACAAACCCTAGCACTCCTCCCCAATCGCGCCGGCCGGCCAAACCCTAGCCACGGCGGCCACCATCTTCAAGCTCAGATCCACGCGCCGGAATGGATCCGCCGCAGCCGCCGCAGCATCTGGTGGACGAGGTCGAGCGGGCGCTATCGCGGCAGCTTCTCGCGCCGGATGGCGACCAGCTCGGCATGGCCCGGCATGATTCCCCAGCCGCCGCGTTCGCGCCTGACGGACGCCCAGAGGAGTGCGGTGGAGGCGGCGTTCGCGGACTGCGTCGACAGCGACGAAGAAGAGTACGCCGCCGGTGTCGCGGCGGCCGCTGTCGCGGGGGATGGCGCGCCGCCGGAGCCTCCCATGGGCGTGGGCGGCCCTGCTCACATCACCGAGGAGGAGGCAGTGGATGCAGCCCACATGCAGCTGAACGCGCAGAGGGCGGCCGCGTTCATGTCCACCGCGCGTGCCTATGCCGACGCTGCAGTGGAGGACTGATACGTCTCCAACGTATACATAATTTCTGCTGTTCCATGCTTATATTATACCATTTGCTACATGTTATATATACACTTTATATCATTTTTATGCATTTTCTGGGACTAACCTATTAACAAGATGCCACAGTGCCAGTTCCCTGTTTTCTGCTGTTTTTGGTTTCAGAAAGTTACTTTTGCGAATATTCTCGGAATTGTACGAAACAAAAGGCCACGTCCCTATTTTTCCAACACGTACACGAAGTCCGAAGGAGAGACGAAGAGGAGCCAGGAGGCGGCCAAACCACCTGGCGGCGCGGCCCCACCTCCTGCCGCGCCAGCCTATGGTTTGGGCCCCTCGAGCCTCCACCGACGTCGCCCCTTCGCCTATATATTGCCCCAGACGCGAAAACCCTAAAAATCGAAGTCATATTTCCAGAAGAGTTCCGCAGCGCCGCCGCCATCGACGAAAAGTTTCGGGGGACAGAAGTCTCTGTTCCGGCACGCTGCCGGGACGGGGAATTGCCCCCGGAGTCATCTCCATCGACACCACCGCCATCTTCATCGCCGCTGCTGACTCCCATGATGAGGAGGGAGTAGTTCTCCCCCGAGGCTGAGGGCTCTACCGGTAGCTATGTAGTTCATCTCTCTCTCCCATGGTGTGATCTTTATGTAATCATGTGTATTGCTAGTATCGCTGAATACATTAATAATGTTTATGCTACTCAAGTGATTTTGTCTAGTTTCTGGAGTCATTGTGACAACACGGTATCAAGGTGACAGTGTGGGTACTTGTGTGACTCTATGAATAATTTAGACATTTATCATGGCTTATTCTTGGGAATTGTGGTGTTTGTTTACTCAGACTTTGAGGTGTGCTTTTGCAGCCCTACGCATAGTACTCTTGCTTCATCAAGAAGGAGAATAATACCGAGTAGTATTTACTTGTGTTCAGTTGTGCTAATCTAGTTGAATATGTAGATGTTACTCTTTATCTATTATGCACTCTATAGGTTACTTTAATATGAACTCCGGTACTCTCCACGGTGTAAAGGTGACAGTGTGTGCACCGTGTGTGACTCCTTTATGACGTTGTGGCGCTTGTTTACTCCGGCTTGAGGTGTGCTTTTGTAGCCCTACACAATGAATGGTGTTTGTTATCCAACAAGAGAGTGTTTAAGAGTAGCTTTTACTTATTCAGTTATGAGATCATTGTTGAGAGTGTCCACTAGTGAAAGTATGATCCCTAGGCCTTGTTTCTAAGCATTGAAACAACGTTTATAACAAGTTCTGCTACATGTTTGCTTGCTGCCATCTTTATTTCAGATTGCAGTTACTACTTATAATCATCCATATTACTTGTATTTCACTATCTCTTCGCCGAACTAGTGCACCTATACATCTGACAAGTGTATTGGGTGTGTTGTGGACACAAGAGACTTTTTGTATCTTAATTGCAGGGTTGCTTGAGAGGAATATCTTTGACCTCTACCTCCCTGAGTTCGATAAACCTTGGGTGATTCACTTAAGGGAAACTTGCTGCTGTTCTACAAACCTCTGCTCTTGGAGGCCCAACACTGTCTACAAGAATAGAAGCACACGTAGACATCAAGGACGAGATGAAGCAAATGCGCCGCGCCGAAGAGACCAAAAAGCGCGTGGCAAGGCGCAAACGGCACCGGGAGGCCTTGGCGGTGGCCGAGGCCGCGAAAGGAGCAGGCAGTTCCACCTGATGACATATCCCCGCCGGCGTGGCCGCCTATGTGCGGCTCATTTTCCACTTATACCGGCGCCTGCTACGTGTTTCGTAGCTACAAATGATCAAAGAAGATTGAGTCAGCCAGCCCTGGGCTGGCCATGGCCGCGATGAAGGAAGAGCCAGCAAGTCCGTTGCAGAACGGGCATGCTGCGTGACATTCCTCAAGGCCGGAGCCCCTCTTTGATCTTCCCCCTTGCCGGCCGATAGTCGGTTATTAATTTTCTTCAAGTTTAGGTTTAGGTTTTAGGGTTTAATGTTAGGAGGAAGTCCTAGATTTACTATGTAATTTTAGTTTCTAAAAATGTAATCCTAGTATTAAAAAAAGTTTGGGGAAAAAATGGCAAGCGGACTCAATGCGTCGGCCCCATTGGGGGCACTGGCCAGAAAGGGGCGGACATGGGCCGGACGCGCGTCCGTTCCCCGACCCAAACGGACAAAACGCGGACCAAACGTGCGTCCGTTTGGGTCGCCCCGTTGGAGTCATCCTTAGAGACACTGGCATATTTAATTGGTAGCATAATGATTAATCGCATCGATAGTGATTGTATACATCATTCTTTTCTTTTTTTTGTTAGACAGGTTGCACCTAGTATCGGATAAGCGTGAGATGCAACAACAACCAAACCAAAAGGATGTCTTTTTTATCAGGGACCGAGAGCTTCATTTAAGCTCATCGGTGGAGTTACAAATTATGTTAAGGATAACAAAAAAGAGAAAATTGCAGGTAGGTCCTCACATTTTGCAACAAAAAAAACCTAGGCAAGACAATGGAAAAGCAACCGGGTTCTTCTCTGTCTCCACCGCGCTTGTTGCAGAGCTCGACAACACAGCCACCCACACCGTCGATGGGGACGAAACCACTTGGGACAGGGCGGCGGGATCACGCTGCACTAGAGCCAAAGGGGTCTCCAACTTGGCAGAAACGTCTAGAGGTTGAACAAGACCATTTGTCGTTGGCCGGGAGAAGCCACCAAGCCAACACGGCAGGGAGGCGGGAGTGGTCGCCCTTCGACCATGTTGGAAGGCGGCCAAAATGCAACTGTCGTGGATGCACTGCCACGAGGACCATAGCTCCCTGCTACAGACAAGCCACGCAACAACCGCTCCCTCTTCTCTATCACCATGACCAGAGGAAAGATTCGGGTGTTGAGCACCAGCTACGTATCTGCAGAACACTAAGGCCTTATTAACAGAGGTGCCAACATCAGCTTTCATAAGTCTTCCCCGGCTCTGACGAGCTCAACGAGAAAGGTCCACTCTGGCGAAGACGAGGTTCGACCTGAAGAACCAAGCATCAACCTTAGCTCCAGATCCGCAGAGATTGGCTCCAATCTGTTCCCTCGCCTCGCCTCCAAGGCTGTCCAGAGGAAAGCTTTGTAGCCTCGCATCACAATACCAGGTGATGTCCAGATCTGCCCTTATTCAAGGGGCTTTCGGCCTCAACAACATCACCACCAACGTGCCACCTCAGGACCTCATCGGAGAGCGTCACGGACGGCCAACCAGCACCATGCAGCAGCACGTACGGGGAGGGAAAAGCCCGACGACATCTTGCCATTTGCCGTGGAGGCAAACACATCTAACCCTAATCGTACAACTACAGCGAGAAGAGCTAGACCTAGTATAAACAGAGGAGCCCAGCCACCATCTCTAGCTCTATTATGACCAGGGAGGCTGGTGGAGGAGGAGAGGAGCAGCGTCGGGTGGATACGGGCGACTCTCAAAGCCTCAGAGAGGAGAGAAATGGGAAAGAGGAAATGAAAGCTCCCAAGCGTTCCGCAAAAGGATGCTTCGAACACTCGTAGAAAAACTAAAGTTTTATATCAGGTTCGATAGTATCGAAGACATATACAATAATCCATCCATCAATTGTTGTCTATACCATCTTTTAATACAAGGAATTGCAGCCGTTACACGGTATGTGCATGCTTTTCGTCGTAGTTAGAGAAAATAGTTGTACTCTATTACACTGCTGTCAGTGAAATGTGTCGTGTGATTGTCACGGCATATAGCATTATAGGGTGTTTATGGAAGGTGTAGAGATAGGCGACTTGGAAGATTCCAGAACGGAATTGGTACACACGATGTACCTAGGTTACGCCTCTCGTGCTGGAGGTAAAGACCTTTTTACTGCTTGGTTGTATTGATTGCAATATCGATTACAAGGATTTAAACGCCAATATAGACCCATCTATGAAAAAGGAACCGCTAACGAGATTCTTATTTATTGGTGCCAGATGCTAAAGGTTCTGCAGCTACTCAATCTTCTTCGGCATAAATTTACCCGGTTGCGCCATTATCATTGTGGTCAATGGTCACGTTGGTAGACTTTGAATTCTATCCATTGTGATTCTGCATCCCCCAGTGTCCAACTTCACCGCACACAAAACGAGGTTATCGCCTTGTTTAGTTTCTTCATCTTAAAACTGGTAGTCCAAGCGACCGTGTTCTTTCTCTTGAACTTGTGGAAGCTCTTGTACACTAGATTGGCGCTAGATTGAGCCGCCTCAACTCACTTAGAGTGTGCGTCTTTTTTCTTTAACTTTTACTCAAGGTCCAGAAACCAAACTAGATTTTAAACATACATCTCCTATCTCTGGTGTTTGAGGTCAGTGGCAACACTCCTCCAAGAATGAGAAAGCTTAGTAATAATTCATCCCGCAACAAATTGGTTGGATATCCCATACTTTAGGAATTCAAATTACTTTGCAATGCACTATATGATGTGAAACGGCCTACGTACATTTCCACCTCAATCCCTCCACGTGGACCTGTAACTCGAGTGCTACTTCATTCTGATGTGCTATGTGTGCTTAGGTACAAGCCCAATGAAGACATACTAGAGGGGACGAGAACCAGAGAAGTCAAAACTCGAAGAAATGAAGAGAAGACAATGAAGCTGGATAAGGCAGCAGCCACCGGACTGTTCGGCGCCGAGCTGACGAACAGTCCAGTGCCTAAAGACCACGCGTGCCGGACACATGTACTGGACATGGCCGGCAACGTTCAGTAAACGGACCGGACTATCCGGCCCCAAGGTGAGACTGTCCGACACGTGAACCTAAACGGGCCCAATCTGCACCGTCGGACTGTTCAGCATGGGATGCTGAACTGTTCGGTGCCTGGAGCCACCTGCACCCATGAACTAATGACATTGAAACTGTTGCGCCAGACTGTCAGACATTAAAAGGGTAGGACTATCCGTCGACCACCTTCCTGCACGCGATCTTTGGGCCTTAGGGCAACTCCAACGCGTCGACCCATTTGGTTCGTTTGGGTCGGCGCGTTGGAGTTGCCCTTATATCCCTATTGCTTGGATTCCTCTGTTTTTTAAGGGATTCCTCTACCCCGTTTCTGTTGTCAAGTTCACGTGAAGTAGGGTCCTTGTTCCGTGTCGGACTGGAGAAAATCTCCTTGGTTACTTTCCAAAATATCTGCTTGCTTGCGTGGATCTGAGTATTATGAATCTGCATGCACATGAACAGAGATGGCGAATGTTTGTAACCGCAAGTGCGTAAATTTTCTTTCGTCGAGTGACGCCACATACCGCCATACAATGCTCAGATGATGTGGTCGAGTCGATTCAGATCACAGAAGTTTTGTCTACCCTGTGACAATATATTGCAGAGTAGGTGTCTGTTTCTTTGTTATATCTGGCTAGAGACCATTTTTACCATTTACTTATACTAATGTAAGAGATGCGAAGCCGGTTGTCATTTGGACCTATTTTATATGGTTCGTCATGTGAACTTATATATAGAGCTCTTGCCATATCATATGCGGTGAGACGGGTCGGTTAGCGAATTTTCCGGACGGGCGATCGCGAGGCGATGCTAGGACGCCGTCGCCTATCCATGGCGCCGCCGGCGTGGGCGCCGGGAGGAACTGGCTCTCGGTTCTCCTATCTTGGTGGGCTTACAGCGGAGCCGTCCGGGCTCGACGATCTCGACGGCTCGCACGTCGCCGTGCAGGTCGCGAGGGAGGCCCTGGATGAGGTTGGGCAGTCCCGATCTAGATCGAGTTTGCCAGTCTTCCGCCGTCCTCCTCGCTCGGACGCGGAGCTCCTCCAGGAGTTTGGACGGACGTCGGCTTCCCCCTCGCCGTCGAGCCAGTTTTGGGAACGCGGGTCTTGATACGTCCAAAACGTATCTATAATTTTTGATTGTTTCATGTTAATATTATGCCTTTGACACTTGTTTTTATATTAAGTTTATGATTTATTTGGACTAACCTATTAATAGTTGCAAAAGTGCACAATGTTCTTGTTTTACTCTTTGATGTGTAGGAATTATCAAAAATACAAGAGGAAACCTTGTTGGAGTCGAATTGGGACTTTCCTGAAATCTGTCTGAAAACTCTTTTTGAAGATTGTCACGTACCGGACAGAAGACGACGTCAAACGGAAAAAGTCTAGTCGCGAAAGTTGCAGGGAATTTTCTCCTAATGGATCTGGACATAAAATTCGGCCCAATCCGAGTCCGGACGGCCGAGATAAGCCCGATTTACCGAAACCCTAGATGGGATGACGGGAATCCGAGAAGCTATATAAAGGAGGAAACCTAACTCGTGGAGAACACCCCATACCCACGAATTTCCAGCCACCAAAGCCACGTTTTTGCCTCCCCCATGGACCTCATCTCCATGGGGGAGGGCTCCCAAGAAGCCATGGAGGAAGGGGCTAAGGGGCGGCGCATCCCCTTGATGCCGGCGGCGGGAGGAGTTCCCCGCGCCACCGCCGCGCCGGCGCCGCCCTGCGCTCCTCGCTGTCCCCTTCACCGTCTTCACCGCCATCTCCATCACCAACTCCTTGTATTCAGTGGTTCATCCTCCCACAAACCTCTGTACCGCTCTATGTAAACATGTTTTTGATGCTATAATATTTATCCTATGATCTATCATGTTTGTGTAGTTTATTTGTCTTTTGATTGCTTGGTTGAATGTCTTTGGTTCATTAGAGTTGTATGTTGATATGGTACTGTCCTTTGGTGTCCATTATACTTGTGTGCGCATGGATCAACATCACGGGGTTGGTAGTATTTGTAAACGAAGGGGGAGTTCTGCCGGAGCGACAGAAACCTGAGAACGCGAACCGGAGTTACACGTATGGGAGTAAGAGGACCATAAACTTAAGGCTATGGTTGGGGAAACCTTAATGCATTGTTAGTATATACGGATGTTTGCTAACAATCCAATCATATAGTACTTGTAATCCCAAGTAGTGGAGTGCATGTATATTTAGCCTCTCCCACATAGAAAACTGCATCGAAGACAATGAACCCGATATCTTCACTAATTAATCTTGGACAAAGCCATCACAATTACCACCACTTTTCCACACTCATGGTACTGTTAGTTTATGGTTACTTAGTGTATTTTATTGCTGCAGCACTAACATTTACTTTATTATTTATTATCTCGCAAAGCTATCTCTCATACCCGTATATTACTCTAGTATTATTTCTAGATAAAGTAAACGTTTAGTGTGCGTAGAGTTGTATCAGTGGTTGATAGAACTTGAGAGATACTTATCCTACCTTTAGCTCCTCGTTGGGTTCGACACTCTTACTTATCGAAAAGGCTACACGCGATCCCCTATACTTGTGGGTTATCAAGACCTTTTCTGGCGCCGTTGCCGGGGAGCCATAGCGTAGGTGAATATTCTTGTGTGCACTTGTTTGCTTTATCTCTAAGTAATTTTTATTTTCAGTTTTAAGTTGTTTTCTATCTTAGTATGGGTAGGAATATGAATTATAAAAAAAAAGTTGTACTTGTTATCTAAAAACGTTTTCAAAAAGAGAGTGATTGGAAAGATGAGCAATGGTTAAGTGGGGGTCGACCTTGAACACTTGTGTTCATGCCTATGAAACCAAAGCAAATCTTTCCATGGAAGCTTCTCATCCAAAAACATGTAAATATTGTGTATATACCTCTGTACATAAAAATAAAATGCTAATTATAGTCTCTAGTTAATTGAAAGTTGATAGTTTTGCTTTGCTGTCCAGAAACAGATTTTCTGTGCTCCACCGTATAAATGTTTAAAATCACCAGAACGTGATCTTGATCTGAAATTTCTTGAGCGCACAGTGATTATTATCTTTCTTTCATTAGACTAACTTTTTGTGATTTGAGTTACGTAGCTGTCTCGAAAAATTCGATCTTCACCGACTGTTCAATTTAGACAGATTCCTGTGCTTCACTGTAAAAAATCGTGATAAATCTCAGAATAGTATTTTGACCTGAAAATTTTTGTGCGTAAAACTGAGATTATGATCTGCCTTTCATTAGTTAAAAGTTTTTCGATTTGAGCTACTTAACTATCTCGTTGAATGCCATCTTTACGGACTGTTCAGTTTTGACAGATTTCTTTGTTTATTCAATATTGTACTTGGTGTTATTAGTTTCATTAGTTTTTCGACGGACAACGGAAATCATGAACACCTTAGTATATACAGTGGCTAATGTTGAGTAAAGATTATAAAACTTGTCAATGCTTGAACATGAGTGGATTTTATTTAATGAGTACTAACCCTACTAATGAGTTTTGTGAAGTTTTATGTGGATGTAGCCTATAAGATCTAATCAATATGGTGATATAGATGAACAAGAAGACGCAAGAGCTCAAGCTTGGGGATGTGTAGGTGCATCCCAAGAACATATTCAAGAAGATACAATCATCTAAGCTTGGGGATGCCCGAGTCATCCCCCTATTCATCAACTAACATGAGGTTGTCTCGTTCATACTCTATATTACCCGTCCACATGATATGTATTGTCTTAACTTGTATTATAATTGTTTTTATATGTCTTGGTTTTACCTTCTTTAGTTTTATTAGGCTCTTTATTTGGTTTTATTGCTTCTTTACTTTCACTTATAAATTCAAAACAACAAAAATATTTTCTTTTGTTTTGCTTCTTTGTTTGGTTCTTTTTTTGATTTTATTTGGTTTTTACTTTTGATTTTTATTTAGAGTTTTCCTTGCTGTAGCTAGCATGTTTAGGTCTTGCTTAGCCTCTGGTCTTTTAGTTTATCAAAAATAATGTACCAAGTTTTACCCATTTAGCTTAGTTGATGCATATGTAAAAAGTGATTTTCTGTTTTCGGTATCTACTGCTCATTGCGCGATTTTTCATATTTTACTGGAAGCTCTAAAAATCACGAAAAATTACTGATGTTGTATCACCGAATCCTCTGCATGCACAAAAATTGGCTAAAATTTCGGACATGTTTTAGAGCACCTAAAAATTACGTTTGCCAGCTGCTGTTTTTCTGGACAGATTCTGACTTTTGTTGCAAGAGTGGCCTCTTTGCGTTTTCATTTGATTATTAATGGTTCTTACCTTTCATTTAGAAGTTGGCCATTTAAGCAACCTTTCTGTAACTTAAAAACAAAATTTGATTTGGTTTAATAGCAGCACTTTGGAAATATTATGTATTGCAATAAGTGCCTAGCTAAAAGGCGTTAAAGAAAAGCGCTTATGGGAGGCAACCCATTATTTTTATTTCTGCAATTTTTCTTTTCTTGAGTCAAGGAGTTTGTTTACTTCTGTAGCAACTCCTTTGTATCTTTACTTTTGCATTGTTGTGCCAAGAGTAGTCTCTAATGATAAGATGTTGCTAAAATTTTGATTGCTGCGCAGGAACAGATTTCTGCTGTTCACTGTACGAAATTCATAAAATCACCAGATTGTGAATTAAATCTGAAATTTTGTGCGTAATCCTGATATATGTATGCATCTTTCGTTAGTTCAAAGTTTTTCGATCTGAGTAACGTAAGTGCCTCGAAAAAATTCGTCTTTGCGGACTGTTCTGTTTTAGACAGATTATGTCATTTATTTTGCATTCTCTCTTTTACTAGTGTTGAGTGGAATTCTTTTTTGGGTGGAAGAGCTTCACGTAACATCAGTGGCTGTAGCTAATGTTTAAAGTAACGGTCATATTGCGTCCTTACAGAACATGTGAGTTTTTGATTGTGCACTAACCCTCTAATGAGATTTACTTTGAGTTTGGTGTGGCGGAAGTTTTCAAGGGTCAAGAGAGAAGAGTGATATAATAGGATTAAGAAGAGTGAAGAGCTTAAGCTTGGGGAGGCTCCCATGGATCTCCCCAGCATATTTCAAGAAGACTCAAGCGTCTAAGCTTGGGGATGCCCAAGGCATCCCCTTCTTCATCGTCAAAATTATCAGGTCATCTCTAGTGAAACTATATTTTAATTCTTTCACATCATATGTGCTGTTCTTGGAGCGTCTGTATCTTATTATTTATTTATCTTAGCATCAAACACCGGTTACATTAATAAGTTGATCGTCACATATTTTATTTATCCTCTGTTTTCAATGTTTACTTGGTTAATGGATTACTTGTTGAAACTTAAAAATGATGTGTGAATAATACTGTTTAGTAGTTTATGTTTTCTTATGGTTAGTCTCAACTAGCTAATAGTGCATATTATGTTATTTTGATATTAACATGCATTGTCCTGTTCATAAGATGGTATGGAATTGTGGTATCCTCCTCTGAATGATTTACTTGAATCGACTTGGCACATGCTCACACATGTTCATGACTGAAAAATAAAAGTCAATTAAGCCTTGATGATCTATTTTGCCTCAGAGTTTTAGTATCATTTTTATGCCTCCGTTAATTTTATTCTGTCGCAAGTATGATTATGACGGTTATTGCTCTCTTGATTGTCGCTTCCCAGTCTATTGCTAGCCTTCAACTGTACTGAGCGGGAATGCTGCTCGTGCATCCAAAATCCTTAAAACCAAGTTATCCCAAAGAGTCCACTATAAATTCCTATGCATGGTATTTCAAACCATTCCAAGTAAATTTTCATGTGCTACCTTTAAAACCTTCAAAAAACTTCTCATTTTGTGACACTGTTTTTAGCTCATGAGGACGGGGTGGATGTCTTTATGTCACCTGTCAAACAGACTTTACCACCGGACTAGTGGCATATACATCCGCTTATCCATTAATTTTGCAAAAAGAGCTGGCAAATGGGGTGCCCAGTCCCAATTAATTACAACTTTAACCGCTTAATTCTCTTCACATTTTTGCCCTGATTTATCAGACAAGCAATGATACCAGTGAAATATCTGCATGTGTAAACAAAAGAGAAAAGAGGGATGATCTGCCTTGCTGGTAGAAATAACGTCCTTCATGGGAGCCGCTCTTAAAAGTCTGGTTGGCAGGGGTCATATTGTACTTTTCCATTTTCTGATTCGTTGACAGGAACAACCACCTCCCAAAACATATTTTTACTTCTGTTTTATAAATAAAAAGCTCTAGCACATGTTAATCCCTGCTTCCCTCTGCGAAGGGCCAATCTTTTATTTTTATGTTGAGTCACCATCCTTTCTTTGAGCACCTTCTCGAGAGCATAACTGTCATTCTTAGTGTAATGTGCTTGTCCCAGAATACGGTTATCTGCGGTATAACTATGATGCTTTTACCTTTGATATCTTTACATCTAGTCTTCACTTGAACTTCAGAGGTGCCTTGGCATTTATGTTTTGCTCCACAATTAAGGGCAAGCGAGATACCACTCTATCATGCTTTATTATGGTCATTACAATCTTGTTGATGTTTATAAATTTCATGTTATAAGCTCTTAGTTCGTTGATACTTTTCATTAGGTAACATGATTGCTAAGTTTTATTATCCATACATCATGCAATTGTTAAAGATCTGATCATAGCATTTACAATCAAAAATTATTTTGTTATCATTTACCTACTCGAGGACGAGCAGGAATTAAGCTTGGGGATGTTGATACGTCCAAAACGTATCTATAATTTTTGATTGTTTCATGTTAATATTATGCCTTTGACACTTGTTTTTATATTAAGTTTATGATTTATTTGGACTAACCTATTAATAGTTGCAAAAGTGCACAATGTTCTTGTTTTACTCTTTGATGTGTAGGAATTATCAAAAATACAAGAGGAAACCTTGTTGGAGTCGAATTGGGACTTTCCTGAAATCTGTCTGAAAACTCTTTTTGAAGATTGTCACGTACCGGACAGAAGACGACGTCAAACGGAAAAAGTCTTGCGCAGGAATTTTCTCCTAATGGATCTGGACATAAAATTCGGCCCAATCCGAGTCCGGACGGCCGAGATAAGCCCGATTTACCGAAACCCTAGATGGGATGACGGGAATCCGAGAAGCTATATAAAGGGAGGAAACCTAACTCGTGGAGAACACCCATACCCACGAATTTCCAGCCACCAAAGCCACGTTTTTGCCTCCCCCATGGACCTCATCTCCATGGGGGAGGGCTCCCAAGAAGCCATGGAGGAAGGGGGCTAAGGGGCGGCGCATCCCCTTGATGCCGGCGGCGCGGGAGGAGTTCCCCGCGCCACCGCCGCCGGCGCCGCCCTGCGCTCCTCGCTGTCCCCTTCACCGTCTTCACCGCCATCTCCATCACCAACTCCTCCTTGTATTCAGTGGTTCATCCTCCCACAAACCTCTGTACCGTCTATGTAAACATGTGTTTGATGCTATAATATTTATCCTATGATCTACGTCATGTTTGTGTAGTTTATTTGTCTTTTGATTGCTTGGTTGAATGTCTTTGGTTCATTAGAGTTGTATGTTGATATGGTACTGTCCTTTGGTGTCCATTATACTTGTGCGCGCATGGATCAACATCACGGGGTTGGTAGTATTTGTAAACGAAGGGGGGAGTTCTGCCGGAGCGACAGAAACCTGAGAACGCGAACCGGAAGTTGCACGTATGGGAGTAAGAGGACCATAAACTTAAGGCTATGGTTGGGGAAACCTTAATGCATTGTTAGTATATACGGATGTTTGCTAACAATCCAATCATATAGTACTTGTAATCCCAAGTAGTGGAGTGCATGTATATTTAGCCTCTCCCACATAGAAAACTGCATCGAAGACAATGAACCCGATATCTTCACTAATTAATCTTGGACAAAGCCATCACAATTACCACCACTTTTCCACACTCATGGTACTGTTAGTTTATGGTTACTTAGTGTATTTTATTGCTGCAGCACTAACATTTACTTTATTGTATTTATTATCTCGCAAAGCTATCCTCATACCCGTATATTACTCTAGTATTATCTGCTAGATAAAGTAAACGTTTAGTGTGCGTAGAGTTGTATCAGTGGTTGATAGAACTTGAGAGATTACTTATCCTACCTTTAGCTCCTCGTTGGGTTCGACACTCTTACTTATCGAAAAGGCTACACGCGATCCCCTATACTTGTGGGTTATCAGGTCTCTGTCAACCCCAGGTGAGTATGGTGTTGTGTCTTCGTGCAGAGAATCGCCAGTGTTGGAGCCACTGGTGGTGGAACCGACGGTCTCGCTGCGTCGTTGGCGCCGGGGGCCGTCATCCTCGCCGTCCGGCCTACGGCTGGCGCGCTCGCCGCCTCGGATGGGCCCGTGGAGAGGACCTCAACCTCCTCGGCGAACTTCGCCGGCCCCCATCCTTGGCACCTTCATCGACAAGGCGTTCGAGGTGCGGACGTCGCCGGCGACAGTGGAGGAGAGTCCAGGCATGGTGGTTGCCGCGGCGAGATCGCCGGCGGTTGCCCCGTCCGATCCGATCTTCATGGCGCCGGCTATGAGCGGGGAAGGCGATAAGTTCGAATTCCCGGCCAACATGCGTGCTGGGGATCGCGATCATGCAGACGAGCGTGACCGTCCTAGACCTTGGGTCCATCTCCACCGTTGCTACAAGATGTACTAGGAGCGGGCTCGTCGCTCGTGTTCGCTGACGCCAACGCCAACGCCGCCCTCTTCTTCCCCGACACCAGAGACTCGTCCTCGTTGGCCGCGGTCGTTCGCTGCCGTTGCCGCTTCGCCTCGGCTCATTCGGGAGATGGTTAACTTGGTACTAATAAAAAATAAATTGATGTGTTAGTACATTCGTTCCGGCTCATGGCGCCGGGAGTGTAGGTATAAAACTTGGTACTAATAAAAAAACAAATTGATGTGTCAACTAAGGTCTTGAGGCATATGGAATTTGACCATCTTACGGTTATTCCTAAAGCTTCGACTGGGTTGACTGCCACCTATTTCGATGAAGAAGAAGTGAATGCCACATCGGATGGTCGGTTTCTTTCTCATTTAATTGGTGAAGTGTCGGAGATTGTTTTGGATGAGAACGGGATGTGCTCATTGTATGAGTTAAAAGCATCCTGCCGGAAATCTAAATCTGCCTATAACAAGTTACCTCGGAAACAGGCTAAGTTTTCCAAATCTCCCATAGTTTCCCAATGAATGGCATGTTTGCAAGTAGCAGAGGTCTTGGTGACTTGGCTAAATATTTGCACTTCGCTCATTCTGTTCGGGATCATAATTTGGATTTCTTAGCTATTTCTGAGATGGGCAGGCGCGAGTTCTCGCAAAGTCAATTGGACCAGCTTTCAGGCGGTATAGACTTTGCTTGGTACTCCCGCCTTCCTCGTGGACGCTCTGGGGGCCTTTTACTAGGCGTAAAGACAGATACCATGGATGTGTTGGCTGTTTCGGATTGTGATTTTCATATTAAAATGCACATCCGTAATAAAGCCGACAATTTCATTTGGAGTCTTGTCGCTGTGTATGGGCTTGCCCAGGAGGATTCTAAGGGTGCCTTTCTTCGGGAGATGGTTAACTTAGCAAAAGATAACTCACACCCTTTTATCATTGGGGGGATTTCAATTTTCTTCGTTTTCCATTCGAGAAGAGTAGAGGCCGGTTTGACAATCGTTGGCCTCTTTTGTTCAATGCAGTCATAGACAGCTTGAGCTTAAGAGAGGTGTCAATGGTTGGGAGACAGTTTACTTGGGCAAATTCTCTCCCCGAAGCTACATACGAAAAACTAGACCGAGTACTAATGGATACTGATTGGAAATCCATGTTCCCTATGGTGTCACTGTCAGACTATGCTCCCATTTTACTGACCGGTATGCCTAGATCACCGTGTAAGCAACGTTTCAAGTTTGAACTTGGATAGTTGCACCGTGAGGGCTTTCATGAGTTGGTTAAAAGAATTTGGGAAAGACGTGTTGCCGGTGATACTCCTATCCAGAGGTGGAACAACAAAATTCGTGCATTACGCACACACCTTGGTGGCTGGGCACGCCATACAACATGTTTACTTAAAAAAGAAAAAATGCGACTCTCCTCAATTATTGATTCTCTAGAGGCATTAGCAGAAGTTTGGTTGTTATCCACGCAAAAATTGAGCTTAAGAGTCAATCGAATGCGCAGATAGCTAAACTTTTGCGTGAGGAGGAGCTTAAGTGGTATCAACGTTCTAGAGCCCAATTCATCCTGGAAGGGGATTCGAATACTAGATACTTTCACAGTATTGCCAATGGTAGACATAGGAAGAAACGTATTCATTCCCTTGTGCAGGATGAGGGAACGATTGAGGGACATGAGCATCTAAAGTCGTACATTACTAATTACTACAAAAGTCTGTTTGGAGCACCCGAGGAAGGAAACTTCTCCTTGGACGAGTCTAGAACAGATGATATACCCCGGTTTCACATGAGGAAAATACCCTACTTACTGCTCTCTATACAGAGGATGAAGTGAGAAAGGCGGTTTTCCAAATGGAACACAACAAAGCCCCTGGGCCTGATGGTTTTCCGGCTGAATTCTACCAGAACTTCTGGGATGTTATCAAGTCTGATCTCCTTCAGTTGTTCAATTGTCTTCATGATGGACAATTCGAATTGTTTAGTTTGAATTTTGGTGAAATAATTTTATTACGTAAGGTTAATGAGGCAGAAAGGATTCAACAGTTTAGACCTATATGTCTTCTTAATGTTAGTTTTAAAATATTCACTAAAGTCGCTACGATTCGGTTGAACAGTGTGGCAGACCATGTGGTTCGACCTTCTCGAACTGCTTTTATGCAAGGACGTAACATCCTAGATAGGGTGGCGGTCCTACATGAAACAGTTCACGAACTACATAGGAAAAAGTTGAATGGGGTAATCCTGAAAATAGATTTTGAGAAAGCTTATGATAAAGTTAAATGGTCTTTCCTTCAGCAGACCCTCAGAATGAAAGGTTTTTCTGATGAGTGGCGTGCGTTAATCCATAGCTTTGTTTCGGAAGGAAGTGTAGCCATTAAAGTCAATGATGACGTTGGTAAATACTTTCAGACCAAAAAGGGGCTGAGACAAGGTGACCCACTATCGCCAATACTGTTTAATATAGTGGCTGATATGCTGGCAATCATGATTGAACGTGCAAAGGCTGATGGCCAAATTGAAGGTGTTGTACCACATCTAGTTGATGGTGGCTTATCCATTCTTCAATACGCTGACGATACAATTCTATTTATGGAACATGACATTGAGAAAGCTCGAAATCTAAAGTTAATTCTGTCAGCATTCGAGCAATTATCGGGTCTAAAAATAAACTTTCATAAAAGTGAATTGTTTTGCTTCGGTGAGGCTCAAGAAAATGCCTCGTTGTATGCTGATTTATTCGGCTGCGGGCAAGGCCAGTTTTCTATCAACTATTTGGGTATTCCGATCCATTATCGGAGGCTCACAAATGCTGAATGGAAATTGGTAGAGGAGAGACTTCAAATCCGTTTAAATAGTTGGAAAGGTAAACTATTATCGTTGGGAGGAAGATTAGTTCTCATAAACTCAGTACTATCTAACATGGTACTTTATATGATTTCTTTCTTCCAACTTTCGAAAGGAGTCTTAAAACGATTGGATTACTTCTGATCAAGATTCTTTTGGCAAGGTGATAGTGAGAAACGAAAATATCGACTGACTAAGTGGAGTGTGGTTTGATGTCCCAAAGACCAAGGAGGACTCGGTGTTCATGACCTTGATGTCAAGAATAGAGCCCTGCTTGGTAAATGGATCTTCAAGCTTCTTGTTGAAGATGGAGCTTGGCAAACCCTTCTTAGGAGAAAGTATGTGGGATCTCAAGCATTATCTCGGGTTATTTGGAAACCTGGTGATTCACACTTCTGGGACGGTCTCATGGCCATGAAGAAGTTCTTCTTCCCACATGGATCTTTCTCTATTAAGGATGGTTCGGAAATTAGGTTCTTGGAGGACAAATGGCTAGGCCAAACCACGCTCCGAGAACAATATCCGTCCTTGTACAATATTGTGCGACACAAAGGCGATACGCTCGCTAAGGTGATGGGAACTTCCCCAGTGAATGTTTCGTTCAGAAGAAGTTTATTTGGTCCTAGGCAAGCATCTTGGAATGCTCTGCTATTGCGGCTAGACTCGGTCCAGCTGACACAAGGCCCGGATAAATTTCAATGGAACCTCAACAAGAATGGTAAATTCTCGGTTGATTCTATGTACAAGGCGTTAATCCATCTTGATGTCCCAGTTGATAATAATAAGAAAATTTGGAAGATAAAGATCCCGCTAAACACTAAAGTGTTTGCATGGTATCTTCGTCGAGGGGTAATTCTTACAAAAGATAACCTTGCCAAACACAATTGGCACGGAAGTAAAAAGTGTGTCTTTTGTCATCATGACGAGACTATTAAGCATTTATTCTTCCAGTGCGATTTTGCTAGATCTATATGGTCAGCCATCCAGATAGGTTCTACCTTGTTCCCTCCGCATAGCGTTGCGAATATTTTCGGCAATTGGCTAAACGGGGTGGATTCTAGGTTTAAACTTCTTATTAGGGTGGGAGCGATTGCCGTTATTTGGTCGCTATGTCTATGTAGAAATGACAAGATGTTTAATGATAAAAATACTTCGGTTATGCAGGTTATCTACTGGTGCACGGCTACGCTACGATCATGGTTGGCCCTACAGCGTGTGGAGCACCGCGTCCTGTTTTTGGAGGCGTCCTCGCGGTTGGAGGCTGCGGCGAGGGATTTTTTTCCCGGCATGGGTGGCAGCATAATTTTCGGATTGGTCCTCCACCACCATAGGCGTCTCTACAATATCTCAATTTGATATGTAATTCGCCTTTTATTTTTTGTTGTTTCGAGACTTGTGAACTTGTTGGGGCTGTGTGCATGCTAGTTATGCAGAGGTCGGGTGTAATACTTAAAACTCTCTTTAAGTAATAAAGATACCTTTATCAGAATAAAAAAATGTGAACTTATATGCTCGTTGTCGGGCAATGCCTTTTTGTAACAAGATGAGGGCGAAGAGCTGCAGTTGTTTGCATTTTATCCCTGCTAAGAGCATCTCCAACAGCGGCTGCAAAAACGCCGCGCGCGCCATATACCGGTCCTTTGCCGCGCGCGGGGCCGTTTTGCGTGCTCCAGCGGACGCGCGATAAAATCGCCGCGCGGGATATTCGTCCAGCGCGCTGGACGAAGCGGTACCGTCGGCGGTTTATTTGCCGCCTGCCGTCCAGCGCGCGGGGAAAAGAAGAACGCGCGCGAATCCCCCAACTACCGCTGAAATCTCCCGCCGCTCGCGCTCTCTCTCCCGCCCTCGCCCCTCCCGCGCCGCCGCCGGCGAAATTCCGGCGATGGACGGCCGCTCCGACGTCCCCCCGACCCCTCCCTACCTGCGCGACCCCTCGCTCGCCGGCGCCGCCGCAAACCCTAGCGCGGGATTTGCCACCTCCACCGGCGCCGCCGCTCCTCCCGTTGGTCTCGCGCGCGGCCTTTTCACGGCGCCCCGGGCGAACTCCGTCGACGGCGTCGCGCGGGCGCCTGCTGCGCAGACGCGCAAGGTCCTCGCCAAGCGGCCGGCACAAAAGGGGAAGAAGGGGGAACCGGCTGCGGCTGCAAAGCGGATGAGGAAAGCGCCGCCGCCACCGGAAGCGCATCTGCCACCCCCGCCTCCGCCTTTCCAAGCGCCGACGCAACCGGAAGCGGAGCTGCCACCCGACGCGCCCATGGTGTTTGATCAAATGCACACAAGGTATGAAATTTTTTCTTTTCTTTTTTGTTGTTGATTGCTATGAAATGTGCATATGTGTAGCAAAATTATAGTTACTTTCACCATCTTTGTAGTTTGGATGATGATGCATACTTGTCAACCATGGGTGTTGGATCCAACACTTCGCAATGGTCTCAAAACAATGAAATTCATGATGAGGATCATGAATATGAGGATATGGATGAGGATGGTGAGGGTTTGGTGGAGGCACCGAAAGGAAGGGCGGTCAATTATAGCACAAAAGAAGATGTTTTGCTATGCAACGCGTGGTTGAATGTGTCCTTAGATGCCTCCGTTGCGACGGCCCAAACTTATAACATATATTGGGATAGGATGAAGGTGTACTTTGACGCACGCAACAAGAGTGGCGTTGAGCGTAGCAATAGATCTCTTCGTTCCCGGTTGTCGTTGATAAACTCCGATTGTCAAAAGTGGTCGGCGTGTTTGACGGCGGTTGACTCCATCAACCCAAGCGGCACAAATGATGTGGATAGGGTAAGTGGCATTTCTTTGTGTGGCAATTTCATTGTTGCTTTCTTAGTTTCACCATTTTTGTGTTAACTTGTTCTCTTGTATGGTTCTATGTGTAGCTCAACATTGCACAAGGCTTGTTTCGAGGGGAAGATAAGAAGGGGAAGAATGGCAAGGCGAAGAGAGGGAGACCTTTTGTGATGTCTCATTGCTATGATGTGTTGAAGGATGAAGAAAAATGGAAGAAGCGTGAGGGCTTACTAGATGTGCCAAGCTATCCAAACATTGAGCAACTCGTCACAAATGTTGGTGATGATGATGAAGAGGGCTCAAGCGATGGCACGAAGAAGAGGAGCCCTACACCAAACTCGGTTGCCTACTCCAAGCCAAAAAGACCAACGGGAGCTAAACTTGCAAAAGAGAGCAAGAAGAAGGGAGGGGAGGATGACCTCAAGAATGCCATGGACGAAATGGTGAAAGCAAGAAAGCAACAAGCGGAGGATAGGAGGGCGGCTAGGACACAAGAGGTGGCAATCGAAGCAAGAAAGGTGGCGGCGGAGGAGAGGAGGGTGGCATTGGAGGAAAAGAAGTTGGAAATGGATGAACAAGCGCGGGTTATGGAATATGAGAAGTACCTCTTCTTCATGGATACATCACACTTTGACGATAGGCAAAAGGAGTATCTCAACTTATGCCGTCAACAACTCATGGCTCGAAAAAGATGATGGGCATGGGAAGCATGGGAAGTGTTGGTGCTACCATGGGTGTCATGGGTGGCATGGGAGGCATGGGAGGTGTTGGTGCTACCATGGGTGGCATGGGAAGTGTTGGTGCTACCATGGGTGGCATGGGTGGCATGGGAGGCATGGGTGGCATGGGTGGCATGGGAGGCATGGGTGGCATGGGAGGTGTTGGAGCCACCATGGGTGGCATGGGAAGCTTTGGAGGCATGGGAGGTACAATGGGTGGCTTCGGAAGCATGGGCACAAACATGGGAGGCTATGGAGGCATGGGAGGTGTTGGAGGCATGGGAGGATATGGAGGCATGGGTAACATGGGAGGGCCGAGTGCACCTCCGGTTGGCTTGGGGGTTTCTATGGGTGGAGGCAATGCTTCCGGTATGCCTCACGTGCCTTCCGATGGTGCATTTGAAGGTAGTGGGAACACCGTCCAAGTTGAGAATGAGGCGGTTGAAGAAGATGCGGGGGAGGATGAAGAAAATGGAGAGGAACAAGATGATGCATGATCGATGATTGTGGTTTGATGCACTATGCGTAGAATTTGAATTATGTCATGTATTTATTCTATATCTATGTTTGAACTATGCGTAGATTTTTTATCTATGTTTGAACTATCATATCTATGTTCATATTGGTTTCATTTTTGTCTAGCGCCGGCTAGCCACGCGCGCTGGAGTTTTTGGGCGTCTGCTGGAGCGCTGCGTTCCGGCGCGCTAAACTATAGCGCGGCTGGAAGAGCAAAACCAGCGCGCCGCGCCCGAAAACTCCTTTTTGGCGCTGGATACAGAATATAGCGCGCGGCGCCGAAGCGCGTCTGTTGGAGATGCTCTAACATACTATATGATTTATGAAATTTTAAGTGGTTCAAATTGTTCTACTCTCCGTGTAAGGCATGGTACCTAATATTTCAGTACTGAATACATACATAATAAAATGAGTAAATATATGTATAAAATATGTCTAGATACATTTGAATTAAGAAAAAACTAAAACGGCTCACATTAGTAAACGGGGGAGTACTTATATCTTTTTATAGAGAAATAAAAGAGCGAAAACCACAAATGGAGTCCGAGCTCAATGGTTGATTTTTTTTTAATTGGAAACCAATATTTTCATGTTTCAAAAAATTCGAGAAAAACTCATGCATGTAGACAATGATGCAATCTACAAACGTGCAAAATCTCGACTCAATATAAGTCATATTTTGGGCTACACAAAAATGATACTACATATGTTTCTAAATATAAGATGTTTAATCTTTTTCCAAATTCGCACATATCTAGACCTGTTTTAGTGTGTTGGCTCACTCATTTTATTACATAGTCTACATTGAAATGACCAAAATTTATAATTTGGAACGGAGGGAGTAAAATCTGACAAAATATAAGATGCTTTATCTTTTTCCAAATTTGCACAAATTTAGACATGTTTTAGTGTGTTGGATCACTCATTTTATTCCATAGTCTACATGAAAATGTCCAAAATTTATAATTTGGAACCGAGTGAGTAAAATCTGACATATTTTGGAGGTGAAATTTAGCATTGTTCACTACTTCGAATGTCAGATTTTGTTATTTTTGTCCAACAAAAAATATAAGATGTATCAATTTAAGATTTTATACGTTTGTACTCCCTCCGTTTCATTATATAATGCCTATTGTTTTTTCGCATTTGTTTCAAATTGTAAGAGTAAAGCTCTGTTTATTTTGCAAAGACCCCCTTCCACCCATTTGCTACGTGCATGAAATATGGAACAGATCGCATGTAGTCCACAAAATCAGGAAACTGAATCAGGAACCGATCTCTCTCTCACGCAGCCTATCTCCACGCAGCCTCTCTCTCTCTCACGTATCCTCTCCCTCTCACGGCATCCTCTCCCTCTCACGCAGCATCTCTCTCATCTCTCTCACGCCTGCTGTCTCGCATGGCAGAGGATATGGGAAACCCGGCGTCCGCCCTTTCCATGGTTAAGGATCGTCCGGCCTTCGCCGTTTTCTCGCCGGAGCAAGTCGCCGACGTGGAAGAATTTCCGGACTCATGCGAGCAACTACCCTGGTACGTGCCGGACACGTACGCCGAAGATACGGAGGTTCCGGATTCTATGGAGGATGAAGGGGAGAGAGAGGAAACGAAGGCGATCGGAGAAAATCATGGGATAATAACGGCAGAGAGATTTCAGCGATCTGTTTGTTGGGTTTCCATGTTTGTCTCCTATTTCTGAGATCGTGGAGGGCCTTCGTAGGGGTTTTTTTGTGAAATAATCGACTGCGCTAATTACCGTGCAGGAAAACAATAGGCATTATATAATGGAACGGAGGGAGTAGGATATAACATTGTCTACATTTATAATTTTTCCCGATTTTTTTATAATTTGAAACACTATTTATGAATTTTTCAAATAAAGGCTCCTACAGTCCGAACTCCATTTATCCACTCCCAGTCGAAGAGAGACTACATTAGTTTGGAACAGTACTTATGGGCCTTCGCCCATTTTGGAAGGCTGGGATTAGGCCGTAAGCCAACATTCGCCTGCACTATTTATCGCTTTCAGCGAGCGAATGAACCAGCTCGCCCATAATGGGCCGGCACATTTTGGGCTATATGATTGCACCAGCTCGCCTGGTTTTTTTCGTTTTTTCCTTCTTGTTTATTTTTCTTTTATTGGCTCTTGCTGCTTATATTCTTATTTTTTTGGGGGGGGAGGGGGGATATTTTTTTGTTTATTTTGTTCTCGTTTCTTTTTATTTTTCTGTTAACATTATTTTTCAAACACCATCAACTTTTTTTAATATTGAGGCAAACATTTTTTGTTATCGTGAATACTTTTTTTTTCAGACATAAACCTTTTTTCATAATATGAACTTTTTTTTAACCCATGATGTTCGGTTCACCCCAATTTTAGTTCCTTTTCGGTTCACTATTATTTTTGGTTCATCCGAACTTTCAGTTCTTTTTGGTTCACTATTATTTTTTGTTCACTATTAGTTTTGGTTCACTGGCATTTTGGTTCACTATTATTTTTGGTTCCCCCAACTTTAGCTCATTTGAACCTTATTAATTTCATTTTTGGTACACTATTATTATGGTTCACCCAACTAGTTTGCCCAAATTTTTGTTATTTTAATTTTGGGTCACCTTAATTTTTTTCGGTTCATTATTTATTACGGTTCACCCTAGTTTGGTTCATTATTTTGGTCAACTATTATTACGGTTTATTATTATTACACACGATGAACATACTCGTAAAATACAAGATAAACTAAAAATATTTTCAACATATAGTTTTTAAAACATTTCCAAAATAGATAAAAAAAGGGTAACAAAATGTGAAAAAAAATCGGAAGGAACGCACTGCTAGGCTCTGATCGTTGTTAATTTCGCTGCAAGCAAAAAAATACGAACGGGTTATTAATGTTCAAAAGGACATTGTGATACCAACAGTTTTTAACGCGTTGGAAGAACAAATATACAGAGCGCTGAACATGAAGTACGTAGGGCTGGACCTGAAGCTCGAGGCTCGAGGCTCGGCTCGGGCTCGACAAGGCTCGGCTCGGGCTCAGCTCGTAGGTGGTGCAAGCCAAGCCTAGACCTTCCGGACAAGGCTCGAGGCTCGATAAGCCGGCTCGGTGAAGCTCGCAAGCCGGGTCGAAGGCTCAATGAAATAAAAAAAATTGACATGGCCTTTGCCAAAAATGTAACATTTGGCAATTGTAATCAGTAAGATAGCATGAATATATAACAGTGGCAGGAACTAAACATAACCGTGGCATCCATGACAAGTCAATCACACAAAGACATGTCAAATAAGATGGGATCGAAACAAGGCAACAAACAATAGTCTCATACATCACAAACACAAGTGCACTTAGTTCAACAAATAGAACACGACATGAGTTGTAGCTCGATCGAAACACAAGTCTTAACAATTTAACATAAAGTTCAACCACAAAAGGACCATTGCGCCATCATTTCATCTTCTTGTCGGTGCTTGTCACTTGTTAGAGGCCATGTCGAATTTGAAGTGTACACAAACAAACTTCAGCAAGCACATACAAAAAATAAGCACCATTTATACTAGTTTGTATCAGGTTTTTGTTGTAGAGAAAGTTTCAGCAAGTATGCACAAGAAATAAGCATCATTTATACTAGTTTGCATCAGGTTTTGGTTGTATAAAAAGTTCCAGCAAGTAAATGAAGTAAATAAGCATCATTGACACTATTTTGCTTCAGTTATTTGGCTGTATAAAAAGTTCCAGCAAGCAAATATAGCAAATAAGACTCATTTACACTATTTTGCTTCAGTTTTTTGTTGTATAGAAAATTTCAGCAAGTATATACAAGAAATAAGCACCACTTACACTAGTTTGCATCAGGTTTTTGCTGTATAGAAAGGTCCAGCAAGCAAATACAACAAATAATACATGAAATAGAACTTACCAATTGCTCCCCACCACACTTTTTGGAAACGAAATGGTCTCAACATCATAATCATTATCTGGCTCCTAAAAGAGAGAAAATAAGGAAGCTACATGAGCATGATAAATATAATAGAGAACTCCTATAGTCATCAAACAGAGAAACATATGCAAAAACAACAATAGCACATACCACTTCCATTGAAACTTTGGTATCATTTTGAGAACCTTTAATACAGCTAGAAGAACACACCAATGACTCAACCATGGCTGGCTTTAGAGAACTCCTATAGTCATCAAGAACTCGACCCCCGGTGCTAAAAGTTGACTCCGAAGACATGGAAGTGGCTGGTATACTCAAGAAATTCTTTTCCATCTTTGATATCACTGGGTATCTATGTGCATTCATCTTCCACCACACTAGCACATCAAATTTTTTATTTCGCAAGCTCTCATTCTCCTCATCAAGATACTTGCCAAGCTCATTCTTTGATGTCTCCAAGGAAGATGCGCTCAAGAAGGAGGTAAACTCGCTAGCACTTGAGGGTAGAGAGGAACTTGTATCATCAATTGTAGAGGATGTATTTGCTCTATAAGAATCAGCCTTCTCATGTCGGTGATGCATATCATAAGTGTCATACAATTTTTCTAGATCTCCATCTATCAACTTATATTCAGCCATAGCTTTCTCATGATCATAGATCTTTTTGAAACACCACGATATGTATCTCAGCTTGTACCTTGGATCAAGAATGGTAGCAATCACCATGACATTATTGGGCTCATCCCAATACTTGTTGAATTTATCCATCATTGCCTCCCCCGTAACTTTCAAATTTGAATCGGTGGAACCACAAGCATCTCTAGGTGCAATTTTCACATTGACAATGTGAGGATAAAATATATTGGAAGTAGGATATTTAGAGCCAGAGAATGCAGTAGAAACCTCAGCCAACCGAGCAAGAATCGGTGAAATGGTGTTGTACAATGTCCATTCATCATTTGAGGGCTTCCATGTGTAGTTTGCATCTCTGTCCGCATAAGAATCTAATGCATCCTTATAAGCAATGGCTGTTCTTAGCATGTTGAATGTTGAATTCCATCTAGTGGTTACATCAAGTTTCAGCCCCTCAGCAATTGTCATTGCAAGTTCACGGCAACATTCCACAAACGTGTGCATCTGTGAATTTGATTTCTTTATGTACTTCACGGTTTCCCTCACATTCAATGTAAAATGGGAGATGGTTGTTGTCCCATCGGTCACCACCAAATTAATAATATGAGCACAACAACGAACATGGAAATATTTGGGAACAAAGCAATAGGAGGCTCGGGTCCCTCTAGCAACAAACCTAGCCTTCAAATTTCGGATTGCTTTATCATTGTTCGATGCATTATCAAGAGTGATTGAGATGATTTTATCTTCTATATTCCATGCAGCCACACATTCAAACACTGCTTGTGCAATCACATTTCCACTATGTGGAGGGTCCAACTCCACAAAATTCAGCACATGACATTGCATATTCCAATTTTTATCAATGAAGTGTGCAACTAAACACATATAGGAAAGTGTTTGGTTGGATGTCCCCAAATCAGTAGTTAAAGCAATGTTGTCCACACCTTTAAGAAGTTTCATAAGGCTCTCTCTCTCAGATTCAAACACCTTCAAGCATTCTTTTCTAATGGTTTTCCTACCTATGAACTCATAACGAGGATTCAAATATTTCATCACTATGTTGAACCATGTGTGCTCTACCATCCTAAATGGATAATCATGGCATATAATCATCTTAGCAATTAACTTCCTAGCCTCCTCTTGACTAAACTCCCTAGAAGAATGCAAAACAGGAATACCAGCATCACATGCACTAGATGGCTGAAAATTGAGAAGGGTTTGACTTGCCGCAGCTGCCATTGCAATCTTGTAGTCAGGACATGAGTTGCGGTAGTGTCTCAAGAGATGTGAAGTGGCTCCTCCTTGCTCCTTTTTGTAGGAGAAGAACTTCTTGCAATAATTGCATTGTGCCATAATGACCATGACACCACCCTCCGTGGGGGATGGCTGAGGAACCTTCTCAAAGTGATCCCATGCCTTTGAATCAGCCTTGCTGCTCGACGAAACAAAAACCTTCGGACCAACCTTCATTCCCTTTTACCGCTTGTTCTTTCTCACAGAAACCCCATCATCATCGGATATCTCAATGTGACCATCTTTGGGTATGGGTAGCTCAATATGACCATCAACAAATAAATCATCCTCGTCCATGTCATCGTTCTTGTCATAAGAATTCTCTTCCTCATTGGACAGATTTGTTGGCTACACGTAAAAGTAATCACAACGATTCAGTTAAACTAAACAAACAAGTATTACAGAAGTTGCATCAATTTCAGAAGGGCAAACCAAATTACTGTTTCTAGTGGAGAAGCTCATGCTTCCAGCTGCGACGAATCCACTGCTCCTCCTGGTGACGATGAAGGTCTAGTCGACGAGATGACAAGAAAGCCAGCTATTTTGGACTTCATTGCGTTGTGGTACGCAACCCTTTTTCTCAGCGATTTTACCGATTTTGCCCGTGAAGCAGCACTCGGCTCCTTTCCAGCTTGCATCGTCGGTGGTGAGTGGTGACTGGTGACTGATGAGGAACGTAGAGTCGAAGACGACAACGGAGGATGGAGGACAGCAAGGTGCCGGAAGGCCGCTGACCGCAACTAGAAGCGTCCTTGAAAGTCTATAGGCGAGCTACGGCCAAGGGGGGGGCAAGGATCCATGGTCGGCGGACGGCAGTGGTGGCGGCCGGCGGCTGGGGTAACCTAGCGAGAGCAGATCAGCAGAAGCATGTCGAGGGGAACTGGGGAAGGGGAACGAGTCGAGTCAACGGGGAGCAGGGACGGGATCGATTCATTATTGATCGATCGATTCATGTAAAAAAAACTGAGGCTCGCGAGCCGAGCCTGACGAGCCGAGCCTCAAGCCCACTATTTCGAAAAGTTTAGAGACAAGCCGAGCCAGGCTCGGCTCGACTTTTCCCGAGCCTAACTGTAACATCCCAAATTTTGGAAAGCAAGAAATACTCTGTTATTAGTGATCCAAAATTTGGAACCAACAAAAACTTTTTGAAATACTTCACTAATGCTTGTGTTTCACTTACTATTGATCTGCTTGACCTTGTCTGCTTTGTTGTTTGAGTTAACAACCACTACCTTTGAACTCAACTAATAGAATATATCATTTAATTTTGGTGATCATGTCATGACAAGAATAATGATCCATATATCTTCTCTAAATCTTGTTTTGGCCAACTCCTTTTTCATTGATGTTTTGATTTTATCAACTAACCAAAGACCTACTATTTGAGAAAATAAAAGTATTCCAAAATTTAAGTGTTTCCAAAACGATGGAGATCCATATACTATCTCCTACCTATTTTATACCTTGACATTTTGCAAGTATCAAAATCTCTTATTTTAAAGATCCTGTTTTCAACACCTTTTTGAAAATGATACAATTGGGGAATATACTACCCCATATATTTTCTCTTTATCAAACCTTTTGAAAACTATCAAGTTACGAGTTGAGATACTTTTAAAAACACCATCTTGTCATGATCATGTGTGATCACTATATCACCTCATCGTATTAAGGGCTATGTAATTTGGTGGTTGATATTTGGTTGTGTTTGAGTGGTATTGATAACTGCTTGAGTTATTTAGTTGCTTGTTTGTTGTGGCTTGTTGAATGGATTGACTTTTGTTGACTTGCTTGTGTAAATTAGTATTTTAGCCCTGGCAATGTGATTCCACTCATGCAAGTCCATCCTTATTAACCTCACATGTGTGGGGAAACCTAAAACTACTCTTATTACCTCATCTTTGACTTAAAAATACATCTTCCTTGTTTATAAACCAAAAAGTCTAATTCAATGTTTTACATGAATTGAGGTATATTTTCAAAGTAGGATTTTACTAAAAAAGACACTTTTGTGATCTATGTTATATACTCTCTCACCTCACTCAAACAAAAATAATTATCTTTAATTGTTTTGTTTTAAACTATTTTCAAAAAGGCCATTAATGGTTATTAACTTATTTTGTGAACAAAGGTACTTCCTAAAATCTTGAGAACAATCCTTTGGCATGCTCATGGTCATGTGTGACCTAACTGAGCATCAATACCACCTTCCCTAATTAAAAATCTTGAAGAACTTTGGCAAAACCATCTCTGTACCTATCTTGGTCTCTGTTAAAAGATACCATATCTTGAGCATCACCAAATCTTTAACTTTGGTCATATTGCAAATGCATCAACATGAATCTCTTCTACTCTATCTTGTCTATCTACCAAAACAAATCTTGTTTCATTAGCAGATTGTTTGCTTGTTTATCCCTGATGCTTTTGTGTGCTAGTCAAATCAGTGACCATTTGGTCATTTTCCACAACTTGCTTTGTTTTTAAAATTCTTTCTCCACCCTTTTAGGCTTGCAAACTTTTGCTTCACCTCAATTAGGTCACCACACACATGTTGTTGCTTAGCTCATGGTGTGGTTCATTTTTAGCCTTGCTAGTAAAATTAATAAAAACAAGTTAGTGTTGACCCAAAACTCTAAACCTAACCTAAACCAGCCCTCCCCTCTCTCACCATCGACTCCCCTCTCACCTCACTGGCCAGAGGAGTGTCCTAGTCAGCTAGGACCCCCATGTCATCCCCCCATCACCCTTCCACCACTCTCCTTCCCTCTCTTTTCCATTTGCCCAATGGGAGCTCACCCCCCCCCCCCCTCCCCCTCTCCCACTGGCCAGGCCACCTCACCCCGACCAAACCACCCTCTGCCCCCTCTCCACCGCCAGGAGAGCCAATGGAGGCAGCCCTAGCCCACTCCCCCACCCCCTGGTCCGAAACCCTACATCGGGACCCCCCCCCCCCCCCCCCCCCCCGAGCTTGACGCTCCTATTTGCCCCCTCCCTGCCCTCTCTCGCTGCAGCGCTCTCCCCTCACACCCCCTCCCCTCCCCCAAGAAGCCTCGCCCCTGCCCGAGCCTTCTGCTGCCCAGGAGCCGAGGTTCTCTTCACGGCCGCCGTCGACTTCGAGCGGCGTTTGCCGTCGATTCTTTCCCCCTCTCTCTGCCATTCTTGGCCACCCGAGCGCGTCTCGACGAGACCTAACGCTTCGTGCCCTCCTTTTCTCCCCTAGGTGTCCGAGCACGTCGCCTCCGTCCTCGACTGACGCACGGTGGTGGAGCCGAAGCCGCGTGCATGGAGCCTCCCCGCCGACGCCGTGCGTAGCCGTGACCGCCCCAGCACCCTCTGCACCGACCCCAACCCCGCCCTTGCACCCCTGCCGCCCCTAGGTGAGCTTCCCGGCGAGCTCGCCTTCCTCTCTCTCCCTCTGCGACCACGGCCGCGTCGCGCTGGAGACGACGCAGGAGATCCGTCGATCTCCAGATCGACGGCCACGTTTGAACGCCGTGACGGCGTTGACCGTTTTCGGCGCTCGCGCACGCTGGAGACCGAGTGGGCCGATTTTGGCCTCGCGACAGCCCAGATCTGGGCAGTCCACGGCCAGATCTGGCCCAACACGGCCCCTTTCACTTTTTTTCAGATCTTTTTCTATTTCTTGTTTCTGTTAATTATGCTTGTTTAGTTTAATTGATTTGTGGTAGATCTGTTAGTGTAATTTCAATAGGGTAAATTTTTTAGTGTTCCTGTGTGTTTGCTTAAAACATGCAGAAGTGAGTTTGCTAAAAAATAATTAGTATATTTTGCTTGGCATTAAATCTTGTGAAATGTGTGCTTTCTAGTGTTTTATTTTTAACAGGAGCTAGAAGTATCCAAAATTAGTGAATCCAACTTTGTAGGAAAGCTCTTGGGATAAGCCTTCACTGGAAATTTACCCCATAGTTGGTTGATGTCTAGATTTATAGTTGTTGTTGTTTGAAAATTATGGCAGTGAGCACTTTGTGCATTTTTCATATTTTCCCTGATTTTTGTTTTGGAGCAAATCCAATTGTGGTAGCTTGTGTTAGTGGCAGAGAGTGAAACCCTAGAGTTTCACTATTTCTAGGCTCATAAAACTCCCTGTGTGAATTATTTGGTGGAAATGTAGTTTCTGCCATTATTTCCTTTAGTTAAATTTTGATGTTTCTTTTGTTCCACATGTGTGTATTAGTTAGTGAGTAGCGTCTATGTCACCCCTAGTTTGTAGGTGTATTTTAGTTAGCTAACTTTTGTCTGAAGTAGTTCCTTGTGGTTGGATGTTAGTTGTCACTTGTTGGCTTGTTTACTTTAGATTGTTGTCAACCCGCGTTCGTAGTATTGACGGTAGTCCGTTTACTTTTCCGGTACTTTAGGACCGCAAGAGGAGGAGCTGTCCGTGGGAGTGGAACCTGTCTACGAAGAAGAGCAAGACCAGGGACACTTTGCTGAGCAAGGCAAGCCACCTCACCACTCTAATGAAATCCTATTATTTCTACAAGCATGTTTTGTTTTCAAAATAAAATAATGCATGTTTTATTTCTTTCATGGCCTTCTTGCCACCCAAAAACTATTTTACAAAATATTGTTTGGCCAAAGATATCTACTAGAATATAATAGGTGTTATAGAAATTAAGTCTTCACTTCAGAAGCCTTCTACTGAAGGCGTTATCAAGAAAATTATATTTTCTAGTAGTATATCCTTATACCCTTACCTCAAAACTTTAGGATGGGAGCCTCTTTTCGGTAAAAATGTTTTCGGAGGAAAAACCCGAGTTGCTGGGAGCAATCGGCGAGAAAGTGTTTTATAAAACCCGAGTTGCTGGGAGCAATCGGAGAGATTACGAAAAACCCGAGTTGCTGGGAGCAATCGGATAGTTTACGAAAACCCGAGCTGCTGGGAGCAGTCGGAGGTGAAGAGGTTTTTGAAAACAAAGTACAGCCCTAGCGGCCGCCCGAACAATTAACCCGTGCAACCACATTACCTGAGATGGGTAGGGCTTAGCCGGAAGCTTGTTTATCTTAGTATGGAGCGCCTCAAAATGCTTAGGAGAGCGGGGCTCTCTGAACCAAGTTATCTAAATGCGGGATCCAGTTCGAGTCTGGATCGCTGCTGGTTGCAAACAGTGGGCCTCCTGTCATGGCGCAGTGTTGCTTGGAGGGACCGGATCGATACGATGGCCATCTCCACTGGGTGCCGGGGAGATTCGGACCCACTGAAGAGGAGGCTCTGTACTAGGGTCGACATAGTGAAAAGCTTTGATCATGTCATCTGAAACCCCGCATACTGTCGTATGTGGACCGTGGCTGATCACGGCGGAATGACTGTTTGGTGTGGTGAAAGTGCACCACCTCTGTAGAGTGTAAAACTATTCGAATAGCCATGGCCGCGGTCATGGACGGTTGGAAAGGTCCCCGATCTAGGCGTACGGGCAATTTTTATATTTTCAAAAGAAAAGTGGTTTCTCGGTGGAAGCAAGGAGGCATCAAAAGGGTACCTAGGAGGTACGGATTTTGGGAGAAGATGGTTGGTCTCGGAGAGTCAACCAGTCGGAACCCGGAAAGGAAAAAGGGGCATCCCTATCCTAGGGTTTGAAAAGTTTTACAAAAGTGTTTTCAAACGAGGAAATGGTTTCTGCCATTTCTAAAAGAAGGAGAATTATATCTCCAAATGCCTTTTAAACAAAGATATAGAGATGTTGTATTCTCTATGTCTAAAAGCATCGTTTGCGAAAATTAAGCCCTATAGTCTTATATAGCAGCTATCCCAGTTTTCGAAAACGCTTTTATTGCATTATCATGAAAACTTAAGCCTGGTGGTGGTCTTGCGAGTACGTAATTGTACTCATGGTTGTGTCCCCGGATATTCCAATGTCCAGATTTCAACGAGGAGATGTACGACGAGGAGGAGGAGTACGCCGACGACTACGCCAACTGAGTGTCACCGGTCAACTGCTCTGTGGAAATGCGTCCGTTGGAGACGAGGGCCGACACTAGCCACGAGCTTCCGCTGTATCGTAGTTAATTCCGTCCTGTGTGACGATGATTTGCAGACTTGGTCATGTGACCACTTTGTGTTGTAAGACTATTATTCTTACGACTTGAATGATGTAACTCTTGATACCATGTTGGTTATGTGATTGCGATGCACTGATCATTGGGATCCTGATCTATTTTACATAACTTGGGCACCTCGGACCGGTAAATCTGAGGGGTCCTTACACTAACCGAGCCGAGCCTCGAGCCGGCTCGGGTCGGCTCGATTCCAGCCCTAGAAGTAAGTGTGCTAGAAGAAGGAAGAAAATCTCACGAAAACGAAAGAAACACGAAATTCACTGTACGCAAGAGAATGAATCGGTACGCGCAATGGGCTTCTTCTCATAATGCGCCTTCCAGTGTAAGTGAAACATGCAGGTGAGTCGGATGTTTCAACTCACTTTAAGGGATATACATATGGGGACTCCCTAAAATTAGAGTGTTTCATTGGCAGTGATACAAATAACGACTGAAGAAACTGCCAAAAATGGTCGAATCCCACCTCACACACGTCACGTCTATCATCTCCACCTCTGACCCCCTCTGCTGCTTCTCTCGTTGTCGAATCCCCCACTACCACAACCACCACCGCGCCTGGCGGCGTTGCCGCGCCGCCTCGGCTCCCTGCGCTGCTCGATTCGCCACCGTCGCTCCCGCCTTCCCTCTAAACACCGCCTCCTCGCCGACTACGGTGATGTCCTTTCCTCGTCTCTGTCAGCGACATCGTGGGTCAGTCACGATGTCCTGTCTCTTGCGAGGTCGACTCTTGTATCTAGTGTCTTGGTCCCCTCTTCTCCGGTGGTCGCCACCACCTCATCTTCCTCTTCTTCGGTACAAACACTGTTCAGAGTACGTGTCGCGGCGATAGATGACGCTACGTGCATGTCAAATAGGATTTGCTTCTAGTGGGAGCTATCTTCTGAAACAATGAAGGTACCTCTATTGGCTCGTCGGTCATAGTCTTCCCAGTGTAGTTGATCTAGGCATTTAGCGATGCTAGAAGCCCCAGCTTACCGAGAAGCTCTCGCTTTGGCAGACAATATATCAATACAGAAGTTTGTTATAGTGTCTGAAAATTCAGGACATACAGAGGATGGAACCGGAGGCCCTAGCTTATGTAACCATCATCAAGGAGATAAACTCATAATCTACAGAGTTCTCCGAGGCAATAATTTAACTAGTCATCCTCTTTCTCTAGGCCCGGATCGCCATGTGTGCATGCTAGAACCCCATGTTCATGCATTTATTCATTTATGTATCTTTAGCCATTGATTGATAAAAGAGCAAGCTATTCTAAAAAGATGTACTCCCTCCTTTCGATAATTCTTGTCGTGGTTTTAATTCACACGACAATAATTATGAAACAGAGAGCTTTTTACATGGACGAGGACTAAAGGCACATGGAGACAAGCCCACCTGATATACGGATTTTTTTAGAAAATTCAAAAAGTTTGAAAAATTCTGAAAAATTACGCTCAAAGATTACCAAGTATCCTACTCGTGAAATAATTTGGTTACGAAATATTTTGCGTTTACTTATGGGCAAAAAAGACAAATCTCTGACGAATATAGCGTGTATATAGCGTCATTTTTGGCAAATCTTTAATCCAGCTTGCAATAAATGTTATTTTCTGACACGATATTTTTTACGAGTGCAGTACTTGATAATATTCGCCCGACTGAAAGTTTCGAAAAAATTTGAACTTTTTTGAATTACTAAATTATTTTTGAATATCAGGTGCAGGCGTACCTGAGAGTCACTACGTATTTTTTATTTTTACATGTCCTAATAAACGTAAAGCTTTACCAAATTGTCGACTATATACCCTCCGATGGTGAACCTATTTCTTCTTCCAATTCTGAAACAGGGACTGGATGATGTTCTAGGACTGCAAGTAGCGAGTTGGATCCTCTCACCTTATGTAGACTTAGTGAAGATGCTATTTCCAAAGTTTTAGAAACTTATTCAAAATTCATGCGTATATGTATTTGATAGAAACTTTTCCCATAGAAATTTTGTTAAGAAACTATGTCATCTCTACCTCGGTAAGCATGCAAAAAATGAGAGAGATACAAATGTGTCGATGTTGCCCTCCGTAGTTGGGAGTAAGATTAAGTATGAGGCAGCCCTTTGGGATGTACGGGGACAAGGAATTTTAGCTCAATAAATGACGTGAGAGATCCACGCTTGTGGGTAAGATGAGGCCAAAAAAACTTGAGTGTTAAAAAAATACGCCTTGGTGGAGAAGAAAACTTGTACAGTACTCATTCGTTCCAAATTAGTTGACGTAGGTTTGTTTAAATATAGATGTATATACACACTAAAACATGTCTAGATACATCTGTATTTAGACAAATATGAATCAACTAATTTGGAACGGAGGAAGTACTACGTAATACACGTGATCAAATGCATCCTGAGTCTTCAGCTGATGCAACACCACCGACTGTACAGCCACGCAGATGTGTTAAACAGTAGTATTGATGAAAACGTAGTGAAAACGAAACGGAACTGCAAGATTTGTTCATATTTCCGCGAAACCGGAAACATATACAAAACCTCTGAAAACGAATACAAAAACATATATCATTGAAAACACATATATTATGTACCGAATATGGTGTGGATACGGATACAAAAACGGATTATAGGTGAGCGATACGATGGCACGTGGGGGTAGGGGTGTCTGGTGTCCCAAACCATAAAATGCACAGTGCGCCTCCTCAATTAGACGAGAGGGCCAAAACGATTATGAGTTAGGTAGTAGAATTAGTTACGGTTGGGACTAATTCGCACAGATTGGAAAGGGTCTGAAGGGCTGGACCAAATATAGCTGACATCCACATTAAATGGAAAATTCTGTATTTGCCGAAAACAAAAATTTCCATTTTCATGCTTATCCTGCTCGAAGGACACCATTTCGTTTCTTCTTCCGTTTCATAATATTTCGTTTTCGTACTACCTCTCCCTTATTGTTTCTTCAAGAAAAAGTGGGGAACTTTCTGCTCTGTTTTCATCCCTAAATAGGACGTACCAGTATCCCGGTAAAATCGCTACATAGGTGAGAACCGCAAAGAAATAAGGAAGTGACTAGGCGTCACTCGAGTGAGAATTAAGTTAATTCTCACTCAGATGACGTCATCCAGTTGCATATGAAACTCATGTGTAATCCATGTCAACAGAAAAATTATAATTGTAACTCATGTGTAACTGAAAAATCCCCGTTGCAACTCATGTGCAACCATGTGCAACTCACATCCAGCACGAATCACAATATATATAACGGGATTAGAGTTGAGTGAGCTCTAACTTAATTCTCACTCGAGTGAGAAATAGCAAAACCGAAGAAATAAACACAGAAGGCAACATACTGAGATTTGTACGTGACCAAATATATACAAGGAAAACGCTATGCACTCAGTTAATTCCTCGATCAAATCTCAAAAGTATTACACGCGCATCTCTGGTAATCTAGACCAGACATTAATCTTTCCCCCTCCGTTGGTCAACTCACTACTTTTTTTTCCTTTTGAGGCTTGAGATCTGAGATCGACGACAGCTCGCATCGCACTGATCTACTGCAGCTTGGCCACATTCTCATCATCTCTTGTAGTGGTAGATTAACCAAACTAATCAATGGAGGCGGATGTGATCATCAGTCCGCCGTGAGAGTAGCGGCAGACAGAGGATCGATCGAGTCATCGAGAGAACTAGCCATCGTGAGGTGTGGTGGAGTTGACAAGGCTGGTGATCTTGATCCTGGGCTTGGAGTAGTCGCCGGTGAGCAGCTTGGATGCGACGATGGCGTTGGCGAACTCGGTGAGGTGGATGCCGTCCCAGCTGATGAACCGTGCGTCCATGTCGCATAGCTGCATCTCCCCTGACATGCACATCTTGAAGTGGTTGTAGTTGTAGGGCGGGCCGCCGTTCCCGCAGCAAGCCATCAGGGGCTTCTCAATCCCTGCACATATACAGACCGAGGCAACAAGAAGTATTTTTACTGAAGATCAGAGCAATGCATTACGAAAACTTATAGAAATTATAAATGCCATGAAAGAAAAGAAAAAGATCTGCTCTGGCCTGAGAATATCAACCGGCTTACCGTATTTGGTGTGGTTGGCGACGAGGTCGTACTTGATGGCGAACATGTCGGTGAAGACAATGGCAGCGTCGGCCATGCGCTGCCGGAGCTGGTTGCAAGCCTCGGCGAGCTTCTCGTTGAATTCCTTGGCGACATTGTTGTACTTCTGGAGGCAGCCGTTGCCGTCGAGGTCGCTGTCGTCGTCCCTTGGGATGGACAGCTTCTGCGGCAGGCAGCCCAGCGCCCCTGTCCCGTGGATCCAGAACTTCCTCGCACCGTGCGCGTACAGAGTCTACACGTAGTCACAGATAATGTTCGCTTAACCTCTGGTTTACCATGACTTGCAATTCATTTACTCTCATCAACAAAACCATGTTTTTTTACCTCAATACCGAACTTGATATGAGCAACTATAAAGGGGATCTTGGCGACCACTTCATCATAGGGAAGGTGAAGATAAGCAGAAAGATCATTGTGCCCGATGTCCATGGCGTAGATGGCGTTCCGGAATCCTTCACCGTCAATAGGTGTCCGCTGGCCTGCATCTCACACCAATCAAGGTTACCTAACAGCCGTGTAATATTTCAATGTTTTTTTTTGTTGGAGAGATTCCCTTCCTACCTTATGGTTGGAAAAATAGACTGAACATATCTGTAGGACTAGGCTTTGCTCTTGACAAAATGCACGGCAGAGAATAGTCACAGGACAGGTTAATTTTGTGTGCGGTGTCATATCAGTATCGATGATTATTTCTCTTGATAGAGTCTAGCTGTGAATTAAGTGGAAACAAGCAACTTGATTTTATATGTTCAATCATGGTGTATACTACTGTACAACATATTTCTGACGCGTGTTGGGATAGTTTGGGACCATCAGCGTAAGCTTGTGCTCAAGTCAAGGCTCAGCAGAAAAGTCTTGTACACTAAGCAACCTAAGATATTCTTCTCCTAAGAGCGACATACAAGCCGAAGCCAACAGAAACAAAATATATATTCCCCAGACGACAAGGTGTTGTTTCTACCCTCATTTTTTTATCAGTTCATATTTTGTCCATTTGTGCATAGAAGTTGTTAAAAAAAAGTGTGGGCGTTATCCGTCCACAACAAACCTTTGTTGAGTAGCTCGAAAGATCTGGTTCTGAAGAAGAGGAACTGATGCAGCTGCACGTCCAGCGAGAATGGTGATCCTCCCGGCGTCGCCGTCGACCCGCCGATGGCGAAGTTGACGCCGTTGCTAAAATCAGAGCCCAACGCCTTGAGGTACGGGCTCAGATGATGCGTGTTTAGGCTCTCACCTGCAAAAGGAAGGGTATCAGCAAAGTAAAAACGATGTCGGCAAATACGCAGAGTGCACTAGTGCAGATCGTCCCCCACATAGTTGACGCAGAGTGCACTGCTGGGGACGGTTTGTCCTGGAATTGCCCCCACAGCTGCTGAGAATGGACAGTGGAGTAGTACCCATCTTCCAGCATAAATCACCGTTGTGATCCCATTATAGCGATGCCTCGTTTGTGATCAGCATAGGTGGTGTCCTCTACACCTTTTGGGCCCATCCGTTTCCCTTAATTGCTTTTAAACGAGTTTAAGATCTCTCTTTACTTTTCTTAGCCATGGTACTGATCTAAAGTTGCCCTTTCTTCAAAGTTTCAGAAAATAAGTTCCCATTTATGTAAGACGGATAAACGTTGAAGTTTAGGCTCAGTGCACAGTGCACACCGACAGTCCGACACTAGCAAGTGTAATCACGATCCTCATCTCTAAACAAATCATGATTTTTGTTGGTTAATGTCCTACTCACCGGCCTTTTTTTTTTCCTTTTAACATGTTCTCTCACTTTGTTTTTCTTATCATGATGCTTTGGTGTGTATATTCGTGTTCCGACATGTGCAACTTTTCTAAGAATGATTATTGTACACTTGCCTGTAATTTTGTTAAATTTCGGTCAACTCTCTCAGCCGTTGGATCTTGATTCAACCACCCATACAAACCGATCCTGCTCTTTCAAAAAAATAAAGAAAATCCACCACTAACTCCTGGTCCTCCCATCTCAAAAAACTATTCTCCTCCGTCGCTAGCTCAAACCAAGATTTTTTTTTTTTGAAAAATCCCCGCAGAAGGGGTGAAACCAGCCAAGTCCTGTTGCGCAGGAGAAAAAGAAAATACATTGAGGGGAAGTAGTGGAAGAAGACATGGGTAAGAGCAGATGTGACTGAAATTCGATAAAATTCATGTCACCACTCATCCAAGCACTTCAATTTTGTCTGATCGTGAATTTCATTTCTTATATGTAAAAAGGAAACTTCGTACTGATTTTGGGAAATAGACGGTGTGTTGCCTACTTTTTGACTGTTGCTGGAGCGGGCCGAGCGGCAATACTAAAAAAGTTCAGCAGAGAGCAAGAATCGACGTGTTGTGGTAGTGTGTGACTCACAGATGAAGTCGATGACGAGGCGGCCGTCGGAGAGGCGTCCGGTGGGTCGGCGGAAGTAGGTGCGCCCCTCCGGGAGGGCAATGTTCATCCCGTTGGCGGCCGCCATGCCGCCCGTGTCGGAGTTGGAGTCCCCGAAGTTGAAGATCACAACGGGAGACCGGCCGCCGCCGCTCGTCCTCTCGCTGGCTGCCGCTGCTTCGCCTGCACCACGGGTGGCGACGGCGAGGCCGCTCCCCTGGCCGCCCGGCCAGGACCCGTACCCGACCGCCGCCACCGTGGCCGCCGGCATGTACTTGAAGCAGGCGACGATGAGGACGGCGCCCACCCCGGCGAGCAGGACGTAGTACTGCAGCCGCAGGCTGATCTTGGTGGCGCTGACGCTCCCTCCGCCGTTCATCATGCTCCTCTCTCTGCCTTGCTCTGTCTCTCACGCACCCCTCGAACGAAGTGTGTGTGTGGTTGTGGTGCCTATATGTAGGCCGTTGAGGGGTCGAGCCCACCGCTCGCACTTGGCAGGCTCGCTCCGCTTGCTTAGTCGTCCTTGATGAGAACTAGATTCGACGCGTCTCGCCGCGCGGCACTTGTAGATTATTTGAATTTTTTGCCCGTGGTTTTCATAGTTTGTACATATTACTAAATATATGAGTAATATCCATATGTATAAACGAAACATGATAGGAATATTAGTTGTGTTGGGAGAGATTAGAGAATTTATCAGGAGTCCGTAGATTTGAAATCATATTTGTGAGATCATATGAAATCAACAATCACCACATTTTATTATCAAAATCTTAAAGAAACAAAAAGATCAGAGCAACGCTCAAATACATAGGGAGAGTAATAGAGAAAGTCACACCACTTTGACATAAGGTGGCTTCATGAGAGTTACATCTATGAGTACCATACTTTTTTTTTGAATTTTTTGGTGTATATTAACTAATAACAATGTTAGGATTGCAATCATCCAAGGCCGCTTTCGACACGCAGGTCGGCACCGCGCCTTGTAAAACACCACTACACAGCACAGTCCGGCTATACTGGCTTAGTCCATGAGCAACTTTGTTCCATCTTCTATTGATTTTTGAAATCACCACTTGTTTGTCTAGAGGCTTCAGTAAGTTAAAATCCTTCGCAATGAGACAAACTTCAGAGCGGTCCAAACTGTCTTGTCTATAAGAATCCAGAATGGATGCACAATCTGTCTCAATGATAATATTAGCATTAAAATGTGCAAGAGCAAGTTTTAAACCTTCAAGGCAAGCAGTTGCCTCTCCAAATACTACAGACTGACAATTCACAATGACATCCCAAGCTGAAAGAAGAATTCCTCCATTTTTGTCCCGGATGACCACACCCCAAGCACCATTATTCTCCTCACTAACAAAACTTACATCAACATTGCACTTGATCCATCCTTCAGGAGGTTTCTCCCAGGACCCCATCATGGCATGTGCAACAGGCATATTCTTATCACTTGTATCTGAAACATAATCAATATTTCCTTTTCCCTTCCTATCAACTGTAAGCGTTCCTTTTTATATTTTGTAAGGAGGACAAATAATTCTGTAGAAAGCTTTCTAGAACACAGCTGACGGAGCAATAATGTCAACCAAAACTAAGTGATCACCAGAGTATAGACCATGTCACCACAAAGTATAGACCATGTGAAAATTAAATATATCAAATATTTTAAATCAGCATTTCAGATTCTCCGGAGAATAGCAAAATGTGTTCAAGCATTCCAAGCCTTCAAGGTAGGTCAAAATGCTTCACAACCCTACTAATTCATTGATCACCGAAACATACTAATTGATCAGGCTAGAAACAGCGAGTAGAAACAGAGAGGATTATTGGTTTATAACAATTTTCAGTGTCAATATATATAGTGGAGGTAAAATCATACATAACCCTAAAGGAGAAAAAACCTGTTTATGTGAGAAAGCAAGGGCTGAAAATAAAGGAGAGCTCTCGGTAATACATGTTTGGAAAATCTAAATGGTAAGAGGCTCTTCTAACTAAAGTAATAGTTTGGTGATCACTTGATCCTCTACACTGATAATGCCGTAATGCATTGTAAATCTAAAAAACTGTAACAGAGTAGATAAAACTCAGCGATGTAACGATGTTGTCCCATAGAGGTGACAGACTATTATGATAAATCAAACAGTGCACTAAAGGGTCTCATAGAAAATCACATATATAGAGTTTCTATTCCTATGTATCTAGATTGTACCATCAGAGTACATAAAACTCGCAAAGCCTGACCCTTTAGATAAATGTAGGGAAAAGTAATTGTCCCAAGAAACCAAATGATTATAGAACTTCTTATCTGCATGTAACCATAGCAGGGAAAATTAATTTGAAGATGAAACTAATGAACAGACACAATTGTTGTGGATCCAATCCTATAAATTTAAGCCTTAATCAAGTCATCCTTTGAAGCAAACAAAAAGAAACTATGCTTCACAGATCAGGCAGCACCCATTTGAAATCTCATGCAATGTACCCAGGTCCAAAACTCCAAATGCATGTGGAAAGGATCTCCTATATTGGATAAAGATGAAGCTATACACATAATCATTTAATTCATTTGAACTCACGAAATCAAGACCACAGAACTACGAATTAGTCCTCCATATTATTTTGGTCGGAGCTCTCCAGGCGGCCACCAAACTCTCTGAGCTGCTCCTCTGAGTGAGCCGGCCAACTCTTAATCCGAAGAAAAGAAACGGCGACCTCCCCATGTTGCTCCTGAGAGGAGGCTCCCAGCTCGTGAACACGGATCCACTCCTAGAGTAGTGGCAACACAGATCGGAAAAGAGAAAGCGCAAGAAAGAGTTTTGTGAGGATTTGAGACTTACCAGCTGGCTTGGAGAGGACTTGAAGACGTGAGTGAAAGGAGCACATAGGCATTGACGTACACAACCTCAACCACCGGATTAGTTTGTCTCCCACTTCTGCTAGACGTAGATAAAATGACTATTTTTTCTCGCTAAAATTTGGTTATAATGATTAAGAAAAAGGAAGATTTATTTATGATTGAGGCACTTGACTATTTTTTAAGCTAGATCCGAATGTTAAGGTTGAGGATCAGTGCTCATAATTATTTTCATTCTCTTCCAGATGATCTGTTTTGAGGTACTGCACGAAGGATGCTAAATGAACTTCTCAGACTCAATGAGCAAATGAGAGAACACAATCAAGGACGGATCACAAGTTCACAACTCTTCAAAACTGTATATGTCATGACAAAATAATTAATTCGTGATTTGTTTACCAAAAAACATGGAAGTATCGTCACTCTATTCCTCATACTATCTCCGCTTTCTAGTAACATAGAAAGGCATTGATGACTATGCACAATCTAGCGACCACCTAGGATTTTGGCACCTCTTGGAAAAGAAGGAAAATGTAAGCATGTTATTTACCTGTATATCAAGGCTACGTTATTTGAGCCCTTTTGAGATGAGAAACACCGAAGGCAAAAAAATAGAAGCAATAATCCCAGTGAAATAACATCAGAAAAATTGTGTTGATACCATTTCCTTTTTTTAGTTTTATTTCCGTGTCTCTTCTCACTTGAATAGAGCAGCCATGATTTGCTTCACTGGTTAGTAATGTGTCAACCGGAATCAATAAAGACCTTGTGAATCACATAGACCATAAAAGGGATGCATGATTTAAATTAATAGCACATGGTCACACACTACTAAAACAGAAACCAACGCCTGGTCCGTAGGAGAGGAACAAAGCTACCTAGCAGATAGAGTGGGCTAACACACTACAGCGAGAAACACGAAAGTGACATATTAGTGCACGAAGAATGATACAACATTCACATGACTACTGTATGAACATTTTCTCTATCCTTCCCATAAGACGGATTACGGGAGTAAGTTCGACATAACTATATAATATCTGCTAGAGAATTATTTCCAAGCTCTAATCAACACATAATAAAAAAAGGGAGCTAACATGCTAGGCCGCTGGTTATGTTGCTATAAACAAAACCAAAGAAATTAAGTTGAAAACTGTATACAAATTAGATGCCATTTGGTTTAGCAAGACATGATTAATGATACCAAAAGGGTAAAAATAAATGCAAACTAATAAGAAGACTAAGTCATCATTTTAACTAAGCTTCAGACTCTATTTTGATTTAACTTCAGGAGGAGTACATAACTAATTACGTGATAACACACAATCAAAAAAATGAATGCCGAATATATTTTGTGCCTTCTCAATAAATTGGTGCCTTCCTATTCTGATTTCTAAAAAGTAATTCCTACTATTGGCTCATTCTGCAAAAAAGGCGAATCAAATGGCTCACCGACCACATTGATCAAGAGATTTCACAGGAAACAGGAAGATGACTACAACTGTCTCTTACTATCATGGATATCGACAGCCATTTCTTACATTCAAGTATAGACATACGTGGGAGAGTTTGGGAAGAAGGCCAACAACAAGAAAAATGAGGATGAGCTATGTTCCTGACCAGCAAGAGAAATGACATTACAAAAGATGATAGTACTAAATCTTCAGCATAGTCAGGTACTCACAAAACATATACCAAATTATTAGCCAAGACTGACTGTATAAGGTTATTGTTTTGATCTTCCAGGATAATTCATACTAAACATATACCTAATTATTAGCCAGAACTGACTTATTAGGAGCTATCTTGGCAGTATTTAAATGAGGTTATTTCAATTAGCATCCAGAGGCTTGCAAACCAGAAATAAATGCAGTTACGAACATCACTACACCATATTAAAATTCTAGGATGCTATTTAAATCCCCTTTATATCTGAAACTCGGGACTATAAAAGGAAAGCACACAAAATAAAGCAAGTGTGAGACATTTGAAATTTAAATCATTACCTTAGATAAGAGATAGATGAACTTCATTTGAAGAGCTTCACGCGGATCCATCATATGCTAATTATGTGAGATGCAGAATGTCCATTTCCTGTGTAAAATATTACTAAATCATGTTATGCATCACAACATATGATATTCATAGAACATATTGAATCTGCAATGCATGTAAACAAAACATGGGAGGATATAAGTTCAACTGCTTTCTAAATTGTACATTTTTGGTAAAAAAAACTGTACTTAAATTCAGAGATGAGCATGTATACACATATACAGAAGAGAACACGCATATTATAAAAGACGGCACTCACCAGAAAGAATCAGTGCTGAAAATGCACGTTCTTATTTACAACAATGTAATTGGATCAGACACATCCTTGCTAAGACCAGAAGGCATACTTTGTTCCTTTAGGCTGGCTGAAATAAAACATATAACCAATTACATTGGCTCAAAGCTGAATTATGGAAAGAAGAAAAGCTAGCCTGTACAATTCTAACAATGAAAATACATATCATTCGACAATATTCTCTAACCAAACATAATTGACCTCAAAACCAATTCAAACAATATTTGTAACTAAATATGTAACTGAAAAGATCATGCACATGTAGCTGTGTCATACATTGACCTCTAGAAACCGTAATATTAGATGCTATGCATGTGCAGAAAAGGCAAACTCTGTTCAGAAGCTGCTCCAACCATTAGCTGTTCCAAATAAACAGGAGTAAGATACCAACAACTTACACAAGCACAACAAAAACCAAGATGCTTCCATATCATTTGAACATTCAGGCCTATGAGTGCACTAAAAGGAGCATATAGCAATTTATTGTCCGAGTGCATCAACAACATATAACATTAATGTCTAAAAGAAAGAGTAAAGTTATTACGAACTCAACTCAGTAGCATTTTAGAGGAAAAAAAATAAAAACAGCCAATATTATTTACCACTCCAAGAATTACTATTTATTTTCTCCTTTGTAACTCCAACTATATTGTTACACGTCCTGCTGAAGCAAATGCTTTTGAAATAGGTTCCAATGAAGAGGATGGCTCTTCCTTGACTCCTATTTTTTAGTTTCCGGTAACACAAATAGGATCATGAAAGAAATAATTCAATGCAATGTTACGAATATATGATTAAACTTTATATGATGCATGATGTTTAGCTCTTACGGATACACAAAAAGAAAAAGATTGCATCCACAAATCTAAATCAAGATCAGTTGCTTCCTGCACATGGATACCAATGAAATGGTAAAACCGAAATACAAATCGATTATAGTGGGGCACAGAGTACTGCACTGCACACGATTCCACAAAGAAACTAAGGAAAAGAAAGAAATGCACGCGGGAGAGATACGACCAGTGAAGGATCCATATGAACCTTCATATCCAGCCACCGTGGAGAATCAATCTAGCCACCGAAATTAGAAATCATCAATGGACACACATACAAAGATTGAGATACATAGATTAAAGTGAGGGAGAGATTAAAATCATATAATGCACATGATAAGAAATATATTAATGGATAGAAACGTTAGGCAATCATACAGTTCTATTCCGAGCTAACAATTGATAAAGCTAGTGGACCAAACAACCTAGTTTTGATTTTTCATCTCAAGCACCAAAAGAGTATGAAACAAATATGATGAAACAAATATGAGAACAACCTGCTTGAAATTTTGTCAAACACCTTGTAGTCATAGAAAACAGAAATGCACAAACAAACATGATATTTTAGGATTAAATCAACGGCTACCTTACATGTGAGTTTAGCTCGTGTTCAGTGCCTGGAGGAGGGAGAGACATAGCACAAACACCTTGTAGGCATACATACTTACATTTTGCACGTACATACAGGCTTTGGATGAATAAATTAAATATAGAGAGGAAAAAAATCACGAGGAAGAGAAGGTCATTGACGTGGGCCTACCTAATGGGTGCCCCACTATTAAGATACCTGGTGCACGCAAGGACAAGGGCCCAACCGGTGGCCTACTAGAAGACGATGATCAAGGCCCACGAAGGGAGCCCAAGAAACTAGAGTACGCCCCAAGGCAGGTGTCGCAGCAGTGGAACATGGGGTTCCCCTGATGCTGCCAAAGTGGGTCCTCCACTGCAGTGGCGGAGCCACACTAGGCCTGTGTAGTCAAATGACTACACAGTTTTTTTGTGAAATACAGGCAGATTTAATGTAAAAATTTATTAAAAATAATATAAAAATGTGTATTTGACTACACAATTTTTCATTGACTACACAGAGTTAAAACTCTGGCTCCGCCACTGCTCCACTGGGGCCCACCAAGAAGATGGACAAGGCAAGGAGCCAAGTACAGCAGATGGGTTAGCCCATCTGCCCCAAGGACACCCGACAAGTTCGACAGCAAGGCTCCGCGGCTAAGGACCAGGCGACCTTCCGGGGTCACCCCCTCGCCCGGAGAACCAGGCGGGATACCCGCGGTTCCGTGCGCCCGGCAGGAGGCCAGGCACGCCCCCAGGTCCTCTATCCGTACCGCCGAGAGGATAAGATCGCCAGCTCGCCGGAAGCTGGTCGAAGACTTGGGCACCAAGATGAAGGCCGCGCCCTGGTGACGTTGCCACGAGCGCAGTTGGTGGGGCGGACAGGCTTTGTCTGTCCCACCTTTTCCAAGGGCGGACGACCACGCCGCCCTACGGAGAACGCTTGGAGGAGAGCACACCACGTCTCCTCCAAGGACCGCCGAGGGGTTTTCCGCCAAGACCCTTCATGCCTCTCGCGTGCCCATGTCGGATCCCCTTAGCCTATAAAAGGAGGACCATGGCACCGAGGAGGGGAAAAAGTAAGGAAGGAAGAACAGAAGCAAGCTAGAGCTCAGGCAAGACTAGACTAGGGTTCGGAAGGTAGAGAGAGGTGATCTCCCCAGGGCAGGATCTGCTCTTCGTCTACCTCCGGCCGAAACTCTGCCGGGTTCACCCCAGAACACCCTTGTACACCACACCATGATGAACTCTCAATCCAGACATGCAGGAGTAGGGCTTTTAGCCTCCGGGCGGCCTGAACCTGGGTAACTCCGTGTGTCTTTCTGTGTTGCTTGCTCTCTCCCATCGACGAAGAACTTGGAGACCTTGCTCCCGGGTAAGGCGTCTTCCAGCCTCCTTCGCGCCCCGTGCCGAACCTAAAAAGGGGGTACCATCTACTCCCGGTGTCCGTCACCCGAGACACGACATCTGGCGCCCAGGTAGGGGGTGCAAGCGCTGGATTCGTCTTCTTCTTCATCAACCTCAAGTTCTGCGTCAAGTTCATCGTCAAGTTCTGCGTCGAGCTTCTCGTCCGTGACAAGATCCGCTTCAAGACCTCCGGCGCCTTCAGAGCAGCACTGGTTTCGACTCTCACGAGCGAGGCGCGGATCCGCCGGCCAAGATGATGAAGAAAAGAAAGGCTAAGGCAGCCATGGAGTTTCTGCGGTATCCAGGGCTCGGTTTCGTCCTAGAGGAGTCCTCGTCGACCTCCGCCACCAAGGGTCGGGACTTTGGAGTACAGTTCATACGACCAGCGGCGTATGTCAGTCCTTTAATCAGCGAGGAAAGGCCTCAGGAAAACGCCATGAGCATCGATGTACCTTCCCCCTCGTGGACGCACGAGGAAAGGGAGGAACTCTGCTCTGACGTACCACCTGCAGCGCAGCCTCTGAAAGGCGAGGGCCCAGATCAGAGCATGGAAGATGATCCTCACCTAGAAGATCCTCTCATTTACGTGCCCCAAGAGCTCAAGATTCCTCTGCGCAAGGATGGCCAGCCTGGAGTGTGGTGCATGTACCACAGATCTGATAGACACAGTCTGGAAGAGTGCCGCCAGTTCAACGATATTCAGTTAAGGCAGAAGAATGGGGAGTGCTATGCCTGCGGCGAACCAGGACATATCTGCAGAGATTGCCCCTTCACCAAGAAATCGAAGAAAACCAAGGCCAATCCCGGCGCCCACAGAAAGGGAAATCTTTTCGGACTTTCGCTAATGCCTCTACTCAGACTGAAGAGCGTGAAGAGCCAAGCCCAACCCAACGGACACAAGATTGTCAAAGATTAACTGCTGCCAGTTGGGACCAAACTTTCGTCTGCAGCAATTCTGACGAAGGAGAATGGGAACTCCCGGGTCATATAGTGACAATACACCCGGGACCGAGTGGACCTCCCCAGAAGTACTGGATCGCGAAGTGGTTGGCCTCCAGTCCTCAGAAGTAAGCAGCATCAGGGTCTCCGGACCGGCATCAACACCATGCCAGCCAGTTGCCGGATCACCAAAAGGTGGCCTCCGGGTTTCGCAGCACGAGGGTCTCCGGACCGGCATTTCTATCATGCCAGCCAGTTGCCGGATCACCAAGAAGGTGGCCTCCGGGGTCTCCGGACCGGCATCAGCCAGCCAGTTGTGCCTTCAAGCGGCATGCAAGGACCAGTCCCCGCAAGGGTGTATTGGGCCCTTGGGTATATTTCGGCACGGAAGCCCTGTTCCCGCCAAGAATTGTGGGGCAGGGCAGAATTATGCCTGAAAAACGGCATAGAAGACCCGCTACGGCGGCAGCGCGACGAAGTAATTGCCGGAATATACCGAAAGGAGGTCAATTGCAGCTAAGTATAAACGCGCTCGCGCGGGCTTTTTCCTGGTTGCATCGGTTTTATACACTTTGGCTAAAGCGAAAGCGGGCGTAATCTTGGGGTAGCGCCTCCGCGACAATACTGTCAGTTTCCCTCGGGCAGTGGAGTCGTGGGCTGAGGTCCGTACGGTCAAGACCGGTGGGTCCCTGGGGGGTTGCGCCCTGTGTCAGCACTTCAGATCAGTCTGATTGCTCACGGCTGGTTAGCGCTCGCGCCCTTGGATCCTTCCCGAGAGCGTTAAGCCCCCACGAGTGCAATAAAACTCATGTAATTCGGGAAAAGGTTATTTACATTCAAAGTACAAAGTTCATAAGCCTTTCGGCGATACAATTGCAAAAGCTTGGTTCACGGCCTTTGGTATTGTCCTGTCCCTTGCAGGACCTCGCAGGTTTACGGGTTGTCCTCACGGGAAAGGCGCCCCAGGATCTCGTCCACTTGACCAGCAGCGTTTGGAGGAGTCGGCATCCCGGGTCCCAGCCTCTCCAGCTCGGACAGCAGCGAAAGCTGCGGGTGTTGCTGGTGGAGGGCCACGCCTATACGGGTGATGGCCTGCTGGATCGCCTGCTCTCCTTCCGGGCAAGGGGCTCTGCTTGCCCGCTCCCGCACGCCCCTAATCAGCGTCGCCACGTACTCCAAGAATGCAGGATAGTGCATAAAGGTGCGAGAATGGTCAGCCTTGAGGGTGGGCGGAGAAGACACCCCCAGATCAGTGAACTCCTTCACCATCTTCGAGGATAAGGTCCGGGCGACCGGAGGAGGAGGGCGGCGCTCGGCGAAGAAGAAGAGTCGGATTCCGGTGGCGGTGATTTGGGGATTTCTGAAGATTTGGGGAAGCAACGGCCACAGTACTGCGAGGTGTGACTCATAAGGCACCCCACGCGTCACGTCGCGGCCCCATTACTCTGACTGATGCAGGGATCGAGGGGACGTTCCGCTTCAAGCGCTCCCTCCCTTTGGATTCAAGATAGACGTTGGCCGTCCGTGCGAACCACAACGTTCGCCGCGACCAAGTCCAAGAGAAGCTCGGGAGCTCGTCTCTACTTCGCCCTGACGAGCCTCGGGAAAAGCAGGCGAGGCGCCGGGTACCCACTTTGGCCAACTCTTTGGCCATAGCCCCGGCAGCAGCTGAAGCAAGAGCCGCCGGGACCATGCCCGGGGGCTACTGTCGCAGCAGTGGAACATGGGGTTCCCCTGATGCTGCCAAAGTGAGTCCTCCACTGGGGTCCACCAAGAAGATGGACAAGGCAAGGAGTCAAGTACAGCAGATGGGTTAGCCCATTTGCCCCAAGGACACCCGACAAGTTCGACAGCAAGGCTCCGCGGCTAAGGACCAGGCGACCTTCCGGGGTCACACCCTCGCCCGGAGAACCAGGCGGGATACCCGCGGGTCCGTGCTCCTGGCAGGAGGCCAGGAGCGCCCCCGGGTCCTCTATCCGTACCGCCGAGAGGATAAGATCGCCAGCTCGCCGGAAACTGGTGGAAGACTTGGGCGCCAAGATGAAGGCCGCGCCCTGGTGACGTTGCCACGAGCGCAGTTGGTGGGGCGGACAGGCTTTGTCCGTCCCACCTTTTCCAAGGGCGGACGACCACGCCGCCCTCCGGAGAATGCTTGGAGGAGAGGACACCACGTCTCCTCCAAGGACCGCCGAGGGGTTTTCCCGCCAAGACCCTTCATGCCTCTCGCGTGCCCATGTCGGATCCCCTTAGCCTATAAAAGGAGGACCATGGCACCGAGGAGGGGAAAAAGTAAGGAAGGAAGAACAGAAGCAAGCTAGAGCTCAGGCAAGACTAGACTAGGGTTCGGAAGGTAGAGAGAGGTGATCTCCCCAGGGCAGGATCTGCTCTTCGTCTACCTCCGTCCGAAACTCTGCCGGGTTCACCCCAGAACACCCTTGTACACCACACCATGATGAACCTCTCAATCCAGACATGCAGGAGTAGGGCTTTTAGCCTCCGGGTGGCCTGAACCTGGATAACTCCGTGTGTCTTTCTGTGTTGCTTGCTCTCTCCCATCGACGAAGAAGTTGGAGACCTTGCTCCCGGGTAAGGCGTCTTCCAGCCTCCTTCGCGCCCTGTGCCAAACCTAAAAAGGGGGTACCATATACTCCCGGTGTCCGTCATCCGAGACACGACAGCAGGGGAAACCTAAGACGGTAGAACCTACCATACCTGTAAACCTAGTCGGTTACGAACTCCCGAGACCCAGGCTCCTTTATAAAGGCTGGAAGGGCCGCCGATCTAGGGATAAGCTCATATTCCACCACCGAAACCCTAGCGAGGTCGACATATCGCCGGGATCGCCATTGTAAACACCTCCAATCTATCAATAACAGACAAGCTGGAAGTAGGGTATTATTTTCCAGGAGCCTGAACCAGGGTAAATCGCCTTGCTTGTCAGTCGTGGTAACTACCAGCACTCCAACTTCTCTCCCTCTCAATCAACCTGGGGTACTCGACCCTGGGACTTGCCGTGGCCACCCCACGTCAGTCATGTGCACCTGCGTGCCATGTGAGCCTGAACGTGGTAGTCTCATGTTGCTGCAGGCCTCCATGGGAGGCTGGTGGAAGAGCTTGGAGGTGACGGCCCGTGTTCTTCCACCCAGATGAGCCAGAGATGGAGGACGTAAGCTCCGACCCCCGCCGCCGCACGATGAAGAGGGGCAGCGTCGATCCAGTCATCGGCGGCATGGACACTGATCAATTGCAAATATAGCAGTAGGTATTTCGCCCAACTGCGAGTTGTCATGTTCACCACAAGGACTAGGCGATCTACAATCAAGCTTCGGCTAAAGCTAGGTCAAAATTCAAAGGAGCAGGTTTTAGCTGACGACAAGGTTTAAGCAGTGTTCAGACAGGTGAGATCGACATTTAAACATGAAAAGTAAAGGACTTTTTTGCTTGTCGGGCAAAAGAACTAGCAAGTGGAGGCTAAGGAAGATATCAAACACACAAACATGCCACTATTCTCACAGATCAAGTTAATTCGGAATTTAACTTGCAGCCTCCTGGTTGTCAATCAAGAGTCTAGCAAGGATCCAAGCATGGTTTGGACAGGGAACAAGATTTTACTTCACAACTTGCAGAGACTAGTCATGCAAGCAAGGGTTTTTAGCAGGTTTAGGCAGAGAAGGAAAATTAACACAAAGATCACAACTTTCTGGGTTGTCAGGCCAGATCACTTTGAGTTAACAAGCAATTGGAGGCTAGGGATGGAATTACAACACACAAGTATGCAGGGACTAGCCTTACACATAGATCAAACATACAGGAGTGTAACAAGCAAAATTCAGAATCAACAATGAACTGTGTCACTCAACTCACTGTAACAACTGAATTAAGCAAGAATTACACACACAAGCACATGTCTTTTGGTTCTGATCCACACACGTTACCACACAGCACAGTTTCACATGAATTTAAGGGAACAAGAGCAAAGGTGATGTAGTGCAACCTAGGACCATCACCATGTCAAGCATCCCAACATCTGACAAGTCGTCATTGAACTCAAAGGTGAACTCTTTCCTCTACAAGATCCCATTTCGTGCCCCTTTGGATGGTATACTACTTGAGCATCTACCCCTTTGCTATGCTAGGTATCACATGACGACTACGGACATTCGGGGAGATGCCAAGGAAGCCCAAGACTCAAGCCATCTGAGGCGTACGCATGGAAGAGGAGGAGAAAGCGTCAAGACGAAGGAGAAGAAACAGAGAAGACTGGCCAGCCGGCCTGGGCCGGCCCCAGGGCCGGCCTGCCTCCAGACCCGGCCGGCCTCCCAGCCGGCCTAGGCCGGGCCCAGGGCCGGGCCACCTACCGACGCCGCCGGCCTTCCAGCCGGCCCTTGGGCCAGACCACCTACCGACGCCGCCGGCCTTTCAGTTGGCCCAGGCCGGCCGCAGGGCCGGATCACCTCCAGCGCGTGCCGGCCTCCCAGCCGGCCCAGGCCGGGCCACAGGCCGGGCCACCGCTAGACCGAACCGGCCTCCACACCGGCCTACCAGCCGGCCTCCCTGCCGGCCTCCCGGCCAGCCTCGGCCGGCCCCAGGGCCGGTCGCCCCGCAGCCTTATCCGCCCGTGTGTCTTCCAACCGTTTTGTACTAAGACTATAAATACCCCCTTGGCTGCCCAGGGTTAGGGTTAGACTATGTTTTGAGATTAGAGTAGAGCTGTGCTCCTTCACCTCAAGATGGTCTCCTGCCTCCCCTTGTGGGGATGCTTCCTCCCCTTGTGGAGAAGATCCCTCTAGTGGATTCAAAACCTCTACTTGTAGTTTGACTACTTGTCAATCTTTCATTCTCGGGTGACTTTATTGGAGCGGTTTGGTTGACCGTTGGAGAAACAACCATCCAAGATCCCTTCATGTATCTACTTGCCGATCTCCCACCCTCGTGTGGATTCTATTGGGCCAGTTAGACCGACCGGTAAGGGAAACGGTCCTTGTATCGTGTGTGTTCTTGTGTTCTTCGTGTGTTCCTCGTGTTCTTGCGTGCGTTCGTCCACTCCCGCCGTCAATCCGTGAAGATCGGGCCACCCTAGAAGTCCCTAACTTCATCGTATGGTATCAGAGCATGGTTGCCACAGATTTGACTTTGTTTCCCCCCCCCCCCCCCCCCCACAAATCCCCCAAATTTTTCTTTGATTTTGAGAAATTCGAAAATTTCCACAAAAATAGCCCTAATTGGCTTTTGGATCGATCTGTGAATCTTGTGCGTTTTGGTAAGTTTTGATCCGTGGATCTATTGCTAAACTTGTTGATCTACCTTCTCTCGCGTTCCCATGGCCAAATTCCATTTATTTTCCCTTCGTTTGAGGTTTTGGGGCCGTTTATTCGCCAAAATCGCGGATTTTCGAGGGTCAACTTCGCGTGGGTCAATCGGCCTCCAAACCGGCCTCAAACCGGCCTAGGCCGGACCACAATCAGACCCCGCCGGCCTCCAGGCCGGCCTCCCAAAAACTAAAAATTTCAGATTTTGTTTTGGCCATATCTTTTGATTCCGGATTCCGTTTTTTGTATTCTTTGGCTCGTTTCGAAGCTACGATCAAGGCCTACATCACCAACACGGTTGATCCATCATCTGCCACCCCCAAAATTTGTGGGAAAGCACGAAGCTTCTACATCAACGGGTGAAGAACATCGACGAAAGGTATAACATTGCCAACATTTACCCCTTGCCATTCCTTTGTGAGCCACACTATATCTTTGCGATTATCATGTCCTATTGAAGCTAGCTCTTGATGATTGCTTGGGCTTTGCACATTTTCACCGTGTAGTTTCTGAGCAAACGTTGTGTGCGCTAGTTGATATATCTTGTTGTTGGCATCAAAAAGTGGCTGAGCAAAAAAGCAAAAAGAGAAAAGAAGTAAAAAGTGCAAGAAAAGAAAAGAAAGAGACACCACTTGCCATCTCTTGTAGGAAGCGCGCAAGCTCGATGAACATCTTGTAGGTGGTACATTTTGTGCAAATCTTGTAGCCCACCAAATAAATTGCAATCGAGCTAGTGGTTATCCTTATACTTGTGCAACACGAGCTTATAGTCTTCGCTAGGATCATATGGTTCTTTAGCTCATTTCTTGGTTGCATGAGTCCCATTTATCTCTCCGCGCGTGTGTTTCCTTCAACTACATTCTTATCTTTTGAGATTGACTTGTTGTTGCTTTGTGATCATTGTGGTTCTCTACTTGCTTTGACAATATCTTGGTTTCCGGTTGGTTCAATTTGCTTTCCACCTACCATACCTCCCTATACACTTTTAAGCCATGTGTGTTTTGGAGTTTGCTTTGGATACTTGAACACAAGCATTTTACTTTGTGATCGTTTCCCTTGGTTGTCCACGACGTCCAATACTATCTACAAGGTGAGAGGTTGTGTTCTAGTTCCTTTCCACTCCACTTATATACACTTGTCTTGTGAGTTAACATGTCTAGGGAGAGTGAATGCCACTATGGAGGCCAAGATGAGAATGAGTACACGATGAGTCACATGTACTATGATGCCTCAAACTTTGAGGACATGGGGGACTACTACGACTACACCGACAATGACCCCCATGGCATGATGGAGCATCGCCAAGACTTCCGCTACGACTACTCCGACTACGACTCCACGAGCGTCCACGACATGGAGCGGTACCACGACGTCGACAAACCTTTATCATATGGTATTGACTCCAAGTACACAAGAATCTACCACGACTCCGACTACACAAGCTCCAACGACAATGAGGTGCAAGTGTCTTCACATGCCTCATCACATGGTACCAACTTCGACTACAACAACATGGTGGAGCGCCACTACTACGACTACAACTCCGATGACATGGTGGAGAACGTCTACGACTACCACTCTTCATGCATGTGCCACGACATCGACTACACCTTCGACAACATGCAAGAGGAGAGGACACCCATCACCACCATGTTCAAGAGCGGCACCACCAAGCGTCATGGCACAACCTACTATGGTTCAAGCTCAAGATGGATCAACAAGAAAACCACCATGAGTCCATCCTATGAAGCGTCATCTACTTCACGAAGGCGCCATGACAAGGACATCGCCAAGAGTACCAAGCTTCGCCATACTACGTCGACAACAAGACGGCGTCCCAAGAAGTGCATCGACAAGGCCAAGCCAAGTCAAGGCCCATCTAGCTCATCAAGGTGCCATAAGAAAGATGCCACGGTGGACCACAACATGTCACCAAGCTCTAGTGGAAGCTCCAAGGAAAGGTCACCAAGGCAACAAGCTCGCCGACGTCAACATGAGGAGAAGCATCCAAATGACTTTCGGCGACACCCCTCCACTCAAGAGCATCAACGTCGACATGAGAAGACGGCGACAAAGGCGCATCCTATGGTGTCCCCTCGTGCTACCACTTCAAGTGCGCCAACAAGAACTACAAGTCCCATCTTTGATGAGATCATGGCCGACATCGACAAATTCTTCGAGCAAAGCCTACGTCGACGCCGAACAAAACATGGTCACAAACATGAGGCCACAACATTGGCGCCCTTCTCAAGCACTTCTCATGATACGGTCCCTACACCAAGTGCCACCACCACAATGGCCCCCATATGGCAAGATGAAGATCTCCTATGCGACAATTGCCAAGGCCAAGACCATGATCCACGAGAATGTCCCAATCTCTTATGCCCCCTATGCAATGTCCATGGTCACATGATGTGGGATTGCCAAGTTGGTGAACAAGAAGGTGACCAAGGCGATGATAAGATGGTCGAGCATGGGATTTTCCCTTCGACCAAGGAGGCGAGCATGGAGAATGCTATCACCTATGACCATGGGTCAAGTGATGATGATGCCGAGCATGGGATGTTCCCTTCGGCAAAGGAGTCGAGTGATGATGCCTACACTATGGCATTGACCTTTGGAGGCGAGATTGTTGAGAAGGTTGAGCATGGAAGTTTCCCTTCAACCTCGGAGGCGTATGGAGTTGAGAAATCCGAGCCTATCCCTATGAGCTTGAGTTATGAGTTGGTACCAATCCCATGTGAGCATGAGAGCCACTTAGCCCACTTGAGTGAGAGTGAGAGTGAGTTGAGTGCCTCCACCATATGTGAGTTTGAGTGCTTTCACTTTGAGAGAATGAGTGATACTTGAGTTGAGAGAGGTAGTTGATAGGTCTTGTGAGGCCATTTCGATTTCTAACAACTTAACCTCTACCTCTAGTGTGTTTTCTCATTGTGTGCTAGGTTCCATGGATGATGAGACGCCACTCCTCGACTTGACGATGCCTCAAATGGAGAAGATGCACATGGAGGATGATGATGATACCACCCCATGTCTACTTCAGGATGGACAAGTCGGCTACATGGAAGCCCCTACTACTTCAACACCTACTTCACATGAGTGGGACTACCAAGATATGGGTGTTGATGTGACCATGTTCCCTCTAGCGGACATGATGAACTATGATTGCTTGCATGCTATGGATGATTCTTTTGAGGTCACATATGATTCGTTCTTATTCCCTTGTGATACTTTGTTTGAAACCAATGTTGATCAAGTGGAATTACCTATTTGTGATGATTTTGCCATGAGCATGCCTTGTTACGAATGTTTCCATTTTTCTCCCATTGTGGCATGCAACATGTTGAAAAATTCCTCTTTCACATGTGCTGCTTGCAATAATGATGAAATGGTTGATAATGAGATTGCCCCCATAGCTTTCTCACTTTTTAGAGATGTTTCATTTTCTCTTATGGACCTTGTTCCATCCTTCACTTTGTATAGTGACCATCCACATATGTCATATTTTCCAATTGATTTTTGTGTGGTTGGTGATGTGCAAATGAAGAGACGCGTCATGATGGATGATGTGTTCATATACCGCGCACATAATTTCTTCATTTGGTGTTTTGTGTGTACCGGTAACCACATGATAATGTCAACCTCAATTGAGCATGAGTTGACAATACGAGCTCTTGAGAGCATACATGTGAGTTGTGGATTGAATCCAACTCTAATACTTTGCCCATGTTTTGCATCAAACAAGTTGAACAATTTCTCTTGCTTATGGTTTGTTTGCAATCATGATGTTGCTTTTGGTCTCCCCTATGACAAGCATGTTTACTTGATCTTTCACATGGATGATTTATGTATTGCAACAAAAATGATGAACACTTATTCTTTCCAATGGCTTGTTAGCAACCATAAGGACACTTTGTGCATGTCTTGTCATGAGTGTGTTGGTTTATACCAATTTGGTGTTGCAACAAATATGAATAAAACTTGCTCTTTCATGTGCTTTGTTTGCACCCATGATGATATTTTGGACATTCTTCATTGTGCGTTTTCGCCAAGCTCTCCTCTTATTGCATCAAGGATGATGACAAATTGTTCTTTCCAATGCCTTGTGTGCAATAATGATCATATGGTTCAAAATAAGATAGCCATCATTGCCTTCTCACATTTTCATGGAGTTTTTGTGTTCCCACATTTTGAGGATGTTTCAAGAAGTTGCTTGCACCTTGACCTTGCATATGCTTTGACTTTCACATATTTGTGTTGTGCTAATGGTGTAATGAACATGAATGGACATGTCATTGATGATATGCTCCTCTATCTTGCACACACATGGTTTGCTTGGTCTTTGATGTGTAGGTTGTACCTTTGAATGAGCCTCCATGAGTTGCTTCAACCACGCATTCCCATGATGGAAGATCTTGCAAGAAGAGCTCATCGGCATCTTGCTAAGGTGACTTCCTTCTACATAAGCGCTCATGCGATGACCTTCAAGAATTGGCTAGTCCTTGAGTGTTGTTTCGTCTTCCTTGTGAGCTTTGTAGGTTACTTGAAAGGCGACGGGACATTGAAGAGGTGCCACATAATTTCCATCACGCACGACTGCATGGTGAACCCACGACAAGGTCTACACATCTACCTCCTTGCCATGATGATGACGAGCAAGAGTCGAGGACGACTCTTTTTGAAGGGGGGAGATGATGTAGTGCAACCTAGGACCATCACCATGTCAAGCATCCCAACATCTGACAAGTCGTCATTGAACTCAAAGGTGAACTGTTTCCTCTACAAGATCCCATTGCGTGCCCCTTTGGATGGTATACTACTTGAGCATCTACCCCTTTGCTATGCTAGGTATCACATGACGACTACGGACATTCGGGGAGATGCCAAGGAAGCCCAAGACTCAAGACCATCCGAGGCGTACGCATGGAAGAGGAGGAGAAAGCGTCAAGACGAAGGAGAAGAAACGGAGAAGACTGGCCAGCCGGCCTGCCTCCAGACCCGGCCGGCCTCCCAGCCGGCCTAGGCCGGGCCTAGGGCCGGGCCACCTACCGACGCCGCCGGCCTTCCAGCCGGCCCAGGCCAGCCCCAGGGCCGGATCAACTCCAGCGTATGTCGGCCTCCCAGCCGGCCCCAGGGCCGGTCGCCCCGCCAGCCTTATCCGCCTGTGTGTCGTCCACCCGTTTTGTACTAAGACTATAAATACCCCCTTGGCTGCCTAGGGTTAGGGTTAGACTATGTTTTGAGATTAGAGTAGAGATGTGCTCCTTCACCTCAAGATGGTCTCCTGCCTCCCCTTGTGGGGATGGTTCCTCCCCTTGTGGAGAAGATCTCTCTAGTGGATTCAAGACCTCTACTTGTAGTTTGCCTACTTGCCAATCTTTCATCCTCGGGTGACTTTATTGGAGCGGTTTGGTTGACCGTTGGAGAAACAACCATCCAAGATCCCTTCTTGTATCTACTTGCCGATCTCCCACCCTCGTATGGATTCTATTGGGCCGGTTGGACCGACCGGTAAGGGAAACGGTCCTTGTATCGTGTGTGTTCGTGTGTTCTTCGTGTTCCTCGTGTTCTTGTGTGCGTTCGTCCACACAACCCATGTGAGACATCGTTGGTGCAGAGGTGGGGCAGCGGGTTGTGCTTTCGGTGAAGAGCAACAGCAACAGCACGTGAGATTCAGAAGAGCAGCAGCAGTGGAGATTGAAGTAGCATGTCGCAGTTCTTGGTCGTCTTCTAGAAGAGCAGCAGCAGTTGGGGAGGTTGAGGAAGAACAGCTTCAGGTCGCCGGCGTCCTTGGCGACGAGCAGATGGTGAGCGGTGGAGATGAAGCAGCTCGTGATGGCGGTGCTGGAGTAGTGGTGGCGCGGTGGAGTTGCGGTGGCGCGCCGCCACGCCTGGCCTGGCCGCGGTGGCGGCCGGTGGTGAAGAAGATGGAGATTGGGGAAGAAACCAGGCCTGCCTCACGATGGGAGTTGTCTGCTCCTTTTGTTCTTCGATCTGATCCGTTCTTTTGTAGCTTGGTCCCTCCACTTCTCTTCTTTCTTCACAAGAACATCCTTGTTGTTTTCTGTTCTAGCCCTTGCTCACCAAGAGTATATTTCCAGCAGATTCTTATTCAGACTTGATGTAAAATTTTGGTGCCTTTGCGCACCAATCCTGCAAATATGACAGCAAGGCTGTGAGGTAGCTCAAGTAATGAATATAGTTTCTTTATTATTAATTCAGTGGCATAATTAGTCAACAAAGCTTCAAATGTAAGTGAATTATGCACATAAACATGCTTGCAATTTAGATACAAATGCCACTGATCAGACACCATCAGCGGCGGCTCTCAGCGCCTAGTGCGGTGCATCCAGCCTTGGGCACCTTCTCCCGCGGAGGATGGAGAAGCGGCCAGGGAGGAGAGAGCAAGGGTGACGCCGGCGACCGGAGAAGTTGCAGGGGGACGGCGGCGCAAAGAAGGAGAAGGCGCAGGGATTGGGGGAGAGACTCAGAGGCGGATTGGGGGGGGGAGAGAGAACGCGTGAGGGATTGGCCTAGGGTTTTCACCGTGGCTCTGACTTTTATACGACGCGGTCAAAACAAATGGATGGCCAGGATCGCACAGGGTCTCTTATCTACGGTCCAGAGTGCCTAATCGCTGAGGAAGACCCTGGCACCCCCATGAATGTAGTCTTTAGATGAGATGGCAGGATGTGATGCATGGCTTGTCACACATCTCATCAGAAAGGCAAAAGGTGATGGATGCTCCCGCGCTCGTGTTGCAATGAATATAGGGCATGGGCCTAGGGCGTGTCCGTCGTGCAAGTGAGAGGATGGATCGAAAAGCGGTGGTTGGTGACTGGTGAGCAGGGGGCGGGATGCGGCAGCAGTCTAGTGGCTTTATTTCCTTTCCGGTCCACTGCTGCCTGCTTCCGCGGCTAAAGTGTGCACCGTACGGCACCGGCTGCAACGGCGACGGCCTATCGACACGCTCACGTCGGCCACAGTGTTAGGTGGCCACGGAGCAACCCCGGCTCCAAGCAACACACTCCTGGACCAGGTACGAGACCATCTCCATCTCTTTTTCTTTTTTCTTTTTTTTTGAAGATAGTACCATCTCCATCTCTTGCTTGCAGCACATGTGCGGATTGCGCTGGCGTATACGACAGCGGGCTATACCTTCTTCTTCTTTCGGTCATTCATGGTGCTGCATAGGATTCATTTCCTTGTCTGGCAGAGATGTCAAGGACAAGTGTGAGAAACGTAGCTAGTGCGGGTTCTTTTATAGTACTTAGAAGCAAACGTTTTAAAGCCATGGGAGACAGACACTGCGCCGGTCCACTCGCACGCGTCTAGACATTTCAAGAAGCGTAAGAGCGTATCAATCACATCATACCCTTTTGATTAATAATTGGTCGCAAACGTCAACTCAAGAGAAAAGCATCTACAGCACAGTTCAATCTAACTGTAGTAGAGCCCGATAATTAAACAAACAAAAAATTGTTAGCTGGCCCGTCTGGCCCCGGAAAATTGGCTACAAAACAGGGTTCAGCCAACAGCAACCAAGAAAAGAGTGAGCCGTAATGACAAGTAGCATCAAGGTATTCAGAAAGCGCCGGGCAAGAAAATAAAGTAAACGGAAAAGCTGGTATCCCAAATCCACAATTACTTTCATCTTTCACTTTTTTTTCCTTAATTTTCAAGAGAGTACATCTTTCACTGTCATCACATCCTTTCCAAAAAACAAAGAACAAACTGTCTGGGAAAATTGTCGATCTTTTTTCTTGACCAGGAAAACTAGAATCTAGGTACTGTTTTTGTTCTTTTCATCACCCTCATAAACCTCGAGTAATACTTGAAGCAGGCCCAGAAAGAGAATATAAACGCAAAAGGAAAGCAACTGCCCCCTACCCAACAGATTTGTTGACCCGGATTGGCAATGAGCCAATAGTCACAACATCAACCAATTGACTCTTATCGTCAGACTTCCTTGTCTTGGAACTGATCGTAAGCGAACCAACCTTCGTAACAATTGCTTCTTCATCAGGTGTCTCCAAAGCGACAACTGCAGAGCTAACATTAACTCGGTTTATATGCTTTTCAGGTACTTTTGATGATCCCTGTGCAGCACCATCAGGACTCACTCTAGGAGATTCCACCTTCTTCCAGTATTGCTGTTTCCCATCCAAACTTGTCTTCAAGTTTGAAGTTTGTGGCTGGCTAGTTAACGACTTTGGCACTTTTTCGTTGCCCTGCTTGCCGCTACAGTGGCTTTCTTGATGTCCATTTTCTTTCCCACCCTCGCTCCGAGTTGTTTTTCAGCAGCAACTGTACATGGATCCTGATGTTTGGTCCCATTACAATCTTGTGGTTTATCCGACACATTCTGTATCTCCGACGTTCTGTCTATCAGAACAGATCCCAATTTTGGCTGGGGAGCGTCAGACAGATCACTCTTCCGCTGCGAGACAGGCACAAAATCGGGAGCATTGTGGCTCAACTTGGACCACCGGTGCTGCTTAATTCTTGCTTCATCTTCCTCGTATCTCATAAAATCATCAAACAGACACTCCTTCACTTTGATATCCTTTAAGATCTTGACCATAGATACTCCAGGAACATACGGTATCTGCAATCGAAACATAGATCATGATCATGAAAAGAACACACTAATTGTACGCTTGAAACCTCCCAGAAGAACGGGGAAAAATGCTAGGTGAACAACTTGAACAAAAATATGTCAAAACTAGTGCACACTGTGATATTCCATGTACCAAAAAAGTTTCACATTGCATACTTTGGAAGATAGATGCTGCAGGAATACTTACTTCTTGTGTATCTCTGCTGTGAGTGACAGGCTTATTCTCATTATTCTGAAGCAAGATATGCTGCAAGGTATAGTTAGGTACGTCTTTGATGATGTGCCATCTTACAGGAAAGCAACCAGTCCATTTATCCTGGCACCAGAAGTCCATGTCCTTATGAAAATCGACCGGACCAACCATCTCAGCCATGCCACAGAAGTGCCCACTACCGTTCACCTGATAAACCATGCCTCAGATTTATTAACCAAACTTTAAGCACAAAACAATATTTTGAAAAGATTGAAGTGTAAGAGCTAGAACTACTCACGGAGAAGAACAGAAAAACTGGACACTTGGTATTATTCCTCCTAGCTATTTTGTCAGCATCCCTGTATGCACAATCCAGTTTGCTGTTCCCACTGGAGAACTTGACCATACACCATATTTGATTGATTTGTGGACATCAGCCTCACCAATTGACTTGATAACGAAGAACTTTGCATAGGGATAGTCCACTCGGAGATCGTTGCCATTATATTCGTCAGGTCTTATAATGATTGTCCCATCTGAATTGCCAACAGCGACCTTTGATGTGTAAGATTTCGCAGTTATGGCTGGTGACCTTTGACCGCTGTGTTTCTCTGCATTACCAACACCATTTGCATTCAGATGGCCACTCGACTTTGAAGTCGGCTGAAATTTTTCGGCTGCAGCCCACTTCTGAGGATCAGATCCAACACATGCAAAACAATCAGTTCCAGTTAAATTCGCCTTTGGTGAATGCTTTACAGCAGGGATTGGCCTATCGAGCATATTTGTAGATGCCTAATCATGAGCATAATATTTGTCAGCTTGATACACACATTTGCAGCATGGGAAAATAAAGAATGAACTGTGATATATTAGCAGTGCGAAGCTTTTACAGAGTGTGTTTGGATGACAATGTAACGCAAGTACAAGGTTTTGCTTCCATTAAAGAATACAGAAGCTTCTATGCTCACATAACAAAATAAATGATACTGCTAAAATATATAAAACAAACTAGCCTGTTGTAGTGTTGTAGTACACACACAAAATTATATTTGAAATGCATCTTTATGCTACAGTTACAACTAACCACCTTGTATTGTTTATTTACATTAATAATTAACCATCTGATATTAGCACCCACCCTGTCCTCCAAGAGAAGGAGGCAAGTGCTGACAAGTTGGCAATTACTCCCTGTCCCACAATATAAGATGTTTTGACAAGCTAAAACCAACTTACCAAAACGTCTTATATTGCGGCAGAGAGGGAGTTTGGTAAGTACATCAGCCTCACAGTCCATGTTACTTCCTAATATGAACATCTTTCCAATGTCACCAAGCTAACGCCCCCCAAGAAACACCAACGATCCTAACAAACTAAGACTAATATATACTCCCTCCGTCCTGCGATATAAGAAGTTTTGGAAAACTGTTTAGCCTACCAAAAATGTCTTATATCATGGGACCAAGGGAGTAGAAGAATCTATTTTTTAAACATATCTTAGAAGTTGTAGAAATATTAAATATCTATTCACATTGCAGCATCATAAGCTACTGGTACCCAAAAATCTTCAGACAGGGCATGCTTATCATTTGAGTTTTTCCTTTTTTATAGGAACATGTTCTGTTTTTTTCATATTGAAGGGTATTCAACACCACGTATGTAAAGAATATGTTGAATCCTAAAGTGGCTTGAACTCACTGAACAATTTAGAGAACATAGCTAAAATGCTAAACAGCAAACTTGCAAAAGAGAACAATAGTACACACGTACCTGTGAAGTATGAGGAAGTGGATTATGCAATTGAACCATTGGTACCACTGTATGGTTCTGAAACTGCTTTGACGAGACAATTGTAGATTGTACAGGTGGATTCACGACGACGTCGTTTTTCAGGGCAACGGGGGCAACTGAAGGTAATACATGATTTGAGGAAGTTGGAGCATAAACTGGCATGCTTGGAATAAATGCAGCACTAGATGGATGGAGAGGTGTTGCTGTGTTTCCTATATCTTGTGCATATGGAAGAACAGCTGGAATGTAATAGGATGAGGGAATTATTTGGCATGTAGGGTCAGCATCAGCAACATATTCTTGTGGCAGAAAAGAGCCATCAACCACGAAAGAAGGATCTATAGGGTAAGGGCTGTAGGAAGGATGGATTGATCCATTGTCAGAGGTAGCATAATAAACACATTGTGTGCCTTCAGGATGGAAACCCTGTGAGAGAAACATGTTAAAATACACAAACCTAAAAGGAGCAACTAGCAAAGAAAGTTCATGACATTGCACTAACCGGATAATAAACATCTTGAGCATTATATCCTAAGGAGTTCTGATGGTTATACCAATCCATAGGCGATCCAACCTCTGCATTTAATAGAACCATATATTACAATCTATAATGGCACAGGGAGAAAGAATGCAGCATAAATAGCCATCTGCAAGTTCAGAATTTACCTGAGTAACCATATGTATAGGGATTTCCATTAGCAGGGACATAAACGTTTTGTCCATATACAAGTTCAGGGGCCATTCCCATCTCCATAAAATTTCACAAATTAGAAGAAAACGTCCCACGTTCTACTATGGTACCTAAACTTGGCTGGAATGAGTAACAATGAGACTGTTATAGAAACAATAACAATGCGCTTCATACAGATAAATTAAGGAGGCGAAAAAACATAGCACCACAAAAGCCACGTATTGCACACCACAAGATCTCTGGGTAGTTGTTTTACTAGTTAAAAGGGCACGAAAAATAAGTAATCAAACATGCAATACAGTTAGATGTATAACAATTTATGAACATGTGCTAGGATATCGAAGGCAAATGGTGTGATAAAAATAATTAGAACTTCTCCTAAGTTGGTTAATCTGGAAGGTCAAATTGAATGAGTCCTTCCAACATTAGATTCAAATACAATATTATTCAAAAATTTCCAGGGTGGCCACATAACGATAGGTTTACAATCTTTTCCAAGGTTTTAGACTATCCAGCAATTGACGGAACATCAATCAAACCCTATAATTTGCCAGCCTACTTTTTACCAGGTATAGAAAAACAACAGGCCAACTTCAACCTAATTCAGTGAGGTTAGCCGCCCAAATTACAAACTAGTCATCAGCCCAATAATAAATCGAGCCAATAGCGGCTCCAATAACATACGACGCAATACCATAATCAATCTGTTCCTTCACCTAAGAAGAAAACCTCAAACGATCAACGAGACTTAACAGCAGATCTCCAATCGACACGCCACCGCCCCCGAGGAGATCCTAGATCCAAAAACCATACGCACACGGAACCGATACCAGATACTCCACGCAGAATCCGCCAACCCTAATCCCCCGGGCCAAGGAAAATAGATCCCGATCCCAAAACGCCACTAGGGTGGAACCGGCCAACGAGCGCCGACACGGATCAGATGGTTGGGGCCAGAAGGGAGGGGAGGGATAGGAGGAGACTCACCGCCTTGACTCGGGTCGCCGCCGGCGGAAACCCTAAACCTAGGAGGAGGGTGGGAGGGAGGCGGCGACGGCGGAAGCGAGGCGGGGGAGAGGTGTTGTAGGCAAAGCGGGAAATGCGAGAGGCCGAGTTGGAGACGAGTTTTTTATTGACTCCCCCTCGTCTATACTTGTTCAGGCTTTCCTTTACGGTTGTGCGTGCCCTATATGGCGGTTCGGAACAGTACGCGCCTATGACACATGGGGCCTGCTAGTCGGGTTTTTTTTGTTCGGTTAACGTGGCACGTCGGGACCCCTCGCCGTGTCAAGTGGGAACCGCTTGGGGGCACGCCGTCTGAAATCTGGCTTTCTGTCTATGACAGGTGGGTCCCGCTGACGCCCTTCCCACCAAGATTTTCTATTTTTTAGATTCTCACCTTCAAACTCTCTTTATTAGGCCATGTACAGCGCGAGATGCCCATCCAGGCGCTTGCAGAAAAGAAAATAAACATCGCTAATTTGAAAAGGTACCGAAGCGCCTCTCGTCAATGCTGTAGGCTAATCTCGGGCGCTAAAGTATGCGCGGGGAAACGAAAGTCCCACTTTGTCATCGAATATGTATACATGTTATCAAGATAATAGATTGATTTTAAAAGGTGCTAAATCAATGAATCGCAAAGAATGGACGGTTCAGTATGGTACATGTCGTTAAAGGAAAACTCTTCCACGAGCAAGCATCATCATAAAAACGCTTATAAGATAAGGTGTTATGATTAATAGTATCACTATTATGCAAACACACTTCCATAGATTTTATAATTTTCTCTTCAAAAGCATCATGTCCTAATTCAATATAAAGTTCATAAAGATCTCTAAAATTTCAGGTCAAAATTACTTTTCTGTGATTTTTAACATTTTTCGCAGTGAAGTTTAGGAATCTGTTTTCTGGACAGCCATGATAGTTTTAATGATGCTCACATAGGAACAAGAATTGAAATGCAAAAGAGAGCATCAAGAGAAAAATGTGAAACACATTTAAGTCTAACCCACTTACTATGCATTGGGATCTTGTAAGAAAATAAATCAATAAAGCACAAAGTGACTAGCATAGGAAAGCAAAGCAAGTGCAATTTCAAAATTTCAACAAAAAGAGAGGAGACTTAATATTATTGTGGTATATGAAGTCATGTCTCCCTCTCTCATAAAAACTTTCAGTAGCATCATTGATAAAATCCACAATATAACCATCACATGAAACATTCTTACCATGATCCATATGCATAAAAATATCAATACTCTCCACATAAGTAAAAACAGTTTCATTAGTAATAGTGGGAGTAAAACTATCAAATCCATCATTGTAATCATCATAAATTGGAGGCAAAGTATCATCAAAGAAAATTTTCTCCTCAAAACGTGGGGGACTAAAAATACCATATTCATCAAAACCAGCTTCCCCAAGCTTAGACTTTTCCATAGCATTAGCAATAATGGTGTTCAAAGAATTCATGCTAATAACATTGGTATCACTATTATGCAAACACACTTCCATAGATTTTTTAATTTTCTCTTCAAAAGTGTCATGTCCTAATTCAATATAAAGTTCTTAAAGATCTCTAAAATTTCAGGTCAAAATTACTTTTCTGTGATTTTTAACATTTTTCGCAGTGAAGCTTAGGAATCTGTTTTCTGGACAGCCATGATAGTTTTAATGATGCTCACATAGGAACAAGAATTGAAATGTAAAAGAGAGCATCAAGAGAAAAATGTGAAACATATTTAAGTCTAACCCACTTACTATGCATTGGGATCTTGTAAGAAAATAAATCAATAAAGCACAAAGTGACTAGCATAGTAAGGCAAAGCAAGTGCAACTTTAAAAATTTCAACAAAAAGAGAGGAGACTTAATATTATTGTGGTATATGAAGTCATGTCTCCCTCTCTCATAAAAACTTTCAGTAGCATCATTGATAAAATCCACAATATAACCATCACATGAAACATTCTTACCATGATCCATATGCATAAAAATATCAATACTCTCCACATAAGTAAAAACAGTTTCATTAGTAATAGTGGGAGTAAAACTATCAAATCCATCATTGTAATCATCATAAATTGGAGGCAAAGTATCATCAAAGAAAATTTTCTCCTCAAAACGTGGGGGACTAAAAATACCATATTCATCAAAACCAGCTTCCCCAAGCTTAGACTTTTCCATAGCATTAGCAATAATGGTGTTCAAAGAATTCATGCTAATAACATTGGTATCACTATTATGCAAACACACTTCCATAGATTTTTTAATTTTCTCTTCAAAAGTGTCATGTCCTAATTCAATATAAAGTTCTTAAAGATCTCTAAAATTTCAGGTCAAAATTACTTTTCTGTGATTTTTAACATTTTTCGCAGTGAAGCTTAGGAATCTGTTTTCTGGACAGCCATGATAGTTTTAATGATGCTCACATAGGAACAAGAATTGAAATGCAAAAGAGAGCATCAAGAGAAAAATGTGAAACACATTTAAGTCTAACCCACTTACTATGCATTCGGATCTTGTAAGAAAATAAATCAATAAAGCACAAAGTGACTAGCATAGTAAGGCAAAGCAAGTGCAACTTCAAAAATTTCAACAAAAAGAGAGGAGACTTAATATTATTGTGGTATATGAAGTCATGTCTCCCTCTCTCATAAAAACTTTCAGTAGCATCATTGATAAAATCCACAATATAACCATCACATGAAACATTCTTACCATGATCCATATGCATAAAAATATCAATACTCTCCACATAAGTAAAAACAGTTTCATTAGTAATAGTGGGAGTAAAACTATCACATCCATCATTGTAATCATCATAAATTGGAGGCAAAGTATCATCAAAGAATTTTTTCTCCTTAAAACTTGGGGGACTAAAATACCATATTCATCAAAACCAGCTTCCCCAAGCTTAGACTTTTCCATAGCATTAGCAATAATGGCATTCAAAGAATTCATGCTAATAACATTGGTATCACTATTATGCAAACACACTTCCATAGATTTTTTAATTTTCTCTTCAAAAGCATCATGTCCTAATTCAATATAAAGTTCATAAAGATCTCTATTTTTTGTTGTTGTTTTCCATTAAGCCTAACTAGTGAAATAAAAACAAGAAACAAAAAGATATAACTGCAGAATCTAAAGGAAATACCTTCAAGCACTCACACGCCGGCAACAGTGCTAGATAGCTTAGTAGTCAGAAGATGTGAGTACCTTTTACCTTACCTCCCCGGCAACGGTGCCAGAAAATAGCTTGATGTCTACGCACGCTTCTATTCTTGTAGACAGTGTTGGGCCTCCAAGTGCAGAGGTTTGTAAAACAGCGGCAAGTTTCCCTTAAGTGGATCACTCAAGGTTTATCGAACTCACGGAGGTATAGGTCAAAGATATCGCTCTCAAGCAACGCTGTAATTAAGATACAAGAAGTCTCTTGTGTCTCCAACACACCGAATACACTTGTCAGATGTATAGGTGCACTAGTTCGGCGAAGAGATAGTGAAATACAAGTAATAAGGATGATTATAAGTAGTAATTGCAATCTGAAATAAAAATGGCAGCAAGCAAACTTGAGTCAAAATGAGAGCAAACAGTGTTTCAATGCTTGGAAATAAGGCCTAGGAATCATATTTTCACTAGTGGACACTCTCAACAATTATAATATAATTGAATACATAGATATTTCCTCTTCACTATGCTACTCTGAACTATTCTCCTACTGGATAACAAACAACAATTCATTGTGTAGGGCTACAAAAGCACACCTTAAGGTTGCATTCCACATCTAGGGGACCCCAATGTCACTAAGAGCGCCCCAAAATAGTACTAGACAAACACCACAATTTCATAGAGACATCCAACACAAATAATAGCTCATTATAAGTATTGATGTAAACTTTAGCCTAAGAGTCACACACGGTGCGCACACTGTCAACTTCGCACCATGGGACAAAGGTGACTCCGGAGTTTACATTAATAAAACCACTCAAGTAGCATAATTCATAAGATAACGAAGATTAACACCCATGGATCCAACTAGATTACAAAGCTCATGATCACATAAAGATCACACCATGGGAGGGAGAGATGAACCACATAGCTACCGGTATGAGCCCTCAGCCCCGTGGGAAACTACTCACGCATGGTCATGGTGATGAGGAGCATGATGGAGAGGTGCTGCCCGGAGAGGAGACGGCGGCCCGCAGCAGCCACGGTGCGGCGGCGGCCCGTGGAGGCGGCGGCAGTGGCGAGGTGCGGCGGCGGCAGCCCCCCGCGGCGGCGAGCAGCGGCGGCCCTTGGCCCCCCTTCTTCTTCCTTGGTGATGGTGCAGCAATGGAGGAGCTCCTCCCCCTCCTTGGCGGCTGCCAAGAGGAGGAAAATTCGTGGCTTTTTTGGTGCCTCCCACGAGTTAGGGTTTTCTTCTTTATATAGACTCTCGGATTTCCGTCATAGGTCTCACGAAAACGGGCTTTTCTGGAGCGTCCGAACTCCAAATGGGCCGAATTTTAAGTCTAGATCGATTATCGGAAAATTCTCTGCAACTTTGTCTTCTGTCAGGTTTCCGTTTGACGTCATATTCGGGCCCAAACGTGACCATCTTCGAAAAACGTTTGCAGACAGATTTCAGGAAAGTCCCAATTCGACTCCAATATGGTTTCCTTTTGTATTTTTGATATTTCCTACACAACAAATAGGAAAACAAGAAGATTTTGCACTTTGGCAACTATTAGTAGGTTAGTCCAATAAATGCTATAATCTATACCTAATAATAAAGGAATGAACGTTTCTTCCTCCCAGATTTCGTCTGTTTGGTTCGTTTGGTTTCGTACGTCGCGTAGCTAATTTTTTCGTTTAGTCCGAGAGTACGTAACGAATACGGATTGTATCCTATCCTTCCTAGGTTACCTACGTGAAAAAACGGATCGGAGCTCGGTCGATCCAGCCATGTCGTCCGCCTATGGTGTTGCGCGGCCCATCAGCCCAACACGTTAGAATTGATCGTACATTCAGCTCTTTCGCTTGTAAAAAAACAAAAGCTCTTCCGCTGCTACGCAGCACCGGCCGCGCGATCTGGAACGTACCACGCAGCGTTCAGTTCATATTGCATGTGATGATGTCACTCGATACCTGACATCATCGAACTACCAAATTGAGTTTTCGGTTTGCATACATGCATCCGCATTGAACAATTCATACAGCAGTCAAGTACTCTAAAAAAATATGTATTGATCTATTCCCTCCATTTTTTAATATAAGATGTTTTTAGCTACCTCACATGTTGGTTAGGTGTAAACACAAATGAGTGTATATATGTCTATATATATGTAGATACATGTGAATATGGACAAAATCTAAAACATATTATATTTATAAATGGAGGGAGTATATATTGATGGTTTCTTCCTCCCAGATTTCGTCCCTTTGGTTCGCTTGGTTTCGTACGTCGCGTAGCTAATTTTTCGTTTAGTCCGAGAGTACGTAACGAATACGGATCGTATCCTATCCTTCCTAGGTTACCTACGTGAAAAAAACGGATCGGAGCTCGGTCGATCCAGCCCTGTCGTCCGCCTATGGTGTTGCGCTGCCCATCAGCCCAACACGTTAGAATTGATCGTACATTCAGCTCTTTCGCTTGTAAAAAAACAAAAGCTCTTCCGCTACTACGCAGCACCGGCGACGCAATCTGGAACGTACCACGCAGCGTTCAGTTCATATTGCATGTGATGATGTCACTCGATACCTGACATCATCGAACCACCAAATTGAGTTTTCGGTTTGCATACATGCATCCGCATTGAAAAATTCATACAGCAGTCAAGTACTCTAAAAAAAATATGTATTGATCTATTCCCTCCGTTTTTTATTATAAGATACATGTTGGCTAGGTGTAAACACAAATGAGTGTATATATGTCTATATATATGTAGATACATGTGAATATGGACAAAATCTAAAACATATTATATTTATAAACGGAGGGAGTATATATTGATGGTGAAAATTTATTTACTTACCTTCAACATTGTGTTCTACTTACAGATATATACCTTATAATATGAAAAGTTGGATTATTTTTCTAGGCGGCAGATCGGATTCCTGAGCTGGATGGCGCGGGGTGAAGGCCGTTGATACCCTCAGGCAGGGCAGCGCAGTGCACGTCGATGGGTCGTTCCCAACCTGGGCGGCGTGACAGGGGGGGATGGGTCCGGAGGAGAGGCGGCTCCAACGAGCAGGAATAACGCGGGCGGAGCCAATGATCGGAGAACATAACTTGGGGAGGACATATGATGGTGGAAGGTGGAGGGTGGCAAGGTGGCGCGCAAGAAGAAAGTGCCGCATTATGTAATTTTCATCACCCGTTGCAACGCACGGGCATTTTGCTAGTATAATATAAATGTGTAAATAAAACGTGTGGTATTAATATAAAATAAGCATGAAATATCAAAAATTATAGATACGTTTGGGACGTATCAGTGACTTGATCATAAAACTCACAAGTGGCAAGGTTCCTTCAGAGACCATCTCACTAGAGGACTCCGCTAACTCCAATGACGGTGAAACCGAGGAGGAAAAAGAGAAAAAGAAAGGGGTTGAAAAAACCGAACCTATTAAACCCTCCTCATCCAACACCGCAGCCGAAGGTGGGAAGCCCGGGTACCATGAGGTCCCTCTCTTGTACTCTCCCGACCCACCTATCTCTCATCCTCGCATAAACCCTTTAGGTCATCCACCTAAGCTTAATGCTTTAGCTTTTACTAGTTGGCAACACTCAATGAGATCTCATGTCAACAGTGCCTCTATCGAGCTTTGGAGGATCATTCAAGCGAGATACAAGGCCGTGGATCCAAACAACTTGACAAGGAGAGAGGTGGTTGATGCTCAACACAATGCCACTACTCTATACATGCTTGAACTTGCCGTTGGTGAAAAGGATATTCATCACATTCAACATCTCACCACTGCCAAAGAAGCTTGGGATTGTCTCGCCGAGGCATTCCTTGGAAATGAGAGCATGAAGAGGAATAGATTTGATGCTTTGAACAATGAAGCCGGAGGCTTCTACATACTTGAGGGTGAAACTCATGAAGAGATGTATGGAAGACTCAAGACCCTTGCCCAAGCCTTTTATAATGTTGGGGTAAAGTATGCGGATGATGCTTGGGTCAAAAAGAAGTATGTGAATGCTCTCATGCCCTTCGAGCCCGTTGACTTGAAGTCCATACAAGGAAGACACAACTACCTTGAAATGACCTCTAATGAAGTTATGCAAGAGATGCAACCTTCCAAGGTGGCCACCAAAAATGTTCTAGACAACCGTGCTAGGGCCATGGGAATGAAACAAGGTTCTTCACTTGCTTTGAAGGCCAAAGTGGTGTGCCTAGATGATAGTGTGGAAGTTGAAGCTTGCCCAAGCAACATTCTTCCCGATGATCTCGAACAAGACTACCATGATCACGTGGCTCTTGCCACAAGAACATTTTAGCGTGACCCGGCCAAGGCAAAGGCTCAAGTTGATCTAAGGAACAATCCAAGTGGGAAGAAGGAGTTTGCTATAAGGACAAAGACTTGGTACAATTGTCATCACAAGCATCACTTCATCAAAGAGTGTCCTTATGAGAATAGAGAACAACATGGTGGAAGGCTTGTCCCAAAGGATCAATCAAAGGTGATACAAAAGAAGCCGTTTGTCAAGAGGAAGCCATTCTTCAAGAAAGCGCCAAGAATTGTGTTGATGACTTAAGAAGAGTATCCTTCTGATGATTCTGAAGAAGAAGAAGATGAACCCACTCGTGAGGTGGCCACTATGGCCATAGTCTCAACTCCATCACCTTCTCTCTTTGAATCCCCAAATGAGAATCTCTCCATCAACACCGCTCATTGCCTCATGGCCCATGTCACCGAGGTATCATCTTCTACTCCCAAGACTATGCATGAAATGGATGATAACACTAGTCTTGTGATTAAGAAAGAACTTGTTGCCTTCGATACATTTGTGGCTAACTTGCAAGGTGAAGCTAAGAAGCATGTTGAGGCCCTCATGAGCCAACTTGGTGCCGTCGAAGACCTTCTTGAGGTCAAGGTCAAAATTGAGAGAGAGGACTCTCTTACCATAGCATCCTTGAATGCTTCTCTTGAAGAAGAGAGTGAATATAGAACTACTCTTGAGGAAAGACTTGAGTCCCTAGATGATAAAAATGATGAAATCTATACCTAATAATAAAGGAAGGAACGTTTCTTCCTCCCAGATTTCGTCCGTTTGGTTCGTTTGGTTTCGTACGTCGCATAGCTAATTTTTTCGTTTAGTCCGAGAGTACGTAACGAATACGGATCGTATCCTATCCTTCCTAGGTTACCTACGTGAAAAAACGGATCGGAGCTCGGTCGATCCAGCCCTGTCGTCCGCCTATGGTGTTGCGCGGCCCATCGGCCCAACACGTTAGAATTGATCGTACATTCAGCTCTTTCGCTTGTAAAAAAACAAAAGCTCTTCCGCTGCTACGCAGCACCGGCCGCGCGATCTGGAACATACCACGCAACGTTTAGTTCATATTGCATGTGATGATGTCACTCGATACCTGACATCATCGAACTACCAAATTGAGTTTTCGGTTTGCATACATGCATCCGCATTGAACAATTCATACAGCAGTCAAGTACTCTAAAAAAAATATGTATTGATCTATTCCCTCTGTTTTTTAATATAAGATGTTTTTAGCTACCTCACATGTTGGCTAGGTGTAAACACAAATGAGTGTATATATGTCTATATATGTAGATACATGTGAATATGGACAAAATCTAAAACATATTATATTTATAAACGGAGGGAGTATATATTGATGGTTTCATCCTCCTAGATTTCGTCTGTTTGGTTCGCTTGGTTTCGTACGTCGCGTAGCTAATTTTTCGTTTAGTCCGAGAGTACGTAACGAATACGGATCGTATCCTATCCTTCCTAGGTTACCTACGTGAAAAAACGGATCGGAGCTCGATCGATCCAGCCCTGTCGTCCACCTATGGTGTTGCGCGGCCCATCAGCCCAACACGTTAGAATTGATCGTACATTCAGCTCTTTCGCTTGTAAAAAAAAGAAAAGCTCTTCCGCTGCTACGCAGCACCGGCCGCGCGATCTGGAACATACCACGCAACGTTTAGTTCATATTGCATGTGATGATGTCACTCGATACCTGACATCATCGAACTACCAAATTGAGTTTTCGGTTTGCATACATGCATCTGCATTGAACAATTCATACAACAGTCAAGTACTCTAAAAAAAATATGTATTGATCTATTCCCTCCGTTTTTTAATATAAGATGTTTTTAGCTACCTCACATGTTGGCTAGGTGTAAACACAAATGAGTGTATATATGTCTATATATATGTAGATACATGTGAATATGGACAAAATCTAAAACATATTATATTTATAAACGGAGGGAGTATATATTGATGGTTTCATCCTCCTAGATTTCGTCCGTTTGGTTCGCTTGGTTTCGTACGTCGCGTAGCTAATTTTTCGTTTAGTCCGAGAGTACGTAACGAATACGGATCGTATCCTATCCTTCCTAGGTTACCTACGTGAAACAACGGATCGGAGCTCGGTCGATCCAGCCCTGTCGTCCGCCTATGGTGTTGCGCGGCCCATCAGCCCAACACGTTAGAATTGATCGTACATTCAGCTCTTTCGCTTGTAAAAAAACAAAAGCTCTTCCGCTACTACGCAGCACCGGCCTCGCGATCTGGAACGTACCACGCAGCGTTCAGTTCATATTGCATGTGATGATGTCACTCGATACCTGACATCATCGAACCACCAAATTGAGTTTTCGGTTTGCATACATGCATCCACATTGAACAATTCATACAGCAGTCAAGTACTCTAAAAAAATATGTATTGATCTATTCCCTCTGTTTTTATTATAAGATACATGTTGGCTAGGTGTAAACACAAATGAGTGTATATATGTCTATATATATGTAGATACATGTGAATATGGACAAAATCTAAAACATATTATATTTATAAACGGAGGGAGTATATATTGATGGTGAAAATTTATTTACTTACCTTCAACATTGTGTTCTACTTACAGATATATACCTTATAATATGAAAAGTTGGATTATTTTTCTAGGCGGCAGATCGGATTCCTGAGCTGGATGACGCGGGGTGAAGGCCGTTGATACACTCAGGCAGGGCAACGCAGTGCACGTCGATGGGTCATTCCCAACCTGGGCGGCGTGACAGGGGGGATGGGTCCGGAGGAGAGGCGGCTCCAACGAGCAGGAATAACGCGGGCGGAGCCAATGATCGGAGAACATAACTTGGGGAACATATGATGGTGGAAGGTGGAGGGTGGCAAGGTGGTGCGCAAGAAGAAAGTGCCGCATTATGTAATTTTCATCACCCGTTGCAACGCACGGGCATTTTGCTAGTAATTGCTAAAATCATTAAGGATAGAGACCATGTCTTTGCTAAATATAAGTGATTAAAAAGGAGAAAGCCGAATTTGTGGTTGCTAATGCTAGACTTCTTGAGGATATGGAGAAACTTGACAAGGCTCACAAGGCCTTGGAAAGTACTCACTCTCTTCTAGTCAAGTCTCATGAGCAACTTCAAACTCAACTTTCTAAATCTAACTCACCTAGCACTTCACTCCTTCATGTGATCATGCAAATGTTATTGAGGAAAATGCTAGGTTGAAGGTTGAGCTTGCCAAGGCCACTAGTGCCAAGACCTCAATTCCAAAGGTAAAGAAAAGGTTGTTGCTCATGTTGTTGAGCAAAAGCAACACAAAGGGAAGGAGGGTCTTGGTTATGTAGCCAAGGCAAAGAAGAAGAGCAACAACAAGGCCAAGCCCGCACAAACCAAGACTCCCATTGTGAGTGGGAATGCCACTAGGGGCAAGACCACTCGTAGTGACTTTGCGGGAGATGCTAACCCTCACTACATTCTATATGTTGATTATTATGGTGATGTTTATGCAAAATATGTTGGACCTTATGATGGTTATGTTGCTCATGCTATTTGGGTCCCAAAGACTCTTGTTGCTAACCAAAGAGGACCCATTGCAAGATGGGTACCTAAAACCAAGCAATGATTTCTTGTAGGACTATGCTTCCGGTGGGTCTAAATGGGTGGTTGATAGTGGATGCACTAGTCATATGACCGGAAGCAAGGAGATCATGACGGAGTTGGGACCAAATATAAATCAAGCATCCGTCTCCTATGGTGATAAATCAAAAGCGGAGGTAAAGGGCCTCGGCAAGGTGGTAGTTGCAAAGGATATCACCCTTGTAAATGTCATGCTTGTCGAGTCCCTCGGTTACAATCTTATGTCCGTTCGTGCACTTAATAAGATGAATTTTGATGTCCATTTTACTATTGATATGGTGGTACTCTTGAGGAGCAAGACTCTAAAGGTCATGTTCGTTGGGTATGTTGAAAATGAGTTGTTTGTGGTGGACTTTTCGGGGTCAACCAACACTCAAGCAATATGCCTATTCGGAAAGGCCGACGTGGGATGGTTGTGGCATCGCCGCTTGTCCCATGTCAACATGAGAACTTTGCAAAGTCTTCACAAGGGTGGCCACATTCTTGGACTAAAAGACAATGTTTCTTTTTCTAGAGATCGTCTTTGTAGGGCTTGTGTTGAAGGAAAGATGCATGATTCTCCCCATCCAAGCAAGACCATCATTTCATCAAAGAGGATATTGGAACTTCTTCATGTTGATCTCTTTGGTGCCGTGCCTCAACCTAGTCTTGGTGGGAAGAAATATTGCTTGGTGATTGTTGATGACTATTCAAGATTTACTTGGGTTTATTTCTTCAAGACGAAGGATGAGACCCAACAAGCCGTCATCGACTTTTCCAATGAAGTTCAACGCCAACACAATGTCCCATATTGGTCATTAGGAGTGACAATGGCTCCGAGTTCAAGAACTACACCTTAAATGAGTTTCTTAGTGAAGAGGGGATTCGTCATCAATATTCCGCTGCATATACCCCTCAACAAAATGGTGTAGCCGAAAGGAAGAACCGGACCTCATGGATATGGCAAGGTCTATGTTGGCGGAGTTTGGGCCGAGGCCATCTCCACGGCGTGTCATTCATCAAACCGGCTATTCTTTCGCAGGCAAGAAGTTTACATCTTATGAGATGCTCACCGGCAACAAGCCCAATGTCTCCTACTACCGAGTATTTGGTTGTAAGTGTTTCTATAAAACAAAGGTGTTCGTTTGTCTAAATTTGAATCTAAAGCTTTAGAGGGTGTTTTTGTTGGGTACGGTGCCGAATCTCACACCTATAGAGTCTATGACAAAACCTTGGGAAAGTCATAGAATCTTGTGATGTGAGGTTCGATGAGAATGACGGCTCCCAAGTGGCGCAATTTCATGTTTGTGATGTAGATAATGAGAGCCTCAAGATGCAATAAGAAGAATGGGCATTGGTTTCCATCGCCCGTTGAGATTCATTGTCCTCCTCAAGCAAGTCCAAGCTCCATTCAAGTGGACTCATCATCACAAGTTGAAACCGGCCCATATGGAAGCAAATGATGCACCAACCCAAGAACAAGTTCAAGACCCTCCTCATGTTGACCAAGTTGCTATGCAAGAACCAAGTTCTCCATTTTGATGCTAGCCAAGGTCATGACCAAGATCAACCCTCTCCTTCTTTGTTGAAGATGTGCATAATGATGATCAAGGTCAACATTCCGGTCAAGACGGGGACTCAAATGATCAAGATGATCAAGAGATACCTCCAAGATGCAATAGAGATATCGAAGCCCGTCGTAAAGCAAGATTGCAAGAGACTTTGAAATAAAAGTCACAAGCTAGAAGAAATCCTTGGTGACCTAAGAAGGGTGTTACCACAAGAAGGCAATTGGCAAGCTTTAGTGAACATCAAGCTCACATTTCCATGGTGGAACCAAAGAAAGTGTTTGAAGCTCTTGAAGATCCGGATTGGTTAGAAGCTATGCATGATGAACTCAATAACTTCAAGCGCAACAAAGTGTGGAATCTAGTTGAGAAGCCAAAGATTGCCGCAATGTTATAGGCACTAAGTGGATATTCAAGAACAAGCAAGATGAGCATGGAATGGTTGTGAGGAACAAGGCAAGATTGGTTGCACAAGGGTACTCTCAAGTTGAAGGCATTGATTTTGGAGAGACTTATGCACCCGTGGCTCGCCTTGAGTCCATCCGTATCCTTCTTGCATATGCATCACATCATAACTTTAAATTGCAACAAATGGATGTGAAAAGTGCTTTCTTAATGGTCCTTTAAAGGAGTTGGTATATGTTAAGCAACCACCGGGTTTCGAGGACCCAAATTCCCTAACCATGTCTACAAGCTTGATAAGGCGCTCTATGGTCTCAAACAAGCACCTCGTGCTTGGTATGAGCACCTAAGAGAGCTATTGCTAGACCGTGGATTTGAATTGGGGCAAATCGATCCCACCTCTTTACCAAGAGGGTTAAAGGGGAGCTTTTCATATGCCAACTTTATGTTGATGATATTATATTTGGCTCATCTAACAAAGCTTTCAATGATGAATTTTCAAAGCTTATGACCGATAGGTTCGAGATGTCTATGATGGGCGAATTGAAGTTCTTTCTTGGTTTTGAGATCAAGCAATTGAATGAAGGGACTTTCATCTCTCAAACCAAATATACCCAAGACATGCTCAAGAGGTTCAATATGCAAAATGCTAAGGAGAAGCGGTTTCCCATGGACACCAAATGCCATCTTGAACTTAACCCCGACGGTATCGATGTTGATCAAAAACTTTATCGCTCTATGATTGGTTCTTTGCTTTATCTTTGTGCATCTAGACCCGATATTGTGTTGAGTGTAGGGGTGTGTGCAAGGTATCAAGCGGCTCCTAAAGAAAGCCACTTGAAGGCGGTCAATAGAATCCTTCGATATTTGGTTTATACCCCAAGGTTTGGTTTGTGGTACCCAAAGGGCACTAATTTCTCTCTTGCCGGGTACACGGATTCGGATTGGGCCGGTTGCAAGGATGATAGGAAATCAACTTCCGGGGCATGCCAATTTCTTGGTAGGTCCTTGGTGAGTTGGTCTTCTAAGAAGCAAAATTGCATATCTCTATCCTCCGCCGAAGCCGAGTATGTGGCGGCCGCTAGTGCATGCACTCAATTGTTATGGATGAGGCAAACTTTAAAGGAATACGGTGTCAATTGTGACAAAGTGCCTCTTTTGTGTGACAATGAAAGTGCTATCAAGATTGGCCACAACCCGGTGCAACACTCAAGAACGAAGCATATTGAGATTCGTCATCATTTTATTCGGGATCATATTGCCGTGGTGATATTGAGCTTGGCTATATTCCAACCAAAGACCAACTTGCCGATATTTTCACGAAGCCACTTGATGAAGCAAGATTCACTTATTTGAGGCATGAGCTAAATATCGTGGATTCAAGGAGCTTGACTTGACTATCTTGCATACACACCTATCTTTTGACTATGTATTTGGTTTAGGTGTAGGCATGGACATAGGGGGAGTGCGGTCCTAATCCATTGGACTATCCCTCCCCCATTATGCCGATAGTAAGACTCATTTTGCTTCTCTATATTCATTTATGAATTGTGAGCTTAAATGATGAGTAGTGGTTGTGAACCCAAGATATATCTTCGCGGTGTCACGCCATAAAACTCAAACATGGTGGCCTAGGCCACTGCCCTCCTCTTTGTGAGGAGTTGGATCTTATTTGGATTTATTGGAGTTGTTTGGGTTTCTAGACCTTTTTTTTGGGAGAAACATTTGGAATTGGCCTTTATATTTGATTTTGCAACTTTCAAGTGTGTATCCCACCATTAGTGACAATGTTCTCATCCTAAGCCTATTCTTACCTACAAATATGCTCCTCTTGCATACATACATGTCCCCCACAAAAACTGGCACTTTTGGTCTAGAGAGGCCGGAGACTCCGGTGTGAAACACGGAGACTCTGGTCTGGACAGAGTCTCCGCGGTAAACACCGGAAACTCCGGCCTGGCCGGAGACTCCGGCCTGTTTACCCCGGAGACTCCAGTCCTGGCAGTTTCGCATGGGTCTATAGGGAGTCGGGGTGGGAGTTGATTCAACAACTCACCACTCACCCCAACCCCCAAACCTCCCCCTGCCGCCGCCTCCCCTCCAAGGTGCTGCTCCGGCAGCCCTCGTCGCCGGAATCTGCCGAGCCACCGGACTCCTCCACTTCCCCACCGCAGGGGAACTTCCTTCCCTCCGTTGGACCTCCACCATGAAGGACAAGGGTAAACTTCTCTCTTCCTCTAGGGTTTCTACCTAGATGTGTTTTCGAGAGCAGCTTCCTTAGTTTTTCTTGGTGTAGAACCTTTGTGATGGCAAATGCAATATCTAGAAACTAGTTGCAACAAATTTCCCTCACATTTGACCTAGATCGGGATCCCCAGTCCCAGGACCGGAGACTCCGGTCTCCATGACCAGAGACTCCGGTGTGACCGGAGACTCCGCCCCCCTGAAACCGGAGACTCCGGTCTAGATCAAATTTCTGGAAAATTGTTCCAACTTAGTTTCTTCTCTTGGCTTCCATGGACATGTATGCTCACCTCTATGCTACCTATCTACTCTTTATTCACAGATAACCAGAGGTACTATTCGGGCACATCATCATCCAAACCCAAGAAAGCACCAAAGAGGTCTGGTCGAGAGTATTTGGACTATGATGAAGAGAACAACCGGTATGTGCTTTGTGGTGTTGCTAAGCAGCAAAAGGAGTCTGATGCAAGAAGGGCTAGGCAAGAGGCTGCTCTTGTTCGAGAAGAAAGGGCCAAGAAGGCCAAGTTGAACAACATCACCACCGTGAAGGACTTGAACAAGGAGGATTTTAGAACCATGAGGGCGCAGAGGTTCTATGATATGCCCAACAACACAACCGATTGTCACTTTTGGAGGAAGGAGCAAGAGCTCATCATGAAGGAAATCTATGCCCATTTGGACCCAAAAGCCCTTGTGTGCCCTCAAAAGCCGTTGAACTTTGAAGTATTGGCCAAGAAGGAATACTTTGTGGAGGCAATTTGGGTTGCTAGGAAGCTAGGACTTGAGAAGCTCATGTCCACCCAATAAAACTATGATATTGAGTTGGTCCAACAATTCTTTGCCACTCTTGTGCTAGGACCGGAGGAGAACTCCAAGATGACTTGGATGATGGGCCCTCTCAAATGTGATGCCACTTTTGAAGACTTTGGGCAGGTTTTGGGATATGAGTTCAAGAGAGCATCCGTTTCCGTTGGTAGAAGGATGCATGTTGAAGGGGTGGTGTTCGCACCCAAATTTGGCACCTAGCCAGATTGGCCCAGATATCCTTGGTCCAGGCAAGGCACATTCAGGAAAGCACCAAGACATGGAAAAAGAGGAAGGAGACAAGTTATGTCCCAATCGACAAGCCGCTAGGCTACAGGCTACCATGTCCCAGGACCCGACATTTGGTCCTATGAGAGCCGGCCATCACCAAGACCCGGTATTCGTGTTCCAAGAGACGACTTTCTCTCAAGAATCGTCCATTATCCAGGAGCCGGCGTTTCCCCGAGACCCGGCATTTCATCAAGGAGCTGACAAGGTCCCATGACCCGGTGCTACAGGAGCCGGCATTCCCATGACCCGGTGTTTCATGTCTAGGGGGCGGCATTGTCCATAAGCTGGCATTCTCCCAGGAGCCGGCCAGAGCCGCCATGTCCATAAGCCGGTATTCTCCTAGGAGCCGGCCAGAGCCGCCATCGTCCAGAAGCCGGTATTATCCAGTTGTCGGTTCATGTCTTAGAAGCCGGCATGCACGCTGCCATGACCCATTCGATATCTTAAGTCGGCAACCCCGTCGTATCCCAGGAAGAGGAGGAGCCGCCACACCGCCATAACGTAACTCGGCAAATAAGCTGGTATATTGCCATACACCATAGAGAGACGGTGCCTTCATTCTTCACTTGGTAAGCCGATATGCCAGGTCGTGCCATAATCAGGTCTAATAGCCGGTTGAGGTGGCGACTCGACAAATAATTCAGAGGATAACATACGGATTGCACGATAACACCAAGAAGATGACATCAGATGGGAAAGTGCCTAACATGGAAGTTGTGCATATTGTCAAGGCGCACAATGTTACTTTTTAAGTCATATTCATCCGAGTTAGTATGCATCCTACAGAGATACGATGAGACCCGGGTGAATTAACCTGTCACCTGCCAGAATCTAACCTAAAGAGGAAGATGGACCCAGAAAGTCATAAAGACGGCCTTAAATGGAAAAAATGATAATCGCAAGAGTTGTTCGCCTCATCGAGACGTACAAATTTGGTCTTTGGGCCATATCCATCTGAGTTAGTATGCGACTTCTAGGCCCATGACAAAAAGAAGGACATGAGGTGTTGCGAATCTGGACAGGAGTTTGATTTGGACTAGGTCTAGGGTTTTAGGACGGTTTTGATGTAATCTCCTTGTAGAGAAAGTCCTATGCTTGCATGGGAAGTCCAGCCGCCTCATATATATGTGAGAGGTGATGGCTGATTGAAATTAAGTAAACAATCGACATATCAATCCAAACCCTACTTTTTACCCTACAGCAACCCTTGTTCATGCTTCCATTATTTGGCGACTTCGTCTAGATTTCACCGGATATCGACAACCGAGAACCCAGAGTGGCCAAGTCCGGCCGGGTCTCACCTGATCGTCATTGGCTTTCCTCTGACGGGGCTTGTCCCAAGGGGCTGGGGCGTCCGGTTTCAAAAGAGCCGGCTTGCTGTCTTGCGTATCGCGCTGTAAGCCGGCCTCCCGCGGGGCGAGTTGCGGAGTATCTCCCCCGGCACCGCGGGTACACAAGGACGTGTTTGTGTGACATGTTTCTAATGCAACATGTGGATTATGATAAGAAGTTGCTTGCCCCTCTCGTTGCTAAAAAGGGTGCCATTGCTACCACCCGTGGACTCAAGCCCATCTACAACATCTTGATTTGCATGTTTCGTTGGAGCATTGCCCCCCAAGGGGGTAACACGGATGCTATCTGTGGAGCTCTTGTCAACCTTATGCATCATGCCCACCGGACATACCTTGCCGGACCTAATTGCCATGGGTATGAGATTGATGTGATGGATTATATCAAGTGTGAGATCAACATTGCTATTCATGAGAAGAAGAATCCTATGTATGCTCCCTATGTCATGAAGCTTATCCTCTAGAAGGTTCCCCAACTCGATCAATCTCGCTTCAAGCAACACTCGTTTGGAACCCTCCAAGTGCTAGCCATTCATATCACTCCTCAACCTTCTTATCAAGAGATAGAGGTGGAAGAAGCTCCAAGGGGTAGAAGGAAGAATGCCACTCCTCCCTCATGGAATAGTTGTGGCAAAGCAAGGGTCAATAATGAAGTTAAGCATCTCACTTGGGTGCAAAACATAAAGCTTTGTATGGGGATTGCCATTCACAAGGAGAATTATGAGGGCTATGTTGAGAGGAAGCACATCCTTTCCAATTAACACAAGATGTTTAAGGAGTTGCGCAAGCTCAACAACGGTGGTAAGACCCCTCCTCGCCCCCAAGGTACCCCGCATCACCGCCGTCCGAGACTACTCTTCCTTTTGAGGAATGGAAGGTGGATGAATTTCCTTGGGGTGACTATGAAGAGGATGATGATGAAGAGGATGATGATGGTGATGATGAGGATGAAGCATACAATGAGGAGGAGACCCAAGAAGCAAGTGGTGATGATGCCAACGAAGATGAAGAGGATGAGTGATCTCCTTGGGACTCGTTAGCATCGCTCTTTTCCCTTTTTGGCGTTTCGATGCCAAAGGGGGAGAAGTAGTTCTATTAGGTTTTCTCCGTGGGATTTGCATGGGTCGGACACAAGCTTGTGCCTTTATCATTTCTTTGTGCTTGTGTCCATTTAATGTTGTTGAACTTATTTTCTTTGGTTTTTATTGTGTGAGACTACGTTCTTTGGTGTATGAGACTATGTGGATTTCATATTACCTATGGTTGAGATGATATCGTTTATCATGATGTATTATTGTGCATTGGTCTATATTCTACTTTATTATGCACAAGGTATGACTCCTTCTATCTCAACCCTTTTCTCATGATATGTCTCATGTCCTATGCAATTTATCTTGTTCCAATTATTACTTGTGAGTTGCCTCTTTTCTACATGTTGAGCATTTGTATTCCAATGCAAACTACTTATATGCACACATGTAGGGGGAGTCTCTCTAATCTTTTGTGGAACTTGTCGATATTTGTTGTGTTATCTTGCAAATCCTAGTGTTGTCATCTAACACCAAAAAGGGGAAGATTGAAAGGACATATTTTATGTCCCCATGGTTTTGTGGATTAGGCAACAACACTAGGAAATATTTAATATGATGTTAAGTGGTGCAGGAATTAAAAGAAATATTTATACTTTGTATCGAAACAATTGTCAAGGAAAAAGGAGATTGCAATATGTCTGGCTAGGCTGGAGTCTCCGGCCTCAGGGGTGCTCAGGGGCCGGAGTCTCCGGCCCATCAAGTTTTGGAGCGAAGAGCTCCACACGACGACGCTCTCTGCCTTCAGGACGGAGTTGGTCCGCAGTGACCCCGGAGTCTCTGCCCCTCGTGGTCTGGAGTCTCCGCCCAGGCTGGAGTCTCCGGCCCTCCTGGACCGAAGACTCCGGTCTAAGTGGACTGCAACGGCTAAAAATTTGGGAGGGGTATAAATACCCCTCCACCTACCTCCAGCCAGCCAGCTCGCCCAACATTGAAGAACACCATTATTGCAAGCTCAAGAATCACTAGATCTCCCAATCCGTCCACCCAAACTCGTTGATCTTTGGAGGATTGAAGGAGAAGGCCCGGATCTACATCTTCACCAAGCCAATTTACATTTCCCCCTCATTCACTTGAGGGCCCCTTTGCTAGGATTTCCTTTGGGAAAACCTAGCTCATTGTTGTACTTACTTGATTGTCTTTGTGACAGATTGTAGCTGTTCGGGAGCCCCCAACCCAATTGTGAGTTGTGCCCCGGATCGTTGTTGTAAAGGCTCTGGAATCCGCCTTGAAGGTTTCCAATAGTGGAAGGTGAACCAAACCTTTGTGATACGGTTCATCGGAGAAGAAGGTGAAGCCTTTGTGGCTGTTGAGTTGACCTTTGTGGTAGCTCACACCTCTCCAACGAGACGTACTCCCCTAAAAAGGAGGAACTCGGGAATACATCAGTGTCTCCGCGTGCTTTCACCTTCGGTTACCTTTATCCTTGTTTACTATCTTTATTTCGTGTTTCTTGCTTAGTTGCTAGCTTGTCATATAGGTAAATTCACCATAGTTGCATATCTAGAGATTTTACCTTTTGTGTCAAGCCTAATTTAAAAAAGTACTAAAATTGAAGTAGCACCTATTCACCCCCCCCTCTAGGTGTCATACGATCCTTTCAACGGGTTGAGGTTTTCTCCACCATACGCACACCGCCGTGCTGCCGGTTCTCTCCGGTCCAATTCTTCTACTTCCGCTGCTCGGCTGGATCGGAGCCTGGAGGTCGTCATCTTCTCCGTACGTGTGTAAGCTCTACGAGGTGCTACACATGTGGCACTGGAAGTACGTTTTCTTCCTCTACATGACCTTGAGGTCGGCACCACCATCGTCTTCGCCACCCGTCTTCATCTCGCGTCGTCATCGAAACAGATCTTTTGATCGTCGATGCTTACGGTCTACAAGGGTACGTATACCGTTCTCTCCGTTACTTTCTATCAGCATAGGAATAGATCCTGGCTATTTCGGTTATCGTTGTTAGGATTTTTTTTGTTTTCTGCCTTTGATCCCCTTCAGTGGTATCAGAGCTGATCTATGCGTGGATATAGTAGTACGGTTAGAACTCATGTTGAATGAGGGCACCAATCTTATAATTATTTCCCTCTCACGTGCACTTGCTTATGCCATCGGCATTGAGTTGATGAAGCGGCCCGGGCCGACCTTACGCGTACACTTACGCGAGACTGGTTCCGCAATTGACATATGGCTTGTACCATATATGCGGCTGGCGGGTGTTTGGCTCTCTCTCAATAGACGACTTGGCATTTTCAATGGAGGACCCAAAAGGGATATAAAATTGACAATTATTTGATCGGTGTTGTGGTTGTAGGTTCGTAGCTATGAAAGCGGTTCTATTTACGAAAGTCCTAAGCCACGTAAAAATGCAAAAGATAAAGTAGAAAACGTCTAACTTTATTTTGCAGGGGCAATATGATATGGTTACGGTAAGTTTTATAAATTGTTTATAAACTGTCGGCGCTAAGGAGAGCATTGGCGCAAGGACCATATCATGTCACATTATATTTGATGTTAATGGTATTGTGTGCATCTTATATTGTGTGTGTATATATATATGTAATATATTAGTTACACGGCGGTAGTAATATAAGATGATCCCTCCAAAATACCATATAGTGTTCTCCCTTTGACATGCACCACCGAAAGTTCTCCGATACGAGGCAGGTCGTGACGATCGGGTGTCAGACGTATCTACGTTCGCATACTGTGGGTGTAAGCTACGTTGCACAAGCAATACACTAAAGGTTATTTTGGCGAGCCTAGCATGTACAGACATGGCCTCGGAATACAGTGACCGAAAGGTTAAGCATGAGTCACATAGATGTTGTGATTGACATACGATGTCTACCTTTGAAGCTATGCTATCGGCTGTGACGATCGGGGATAGTGTATCGGATGAGGGTCGTGTAATCACTAAAATGCGAGGGATGTTCAATTTGAGTGGGAGTTCTGGTAGTTTTATTTTATTAAAACTTGAACCCATATTTTATTATGAACAAAGTCTTTATTTTTTGCAAAACCTTTGTAGATAATAACCTGTTTGATAGACCTTTTAAACTTAGGTGCTTTCCTGCGATTGAGAAACTTAAAAGGTTGGGTCCAAACTTCATAGTTTTATACCGTAGCTTGAGGATACTCCTTGTTTCAAACCTTTTAGCTCTATATGATACAATACCCATTAGAGATAAACCGGAGGTTCTGCAAACAAAAGGATAATTTGGATTATCAAGTTTTGTGCGGATATTTTCATCATAGTCCAGTGTATGCTATGATCTATCCCATAGAGAATGAACTGTGGGTGCGTGTTGACAGATCCGAACATTTGGAATGGTCGCTGAGACTAATGATCTGTATCCACCGTAAATCAGGTTTCCTTCTCAACCAAGATGGAAGAGAACACTCACATTAAAGGAGCACGTGGCAGTCATACTTGATGACATTGGTCATACTTGATGACGTTAGGATGCCTCACTCAGCTCGATCACTGGATGACAGACAACGTTGCCAGATGCAAATGTTTTGTCATAAACTATGTCATGCAAGGGGAATCGTTCACCTTCATGAATTCTTGGTTGTGTTGGAAAAACCATGGAGATGAAATGAATCACCGGGAAGTCATCAATGATGATAGTGTATATATGATATACGAGTTATGAATGTTTTTGCTAAACAAGTACTTGCAGTAGTGACTAAGTTTGATACTAGTCATGTTTTATGAAAACAGATTTTCTGCTTGAGTAGCTTGGAAGGATGAGGAGACAATGTGTGTTGATGATGGCAGGCAATATGTTGTGATGGCCATAGACACTCTCTCTGCATCTACCATTTTGGATTAATTTGGATTTGAACAAATTCAGTTTGATCGCTTGTTAGCATGATCATTATAAGTGTGTCTTGCCTCTAGCGAGACAATTATTCATATTTGTCAGTGACAAAATTGTTGTCCTACATTTATGAGTGATATCTTTAATGATCATACACCGATTATGAATGAAGTGTTCTTATATGAATCCAGATGGTAGTAGCTCCCACATTTATAACATTAATGCCAAAGGATACAAACTTAATAATGACACCACATTATTGTGGCACTAACGTTTTAAGTCATGTCAATGTTATATGCATTAAGAAGCTCAATTCAGATGGACCTCCAAGTCTTAGATTTTGATCTTTTGACACTTGCAAAATAACTAAGACACCGTTTTCTGGAAACGGGCATTTAACTTATTGATAATCATACATAATGATGTGTGTGGATCAATGAAGTACGTTAACGTGTAGTGGAAATCATTATTTCGTAAACTTCACCAATGATTTGAGTAGATATATGGATATCCACTTAATGAAATGCTGGTCTGAAAAGTTTGATGAGATCAAACAAGTTCAGAGTGAAGAAAGAAATATAAACTTAACAAGAAAATCAAATTCCTGCGAAACAGATCGAGGAAACAAGGATTTGAGTTATGAGTTTGGCATATCATTGGAAGACTTGTGAAAAGAGTTCCACAAATTACGCCGCATGGAACACCACAATGTTATGGTGTGTTAAGACGTCGTAATCACACTCTATTGAATAGTGTGTGGTGAATAAAATCTCTTATCGAATTATTGTGATCATTGAAATCATATGGTAGAAACAAAATATTCACGTTAGATAATAGGGAAACCATCTAAATCCGTGGAGGCAATACCATATGAGTGATGGCATGGCTTTTAGCCTAGATTGTCGTTTCGATATTTTAGTGTTTTGATATGATCAAACCTAAAATGGATAAATCTTTGTAGTGTACCTAAAGAATTAGTTGGGTACATGTCTCACAATAAAGGCAAAATTGTTGCTGGACTACCTTACTCAAGAAATAGTTTCTTGTCAAAAGGGCATAAGTGGGAAAGAGAGTAGAGCAAGACGAAGTTAATGAACTTTCTCTCCAGACATCAGAGTGGCGCAACGGAAAACGTTCCGGTACCGTCCTCTACAACTGGAAGGAAGCTGATGATAAATGATCATGATGCTCTGAGCTCATACTAAGGTTGTAGGCGTATGAGAATGTGTTCCGCACTGTGTGGTACGACAATCTTGTTATGAACATCATGTTAATAGAACATGACAAACCTACGAACTACAAAGAAGTGATGGTAGACCTAAGTCCGAAAAATGGCTATGAGCCATATATAATCCGAGATAAAATCCATGTACAAAGGCTAAGTAATGACTTGGGTAAATTTTCTTGATGGCCTCTAGGCCGTTGAGAGTAAATAGATTTTATGACAAAATAGACGCTGACGGAAAGGCAACCGTCTATAAGGATCGATTTGTCATAAAATAGTTTTGACAAATTCAAAAGTTGACCACAACGAGATTTTGTCTCAAGTGGCGATGCCTAAGTCTGTTTAGGATTGTTCTAGCAATTATTTTCAACTGAAAAATTGATAGATGGATAAAGAAATCATGTTCCCTAATGGCAACATTAAGGAAGGGTTGTAATTTGTACAACGAATAGGTTTGGTTGATCCTTAGGATGTTAGACATGTATGCAAACTTCAGTTGTCCATTCATGGGCTGAAGCAAGCATATCAGAGCTGGAATCTTCACTTTGATAATTGGATCAAAGGATTTTGGAGTCTTCTAAAATAGTTGAAGAAGCCTGCATTTACAAAGAAGTGAGTGGGAGCTAAGTAGCTTTCCTTGATCTTATATGTGAATGGCATATTTGAGTGGGAGCTAAAAAAAATTCCCTGGTCTTATATATGGATGGCGTATTTAAGTGGGAGCTAGGTGTCATTCCTGATTTTATATGTAATGACATATTAAGAATGATACAGATCCTCTAGTAAAGTATAAATGATTATTTAAGTGATTAAATTTTCTATGAATGAAGTTAAAAGTATTAGGCTTTAGATTTATAAATTGTATAGATCAAAAGGGGCTTAATAACATTAGGTTAGAATATTTTCCTAGGTTAAGATTCTAAAATGTTTCAGAATAGAACAAGCGAACAAAAGGTTCTTACTTGTATGACAAGGTAAAATATTAAGTTTATCTTGGCGTTTCAGCGATAGTTATTGAAAGAAACGGATGTCCAACATCCTATATGCCTCAGCCATAGATTCTATCATACTGAAAGCTCGACTTGGTGTGACCCAAGTTCTTGGTTGAAGAACGGGTTCTAGAGTGATCTCTGGATGGATCAATGAACAAACGTTAAGTATATCCTTCAGTGTCTAAAGAGAACTGAAGATATGTTTTCTGGCATGGGGTGAAAGTGAAAAGACAACTTGCCGTAAAAGGTTACGATGATGCAAGTTATGACACTAACCCATACGATTAGAAATCTCATACAGGAGAAGTCCTTTGTTTTGAAGAAAGACAGGGTTAGCTTGCGAAGTTGCATATGAATGCACTGTCGCATAATCTACATCGGTATAGGAATATATGTCTACTTCAGAAGTAGCAAGTGTGATTGGACTGAGCAGTTTTCCTGAGCATGTGTGGTTTCCCTTAATAGATCTCTTAGACTCTTAAGGCCCATGCTATGCGAATTTTCGAGTCTCACTCCATCGACAAACATGTATTTCACCATTATCATAAGATACGGGATGATGTCAAACTAGGTGACATAGAAGTGTTGCAAGGTACATACAGATCTCAATGTGGAAGATTTGTTGACTGAATTCCTCTTCCACGAGACAAGCATGCACCATACTGCTATAGGTGTTAATGCTTTTACCAAGTTGTAAACTAGATTAAATTATACTCTAGTGCAAGTGAGAGACTGAAGGAGATATGCCCTAGAGGCAATTAATAAAGATATTTTATTTGTCATATCTCAATTGTTCATAATAAGTTTTGTACCATGCTATAACTGCATTAAGCGGAAATATTAATACACGTGTGGTATGTAAACAACCAGGTCCCTCGTATCCTCTTAACTAGTCCATTGGGCAACAGATGATCAAGGTTTCCTGATCATGGACATTTACTCAATTGACAATGGAGTCATGTCATTAGGAGAATGATGTGATGGACACGCACCCAAGATATATAAAACGTAGTGTTCATACCTTTGACCGTGAGATCATATTTAATCGCTGCTTCTGAAAGGTGCTTTGATTGCATCAAACGTCATGTCTTATTTAGCGTGACAATAAAGGTGTCCCTTTCGGGTATCCGAAGGAAGTGGGAGAGGCGAGTGATCAAGAGCGGGATTTGCCAATCCACATAGCAGGATAGATACTCTGGGCCCACTACGTGAGATTACATCAATGAGCTTGCAAGCATGTGACTAGGTCACGAGGATGTAATATCACAGACGAGTAAAGATAGAATTGTCAAGTGACGAGATCAAGCTCGGTAATCGTGATACCGGAGAACGAGTCTCGGACAATCTAAGAATCGTCAGGCAAAAGGTTTAAACTGGACGTTTAAGGTTCAAACAATAAAAAGACATTCGTGGACACATAGGGACTGTCACGGTTATCCAGCCACCGTTGATAGTCATTGATCGGAGAACATGTCTCGATCATGTCTGGAGTGTTCCCGAACCGCTAGGGTGACACACTTAAGGGTAGGTGACGTTTATTTAGATTGGACGTAGAGAAGAAAATAGAGAGAAGAACACCGAAAGTGTTCCGGACACACCGGAAGTGTTCTGGGTGATATCCGACGGAATTCGGGGGCCGAAGAAATGTTTTTTCGGAGCCGAAATAAATTAGATAAAATATATTTGATATTAATTAGTGTAATTAATAGTTAAATATATTTTTATTTAATTGATTTTGAATTTTTAAAGGGCTGCATATTTAAATGGGCCTAGGAGGCCCATGGGGGGCAACTCCCCCTTTTTATGCGAGTTGGGAGGGGCAACCCTAGGTGGGCTGAATGGGGCCCACCTAGGGCAGGCGGCTCCCCTTGGTGCGGCGCACCATGTGGGGTTTACTCCCACATGGCTAAGCCAACACTAGTAGGGAAGTGCCTTTCTATGGAACGACATTTTGTGGCGCACTAAACTGGCCATGCGCCACAAAAATAATTCTGTGGCGCACCATACCAAATGCGCCACAGAATATTGTGTCGCATATACACAGGCGTGCGCCACAGAAACATGGTGGGTCCCCCCTCCACAAAAATATGGCGAGATTTTTGTGGCGCATCTAGCTCAATGCGCCACGGAAAGCAGAATTGTTGTGGCGCATCCAGCTACATGCGCCACAGAAATATGGTGGGCCCCATCCAATGTTTTGCCTGGGTATTCTTTCTGTGGCGCATGTACCAGAATGCGCCACTGAAAATTCTGCTTGTTGTGGCGCATCCAGTTCAATGTGCCACAGAAAGCTCACCATATTTAAAATATGGTCTACTAATTCACAATTTGTGTACATTCTTTTATTTAAATATAACCAATTTTCTTTAAATATAACCAAATTGTGTGTAAATTCTTTTTTTTAAATGTGTGTGTATTTAAAATAATGGTCTACTAAAAATGTGTGTATATTCTTTTCTTTAAATTTAACCAAAAATATTTTTTCAAAATAAATACATTCTTTTTTTTAAAGGTTGTGTATTTAAAATAATGGTCTACTAAAATTAGTGTGTATATTTTTTTTAAATTTAACCAAAAATATTTTTTCAAAAGAAACACATTCTTTTTTTAAAATTGTGTTTATTCAAAATAATGGTCTCCTAAAATATATGTGTATACTCTTTTTTTTAAAATTTAACCAAAAATATTTTTTCAAAAGAAACACATTCTTTTTTTAAATGTTGTGTGTATTTAAAATAATGGTCTACTAACAAATGTGTGTACATTCTTTTCTTTAAATTTAACCAAAAATATTTTTTTTAAAGAAAAAAATATATAAGACAGCTAGGATTCGAACCTGGCTGCCTCTAGTTCCGAATTAAGTGGCTAACCGCTGGGCTATGTGTGTGTACTTGTCACATAGTAGCAAGCCGCGCCTTTGGTCATTTTAGCCACGGAATTCTGTGGCGCATCCAGCTGCCGATGCGCCACAGAATCGAATCACAGAATTCTGTGGCGCATCGACAACTTGGTGCGCCACAGAATGTCTAACTTAACAGTTTTAGCCCGCCGCCGCGCCCCGCGTCCTTCTCTTTCTCTCTTCTATCTCTTCGACCGGCCGGAGCCACGACAACCGCCACCACCGCCCCCACCGCCCCCACTCGCCGCTGCCGGCCGCCCAACCTGCCCCACTCGCCGCACCACTCGACGTCGGCCCCTCCATGCGCTAGGACCGCCACCCGCGCCGCGCTCGGACCCGGCCGCGCCGCGAACTCTGCTCCCCGTCCGCCCGCGCAGCACCTCTACGCCGGCGACCTCCACCGCCGTCCGCCCATCCGCGCCACGAGGAGCATCTCCACCGCCCATCCGCGCCTCCCTTCCCTCCCCGAGGTGCGCTGCCCCTCTCTCCCTCATCTCCTCCTTCCCCTACCTCTAGCTAGCTAGGTGTTTGCTAAAATTCCAAACCCAAGTTAGTGTTAGTTGCTAGGTTAGTATTAGTTGCTAGGTTAGTGTTAGTTGCTAGGGTAGTGTTAGGTTAGATTGGAGATGAAAATTTTGAGTTTTAAGGTGTTTAAACATATGGTCACTATTTAAACATACCTTAAAACTGACTTGAATTAAGGTGTTTGAAGTTTTCAAAAAAATATTTTTGAGCTTTATCATGAAGTAATAACATAGTGCAAGAGATCCATGAAGGTACATTGTAAATAGAATCAAGATTTGATAATTTTGTAAGCCTCCAAAGTTGCTACTTTTTAATTGTCTTGAAGATGCATTTTTAGTTGGAATTAACTAATGCATTATTTTGCCAAATGCAGGACATTTAAAAGAAACTCAGCGTGATTTTAGGTGAGATGTGGATGTGGTGATTTGGATGTTGTATGTGTATGTTTGTTGCCGGTCGGAATCTCCGACCGAGATGTGGATATGTGTGGATGTTGCCGTCGGAGATGCCGGCAACTTTGTGAAATGTCTGCAGGTACCCCGAGAGGCCCTTGAGTTTGCCGGAACGTCGATTAACTTCCGTTCCGGCAAATTCGGGTACTCCATATGTCCATTTTTTAGCAAAGGTCATGCCGAAATTTTTCGTGAATTTTGGCATGACTTTGCTAAAAAATAGGACATATGATTTGTGAAATGTCTGCAGGTACCCCGAGAGGCCCTTGAGTTTGCCGGAACGTCGATTAACTTCCGTTCCGGCAAATTCGGGTACTCCATATGTCCCTTTTTTAGCAAAGGTCATGCCGAAATTTTTCGTGAATTTTGGCATGACTTTGCTAAAAATAGGACATATGGGGTATTGCGACTAATGCATGGGCCGGGTATCTTAGTACTTAATTAAGCGATTTTTTTCTTATATTTGTTGTACTAACCTTTTGCCTCTTTTTAATGCAGTGCAAACATGTCGGAAGGCGGCCCTTCTAAGCACATGAGCGTCGAAGATCAAGCTAGAGATTTCAACAAGTCGTTCTGGGAGGTGTCCCAGCAGATGGAGGAGGAGGTGGAGGCCGCCGAGAATGAGCAAGAGGACCGGGTGGAGGACGCCGAAACCACAGATGGAGCTGCTAGTGCCGGTCAGGAGGATGACACCAGCACCACTGATGGTGGCGACCACACAGATGCTGCTACCGATAGCAACCCGACCGCTAAGCGGAAGAAGCCAAGGAAGGATCGGACACCGCAAGCGCTCGACAACGTCACACACGTGTTCACCAAGGTCACGCCATGTGGCCTACCAGTGGAGCCGGAAAAGCATGCCAAAGGGTACAGCATGCAACTAGGGTGCATCGTCCGGGAAAGCATGTCGATCAACACGAAGGACCTCAGAAGCAAGGGCAATGAGGCTTTGGTCGAAACCTCCTCACGAAGCTTCACCAACGATACACGTTCCCGCTTCCGTTGAACAAAAAGGTGGACAGTTTAGCCATCACGAAGATGAGCACCGCCTTGAGCAGCTGGAAATTTCGGGTGAAGAAGAAGATCAATAAGGGTCAAAGCTGGGAGGAGATAAGTGCCAAAGAACCGACGCTCGACAAAGAAGAGTTCGAGATATTCAAGGAGTCCTTAAAGTCTGAGGAGGCTACAAAATGGACCGAGTGGGGTAAGTCTATGCGGGAGCTGAACATAGGTAACCACCGTTTGGGAAGCGGCGGTTACCGAGGAAAACAGCCCGTTTGGGAAAAGGAGGATGCCATTGTTGCAAAAATGGGAAAAGAGAACATGTGGACAAATTCACGGACGAGCAAGTGAGGAACTTTGTCCGGTCCCGCTACTATCTGAACGAGGCGACGGGGGAATTCGTTACCGACGATGACGATGTGAGGACATTCGAGAAATTACTGGTAAGGAATTTAATTTCCGCGGATATCTCAAAGTCCATTGCGTTGATCTAATTAGATAACGAAGTCATATATTTCTACATGGGTTCACCTTAATTTCCTTTGTCTGCAGGAGGATGAGTTGAAGGATGGCCCGTCGTCCCAGGAGTCGACGGAGCCGTGGGACACGACTTTCAACAGGGCGACGAACGCTTACAAGGATAGGGACAAGTCGAAGCCGCCGACGTCAGCTGGTCGTGTGTCCGGCTTTGGTACGAGCATGAAGTTCGTAGAGTACTACTCATCTGACCCGGAGAAGAGAAAGGAGAGGAGGAAGATGAAGAGGGATAATACCGCCGAGGTTGTGGAGCTAAGGAAGAAGGTGGAGTCACTAGAGAAGCAAAAGTGGACTCCAGTACAGTGGACAAGTTAGTGGACGAGAGGATCCGGACGCTCATACCCCCTGGGTTGTTTGAGGGGTTAGCTGCTTGGAATGCGGGAGGTCAACAAGGGCCCATACACGTGCCCAGCTTCAGCGGCAGCAACTCAACCATGAACCGGGCCGTGTCGCCGGACCTGGTGACCCCACCCAACGCCACCCTGCAGCAGTCGGTCCCTTTTGTCGCACCGACACCCCCTCCCGCGAAAGATACCGAGGCGCCACCACCCGAACGGCCGGAGGAGAATGTTAGGCCGGCCGCCGGCACCGGCGCCCTTGTCTCGACATTAGCCGAGATCAACGCCATCGACAAGGTAACTAATTAATTACTTAGTCCGCGTCATTTTCTATAACTCTGCCTTTTATGACTGCCACCTCATGATGCCCAACATTTGTTCACAAAAGGACACGCCTTGCATACTCCTGCATAGGGTGGTACCCGACGGCGAGTTGAAGGAAGTTGCTGAGGGCATGCTCATACAACCATTGTGCCGTGATATGCACAACAATAGAATGAGCGAGGCCGTGATGAGGGTCAGGTGACTGAGGTACTGCCTGAGTTTAGTGGCATCGACCCCCCATGCAACCTCCGGGAGCCGAGAAACACATGCTCCTTGGAAATTGCCCCAAGTGGGTCCTGGAATGGCCGAAGACCCAAATTCGTCTTGGGGGGTTAAGGCGCCGCTCCACCGGCGCCACCTCTAAACCCCGGAAGCCGATCGTTCGGCCCTCGAAGCCGCCACGAAAACCTGTTGAGAAGGAACCGGCGCCACAAGCAGCAGTCGCCACCACCCGGAAGGAACCGCCGGTCGTTGCCACCACCAGCCGCCACCAAAGACTGTTGGGAATGTCTGTACCGCAACAGCCGTCCGAAGCCAAAGACGTTGCACCTCAACTTGATGGCAACGACGATGATGATGAAAATATCGACGTCGATGGCTTCCTCAACACGGGCGCGAGCAAAGATTTGTTCATGCCTGCTATGGATGAGGAACCACCCTTCCGCGCTCACGGTGATCAACCTGGTCGTCGCACTACATGCCAGCGCCTGAGTTTTTCTCAAAACACGCCTCCGGAAGCCGGCGATCAAGCTCCAGACAAACGGGTAACATTTTCAGCCCTGGCACACTGACACGGACGGTTTGCGCGGGGTTCACTGCACCCCCACCATCCCCAGAGAAGATCAAGAAGTCTAAGAAGAGAAGTAGGCAAGGCACCTCTACGAGCCAGCCAGCTCCTAAGGTTATCCGGGGTCATGAAGACATGACATCACCCCGTGCGGATAGCTTGACCCGAGTTCATGTAGCTGGTAAACCGTTGCTGCCTCCGGAGTGCTCTGCCTCGCAAAAGGACCCATGCTCTCTTTGCATGAAGCTATCTTGATGATGGAGGGCCTGCTTCTTAAAGACAAGAATCCAAATTACCCGGTGTTGACGGTCCAGGTACCAAAGAACGTGGACTTCGTTACTGAAGCCCCCCCGATCTGTTCTTCATAGCGTTCGAGGACGTCTTCAACCTGTTTCACTCTAGACGGCTGGACTATAACTTGGTCCGCCTATACGCGATCAATATGGCGATGAAGATCCAGAGAGATGTTGCCCCGTACGTCACGGTAGTGGATCCCTACTACATGCGTGACAGTCAGCTGGTGGAAGGATCAACGACACGGGATAAGGCCACGGAGTACCTGAAGAGGTTCATGCTGAACAACAAGAGGAAGAACAACCTTCTTCTACCTTTCTTTCCCGAGTAAGTACACATCCGCTCGCCGCCGTCGTATCTTATGCTTTCTTATAGATTTCTTCCGTTGTTGATCCTTTCCACTGCATTTTTTCCGACTAGGGACAAGTACTGCGTACTCATCATCCTAAACCCGAGGTGGTCCATTGCCACTTATTTGGACACGGGGAGTTCGAGCAATAAGAAAGACTACACCAGAATAAAGGGTGTTCTCGATGAGGCTCTCGAGGGCTACGCCCAAAGGGAGGCCACTTCGAACAAGGACAGACGAACGGGGAATGTTTCTCGCTGAACAACAAACACCGGTTCAGGCATGGGACCCAGTTCGATTGCATGAAGCAGAAGCATGGCAGCGTGAAGGATGCCTTCTACGTCCTCCATCTCATGAAAGGGTTTGTCCGGGATGCACTGAAAACAAAGTTGCCATCTAGTATCCGAGAATGGACCAAAAATGCAGGGAAAATCGCCGAGGATAAGCTTAGAGAAGACTTTCATCTCATCCAGATGGAGTTGTCGCGAATCATCTACGACGATGTTGTGACAGCAAAGGGGACCTTCAACAAAGCCAGTGGTAGGATAAATCATGCATACTCGCAATAAGTGTTTCTTTATTTTCTTTACTATAGACTTATCATACTCAATCTATTTATATTATTAACCAATATATACACCTATATTGACACTGCACAAATATTGACATGGTTACAAATATGAACACTAATACATGGTTGTATCCATTTCCAGGGTTGCATCAAAGGCAAATCGAAGAACACCTAGCTCTTCAAAATGACAGCCGGACGTGGACGACGAAAGACGGCTACAAACCGTTCCCGGCGCCGCTCAACAAGAAGACTCCTTGATCAGCAGGACGTGGACGTGTACTCAGTTTGATCCTAGTTTAGGCGGTCGTGAAAACTTCATTTATACTAAGACTTGTGTGAACTTTTGTACCAGTTAATTGTCACTATATATGTATGTATCTCGGGCTCTAACTGATGTGATGACATATTTATCTGTCTGTTTTAATACCGTGTCAAAATATATTACTGTTTCTATTATTTTCTGTATAAATACTGTAATATACATGTATTATTGTCAAATTAATACAGCAAATAATCGATAATACAACAAATAATCGATAATTCAGCAAATAATTTAGTGGCGCATGGTAAATAATTTTGTGGCGCACCATATTCTGTGGCGCACGAAACAAGTGCGCCACAGATAAATTATTGTCAAATTCATCAACGCATGGACTAATATCTGTGGCGCATGAGCAATATTTCTGTGGCGCATTCTGGAAGTGCGCCACATAATTTATACTTTCTGTGGCGCACGGCAGGGTGGCCACAGAAATAATATTTTTGTGGTGAGAATTCTGTGGCGCACCCACCATGCGCCACAGAAAGGCACTTCTCTACTAGTGCAAGGGGAGTTGCACCCTCCCCTCCCCTTTATATAGAGTTGCCCCCATGCCTTTGAAGATACACAACTCTCTCTCTCTCTCCCGGTGTAACATCCTGAAATTTGGCCTTTCAAAAAAAAAATCTTTCAAAAACTCATTCTTGTGATTTGGAATTAAATTTCCTCGGTTTGGCAACCCTTTTAAAAATTCTCGACCATTTACGAAACCTTGTCCAGGTTTAGGATCTTGTGTTTTGAATTCTCTCCCACTTGGCAAACTTGTTGCTGGCTCATTTCACCCAAAAATATTATTTCTATATTTTCCTTTATTTTAATTACCAAAATTTCTTTGTTGTGACTTTACAAAGGAAGCACCCTAAATATCTTTCCTAAAATTCTGCAAAAATTAGGGGATGACCCCTGGGCAATATATAGCCCAAATATGCAAAAACATTGGATACCTTGTTTACAAAGTTTTGGAGTAACTCCCCACTTTAGTTTCTGCCCTTTTTCTTCATTATTTTCCAAAGCAAGTCAAAGAATTTCTTTCTTGTGAGGCAAGGCCCTAGATACAACCACAATGGACACACACACCTCAGGGAATTTTATGAACCCTTTTACATTTCATTTGCTTCACCAAAACAACATTTTCCTCTTTTGACCAGAAGTGTTTTTTCAAAATTTCCTATAGAACAACTTTTGAATTTGACCAAACACTAGTCAGAGAAGTTGGAGATTATCCAATTTGGCGCACGTAGGAGAAAACCCTACCCAGTTTGGATCAGTGAGCTGAGAGATATGGATCGATGATGATCCTAGCAAGCCCAGAATAGTGGTGACCACTGTCACCACTGTCGAACACCTGGCCGAGCGGCGCCGCCGCTTCCGCTCGTCGCCATGCAGCCCTCCCTTCGCCGCTCCCCGTGCCTCCCCAGTCCATCTCCACCTCCCCCACTCTCCTCCAGCCGCCCCACGACGCCGGCAACCCCTCCGCAGCTAGCCTCCACGCACACGGCGACGCGCCGCACGCCACAGTCGCCGCCAGGTGTCGACGCCACCGTGCCGTCCCCCTGCCTCCACCGTGCCTCCCCTCCCCCTCCTCTGTGCTCGTTAATGCCCCAGGACGCGCGAAGAAGCCACCAGCGCCGCGACACACCGCCCAGCACAGTCTCGACGAACAGCGCCTCCCACCACCGTGCGCCGATCATCGGTGCCACCTCCAAATCGCTATATATAGGCCACCCCAGCCCCGCTAGACCACCATCCCACCTCCCTCGAGCTCTCTAACCTTCCCCACCGCAGTAGCCAAGCCCCTAGATCACCGGAGCGCCGGATTCGAGCTCGACGCCGCCGCACGGCCCTCACTCGAATTCGTCGCCGTAGAAGCTCCCCTGCTAGATTCCCTCCACCCACAGCCTCCTTAGCCCATGGAGAACCCGTAGCCACCCTCGCCGGAGCAAGCCGTGGCCGGAATCGACGTATCCGTCGTCGACAGATCGCCGAAGCCGCGGCCGTGCAAGCTCTGCTCACCCCCGACCTCCCCAGCATCGACAAGTACGCCGACAAGCTTCGCCAAGCCTCCCCGAGCCGCCCAGCACCCTCTCTCTCGCCTCCCCTGCCCCCTAGCCGCCGGGAAACCTCGCCGGTGAGTTCGCCGGATTTTCGCCGGACCCCCTTCTGTTTTCCCGCGGGGTGGAAAAGAAAACGTTTCGGTTATGAGTCACTGACCAGTGGGACCCACTGGTCAGATTTTTTATCATTTCCTGAACCGTTTTTCTGTTTTATTTTTCTGTTGAAAAAGGGCAGAAATTAAACCAAACTTTGAATTGCAATATCTCTCTGAAAAATGGTCAGAAAAATATGAAACCAATTTTGTTGGCTTTGTTTGAATTTTCCCTTTCAAATGGAACCAGAAAAGAATTATTTGGAATTTATTTTTTGGGCATTTATTTAAATAATTTAGGAGAGAGTTTGATGCATGTTTGTCTTGTTTTGGTTAGATTCGAATCTCTCCGACGGAGTAGGAGTTGTCTCTGAACCCGAAGGCAAGCCACCAACCCAATTTCAAACTTGGTCGAACTTAGGAAAATATTTTGACTGTTGAATTAATATCTGTTGCACCTCACATGCCATATTGCATTTTAAATTGTTGCACTACCTTATAGTTGCTTATCTGTGCATCACTCCCGTTCCCTAGACAATGGCCGGAGGAACCGCCTCAGTCGAAGGAATGGGGAAATATTACAACTGTGTGTCTCGCGCTTGTGGGGCTTTGTTTGCTTTTTCCTCTTCGCCGAGGTGAGGAGCGGACGAATGTCGTCTTATGATCCTCGGAGTTGGGGGCATTTGCCAAAAGAGTTATTTGCTTCTTGTCCCTCCGTCAAACGTGGTTGGCGTAGGCCACCTGGACTGCGACGCTTGGGACGCTGACTTTCCATTTGGTTCTTTTTGCCGAGATTGCTGACACCACGTTGGAATAACCCTCGAGTGGAATGGATGCTCTCTCATTCTTATGAGTGCTTTTCGGTTCATTCTTTATGGTGACCACCGGCTGGAGGAACCGCCACGGTTATCCGTTTGAAACACTATGTTATTTATCCTGCGAACACTAACCCCTGGTGACACCGACCGGAGGAACCGCCATAGTCACCGGGTATTATTATTGTTATGTTACCTGCAAGTGATATGTTTATTCTGTGCTGTTATTGTTATGTGGTTACCTTTGTTAATGTTGATGTCTGTAATCAAACAAAATGACTAAGAAGATAATCACCTCCCTCGACTAGATTGAGTCATGTAGATCCACTCACCAAACACAACCAGCACAACCATGCGTCGTCCGTGTGGGCGGACCATGGCCGGGTATTTTATCAGCCTCCTTTGATGCCACCTCTTTGGCAAGTCTAGTCGGTTACCATAGTTGGTCGGGGCTAGGCTTGCGAAGGTTCCGGAGCTAGGCGTCGCTAATGGGTTGGGGACGTGCCGGATTCACTTCTGCATAAGGCATAGAGTTATGTCGGTGGCTATACAGGGAGTGTCTTGGTAGAGTAAATGTCTGTGGAAGTATGGGTTTGTGCTGTCCGCCATGGTTGGTTCTAGTACTTCGGTACCGGCGGTACAAGCCTAGACTTCAGCGTGTGGATAAAAGTTGCAACCTCTCGAGAGTGTAAATCTGGATGTCTAGCCTTGTCCCTGGGTTATGGGACGTTGTTTGGGTCAAGTCACGCTATGAGTCAGTCCTGTCGAATATGGAGAAATAATGAATGTGAAACCCAACCCCAAAGCCAGAGTTGGCATGGAAATGATAGCCAGAGTTGGCTGGAATGACAGCCAGAGTTGGCTAGAGTAAAAGCCATAGTTGGCTAGAATTAAGCCAGAGTTGGCTAGAAAGCCTAGATGTTGTTGGATAAGAAACGTGATCTCATTCCAGCAACCTCGAAACTTCTCTACAAAGGTAAGTAGGTAAGTTATGTCCAACCGTTTAGCTTGGACTCGCACTTCTAAACCCGAACTTATGCCATGTTACTTTCTAAACCATGCCATGCCATATAGATAGACCTTGTTTGTTTTTGGGCTGATGTCTTGCGAGTACTTCAAGTACTTACCTGGCTTTTCATGTGGCCAGACCCTGCTGAACCAGTCGCCGAGTACCCGCTCTATGAGAACTAGGAACCCGTGTCCCAGGCAGGACCCTGTGGAATAAGGCCGCTATCGCCACGCTACTATCTTCGCTTCCGCTACGACTTCCGCTAGAGGCTCGATGTTAGAAAAATAATGTACATACTGTTGTGTGCGCCTGTTGCGCAAGAGCTGGAGCCTCACCCGTGTTGTAACTTTGTAATTGTTCGAACTCGAAGCCTTATGAATATATTTGGTTTTGCCTTTGTTTATCAAGCTGTCATATATCCAGTGTTTCTGGGACTGGTATATGGGGTAACTCGATCATCTGGATCGGGGTGCCACACCCGGTTTAGATGTGGCTCCGCAATTGGGGCTACGCACGGGTTGAGGTTTTCTCCACCATACGCACACCGCCGTGCTGCCGGTTCTCTCCGGTCCAAGTCTTCTACTTCCGCTGCTTGGCTGGATCAGAGCCTGGAGGTCGTCATCTTCTCCGTATGTGTGTAAGCTCTGCGAGGTGCTACACGTGTGGCACTGGAAGTACGTCTTCTTCCTCTACACAACCTTGAGGTCAGTGCCGCCGTCGTCTTCACCGCCCGTCTTCATCTCGTGTCGTCATCAAAACAGATCTTTTGATCGTCGACGCTTACGGTCTACAAGGGTATGTATACGGTTCCCTCCGTTACTTTATATCTGCATCGTAATAGATCCTGGCTATTTCGGTTATCGTTGTTAGGAATTTTTTTGTTTTCTACCTACAATCCCTTTCAGTAATATCACAGAACGAGTTAAGTAGCCCTTGTTGATAACGAAATAAAACAAAGCATAGGATGTTCACGATCATATCCCGGACAAGGGTAGTATCGAAAGAACAAAAGGAATGAATATCATGTTAACGGTTGGACGACGATTATTGTGGAATGCACAGGGACCGTCATAGCCATCCAGGTCTCCCTGACGGTCATTGGTGAGCGACGGGTCTCGACCATGTCTGGAGTATTTACCGAACCGTAGGGTAACACACTTAAGGTCTTGACGACGCTTAGAGATCGTTTTGGAATTATCGGAATAATAGAAATAGAGAGAGAGAATGAACCGGAAAGGTTCCGATGGAATCGGAAGGGTTTCAGGGAAGACCAAAGATAGTTCGGAGTGGTCCGGAAGTTGTTACGGACTCACGGGAGATTAAATAATATGTAAATACATTTAATTATGAATATATATATTTAAATATTAATTTAATATTAAATAAAAGGGAAAATTGGGGCAACCCACCTAAATGGGCCAAAACCCTGGAGGGAAGGCCCAAGTGGGGCCGAAACCCTTGAAGGGGTGGTGCGGCTGGGCCCTAGGGCCCATGCGGCTGCACATGGTGTGGCTGGGCCCTTTTGGCCAGCCGCACCACCTCCCCCTCCTCCTTTAGTCCCACATGGGAGAGCCAAGGAGAGAGACACCTCATCTCCCCTTATAAATAGACGGGCGTATTAATTGTTTTAATACATAATAATTCAAGGAATTAATTCCCGTTAGCCGAGGATGCCCCTCGCCCACTTCCTCTCTCTCTCTCCACCTCCCGTAGAGTGCGGTCCCCTGTAAGGACTGCACGCACGTGAGAAAGCTGTACCGCAGTACGCCGTCATGCTGCGGGATTCCACCCAAAAGTTCTACTTCCGCAATCTTGGCTGGATCGGAGAGCCCGGGAGTCATCGCCAAGATTCGCACGTGTGCGAGTACTCGGAGGCGCTGCAGTAGCTGTGCCATGGCATCATCGTCGTGTCGCCTTCGTCTTTGTTTTCGTCGCGCCAAGTTCTTCGCGACCTCGAGGTCGGCTACATCGTCTATATCGACAACGCTTGTTGCGGAAGCGTAATCCCTGCTATCGGTCTACAAGGGTATGTTACCGATATCTTCTCCGTTACAGCATTACTAAATAGATAGATCCTTGGCTAAGTTTTGGCGTACGTAAGTTAAAAAATATTGTTTTCTGCTACGAACCCCTTCACATGTGCCCTCATGTGTGGTTTTGGTAATTAATGACAATCTCTATGGACTAATGGTTGCATTGAGTTATCCTTGTAGGGCTTTCCATTGGCAATGCTTGAACACCATGTGTTGGTATCAATATTGAAATAAGAAGATAAAGTGATGACCAAAGCAATATTCAAGTCATCATATATATTAAAAGAAGAAGATGAAGTGCAAGTTCAAGATAAGCATCTCGAAGAAATCCTATGCTTGAAACTTGTCACCCATTTGGAGATAATGGTCAAGTGAAGATGTGCCTAAGAGAGGCTCTCCCATAGTGGTGTATGGGGGAGCGATATGTGAGTCTTCACCAGGCAAAGCGCAATCAAGAAAGGTGGTCCACTTGAAGAGATCAAGATTGTCATCATCTAGCTCAAGTGGATTGTGCAAGGCAAAGATATGATCCTGATAGGGTTTCTATTTTAGCGGTCTCATGGTGTTACTGGGAGACCGGGTTATAGGATAGACGACGTTCTATCAAGAGGGGCTCTCAAGTGAGTAACTTGATCGCATCTTTGTGGAGAGCTCAAACCTTTGCATATTTGGCATATCATATTTCTTGGTTCTTATTTGGCTTTTATCCATGTGAGAATTTAGAGCTTGTGTTCATCTCCATACCAAGCTTTAGTTCTTCGAAAATGGATTCCGTAGAAAACTTGTTGCGTTTTCGGTTTTGGAGGTTTTGCCGGTTCGTCTTTTATAGAGAGGTTTTACCTTTCTACATTTAGTTTTATCCTCCCTTGTTGAACAATGATGTTTCTATGCATTATCTTGTAAAGCTCGTTGTTGTGATTCCAACAAGCCGAAGAACATCGAAAATGGAGTTTGTATGCTCAAGATATCTTCGTTTCCATGTTTGGTGTTGCTGCAGATTTTTCCTGGCCGGAGTCTCCGGTCCCAGACCGGAGTCTCTAGTCTGCGTGCTTCCTTTTTCGTCCAAATCATGGACAACTACTGGTCCCTAGTCCGGAACCTACCCGGAATATCTCCGGAGTCTCCGGGTAGGCCGAAGTTGAAAGGACAAGGATGTCGCCTAGAGGGGGGTGAATAGGCGATTTAAAAAACTTTTCCGGTTTAGGCTTGATAATTGTGGAATAAACTTGGTGTTTAAATTAACAAGCCAACAATCTAAATATACTAGGCTCACCTTTGTGCACCAACAACTTATGGTAAGCAAGACAAGTAATAAGGTGATAGCAAGATGTAAGACTTCAAGCACGAAGGCTATCACAATGTAAAGTGCATAAGTAAAGAGCTCGGGTATAGAAAAAATGCTAAAAAAAATTAATAATACATTTTTTATTAATTTTGATTAATATTACGCAAATCCAAACATTTGCAGAAATAATACAGCCTCATCTTCGCCTAAGCCGAAAGGACCCTATCGGCCTCGCCTCGGCCGATTAGGCTGTCGGCCGACGACTGCATGCCGAAGAGGACCCTATCGGCCTTGCCAAAGCCGACTGGACCCTGTCGGCCAGTACTGGGCCGACTGGACCTGCTCAGCCGTGGCGCAGCCGGCCAGGCCCAATCGGCTGCTGCTGGGCCGACTGCTGCATGGCTCCAGTATTTTTTGGTAAAACGGATTTTTTCACCATTTTTTCTCCCGCCACCGCCCGATCCCGCCAAATTCATTCCCGCCTTATTTATCGCCAATCCCTTCCCGCCTTTTTTCCCGCTATCTTCTCTCCTGCCTGTTTCTCCCGCCAAATTCGTTCCCACCCTTTTTTCCCGCCATCCTATCTCCCGCCTGTTTCTCCCGCCAATTCTTCTCATCTCGGCCTATAAGAACCCCTTCTCACTGAGGTTGGTAAGCATTCGAGTCCACTCACTCGAACATGTCTAGCTTTCCTTCAGATCGTAGTTTCCATCCACAAATGTCCATATGCCTTTTGAGTTGTGCGGCCGATTTCAAGGTAGACAATAAGGTAGTGCCATTATTAGTTATCCACCTCATCTCGGTGAGCTATCAGCGATGCTATATAGGCATGGGTGGCCATCGAGGACTTGGAGGGAAATACGGGAAGAACTTCTCAGGTTGCATGCTAGGTGGCAGAAGAAGAAGTCAACATATAGGAGTGAATCACATTTGAGGTGGGCTGAAAGAAATCCTTATTCATGGGTCGAGGAGAGTGAAGATGAAGATGATATCTTCATGCCGAGTGAAGCGAGCAAGAAAGCTGCAGCGGCGGCGGCGCCGAAGGGCAAGGGTGCTGCGTCGTCGAAGGTCAAGAGTGAAGCATCGTCGAAGGGGAAGAGTGCTGCATCGTCGAAGGACAAGGGTGTTGCGGCTGACACAGGAGGCTGCATCGACGGGAGATGACTTTGTGTAGTGTTGGTAGTACCGATGTTTGTTGAGTTGCATTGTATCTTAAATTTATGTTGTCAATGTAATTTACAAGGTTTGTTTAATATCAATGCGAATAGTAGTCACCCATCATCACCATTAATCGAAACAGAGTAGTAGCAACAAAGCTATAAATAAGTCTAGTACATAGATAGATAGATAGACAAGTCTCAACATAGATATAAATAAGTCTGGTACATAGATAGATAGACAAGTCTCAACTCATAGAGTGAAGTGTCAGCCACGACGTCAGCCACGACGTGGAGGTGGTGGGTTAGGCGTCGTCCACCCTAACCTGTGCGGTGGCCGAACGTCACGTGCCGGAATCAGGGACCCGTCATCAGCATACTGTGTCTCATGTGTGGGGTAGGGTGGAGAAGTGTTGTATATACCCATCCAATTGCCCAGCTGTGTGTATGCCTCATGGGTGTCCCCACCTTCCTGATCACTCCCCCACGCGGATCCAGACGACTGCTGACCGGACATAGACGGATGATATCCGTAGGCTCCTGCATGTAATATAACATTGAAAAACATGTAAGTATGTAGTCGTGGCCAATTGATATGGGAAATAAAAGATAACAAGATACTTACCCTGTGGCTGGGGTGGTGGACAAAGCACGTAGCCCGTCGTGGGACTCTGCTGCTGCCAGGACGAGCCTCCAACCTGGTCTGGAGAGGGTGGCCTGGGCGACGGCTGCGGTGTCAGACGAGGACGCGGGTGCTACCGGTCCTGCTGGGGCATCGGCTGCGGCTGCTGCGGCTACTGCTACTGCGTGGAATGACGCGGTGGGCGTTGTGATGCTTGGCGGTGATCGACGTCCGACGTACGTGTGCACCTGATAGCCTCGTAGATACCTCGCAGCCTGTCCTCTAAGCGCCGCACCCACGACTGATGCTGCGGGAGGTCCAATAGAGGGCCGGACGAAAGCGAATGTCCGTACACTGGCACATCCGTCTGAAGCTGGTATGTCAATTCGGCCTGTAATTTGCACGGTCGTCAGGAAGTTCTAAATAAATATAGCAAAGCTTGTAACAACTATTATCTTACAGCGTACTGTCGGGAGCCTGAAGAAGACTGGCTCGGATACATATCCCACGTAGCGGGAGTCAGTGTCTCCTCGGGGTGCTCGTGATGCATGATGCATAGTCGTGTTGAGACCATGTAAACATGCAAATAGGAATTGAATAGTTCAAGATCAAACCCGAGGTCCTCCTGCCTGACTCGTGTCGTCGCAGTGTCCCACTCTGTAACGTAAGGCTAAACCCTCCGCAACCACTAAAGCGCGGTCCTGTTAGTGCCCTTTCTTGTGTACCTACAGTTGTGTTGAGTGTTCGACAATTTAGTAATGCTTACACGTGGAAAAAATTAAAACATTGCGTAAATAGACATACCTGTGGATGATGGGTGGGACGGGATCGTCTGTCGGTGGAGGAAGTGCCAACTGTCGTCGACCGAATTGCCTCATAACCCTCTGCTGGGACATCTCCTCCACGTAGACATCGAAGATAATCTTTGATTTTGTCATCCAGTATGCGCTATTTCTAGTGCAGAGGTTAGAGATACCACCGGGGTATTTAGCCTCCATTGCATCGTTCGTGTACGGCCCCCAGATTACTGCACCCGCGCTCAAAACGTCGAACTGCTCGTTGAATGCGGGTAGCAGTTCTTCACCTGATCGTGAGCAAAGCGTCTCTGCACAAACCAAAAGTTAGTGCAAGCCAAAGTATAATGTAACAATTGCGTTAAATTATTAGATTAGACATACCCTGTGACGTGTCCAGAGATAACCGAAAGTAGGCATGTCTTTGCGATCAGCATCTAACAACGCACCACAGGGTAAGCCTCCTCAGCAAGTACGTCTGGTCGTCCAATAGGGAACCTCTCCCACGACCAAAGTTGCAACAACATAGGGCATCCAAGTAGGGCTGACGTAGGCGCCACAAGATGGCACCCATTGCACATAGCTCGGTAAGTACCCGCTAATACAGCAGATCCCCAACTCCTCTGTGTGATATGGGCTCGCTCTGTAGCACTCGCAATCTCCAGAGCAATAGGGATGTACCTCGCGCTAATTGTGGTGACATGGTTCTCGGTGAACATCACCTTCCTGAGTAGCCACAGGACATATGCTTCCAGGCTTCTAGTGATTTGTGCTTCATTCAGCTGCATGTCTGGATAACCCAGAAACTTCTGTATCTATATGTACCAAAGAAATTGTATTAGAGGCAAAGCTGGAAACAAATTTATAAATATAACGATGCATGCAAAACATGTGAGGAAGGTGAACTAACCTGAAAAACCGAGCAACCAGTCAAGCTTGGTTCCGTGATCCTCTGAGGCAAATAGCCCAGCATTGTGGTATATACCCTGAAAATGAAGTGACATTTCGTACTCCCAATTTTTCGGAGCCTGCAACGACCCTATGGCCGACCCGCCAACGGCAATCCAAGCAAGAAAGAGACATCCTCCAGAGTAGGAGCCATCTCACCCCAACGAAAGTGAAACATGTGGGTCTCGGGCCTCCATCTGTCCACTAAGCAAGTGAGCAGACAGTTGTCTATCGTCATGCGTGTAGATTCACGAGTGGCCTCAACTAGACGCACGAAAGGTAAAAGCCCATCCCACTTCAACCTGCATGTCCAGAAAACAAATAGAAATGCGTAATCATATATATCGCACGGACAAATAAATTCAACACGTATCTCTCAACCCAACCAGGGTGTATCTGCCAGTATTCCTCGGTCCGCGAGTGATGAGGGCCTCGAGGCTACGCTCCTGCAATACCTTAGCTCGATGGGTATTATCCACGTCCGGATTAATCAAGTATACTTGTTCCATTTCTGCAATACAAATTATAAACTTAGTATAAATTTAACACATTGATGCACACACAATTCAACACATTGATGAAAACATGGTTCAACACTTATTACATATAAAAATATAGTCTAAATTTAAAAACATGGTTCGACACTTATTACAGATAAAAAACATAGTCTAAATTTAAAACATTGATCCACACTTATTACAGATAAAAACATAGTCTAAATTTAAAAACAAGGTTCCACACTTATTACAGATAAAACATAGTCTAAATTTAAAAATAGTGATCCACACTTATTACAGATAAAAACATAGTCTAAATTTAAAAACATTGATCTACACTTATTACAGATAAAAACATAGTCTAAATTTAAAAACAAGGTTCCACACTTATTACAGATAAAACATAGTCTAAATTTGAAACATTGATACGCAGATATCCTAGTTTCTTCGCTCCCTCTTCGTCCTCAGCTGCCTCAGCCACGTGGAGCAGCTGGCCCAGTCCCGAATCTTGTACAAGCAGTGTCCCTGTGACCAAAATCATGGCACAGAAAACATTGCACTATCGGGCCTCCGGCTTCAGATTCATCCATATCATTTCGGATACGCTTGCACTGCCATCGACCTCTACCAGTACGCAGTAGCCTTGGGTCGGGGATGTACTTCCTTTCAGTAGGGTCAACCGTGTTGAAATTACCCATAGCTCGAAATCCTACCATCTCACCACTCCAGGTATTATGAACAGACTCTTTCAAAAAATATGGGGACACGAACGAGATTGCTGCCATCCCTAGCTGCCCACAAACAGCCAGTACATGGGAGCAGGGCAGATGAAGCAATTTTGGTTTGTTGCATGTGCACTCACATGTTGGTCGGGCTTCATTTCCAATTCTCACCTCATGCGTTCTGATCTGATTTCCACAACCAAACTTGTCATACGGTAAGCGTACCTCAAACCTCCTTTCTTGATTTCCTATGACCTGCATAGCGTGATTCTGAGCTTTTGCCATCTTCTTATCCATGTACTTCATAATCTTTTCACAATAAGGTGTGTTTGGGTTGTTCATGATATGTAAATGGGCTTTCTGGCGTCTATCTCCGAAATATTTCACTGTGCCCTGAAAATACCCTCCACAATGGCTGTAAGTGGCAAGGCCCTATTTCCTCTCAGAACAAAGTTGTATGTTTCAGCGAGGTTGGTAGTCATGACACCGTACCTAGCTCCAAAAGTGTCGTGCAGCAAAGACCACCTCTCAAGAGGCTCGTGCTCTATCCACTGCTAAAAGTTTTTAATCAGTCTCCCAGCCTTTCTCCTAACCCCAGGCGGATCAAATCCTGGCAAGTCACAAAGCCCAACTGGTACATCCTCCACTGGTGGAGGTCCTATTGCTAGCTGTTGCGCTACAAGTTGTACATGTGCTGCTACTGCTACATTTCGTGCAGCTTTCCTCTGCCTAACATGATTGTTAGTGAACTCATCAAGCTTACCACGTATATAAGTGTAATTCCACAACTAGTTCTGCTTGCAAAGTTTTTTGAATAGATTCATCAAATCCTTATTTCGGAATTGTGAGAAAAAATTGGCCCCCAGATGGCGCATGCACCAACGACTCTGCAGGTCTAGCCATGGCGTTTGTTCCTCAACCGCAGGGTTTGTGAGTGCCTTGATGGCGTTCAGTATACCAGCATGCCAGTCATGAAGGATGCACACTTTCGGCTTATCTTGCACTACTGCTATTTTAAGCTGCCTGAAGAACCACATCCAACTTTCAGTGTTCTCGCTCTCCACAAAAGCAAATGCAAGTGTCACGATCTGATTGTTGTCGTCCTGACCAATGGCGGTCAAGATCTGTCCCCTATACTTGCCAGTAAGAAAAGTTCCATCAACACAGATCACTGGTCGACAATGACTGAAAGCTTCGATGCATACACCGAAGGAGAAGAACACACGATGCAACACCTTGACGGTTGGAAATTCTGGCATCCAGAAGTGTTTGATGTCAACATAGGTGCCTGGATTACGGGCCTACAATGTGTGGAGGAGCCGAACAACTGAGTCATATGAGTCCAGGAACGAACCAAATCTGATCTCAAGTGCCCTCTGCTTAAGCCTCCAAGCTTTCCCATAAGAAATTTTGTACTTAAACCTCGTGAACACCTTATGCTGAATAGCCTTCACTTCCATCGCTTTGCCCTATACTATCTCTGAGTAAAGCAACCGGGCTATAAGCGTCGACGAAATGTTACGATGATCTTGAGGGATACAGTCAATTTTACATGTGTGCTTTACTACGTCGCTCACTCCAGTTTATGCCGAATTGAGGGCGATAGCCATGCACCCTTCCAGGACAGTCTGTAACCTCACATTCCATTGTCATATATTTTTACTTGACACTTTGGTTCTGAATACCCTCCAAGTCGACATTGCCCACTTAATGATTGCGTCTTGCAAATGTTGCTTGTCGGGATATAGAGCACCCACGGCAATCTGGTTCTGGTGGTATTGCCAGGCAGAATCATGACCATCGTTCAGTCATTGACGAAGAGAAGTCATGACTCCATGACGCAGGATTAGGCACCACCTGTTCGTCATCCGACTCGTCGAAATCATCGGCATTACCACTATCACCATCTGTATCTTCCTCTTCCATCTCGGTCTGCATATGCCCAGATTCCTCGTCAGCATCTGCCTCAACACCATCGTCATCTCCTAATTCTGCCTGGCTGTTCTGCCCTAAATCGTAACCACCACCTCCAACATCTTCCTGACTATCATCATGTCCAGATAAATGCATCTCATGGCTGCTCTGGCCAGGATCGTGCCCACCCTCGCCTTCAGGAGGGTTAACCTCCTTCACGACAGGTATCAGTAAGGCGACATGGGTTGTTCCCTACTTTCGCAACCTTGCAGCCAGCGCACCAACTGAGAGGTCCGATCTATCGGCCTCAAATAGAAAAACATCGGTGACCTTGACTTCGTCCACAATGCATGCACACCGACGGTGTCTGTTTCAGGATTAAGCCCTAAACATCCTGCCAACCAATCTTTCAGCTGACTTATGGACCATGTTTGTGGGGAGTTCAGTTCCAACTCTGACCATCGAAACTGACCCAAATCAGCTCCCAACTCAGTTATTTCAACTGTACCAGGACCGTAGTAAAACAGACACTTCACTAAATTACTCATCTCGGCAACCTAAAAATGTGACACCAAATAATCATTATAACCGGAACAACTACATACTTATTTATTACTATCGCAACAAATACCTATTAATTTAGACCGGATACATAGCAATATCAATATCGCACTACAAACTTAACAATAATGCAAACCTAATTAATCTAAACCCTAATTAGCCAAAAATCGCATACCCTTGAAGCGTGCCTTGATTCAATGGAGTAGCACCACCACCACGGCCGGAGCAGCAGAAGCACCGCCACCATGTCTTCCGCGACCTACACCAACCTCCACCACATCTCCACCATTGCTCCAAAAAAGCACCACCAAATACCCCCCACAACCTAACCCATCTGTAGATCGGAGTTGCCCTAACTCTCTAACACCTCTAGCCTTAAGATTTGCTGGCTGGATGGAGAAATCACCGGGAGAGGGAAGAAATCGCCATGGCTCTTTTCTTTTCGGGTAGGAAGAAGAAAGAGAGAGAGGTGAGGAGGAAGAAGAAACCTATCAGCGTTCTAATCCTGCGACTAATCGGCCTCGGCCTGGCCGATAGGCTTGTCGGCTTCGACGTGGCCGATTAGTGGCCACGCGTGACCCGAAAGGGCTGTCGGCCACAGGCCTGGCCCACCATGCCACCTGCTCGGCTTCGCCAAGGCCGATAAGGCCTAATCGGCTACGCCGAGGCCAATAGGTCCCTATTGGCTCAGCCCAAGACGAGGTTGTATTATTTCTACAAATGTTCCGATTTGTGTAATATTAGTCGAAATTAATAAAAAATGTATTATTAAAAAAAATAGCCGGAGACGACGATGTATTCCTGAGTTCCTCCTTTTTAGGGGAGTACGTCTCGTTGGAGGGGTGTGAGTTTCAAACTCAAGACGCCACAAATGGCCTCACCCTATTCTCCGATGAACCTTGCCCAAAAGCTCGGTTCACCTTCCACTATTGATTTCCTTTTGGGCGGAAATCGAGTCCCTTACAACAATCTTGAGGCACAACCCACAAAAGGATTGTCTCCCAAGTGACCACAAAAGGCCTCAACCGCCACAAAAGGTGTCTAGGGTCCAAAGACCCAAGAGTAACAAGCTCACGAACTTTCACTTACACGAATCCTCGTGGAGAGCACAAAACGATGCACGAAATCAATGGCAAGAACACAAGAAGTGCTCAAGTCCTTCACTCTCAAATCCCACAAAAAGCAACTAATACTTATGGGGGGAGAAGAGAGGAAGAACAAAGGAGGAGAAACACCAAGAACTCCAAGATCAAGATCTACTAGGTTCCCCTCACTTCGAGGAGAGATGGATTGGTGGAATTGTAGATCTAGATCTCCTCTCTCAAATCCCTCAAAGATATGCAAGAATCATGGGAGGAATTGGGAGAGGGGCAAGCTTTCCAAGTCAACAATGGTGGGGGAGAGAGTGAAAAATGAGCTGGCTGTAGGAAGAAGAAGGGGAGGGGTATTTATAGCCCCTCCCGAAAAAGAGTCGTTGCTGCAGCAGAGGACCGGATATTTCGGGTCAAGTCAAGACCGGATATTCCGGTCCTTCTAGAAATATCCGGTTGGAAAAATCTGATGATCCTCAGAAGGTTTCAGCTCTGGTCCTTAGCAGAAATCCTCAAATTTTCTCCAGAACCGGATATTCCGGTAGGTCCAAAATATCCGGTAGCAAATATCCGGTGACCAACAGAAAGTTGCAAAACAGGGTTGCTAAAAGTCCATAGCCGATTTTCTCGAGCAACCTGGGGGTCCGGATATTCTAGCCGAAAACAAAAGCGGAATATCCGGTTTTCTGAAAACTGACAGAAACAGCAAAACGAAAACATCAATAACTTTTTCGTTCGAACTCCAAATTAGGTGAAACCAATTTTGTTGGAAAGGTAATGACAAGAGCTAAGAACCACAAATAGAGTTAAGTTGACACACTTGGGCTTGTCATGAAGATCATGACAAGTACAAAAACCCAACAAGGAGAAAAGCCAAATAAGAATCAAGAAAGATGATGATGCCAAGTATGCAAAGGTTTGAGCTCTCCAGAAAGATGCGATCATGTTACTAACTTGAGATCCCCTCTTGATAGTACGCCGTCTATCCTATAAACGGTCTCCCACTAACACCAAGAGACCGGTAAAATAGAAACCCTATCAAGATCATACCTTTGGCTTGCGCATTCCACTTGAGCTAGATGATGTCGATCTTGACTCTCTCAAGTTGGAACACCTTTCTTGATTGTGCTTGCTAGCACATGCTTGATGAAGACTTCTCCAATACTCCCCCATACTCCATGATGGGAGAGCCTTGCTAAGCTCCGTCTTCATGTATCCACTTGCGCTTTATCTTCTTCTCTAGATATATAGATGATGGCTTGGAGATAAACATGAATGTTCACTCAATCTTCTTTTCTAAGCCATGCTTGCAATAAGCTCAACTCTAGATGACCATTCTTCATATAAACCCATTGGATAGAACCTTGGTCATCATATAATCTTCTAGAGTCCAACATATGAACTCCAATCTTCTTCATGGACAAGATCTATAAAGATATCTCAATACAAATATTAGTCCATAGAGATTGTCATTAATTACCAAAACCACACATGAGGGCACATGCACTTTTTGGAGTCTCCGGTCTAAGCAGACTGGAGTCTCCGGTGTGAGTTTTCCTGCAACGGCTCTTTTTTCTAGGGACCTATAAAAAGGCCCCCCTGTTCCCCAAAGCAACTAGCTCTTCCAAGCACGAAAAATTTCCCTCTCTCACCTCCATTGTTGACCTTGAAAAGCTTGCCCCTCTCTCAAATCCCCCCATGATTCTTGCATATTTTTGAGGGAAAAGAGAGAGGAGATCTAGATCTATATTTCCACCAATCCATCTCTCCTCTAAGTGAGGGGAAGCCTTTCGATCTAGATCTTGGAGTTCCATTTGTTGAGTTCTTCTTGATCTTCCTCTCTTCCCCCCCCCCATAAGCATTAGTTGCTTTTGGTGGGATTTGAGAGTGAAGGATTTGAGCACTTGTGCTTTTGCCATTGCATTTGGTGCATCGGTTTGCTCTCTCCACGAGGATTCGTGGAAGTGAAAGTTGTGAGCTTGTTACTCTTGGGTCTTTAGACCCTAGACGCCTTTGTGGTGGTTCTGACCTCTTGTGGTCATTCGGGAGCCTCCAATTCGGTTGTGGGTGTGTGCCCCGGTGTGGTGTTGTAAATGCTCCGGATTCCGCCTTGAAGGATTTGGATAGTGGAAGGTGAATCAAGCCTTGGCAAGGTTCATCGGAGAATAGGGTGAGCCCAGTTGTGGCGCTTGAGCTTTGAAAGCTCACCCCTCCAACGAGACGTACTCCCCTAAAAAGGAAATACTCGGGAATACAACCTCGTCTCTGTGTGCCTCGGTTATTCCTATACCCGAGCTCTTTACTTATGCACTTTACATTGTGATAGCCTTCGTGCTTAAAGTTTTGTATATTACTATCACTTGCTGTTTGTCTTGCTTAGCATAAGTTGTTGGTGCACATAGGTGAGCCTAGTATATTTAGGTTGTTGGCTTGTTCATTTAAACACAATTTTATGCCGCAATTATCTAGTCTAAACCGGAAAAGTTTTAAATCGCCTATTCACCCCCCTCTAGGCGACATCCTTGTCCTTTCAGAATGTACCTCTACCATACAAGGGTAAGTGGTAGGCTTACATAATTCTTCAATAGGAGGTAGGTTCTTTACTTCTTCAGATTTAATACCTTTCTCTTTAACATATTTCTTAGCTTCTTTCATGTCTTCAGGATTTAGCAAATGAACACCCCTCTTCTTTTGTGTTGGAACTGGTGGCGGTTCAGGTAAAGTCCAATCTTCATGATTCTGGCCTATTTTAGCCATTAGTTCTTCAGCTTCATCTGGAGTCCTTTTCCTGAAAACACAACCAACACAAATATCTAGGTATGTCCTAGATGCATCGGTTAGTCCATTATACAATAAATCAATAAGTTCATCTTTTGCTATTTTGTGCCCAGGCCGAGCCCTGATTAAAGCGCAATATCTCCCCCAAGCTTCTGGGAGACATTCTTCCTTTAGTTGCTTGAAGTTATAAATTCTCTGCAAGGAAACATTTTGCACACTAGCAGGAAAATATTTTCAAAGAAAGCATTAACTAGTTCCTGAGAGCTTTTGATAGATCCAGGAGCTAAATTGTTAAATCAATTTTTAGCTTCATATTTTAATAAAAAAGAAACAATTTCATAACATAGTAAACTCGTTTTTTAGCATCATCAGAAACAAGTTGCTCAAGGAAGAAAGTTTACTCATGTGTCCTATAGCATTCTCATTGTCAGTACCACGAAATGGTTCATTTTCAACAAGAGGTATAAGTGAAAGATCAACAGAGAGATCATATTCTTCATCTTTTGTATTTATAAGAGATGTGGCAAACTTAGGTTCATGAGAAAAATTATAATCTATAGCACGTTTCTAAATAAGATTTTTAATTGCACTTGGGTTTTTAGAAGCATCACCTTCTGTATATTCTTCAATAAACTCATCATCAAGTTCAACATAAGCATCTTCAGGATAAGCACTACCATAGTTTCTTGGTTCAGGTGAATCAACATGTGTATTGAGATTTTCATCAGGAATTTCAGCATTTTCAATTTCTTTAGATTTAGCAATATTCGCATCAAGAAAAGGACCAAGTGAACCATTTTCATCAAGCACAGTAGAAGCATCATCAATTTCATCAGAGATAGTACCAGATTCAGCAGAAGTAACATGTGAAGTGCGTGGATGTGGTGGTGTAACAAGCTGACTTATAAAAGATGGCGAATCAAGAGCAACATAAGTGTTCAGAGTTGTACCTTTCCTGGTAGTGGAAGGTAGTATTGCAACCTTTGGATCACGAATTTTTTCCATAGTGAATAAATCGCATCGCAATAGTCTTCGAGGGAAGCAAAACCCAAATTTATTGATTCAATACAAGGGGACCCAAAGAATATTTATAAGTCTTAGCACCTGAGTTGTTTGTTCAGCCACACCTGGAAGTAAACTTGCTTGGCATAATTTATCAGTAGCAACAGTAATATAGCAGCATCAGTAGCAGAATAGTATAAAATCTTTATGTGGTTCATAGCAGCAGTAGCAGAATAGTAGCAGAAAATATATTTGGAAATTGAAAGTTCCTCTAAAGATTAAGATCTTTATGTGGTTCATGTATAAAAAAGTAATTCTTACTAAAGATAATCTAGCAAAGCGGAAATGGAAAGGGTGTAGAAAATGTGAGTTTTGTGATTCAGAGGAGTCCATTCATCATTTGTTTATAGCTTGCCCCTTCGCACGTTTTATTTGGAGAATTATCAAATTCACCTTTAGTTTACCACCACCAACCAACTTCACAAATTTGTTTGGGAATTGGTTGAGAGGGATGCCAAAAGTTGATAAAGCACGTGTGCGCGTCGGTGTGTGTGCTATACTTTGGTCCTTGTGGACGTGCAGAAATGATTTGGTTTTTAACAAAACGAAACATATGAATTATTTGCAGGTCATCTACAAGGCTACGTCCCTGCTTGGCGTGTGGTCTTTCCTCCTCCCTTGGAGCAACGGGAGGAAGTGGCTACTGGGTGTGGCCGGCTTGAGGCGGTCGCTCGGGCGTTCTACAACCTAGCCGGCTGGCAGATTTTTAATAGACTAAATGATGCATAAGTGTTTCATTCATTTTGTTTTCCGCTGGCTAGTGTTTATCGCCACGCTCTGTGATGCTTGAGATGTAATCTTTGGAACCTGATACTTCAAAAAACAATGTAATAAAATAGCTGTGTGCATCCTCGTGATGCAGAGGCTGGGGCTTCTCCCCATTTCTAAAAAAAAGTAGCAGAATAGTAATACTGTAGGCATAAGGACGGATGAATGGCCGCTGCATGGATGGATAAGATAGCTCATGTAATAGTCATAACAGAGGGCATTTACAGGTAAACATTAATAAAACATCCAAGTACTAATCAAACATATGCATGTATTCCGTATTTAGTCGTACGTGCTTGCAATAAGAATCCTACACGACATCTTTTGTCCTACCAGCCCGTTTGCAGCGGGGCCAATCATGGAACCTACCTGTAATTAAGGTACTCCTTTTAATAGAGCACTAGAGCAAAGCATTAACACTCCATGAACACATGTGATCCTCAAGTCATAGCCATCCTCTCCGGTTATCCCAATTGCTGTCACTTTGGGGCCTTGGGTTTCGGACAATAACAGGTGCATACAACTTTTAGATATGATCCAAAACAATAATTATACTCATGAAAACATAACATGTTCAGATCTGAAAACATGGCACTCGGGCCCTAAGTGTCGAGCATTAAGCACACCAAGTTGCAACAATGATAAATAACACACACAACGGATACTAGGCACCATGTCCTAACAATCTGACATCTATTAAATGAACAATCTCATCCAATCCCTACCATCCCTTCAGCCTACAGCGGAGAATTACTCACACATGGATAGGGGAAACATGAATGGTCGATGGAGAGGCGGTGGTGATGGTGATGGCGATGATCTCCCATTCAATCCCCGTCCCGGCAGGGAGCCTGAACAGGAAATTCTAACCTCCGAACTAAGGTTTTCGATAGCGGCGGAGCTCGGAAGTGTTTCTCGTAAAATCGTCTGGGGGTCGTGAGTTTTTAGTCGAAGGGAATAAGTAGTCAAGAAGGCGTCAAGAGGGGCCACCCAGGCAGCCAGACGCAACCTCGGCGCGGCCCCACCTCTGGCGCGCCGAGGGGTCATCTGGGGCCTGTGGACCCCGCCTGTAGTCCGTCTTCTGGCTCCGTGAGTTTTCTAGTAAAGTAGAATTTTCCGAGAGTTTTGATTTCTACAAAAAAAAAAGACACCAAGGCAATTCTGCTGAAAACAGCGTCAGTCTGTATTAGTTTCATTCAAATCATGTAAATTAGAGGCAAAACAATAACAAAAGTGTTTTAAAAAGTAGATACGTTTTGGACGTATCAAGCTCTTGTTCGACCCAAATCTAGTCGAGGAGTGAGAGGCGGGCGAGCGGATGACGGCGGTGGTGCGTGCGAGCGACGGGGAGCCAAAACGACGACAAAACTAGGGAAGGAGCGACAAAGCTATTGGAGAGAGACAATGGTAGTGTGAGAAAAATCTATGTGTGACGAGGGTTTGTCGATTTGGTTCCGTTTGAGTGGGTCCTGCATGTCAGAACCGACGTGACGGAGGCGTGCGGAGGACCCATACCCCTCCGCATATGGACTGGGTATGAGGGTTGTCCCGGACGTTTGGTCTCAGTTTTCATCTCTGGCCGTCCGTATAATGGATTTGTCCAGTCCGATTAAAGATGTTGTAATACTCTTTTCGTTCGGAAAAGGATGTCACAAGTCATGGCTCGCGGCTTCCACGCGAGGGGGCTCGGCCAGCGAGGCGTTTCACGACTGCCACCTGCATGGTTATGTGGTTAAACATTGCGTGCACCTTTGTGAGTTCTTCTAGAGGTTTGAAATATCACATTATTCACATATCTCATCTATATTGTACTCCCTCCGTTCAGAAAAGGACGTCGAAGCCGCGAGCCATGACTCACCCGCGCTCTTCCCAAGTTCCCATCCTCCGTGTGATGCATGAGAGACACAGACCGAAATACCAACCGCATGCCTTCCACCGACTTCCCGGCCCCATCCGTCCTGGGCCCCGCGTCTCAGAGACGAGAGATGGCAAAGTTAGGCCGCCCTCGCTGCGGTGTGCCGACCAAAACGCTAGAAACTTCCAACCCCCAGCTGACTCGACCATTCTGCCGAAGAAATGGTGACTCGATCAGGAAAGAGGAAACCCTATTCGTTTTTCTTTTCTTGCGCGGCCCTTCCGTTCTCCCCTGCTCCGCCTTCTTTTCCCCCGTGCGCATATTCGCCCGCATCGCCATAAAATCGGGCCGGAAGCGAGAGGGAGCAAGCAGCCCAGCCGACCTCCCTTCTCCCTGGCCTCAGCCAGCCTCACGTAGCTGCTGCTCTTGAGCCCTCTTGCGCCTGCCTTCTCCCCTCTTCCTCCGTGGGTGTATTCGGCGATGGCGGCGGCGACGGCGGCGGACACCACTGATGCGTCCACGGCCGGGCTCGCGCTCGCGGAGGCCAACATCAACTGGGATAGGTACCTGTCCTGTCCTTGCTTCAAACATACTCCTGTTTGTTCCTGTATTCATTGCCATGAGGATGCCTGCGGGTGCGGCTTCCTGTTTTGTTACTTCGTACTGTAGTAGCTAGTTCCAGTTTATATGCGGCGCATTGCCTTCGCCTGTGGTGCCTAAATCTGCTCGATAAGGTGCCTGCCTGATTCAGGTTTCGCCTGGGAAATGGGGGATTCGTGGTGGTGCTGGGATTGGTTGGTTAGAAGGAGGTCCGAGCGCTTTAGCCATTGATTAGGTTGTTTCGTGCATTTTCATTTTTTTTATTTTTTTTGTGCTGGGTTGTGGGAGCAGTCAGTCATGAGGTTGAGGATCACATGGTTACCGCTGCCACTTTGGACAGGAACAAAAATTTGTACCTTTCAGCATGCTTCAACTTCTGCCGTACGTAGGGAACAGCCAACTCGGCTATGTCTTCCACCGGCTTCCTTGTGTACTTTTTTGAACAGGGATATGGCTTTGAACAAACAGGAATGGACTTCTTATTCAAACTCTTAGGAGCATCTCGTGTCGCGGTCCCCATGTAACGTCCGGCAACAGCGCCGGACAAGCGCTATTGGGAGCGCCGGCACATGTTGCCGCGTATGGGACGCTTCTTCCCAGCCGTGTCCCCAATACGGCTCTCCTCTCCCCACAGTACATTTTCTTGCCAAATTTAAACATTTTGGCAAATACAAATCGAAACAGGCGTACGCTTCATAGTTTTCAACACATAAAAAAATTGTTCTGCAATAATTAAAATAGGAATAAGATAGTCCATAGAGTTTAAATAAAATCAAGTTCAACTAGTCCGACGTCGTTTCCTTTGAGCCCACACAAATGCTCTACTAGATCATTTTGCAATTGGTGATGAACAACATCAAGGATCCCCATATGTGTGGTGAAGAAATCAGCAAACTCCGCCGACATGTGGTGATCAACAGCGGCGAGAGGACACTGGTCCTCATATGGCTTTGATTACACAAGAAATCATGACCTTCCATATCTGATGAGCAGGGTACTGCACCATAGCAAATCGAGATTGGAGCCTACCAAATTTCCTTCATACTCTTGTCTTTTGGCAAACCAAGATTTTTTCTGACCTAGTGGATGGGGGATTGTCTTCACAAATGTCGACCATATATGATATGTGCCTTCGGCTAGGTAGTACCTTTGGTGTACTGGTGGCCATTGATCGGCCATTGATCTCATATTTGACCGCCAGAGCATGGTCGTTGATGCCATTGTGAGATCCTGCCAGTCAGAAAAAGGTGCCAAATCCACTAGTCAAAATATGTCGCAGCTTCAAGCACCACACTGCACTCTACAATATCCCTTTGTACAACCCTTGTTAAATGAACAATTCTTCCACCTCCAATGTATGCAATTGGCTTCCAAACGTCTCAGAAAATCCCCTGGCTGTGTTTTATGCCATGATCCAAGTTGTCTCTTCTTTATTTATTTGGTTCTCTCAAAATAATGAGGTCCAAACTTAGCCACCACTGAAGAAACTGTACATAGTTGTGGACTCAGACATGCGTAGGTGGTCGTCTTGACCATCTCCCGGAGTTTCATATGCAAGCATCCTCAAGGCAGTAATGCATTTTAAATTCATGAGAAACCAGTCATTCCGGTGCGGTCCTTCTCTTCAACAAAAGTAGCTATCGTACTCCCTCACACCATGCACCAGCCGCAAGAACAAGAAGTTTGGGGCCAAACGGACAGTCTGCGGACAAATTATCTGTTTGGGGGTTTGGGGGACGCCGTTGGGAGCTGGTTTTTGGCCCGCGGACAAAAATGGGGAGGAAACAGGGGGTGGGTTTGGAGTTGCCCTAATGTAACTTCAGAGTCCACCGTGAATGGATACACAACAAAATAACTCTGCTAACAAGCAAAACTTTTATGTGTTAATATGTGTATATTATTTTTTCTCTGTACATAAAGTTGGAGTACTACAACATTGATTCTCAATCACTCATTACGAAGCACTTATGAAGTGGCTTGTCGCTTTGGTCTATACAGCTTTTGTTTTTTTAAGCAGAGCATTTGGTATAGTTGTGCTGTGAACGAATATTTGCCAGCATAAACCGTAACCGGCTACTCAAGCTGCTATTTGTCTGTTCTAGCCTTCTAGAGTATTGTTCTGAGACGTGATGTCAAAGACTCTGGTTGTTGTTATGGTGTCAATGCTTGTGTATGAGCTTCATGGAAGTAGATATTATTATCAAAAGCATTATAACGATGACATGCAATCTTGTGTAATTATCCATGTGGGATCATGTACAGCACCAATTCGTGAACACATATGCTTGTCACTGAATAACCATCTGTTTGTATCATACTGAAGGTTGGACAAGACAAAGTTTCATTTCATTGGAGCAATCCTGTTCACAGCCCAGCAAGGTGTTCTGCACCCGACAGCTGTTGTGAAGACTAGAATGCAGGTTGCCCAAGGAGGGCTTTCACATATGTCTGGCTTTGCCGTTTTTAGAAAGATATTGAGGAGTGATGGCATCCCTGGTGTTTTCAGAGGATTTGGCACCACTGCAGTTGGAGCTCTACCTGGACGTGTCTTGGCTCTAACTTCACTAGAGATGTCCAAAGAAATGGCATTTAAATATTCTGAGCATTTTGATATGTCTGAGGCATCAAGGATTGCTGTTGCTAATGGTGTAGCGGGCCTGGTGTCAAGTATCTTTTCAAGTTCATATTTTGTACCTCTAGATGTGGTGAGCATGCTTTCTAATCTTTTTTCCCATGCCTTAACCTTATACAGTTGATATTTTGAGGCTTAATGGCATAATTACTACCTCTATGACAAAATGTAGTGCAGCTTAATTTTTCAAAAGTCAAACGATTTAACGTTTGACCAAGTATGTTGGGAAAAATAACAAGTCTACAACGTCAAATACATATAATATGAAAGTATGTTTCATGATGATTCTACAATATTGATTTGATGTTGTAGATGTTGATATTTATTTTTTACATACTTGGTCAAACTTTACATCGTTTGACTCTTGAAAAAAATATCCACATTTCAGTTTGATGTATATGTTGTTACCTATTGAGATTCTCCATCAGCGGTTTTCAAGGTTCAAGGACCTTTTTGTCTGTATGTCTTGTTACCAGCCTATCTTCACCTTTGTACGTTTTCAATTTCCGCGTAGCTCTTACATCTTTATTTCTGTATCTGAATCTGACAAGGGATGATGGTCTGAGGAATAAATTACCATTAAAATTAACTACACTATTTTTTATTGCTCTTAAAAAGCATATTGTAGCTTTTTATTGAGTAGTACATTGCGTTTTTTGTTGTTGTCTAGTTTACATGTTTACCTTTTTGTATGTCTGTGCTCGTAGATTTGCCAGAGGCTCATGGTTCAAGGATTGCCAGGGATGCAAACATATAGAGGACCATTTGATGTGATAAATAAGGTTGTCAGGACTGAAGGTATCCGGGGGCTTTACCGAGGTTTTGGAATTACCATGTTAACTCAATCACCAGCTTCTGCCCTTTGGTGGAGTTCATACGGTGGTGCTCAACATGCTATATGGAGGTGTGCTATCTAATACTTCCCTTTCCTTCCCCGCAAAAAAAAAAAACTTCCCTTTCCTTTGTGTCCAATGTTTCTAGTCTCATATCTTGTTGATATTCTTGCAATCCCAATTTAGGAGCTTGGGTTATGGAAATGATACACAAAAGAAGCCTTCTCAATCAGAACTTGTTGCTGTGCAAGCAACAGCTGGAACAATTGCTGGAGCTTGCTCATCGATTATCACTACACCAATAGATACCATCAAGACACGACTTCAGGTAATATGGATTGTTTTCTACTGTACTATATTGGTAGAATTATCCTTTTCCTTTAATCTTATAGCAAGTGTGCTTGCCCTGCTTTTTTTTAGATTTGCAAGTTTCATCTTAGAAAGGCCAATGAATGTAGATATTCGATTGCTGTCATAGTTTCAAACTGGGAAATGAATTCACCTTCACCACTGTCCTTATGGGTACATGGGCGAAGGAAGTTGGGTGGGTTACCTTGTCAGAAAAAATCAGTACTGTTAGTTAGTTGGTACACTTAGGCAGTGGAGGATAAAATTATGAGCCGTCTCTTAGAGGAGCCATAAAACTAATAATGGGTACATGGGCGGAGGAAGTTGCACCAGTTTTGCACTTTCCCCTAAAAGCTTTGCACCAGTGGTACTAGGCCGACTCTCCAAATAAGCAATCAATGGAGTCACATGCCTTTTCAACCCTAGGATCGACCACACCTCCTGCAACTTTCTTTTGCTTCCACCACTGTCTAGAACCACAACACCATGGTTTTCCTTTCGTTTCCTCGCTACTCACGGCATCCACGAATCGATATCCTTCGCAGCTGCCTCCTCCGGTAGCCTGTAGCACTTGCTGTCCGCTCTTCATTCCTTCTTTTTCCTTCCATAGCCTGACCCACCCAAGGTGTTTTTTCTTCCTTGCTTGGTGTATTGGACGGCACTTGTTTTTCCAAAAGATCCTGCAATCTCAGGATCTCTTGGTGGTGGGTAACAATCCTGCCTTTCCGAGTACTGTCATCGTTATCGTTTATTTTGATTTCGACTTGATGATTTTGGTACTCCCTCCGTTCACAATTACATTGCGTTCTGGGTTTAGCCTGCAAATAATCGATCCACAGTGAGTAGCTTCGGTAGGATATTGGTCTGATCATCGTTGATTGTGCCCTCCTCTCCAATCAGGCGATTGGGTTCGCTCCTGAGGTGGAAAAGAGGCTCCAAGGCATATTGAGACTTCTGTGTATTGATTGCTTGCCTAAAATGGTTACAAGCCCTCCTTAATGGACAAGCATGTCGGTGCCTTGGATAACTGTAACAATATTATGCGTAGGAAAAAGGCCGAACTACCTGACCCTGCCTGCTCATTGCTACTGCTTCCTGCCTTCTCTTACGATTGATTTGCGTCACTGACTCACTGTACAGGTAGCAGCTATTAGCTCAAAATGTATGGAGTTTCCTCATAGTAGATTATTTGCGGGCTTGTTTGTTTAGCTCTGATGTTTATAAGTTTGTTTGTTTAGCTCTGATGTTTATGAGCTCATTTGCCTGGCTCTGACATGAGTGATACATAGTCGGCTCATCGTATCTCCATGCCTGAGCCACTGATACCTAGGTGTTGCCGCCACATTCATATGTGTTAAAATATATTTTGGGGTCGACTAGCTGCTGATGTAACTCCGCCTATGTCTTCTAGGCATAGCCGGTCCCAAGCCCGGATAAAGGAGGAGGGTTGTGATAGGCTTGGCGAGCCAACGTAAAAACTAGCCAGTCCCATGGATATGAAACCCACGAGAGTAGTACTAGGGTGGGTGACCTCCTGGAAAGTCCTCATGAAAGGTTTCATATCTAAGGGTTGTGATAGGCTTGGCGAGCCAACGTAAAAACTAGCCAGTCCCATGGATATGAAACCCATTTGGGCGAGAGTAGTACCAGGATGGGTGACCTCCTGAGAAGTCCTCGTGACAAGGGTTTCATATCTAGCCTACCCCAACTTGTTTGGGACAAAAGGTTTTGTTAAGGTTAAGGTTAAGGACTAGCTGCTGATGTCAGCACTATTCAGATGATCTTATCATATCTCACATCCGCAGCTTGGATTGGAAGTGTATTTGTTAAGATAAGAAAATGCCTGGGATGTCTTTGCAATGTTGTCACACCTGACTAATGTGATATATCTGGTCGTAGTCACTGGATGTTTGTTAGAGTTCCGTCATGATGCTCGGCAGGGGCTAACAGCCTAACATGTGTTACTTCAGGTAATGGACAACTACGGGAGTGGAAGGCCATCTGTAATGAAAACTACCAGGCTGCTACTCCGAGAAGATGGCTGGAGAGGTTTATATAGAGGGTTTGGACCGCGGTTTCTTAACATGTCTCTTTGGGGTACATCAATGATTGTCACATACGAGCTAATAAGTAAGCCTAGTTCTGAGAATTATCATCCATACGCTCTTTAGCCTGCCTGGTTGATTAACTCCTTTTTCTTATTACAACTGCAGAGAGGCTTTCTGTGAAGCCTGAACAATGATTAACTCCTATTTGGCTTCTGATCCACCTAGTCGGTCATCATTTCCGTGTTGGCCATCTAGTGAGCTCATTTTGGTACAGGGATTGGCATGTAACGGCGATGAAAATTCTTGATGCAGGATTCTCCTTATAAAGCTTAACATGTTCCCATATGAAGCTACCCTGTAAATACTTACTCTAGTTCTGTAACAGTTGAATGTGCAAATTTCAGGACGTAATAGCCACGTTTCAGGATGTAAGAGCCAGAGTTTTCATCTGGGTGCTGGAGCATCTTGTAATGGAGCGAAATTTGTATCTTGGCATGCTAGTTAGTACACTCGAGTTTTTTTTTGTAGCTCTCAACTTGAGATGGGATGAGGCATAGCCAAATCAGTTGAGCAAAAGATGTATTATCATGTTGATTCTAAGTTCGTTGCTTAAAATTTTCCATAAGCATATACAGTTTGTTGATTGATGTATTTCCACTTGGATGTATGCCTGTTCAATTGCTTAGCCCTTTTATTCAGTTATCAGTCAGCACTTCAGCAGGAAGCATTCTGCCAGCATAGCTGTGAGCTTTTGAACTATTGTGATGGTGCTGCCTAATACATAGTGAGGGTTCAGGATTCCTGTCGTTTTGCTGGCATATTTTTGTAGTATCTCTTAAGAGTGTAGAATGCAGAGGCTTGTCTCGAATGGTTTGCTTGAATGACTTCAAGTGAATTACTAGCGTGTATATCAGATAAAATCAGAAAAACTTTTAGGAAACCAGTATTCCCATGTGAAGCTCAGCAACAGAGCAAGTGTCGAGCTGATCTTGCAGGGACTCAGGCATGTCTTCTTGCAAGCAGTATATTGGTCAAATTCTCCAACCATTATGTCATCTTAGCTATAGTTCTTCATATACCTACTAATCTGGAGTTTGCTTTGGCCTGTGTCTATGGAGATCCCCACCATCGTGACACTAGGCTCATTTGGGATCTTGTTTCTAATTTTGTGTCGGATAATCTTGGAAAGCCAATGGTTTGTTTTGGTGATCTCAACAATATCATGTGTGATGTGGACACTACCTCTGTGAATGTAAATAAGTATCGTATGCGTGCTTTCAATGCTTATGTCAAGCAATGTGGTCTTTTTGATTTGGGGTTTAGTGGTCCTGCTTATACTTGGACGAACAAGCGTTTCTCTTCTAATCCAGTGTTTCAAAGACTAGATAGATGCCTTGTTAATGCTGAATGGTGTGTTGTGTTTCCCAACACAAATGTTTTTAATCTTCCTATTATGCTTAGTGATCATGCGCCCATTCTTGTTTCCACTAAATCTCAATTTCGTCGTCCCAAGCTTAGTTTCAAATTTGAAAACTGGTGGGCTATGGAGGATGATTATCAATGCACTGCAAAATCGGCTTGGATGTCTTCTGCTCGTAAACTTTTCCATGCTAGAACCACTAATCTTGCAGGAACACTAAAGAAATGGTGTAAAAAGAAGAAGCCTATTCAGCAGCAGCTGAATGACATACAGGACCAGATCAGTAACATCCAGATGCAGCCGGTTCAGTTCCAGGACCATTCTCTTGAAGCAAACCTGATATCCCAATATGAACAAACCTGACTAAACTCACAGAATATTACCGACAGCGAGCAAAAAAGCACTGGGATACTCAAGGTGATAGAAATACTTCGTTCTTCCACAATGCTGTTCATAAGCGTAGACGTCGCAACCGCATCATGTCTATTAAAGATAATCTTGGCAACAACCTCTATGATCCGGATGATATTGCAAAGGAGTTTGTTAGCTACTTCCGAAATATTTTTCGCTCCTCCTCTCCTAACAATGACAGGTCCAACTTGAGTATTACACAGCCGGATGATACGCAAGATTTCACCAATTCAATCCCCGACAAGCATGAGGTTTGGTAGATTTTAAAATCTATGAAGAAAAACGCCTCTCCAGGACCAGATGGATTCAATGTAGCTTTTTTTTTTATCTCGTCTTGGAGCTGGATAGGAGAATGATGAGGCCATCCCAGCTATAGACGCAACCACACCAATTACACCATCTCAAATACAAGGACCTATGACTAGAGCTCGTGCACGTCAACTAAATCAAAAGGTACTTTCGTTTCTACAAGCTACTCCTAATATACATGAGAATATGATGCTGCCTAAAATAGATGTGTTTGTTTCTCTTAGAAACGATGGACCTAGCATGGATGAGAGGGACAAGCTTTAGACGCGCATGGAGATGGCAGCAGGAGTGCACATGATGATGTTGATGCTACGGATGGAGATTTCGGGACTTTGAAGCCACCATAATGACGAACGAAGACTTGGACGAATTATTCAAGATACCACTCTATTATTTTCGTCCAAAGTCTTCCATAGGTGCTGCGCCACCTCGTTTTTGGGCCAGGCCCATGTATTTTCGTCATCCCCCTTCATGGGCAGTTTTTAGAGTCCGTATTAATAGGAGAAAATGACTTAGAAAGGTTTTTGACCCAGCCCACCAAGGCTGGACGAAAATCCCCTCTTTTCTCCTATAAATACAGCCCCTAGGGTATCGTTTAGACTTGGGTTTTGTTTAGTTAAAAGTTAGCTGTCGCTGCAACTTCGCCGTACTTCGTCCATGTCAGATCGACCAGATTAAGACCGCTTTCGGAACCCCATTTTCATCTATATTCATTCATATTTGCAATATTCAGATTGCCAATTCTTAGTTCTTGCTTGTTCTTCGATTGCCTGCAGGAATTAGACCTTAGTTGGTTTGGTTGATTGTGCTTCAGCGCTGTCATAAACCTCCAGGAGTTGGTGTAGCGATTGTCAAGGCGCAGCGTCCTCACACGTTTGTAGTCGGATCGTCAACGTCGACGCCTACCCAGATCGATAGTTATCATCTCATCGAAAGATCGGGCACCTTTGGCTCTATCAGAGAAGATGTGACTAACGTGGTAAGAAATTTTTACACCACATGTATCATCCCTCCTCACCTCAATGATACTTATATTGCGCTTATTCCAAAGAAACTTGTCTGCCATCTACCTTCTGATTTCAGACCTATAAGCCTGTGTAATGTTATCTACAAAATCATTGCAAAATCCTTAGCCAACAGATTGAAACAACACTTACCTGACTATGTTCATCCCTCTCAACAAGCTTTCATTCAAGGCAGGCGCATTAGTAATAATATTATTGTTGCTCAAGAAATTGCCCACTCGTTCTCCCTTTCCTCTTTAGATGGCTAGGATTTCATGATAAAGATTGATCTTGCCAAAGCTTTTGATAGAATAGGGTGGCATTTCATTGTTGATGCTCTAGCACGTAAAGGGCTTAATGGCCATTTCATAAAACTCGTCCATGCTTGCATTTCTACGCCTGTTTTTTCTGTTATCATAAATGGCCAACCTTTTGCAAGTTTCAAAAGCAATAGAGGGATAAGGCAAGGTTGTCCCTTGTCCCCGTACCTTTTTGTCTTTGCAGTTAACGAGCTCTCGCGGGTGCTTCAAGATGCTCTACAGGCCAACCATCTGGCATGTATTTCTCTTGGACCAAACTGCCCTCCGGTTCATTCTTTGATGTTTGCAGACGACTTGCTGCTTTGCGGTAAAGCTAACATGCAGGAAGCCACTACTATCTTTCGTATCCTTGAACAGTTTTGCCATCACTCAGGGCAAATCCCTAACTGGAGCAAATCTGGCATTTTATTTAGCAAAAATGTTGCCATGCATGTGAAACAAGACATCAAGCAAATCTTTCCGGTTCCTGATATTGATAGTACCTTTGTTCACCTTGGTCATCCTCTCATTCTACCTGCAAAAGATAGGTCTGCAGCTTATGCTTTTGTTTATGATAGATTCAGATCTAAGCTTAGTGCTTACAAAGCCAACAGACTATCTCATGTGGCCAGATTAACACTTATTAAATCAGTTTTCTCCTCCATACCAGTTTACTATATGTCAAACATTCTTTTCTCAAAAAAAAATTCTCACGAAACTCACTACAATCATAAGACATTTCTGGTGGACGGGTGTTAAAGATGATCAAACCACTAAGAGCTTGTGCCTTAGGGCATGGGCTGATATTTGCATTGACAAGAAAATTGGTGGTCTCGGTGTTAGAAATTTGCAGGCTATTAATCAAGGGCTAATCCTCTCAACGGCATGGCGATTGGCAAAAGAACCTCAGACCCAGCTAGCACAGATTCTCAAGTCAAAATATCACCACGACACATCTATTTGGAGAGCAAAACCAAACAAGCCAAAGTCAGCCTTTTGGGCTGCCATTCTCAAGGTAAAACCTCTCTTAATCTCAGCTTCTACTTGCCAAATTGTTGATGGTAGCAGCTCCATATGGAGTTTTCCTTTGTTTTTGGGGTGGGAAACCATTTATGATCATCTCATCATACAACAGCACCCCTTTACTTACCTTGCAATAGTTAAAGATCTTTGGATGCCAAATCAGAAAGCTTGGAAAATAGATCTGATCACCTCTCTTTTTACTTCTGACACTGCCAATACTATCATACAAACACCCATTATTAATACTGCGGGCCAAGACACTTTGGTATGGAAACTAACCCCTGCAGGCAATCACTCACCAAAAAGCGCATACAAACATTTCTTCAACAATCTCCAGCTTCCACTGAGGCAGCGCCCAAAAAGTGTACCACAACAGATTATTCAACTCCTAAATCAGGTTTGGCAAGAAAAGCTGATGGCACCGAGGGTACAGACTTTCGCATGGAGGCTTCTCAGAAAAGCACTACCTACATGTAAGCGAGCTAGCAAATTCTCAAAACATATTAAAGAAAATAGCTCGCGATGTGGGGCTATTGAAAATGAAATGCATTTGCTATTTCTATGTCCTTTCTCCAAGGCTGCTTGGTTCTCTCATCCTTGGTACATTAAAACTGAACCTCTTGCTGCAGCCTTCCCCTCTATTCTAGACATGATTCAAGCTTTGCTTTCCTCTAGGCATCCTCATATTAATATTCAGAACTTGTGTCTTTGGAAAGCAAGAAACGATGAGTTGTTTGACAGGAAGTCCAGCAGGCCTACTCAAGTGTATGCAGCAGCCAATGCGACTATTAAGGGAGCCAATTTGGAAGAAACAACCCTCACTGAAGATCAACGCCTAGCACAACCGGACAATCACATACATGCCCCCTCTCCTTGTCCCTTGGTACAGGACACTGATATTTTTGCAGGAAATGTAATCTTCTGTGATGCTGCTTGGAGCTTGGCAGCTACAAAGACGGGAATTGGCGTCATCATCCACATGCACGCAAATCAACACTGTTAGCAGGTGCACATCTCAGCTATGGCTCCTCCGGCTTCCTCTCCACTTCAGGCAGAGGCATATGGCATGCACCTTGCAGCCAAACTAGCAGACCTACTGCACATTCAGGACCCTCACTTTCACACAGATTGTTCTGTCCTTGCTTCAGCGGCAGCAGCTACATATATTTTTTCCTCTCGAAGCCATTGGGAAGTCAGGCCTTTGATAGCACAGATACAGGCATGCCCCTCCTTCCAACGCAACAAGATTTCTCACATCCATAGAAGCAGGAATGTGAAAGCACATCACCAAGCAAGACTAGCTATGAAGATTCAGTCCACATCTTTAGCTATACGATTGCTTAAGTTCAGAAACAGGACAATGTCTAGGAAAGGACATCCTTGCTGTATCTTGCGTGTTTCCTTACACGCTGCTCTCTGTAAAATGCTCTTAAATGAATAAAATATTTTCCTGTTCAAAAAAAAAAAAAAACTCGGACGCCTAGCCGCCGCCACTGGTCAGACGCAGTCGGTAAGAGCATCTCCAAGAACTTACCTAAAATTTGACTACCCAAAACCATTATAGGTAGAGGAGAGAGAAGGTTTAGGTATCCAGAAAATTTTCTGTTTTTCTAGCTTACCTATATGTGGATACCCAAATCAGCATCTTGCACGTGGGACCCACATGTCAGTGGGATAGACTTCTTTTTTTCCTCTTTCCTCTCTCTCCCTTCTTCTTCCTCCTCCCGACGACTTCATATCTGCCCTGCTACCCCGACCTCGCCCCGCCCCAACCTCTCCCCGTCCTCCCTCACCCCGGCCGCCGTGCCCCGACCTCGCCCTCGCCCCACCCGCCCTCGCTTCGATGTCGCCTTGCCCGCCCTCGCCCCGCCCAGACGTTCCCCATCCGCTCCGGCTCGATTCCGGGCCAGAGGGGCGGCGCGCGACCAGGGAGACGGCCGACGGGGGTCGCGGAGGAATTGGACGGCCTCGGGGCGGCGCGCCAGAGGTCGCCGGCGACGGGAGCGCGGGTTGCGGTCGCCGGAGCTGGCGGGTACGGTGGCCCGATTCTGGCCGGGAGGGGCGGCGCGTGGCCCAGGAGGAGGGCGGCGGGGCTCACGGAGGCGACAGCGACATTGGGGCCGCGCATTGGAGGGTCACCGCTGACCGGAGGAGGCAGGGACGGCGACAGAGGCGGCGGCGACCGGAATTTTCAGCTCGGGCGGTTAGCTCTTCCCGCCTCGGTTTTTATCCTACGTGGCAGTTTTAGCAATCCATATAGGTAGTTGCCCTAGAATACCCAAATATACCAATTCTGAGCTAGAATTTAGGTAAGAACCTTTTTTTTTTTGGTTGGGGACCACTTTTAGGTAAGCTCTTGGAGCTGTTTTTTTGCACCCAATACGTAAAAAAGCAGTTTTTAGGTATTGAGAGCTTTTTTAGGTAAGCTCTTGGAGGTGCTAAGAATAGCTGTAAGTACTGTTGTTTGATTACATATTTTGCATCTATTTAAGTGTATAATACAGAGAGGCTTGTCTCAATTCTCAAATGGTTGCTTGAATGAGTTCAAGTGAATTAGCATGTACAGTACTTATGAGATGAGATCAGACAACTGTTAGGAAACAGGAGGTATTCCCATGTGAAGCTCAGCAAGAGAACAAGTGTCGAGCTGATCTTGCAGGGACTCCTCCAGCAAAGGTGCCAGGACGAGCAGTAGTATATTCTTGTTCGTACTGCAGGACGCACCGTTGTTTATCCTGGAGTTATATATCTGGACGGACTTGGTGTTCTCGACGTGGATGCCGTCGGTGTTGGGGCTGAACGCCGGCGAGCTGATGAAGAGGCCGTCCACGCGAACCTGGCTGCAGCTGTCGAACTTGAGGTGGAACTGCGGGCTGTTCTCGATCCTCAGGCCCTGGACGGCCACGTTGTTGCTAGTGAAGAACCGCACCAGCTGCCAACGACATGATACTACAAATAAGCGCCATTTGTTTACTCTACGCAAAGATAGGACGCGGAGGGAAACAAGATCAACTGGCTGATAATTGCCATGAGAAGAAACAGAGTGCAATCCAACTTCCAAGTGACTGGTTGGTGTACTTACTGCAGGGCTGTCACATGGTCCGGGTAGCGTTGATCCATTCGGGCCCTGTAACATGCATAGCTAATGTTACAACTTACTTAATTGCTGGACAGCTTGGCGTCACTAACTTACTTGTATGTGGCTTTATATCCTTGAAAATGTATGTGAGAATGCAACAAAACATGCATAGCTAATGTTACAACTTACTTGTTTTGTTGCATGGTTTATATCCTTGAAAATGTATGTGGCTTTAATGCAATCTGATGTACCAATTCAAAATAAATGGAGAATCAATATTCCACTAAGAATGAAAATCTTCCTTGTGTTGTATGAGCATGGTGTCATATTGATCAAGGGCAATCTTCTTACACGTAACTAGCAATAGAGTGAGAAATATAGCTTGTGTAACCATGATGAGTCGATTGTTAGTTATTTCTGAAGTGTTATTTTGCTAGAACCATGTGTCTTATAGATCATGTGACATCCTACTTATCTCCTTAATGTGCTACGAGCATACTATGTAACTAGATTTAGGGGTGCGCCTTGACGCACGACCCCCCGAGCCATAATTTGACGACACGACATACACGATGCTAATAATCAACGGGTACAAACAAATATATTCATATGTAAGACCAGACACCAAATTAGACAAATAATAGACATAAAACAAATTGGAACAACTGAATGGTATGCAAGCACCAATGAACTCGTGATGACGCCTCCTACCGATCAAGTGGATATATTTTACCCCTCTCTTTAAACCGCTGACTCAACCGCGTGACGGAAAAATTCACTCATCTGACTGATAAGATTATGTACAGACCCTCGCGACGAATACCTCGGGAAGGAACCAAGAGCATCAGGAAAGGGCGATCTCTCACAGACCGAGCACGGAGACCATAGCATTAAGCAGAGCGCCAGCCGGCTCGCCAAACACTTCCAAGACAGGAAATTTATTACTACACACAGACAGAAGATCCTACACACGTTACGGCAGACGGCTCAATAGTAACAACCATTTCCATCCTATCACAAAACAGTCTCATAAAAAACTACATGCCCTTGCTCTGTTCCATTGTTGGTTTAAAGCAGCACATAAATGTCTTCTATCTAAAACAAAACAACCTCTCTGCCCTTCACAGCCTTAGCAATTCGACGATGTCCAAGGTCTTCCGTAAGTTTATGTTCGACTCCCTCAGCGCCGTGTACGCAACGATGGCCTTTTTTAGATACTGGATGTTGTTCGCCTCGGCTTCAACCTTCTCAACCTGGAGACGACTATATTCGGACAAAATCTCCTTCTTCTCAGATATCAACTCCTCTATATAAATTCGGTGACGCTCCATCGATTGAACGTTTTTTTTTGCTGGAGCTTCGACCACCGAATGTTCTCCGAACGCAGCTGGTCGCGTTCTGCGCGAAGCTCGGTCACCATATTCGCCAACCCCTGGTAAAAATATATACAATTCTCCATCAATTAATGGTGAAAATCGAAAGGGAGGATTACATAATACAGAAAATGCATCCAGTAACAGACCGCGGAAAACCTCCTCGGTCGGCCGTCGATTTGGTGCATCAATCTCGGCGGAGAGTACAGATTTGGGGCATTCCTTGCTCGACCGACTGAAACAGAGGAAAAGAAGAGATCGACACCGGAGCACGGGAAAGAAATGAAAAAACACGTAAGGAATTAGATTTATCCTGAGACCACGCCCTCAAACCGGCCACGTTTTCGCGATGGCCCGGCTGAGGAGGACCAGCCATCGATGCGCGACACACCTTCCCTCAGCGATACAAGCGGCGTAGCACGTAGCGGAGGGCCGTTGGCCGCCGCCATGACCAAAACCACATCAGGACGAGTAACTTCTGGATTGGACGCGCCACTACTCCGCCGGTAGCTCCTCACCAAAACCATGGTGAGCAAAGAGGAAAAGGAAATTGGGAGGCGCAGAAAAAAGAAAGCCCTCGCAGCAGATCCTTGCGTAAGGAAACAGAGGAAGGAGACGGTGAATAGTAAGGCGGGGAGATCAAAGCGCTAGTCCACTGCTATACATACATTAGGCATTTGTCTCCTCGTCTCCCTAAAAAGAATCTACACCGTTCATTCATGATTAGCAGACAACAAAAAAAGCCAACACTCAGTATAGAAGACAAGGAAGCAAGTCGGTAAAAATGTGACACGGAAAATGGTGTAGGGAAATAATTTTTGCGATACTTGGTCCACCGCCGAAAGAAAGCGACTCGAACTTTCCCAGGTACAATTAAGCCGGCATGAACAGACGCACGGTTTTGACCAGCCACTAACCGTACGCATGGAGAAGAGCGGGAGGTGCCTCAATAACTCCAATCTACCAACCTACCGCACCCATTATCTCTACACCGAACCTCTCACTCTCCCTCCCCACGTCCCATCAAAAAACAACACAATGGATCCCTCGCCTCCTCAATAGCCAAGGACGAATATTCCACCAAAAGTCAGCACTGGCCCGCCTCGCCGTCACCATCACCGACCGACTTCAGTGGTACGGGAGTCGGCGGAACACCTCCAGCCCACAGATTCGGTGCCGCCGGCCACAGTACCGCAGAGACGGATGAGCAGAAACCAGCCTTGGATTCGAACGAAGAATACTCCTCCTCCTCGGATGACGTTTCTATGGCATCTTACTCCACCGACGATGCAGAGGAACTCGCTAGCATCAACGACGATGACGAACTGCTGAAGCACGTCCTGGCGAAGTCGGTACGGTCCAAACGGCGCTGACAAGCAGCGACGCTGGGCTATCGGCTTATTCGACGCCGTGAACACGGACAATCTACAACGCGACCTACGCCAAGACGCCGAGCACCAAGCACGAACACGTCGATGGGAGAGGGAGGAGCGCCAACAACGTGTCGTTCTGCGTGAACTACGACGTAACTCCCAGCAGTAAATCAACGCGTCAGAAACCGAAGGTTCCACTAATGGCGCAAGGAAGTTCAGACCAAGTCGTCTTCCAGGGCCATTAGCTTAAGTACGCTCCGTTGCTCCTGCGTGAGCGTGTTAATTTCAGCTTGTCGTAGTTACCTGGCTATACCATCCTGAAGAATTAGAAGGGCATCAGGGGGAGACGATGGAGATGTTTATTTACCTCCAAATCCTCCTTGTACTGGGCAAGGTCGGCAGAAACGTGCAAGGGGAAAGAGGGTAGCATCAAGGGGAAGGAAGCCAGCATCTAGTGGAGGTTCAGGACAACAGTAGCATACAGCCGCAGCACAGCAGTAGCCAACAGCCGCAGCACAGCAGCAGCACATAAGCAACCTACTTCCTCCTCTAGCAATTCTAGACTGAAGTGAAAGGTGTGGAAGGACTTCACCAAGATATCCAATGATGGTGATGAAATTATAATAGCTAAGTGCAACCATTGCTCCGCTGAGTTGTAGGGTCATTCTCAACATGGTACATCTCATCTCCTTAGGCACACCAAAGCGAAACATATGACTGATCAGTCCACAATGAATAATTTCTTTTTGAAATCTGAAACAAATGAGGATGGAACAACTGCACTAAAAAATGTTACATATGATGCTCAACTAACTAGACATGGAATTTCTATCTATCTTGTGTCCGGTTCTCATCCATTTACAACAGTTGAAGATGATGGATTTAGAACAATGATGTCTGCTTGTTGTCCAGGATTCAAGTCTATTGGTAGGCACACAATAAAAAGAGAGATAATGGCTATGTTTCTTGACCAGAAAAAAGAATTGCTTGATGTTATTGCTGCTGCCCCTGGTAGAGTAAGTTTCACATCTGACAATTGGAAATCTGAAGTCACCAAGGATAGCTATATTTGCATTACTTGTCATTACATAGATGCTGATTGGAAAATAAACAAAAGAATTGTATGGTTTAAAAAAAAGTGATCCACCATATGATGGAGCATCTATTGCCGATGAGGTCCACTTAGCATTTCGTGAATGGAGGATTGATAAGAAAGTGATGTGCATCACTCTTGATAATGCAGTCTATAATGATAGAATGATTGTTTGCTTGCGAACCCACTTGTCAAAAGGTGCTTTACCTTTATCCAGCAAATTCTTTCAAATTCGTTGTTATGCACACATACTGAATTTGGTAGTTCAAGCTGGGTTGACCTTGATTGATGGTGCTGTTGGCAAACTTAGAGATGGTATAATGTACCTCAAGGCTTCAGGCACTAGGCTGTTTAAGTTTTATAGCACATCTAAAACTATTTTCAACTTAGAAGAATCAAGAAAGCTGAAACCTGATATGCCCATTCGCTGGAATTCAACCTATACAATACTTGGCTGCTGTTTGTACTACAGAGAAGTGTTTCATTGGTATTCTGAGAGGGACAGTGTCTTCAAGGAGAATTTTCATCTATCCGAGGAAGAATGGGCCAAGGTATCTCATATGTATCTGTTCTTGGAGTTTTTCTTCAAGGTAACTACTATTTTCTCAGGAACAAAATATCCAACAGCCAACCTGTACTTCATGAATGTTTATCCTGTTCATACTGCTATTATTGAGGCTATTGCTCGTATAAATAGCTACATGGGTCCAATGCTGGCTGTTATGAGAGAAAAGTTCATGAAATATTGGTCTGACTATAGTGTATTTCTGTCCTGTGCTGCTGTCCTTGATCCCCGCATTAAGTTCAAGTTTTTAGCTTATTCCTACTCCAAGCTGTATGTTGAGGTGTTGAGGATGACGCCCTTCATCGCATTACTGATGTTAGAAGTACATTGACTGCTTTATTTAATGAGTATGGTAGTGGCGTGCCAGTTCATGAAAACTTGGCCGCAGCTGGTTCCTCAAGCACTTGTGGACTGGGTGCCTTTTCTGACTATGATCAGTATGTGGCAAGCACGAGCTCACATGAAGAGAAATCTGAATTGGAATTGTACTTGGCTGAACCTGTGAGGAGGTTGAATGATAATATCGATATCTTGGATTATTGGAGTAAGTATGCAGCTAGGTATCCTCAGCTAGCAAGATTGGCATGCGATATCCTTGCAGTTCCCGTGTCAAGTGTTGCATCAGAATCTGCTTTCAGTTTGAGTAAGAAGGTTATAACCCCGAACCGTGCCTCACTAAAACCGAAGACGGTGGAGGCATTGATGTGCTTGCAAGATTGGTATCATGTCAAACTGCAGAAACAACAGGGTATCTACTTTAGCTTGCTTTGTTTCAGTTTTCATTCTATGTCGTGGTGGTGTCACGGCAGATGCCATGGGGATGGCTTAAGTGTGGGCTCGCTTGGGCGTTGGGGGAACCGGGGAGGGTTTGCGCGCTCACGTAGCACGCATGAAGAAGAAGCAAGAAGTCGCAAGAACCAACAAGAACAGAGCAAACCAAGAACAGCAAAGAACACCACGATGTACCCTGCTTCGGGGCCCTCTTGTGGAGGTAACACCCCTACTGCAGCTCTAGCCTACTCTCTTATATCTCAAGTGTTTACAAGTACAGAGTGCTCCCTGAGCTGTATAATGAACAATGGAGAGAGCTCCAGGTAGAAGATGAAGCTTGGGGGGAAATGATGCTTACAATGGTCGATCCTTCTCACAGGAGAAGGTGGTGTCGCATATATACAGTAACCGAATTACCCTTTTGCCCCTGGCCGCAGAGGACAATGGCAAGGACAAGGAGAACAGGACAAACACTGGCCACTGTCACTCAGCCCAGCTCACCCTCTGTCCACCACAGGCTTATCTTTCCTCTTTGAGCTTAAGGCAGTGTAGACCACAGTAGCCTAGGCACTGCCCCTTTCCCGAATTGGCCGAGTCAGCGCCTAGGGGCTTGTGACCCGGAAAACCTGTGGCTGTCCTTGCTGTCTTCTGAGCCCCGGTCAGTAACATTACAGTGCCCGTGACTTTTACTGACACTACTTGGCCCCTGTGCAACATCCGAGTTGCCCTACCCGGGTCCTTCCTGACGGATCCGGATAACTTAGCCGGTTCTTCTCCCTTGGATCCGGTTAAACCTCACCGGATCCCCTTTGGTCCTTCCTTTTACCGGCTTGAAGTAGGACTGACCGAATCCCCTTGAGATCCGGCCCAAGTGACCCGGCTAACCTTGATCCGGTTAGACCTTAACTGTTCATAACACATCATCTTTGCCCTACCCGGGGGCAGCCCCCCGACAGTAGTCCCCGAAGCTGGTACGGTCCTACAGCCTCGGCTGAAGGGCCGTTCCAGATTCAAAACCAACATCACTAACCGGATCACTTCTAGCTGTCACCGAATTTTCCGGGACATTTGGCAGGAAAAGCCTGTGCAAAGCCGTATAACCCGGGTTGTCAGCTCGTTATCCGGATCCACCGGGTATTCGAGTGTGTTTGACCAGAAGACCACGTCTCCTCGTTTCCTCCGTTGACCAGCACATAGGATCCTCCCCGCCGCTTAGAATTCTATTGCCTCGTGTGTGCTTGGAATACACGGCCATACTGAAGGCCACAGAATTCCAGGGTGCAGTTATTGCACGATACTCCGAAAACCGCGCAGCAGTGGGGGCAGTTACCGCTGGAGGCTATAAATGTGGGCGAAGGAACCTCCTCTTCTTCTTCGCCTTATTCCCTTACTCGTCCGCTCCGCCGTCGCCGCCGCGATCTCGACCTCCAAACTCGCCGCGCCGGGGACGCACAGCGCACCAGAGCAAGACCGCCGGAGCCGCGCCTCGCGCCCATCTCCGCCATTTCTCCGTCGAACTCCTCCTTCGAGGAACCAGCACTGTAAGTTCTTCCTCCTCTCGCCATAGCCACCGTGACGAGTTCGTACTCTTGAAATACACACGCCTGTTCTTGCTAGATCGATGCGTATCTAAGCCATGTTCATGCCGTAGCATACTCCGTATACTTTCTCTCCAAGTTTTACATCAGACTAGCCTAGATAGACTTGTCACCGTAGAGCAGTTCAACCATGTTTTTACCCGTGATTTTCTTTCTTTTTTACCACCGCTGTAGATCTTCCAAACCCTAGAAACCCGCGGAAAGATGTTTGCGATTTCCAACCGCATCACCTTCCCCACTGGACCCGGTTAACCCTACCCGGGATAAGATTAGCCGAGTTACCTTAGATCTGATTCGGTTTCAATGTTATCCGACTCTTCTTTGGTGTCATGGATTCCGAATCTCCTAATCCGGTTATCTGCCTTTTTACTGCAGAACTGAGTCAGTTATGGCCAAACTTCCTCCCGGCAGATGGGAGGGATCTGATGTTACCCGGAATGATTTGGAATGGCTACGAGCCACCCGGCGTATAACGCCGCAAGTTATATGCCGCAGACCCGGAAAAGAACTCGCACCGGCCCCCGAACCCGGTGAGCGCGTGGTATTCATAGCGCATTTCGAGCGCGGGCTCGGATTGCCTGCCAGTGACTTCTTCCGGGCCTTTCTGGACTTTTTCGGACTACAACTTCACCACCTCCCGGCGAACGCCTTCGTCTCTTTATCAGCTTTCACTTCCTTCTGCGAAGGCTATCTCGGTCTCTGGCCGAATGTAGATATATGGGCAAAGTACTTCCACCTTCGCAAGCACACCATTCCAGGTACCAAGCCGAAACAGCTGACTGCTTGCGGTTCGGTTAGCATCACCCCGAGGCAATGGTCCATCTTCCCCCGAGTCACCGGCCTAGACACGGTGAAGAAATGGCAAAGGACCTGGTTTTACGTAAAGAGCGCTGAGGGCCACGACGCTCTTAACCTGCCCGAATTCAGTATGGAGCCGCCCACAGCCGAACTGAACTTCGGTTACAATCCGGCTGAAACAATTGCTGAACTTCAGACAGTGCATACCACTCTGGAGGATTTTTTGAAGAAGGGTATGACCTCTGACGACCTCCTCCGGACCTTCATCTCTCGCCGGTCAGCCCTCTTCAAAGGCGTGATCACAAGATATGCCACATGCGTGGCGCACTAGATCCTACCCGGATCAGCAAGCACGAGCTTGACAAAGCTTCCGTCTTCAGACGTGTAAACGCCATTGCTGCCAATGAGATGTCGGATAAATGGCGTGGGGTGTAAAGCCATTCTACCGGGAAAACCTTCCTCCACAGGTTAGCTCACACTCTCCGAATCCAATCTTACTTCATCTGAATAACCCCGGCCTGATCCGGATTCGCATTATCTTTTTTGTAGCTGTTTGATCGTCAACTTACTGAAGACGGAGATCTCTCCACCAAGGCATGGACACCGGATCTTAGCCCGCCGCGCGAGGGCGAAGAGGATCCGGATACGGATGACTATTTGCCAATTCCCCGTGCCAAGCCAGTCCGCAAGGGTAAGCAATCAAACATTCACCACATTTCCGACGAAGAAGATGAAGATTGCTGCCTCTTAGAACCCATCGACGCTATTCCGATTTCATGGAAACCACCTCCTTGTGTTCCAGCCAAACAAGATGCTGAAGGGTCATCTCGGAAACGCACTGACGCGCCCGGATCTGATTCCCCTAAAGCCAAGAGAATCAAGAAGTCCGGCTCCAAGTCGAATCGTGTCAAGCCGATGCCTACCACCAAGGGGTAATACTGACTTAACTTCATTTGCTTTCTTCCTCTGTTAACCGAGTCATGTCTATCCGAGTTAACTGTTTGCTTTGCTTTATGCAGTGATGTCCTCATCACCGCGCAGACTCATTCATCCATCTCTTCTCCCATTCCTCCACTGGGTACGGCCATGGAAACCCAGTCTCCTGACCGAACTGCCACCTCGCCAACACGTGTCACAACTGCCAATATTCCTCAGCCGACTCCCATTTCAGAGCCGGTTATTGACTTGGAGAGTGAGGAAACCTCGGCTCCAATCCGAGATTCGAGTTGGCCACGCCCTCTCAAGGAGCTGGAGAAGGAAAAGGCCAAGACATCGGCTACATCCATGCCTAAGCCGGATCCTCGCCCTACTCCCGCAGCACAAACCCTGCTGAACCAAGAACAGCAGAAGAAGAAAAAGCAGAAGCAGCAACAACAACAACAAACTTCGAGAACCCACAGAAACCGCAACATCAGAGACAGACCCCGGGTGCATCACCTCCACCCAAGCCGACTCAAGGTGTCGCTGGCACAACTTCCTCCACTTCGGATAAGCAAGTGGTTGCTGTCAAGCAAACCACCGCTGCCTCCTCTGCCATTCAATCCGGCCAAGCCAAGCCTAAGCTCAGCACTGCCAATGACTTTATTGAAGCCTGGAACGCCGTGGACCTTGCACCAGGTTTCTCCGCTGCAACGCCACACCCTGCTGGTCCTAGCCGAATGATGCAATCTCTTCATTCTGTGAAGGTTGCGTTTACTGCATCGCACCAAGTCTTCGAGGTAAGTTTGCCGAATCTTGCTTTTAGTTCGTCATGATCAAATAGTATCTACCCAGTCCCCGAGATTCGGGTCGAACGACTGATACTCTTTGGAGTAAGAAAGTCATTCGGCTTGAATCTTTAAAAAATTCGATCATGACCTTTTTCTTAACTGAAAAAACTGTGGGACCCCAGTCCCCGGGTTTCTTTTTAACCGATTCGGTCAGTCTCGGCCAGTCCCCGAGATTCGTTTTGGCTCCACCTTGTCTCGGGTATCAGTCCCCGAGTCTCTTTTGACGCTTCCTACTCTTTCAGGAAAGCACGGGCACTCGCAGCGATCTTTTAAGCAGCTCGCCAACCAGTACCACAAGCTCCAAAAATCATTTGATGCCTTGGTCCTCAAGATGAATAGCAAAGAGGAAGAGCAAAAGCGTGTTCTGGCGGAGGAGAAATCAGAGGTAGCGCGAGTCCAGCGGGAGCTTGACCGGGTCGAAAAAGTGAAGAACAAGGTGAAAGCAGAGCGGAATGCACTGCGGACGGAGAGAGACACGCTCCAAAAGGAGCGCGACACTTTGCACGCCGGGCTACAGAAGCGAGCCGAATTAGATAAGCAAATTCAAACGACCGTTGCCGAATCTGAAGCCGAATTGAAAGCGGCTAAAGAAGAACTGGCTGCTCACAAAGCGGCCAGTACGAAATGGCTGGCTCAACTTGCTAGCCTCAATGATGACATGGATCGTAAGTTCACCGAATCCCCTTTTTTCTTTCTGCTCTTAACCGACACATATGCTTGTGTTCCTTCTTGCTGAACTCAGTATTAGCTTATTTGTTTGTAGGAGAGTTTACCAGCATCCGGCTTCAAGCCGCCAAGGCTGTGCGAAACGCCCGAGCTGAGAGAGCTAAATTAACCGAGGCTCCCCTATCCGAGACATGGGACATCGAAGATCATATTACAGCACTTAAGGCTCGGATTGCTCCTCTGAAGGATTCCCATATTGGTCTGCTTAATGCAAGTCTCAAGGCTCACCGAATCTTGTTTCCTGAAGCGCGGCAAGTTGTGCCTGCGGAGGAGCTGATCAGAGACCTGGATCAAGCAATGACCCGGTTACAGCAGTGGAGGTCTTCGTCCGCCCGCGCTGGTGCTGACGCAGCTTTGCTATTCATCATGTCCTGGTATGAGCTAATTGATCTTGCCAAAGTACGCTCATTTCGCGAGGGTTCTCCGTGGGCTACAGACCCTACCCGGATCAAGATCCGTGAAGAAGCCGCCAACTTCATGGCCGAATTTGCACGCACCAAGCACCTTGATCTGGACGCTCCGGTCTATTCCGATGGGGAAGAGACTGAAGAAGAGGAATCGGACGATGCCTCCGCAGAAGATTATGCCGACTCTGAGGGCGAGTCTGATGAAGAAGAAGAATCCAGCAAGGTACCAGCCTCCGACTCGGCCAAGCTCACCGAACAAACTCCAACCGAGTCTCCTGTGATTCCAGCCACTAACTTGACTGTGATTACTAAACAGGCTTCACCTGATCCGGATATTTCCGAATCCGCCCATCCTTCAAGCTCTCCAGTCAAGATTACTTCCGAAGTGCCACCATCTTCTGAGTCTGCTCCAGCAACAGAACCTCCCGTAACCGCGTCCACTTCCACCGAAGCACCCGTAGCTGAAGCCCGTGCCCCCGAAGCTCCGCTAACCGAGGCTCCTACCACAGAAGTTCCCGCAACCGAAACTCCTATGACCGAGTCTGCCGCGACCGAGTCCGCTGCACCCTGAAGTACTTAACAAAAACATTAAATCCCCGGTATGCCGGGAGCAGATGTAATAGACTATTTTAAGTTCTTTCGAGACTATGCTTATCATGCTTAACGCGATCCGGACAAGGTTTATGTTGGATCATCTTAAACCGAGTCCCCGAGTCTGTTTTCTTGTTTACTACTTTTGCCAAATCTTTGCTCTTGTCTACCTCTTTGGGTGTTTTGACAGTCGAGTCACAAGATAGGAATCATAGCATACAATACTTGAAACATGCGAGTTGTGGTTTAGAATCATTCAACATAAACGAAAAAATAAATAACAGGGGTTAGTAAACGACATGTGCCGAATCGGTTTTGGACCGAGTCCCCGAGTCCATTTTCATGTTTCCCATATTCCTCATCTCTGCTCTTGACTACCATTTTGGTGTTTGTCAGTCGAGTCACGAGATCAACAACACAACATACATTACTTGAAACTTAGAACAAGGTTCAAAGCGATTCGGCACACGAACGGCAAAAAACAAAACAGTAATAAACAACACATGCATAAGGACGAAGCAGTCCCCGAGTCCAGACTCGGATTACTGCGATTTCATTCATGATAAATTGAAATACATACATTGCGCCCTTTAAGAGTAAAAGGGTCGAAGCAGAGCTACATTCCAAGGTCGCTTGGTTTCCTGTCCGGGTCTGTCCAGGCCATCCTTTCTTTGTTCCTGTGCATCTATAAGATAGTACGAGTCATTGTGCATAGCCCTGCTCACAATGAATGGTCCCTCCCATGGAGGTGACAATTTGTGTCGGCCTTTGCTGCGCTGCACCAGCCTCAGCACTAGATCACCCTCATGAAACACCCGAGGACTGATTTTTCCTGCTCAGACCAGTTCAAGTACTTTGGAACTGCTGGCATCACTGCATTCACCTCCTTTGCTCTTCTCAACTGACTTTTCTTGTCAGTTGGCTCGGTCACGAAAACCACATAACTCTGATGTGCTTCCTTGTAATCATTCCCAGGGTATCCACCTTGCCTACTTGCAAGTTGCAAATAATTATTAACCCAATATATTAACCCCTTTGTTCTACTTGCAAGTTGCAAATAATTATTAACCCAATATATTGTTGTGTTTGTAGATAAGAAGAGGAAGGCAGAAGTTGTTGAGCTAGATAATGATGGAGATTCTACTTCGGATGAAGAATGTAATATCCCTAATCCTTATTCTTTGTTCATGTCACTTCTCAAGTTCAACATGTAATTTATACTAACCGCTAACCTCCTGTTTATTGCTTTTTGTAGAGTTCTTGCTACAGCAATGAGAAGAGCAGAAGATTTGGAGAAGGCATGGAGAGATGACAACCAGCCAACTTTTTATTTTGGTTCTATGAATTTGCAATATGGAGTATTGGACTGTAATAAGATATTTATGCACTTGTGTTTGTCGAAACCTAAAACTGGAATGTTTTGATGCTATTTGTTGTGAAAACAGTGTACTTTAGTTGTTCCCTGTTGTGAACTGATGTTTGATATGAAATTGTGAACATAATGCTGTTTGGTGTCAAACTTGCTGTTGTTTAGCTGTTTTTTAGCCCCTGTTCTTGCAAATTTGTGTTGTTTAGCTGCTGTTTTGCATTGCTGTAAGCCTGTAAATTGATGCTGTTTAGTTTACTACATATGTTTGCTGTCAAAATTGTGCTCTTTTTTATAGCACAGCTTTGCTGCTGTTTTGTATTGCTCTCAAAATTGCTACTGCTACTAATGTCGGGCTTTCGGGCTTTTGTGTTGGGCAGGCCTGGGCCTTGAAACGTATAAATCTGTTGGGCCGAGCCCGGGCCCGGGCCTGGCCTGAGGATGTCGGGCTTTTTGCGGCCCGGCCCGAGGCCCGGCCTGGCCCATGGCCAGATATACCTATACCTAGGTTACCCGTACGCTCTTATTTCTGTTAATCGAAACTACATGTAATATATGGCACAAGATTCTTAAGTCTGTGTCGAACTGATATAAAGTTCTGTCAATATTTTATTTCTTTATGAAACGCGCCGGCTCCCTGGAGTCGGCATGAACTTTCTGGCTGCCTCAATCGCTGAACATGACAGGCGTGAAGCCGACACGCGCAGGCCCAAGTTCAACCCTATTAATATGGTTTTGTGTGGTGGAGAAAAGAGATGAAACAGGAAACCAGTTCAGACAGGGGTGGACATGGAGTTTTTTTTCTATTATTTGTCTAACTTGTTGGTAGACCGACATGATCAGACAACGCATTAAGACGAAGATGGTTCCGAGTATGTCGGTTGGGCCACTGGATCCGGCAGGCTGCCAGTTGATGTGGGTTGGTCCCGATTTTCACAGATTTGTATGGAGGGAAGGATGAACACGAAGAACACGCGAAGAACGAAGAACACAAAAGAGGGGAAATCAAACACACAAGGGTAAATAGCAAGTAGCAACCCGGCAAGACTCGATTGGTAACAAATCCCCGAGGGCAGCCCCCAATCCTCCTCTCCCAAGCACACCTTACTCTTAGGATTGTTTGTCCAATTGGTCAATCCAACCAATCCAACCTAGCCACCTAAAGATGGAAGATTAGCAAGTAATCGCAACTACAAGCGGAGCCTTGGTATCCATGCAGGGATCTTCTCCTCAAGAGGAGGCCTTGGTTCATCTCCACATGTGGAGGCCTTGATCATCTCCATAGGAGGAAAGAGAAACTTTGAGAAGAAGGAGCAAGGCTCTACTTTAGTTCCCAAATCATAGTCTAACCCTAACCCTAGGAAGGGGACGAACTATTTATACTCTAGATCCAAAGGGATAAGATTACAAGGCAAGAGAGCCTTTCCAGCGTGCAGATTCGCCCGCAGCGGTAGTACCGGTCTGAACCCGGTAGTACCGGACTTGCGGTAGTACCGGGCTACTACCGGGGTCACTACCGGGTTAGAACCCGGCGACACCAGGAGCTTCTGGGAGATACGGTAGTAGGCGCGGTAGTGGCGTGGTAGTACCGGGGTGGCCATATGCGGTAGTACCGGGGTGGCCAGATGCGGTAGTACCGACCCCGGTAGGAGCTTCAGCAGGTGACACGTCAGGCGGGGGCGGTAGTACCGGGTCTGGTCCGGTAGTACCGCCTGAAGCTGTTTGACTTCATCTTCTCCTTCTTGGCTGCTCTCTTGGCCATCTTCTTGGGTCTTCTCTTGGTCATCTTCTCCACTCCATTGTGGGTCTCGTCAAGGTGGTTCCTGAGTATGCACAAAGTATCCGAATGAAGTAGCAACCCATTCAAAGGAGTGTCGAGATCACACATAGATAGGAGTGAATTCACCTTATCATGGAGAGCTTTGACTCTTGCTCTTGTCATTGGGCCACTTGGTGTTGTGTGCCTAGGTTGCACTACATCATCTCCCCCCCTTGGAAAAGAGTCGTCCTCGACTCTTCGTCCTCATCATCACTTGGGTCACCAAGGTAAGGCGAGATGTCGGCGACGTTGAAGGTGTTATGAACGCCGTACTTGGACTTTGGTATGTCGATCTTGTATGCGTTGTCGTTGATGCGCTTGAGAACCTTGAAAGGACCATCTCCTCTTGGCGCGAGCTTAGACTTTCTTCATCGGGGAAGCGGTCCTTGCGTAGATGTAGCCAAACAAGGTCTCCTTCTTCAAAGATCATGGGGCGCTTGTTCTTGTTCATCTTCGTAGCATGGTCTTCCTTATGCTTCTCAGCGTGGCCCTTGTGTCTTCATGTAGTTTCTTCATGTAGCGGCGCGCTTGTCGAAGTCCATGTTGACTTGTTCTCGGAGTGGAAGTGGTAGCATGTCTAGCGCGGTGTAGGGGTTGGAGCCATAGACGACCTCGAAGGGTGTTCTCTTTGTTGCGCGGTGTAGTGCTCGATTGTAGGCGAACTCGGCGTGTGGGATGCACTCTTCCCAATTCTTCAAGTTAGGCTTGATCAACACACGAAGGAGTGTGGATAGGCTTCGGTTCACCACTTCGGTTTGGCCATCGGTTTGAGGGTGGTATGCGGTGGAGAATAGTTGCTTGATTCCCATCTTGGCCATCAAAGTCTTCCAAAAATAGCTCACGAACTTGACGTCACGATCCGACACAATGGTCTTGGGCACTCCATGAAGACGGACGATTTCCCTGAAAAACAAAGTAGCAATGTGTGAAGCATCGTCGCTCTTGTTGCAAGGTATAAAGTGTGCCATTTTAGAGAAGCGATCAATGACGACAAAGATGGAATCCTTGTTTGTTTTAGTGCGTGGGAGTCCTAAGACAAAATCCATAGCTATATCGGACCATGGGTGATGTGGAATAGGCAAAGGTGTGTATAACCATGAGAGTTTAGAGTAGACTTAGCTTTGAGACATGTTGAACATCGTCGCACCAAGCGGTTCACATCCGGTACATCCTTGGCCAATAGTAGTTTGTGGAGAGCATGGCAAAGGTCTTGTCACGTCCAAAGTGTCCCATTAAGACGCCTCCATGTGATTCCTTCAAAAGGACCAAACGAAGCGAAGACTCGGGTATACATAGTTTGTTAGCCTTAAACAAGAAACCTTTGTGCAAATAGAAATCACCAATTCCTTTGTGCTCCGAACATTGAGCGAAAATGTCTCCAAAGAAAGCATCGGTAGCATACAACTCTTTAATCTCATCCAAACCCAAGACACTAATGTCAAGACGTGTAAGTAGGTTGGCCTTGCGGGATAGAGCATCCGCGACCACATTGTCTTTACCTTTCTTGTATTTGATTACAAAGTGAAAGACTCAATGAACTCAACCCACTTAGCATGTCTTTTGTTCAAATTTGTTTGACTTTTCAAATATTTCAAGGATTCATGGTCGGAATGAATGACAAATTCCTTAGGACGAAGGTAATGTTGCCACACATCCAAAACACGAACCAAAGCAAATAACTCTTTGTCATAAATGGGGTAATTCAAGCGAGCTCCATCTAGTTTCTCACTATGGTATGCGATGGGTCTACCATTTTGCATAAGCACTCCACCAATGCCCAATCCACTTGCATCGCATTCAATCTCAAATGTCTTAGAGAAATCCGGAAGGGCAAGGAGTGGTGCTTCGGTTAATAACCGTTTGAGCTCATTGAAAGCAAAATCATGTGCATTGCCCCAAATGAAAGGTACATTCTTCTTTGTAAGTTCATGGAGGGGGCAAGCAATTGTGGAAAAATCCTTGATGAAACGGCGGTAAAATCCGGCAAAACCAAGAAAACGTCTCAACTCCTCAAGTGACATCGGAAAAGGCCAAGTCCGAATTGCTTGTATCTTGCATCATCAACTTCAACTCCATCCGAAGAAACAACAAAACCCAAGAAAACAAGTTTGTTGGTGGCAAAAGTGCACTTAGAAAGATTTGCATAAAGCTTTTCATTGCGAAGAACCAACAAAACTTGAGCAACATGAGAAGTGTGCTCTTCCAAAGACTTGCTATAGATAAGGATGTCGTCAAAGTATACCACAACAAATTTGCCAATAAAAGGACGCAAAACATGATTCATGAGACGCATAAAAGTAGAAGGTGCATTGGAAAGACCAAATGGCATGACGAGCCACTCATAAAGACCAAGCTTTGTTTTAAATGCGGTCTTCCATTCATCACCTTCACACATGCGTATTTGGTGATATCCACTTTTAAGATCAATTTTGGAGAATATAGCGGAACCACAAAGCTCATCGAGCATATCATCAAGGCGAGGGATAGGATGGCGATACCGAACGGTGATGGCGTTGATGGGGCGACAATCCATGCAAAGGCGAAGAGTGTTGTCGTGCTTGGGTACCAAGATGACGGGCACGGCACACGGACTCAAGCTCTCGCGGATGTGTCCCATGGCAAGAAGTTCTTGTATTTGCCGCTCGATCTCCTTTGTCTCTTCGGGGTTGGTGCGGTAAGGAGCGCGGTTTGGTAGCGGTGCGCCGGGAACAAGGTCGATGCGGTGCTCGATTCCACGTAGAGGAGGTAGTCCCGGTGGCACTTCTTGAGGGAAGACATCTTCAAAGTCCTTCAAAAGAGACAACAAAGAAGGAGGAAGGTTTGTGAAGTCGTTAGTCATAGAAACTTCACCCTTGCATATGAGCACATAGTGTAGGGTGGATGGGTTCTCTCTCAACTCCCTCATCTCTCTCTTTGTGGCAAATAGTGTAAGTTTTGTGGGAACTCTCTTTGAAGTGTCACACTCATTTGGCTTGTGGCTCTCACTCACTTTATGGTGGGTCTCTCGCTCACCACTCATCTCACTAGACGAACGATCTTGTTGTGCCCTTGCAATGGTCTTGGCGTTGTCGGCGATGACTTGACTTGGTGTCATGGGACGAAGGACGAAGGTCTTGTCGTTGTTCTTGAAGCTATAGTAGTTTGTTCGTCCATCATGCATAGCACCCTTGTCAAATTGCCATGGACGCCCAAGGAGTAAGTGACAAACGTTCATAGGCACAACATCACAATCAACCGTATCTTCATAGGCTCCAATCTTGAAGGACACTTGCACCATGTGTTGAATCTTGACGGCTCCGGTATCACTCAACCATTGCACATGGTAGGATGTGGGTGCTTCTTGAACTTCAAGTTGAGCTTATCACAAAGTTCTTTGCTCGCTAGGTTGTGGCAACTTCCACCATCTATGATGACCTTGATGGACTTTCCATTGATTCCCGCTCTTGTTTGGAACAAGTTGCATCTTTGGTCTTCTTCCACTTGAACATTGGTGGTTAGAGCTCTTGCCACAACCAAGGAAGGGTTGTTGTCGCCATCACAATAGATCTCACTTTCTTCTTCTTGAGCACTTTGCATTGTGGCGACCTTGTTCAAAGCATTGTACTCATCTTCACTCATAGATTCATACTCTCCCATGTCATTGATGATCATGACCTTCTTGTTGGTGCACTCAAAAGATTTGTGCCCTTGTCCGCCACACTTGTAGCATTGCAAAGTCTTGTGCCGGACGAAGATCCTTGAGGCGCCTTGGAGGGAGGTACTTTCTTGAAAGGTTGAGGCGCTTGAGGTGTCGAAGTAGAGACTCTTGGAGGACCTCGAGTGTTCGCTTGAGGAAGAGCTTGTGAAGGTGTAGGAGTTGACGAAGAAGGCTTGTTGGCGAAGAATGCCTTTGTCTTGAGGTATTTGAGCTCTTCAAGCACGTGGCGCTCGGCCTTGGAAGCTTGATGTACTAGCTCTACCAAAGAGGCATATGGTTGGAACTCCACGATCTTCTTGATTGGATAGTTGAGGCCATTCATGAAACGAGCCATGGATTGCTCTTCGTACTCGTTGACATTGGCTCTCATCATGGAGATTTCCATTCCTTGTAGTACTCGTCAACCGACTTCAAACCTTGCTTCAACTCTTGCAACTTCTTGTATAAGTCTCTAGTGTAATGGCTTGGCACGAAGCGCTTGTACATTGTTTCTTTCATTTCAACCCAAGTGTCAATTGGTTGTTGGTGGTTAGCGACGCGAGCATCTTGTAGTTGTTCCCACCACAAGAGGGCATACTCTTCAAACTCCATCGAGGCTAAGGCAACCTTCTTGTTGTCGGAGAAGCGTTGCACACGGAAGATCTTGTCAACCTTGAGTACCCATGAGAAGTAAGCTTCCGGATCACTTGTGCCGTAGAACTTGGGTATGTCAAAGCGGACGTTGGTCAAGTCATCATAGTTGTCACCATGAGCACCACGTGGGAATGCACGTCCACGTCTCCTTCGATTGAGTCCATCACCATTGTGTTGGCTTGACTCGTTATCACTTGACTCGGCGCGATGGTGTTGTTGGCGATCATGTGGAAGCTCTTGACGAGGACGAGGATCATGTTGAGGTGCTCTTGTTGATGAACGGGTTGTTCGTTATTGTTCGCATTGACATGATTTTGATGACGTGGCCTTGGAGGATGACGTGGGTGACGTCCTTGTTCATCAAAGTCATTCGCACCCGGAGCGCCATTGTCATTAGCCAATGGGTCATGACGATCACGTTGTTGCGGTGGTGGTGATGGCATGCGTTCATGACGTTCAACGTTTTGGTGAGGTTGCTCTTGATGCGCATTGGCATTGTTCGCGTGAAGATCATGTGGTTGTTCAACGTGAGGAGGAGGTCGTTCATGGGCGTCGCGCCTTGGATCATGTTGACGTTCTTGTCGAGGTTCATGACGTCCATGACGTGCTTGTGTCGACCTTGAGGTGCTTCTTGTACGGCTTGAGTGTGAAGACGCTCGTTGTCGCACAAGGTTGTTGATAGCTTCGGTCAACCGCTCCATATTTGCTTCTTGAGCATGCATGCGGTCGTTGAAGGTGTTCTCTTGATTTTGAAGACGGCGCTCGTAGCGTCCTAGGTTGTCACGAAGAAAGTGTCGCATGCCAACAAGCTCCGATTGTGTGACATAGCCATGATCACCGCGAACTCCACCATGGATTTCCTCATCCGAGCTTGAGCTTCCGTTTGTACTTCCCCTAAACATTTTCTCAAGATCAAGTGAGATGTGTGATAAAGAAAAACCAAGACAAACTATATCCCAAGAATAATGTAGCTTGAGAGGAGAGTATCCGGTTCTAACACCCAACACACACACTTATGAGGATAGGAAGGTATGAAGTGGCAAACGAAACAAGCAAACCCGCGACAAGTATATTGTCAAAGGTAGAGAAAATCCACAATGATCAAATTACCAAAGAAACTCCAACCACAAAGTATCAAGAAACACACACAAAAGCGAATAATGGGGTTGGGCGACCAAAGGGCGAGCACTCGAAGATAGACAACCTAACGAAGACTACGTGCTCAAATGTCACCCAACACAAGAAGGACGCTAGCTCAATTGCTTTTTGTGGGCAACGGATTTGCACAAGAGTTAACACTCACACTCACTTTGGCGGTTAGCTTTGTCGCAACCTACAAGAGATGAAACTTGGCACCACTTGATTCTTCTTTTTTTTTTTTTTTTTGACGATGATTCCTTCTCTTTTGCTAGTGCCAAGCTCTCTAACGATACACACTCGCCAATACTTGAAGACAAACACTCAACACGTGCAATGCCTCGCAATATCACCGAGCTAGTCCAATAGGTCAAGTTGCGCGAAAGGAAGAAGGGCTCACAACGGATTATGGTGGTGGGGGAATGTCGAGTCCTTGGTGGCGTCGTCGCTTGGCGTTGAAGATGCGTGGCTGCGGAAGCTTGTCGATGTCGTAGACGTAGGCACACCAAGAAAGGACTCAAACCAAAGAGGAAATGCCAAAACGAACCGAGGAAAAAGAAAAAAATTCGGCCAAATTTTGAAAACCCGGTAGTACCGGCCTGCCCGATTTCTGATGGTTGACTTTCGATTTTGGGCGGAAATTGGACCCGAGAAATCCTCAAATTCGTGGGAAATTGGCAAAATTAAGGCTAGGGAACGCAAACAAGGGTGGAGGGGGTCCTAAAGCAACAGATCCATGGACAAAAACTACCAAAAACGCAACGAATCGACAGATCGGCTCGAATCAAGGCAAGGCTATTTTTGGTGGAAATTTTCGAATTTCTCAAAAACGAAGAAAAATTTGGTGGATTTTGGTGGAAACACAAATCAAATCCGTGTCAACCTAGAGCTCTGATACCATATGATGTGGGTTGGTCCCGATTTTCACGGATTTGTACGGAGGGAAGGATGAACACGAAGAACACGCGAAGAACGAAGAACACAAAAGAGGGGAAATCAAACACACAAGGGTAAATAGCAAGTAGCAACCCGGCAAGACTCGATTGGTAACAAATCCCCGAGGGCAGCCCCCAATCCTCCTCTCCCAAGCACACCTTACTCTTAGGATTGTTTGTCCAATTGGTCAATCCAACCAATCCAACCTAGCCACCTAAAGATGGAAGATTAGCAAGTAATCGCAACTACAAGCGGAGCCTTGGTATCCACGCAGGGATCTTCTCCTCAAGAGGAGGCCTTGGTTCATCTCCACATGTGGAGGCCTTGAGTCATCTCCATAGGAGGAAAGAGACACTTTGAGAAGAAGGAGCAAGGCTCTACTTTAGTTCCCAAATCATAGTCTAACCCTAACCCTAGGAAGGGGACGAACTATTTATACTCTAGATCCAAAGGGATAAGATTACAAGGCAAGAGAGCCTTTCCAGCGTGCAGATTCGCCCGCAGCGGTAGTACCGGTCTGAACCCGGTAGTACCGGGCTACTACCGGGGTCACTACCGGGTTAGAACCCGGTGACACCAGGAGCTTCTGGGAGATACGGTAGTAGGCGCGGTAGTAGGCGCGGTAGTACCGGGGTGGCCAGCTGCGGTAGTACCGGCCCCGGTAGGAGCTTCAGCAGGTGACACGTCAGGCGGGGGCGGTAGTACCGGGTCTGGTCCGGTAGTACCGCCTGAAGCTGTTTGAGCTTCATCTTCTCCTTCTTGGCTGCTCTCTTGGCCAGTTTCTTGGGTCTTCTCTTGATCATCTTCTCCACTCCATTGTGGGTCTCCGTCAAGGTTGTTCCTGAGTATGCACAAAGTATCCGCATGAAGTAGCAACCCATTCAAAGGAGTGTCGAGATCACACATAGATAGGAGTGAATTCACCTTATCATGGAGAGATTTGACTCTTGCTCTTGTCATTGGGCCACTTGGTGTTGTGTGCCTAGGTTGCACTACATCACCAGTGGGCAGGGAACACGCGAGACAGAAGCCAAAACCATCCCAAACCCATGGATCTTCCGAATATGAAAAAAAAACGATGGCTAGATAATAAACGAAATATACAGTTGTCGGTTGAGTTCACTATAGCATCATCTATTCCGTGTTGTCAACAAAGGGCACCCCTACCCAACCGGCATGTTCTTGAATAGAGGCTTTGGAATCACTGTCCCAAGAGACGTTGAGGTTGATTGACTCCGTCGGCTCCCTGGAGTCAACATCATTGATATCGATGTGCATAGCTTACACAGAGTACTCTTCAATGTGATCCACAAGTAGAATCACTGTGTAATTACTATTCGTATCCCTACACATAGCAGCTTGTACGCACTTTTCCAGGATCAAGTAAGTATATGTTTCCCTCGGGACACTCAAGGAGTCGGCAGGACTGACCATGTCTGTCTCACTGCTCATGGATCCCTCCGACTCTAGGGCGTCGAATCCTGTGAGTCGGTAGGACTGACCTTGTCCGTCTCACTGCTCATGGATCCCGCCGACTCCAGGGCATCGAATCCCGAGAGTCGGCAGGACTGACCTTGTCCGTCTCACTGCTCGTGGATCTCGCCAGCTTGAGCATGTCGGCTTCCTAGAGTCGGCTCACACATTGTCAAATCAACCATCTGAACACGCCGACTAACCTTCTCCGTCTCACTGCTCGTCGGCCCGCTGACTCCCTGGAGTCGGCATGACCTACGTTCTTCCGTCAACTCAGTGGAAAAGATAGCCGAGATGATAGTACGCCGGACCCACTGTACGCCGACTTAATGCAATAGCATATTAAAACCAACGATGGCACAACACGAAACCAATATCCAGACTCATCGGATAAGCAGACGGTCAATAAATCGTCGTCTACAACCTGATCTTGTAAAAAGGAGGCTGCGATAACCCTCGAATCCAAAACATGAGCTATACACCCCACACCACCCCGGTACTACAACGTGGCTTCAACGAATCAACACGAGCAGACGAGAGAAAGAACGATAATAAATGACAGAAGGTCGATAACAAACACGACACCAATGGCAAGACGGCAGGTAGCACATGACAAAACGGGCGTTGGCCGGCTCGACTGACATGAGCTTCTCCGTCTTAATAAATCTTCCGACACGCCGACTCGCTGGAGTCGACCTGACCAGCATATCTCCGTATTAATTGCAGTGGAACATACCCACGGACGAGCTACCTATTCTGCCTCGGATTACTCTTAAGAAGAAATTTCCATTTGGATCCTGTTGGTGCCGTCCAGCTTTACAGATGAGATCGGCATTTGGAAATCACTGATCGTGCTGACTCCAGGAATTCGGCACGATCGGGCGGTGTGGACGTGCGAGCTAAACCTGCCGGCACTCGAACAGACAACGATTTAAAGTCAGGAATAAACTATGTTTTCACCAGCGACACACTGTCATAGTACTGTTCACAGACGGCTGCAAGCCCGCCTGTTTAAGAGCGCTTGTACATCCCGATACAACCAGCCTTGCCACGGGTGTGCTGTTTGGAGGGGGAGGAGCGCTGGTCTGCTTTCCCCGATGACCAAATGTCAGCACGGATGAATCCTCATGGGAGTGTCAAGTCGTCGGCCTAGCGAGGCGTGCCGGCCTAAGGGAGCCAACGATATTGCTTCTCCGTCTTAATGCACCGCTGGACCAGACTAACTCCAGAAACCCTCAGGGAACCAACGATGATGGCTTCTCCGTCTTAATGTACCGTCTGATCAAGCCAACTCCCTGGAGTCGGCGTGATCACCTTTTCCATTTATTCCTCCCCGTTATCAGCTGTTGGCGACGAACCAATTCGTTTTAAATGATGACAGGTCACTGGGTTAGTCTGTAGCGTTATGATCAACGAAACATGCCGTCTACTCGTGTTAGTGACGTTCCAGTTCCCATTGATTCTCGAGAAAAAAACAGAACCTCCATCTGACATGCCAGCTCGAAGACACTTTCGTTTAGAAGAGGTGTTATTTTCTTTTGTTTTCGAGCAACTAATTTTCTGATTCGTCTTACATATTATATATGTTCATTTTTTTTACGGCTGACCGACTTACTGGTCTGGTGTTCTTTCGGTTATGGTCGGTTAACTTGAGATTAGGTCGTGCCTTCTTGCCGTATATACTTGTTTGTTGTTCGTTTCACCTAAGTACGGCAGTCCCATATATTGTATCCCCTGCAATGACACCATATAAATCGTTTGGAAGGTGAAACAGCCGATTCCAGGGAGTCGGCGGGGCTAGTGCACAGTTAAACGGAGAAGGTCACCCGTCTGACTCCAGGGAGTCGGCGGGGTCGGTGCACATTAAAAAGGAGAAGGTCACTCGGCCGACTCCAGGGAGTCGACGGGCTAGATGTGCAGTAAAACGGAGATGGCCAACGACGGAGTCGGCTGTGTCGATGCAAAGAAAAAATGAATTTACAACCGGGATGAAGCGGCACGGGCGAAAGGACACAAACCGGGCAACTAACGAATCAATCTACCATTAAATTCGCCACATAAAGAACACCGTTCGTCACGTTTAAACAACAACCGGAGCCGGCGAAAAGCCAGCAAGACCCAGCAGATTCTACACCGCAACCCGCGGCAGTAAACCGCCGACCTAGAAAAAAACAGAGTAACAGACAGCAAAGCGATGTAAGAAACCCATAAAACAAAGAAGGAACAAACCGAAAAATCAACAAATACGAAAGAAAAATAATCCACCGCACGGTCAGCAACATAAAAAAAGAATGGACAATAGAAAGTAAACACAGTAACAAAGAAAGACAAACAACAACTCAACCCACACAGAATAAGCTGGTTGGAAAAACCCAACGAACAAACACGATCAAAACAACATCCTAGCAAACCGACAGTGTGAACGCAAGCGTAAAGAAACAGATACCGTGAAACAAAATAAGTACCATCACACGAAAGTCCAACGGGGAGCCGGCAGCAAACACCAACCAGAATACTCAGCACAGAAATAACAGAATAATCCCGAGTAAACAACGACCTGCAAGGAAATAAGGCAAAAGAGGTCACAAAACAAATATGAAGAACACAAGAAACCAATCAGCTAGAACATAAAGCAAAAATAGAAAGCGACCGATCCGAAAATAAAAATAACATCGTGTGGAAACATCCAACAAATAGAGATGAAAATATGAAAACACGAACCGGGCATAAAACCTACCATTAAATTACCCACACAAACACATGACATAGGAAAAAAAACACAGATCGACCATAAGAACAGTACGACAGAAAACAAAATGAAAACAAAGCTTACCTCAACTGGACGAACGCGAAACCAGATAGCCGACGACCTAGGACAAAACAAAGCAGCAAATAGAAAAGAAATGTTAGAAACCAAAGTAAACACGGTAACAAAGAAAGACAAACAATTGAACCCACACAGAATAAACTGCTTGGAAAATCCCAACAAACAAACATGATCAAAACAACATCGTGGCAGACCGATGGTGTGAACGCAAAGCGTAAAGAAACAGATACTGTGAAACAAAAGAAGTACCATCACAGGAAATTCCAACGGGGAGCCGGCAGCAAACATCAACCAGAAAACTCAGCACAGAAATGACGAAATAATACCGAGTAAACAACGACCTGCAAAATAAAAAGGCAAAAGAGGCCACAAAACAATTATGAAGAGCACAAGAAACCAATCAGCAAGAACATATAACAAAAATAGCAAGTGCCCATCCGAAAATAAAAATCAAAATCGTGTGAAAACATCCAAAAAACAGAGATGGAAATACGAAAAAACGAACCGGACAACAAATGATTAAAACTACCATTAAATTAGCCACAGAAACAAACGACGGTAGCACGCAACAAAGAAACAACAAAACGCAGATTGACCATAAGAACAGTACGACAGAAAACACAATGAAAACAACGCTTACCTCAACGGGACGAACGTGAAACCAGTTAGCCGACGACCTACGACAAAACAAAGCAACAAACAGAAAATAAATGTTAGAAAGGCAGAAATAAAAAAGAAGAAACATCATAAGCAACAAACAACCAACGAACACGAATCAAACACACGATCAACGACCAAAAACAGAGAGAGCAAGACACGGTAAGAAAACCCAACCTCATCTCAACATGAACAAACTTGATCGGAAGAACAGCAAACGGAATCCATGAAAACACGGCAGAGCTCAAGAAAAGAACGGCGGAGCAAGAACAGCGAGGAAGAAGAAAATGTGGGAAATGAGAGCTGCAGTAATCATCTGATCCAGAAAACAGCCTATATACCCCGTTCCTGAAGCACTGTATTTAGGTCGGTAACCACTCGCAACCAATGGCGAGCCGCCAGCGAGACACGTAATCGGGCCTTCTGACTACCAGCACAGTGCAACGTACCCGTCGACGAATGGAGGGAGGCCACCTCGGACGGAGAAATCGGGCCCGAATTCTCCATGACATCATAAACTGTGCAACGTACGCGAAATACCCAGCGTGCCCCGACATACTGTAGAAAATACGCAGCGAGAACCCACGCACGGGAGAGATTGACGACGCAAACGTGCAGGGCAACCGACATGTGGGCCTCGGAACGGATGGGGCCCATCGTCAGCAAGAGAAAGGAGGGAGGAAGCACGTACGAAGAAAGCTATCTCAGAGGGGCACCACTAAAACCCAGTACGGTAAACGAACATAATCGACCAATGGGAGGAACGCAATGCGAATCTGCACCGTGCAGGCCCGTCTGCCACACCGATTAAACACGAACCGTGAGGCTGACGGGCGGGCCCTCGGGCTACATCGGTGATCCACGTCGGACGTCAGCGAGAGTGGGTGCACGAAGCTTGGTACGGTTAGCGACTTTGCAAATACCTATTCATTCCGACTCCAGGAGCCGGCAGGGATCGGACGGAGCGGAGGCACGGAGCGGGGAGGATCGGACGGCCAGAAAGCCCAAATCACTGAGGAGCCTCCAAGGGGTCTCACCGTTTATATCTTTAGATTGGTAATTGTTTGAGAGGTATCTATTTATACCTGTTATAAAGCAAAACCCTTCAATTAATTATTTTTCTACCTCAACATGCAAGCTATCCTTTGGTCCCCGTGGACGTGTAGGAATTATTTGGTTTTTAACAAAACAAAACGTATGAATTATTTGCAGGTTATCTACAAGGCTACGTCCCTGCTTGGTGCGTGGTCTTTCCTCCCCCCCCTGGAGCAACGAGAGGAAGTGGCTTATGGGTGTGGCCGGCTTGAGGCGGTCGCTCGAGCGTTCTACAACCTATCTGGCTGGCAGATCTTCAATAGATTAAATGATGCATAAGTGTTTCATTCTTCTTTTTGTTTTTCGTTGGGTAGTGTTTATCGCCACTCTTTTAGACGCATGATTTGTAATATTGCGAACCCGATACTTCAAAAATTGCAATAAAACGGTTGTATGCATCCCCGTGATGCAGAGGTTGGGGCTTCTCCCCAATTCTATAAAAAAAAACATGCAAGCTATCCACATAACCCACTAGTTTAGCCAATCAATTGTCCATGTCATCTTCACTAACAATAAATAATAATAGTACATCTTTCCTGCAACCTATCCGTGTCAACTTTTTTCAGCCATATAATGGTCAACATCACTAATATTTAGTCCTCAAATATTGAACAATTTCACACAAATTAAGTTTAGTGTCTTGACTATTGTGATCAACTGAATATTGACAATTGAATATTTCATGCCGTCTTATACCCATTTCATTTACATAATATTTTATTAAAGAGATTTCCGCTGCGCGCGGTATTCTTCTATAGTTTCTAATAAGTTGCGGTCCTTCATCTTGATTGAACCATCTACTCTATGTTGGTCAATATGTATTTATCAGAATGTCATTTTTTGTAAAGTGAATATAAACTCATCTATGCATGTCAGGTATTATGTACACACAATCTCCATATTTAATCTATTCTTTAGCGGCACAAATTCGTATTGGCAGCATACTCTGTAGGCGGATAGCCGGTAGCTCGAGAGGGTCATGAGGAACCTATTTACCAAACAACGTTGGTGGCCCAATCTTCGGATCACTGTATCTAAAGACTATGATTAACATCCAGAGCGTGTTTTTCTTTTCCAGTTGTCTAAAAAACTATACATTTATTATTGGCAACAAAACCTCTATACTCGCGTATGCGTGATGTTTCGGATCTGCGGGCAGGTGAAAACTAATTTTGTCCGTCTGTGTGTGTAAGTGCGGTGCACAATTGATGCAGAATCGGAGGAGCTAGACATCCACTTACATCGTGAAAATTCATTAAAATGTGCGTACGCACGGGAGATTCCACCACTCTTCTCCATTTTCTTCAATGGTTCCTCTCCCGTGAGCGTCATGCCCTCGTCTTACAGAAGGTTATCCATTGCCGCCGGCTATCCACCTTCGACCAGCTCACCGGCCCATTCGGCGGCAGCAGGACGCCGTCAATCTAGAGGCAACGCACAAATTGACAACGCACGTCGACGACTTTAAGTTAACGGTCTTGCTAAGAATTAGCTTAATTCTCAGTCAACTTCGTAGCCATTAGATTTGGAGTCTAGAGATTCGTGCTGGGATATTTTTTTTCTGTTGTTGTTTTTTCTTGGCAAGGGGTTGTCTGTATGGGCCGGAATGTCTATCTTGTGCTGCCTTTTGTCTTTGTTGGGCTGGTATTGCCCACGAGGCCACGGGCCTTTTCCCATTGTGTGTGTCCTGCTTTTGTTGTTGTGGTTTTTTTGCTAGATTTAAATTGTAGTATATTTTTAGAGAAAGGTTTTATGTCTTCTTTTTATCATTGAAATTTGCAGATCAATTTTTAAATATTTTATTTATAATTCTAAATACAGAAAAACTCACTTGTAACTGAAAATCTCAGTTGCAACTCCACCCGCAACTGGAAAATTCTCAGTTGTAACCTCACTTGTAACTGGAAATAATCTCATCTTTAATTGTAAAAATCACAGTTACAACTCCACCCGCAACTGAAATATCCCAGTTGCAACCCCACTCACAACTGAAAAATTCTAAGTTGCAACCGCACCCGCAACTGAAAAATTCTAAATTGCAACCCCACATGCAATTGAAAATAATACCAACTGTAATTTAAAAAAATCCCAATAGCAACCTCACCCGAGATATCTCAGTTGCAACACCACCCGCAACTAGAAACTCTCAGTTGCAACTGCACCCACAACAAAAAAAATCTCAACTGCAACTGGAAATAATCTCAGCTGTAATGAAAAATTCTAGTTCCAACCCCACCCGCAACTGAAAAGTCTCAGTTGCAACCTCACCCGCAACTGGATTTTTTAATAAAAATAGGGGTTTCTCTCCATTAAAAAATAAATCTCATTTGCAACTCTACCCGTTACAGAAAATGTCAGTCCCCAATTGTCTTCCACTTGCTAGATTTTTTAATCTCATTTTTCTAGGGTCCTTTATGTTGCCGAAGCATTTTTCCTAGCATCCTTTGTTGGCTTACAAACAGAACGAAGGACCGTACATAGAGTAGAGGAGCAGGTACAGCCGTAGCAAGCAACATGTAACAAGAAAACGTAGCAATCAAGAAGGTTGTGGAGCAGCTAGGCCCATTACAAGCAGCGTCAAGGCCCATTCTACAGCCGCAAGGCCCATAAAGAATTTCTGCTAACGAGGAAGAACGGGTGCCCCTACCTAATATATCGGAAATTCATAACGCGTAGAAGGTGCAGATGCACCCACTGTTCAAAAAACAATTTTTAATTTTTTTAAAAATTTAAAATAATTTTTTTGGATATACTTAAGGACATTTTATGTTAGTACAAAAAGTTACGTGAAGAAAAAACTTTTTTTCTGACCTGTGAAAAAAGACAAATCCGAGACGCTCCAAAATGATTTTATACGAGACATTTTTTTGTATTTTTGCACATGCCACAAAAAATGTTTTTTCTCCACTAAATTTTTTATGCTAACACAAAATGGTCTAATGTATATCTGATTTTTTCTGTAACTGTTTGACATTTAATAAATAAATAAAAATGTTTTACATATTAGGTGCATCTGCACCTACTACCAAAATGCTGCCTCCATATATATATATATTATTCTCAGTCTATTTTATTTGCTCCTTTTGATCTTGTTTTGATCACATATTTGCAGCGACACCCTATTTTAGCGCGTCCGGTAAAGCAAAAATGCAGCGCGTTATATTTTAGCGCCTGAAAATGCTGCCACTGCCCCCGCGCGCTAAAACTGCTAAACATGCGCGCTAAAAATTGAAAGAAATGTTTGTGCATAGATCTTAACATTGTATTGACATTTTTTATGGCTTGTGTAAAAGAGACAAAATTTGGTGCTAAAATAAGGGTTTTCACGAGACATTTTCTTGTCTTTTTACACAATCTATATAAAATGTCCTTTTTCGCGAAATGACTTTGTACACACATAAAATGTGAAGAAGTATGTGTGAAATTTTATTTCATATTTTTTGAAATTTCAAAATGTGCTTTTAAATATCGGGTGCATATGCACGGGAGCCCAAAATGGATTTCACATAATTAGGTTCTTTACAAAAATGACAACCAAGGATTTTTAGATATTCCCTTCTACACCCGACGGCTCCAAAGCATGAGTACCGAGGGATGAAAAAAAGTAGATTGCAGATTAATTTTGATAAATAAGAAGGTTCTTTGGAAAATAATAGCGTCAAAAGATCATTGCCATTATCTTTCTCATCCAACGGCTGGAAGTCCGGAGAATCTCGATACTAGTACCTCCGTACCTAAACATATTTCTATTATTTTTCAGTTCACTTGTTGGCTTTCTTCCTCTACCTCTCGTCTTCGATATCGGGGGATTTCTCCCGAAACAAAAAGGCCAATTCCCCGAAGCAGCAGAGGCAGACGTAGCTGAAACTCGCGCTGAGAGGGCGAGTAGCAAAGGGAGAATCTGATGGATCAGCATCAACGCCAGGTAAGAGATCTGTTCTATTCGCATTTCTTGATTAGTAATGGAGATTTGGACCAGAGTTGTTTTGTCCCTTTATTACAGTTCTAGGGTTTGGTTTTGTGTTGGAATTGCTTCAGATCTATGGATTTTTCTCTACTAGGATACTGGATTAGGGTTCTTCGCAACAAAAAAAAAGGATTAGTGTTTTCTTCGAACTGTGTGACAAATCGTGGATAGTCCTCCTATCACGCGAACAAAGAATCTAAAAAATATCCTCCTTCCGAGATCCGGGCTGGACATCAGTTTTTTTACTTTCTATGACAAGTTAGATGCAATTTTGGTAGGCTCTTCGGTTTATATTGTACATGGTTAATTTGTCCTCTTCTTAGTCGAGATTTAGGAAAGGGGTGGATGGTACCTAGAGGCAGTGAAGGTAATTATAGTGTGTTAATTTATGTTCTATTGTTGCAGGAGGTTAGTGTGAATTATTCCAATCCAAAGACCTGCCTGTTCCATGTGCTCTTCAAGGTAACATGCCTGTTGCTTTTTGAAAGATATGCAATCTCCGTCGAAACAAAAAAATATGTGAATTTGTATATGGGGATCAATTGATATACTATATGCATGCTTAATTGATTTTGAGTATTTGTGTTTGAAGGCTGGGGCATTGGCGTTCTACATACTGTCCGCTCTGTTTGTGCACAACTTTGTCATCATCTTTGTTGTCACCGTGTTCCTAGCAGCCCTTGACTTCTGGGTGGTTAAGAATGTCAGTGGAAGGATATTGGTTGGATTGCGTTGGTGGAATGAGATTAATGATGAAGGCAATAGCGTGTGGATGTTTGAATGCCTTGATGAACAGGTCTGCATTTGTCTTCTTGCCATTTTGTGCAGTTTTCTTGCGACTGCCCAACACAAAACTGAAGTAACTCTTTTGTTGCAGTCTCTTGCTAGAATGAACAAGAAAGACTCATGGTTGTTTTGGTGGACTCTTTACATAACCGTAAGTGATGTTGAGAACACTATGGTTCTGTTTCTTTTGTTGTATTTGTCTAGGCATGAAATTAATCATGCACAATATTGTTCTTTTGCTTTAATCTGGCTTCCTGACAATTGTGCTACAATTTCTATTAGAAACATATAAACATAAACAACATACAAAGGAATATTAGAGAACAAACAGCAGTCAGTCATGTTGAAGCATGATAAGGTAACTAGATAGACCGACTCTTTTTGCAAGGACCAATGGAATCTTCTCCGAAAATTTTATAATTTTGAACTATTCTACCTTGGACGTGTTCGGTGTTAGGCCATCACTCTATTGCATGGAGTCTATACGCTCTGTGGAACTATCTGATGTGTCTCAGTATAGTATGGGTGCCAGACTGGCAGTACTGCTTTTGTTAGGTATTATTACATTCTTAGGTATGCTGATTGCTGAGATGGTAATGCTTTCAAAGAAATAGAGTAGGGGCTTTGTATAATGTTAATGAACCAATGATTCTTTTGTTTGGGGAATGTCACTGTGAAATAATTCTTTCAATGCTTGTAAAAACAACAAATTCAAGAATGTATTAGAAGCGTGCTCATTTTGTTCTGCTTTTCGGTACGTATGTCCTTTGGTACAACCATCTAAGAGTACACGTGGTGTTTTATCCAAGGTTCAAAAAAGCGCTGAGCGCTAAGCGAGCGGTGAGGCTCTGCCTAGAGGAAATATTGCTTAAGCGAGCTTAAGCGCCGCTTAAGCGTGCAGGGTAAAACATGCATATGTAAGTCTAAAATAGCAAATATTGAATAGCCTCTGTGTTGTTTCTGGCCCAACACAGAGAGACCTAGCAGCCGGCCAGGCCCAAGGCCCAGCCGAACCAGCTGCCCCCCAAACTCTAGGGTTTCCTCCTGCCTTTTTCCTTCCTCCCCCTGCCCTCTTTGCAGCCGCCTCCCCCTTCTTTCTCTTTTTCGCACCCAGGTCCCTCCACCCTCTTCTCTTCTCTCTCACGCCCGCACCAACTCCCTCACACATGGGAGGCTCCTGACCGCACCCTGCTCCTCTCTCCTCTCCTCTCCTTCTCTCTCACCTCCGGCCACCTCCCTTTCTCTCTCACCTCCGGCCACCTCCCTGGCTTCTGCCCCGACAGTGGTATTGGACGAGTACGGGATTCCTAACCCTAACCCTCTTGATTCTGCCCCGACACCGCGTCAGAGCCTGCCTCCACAGCTCCTCCTCGCTTTTCCTCTCGCTCAGGCCGAAAGCTGAGCGGAAGGGCTCCGCTTCGCTCTAAGCTAAGCTTAAGCGTACGCTTAGTACCGCTTTTTTGAACCAGGGTTTTATCCAGTACTCAAGCTTCCATGATATGTTTGCTTTCCATATATGATACTCAGTTAGGTCTGTGTTCCACTGCTTAGCTATTATGAAAATTAGTTTACCTGGACAGAATTGCAAGATCTTGAAAGTAACATTGATCCAAGTGTCGATCATGGGAAGGGAATTATCAGGAGCACTTCAATGATTTTATAATAAACGCATGATAAAATAGGTAAATTAAGCAACCACCATGTCTAACTTGTACTGTTCTACCAGAAAATGTTCTAGATTCATCATTGAAACCAGTGTGGTAGCTAAGTTTTAGATGTGCGAGTTTCGAAACATGTCTAATATCACCACTGTAGACTGAGAACACTAGAGAAAATATAGATAACTTCATGAAAATTCTTTTAAAAATATGTCCTTATTCTGAAAAAAGGTTTTAAACTCCCAACATCTAAAAGCCTATCAGTTTCTTATGTAGGGTTCTGGTAGTTGTAAACTAAACATGTAAAAGGTTGGGAATGATGATAGTGAAAATTCTGATGTCAAACCGAATATGCTAAATCTAATTCAGCTCCTTCAATGTTTTAAGTCTTGTCGTTTTTTGAATAATATGAAACTGGAAACTAATGAAAACTTATAAGTTAATGTGGAAGGTTCACTGAATGAGCGAATCACTCGAGGGCAAGGCCAGATTCATAGCTACTCCCTCTGTTCCTAAATACGGAGTAGAAGATGTTTTAGGTCACTCACATGTTGACTAGGTGTGTACCCAAATGAGTGAACATACACACTAAAACATGTCTAAATACCTGTAGACACATGTGAATGTGTACAAAAGCTAAAACATCTTATATTTAGGAACAGAGGTTGTACTTATTTTCCTCCTTGGTACTGCCTGGTCTCGATTTTTCTCCTGGGTGCCGTCTATGTATGTACTCATGAATGAAACTTTGCCTAAGTGTTTAATTTTTTTAAAAGTGAGCCCCATCCATATTTCAGGCTGCTGCATGGATTATTCTTGGGATATTCTCGCTCATCAGACTTCAAGCTGATTATCTTCTTGTCATTGGAGTGTGCTTGAGTCTCAGCATTGCAAATATTATTGGGTTTACAAAATGCAAAAAAGGTGAAGCTTCTCCTGCAAAATCTACATTCGTCGTAACCCTGTTGTAGGATGTTATGGTTACTTGCATTGGCCAGTCAGATAAGAAACTATTACTTAGTAAAATCAAACTTAACAGTCTAGAGTTTATACTATTTGATGGATGTGCAAATACAACATCCTGGTCCAATTATTTGGAATTATAGTCAAATGAGCATAGAACAATTGAGCCTAGAAGATTCTTGTTCTGAACAGAATACCTCTAACAGTTTACCCTTAGCCAGCCTTCTTTGATGTTAATTTTTTTTTGGGTGTGCTAGTCAGTTTAGATCATTAGAAGATGTTTATGTTTCTTAAGATGTTCGCATTTTGATAACTCTCATGTGGATCATCTATTGGAAGCCTGGAGTCACGCTAATGCTGCCTGCTTTCCAGGACAACTTCTGTAGCTTGTTTGAACATAGTCTTATTCATCAGAGAAACTGAAAATTGGTGCGGGTTTGGATAGCACAAGATTGTAGTTCTCTGGAGTATCCCGTGCAATACATGCCATTTATAATGTTTGGATCAAATGGCTGTTGTGCCGCTCCAATCATACATACCTGCTCGCTTGATTTAATACAGTTAAGTTTGCGGCTGTTTGACATTTGTACTGCGATGTTTATTATGCAGATGCCAAGAAAAATTTCCAGGATATTGCTCAAAGCGCACTCCTATCATCCAGCATGAGGTCAACGCTGCAATCAGCATTCGGTGTCTAACCAGAGGACCAATTTGCTGCATTAACGTGTACAATTTATGGATAAGATGATGCATTTGCGTTAGCTTTAGTCGCCAGGGTCTAGGTTTTTTTTCCCAAGCATGTACACCGTCCTGCCCTGGAAATCTGGAATGTCCTTGGTATACTGTTACCAACGAGGTTGGTCATGTGTTGTGACTGGGGCTAATGTACTTTGAGCTTCTAGAAAATCACACTCATTTCCTATTAATGATATTTGACTGTTTAATAGCATTCGCAGACGTTGCGATAAACTGAGCTGGAAAACATTTTAGTAGGGAGTAGATCAGAGGGCAGTCCAGATGTCTTCTTGAAGCCTTGTCATGTACATAAAGGTGTCCTGATGGAGAAACTAACTGCCTTGTGGCCTTCATATTGTGCACTTTTGGTCTATCTTCGCGCACTGTACACCTTGCATCGCTTCTATTTTCTCCTATAACACTAATGGTCTAATGTCACTATCTTGCCATGTACTTTCAACCAATATAAAAGTATTTTTTTATAAGAAAAGGCATCCTAGGGAGTGCTCACAATAGGTTCCCCCTTATCAATCTTGTTTATTGTTGTTATAATCTGATGTTGTAAGCTATTTATACAAAATGAATTCATATCTCATATGTCCCATTGGAAGATACTACCGTTTGGATTAATTCCAACAAATGTGGAAACCGTCAAATTTTGGTTCGAACGGCGGTTTTGGTGTGGATGGATCTACAACACTACGCTTGATCGTTCTGAACGCCATGGCCTCGGATTGATCATGGATATACATGCATCTCGGTGTGTCGAATTCAGTTCGAAGGCTCTCTATAGTAGCTCCGTAGCAAATGACAAGTCTTCATTTGGCTAGCAAAGCAGGAATTGACTGCATCTACCTCTTTTTCATTTCTTGGCGATGTGAAGACCACAGCGTTTCGCACGTCGAAAAGGTGGATCGCCGGCGGGAGGGCTGAAAGAAAAGTGTTTGGATTCGCATGAGAAAACCCTTCGGCGCATCTGCAAATTGGCGATTTACTTCTAGTACGGCGACCAGTGACCAGTCCATGGCTGAATGGTTCTCAGGCAAGCTGCTCCGTCTCCGGTCTCCTCAGCATTATCTTCCTCCCGTCGAGCCGCGTCGGACGTTATCCGTGCGACGGAGACGATCGAGCAAACGCCACGCGACGAACATGAAACACGTCCTCCCTTTTTCCTCCGCTCGCACAGTCGCTCTCTCCTAAATCACTTAAAATGCTTCGAGCTTCGAAAAACAGAAGAAATCCGTCATTTCGCCGCCATAGATTTTGTCAAGCCAACGGCGGTTCGACGTGATGGGGCGCCAATGAACCAACCCTGGAAACGTAGCTTCCTTTCATGCCGTCCTTTTTTACAAGTTGTTTTCTTGTATCTCATCCACATCTTCTCTTTGTTTTGTTTTGGTTTTGCTGAAAAGTGCATACAAAGCAACAAAAGAAAATCTGGACAATATTTTTCTGCGATATTTTTCGTTGCTCATAATTGGCTAGGAGAAAAAGGTCACGTTGGCCTCGTGGCGACAGATGGTAAGGAGATATCAGTGCCACATAAGGAAAAGGTACTCGATATCTCAGCCAGGTCATCCGACGACTCTTATCCACTTAAAATTCATCCCCTTTTCTCCATTTCTTTCGCTTTTGGCTGGCTGCCCAATACATGTAAATTCGGATTCAGAATTCTGCATAATTAAAATGAGACAGAGAGGTGACGCTTCCAATTTGGTTTCTCTATAGAGCATTCTCAAGCATTGACCGATCTGTCTCGAGCACGATTTGGGGAGGAAAACCGCGATGGAAAACATCAAATCAGAGGGAAAAACGTGGAATTACGGTAACGTAAAAAAAAAGGTAGATCAACGAGTTTTGTCGCCGATCTATCTATCAAAACCAACCAAAACTATTTTGGAATTTTCATAATTTAGGAAAAAAATTGAGGGTGGAGGGCTAGCATCACAAGGAGGCTGGAGCACGATTTTCATGTAAAAGCCGTGTCAATTATGAGATTTGATACCAAATGATGCAGGTTTCCCGATCTCACGGATTGATGAGCGGGGAACAGTGAATAACACAAAGAACGAGCTTGGCGAAAGCAAAACAAAAGATACACTTGAAGGACAAGATGCAACTTTGGATCAAAGATACAAACCTACTCATCTCATAGTCATATGATTTCCTTCACCGACCGGTCTAACCGACACAATAGAATCTAAGTACGGAGAGAATGGCAAGCCCTCAGTATAATCAAGAAAGGAAGAGATTGGTTCCAACACAATCCTTTCCAAGAAGAGATATGTTCCAATAGAACTCCTTACAAAGGAGAGACTGAAGACCGAACAGGTCTTAAATACAACTATAATAGGTAACTAAGGTACATGCCTTGAAATTCACATGGTGATCTTCTCCACAAAGAGAGGGGAAGGAGCAAAGCTCTAGGTTTTTCTTATCTCTAGTCTTCCCACGACTGAAAGGAAAAGTGATATTTATAGTATATGAGCGAAAAGGCAAGTTATAAGGGTTGCAAACCCAAATTTGCACGCAGACGAGGAAGGCCGGATTATCGGAGCCCATGTATGGCCACTGATACGGGGCGTCGAGAGAGTTTGGCATCAGGAGCGTAACCTTCTAGACCGCCCGGATGTGGCACCGAATGGAAGGGTGGATGTCTAGGGGCTGGATTATGCAGGCTTGGGGCTAGATTATCTTGTCTTACAACTTCGGCATCTTCGTCTTCGAGTCACCGCTTCTGCCTCCTCTTGCTACCCTCTTCCCGGGCTTGAGTACTCGTGCACCCTCGACCTCCTCCATTGATAATGCGTTCACGCTTCAACCCGAAGAGGTGATGAGTAAGAGGGCCAAGTAGCATACCATTCAAGAGAACCATAGATATACACAGAGAAGATACACTTTTGAGTAATAGGTTGGCTTGTTACTTGTCTTTGAAGCATGGTACATGGTGATGTCCTCGGGTCATACTGTATCACCTAGGAACCAGAAACTATTCTTCGAGAACGCTTATCGTGAGCCAAGGACCGTCACCAAATGTGAGGAAATAGGCGAGTGGGAGCGGAACTACACTTGTGGGAGCCGATTCTCGGAAGAGCCGTCGCACGAGTGGGGCGAGGGGATGGATCCCCACAAGCATGAATTTGGGTTGACATGGGAGGTCGAACACACCCCACCAGAGGACATCTATAAGGAGGAGGCCCTACCACCACATCCCCACCATCACCGACGCCATATGTGTCGGTCTTGTGACAAGACCGAGGAAGGAGGGACATCGCTGAAGGGAATCGTAGGCAGAAAACAAAAAAATTCCTAACAACGATAACCGAAATAGCCAGGATCTATTACTATGCAGATATAAAATAACAGAGGGAACGGTATACATACCCTTGTAGACCGTAAGCGTCGACGATCAAAAGATCTATTTTGATGACGACGCATGATGAACACGGGCGGCGAAGACGACGGTGGTGCCGACCTCAAGGTCGTGTAGAGGAAGAGGACGTACTTCCAGTGCCACACGTGTAGCACCTCGCAGAGCTTACACACGTACGGAGAAGATGAGACGACCTCCGGGCTCCGATCCAGCCGGGCAGCGGAAGTAGAAGACTTGGACCGGAGAAAAACCAGCAGCACGGCGTTGTGCGTATGGTGGAGAAAACCTCGACCCGTGCGTAGCCCCAATTGCGGAGCCGCGTCTAAACCGGATGAGAGAGAGAGAGGGAATTCAGCAATTTCCAAGGCATGGGGGCACCACTATATAAAGGGGAGAGGAGGGTGTCACCCTTGGTGGCTTAGCCATGTGGGACTAAACCCCACATGGTTCGGCCAGCCAAGGGGTGCGCCGGCCCCCTGATGGGCCCCATTCGGCCCACCTAGGCCAGCCGCCCCTCCCCTTTCTCCTGGGGTGCGGTTCCCCTCTCATGGGCCTCTCTATCGGGAGTTTAGCCCATTTAGATTTGGGGCTGCCAATAAATCTGAAAATAATTAAATAAAAGTATATTTAATCATTAATTCCATTAATTAATATTAAATACATATTACCTAATTTATTCTAGCTCCGAAAACTATTTCGTCGCCCTCCGAACTCCATCGGATATGTCCCGGAACACTTCTGGTGTTCTTCTCTCTATTTTCTCTTCTGCGTCCAATCTAAATAAACGTCACCTACCCTTAAGTGTGACACCCTAGCGGTTCGGGATCACTCCATACATGATCGAGACACGTTCTCCGATCAATGACTATCAACGGTGGCTGGATAACCGTGACAGTCCCTATGCGTCCACGAAAGTCTTTTTATCGTTTGAACCTTACACGTCCAGTTTCAACCTTTTGCCTGAAGATACTTAGATTGTCCGAGACTCGTTCTCCGGTATCACGATTACCGAGCTTGATCTCGTCACTTGACAATTCTATCTTTACTCGTCTGTGATATTACATCCTCGTGACCTAGTCACATGCTTACAAACTTGTTGATGTAATCTCTCCGAGTGGGCCCAGAGTATCTATCCTGCTATGTGGATTGGTAAATCCCGCTCTTGATCACTCGCCTCGATCACTTCCTTCGGATACCCTAAAGGGACACCTTTATTGTCACGCTAGATAAGACATGACGTTTGATGCAATCAAAACACCTTCCAGAAGCAACGATTAAATATGATCTCACGGTCAAAGTATGAACACTACGTTTCTATATATCTTGGGTGCGTTTCCATCACATCATTCTCCTAATGACATGACTCCATTGTCAATTGAGTAAATGTCCATGATCAGGAAACCTTGATCATCTGTTGCCCAATGGACTAGTTAAGAGGCTACTAGGGACCTGGTTGTTTACATACCACGCGTGTATAAATGTTTCCGCTTAATACAGTTATAGCATGGTACAAAACTTATGACGAACAATTGAGATATGACAAATAAAATATCTTTATTAATTGCCTCTAGGGCATATCTCCTTCAGTCTCCCACTTGCACTAGAGTACAATTTAATCTAGTTTATAACTTGGTAAAAGCTTAACACCTATAGCAATATGGTGCATGCTTGTCTCGTGGAAGAGGAATTCAGTCAACAAATTCCCACATTGAGATCTGTATGTGTTTTGCAACACTTCTATGTCACCTAGTTTGACATCATCCTGTATCTTATGATAACGGTGAAATACATGTTTGGCGATTGAGTGAGACTTGAAACTTCACGTAGTGTGGGCCTTAAAAGTCTAAGAGATCTATTAAGGGAAACCACGCATGCTCGGGAAAACCGCTCAGTCCAATCACACTTGCTACTTCTGAAGTAGACATATATTCCTATACCTATGTAGATTATGCGACAGTGCATTCATATGCAACTTCGCAAACTAATCATGTCATTCTTCACAACAAATGACTTCTCCTGTATGAGATTTCTAGTCGTATGGGTAGTGTCATAACTTGCATCATCGTAACCTTTTTATGGCAAGTTGTCTTTTCACTCTCACCCCATACCAGAAAATATCTTCAGTTCTCTTTAGACACTGAAGAACATACTTAACGTTTGTTTATTGATCCATCCAGGGATCACTCTAGAGCCCGTTCTTCAGCCAAGAACTTGGGTCACACCAAGTCGAGCTTTCAGTATGATAGAATCTATGGCTGAGGCCATAGAGGATGTCGGACATCCATTTCTTTCATTAACTAGTGCTTAAATGCCAAGATAATCTTATTTTTTACCTAGTCATACAAGTAAGAACCTTTTCTTCGCTTGTTCTATTCTGAAACATTTCAGAATCTTAACCTAGGAAAATATTCCGACCTAATGTTATTAGCCTTCTTGATCTATACAAATTATAAACCTGATGCCTAATACTCTCAACTTCATTCATAGAATTTAATCACTTAAATAATCATTTATACTTTACTTGAGGATCTATATCATTCTCAATATGTCATTACATACAAAGTTTGGAATGACACCTAGCTCCCACTCAAATATGCCTTCCGCATATAAGACCAGGAAATTTCCTTTTAGCTCCCACTCAAATATGCCATTCACATATAAGATCAAGAAAAGCTACTTAGCTCCCACTCACTTCTTTGTAAATGCATGTTTCTTCAACTATTTTGGACAACTCCAAAATCCTTTGATCATAGTGTCAAAGTGAAGACTCCAGCTCCGATATGCTTGCTTCAGCCCATGAATGGACACCTGAAGTTTGCATACATGTCTAGCATCCTTAGGATCAACAAACCATCTCATTGAACTAGTTACAACTCTTTCTTAATGCTACCATTAAGAAACATGGCTTCTTTACCCATTTATCAATTTCTCAATTCGAAATTATAGTAATTGCTAAAACAATCCTAAATAGGCTTAGGCTTCGCCACTTGAGACAAAATCTTGTTGTGGTCAACTTTTGAATTTGTCAAAACTGTTTTGTGACAAATCGATCCTTATAGACGGTTGCCTTTCCGTCAGCGTCTATTTTGTCATAAAATTCCATTTACTCTCAACGGCATGGAGGCAATCAAGAAGATTTTCCCAAGTCATTACTTGGCAATTATACATGGATTTATCTCAGATTATATATGGCTCATAGCCATTTCTCGGACTTAGGTCTACCATCGCTTCTTTGTAGTTCGTAGGTTTGTCATGTTCTATTAACATGATGTTCATAACAAGATTGTTCTACCACATAGTGCAGAACACATTCTCGTACGCATACGATCTTAGTATGAGCTTAGAGCATCATGATCATTATCACCAGCTCCCTTCCAGTTGTGGAGGACGATATCGGAACCGTTTCCGTTGCGCCACTCTGATGTCCGGAGAAGAAGTTCATTAAGTTTGTTTTGCTCTACTTTCTTTCCCACTTATACCCTTGGATAAGAAACTATTTCTTGAGTAAGGTATATTCCGGCAACAATTTTGCCTTTGTTGTGAGACATGTACCCAACTAATTCTTTAGGTACACTACAAAGATTTATCAGTTTTAGGTTTGATCATATCAAAACACTAAAATATCGAAATGACAATCTAGGCTAAAAGCCATGCCATCACTCATATGGTACTGCCTTCACGGATTTAGATGGTTTCCCTATTATCTAACGTGAATGTTTTGTTTCTACCATATGACTTTAATGATTACAATAATTTGATAAGAGATTTTTCCATGCGGCGTAATTTGTGAAACTCTTTTCACAAGTCTTCCAATGATATGCCAAACTCATAACTCAAATCCTTGTTTCCTTGATCTGTATCGTAGGAATTTGATTTTCTTGTTAAGTTTATTTTTCCTGCTTCACTCCGAACTTGTTTGAACTAATCAAACTTTTCAGACCATCATTTCATTAAGTGGATATCCATATATCTACTCAAATCATTGGTGAAGTTTACGAAATAATGATTTCCACTACGTGTTAGCATACTTCATTGATCCACACACATCATTATGTATGATTATCAATAAGTTAAATGCCCATTTCTAGAAAACGGTGTCTTAGTTATTTTGCAAGTGTCAAATGATAAAAATCTAAGTACTTAGAGGTCCATCTGAATGGAGCTTCTTAATGCATATAAAATTGTCATGACTTAAAACGTTAGTGTCACAATAATGTGGTGTCATTATTAAGTTTGTATCCATTGGCATTAATGTTATAAATGCGGGAGCTACTACCATCTGGATTCATATAAGAACACTCCATTCATAATCGGTGTATGATCATTAAAGATATCACTCATAAATGTAGGACAACAATTTTGTCACTGACAAATATGAATAATTGTTTCTCTAGAGGCAAGACACACCTATAATGGTCATGCTAACAAGCGATCAAACATAATTTGTTCAAATCCAAATTAATCCAAAATGGTAGATGCAGAGAGTGTCTATGGCCATCACAACATATTGCCTGCCATCATCACCACACATTGTCTCTTCATCCTTCCAAGCTACTCAAGCAGAAAATATTGTTTTCATAAAACATGACTAGTATCAAAACTTAGTCACTGCTGCAATTACTTGTTTAGGTAAAACATTCATAACTCGTATATCATATATACACTATCATTATTGATGACTTCCCGGTAATTCGCTTCATCTTCTTGGTTTTTCAACACAACCAAGAATTCATGAAGGTGAACGACCCCCCTTGTATGACATAGTCTATGACAAAACATTTGCATCTGGCAACATTTTCTGTCACCCAGTGATCGAGCTGAGCGAGGCGTCTCAATGTCATCAAGTATGACCAATGTCATCAAGTATGACTACCACGTACTCCTTTAATGCGAGTATTCTCTTCCATCTTGGTTGTGAAGAAAACCTGATTTGCGGTGGATACAGATCATCAGTCTCCACGACCATTCCAAATGTTCGTGATCTGTCAACCCGCACCCACAGTTTATTCTCTATGGTAGAGATCATAGCATACACTAGACTATGCTGGAATTGTCCACACAAAACTTGATAATCCAAATTATCCTTTTGTTTAGCGGAATCTCCGGTTTTATCTCCAAGCGGGTTTTGTATCATATAAAGCTAAAAGGTTTGAAACAAGGAGTATCCTCAAGCTACGGTATAAAACTATGAAGATTGGACCCAAGCTTTTAATTTTCTCAATCACATGAATGCACCTAAGTTTAAAAGGTCTATCGAACAGGTTATTATCTACAAAGGTTTTGCAAAACATAAAGATTTTGTTCATAATAAAATATGGGTTCAAGTTTTAATAAAATAAAACTACCAGAACTCCCACTCAAAACGAACATCCCTCGCATCGTTTTAGTGATTACATGATCCTCATCCGATATACTATTCCCGATCCGCGTACAAGCCTACGGTACAAGCCTTATGTCAGGTGTGGAACCAGTCTCGCGTAAGCGTACGTGTAAAGTCGGTCCGATCCGCTTCATCAGCTCAATGCCGACAGCAAAAGCAAGTGCACGTGAGAGGGTAACAACTATTAGAACGATGCCCTCATAAATATGAGTTGTAAAAACCGCATAGCTATATCTACGCATAGATCGGCTCTGATACCACTGAAAGGAATCATAGGCAGAAAGCAAAATTTTTCCTAACAATGATAACCGAAATAGCTAGGATCTATTACTATGGAGATATAAAGTAACGAAGGGAACGGTATACATACCCTTGTAGACCGTAAGTGTCGACGATCAAAATATCTGTTTCGATGACGACGCGTGATGAAGACGGGCGGCGAAGACGACGGCGGCGCCGACCTCAAGGTCGTGTAGAGAAAGAAAACGTACTTCCAGTGCCACACGTGTAGCACCTCGCAGAGCTTACACACGTACGAAGAAGATGACGACCTCCGGGCTCCGATCCAGCCAGGCAGCGGAAGTAGAAGACTTGGACCGAAGAAAAACCAGCAGCACGGCGTTGTGCGTATGGTGGAGAAAACCTCGACCCGTGTGTAGCCCCAATTGCGGAGCCACATTTAAACCGGATGAGAGAGAGAGGGAACTGTGCAATTTCCAAGACATGGGGGCACCACTATATAAAGGGGAGAGGAAGGTGTCACCCTTGGTGGCTTAGCCATGTGAGACTAAACTCCACATGGTTCGGCCAGCCAAGGGGTGCGTCGGCCCCCTGGTGGGCCCCATTCGGCCCACCTAGGCCAGCCGCCCCTCCCCTTTCTCCTGGGGTGCGGTTCCCCGCCTCATGGGCCTCTCTACCGGGAGTTTGGCCCATTTAGATTTGGGGCTGCGAATAAATCCGAAAATAATTAAATAAAAATATATTTAATCATTAATTCCATTGATTAATATTAAATACATATTATCTAATTTATTCTAGCTCTAAAAACTATTTCATCGCCCTCCGAACTTCATCGGATATGTCCCGGAACACTTCCGGTGTTCTTCTCTCTATTTTCTCTTATGTGTCCAATCTAAATAAACGTCACCTACCCTTAAGTGTGACACCCTAGTGGTTCGGGATCACTCCAGACATGATCGAGACACGTTCTCCGATCAATGACTATCAACGGTAGCTGGATAACCGTGACAGTCCCTGTGCGTCCACGAAAGTCTTTTTATCGTTTGAACCTTAGACGTCTAGTTTCAACCTTTTGCCTGAAGATACTTAGATTGTCCGAGACTCGTTCTCCGATATCACGATTACCGAGCTTGATCTCGTCACTTGACAATTCTATCTTTACTCGTCTGTGATATTACATCCTCGTGACCTAGTCACATGCTTGCAAGCACATTGATATAATCTCACCGAGTGGGCTCAGAGTATCTATCATGCTATGTGGATTGGGAAATCTCGCTCTTGATCACTCGCCTCGACCACTTTCTTTGGATACCCTAAAGGGACACCTTTATTGTCACGCTAGATAAGACATGACGTTTGATGCAATCAAAACCCATTCCAGAAGCAGCGATTAAATATGATCTCACGGTCAAAGGTATGAACACTACGTTTCTATATATCTTGGGTGCGTGTCCATCACATCATTCTCCTAATGACATGACTCCATTGTCAATTGAGTAAATGTCCATGACCAGAAAATCTTGATCATCTGTTGCCCAATGGACTAGTTAAGAGGCTACTAGAGACCTGTTTGTTTACATACCAGACGTGTATTAATGTTTCCGCTTAATACTGTTATAGCATGGTACAAAACTTATTACGAACAATTGAGATATGACAAATAAAATGTCTTTATTAATTGTCTCTAGGGCATATCTCCTTCAATCGCTGTTACGGTTTCGCGCGCCACTACTTTAGAAAGGTGGGCAAAAAGTGGAACTACTTGATCGACGTGGACTTGAACTAGGGCTACTATCGATTTCACGTATTATGTTTATATTAGAACAATGTTTGTTGAATTATAACTATGCCGTTTAAAGTAGCACATTGTGAGTTGTAGATTTATGTTGTTTAAATATTTAATCGTCCTTTGAATAATGCGTTAACTATGTTGTTTATTAATATGGTAGTTGTGCTTGTTTCATCTTTATTTGATGTTGAATTTAAAATTTGGATGATCCATATATGTGTGAAGATGGGTGCGTTAACTTGCGTGTTGTAAAACAATAAAAAAAATCAGGTGCCCTCTCTCTTCTTCTCTACCCAAAATCGGTCTGGGTAGCCAAAATTTTGGTACTCTATAGGAGATGCTTTTAACATGGAAGCCACAAGGAGACATTCAACCTTGGCGAGGATGAAGTATCCAAAAGGTTTACGTACAAACTTATTCTTCTCATCAGAAATTCAGACACTTGCGTTACATTATCCTTTTGACTTTTCATACTAAAATTCAGCATAATAATTTTGACAAAATTTTGTGTCAGAATCGCCAGGCATCTAAAAACCTGATGGGTGATGGCTGGATTCAGATTTGCATACGGGAGGGAGAGCACTCAGCAGCAACCTCGTAGTTTCCTTGGACAAAGAAAAAAAAGGTTCCTGTGTGAGGCGTGTGCGGAAGACCGACCTCATCCTTTCGTGAGGCGCCTCGTGGACACCGACACATACGCCTGACAAGCGGGCCTCAAAGGGTAAATAACAACGGAAATCCTTAAAATACTTTTCCCCACATCGTGCTTGGTTTGAAGGAGCTCAACGAGCGCCCTGTCTTCACTGTTCGACCACGTTTCCTCTCTGGTTAAAATTTGGGTGCTCGCCGTCGGAACGCGAGGTGTGGATGGTGCATGCAGGTGCGCCCACGTGATAGCTCATAAGTGCTTCCATTGCTTGATCGAAGGGTCCTGCAGGTGGGTCATATGGCAATGGGACCCACACGTCGGGCTATGTATCACAGATCTGGTGTGTAACCATTGCTTGATTCGCGACCGGATGCGTGCGATTCTTCCTTTTTTTTTCCTCGACGATGCAAAGCGTTCCGGGCCCACAGCACAGTGACCAGCACGAGCTGTCTTTGCCCGGCCGCATTGTTTTTTTTTAATTTTCCACCCACTACATTACGTCAGCAAACCGTCTCATTATTAAAAACCTTCCAGTCCCCATAGGTATCCTTGCAAGGAAAATAGTGCGTAAGAAAATTGTTGCCTCAGATAAACACAGATACATCGTTCATTACATACGATCGAATAAAGCTAGGGGATCATCGTCCTAGTACACCTCACTTTTTGAATCATAAACAAACCTAGCAATATTATGCGCGACCATATTAGCATCCCGCGAGCAATGTTGGATCTTCACCCTACCAATTCTCTGGGCTATCTCGAAATAATCCATAAGAATCACAGAGTATGGACTCCACAGCTCTATAACTCCATTCATTGCTTCAACAAGTTTCAATGAGCCAGTTTCTACAATCATCGGGCGACAGCCAAGTTCTTCAATTAACGATAAACCCATTCGTAGAGCAACAGCCTCCGCTGATGCAGCATCGAATATGTAATCGAGACACCCACTCGTACCAGCAATAGCATCACCTTTTGAGTTGCGGATCACAGCACCTGAAGCACCTGTGCCATTAGAGAAGAAACATGCATCAACGTTAAGTTTGTTTATACGTACCAGAAGCCGGTCTAATCCATTTAATTTCACGTGGAGCCGCATTGGAGACTGCTCCTTTATAGTTCAGTGCTAGTGCCTGTATTGAGAAACTTGTACGTCTCGGAGGAGCAACGGTTTCACCCTTCACCACCTCCCTACGCTGCCACCAAATATACCATGCTCCAACATCAATTATTTCTTTTAGACCTACAGTTGCCAAGTGATCAGGGGTGATGAAATGATTTCGGAGCAACTCTTCCAACACAACCGAACTAGACCTATCCACCATCAACGCTTGATCAATAATGTGCATAATTCCCAAACTATTCCAAACTTTCTTTGCTCTAGTACAACTGAACAGAAGGTGACCAATATCTCCTACATCGATCAAACAAATGGGACATTGTCCTGAAACCGGAATGTGTCTATTCAAACTTCCTTTGCCCGGGCCGCATTGTTTGATGAGAGATCCAGAGAAGCTTTCAAAATTTTCAAGCCGCCGGACAGAAAATACTATAGAATGATTCTGTCTTCCTTCCAGGCTTCCAGTATATCCACTTAATTCCCTAAAAAAAGTATATCCACTTCCTAAAATCATAAAAACGTATGGTTTGTGCAATTCTTAGGAAAACGGACACACAAATATAAACTTACCGATATTTAAAAATATAATATGATCATTTACTAAGTTCATGAAAATTAAAAAACTACCATATACGAGTATGTTTTAAAACTTACATTGTAACACCTTTTTTTCACATATGACACAAATAGTCATATTATTTTTCAGAAATTTGCAGGCTTGTGTTTCTAACCAATACTTATGCGTATGTATATTTTTTTTTGCTAATTTCTCAGGCTATTCCTATAAATTTTAGAAAATGGGTCATGATGTACCTAGGTTTCAAAGATCTGCTCTAGCAAACTGATTACTCCTTACTATCCATATTAATTGTCGTTAAAATCGGTTGTAGTAGATAGTTAAATCCAAATATATCTAAGTAAAATGAAACAAAAATGGTACATGCACTTGGGCTATCCCCATACAAATCTAGTACCTGAGAAGAGTCCAACTAGATGTTAACTCATTCTAGCAATTAGTTTTTATCATATGATTTCTTCATGTAAACGAAATATGATATTATATGTGTAAATATCCCTCTTTTCATATTATAACAGCTGAAAAAGAATGTGCGACTAATGTGTGATCGTGTTTTTCTCGTATACCCTTATTTATTTTGCAGCCATGATAAATTTATTTTCCAGGCAAAGAGACACCATAAATTGTTGTTCATGTCTTACAAGTGTAGCTAAGTTAGTTTTGTAAACTTCCTATTGTTTCCACAAGATTTTATTTTTCGCACAGAGCATTATAAATGTTACTTCCCCCAAAATTTTGGACATACCTAGAATAGTAGCACATGTTTGTTGCCTCCTTTTAAAGATGTTTAAGTGTTTTTTTCTGAATTTCGAAAACAGACATGAGCACGTGAACTCTGGAGTTAAAACGGTGCTATACAAAAAATCTATCTTACAACAAAAATACACAAATTAGGTGAGTTGAAACCGACCTTGCAGCCTAAAATTGGACCCCTCCCACTATATCTAATCTGCCAGCAAGTGCAACAAAAATTCTGACGATGATATTTTCACACGTCCCAAACGAGCGAAAGGACACCAATAAGTTATCCAAAATGCCCCCATTTAGGCCAAAGGTCAGGGCAGAGAGAGGGAGAGGAAAAAAGCATTTAAAACATGCACTTTAAAATCGGGTGGGTCCCACCAACCACCCCAGCGCACTCTATAAAGGTAACCTCCGCTCACACCCTCCCGTCCATTACGCCACCTCCCCACCTAAACCAAACCGTACCGAACCCTGCAATTTTGCCATCAACCCCCCGCCAACCACATATTTGCAAAATCTCACCTTCTCCTGTGCTATACCTTTTACACCGACCCCCTACAAAGTTTCCGCATCTCGCGTGTGTGACCTTCGCCGGAGTTGCCATATGAATGGTCAAACCACGATGGGGCTCGCAGCAGCCGCCGCCGCAGCCGTGAGGCCGTGCCGCCGCCGCCTCCTCTCCTCCGCCTCCGCGGCGGCCGCGAAGGCCTCCGCGACCCCGCTCTTCCCGAGATGCTCCCACCCGCAGCACCAGCACCACAGCCGCCGCATCCCATTCCTCGTCTCGGCGGCGTCGCACACGTCGCAGACCGACCCGAGCACCACCCCCACTCCCGTCACCGCCGATCCCCGCTCCGCTGTCGCCGGGAACCTCCCCTTCTTCGACCGCGTGCTCTTCCCGGGCTCGTTCCCCCTCGAGACCCCGCCTGTGGAGGAGCCGGCGCTGCCGGCTGATGAGGCGCCGACGCCCGCTTCGCCGGTGCGAGAGGAATCGGAGACGGAGAGGGAGGCGTGGAGGCTACTGAGGAGGGCGGTGGTGAGCTACTGCGGTGACCCGGTCGGCACGGTGGCGGCGGAGGACCCGGAGTGCACGGAGATGCTCAACTACGACCAGGTCTTCATCAGGGACTTTGTGCCTTCCGCCCTCGCCTTCCTTATGCGCGGGGAGACCGAGATCGTCCGCAATTTCCTCCTCCACACCCTGCAGCTGCAGGTGAGCGCCTTCGAATATTAGGATCCGCATCATTTCGTTGAGTTAATTTTTTCTAATTCGAAATAATCATTTCGTTGAGTATTATTTGCGTGCACGTTACGTACTTGCTAGTTTAGGGGAAGAGAAACAGCGAATTCGCATGAGAATTTTGCTCGCATTAAAGATCCTAAGTACTACAATTTCTTAACGAGTTCGCTTGCAGCATGTCGGTGTTTAGATCTGCGATGTATTCTTGTTCTATATGTGCTTGTATCATGTGGAGGAGATAACGATACGATTTCCCTTTTGAAGACTTACATGTCTCTTTCGTTTGGTACATATAGTATGATGAAGTAGCAAAATTCCACTTTAGCTCGCAGAAGCACATGCTCCCACTGCCCAAATACGTATTTTGAAATGTCAAATAATTATGAAAACAAAATTTGAGTGTATATTCGGACATTCTATGTTCGCACACAAAGTTACACAAAAAAAGACATTTTTTGTTGCCTGTGTAGAAAAGACAAAAAACATTTCTTGTGAAAAGTCATTTGGGAGCACCGAAATTTGTCCTTTTTACGTGAGCAATAAAAATATCTTTTTTGGATGTACACAGAGATTTTTTTTCGGATTTTTTTACATTAAAAAGAATGCTTTTAAAATGTGTTTTCCCTAATGGGAGTATCCACTCTATGAGCCAAAACATCACTACCGATGGAGTATATAAATTGAAAATTTTGATGTCCTAGCTGGTTTGCAATTGCAGAAGTCTGAGATAAAGAGATTCTTCTTCATTGGTGTTTCGATTAACAAACAGGCGTATACTCATTGTCGGCAGTTATCAACAGGAATAGTACATTGAATCCTGTTTACTGGTGGGTGATTGATCAGATGAATTGTGCTTGGGAAATACTTCGCCGAATCTCTGTGTCATACATTAGAACGATATCTCGTACTGAATTTAATTCTGTATAGGCATCTATAAGCAATACTACCACTGATGTAACAAATTTAGAAGATTATGAATGCTAGATCAGATGGCAAAAATCTGACGGTTTAAAGAACCATGTAATCGTTTGTTTTCTCAAAATTTCCCTGAAACACACATTTACCATAAAACGTTAATAAAATGGCTTACTAGTAACTGTTTGTGAACTTAAGCTTTTAGCTGCCACTTGAATCAGTTTGGTTTCACTGATCTCCCTCATTTATTTGATGGTCAGAGCTGGGAGAAAACTGTTGACTGTTACAGCCCTGGGCAAGGTTTGATGCCAGCTAGTTTCAAGATTAAGACCGTTCCACTTGATGAAAACAACGAAGCATTCGAGGAGGTTCTGGATCCTGACTTTGGTGAATCGGCTATTGGCCGCGTAGCTCCAGTTGATTCTGGTATTATCTCCCTCCTTTTCTCATGCATGCAGGCATATTATGTAATAAAAAACTCTGATATGTCTGTCCTGCAGCTTTAACCTTATTTAACCTAACAATTGCAGGACTTTGGTGGATTATCTTACTAAGAGCGTACTGCAAGATTACAGGCGACTTCTCATTGCAAGAAAGAGTGGATGTGCAAACCGGGATTAAGCTGATCTTGGGTTTGTGTTTGTCTGATGGGTTTGACATGTTTCCCACACTACTTGTCACAGACGGTTCATGCATGATAGACAGGAGGATGGGAATACATGGACATCCTCTTGAGATTCAAGTAAGTTGGATTTTAACAAGTTAATACTCAATTCCGCGCAGTGTGGTCTTTCCTGACAATTGTATCAGCTCAATAGTTAAGTCTAGATTTGGGTAGTGAGTCTATTGTTAAATTTTAGAATGGTTTTCTGACTTTTAGTCTTCTAAGGGGTTAAAATTGCTGCGATGAAGGAAACCTTTAGTAAATGCAATACTATTTTGAAAGAACATGCTGCTGCTACTTTAAACCTAGATTATCTAACTGCTAGAGAATATCGTTACTCACCAAGCTTTACCTGTTTCTCAGGCTTTGTTCTATTCTGCTCTAAGATGTTCAAGGGAAATGATTGTTATGAACGATGGCTCAAAACACCTCATCCGAGCCATCAACAACAGGCTCAGTGCGTTATCTTTTCACATTAGGGAATACTACTGGGTCGATATGAAGAAGATAAATGAGATCTACAGATACAAGACAGAAGAATACTCACATGATGCAACTAATAAATTCAACATTTATCCCGAGCAGATCCCTTCATGGCTTGTTGATTGGATTCCTGAGAAAGGGGGTTATCTTATTGGAAATCTGCAGCCAGCTCACATGGATTTTAGGTTCTTCTCTCTTGGCAACCTTTGGGCCATATCTTCTTCTCTAACTACTCCAACGCAAGCCGAGGGAATACTTAGCCTTATTGAAGAGAAATGGGATGATCTTGTGGCAAATATGCCCCTCAAGATATGTTACCCTGCAATGGAAGATGATGAATGGCGCATTGTTACTGGCAGTGACCCTAAGAACACGTGAGTCATCACACAGATTAAATTGATCTTTTGTTCTGTGTTTCTCTGTCCTATGATTGGCAACATATCATTGCTGTATCCTAGTAATTCTACTTTCCAAGACTTAAGATCTCTTTCTAAACATCACATCACAGTTTCTGACATCTAACCATTGTGTTCACTTGCAGCCCATGGTCATATCATAATGGTGGATCTTGGCCAACCCTACTGTGGCAGGTATTTATATATTGACACACTTTTCCAAAATTCTTTCATTTATGCTTAAAAATCGTTATTGACCAATCTTTATTTCTACCAAAAGTTTACACTGGCCTGCATCAAAATGGGAAGACCAGAGTTGGCCCGAAGGGCCGTTGCGGTGGCTGAGGAGAAGCTTTCAGCTGACAAGTGGCCGGAATACTATGACACCCGATCTGGAAGATTCGTCGGGAAGCAATCACGGTCATATCAGACATGGACTATTGCGGGCTTTCTGACCTCCAAGATATTGCTGGAAAACCCGGAGCTGGCTTCTATCCTTACCTGTGATGAGGACCTTGAGCTCCTTGAAGGATGTGCTTGCTGCCTCTCACAGAGGACTAGGTGCTCACGCCGTGCGACCAAATCAGATGTCATCGGGTAAAACAGCAGAGCCCCATTTATTCTTGATGCTCTGCACACACCATGTATACTATCGACTGAGAATTAACTGAGGCGAACACACTTAGCCATGTACATTATAGGTTTAAGTTAGATATCCATCCATTCATTTCCTCAGTGTGCGCTCATTCTTTTTTCTGAGCTGCCATTGATGGGAAAAACCCTGGGTGATACCGGTGGTCAACTGAGAGCATTGCTAATTTATGTTGGAGCTCTCATGTACACACACCCACAAAACGAATTATTCTTGTATTCGGGCACCAGCTGCTCCTGATTTGGGAGTGCTGTGAAGTCCTAACCATTTATATCTCTGTCGGTATTTGAGCTGTATGGTGCATTATTTGCGACCTAAACTAAGACTTTGTATCCAGTCCTTGTCATGAATAATGATACTATTGTACTCCATTTGGTTCTGCTGAATATTTGAGATGCAATATTTGCAAACTGAACTGTCTGTATCCCGGAACTTATGGACTCTGAAGAGATCATGTCACTCCTTGTAACCAGTGTTGACTAGTCTTGAAGGCATACTTAGTGGAGTGTGTGCTCACAGAACTTTGAGTTGAATTCGGAACTGGGACAGTTCTCGAGGAGACTTTATATATCTAGGTGCTGAAGCATTGCAAAGCTATGAGCTGTGATTTTCTTTCCGCGCCTTTTTATAGTTCTGGCTGTGCTAACCTTTTTATCAGAACGTCACTATAATAGTAGTAGGAAGGGAGGGAGAGGTTCAGTTTAGGTCCATCTCCAGATCAAGGAAGATTGATCAAGTTACAAGAGGTAAAGCTTGCAAAGGAGAAAGACAAAAAAACACTCAAATCTATTAGAGCCAAAGAAAATCCAATGGCCATCTGCACTGCACCTAAGGTGGTGTTTTCTTTTAGGTAAATGATTCAACCTGACCGACTGTCAACGCGCAGCGCTGGGTGGGTGCGTGGATGTTTGATCTGCCTCCTCGTGCTGCAGCTCCACCTCACACCTTATATCGCTCCTTGTCGGGCGTTCTTCTCCACCCGAATCACAGCACCACCATGCCTACCTCTGCTGATGTATATGTGGTCCATGTGGAGCACCTCCTCTGTTTCCCATGTGTGCGACCGACAGGATTGGGAGGGGCAATACGGTGGAGGCCTCCACCCCTCCCCGGTGAGGTTCTTCCACAGCGATGACATTGCTGCAAGCGTCCACTTCTGCTGCAAAGGAAGCTGCCATTGTTGCAAAGCACGTCACCGCTGCAATGCCACTGCTGCAAGCGTCCACTGCAGCTGCTGCAAAGACTGTGCTGTGCTGTGAAGCCTGACCATTGCTATTGTAAGGCGCATTGCCACTATTGCAAAGCCACCCTGCATGTTGCTGGCTGTCACTGATGCTGTATACCCGGCTTCCGCAAGTTGCAAATGGAAGTCACCAGCGAGCCCAACTCTCTCCGAGGCTAGGTGCTGCCCAATTTCCTTTCCTAGGGTGCAAGCGGACAACATGAAAAATGCAGGAATTGAGATGCCATGTTTTATGGATTTCTACAGGAACCAATATCACAGGAAAAAACTTCCGAAAGTGTCGTTTGGATTGTCACGGCAAAATTGTCGATGCAAAGAGACGAAAACATGAGGCCAAAGGAATCTAAAATTTTCTTCCTTTTTCTCAAACAGTAACATAAGAACTTTTTCCTATAGGAATCTATAAAAATCCTGCGATTTTTCTTGTTTTAAATGGGGCCTTAACAGTAGGAAAGAAGCAATATGTGCCGAGGAAAGAGAGGGAGAGGTTCAGGGCAGTTTGATTTGCAGGATCCTGTATAGGTAGGAATAGGAAAAACACCGGAATACGATACAATTTTATGTGTAAAACAGAAGATTGTGAAAACATAGAATTTTTATGAAACTTGGGTTTTGATTCGCAGGAACAGGAAAAACACAAGAATCGAAAAAATCAAATAAAGGATAAAACAAATGCAAATGTAAGATTAGGTCATTATTATGCAATTTATAGCTTTTGCCATGTATTTTGTGCATAAGGTTGTAAAAAAATATCTTTGAGTAGGTTGTAGAATTCTGTAGTTTTTCGTTTGAAACCTATACCAAAGGTTAAGTTCGTCAACTGTTCATATGCTCCATGCATTTGAATCAAATGGATGAATAGTATCACTAAAGGAAATTTCCTATTGCTTCGTTTTTCGTCCGCTACTCCTATGAATCAAAGTGACCCTCAGATTAGAAAGGAAGATCAGGTGACAAGATTAGAGGAAACTAAATCTTCCAAGGAAGAAATACAAACAGCACGTCAGCACCTCAAATGCAATACAGCCAAGGAAATCCCACGGCCACCTGCACCTAAGGTTGTGTTTTCTTTGAAGCCAAACACTCCTTCAGGTTTCAGTCTGAAGGAAATCGAAAATCCTGTCTGAATTCGGTCTGCTAGAGCTGTGCAACTTTACGCGGGTTAGAGGTTGCTTGAAGCAAAGACTAGCATCTCCAAGTTGCAATATAACGAGAGAAAGCACTAAGAATGTATTCTCATAGAACGTATCACTACACGATTACATCTACTACACAACGCTGACCTCTGTTACTACCAGGATAATAACACAAACAAATCGGCAGTTCATAGCTGCCAAAGAGACAAAATTTCGTATACAACTCTACATCTATATGCACCATCATATTCATATGGATATGCGCATATCCAAGATTCGGCTATTCTTGATCGCCCCCTTCACCGACATCGTTGAAGAGGTCGAGGCGGTTGTGGCTCAGGCGGAGCGTGTACATTGTCTTCTTGTACTCCCCCCAGGTGAACGGCCTGTACCGGCGCGACACGTCGGTGGTCACTGTCTCTGGGAGTGCAGAGATGTTGGCGTGCAGCGCCGGCGCCGCGAAGTATATAGCGGACAGCCTCGGCCTGGTGGTGCTGGCCATCACCCTGTGCCGGATGCTCACCAGTCTTCCATTTGTCAAAGCCTGCAAGAGACATCATGCCAATTCATACTTCAGATAAACCAGAATTCAGAGAGAAAATTGTGTGAATTCCGCCACTAGTGATCACTACCTGAAGGAGATCCCCGACGTTGATGAAGAACGCAGCAGGGTCGGCCGGCACCTCCACCCAGGCGTCCTCGCCGCGGCTGTCCGGCAGGAGCACCTGCAGGCCGTCGACGTCGTTGGCACGGAGAACGCTGAGGATCTGCGGGTCGGAGTGCTCGCCGAAGCCGACGGAACTCGGGCCTTTGACGACGCCATCGCCATCGCCGGTGGCTGAAGGTGGATAGTGGTTGATCCTGAGGAGGGAGTCGCTGTCCGTGGCCGTGATGAGCCTGCTCAAGGACGACGGGTCCCGGAGGCCCAGGCCCTCGCCCAGTAGGTCAAGGATCTGGCACGCGAGGTGCCTCACTGCCTGCACGTACTCATTCACCGCCTCGCTGGAAAATAAACGAACTAATAGTGAGAAGATCGTTTTTCTGCCGTAGATCACGAAATTGAGGTAGGCGTTTCACTGGTTTTCAAGTTTGCATTACGATGATGAAGCCGTAAAGAATTCAGTTAGATGTTTGGCATTACAACCCCATATCGTGGAACATTCCTAATAAGCTTGCTGTTGAAAGCAGAATTATCAAGCATCCGGCTGATGTTATCTACAAAACTTTGATCTTTAGCAGTTGTGGTGCCTAAACGCCAAGGAGAAGGATAGACCAAGACTCAGCGAGGATGGTCGGAAGTTTAAAGCTGTTGTATACAACAAATCGTCCTCGCCTGAGTAGTGCTAGCTCCTGATCTTTAGACTCTCGGAGCATGCTGTGCTGGGGTGGCTCCCCTTGTTAGCCCTATCTCGTTGTGTTATGCTACTCTAGTTTTAGTTCTTATGGCTAAGCTGTATGCCGCAGCGTATAATCGTTTTTGTGAACCTTTGTGGTCTTATTAATTTAAGGCTGGGCACCTGGTGCCTTTAATCTAAAAAAATTACAGCCCCAAATTAAGGCCCCGTTCGGAACACACTTTGGAAGTTTTCCTGTGGTTTTAGTTACCGTAGTAATATAGGCAAACATGACATCTCAATTCCTGCATTTTTCCTATTCCTACATTTTTCCTATTCCTACATTTTTAGGTCATCTTTGATTCAAAGGATTTGCATAGGAAATTTGTAGGATTCAAATCTTTTAAAAAAATTCCTATGTTCATCATTTGATTCATAGGATTGAATCCCATAGGAATTTTTCCTAAGGTATCCTTTGCACTAAATCTAACATCCACTCAAAGCTCTTTTCTAGAATCCTTTACTTTTCATGTGCTAGAATCAAACAAGATTTTATACATATCAAATCACGTAGGATTGGACATGACATTGCAATCCTACGGTCTTCCTATTCCTACATTTTTAGAATCCTACGAATTAAAGAGGCCCTTATTCCTGTGTTTCAACGGGGCTTAAACCTCAAACATTACTAGCCAGAAAGAACAAGAAAATGAAAACCTATTTTTGTTCTGAATCTAGAAAAGTCAAAAGTATATAGGGAAAAGTAGAGGCAAGATTGATTGACGCATGAAGTTTCAGCGACTGGAAAAGCTGCCCAGACATGTATGAAACATTGGACATTATAAGCGTCAGACATGCTCAAATTTGGAGGACTAACGTGTATGGCATGCTAATTTTTTAGCACAAAAGGTACCACGGAGTCAATATTTTATTTCATGAGATTTAAAGTGTTCGAGGATCGCCACATCTCACTTGCAAGTTGCAACCTGCCTGCGGGTGACAGCACGTATCTGTCGTGTCGCGCGTCTTTCAACTGAGTACGGCTGCATGCCTTCAATTTTCAAAGACCCCATCTCAACTAAAGTGTGTCTCTGTTGATTTCTATTTGCGGCAGGGCACGTCCTAAAGTTTCTGACACTTGCATCTCAACTAAACTGGTCGGAGCCCAGGACGCACGGTCGACACCCGGCAGGATAATATTATCATTTTAATCATTCAATTTGTACGAAAACACGTGAGAAAGAAAAGGATAAATCACAAACAGCCTACCTCAAATACTTTGAATCCCTCAATTAAAATCCTAATCAGTTAGGGTCTACACTCGTTACTACAAAAACCGACTATCTTTTACCTTTTTTTTCTTTTACCCGGGTAAACTGATCGATTTACCCGCAAAAAAGAGGAAGGTTAAACGGATTGATCGTTTAACATTCCAACCCTGATAATTAGTATGGATCGGCAACGTCATGCTGTTTAATTTCAGTATGTGTTTGCTACCTTGACAGCTCAGATCGAAAGTGGGTTATGTGGACTAGTTCACAAAGCAGTATCAATGTGGCGAGTAAATCATGATTGACATCTATGAGTATGTCACAACCATTTTGGTGGTTTCGTAAAATAGAAACTATGTAGTCTTTTGTGTTTCCCATCTATAGTTGGAACCAATAAAATATAATTCTAAATGAAACAACGGAATATTTCAAACGCTACAATACTCATTTTGTTGTCAGATAATGCAATGAGTAAAGTTTAAGTAAGCATGCACGACATGAAGAAAAGGTCCCCTTTCCACAATCAACTTAGTGCCAGGTACTAGTATATTACTAGCTAATGAATCACATCGAATGCATTACATTCATGAGATAACCTTGATGAAAATCACAAGTTCATTAACTTCGCATTACTATCGGTATGATCATAAGGTTAATATAATTGTACAGAAGCTAGCAAACTACTTCCTCCGCTCCTTTTAATAGTTGTGTTTACACTTTGATATCGCCTTTAATATGTGTATTTGATTGTTTATATCTATATGCTGGTAAAGATATGAAATTTATATCACCCAAAAAAATCATTAAATATCTAATGATATTCTTCTCATCTTACCACTCTAATTAATTAGTGAATTCCACTTTTAATCTCTACTTAGAAACGTTGGTCCCTCTTACACATGTGGTTTGGGCTAGGCGTAAGGCAAGTGATAGACGTCAGAGGATATGAATAAAGGATGACTAGGAGTGGAATGGATAGAGAAGAGAAAGATGGACATAATCGTCGGTGACACCCTCTGAGATTTACATATTGTTGGCGCCACATCGACCTACGTGCTAGTCCTATCTAATAGAAAAATACTAAATGTGGTAAAACCGGTTCAAAATTTCTTCAATGGGGTATTCCTGTAGAAATTTTATTAAATGGAGATAATATGTGTAAAAAATGCTCAACTAAGGGTAAAATGTGAAATTCACTCCTAATTAAATGGTGTATGCACCTATATATCTAGTCAAAGTAATAGTTTGACTGCCGGCATTCCAGGGTGTCATGTCCTTACAAATCGAGATCTAATTCACTAAACATGCGGAGATCACAGATATGGAATATGGTGATACACAGAACGAAAATTTGGCGATTTTGCTAAATTTGGCGAGAACTTGAGAAGCGGTATTATCATCATATGCAATAGCAACATGACAGCAAGAATACCCAAGACACACAGCACTTAATCATTAAGCAGTGTGCTAGCAAACAAACAATATAGCACCGTGAGAACAAAAGAAAAGTTTGATTAAGTTCATGTGCGAAAGGGACATGCATGCATGCCCATACGGGCCATACCTGAACCGTGAAGGGTCCTCCCTATCGATGGCCTTGGCCTTGCGCGCCACCGCATCGGGGTCCGTGTGGAGGATCAGGTACTCCAGCTCGCCGACGTCGCCGTGGGACCCTATGCTCCGGCTTCCGTAGCCCAGAGGGTCCGGCGGCCCGGCCACCTGCTTCTCCGGTGCCGGCTGCGCGAAGAACGCCGTGCTGGCCGCGTCCAGCCGGGCGGCTATCTGCGGCGGCACGCCGTGGTTGACCGCCTTGAAGAAGCCGCGCTCCGCGAACGCCTCCACCATCTCGCGCGACAGCTCCACGCGCCCCGCCGGCGCGGACATGTCGACCGTCGGAATGCCGAGGGAGAGCACGGAGGGAACCATGTCCCGGCACGCCGGCGCTGCGGAGGAGACCACCATGCCGTATGTCTTGGCTCGTGCAACCAGCTGATCGATCTTGCTGCACTAGTTCTGTGTGTGTGTCTGCAAATTGAACTCTTTCAATGGCGGGTGAAGTGGTGTGTGGGCAGTGGCATATATATGGAGCTGTGAAGATTCCTATTGGGTTGCTGACACTTGTTCTGCTTTTGGCCTGTTGTCTTTGCTCTGATTAACCTGGCTTGACCGTGTGATTATAGTAATTGGGGACATATATATGATTAAAACCAGTTGGATTATCTCTATTTCTCTAAACTGCAGGCCGTTATCTATTTTTATTCCATGGGTTTGTGCCTGCGTACTACACTACTACCGGTGGTTGTAGTATAGAGATTTTTTGTGCTTATTTTGGTTGTCGAGCAGAAACGCGATCCGGCAGAATGGTGTCTTCGATGGAGCCCTTTTTTCAGGAAAAATAAAAAACGAAAACAGCATTTTCAAATCTAAAAAAACTAATATGTATAGTATGTACGTAAGAAGTTTCATCAAAATATCGTACCATCCACGATCTAGGAAACATAATCCATATTCAATTGTCAAGTGGAAACGATCCCTCTTACCATCTTTGTTCACATATGTTATAAACGGGTAGTGATACAAATACTAATGCAAATTAACTAAACAAATATATGCTTGATTGAGTCAGAAGGGGCTACAGCCTCAATGCAGAAATCAGGTTAAACAAAGTTAAGAAAAATCGTGAAAACGCAAAAAAAAAACATTTTGTTTCGATTCATTGATAGAGGGAATGTTGATTACAAGGCTTACACTAGGCCGATACAATCGACCACTCAAGACAAGAACATGTTACAACTGACACCACCAACCCATCCTCGGCCTCGATGTCATCCACATAAAAAAATAGGGCACATCAACCTCCAAAGCCCACGAAGGGGAACACAAACATCCAATTCTGCAAAGAGGGGAAGAATTAGGACACTGCCGCTTTGGAGAGTCAATGGCGCTGCAGACCGCCGGACTCGCTTCAAATCCGCCAACCGCCACTTGGCAAGCTAATTTATTTGAGCCTTCTAAAAATGAACTTTATGGAATTATAATGTGGAAGTTGGACGGGAAAGTTAACCATTTCAGAACAATTTTAGTCACACTCATGATTTAGATAAAGGGACAAAGGCCCGGTGTTAAATTAATAACGCCACACGGCGAAACCGATACAAAGTGCTGAACCCAGCATATAACACAAGACTGCACACACACACAAGAAACAAAGCTAACGAGGAGATTACAGGCGAACGCCGAAGAACAACGCCACTGTCCACCGAGGCAGACATGCTCAACAGGGAGCTCACAGAGGAATGATGAGGAGATTACAGTCGAACACCGACAATCACCGCCACTGACCACAGAGCCACAACTACAGACAGTCTCCAGATACCCCCAAGCAAGGAGCGCCGCGGTGCAGAAGAAGTTGTAGACCTTGCCAGAGAGAGCCCGACGAGAGGCTACCACCCGACGCCACACCACCTCCGGAGAGCAGCTCTCCGAGTACTCCAGGGCGGTGTCTTCAAGAAGGGTACGACTCCAGGAGGGAGAGGGGGCGATGGGAGGAGGCCGGTGGCGGTGGAAACCCTAGGTCCCCTCGAGTCGCCCACGCGAGGACGACGCAGGGTCGGGTCGATTTCCCATGTTCCCAATCACACTCATGATCATGTTTGCATTCGATGGAAAATATTTACGATGACAAATTCAAATACTTGGATGCGATTTTGCTTACCAGGCATATTTTCGTTTCGTGCCAAATAGCACATAATAGCGCGCTATAGCAAAATAGCGCAAGCCTTAAAATACGCTATTAGCGTGATATATCCCGCTATAACGTGCTATTAGCGAGTCATTGTACACTGATTATTTAGCGAGACAGGTTTCAAAACACTATAGCGCGCTATTTTTTCCATGACATAGAGTGATGACATAAATAAATAAAAAATCGTCCGTTGGTTGGATGACTAGTAGTAGGATGCTTGTGCCTCCAGTTCGCGATGGATCAAATACCATGGTTAAGTCGTGTATCTCATTAAATCAGATTATTTTTTCAGCTAGAGGAGATGTTTATACGTGTGGTGATTATTGGATTATTAGGCATAATTTTCATGATTAATTTCAGAATAATAAACATGATCGCAACCGCTACTGACATGTTAAACTCGAAAATACTAGACGTATTAATTAACATGAACAGCAGCCAGACATCTAAAAACACAGCCATCGGAACGTGACGAACGTACCGAACGATTGTAGATGAAGTAGTCGTTGGAGCAGCGACGGCAGCAGCTTGAGCGGCGACAGTAGCAGCTCGAAGAAGATGACGTTGGAGACGAGTCGCCCGCGGATCCGGAGATCGTCCAGAAAGTCGAGCAGTGATGAAGAACTTGAAAGCAGTCGCGCGGAGCGCTTCCCAAAAACCTTATTCGCCCTCTCCCGTACATGATAACAAGGACGAGCGGTTTTGGAGACCTGCTGTCCCGTTCGCCGGTGCACGCCGGCGCACGGGATGGAGTAGACTACGGTGGTGGTGCAAGGCACGAGATTGGCAAAACCTAGATTGGTTCGGTGTGTGATAGCGCACGCAGTGCACGGCAATATATAGTGCGGTTCGGGAAACCCTAACACGTACACCGTGGGCCAAGTCCACGTCGCACACGTTTTGGGTCGGTTACAGTAGCCCACGATCCGGGAGCGACCCGAACCGACTAACTGTGACGCGTCCGTCTAAACCGTTTTTCCCGGACTGCAAAAATAAAGCTCGGCTCGGCGAGATTCCCGCAACCCGCGGTGCGTCGTGACGAGACGGACGGACGGCGGCGGAGGAGGAGGAGGAGTGCGCACGAGAGAGCCTTCTGTTCTCAACTAGCACACCAAGTGGTACAACACACCACCTTATAAGTGGTGTTTGTCTCCTCCAACTAGCAATGTGGGACTAAACTTTAGCACCACTTTGCACCTCCAAAATTCTGCCATGCACATGGGCCAATTTGAGATTTTCAGAAATTTTATTGGGCTGCCCAAATGGGCCCAAAATCTAACAATCCCCCACCAGATCTCAAATTCCCATTTAGAGATTTTGCCAAACCTCGTTTCTTGTTTATATACCAGTGTTTCAGCAGAGACTGTTAAGTTGAACTTCCGCCTAGAGCTTCAAGCTACATCTACCAGCAACTTGAACAATGGACGAACCTTGAATTGCAAGTTTGGTGCCAATAGACTTCACTCAAAGTCATAACCAGTACGTGGCTGCCAGTAGCCTACCCCGCGGGTGGAGCATATGCGTCATACTCCCTGGTCTCTTCATGAGCTTACTAGAGATCACCCAAATCTCATAGACTGCGACGTTTAACAGTCGGACTCATATAGGTGTGTTCTTTCAAGGTCGCTCTGTAGGATAGCACCTTTGCTACGAATAGCCAACAGAAACACATTAAGGCATATTGCCAACCTGCCTTACAGAATGTGAGAGTTATGCATCTTCCCACGGAGAGGGTTACAAATAACTCTCCTCAGTTAAACCACTAGCTTGTTCTTCCCAGGTCCTAATTCACGGGATCTCCGATCACATAGGTTGGGTTACCACTATGGTGTAACACTCACGGGTCTCAACCCCATCTCCCTCGATGCACTATCTATCACATTACGTGATAGTCCCTTCGTAAAGGGATCTGCCAGGTTTTTGTCTGTTTGAATATAACTAACAGTTATTACTCCGGAGTTTCTCATTTTCCTGACAGACTTCAAGCGTCTCTTGACGTGTCTTGATGACTTCGCATTATCCTTAGCACTGTTCACTTTCGTAATAACCGTTTGGTTGTCACAGTTCATAAGGATGGCCGGTAATGGTTTCTCAACCACCGGCAAGTCCATCAAGAGCTCACGCAGCCATTCTGCCTCAACAGAAGCTGTATCTAAAGCAGCAAGTTCTGCTTCCATGGTTGACCTCGTCAAAATGGTCTGTTTGCAAGACCTCCATGACACTGCGCCACCTCCAAGAATAAATGCATATCCACTTGTGGCGTAGAGCTCATCAACATCTGAGATCCAGTTCGCATCACAGTATCCCTCAAGCACCGCAGGGTGCCCTGAATAGTGAATCCCATAACTCATTGTACCGTTCAGATAGCGCATGACCCTTTCAAGTGCATGCCAATGATCAATACCCGGGTTAGACATGAACCTGCTCAACTTGCTCACAGCAAAAGAGATATCAGGTCTCGTCGCGCTCGCAAGGTACATGAGTGAACCGATCACTTGAGAATATCTTAATTGATCTCTCGTTTCCTTTTTGTTCTTTCTGAGTGTCACACTGGGATCATAGGGTGTTGGAGAAGGCTTGCTGTCTATATAACCAAAGCGGCTCAAGACCTTCTCAACATAGTGTGATTGCGTTAACGTAATCCCACTCTCATCCCTAATCAGCTTAATGTTCAGGATCACATCAGCTTGTCCCAGATCTTTCATATCAAAGCTCTTTGACAGAAAGACTTGACCTCATTTATCACTATCATGCTTGTACCGAAAATCAGTATGTCATCAACATACAAGCATAATATAACACTATCGCCCCCACCATGGCGATAATATACACACCTATCAGCCTCATTAATGGCAAAGCCTGCAGAAGTTAAAGTTTGTCAAACTTCTCATGCCATTGCTTAGGTGCTTGCTTCAGCCCATACAAAGATTTTAACAATTTGCACACCTTTCTCTCTTCACCTTTTACTACAAACCCATCAGGCTGATCCATATAGATTTCCTCTTCCAACTCTCCGTTAAGGAAAGCTGTCTTTACGTCCATTTGATGAACGATAAGACCATAGGAGGCAGCCAGGGAAAGTAGTACTCGAATGGTGGTGAGTCTAGCAACAGGTGAATAGGTGTCAAAGTAATCTTCGCCTTCGCGCTGGGTGTAGCCCTTGGCTACAAGCCGTGCCTTGTACTTCTCAATAGTACCATCAGGCCTTAGCTTCTTCTTGAACACCCACTTACAACCCACAGGTTTGCAGCCGTAGGGTCGTTCAGATAATTCCCAAGTTCCATTAGAAAGAATCGAGTCCATCTCATTATGGACAGCTTCTTTCCAGTCATCAGCATCAGGAGATGCAAATGCCTCTGCAATGGACGTGGGAGTATTGTCCACAAGGTACACAATGAAATCATCACCAAAGGATTTTTCAGTCCTCTGTCTCTTGCTCCTCTTGGGAGCTGATTCATTGTCATCCTTCTCAAGGACTTCCTCAACAAGTGGTTGTTCAGAATGATCAACAGATGTACTAGGTTCAGCAAATATCTCAGAAGAAATTCTAGCAATGCTATGCATATCCTTCATAGGAAATGTGTTCTCAAAAAATGTTGCATCACGAGATTCCAAAATAGTATCAACATGCATATCAGGTATCTCAGATTTAACCACTAAAAATCTATAGCAAATGCTCCGCTGAGCATAACCTAGAAAGACACAATCCACTGTCTTCGGTCCAAGTTTTCGTTTCTTAGGAATTGGAACATTGACTTTCGCCAAACATCCCCAAGTACGAAAATAAGAAAGTGATGGTTTTCTCCCAGACCACTCCTCGTAAGGTGTCTTCTCTTTATCCTTGTTAGGAACTCTATTCAGGACATGACACGAAGTCAACAAAGCCTCCCCCCACCATGCCTTAGATAAACCAGCAGTGTCCAACATGGCGTTCACCAAGTCGGTCAGCGTGCGGTTTTTCCTCTCGGCAACCCCGTTTGATTGGGGCGAATAGGGAGGCGTCCTCTCATGAATAATACCATGTTCCTCACAGAATTCATCAAATACGTTGGAGAAATACTCGCCACCACGATCTGACCTAAGACGTTTGATCTTTCTCTCTAATTGATTTTCTACTTCAGCTTTATAGATTTTAAAGTAGTCTAAAGCTTCATCTTTAGTGTGCAACAAATATACATAACAGAACCTAGTAGCATCATCGATTAAAGTCATGAAATATCTCTTATCACCTTTTGTCAACACGCCATTCATCTCACATAGATCCGAATGTACGAGTTCTAGAGGTGCCAAGTTTTCTCCTCGGCTGCCTTGTGAGGCTTTCGAGGTTGCTTAGATTGCACACAGCTATGGCACTTAGAACCTTTGGCAATGGTGAAAGTAGGAATTAAACTCAAACTGGAAAGTCTACTCATTAAACCAAAATTAACATGACATAAACGAGAGTGCCAAACATTAGCATCCGAATCCACACTGCCACAAATATGGTTTACTGACTTATTACAAAAATCCGATAATGAAAAGCGGAACAAGCCTCCGCACTCATACCCTTTACCAATAAATTGTCCAAACTTTGACACAACTACTTTATTGGAGTCCATAACTTACCATCTCTGCACGATCTTGCCCGAAGTAAACTTCAGATCTACCGTGCCAACACCACGAACATAAGCATGTGATCCATTCCCCATTAAGACGCTTGAATCTGCGACCTGATAAGATGTGAACATAGAGATATCAGCACATACATGAACATTAGCACCCGTATCAATCCACCAACATGGAGATTGAAATACTGAAAGCACAGTCGGTAAATTACCATACCCATCAGCATTGCTAGCGGTCACGACGTTGACATGCTTTGGCGCCTTCCCTTTCTTGTCTGCACGATCTGGACAGTCCACAGAGAAGTGTCCGGGCTCTCCACAAGTGTAGCACTTTAGCTCAGATTTGTTCAGCATCTTCTTCTTCTTCTTGAAAGAAGTAGTCTTGGTAGGCATGTTGAAGGAAGGCTTGCTCTTTGCCTTGCTCTTGCCATGGTGAAAGTTCTTCTGCACCATGTTGGCGCTAGACTGACCTTCACCACCTCTCTCAGCAGTGTCCTTAGCCCGAGCCTTCTCCTCAACATCAAGAGACGCTGTCAGGTTTTCAACCGATATCTCCTGTCTCTTGTGTTTGAGAGTTGTGGCGAAGTTCCTCCATGAAGAGGGCAACTTTGCAATAATGCATCCAGCCACAAACTTGTCAGGTAAGGCACACTTAGCGTGCTCAAGCTCCTTAGCAATGCACTGTACCTCATGAGCCTGTTTGACTACAGAACAGTTGTTAGCCATCCTGAAGTCATGGAAGCTCTCCATGATGTACAGTTCACTCCCAGCATCTGCTACACCGAACTTAGCGTTCAGTGCCTCCCAGAGCTCTTTGGCATCTGTAATGTGCATGTACACATCAAACAGCTTGTTGCTAAGAGCACTCAGAACGAGTCCCACAAAGGCAGTATTGGTTTCCTTGAACTTGTTCTGATCCTTGTCAGATATAGTTCCTTCAGGTAAACCCTCACTAGCCTCGAACACTTTCAGAGATCGCAACCACAGTGTGGTCTTGTACTGCCATCTCTTAAAGTCCACACCGATAAACTTGTCCGGCCTCAGCGCATCAGATAGATGTCCCATGTTTAACTCAGGAAATTGCCTATAACAAATATAAGGTTTTGGATTGTTGGATTATTAGGCATAATTTCCATGATTAGTTCCAGAATAGTAAACATGATCGCAGCAGCTACTGACATGTTAAACTCGAAAATACTAGATGTATTAATTAACATGAACAACAGCTAGACATCTACAAACACAGCCATCGGAACATGACGAACGTACCGAACGATTGTAGATGAAGTAGTCGTTAGAGCAGCGACGGCAGCAGCTTGAGCGGCGACAGTAGCAGCTCGAAGAAGACGACGTTGGAGACGAGTCTCCCGCGGACCCGGAGATCGTCCAGGAAGTCGAGCTGTGATGAAGAACTTGAAAGCAGTCGCGCAGAGCGCTTCCCAAAAACCTTATTCGCCCTCTCCCGTACATGATCATAAGGACGAGCGGTTCCGGAGACCTGCTATCCCGTTTGCCGGTGCACGCCGGCGCACGGGATGGACTAGACTACGGTGGTGGCGCAAGGCTCGAGATTGGCAAAACCTAGATTGGTTCGGTGTGTGACGGCACACGCAGTGCACGGCAATATATAGTGCGGTTCGGGAAACTCTAACACGTACGCCGTGGGCCAAGTCCATGTCGCGCACGTTTTGGGTCGGTTACAGTAGCCCACGATCCGGGAGCGACCCGAACCGACTAACTGTGACGCGTCCGTCTAAACCGTTTTTCCCGGACTACAAAAATAAAGCTCGGCTCGGCGAGATTCCGCAACCCGCGGCGCGTCGTGACGAGACGGACGGACGGCGGCGGAGGAGGAGGAGGAGTGCGCACGAGAGAGCCTTCTGTTCTCAACTAGCACACCAAGTGGTACAACACTCCACCTTATAAGGTGGTGTTTGTCTCCTCCAACTAGCAATGTGGGACTAAACTTTAGCACCACTTTGCACCTCCAAAATTCTGCCATGCACATGGGCCAATTTGAGATTTTCAGAAATTTTATTGGGCTGCCCAAATGGGCCCAAATCTAACAATCCCCCACCAGATCTCAAATTCCCATTTAGAGATTTTGCCAAACCTCGTTTCTTGTTTATATACCAGTGTTTCAGCAGAGACTGTTAAGTTGAACTTCCGCCTAGAGCTTCAAGCTACATCTACCAGCAACTTGAACAATGGACGAACCTTGAATTGCAAGTTTGGTGCCAATAGACTTCACTCAAAGTCATAACCAGTACGTGGCTGCCAGTAGCCTACCCCGCGGGTGGAGCATATGCGTCATACTCCCTGGTCTCTTCATGAGCTTACTAGAGATCACCCAAATCTCATAGACTGCGACGTTTAACAGTCGGACTCATATAGGTGTGTTCTTTCAAGGTCGCTCTGTAGGATAGCACCTTTGCTACGAATAGCCAACAGAAACACATTAAGGCATATTGCCAACCTGCCTTACAGAATGTGAGAGTTATGCATCTTCCCACGGAGAGGGTTACAAAATAACTCTCCTCAGTTAAACCACTAGCTTGTTCTTCCCAGGTCCTAATTCACGGGATCTCCGATCACATAGGTTGGGTTACCACTATGGTGTAACACTCACGGGTCTCAACCCCATCTCCCTCGATGCACTATCTATCACATTACGTGATAGTCCCTTCGTAAAGGGATCTGCCAGGTTTTTGTCTGTTTGAATATAACTAACAGTTATTACTCCGGAGTTTCTCATTTTCCTGACAGACTTCAAGCGTCTCTTGACGTGTCTTGATGACTTCGCATTATCCTTAGCACTGTTCACTTTCGTAATAACCGTTTGGTTGTCACAGTTCATAAGGATGGCCGGTAATGGTTTCTCAACCACCGGCAAGTCCATCAAGAGCTCACGCAGCCATTCTGCCTCAACAGAAGCTGTATCTAAAGCAGCAAGTTCTGCTTCCATGGTTGACCTCGTCAAAATGGTCTGTTTGCAAGACCTCCATGACACTGCGCCACCTCCAAGAATAAATGCATATCCACTTGTGGCGTAGAGCTCATCAACATCTGAGATCCAGTTCGCATCACAGTATCCCTCAAGCACCGCAGGGTGCCCTGAATAGTGAATCCCATAACTCATTGTACCGTTCAGATAGCGCATGACCCTTTCAAGTGCATGCCAATGATCAATACCCGGGTTAGACATGAACCTGCTCAACTTGCTCACAGCAAAAGAGATATCAGGTCTCGTCGCGCTCGCAAGGTACATGAGTGAACCGATCACTTGAGAATATCTTAATTGATCTCTCGTTTCCTTTTTGTTCTTTCTGAGTGTCACACTGGGATCATAGGGTGTTGGAGAAGGCTTGCTGTCTATATAACCAAAGCGGCTCAAGACCTTCTCAACATAGTGTGATTGCGTTAACGTAATCCCACTCTCATCCCTAATCAGCTTAATGTTCAGGATCACATCAGCTTGTCCCAGATCTTTCATATCAAAGCTCTTTGACAGGAAAACTTGACCTCATTTATCACTATCATGCTTGTACCGAAAATCAGTATGTCATCAACATACAAGCATAATATAACACTATCGCCCCCACCATGGCGATAATATACACACCTATCAGCCTCATTAATGGCAAAGCCTGCAGAAGTTAAAGTTCTGTCAAACTTCTCATGCCATTGCTTAGGTGCTTGCTTCAGCCCATACAAAGATTTTAACAATTTGCACACCTTTCTCTCTTCACCTTTTACTACAAACCCATCAGGCTGATCCATATAGATTTCCTCTTCCAACTCTCCGTTAAGGAAAGCTGTCTTTACGTCCATTTGATGAACGATAAGACCATAGGAGGCAGCCAGGGAAAGTAGTACTCGAATGGTGGTGAGTCTAGCAACAGGTGAATAGGTGTCAAAGTAATCTTCGCCTTCGCGCTGGGTGTAGCCCTTGGCTACAAGCCGTGCCTTGTACTTCTCAATAGTACCATCAGGCCTTAGCTTCTTCTTGAACACCCACTTACAACCCACAGGTTTGCAGCCGTAGGGTCGTTCAGATAATTCCCAAGTTCCATTAGAAAGAATCGAGTCCATCTCATTATGGACAGCTTCTTTCCAGTCATCAGCATCAGGAGATGCAAATGCCTCTGCAATGGACGTGGGAGTATTGTCCACAAGGTACACAATGAAATCATCACCAAAGGATTTTTCAGTCCTCTGTCTCTTGCTCCTCTTGGGAGCTGATTCATTGTCATCCTTCTCAAGGACTTCCTCAACAAGTGGTTGTTCAGAATGATCAACAGATGTACTAGGTTCAGCAAATATCTCAGAAGAAATTCTAGCAATGCTATGCATATCCTTCATAGGAAATGTTCTCAAAAAATGTTGCATCACGAGATTCCAAAATAGTATCAACATGCATATCAGGTATCTCAGATTTAACCACTAAAAATCTATAGCAAATGCTCCGCTGAGCATAACCTAGAAAGACACAATCCACTGTCTTCGGTCCAAGTTTTCGTTTCTTAGGAATTGGAACATTGACTTTCGCCAAACATCCCCAAGTACGAAAATAAGAAAGTGATGGTTTTCTCCCAGACCACTCCTCGTAAGGTGTCTTCTCTTTATCCTTGTTAGGAACTCTATTCAGGACATGACACGAAGTCAACAAAGCCTCCCCCCACCATGCCTTAGATAAACCAGCAGTGTCCAACATGGCGTTCACCAAGTCGGTCAGCGTGCGGTTTTTCCTCTCGGCAACCCCGTTTGATTGGGGCGACCATGTTCCACACAGAATTCATCAAATACGTTGGAGAAATACTCGCCACCACGATCTGACCTAAGACGTTTGATCTTTCTCTCTAATTGATTTTCTACTTCAGCTTTATAGATTTTAAAGTAGTCTAAAGCTTCATCTTTAGTGTGCAACAAATATACATAACAGAACCTAGTAGCATCATCGATTAAAGTCATGAAATATCTCTTATCACCTTTTGTCAACACGCCATTCATCTCACATAGATCCGAATGTACGAGTTCTAGAGGTGCCAAGTTTCTCTCCTCGGCTGCCTTGTGAGGCTTTCGAGGTTGCTTAGATTGCACACAGCTATGGCACTTAGAACCTTTGGCAATGGTGAAAGTAGGAATTAAACTCAAACTGGAAAGTCTACTCATTAAACCAAAATTAACATGACATAAACGAGAGTGCCAAACATTAGCATCCGAATCCACACTGCCACAAATATGGTTTACTGACTTATTACAAAAATCCGATAATGAAAAGCGGAACAAGCCTCCGCACTCATACCCTTTACCAATAAATTGTCCAAACTTTGACACAACTACTTTATTGGACTCCAAGACTAATTTAAACCCATCTCTGCATAGAAGGGAGCCGCTAACAAGATTCTTGTTCATAGTAGGGACATGCTGCACGTTCCTCAGCTGCACGATCTTCCCGAAGTAAACTTCAGATCTACCGTGCCAACACCACGAACAGAAGCATGTGATCCATTCCCCATTAAGACGCTTGAATCTGCGACCTGATAAGAAGTGAACATAGAGATGTCAGCACATACATGAACATTAGCACCCGTATCAATCCACCAACATGGAGATTGAAATACTGAAAGCACAATCGGTAAATTACCGTACCCATCAGCATTGCTAGCGGTCACGACGTTGACATGCTTTGGCGCCTTCCCTTTCTTGTCTGCACGATCTGGGCAGTCCACAGAGAAGTGTCCGGGCTCTCCACAAGTGTAGCACTTTAGCTCAGATTTGTTCAGCATCTTCTTCTTCTTCTTGAAAGAAGTAGTCTTGGTAGGCATGTTGAAGGAAGGCTTGCTCTTTGCCTTGCTCTTGCCATGGTGAAAGTTCTTCTGCACCATGTTGGCGCTAGACTGACCTTCACCACCTCTCTCAGCAGTGTCCTTAGCCCGAGCCTTCTCCTCAACATCAAGAGACGCTATCAGGTTTTCAACCGATATCTCCTGTCTCTTGTGTTTGAGAGTTGTGGCAAAGTTCCTCCATGAAGAGGCCTCAGCGCATCAGATAGATGTCCCATGTTTAACTCAGGTTTTTGGATTGTTGGATTATTAGGCATAATTTCCATGATTAATTCTAGAATAGTAAACATGATCGCAACAGCTACTGACATGTTAAACTCGAAAATACTAGACGTATTAATTAACATTAACAGCTGCCAGACATCTACAAACACAGCCATCGGAACGTGACGAATGTATCGAACGATTGTAGATGAAGTAGTCGTTGGAGCGGTTCCGGAGACCTTATTCGCCCTCTCCCGTACATGATCACAAGGACGAGCGGTTCCGGAGACCTGCTGTCTCGTTCGCCGATGCACGGGATGGAGTAGACTACGGTGGTGGCGCAAGGCACGAGATTGGCAAAACCTAGATTGGTTCGGTGTGTGACGGCGCACGCAGTGCACGGCAATATATAGTGCGGTTCGGGAAACCCTAACACGTACACCGTGGGCCAAGTCCACGTCGCGCAGGCTCGGCGAGATACCCGCAACCCGCGGCGCGTCGTGACGAGACGGACGGACGGCGGCGGAGGAGGAGGAGTGCGCACGAGAGAGCCTTCTGTTCTCAACTAGCACACCAAGTGGTACAACACTCTACCTTATAAGGTGGTGTTTGTCTCCTCCAACTAGCAATGTGGGACTAAACTTTCGCACCACTTTGCACCTCCAAAATTCTGCCATGCACATGGGCCAATTTGAGATTTTCAGAAATTTTTATTGGGCTGCCCAAATGGGCCCAAAATCTAACAGTGATTACGTCAATATTGAAGGCAGACAATGCCAGCCTTCATCAGGCTTATATGTTGTCCATTTCAGGGGAAAATCAGGCTTATGTTGTACTAAATGAAAGTGGGGACATAGATAATTACGCAGAGGATCCAAGGCTCTGGTGGGTGAAGAAGAGGTCCGTTCCAGCTGCTCCTTGGATTGCCGTCCTGAATTAGTTTAGTCTTTGTTTAACTAGCCGGATCATGGTGACAGGTTACTGGCAGATCGAGCCAAGCATCGGTGTTTTCATAGCCCAAAAAGGGGGAAGTCAGTGTCTCTTCTCCGTTCAAGAACGTGCACCAGCCACAAACGGAAACTTTTCTTCTCCTCTTGTCCACATTCCGTTGTATTGACTTTAGTGTAAGACAATTGCATTCAACCATAAGTCCTTTCTTATTTTCAAGAGTTCTATTGCACCGAGAATATTTTTTCTTTGAAGAAATAGTTATATTTCTCAAATGGGTAGACGAGATTGTAGGCTAAACTGTAAAATTTAAATTTTCTAAGTCTCACAACACACGGTCGATCGATTAGGGCAAACATGTGATCCATAAATTTATCGATTAGGGCATGCATGTAGGTTTGACAGGATTTGCAACTGCCATATCACCGTCTGTGTCACCGCAATTCATTTGTACGCGTCTTCTAATTATCAGAACCACTTGGAAACAACGTTGCCCTTTGTACTAGACAACTACTGATTTTCTTGTGTATGTCCGTTTCATATATTTAAGTTCTGATGATTCATTATCACCTCGAGGCCCTCGACTAGGTAAGCTGACTTGAACATGGACATCTGCACTGACGCCTTGTTTTCTAAGAGACAAAGATAGACGTTGAAACAACTGCAGCCAGTACAATGGGACAGATATGTTGAACTCACGGCTCAAACATAACGTCTTGCGAACCTCCAATACAAGATTGGAATCGGTGAAGAAATCAAAAGAGTATATTCCAGATTTTATTCTCTACTAGCAAATACCCGTGCGTTGCTGCAACGGAACACATATCAAAGTCAATCATTGCTTCGACCTAGATATAATGGAATTGCACCAGCTTTGTCCTTGTTAAGTAACACTGTCAGAGTTGAGGTATAACACTGAAGAACCACTGCTGGAAAAAAAATTGTCTTGATTCCACAAAGCTAACCTGAAAACTATGCACCAATTGTTTATTATAGGTCTAATCAAATCTCCAGCAGTGCCATCGCAGTAGCCTGCACTACCTATATACTTTCTCCATTCCATTTTAATTGACTCACATATATCTACGTATGGAGACACTACATCCATACGTAGATATGTGAGTCAATTAAAATGGAACGGAGTGAGTATATCTTTGTAGGATTAATAACGCGACATAACTCTCCTTTGACGGTTGATGCCGGAAGCATTGCAAATTTTCCATCACTACTGTTCGAATGAATCCTTGCCACATAATATATGTCCACAACTATATTTGGTATCTCTACCACAAACCCAAAGCATATTAATTTCTCATGTGTGCACGGTGCCGGTGAGTCCTGTATTGTTAGAAAATTCCTGAGAGAGGTGTCAAGCTCTAACCATGATCAGAGATTGATAATAATTCTAATATTGTCAAAAGATGGTGGAGAGTGGAGACTGAACAGGAGGCAGCGAAGCTATCTCTTCTCCGATAGGGTCCAGTCTTGCCATTACTCTCGCTCCAGCAGGCGAAGCGAGCAGAAGACAAAACAACATGTCTTTGCTTGTCACATGAAACGCATAATATCAAGAACCAGAATTGCAGATACCTCAAGCAATTCCTTGGTGTCTGATCCTCCAAACTTGTCCCATCCCTTCTCCCGCCGCTTAGGTTGACGCTGTGCCGCTGCATTGGATCTACTCTCGCCGGTCGTAGGTCGTTGCCCCCGCCGCGGCGAGCAAGTCGGGCGTCGAGGGCCATGCCTTAGGGCTTCGCCGTAGCAGCGAGCGCATCTGGTCCCGTTGGCGGCGCATCAATAACATCAGGATGGCGCATCTGGAGGCACTCTATCGGCGCCGCCGCAAACTATGTAAAGTTGGAGCTGCTTGGCCTGGTCATCGTCCTCCTATGAGGGAGGCGTGGACGGGTACGCAGATCATGTCGCCGATGCAGGAGAAAGACAATAGAGCGCGAGACCCCTTCTTCCTCTTCAGCAGCCAGATGTAACCGCGTCGAACGAACAATTCCAGATAGTTGACAACGGGAAGCGGGAAACCGTTCTCGATACAATCGTCCACGATCATGTGGTGGATGCTAGCGACGTAACCTCGTGTGCGATCTCGAAGCCGTCGCCTTCGAATCAGAGCTAACCAGCGTGATATTCTTGCTCTTCTCGCCCACGATCTTGTGACTCGTCGACTTTGTATCTGTCCATCATGGTCGCCGCCATGTTTTTTTTTTTTGAACTTTCAGGCAGCTTTATTGAATAATGATACGGTCATCTACAAGAATAGGAATAAGAAAATCTGGAGGATCTACAAACCAGAGCTCCCCAGCATTCTGAATAGCACCGTAGCTAGCAAGCGCGTGTGCGGCACCGTTACCTTCTCGCGGACAATGTTGAATGGTCGCCTTGCCGAGCGTAGCTATAAGCTGTCGGCAGTCATCAGTAATCACCGCACATGTTCCCCTATACTCTGAGGGATTGAGTATAGCCTGCACCACCTCCATCGAGTCAGATTCTACTATCACTGACTGACCTCCAATTTGCTCGATGAGTTTCAGTCCAGCAAGCAAAGCTAAAGCCTCCATAGATGCAACATCAATGGCATGTGCATTAGAGTCACAACACGCCGCCACAAAATTGCCACCGGAATCTCGAATAATAGAACCAATGGAACCAGTTCCAGTGTCAGGCAAAAAGGAAGCATCCACATTCAGTTTCAAAACACCCGTAGCAGGTTTCTTCCACCCGTCTTTCCGGGCCATATTCCCCGCAGGCTTAAGCTTCGAATAATTAGCTAGGATACCTTTTATATTAATTATTGTCCTCTTCGGCGTCGGCACCGGTTCTTTGTTCTTGATCTGTCGCCGAGACCACCATATATACCAGCTCGTAACCATTATTGTAGTTGTCATATTTTGCAAAGTACATGCCACTCTACCAGGTTGCGCTGAGCAGAGTAATTCCTCCAAAATAACTGACCCAGATCTGTCCATTGCCGAAGCAGCTCTGACAACGTCCCTAGACCCAAGCCTTGCCATATTTGTTGAGCTCTTTGACAAGTAAACAACATATGTTTGATATCCTCCGCGTCAACAGTACATACTGGACAATTAACTAAAGATCCGATGTGTCTATTTGCCAAGGTACATAAACATGGTACAATACCATGCAAAGCACGATAATTAAAGATCTGCACCTTCCGTGCCACCTTTGTGTCCCAAATCTTCTTCCAAACCTCATGAGGAGAGGCCCTATCTGATCCACCAGCTCTATGAGCTCTCCTTCTATATTCTGCCCTCCATTCTACATGGTATGCAGACTTAACAGAGAAACAACCGGTCTTGTTAAATTGCCAAGCAATGAAATCCAGTTGGCCATGGTTAGGTAAAGGGATTTGCAGAATGCGATCCACATCACCTGGCAAAAAGTTATCTGCTATAAGCTCCTCATCCCACTTACCGGTTGCAGGATCAATTAATTCTTGTACTTTTGTTAACAGAATCGATCCTCTCGGTGTTAATACTTTCCTGGTATGACTCGATGGAACCCAATGGTCCGACCAAATGTCAATTGTTGAACCATCACCAGGGCGCCAAATACAGCCCCTTTTAAATGTCTTCAACCCGGACATAATACTCCTCCAAGTAAAGGAAGAGTTCTTCTTTAGCACCGCATTGATAAGATCACCATCAGGGTAATACTTAGATCTAAGAACCTGTGCACATAGTGAATCAGGTTCACTTAGCAAACGCCAACATTGTTTAGCTAACATAGCTTGATTGAAGCAATGGAGGTCTCGAAAACCCATTCCTCCTTCATGTTTTGGGATACTCATCTTCCACCAAGCCATCGAGTGCATTTTCTTTTTTGATGCCGTGTCACCCCACCAAAATTTAGCAATTGCATTACATATACCTTTGCACACTTGTTTCGGTATTTCAAAAACTGACATGGCGTACGCTGGAATGGCTTGAGCCACGGCCTTCAACAATGTCGAGAGAAATTTCTCATTCCAACCATTAATAAGGTTGCAAACCCTCTCAATTAGATGCTGAAAACAATCACTGCGGTCAGCTCCCACTAGAGATGGTAAACCCATATATTTATCATTCAGAGATTCAGCCACAATATTCAGCTGTAAACATACTTCTTCTCTGATCTGCACATTAGTATTCGGGCTAAAAAAATACTAGACTTTGCATCACTCACCATTTGGCCTGAGCTTGCGCAGTACATATCTAAAGCATTACGGAGTGCTGTGGCGTTAGACAAATCAGCTTTCATCAGGATCAGAGAATCATCGGCAAAAAGAAGATGTGACACCGACGGTGCCCCCCGGCACACTCTAATACCTTGAATACCACCAGTCGCCTCCTCATGCAATAGTAAGCTAGACAAGCCTTTAGCGCATATCAAAAATAGATACGGTGACAGAGGGTCACCCTGCCTGATCCCTCTGGATGGAGTAAAGGATTCCGTCTCATCCGAATTGAACCAAATACGATAATTCACACTAGTCACACATGACATAATAAGATCAACCCAAACTTGGTTAAATCCTAGCCTCATCATCATGTCACGTAGAAAACCCCATTCAACCCGGTCATATGCCTTGTGCATGTCAAGTTTTACCGCACATATACCATGTTTTCCTTGCCTCTTATTCTTGATGGTGTGAAAACATTCATACGCCACCAAGACATTGTCAGTGATCAATCTCCCAGGAACAAAAGCACTTTGCGTGATTGAAATAATCTCCGGCAATAATACTTTCAGTCGCTTCGAAAGAACTTTTGCGATTACCTTGTAAACAACGTTACATAAGCTTATGGGACGGAATTGGGTGATAAATTCCGGACTGGCCACCTTAGGAATCAACACAATGGCTGTCTCATTCCACCCCTCAGGTATCACCCCCGTGTTGAGGGCCTGTAGTACTTCGTGTGTGACTTGAACACCTACCACTGACCAAAACTTTTTAAAGAACACTGCATGTAGACCATCTGTACCCGGTGCCTTATAATCTCCGATACTGAACATAGCTGACTTCACCTCCTCTGCCGTGTACGGCTTCATGAGGGCCTCATTCATCTCTTGAGTTACACGCGGCTGGACCCGGTCTAACAGCTCTATGTTTGTTTGGTGTACTTCTGACTCAAAGACAGAACCAAAGTAATTTTGAATCATAGGGCCTAAGACATCGTTGTCCTCTTTCCAGACTCCATTCTCATCCTTAAGTTTTAGGATTGTGTTTCTTTTCCGACGTGCTTTTGCAAAATTGTGAAAGAACATCGTATTCTTGTCTCCATGCATGAGCCAATTCGCTCGGCTCCTTTGCATATAATGCATCTCTTCTTGCTCAAGGGCAACCTCAATTTTCCTCGTTATTTCCAGCTGCTTTTGGGTTGTATCAGTATCCATAGGCCCAGTCATCAGCTGTTCGAGTTCCTGTGTCAACTCCTTCACCTTTTTCCTTGGTGCTTTAAGCACTGTTCTATCCCATTCATGTAATTCCGAGTGGACAGCATGCAGCTTTGCTGCAACAGGCACTCCCGGAGGGGCATGCCATCTGGCCCAATTCCTAGTTATTTCGCCTGTTGATTTCGATCATAAGCCTGTAACGATTGGTTTGATACAGCGCAACCGATCGCTCCTATTTAAAGGCCTAAGTTGTTTTTTGGGGCGATGGATTTGGCCTGAATTTGAGTATGATAGGGTCGCGGGCGCCGCTAGGCTGGCCTATAGCCAGCGATCGATCAGGAAACTTAAATCACACACGACATTGACCTAGCGATCGATCGGGGATAGAAATCACACGACGTACAAAACCATATAAAACGGACCGAACGGACGAACAAGAAACCTTAGTGCTTTTATTATTAAACTAGTAAACATGCACGTGCGTTGCTGCGGGCTTCATGTACTTATAACAAAGGTACAAAGTTATTTAGAATAAATAATGCATTTTCAAGGGAAGAGGTTGATGGTTGAAAAGAAACTCACATAAGAATGGGATGTCAAGCATCCATGCCCCAAGAAAAAAGATCGTCAATAACACAGAATGAAGGCCTGGCTCGTTTGTAAATATCCGGCGTAATTTTTTTCTTGTGTGAGATCCATACTATCAAGAGAGACCAACCATAGATGGATGCAGAAATCTGACCAACAAATGAGTGGTAAATGTGCATTAACACAAAAGTTAGAGATCAGTACTCAGAATATATAGGGCCAAAACTTTCTGAAAACATCTAGGAGTACATGTCTTCCAATCATTACGGTGTGGTAATATAGAATGTAATATGAAAAAATTGATGCAATTATTACCAGAAGAGACCTGAATTTGCCGACTAAGTTCATATGATAGCATAAGCAAACAAACTGCAATAGAATAAATGAGACCGATATGATTAATTAGATAAGAACTGCAAGAGGTTAAAATTACAGCAAACGACCAAGCAGAACTGCATTAGGTGAAAATTACAGGAAGACCAAGCTTTTACTGATGTTTTTCTTTTCTTTTAGCACCACACTTCAGCACTTACAAGAATCCATCGTTGAAGGATAACCTCGATGGAAAACTTCTATGATTTTCATGCTAGATTCGTTTTGTGATGATTTACAAGATTCAGGTATGTGAGGAGCCTACAGTTACCGATCTGGTACATATCATAGAAGTAACAGGACCATCGTACCCACAAAGGCATGAGCGCATTGATTTCAGGCTGACAGCGGTAGATGGATGACTGTCCCAGACGTGTCCGCAACTACTGGATGTGGATGGAGGCCGTCACGGGCTCACGGCTATGGCGACGGTCGACTCCGGGGTCCGGACAGAGATAAGGAATGCACTGACTCTATTTTTTAAACTAAAGGCCAGAGGCCCAACGTTAAATTAATAACGCCAACAACGACGACAAGGGTACATAGTGCTGATCCCAGCTTACATCAACGAACTGCACACAAGAAAAAGGACAACCAAAGAAACTCCAGCAGGGCAGACGCCTCCTAAGAACTACTTTGAAGAGGAAGTGAACTCGCTCCACGGGCAAAGGAGTTGGGCCGAAGCTCGCCCTCGAGGTCAGACCGGCACACCAACAAACGCTGCACACCGTCAACACGGGCAAAGTCGTCGGGCCGAAGCTCACCCAAGAGCCAAGGCCGGCTCACCAACACGCACTGCACACCGCCGAGACCTGCACAACGTCAAAGAGATAGCCACCAGGGGAGCACCTGCACGCTGAGGTAAACCAAGGGGATCCAAACATGGGAGCGCCGAGAGAGCAGGACAAGAAACAAGCTTTGCCGGAGGAAGCACCTCCGGAGAGCAACCCGCGGTGGACTCCAAGGCAGTGTCTTCAAGAAGCTCGTGACGCCAAGACGCCACCACCGCCCGATCCTAGGATCTTGGATTTTCATCCGGAGCGTAGAAGGTCGGAGAGGCCGCTACGACGCCTCCAAGAAGGTGACGGCGTTCGAGAACGTCGCCGCCGCATCCCGAGAAGACCCGGGAAGGGTTTCCCCCCGGCAAACTCCCACCGCCTTCTACACGGGGCGCCGTACGTCGACTAGCGACATTCGAGCCGCCGTCCCCGCAAGTCACTCGCCAGCAGCCCTGCCACCCCTGTGGCCGGGGTCACCAGCCAGCACCTGAGTTCTTGGCACGCCCGCCAACCACAGGACTCCCACCATCCAGGGCCGCCGCCCCGGCTTCCCAGCTCTGTGCCCTCCCCGCCCGCCCCGCCCGCCGCCTTTGGCAGCCGAGCGTGGCCGCCACCGCCGGCACCGGCGGCGGCAGTGGCCAGGGGAATCACCCCGGGATTTTTTTTTGCTTTAGGGTTTGGACCCTCCGGAGCCGCCCGCGCGAGCGACCCGGGAGGGGAAGGAGCTAGGTTTGTTGTGCGATCGAGAATCAGTGGGGACAGCTTGCACTGACTCTATTTTGGGTACAGATACTATAGCTTGAAGTAGAGGGCGGCGGCATGGCAAGGACGGACGCGACAACAACAGCTAGAAATCCATGGCAGCTTCTCGACGTAGGGGACATCTGTGGCTACCTGATACCGGATCTGCATCCGCCTATGGCGTCCTCGTCGTCATGACTGCCCCCGCAACATAACTCGTATCCGCCCCTGCGACGCCGTGGCCGGGCCACCAAACTCGCATCCGCTCTTGCGATGCCGCCGCCGGGGAGTAGGTCGAGCACCCACGACGCTTCAAGCTCGGCCGCTGCTGGGCAGCCCGAGTCCGCGCTTGTCCGCCGCCATTGCCAAATCCGCCTCCGGCGCCGTCCATTACCAAGTGATTACAATGACGGGTATGAATATACAACTTCTAGCTGGTTAAAGATGGAGACGTTGGGAAGGAAACTGTGACGGCGTATCCGCACGCGCACAGGCCGGGAGGGATGAGGAAGGCACGAACCGTTTTTTCACTTATAGGTGGCATGGTGCGTAATTTGTATCAACTTCAAGGGTAATTCTATGACGTACCAGTAAACGTGCCCATGCGTTGCAACGGAACATGAAAAAAAAATTGAAATATTTATTTACCTTCATCAAAATAAATCTTGCTGAGATTGCCGCAATCTACAAAATCAACAGAAGTATGAAATATAACAAAAAGTAGAAACATGAACATAATGTACTTACAAAAATATTCTCCCCTTTTTAGATACAAGGCACAAAGTGCCCAGCTTTAAATTAATAAAGCCAGTTACGGCAAGTACAGGCAACAAATCAACAAGCAAACAGAAAATACAAAGAAAAAGCACAGCTTGATCATCGATGCCACCATCTGCCGACAAGGTCAGCACCATGGAGACACTGTGAAGCCAAACGCCGCCGGAGAATCCTGCCTTCGTCACGTCCGCTGCTTGTCGAAGTCGAATGTCATTCGCCTCCACCTTCGAAGAAGACCCCTGTCTTCTCGTCCTGGCTCGAAGGACGCCGCACCGTCAGAAGGCAGAGCCGCTCACCCGAGAGCACGAAGAACAGGCACACCGATTTGCAGAGGGACAGAGTCAAGCACGGACGTCACAGCCCGCGAGCAACCCACATACATCACCGCCGGCACCGACAACACGGCAAGACGCAGGCTATCGGGCGCGGGCACGCACCAAAGACACGGCAGAAAGGAAGCAAGGGCCGCCATGGAAGGGCAGAGCTCAACCAGATCTTTGTCTCCCAACCAAAACACCAAGCTGCTGCCGCCGCAGAGGGGAACCCATTCCCCTCTCGCCCAGGCTCGAGGGCGCCGACCCGCGGACGGACAGCCCACCTGCGTCTGTTAGCAGCAAAGGAAGGAGCATCGGCCAAACCCGTCAACAGCTCGCCACAGGAAACGCCGCCACTAGGAAACCACGAACAGCGCGCAGATCCACCACCTCCCCGTAGTCCAAGACGACGTCTTCAAGAAGAACGCGACGCCGGAGCGCCGCCGCCGCCCGTTCAAAGGAGCTAGGGTTTTCACCCGGGCACAGGGGAGGAAAGCGGGAAGGAGCCAAACCTCATCGTCGCCTCCAAGGAGGGGATCGGCGTCGGAGACGTCGCCGACGACGCGGCCACCACAGCTGGTCGAGGATTTCTCCCGGCAGGCCCTCGACCCAGCCAACACCGGAGGCGGGCCGGGATCTGCGTGGATCGAAGTCACCGTCTTCAGATCTGGCGCCAGGGCTGACGGGGCGCCCTCCACGCCGTGTCCACGAACCACCGGTCCCCTCGCCGCCCGCACGGCCGAGAGAGACGGCCACACAGCACCAGCCAGCGTGCCCCACCGCCAGGGCCAACGCCGCCCTCACCTCGAGGCCGCCGCCCCAGACGCCAAAGCTCTCCGCGAGAGACGCGCAGCAGCGAGATCCCAGCCGCCACCGTCCTTGGCAACCGCACGCCGGCTTTCCGATGGGTGCCTCTGGCGGCGGCGAGGAAGGGAAGGAGAGGAGGAGGCGCGAGGCGGCTAGGGTTTGGGAGGCCCCCGGTGTCGCCCCAGAGGAGCGACACGGGAGGCAGAGCTTGCTTTTGTCGCCCGCCAAAGTTCTAGTCTATACTACCCTTGGGTAATGCTTTCCATCCTTCCGGGAACAATATGAGTAAGCAGTACACGACGTGAAAGTCTATTTCCTTGGATCAAGTATGCAATGCACTGATGATTGAGCTCTGGAAACTCAGGGGCATTAGATAGTAACTATAAGCAGCTACCATCAAAAGTACAACGAGCTTGACTTGATAATTGGAAAACCTGGAATCTTATGATGGTCCTACGCCACTTTTAAGAGCTAACTCACACGCACATCTTTTGTTTTGAGAACTGACATCTCTTTAGCTTGGCATAGACAAATTTCTACCATTGCTCGGTGATGTTTTTTCATCAGTTTTGCTACTCATATACCAAGATAAACTTTAGAATGCTAACATTATGAATTCCTCGAAAATCAGATCCAGGTATTAAATATTAACACTGATGCTTTGCAATTGGGCGGTATTCTGGTTGTCATGTATCTCCTGCACATCTTGCTTTTTGTTATCTTGCATTCAGGGAGAGAAAAAAAACTGATGTGCATGCTTTAGGCTCATCACCAACTTTCCGTGCTCCTCAACGCTGGGTACTGAAGAAGCCCGGGCATTGCTCCCGACGGCGGCACCGGGAAGCCGGCCCCTCGAACGGCGTCATCCCGTCGGGCGTCGGTCAGGCGGTGCATGGCGAGCTGGCCGGCAACCAGTGCAATTCCGCGAACGTGTGTTGAGTGACAGAATCCATCGAGCTGCCTGCTTGTGGTTTGTACTTGCGCATCTCGCCGAGATCAGTTCGGAAGTAATCGACCAGGCCACCAGGGCAAGGCATGCAACGGTGTGATGTTGCTGTTAGCTGTGTGTACCCATCTGCTTGATTTACAATCACCCAGCCTTACACTATGCTGCCCGACGCGACGAACACGAACTCCATCGCTGCCAAAGCTGAGCACATCAGGTGCTATTGCGGTCAGAGGCGGCGTTGCTCAGCTGCTTCGGAGACGGTGCCCACCGCTTTGACGGGTGCGGGCTGCGGACATCAACGGCGTTCGGCTGCGCTGGAGAAGCCGACGCTCAGACCGTGGCACCGTGTTCCATCTGCTAGGGTACGCGGCGATGGGTTTCTGTGGCCGCCGACCTTGAAGATTTTTGTGGGCTAGCTAGGGGGCAAAACTTAAACGGAAATCAAGTGATCCTTATTATGGGATTCAATTCGGTAGGAATTGGAGTTTTTGAGGGAATCGGTAGGAATTAGGGTTTAATACGATTTACAAAAAACAACCAGCAATCGATCGGGAGCACGACGTACGTGAACGGGACGACGTACGAAATCAACGTACGAAAAAACGGGAGGAAGAAACGTTCCTCCCTTTATTATATTATACTAGTAAACGTGATTATTCTTTTTGCAAATATAACTTGTCCGTCGCACACGATTGCACCACCGATGACGGGCTCGGCAACGTGGAGCTGGTAATGTGCGTGGGCGCCGTCACCATGACAGGGAGATAGTACTCCCCGTAGTTACTTTTAACTCTAGCAATTGCCTCCTCGGCGACCTCTAGATCTCCATGCGCGTTACCTCGTGTTCAAAGAACCCTATATATAATATGTTCAAAGAAACAACACCTAAACAACAAATTATTTTATATTGTCATTCAAATATTCAGTGCTTACACGACAAAACACACCTAGTACGTAGATTGCACCAAGGTAACAATTCTTTAGGATACTCGTGACCATCATAAATGTACATTCCCATATGTGTAAAGACTCTTGGAATGAAAAGCTCTCCTCCATATTAACATCACATGCGAGCTCCCAAACAATAGTGCTCTGGCTACCCGACTTGCTACTGCTGGTGCCCGGTTTTCCAGCGGACAGCCACTTTGCATGGTCCTTTTTCAGTCTGCTTCCGAAAATTCTCTAGAGAACATTTAATCAAAGAAACTTATCCTTTTCCTGAAACTATTTCAGCTGTAGTACTATCAAACTGAGAAGCTGCTTTACTATTCTCTTCCTCCATGCCAGCGATGGCCCTCTCGATGTCACTAACAACATCATTGTTCCCATCTAGAAAATCTTTCTTGTATAGTCGAATTAGGTCATTCATAGGAGGGAAATCCTCCCCGTTTGCAGTCTGCAGTAACTCTAATCGGTTTAGTGAAACTTCATAAATCAAATTCCATTAAATACCTAATATGCTCCAGAAAATAAAATGAGCAATAACTGTTGTTTTCCAGCTAAAAAACCGTGTCTAAACATCTACAACACTTGTTGTATCAGTACTCTCAGTCTGTTCAGTTTAGCTGACGAGTTTAGCCCGGGAGTTAAAATTAAGTACGAACTTAGAATTCAGTTCAGGTTTAGAACTTGGCTACCACCTCAAAACCTTGGAGCGAGTTCGACATCCAAGTCCCCCGCCTGGTACGACAGCTGTTCGAAACAGCCACCACCTCAGTTGTGGGCGATGGAGCATCCACTTTTTTCTGGACAGACAGGTGGTTGCCCGGTGGGCGTATAAAGGACGTGGCCCCGCACCTCTTCATGAAAGTGCCCAAGGGCGCGCTCTGCTCCCGCCGAGTTAGAGAGGGGCTTACAGGTGGATGGCTTGACGACGTTCCGCCAGACCTGGACGCGCGTGAGTTACGCGAGTTGCTGTCCTTAGCGGACAGTGTGGCAGATTTCCCCCTGACTGAAGGGGTCGCGGAAGAATTCAGGTGGAACTGGGAGGGCAATCACAAGTACTCAGCGCGATCGGCTTACAGAGCCCTCTTTGAGGGCAAGATTGGGCTGGCGGGTGCGCAACAGGTCTGGTGCTCCCGAGCGCCCAACAAGTGCAAGTTCTTCCTGTGGCTGGCATTGAAGAACAGGTGTTGGACTGCAGACCGCTTAGGACGGAGAGGGCTGCCTAGACCGACCGCCTGCCCGCTGTGCGACCAAGTGGGAGAAGACATAGACCACCTTCTCCTCGGTGTGTCCTCTCCAGAGAGGTTTGGCACTCCTTCCTGAGCAGGTGGGGTAGGGAGGACTGGGTCCCTGCCCACGACGAGCGTCTTGTGGATTGGCTTCCAGCCAAGGCTCCGGGAGGCCGAGATGAGAAGGACCTGTGGACGGCGGTCAACTTGATCTGTTGGACCTTGTGGAGACATAGGAACGGCGTGGTCTTCGAAGGTCACAGGCCTTCAGTACGGACTGCCATTAGTATGGTGGAGGCGGAGGCCGAGGCTAACCTCTGGCGGGCAGCGAGGATGTTTAGGGGTAGCTTAGGACCCGTAGACAAGTGGAGTGTTGGCGAGTGATCCTTTTTCTTTTTTTGGTGGATTGGCGTTTTTTGACGCATGTGCCTAAACGCGTTGTAAAGGCCGCTTGGCCTCTCCTTCTTGAAACTGATGCGTTGGACGTATCTTTAAAGAACTTGGCTACTACGAATTCGAAAATTGCTTCCTCCACGAGGCTCGCCAATGGCGACAGATGGTATGGGCGTGATCAGGAGATCTTGGGGATCCCATTTTTTGAAAGAAATTTAGAGTTTCCTGCATGTGAAAAGATCGACCATGCCAAGGTCTTGGGCTGGTCGGGGGCAACAACAACAGCAAAGCATCATCGTGAAGGAAGCACACAAGCAAAATTAAGACGAATTAATCTTGGTGGAGATGAAGATTGGGGAGGGGAAAAGAGAGTAGTACGTACGTACAGAGCCTGGGCCTGCAGCATGTTCTCGTCGTCGTGTGCCGGCCGGCCGGCCGGCCAGCAGAGGAGCTGCTGCGGGAGAGGAGCTTCTGTGCGTCGTGGTTGTTGGAGAAGAGAGCGCGACGGCCGGCGAGCCCATCTCGACGCTGGCCGGCCGGCCTAGACGCGGACGGTCTCCTCTGCGGATCTCAGCCGCCATGCTGTCCCTGCATCGATCTGCGCGGGATGAGGGCCAAGTGCTGACCGCGAGCATCTCGACGCCGGCCTGGACGGCGAGCCTATCTGGACGCCGGCCTGGAAGCCGACGGTCTCCTATGCCGATTTCAGGCCGGAGTTGGCCGGCGGCGGCAAAAGGGATCGAGCAGCGCTGAAGGCCGCGCGACGCCCTTTGACGGATCGAGTCGAGAGAGGCCAGACCGTTTTGTTCATTTAGAGGTGGCAATAGCGGTAAATATCAGAAACGAAACGGTACAATGGCATCAGTGCGTAATATGTAATTTGGTGGGAGGGTAAAACTGGAAACAAAAATGACGTACCACAAGAAACCTTATTGCTTTTATTATTAGGTATAGATATAGATATAGATATAGATTAGGTAAAGATAAAGATAAGGTAGAGATAGAGATAGAGACTACTCCCTCTGTCTATATGTAAAACGCTTTATTTTTATGTTGGTGACCAAATTTGGTAGGACTCTCTTAAGACCGCCACATCCACTCAGCGGCAATCCGTCACGCTCATTCGGGCCGGGGTTGACAGAGCTCCCACCTGGTAGCAAGTTTTGGCTAACAAAGGGACGTCCTCAAGTTGACCTCAAATGAAAAAATGACCAATATGAAAGTTGTGCGCCCCGCCGAGACAAGCAAATTAAACTTTTGACTCATTTTCATCCGCCGTCATATGTGATTTATTACAGTCAAAAGTTACCAACAAGTAATAGGCAGGTTCTGGATTTCGGCCAAAATAGGAGCTGAAACAGAGACTAACTAGTACAACTACTCATCGTGTTATTTGAAACACACACGGCCTAGGACAAAGTTGTTCGTCTTGATAATACGAAGAACTTTCATTTTGACATGTTTTTCATTAGAAACTATTTTACGAGATTCCTTTCTTTAAAGGCCCAAAAGGTATAGCCGGTTATAAAACCGAACAGTTAACAAGCAAAATCGAAAGTTGTTCGTTTTTAAGTAGATACACAAAAATAAAGAAAGAAAAGAATGCAGCTAACAATCAATTAAGCCGAAGTTTTATGTCACCCAAGCAAAATCTTCAGTTGGGGCATCATCTATATTTTTCAACCATGCTATCGATGCCTTTGTCATGGAGCTCCACCCCAGATATGATTGGTTACCCCCATTGGATTATTTTTATCCATGGATTTGGAAAGGTATTACGAAGTCACTATACATTCGATTTGATTATTTGCAATGTTGTTGATAATCTAATAAGCCAAAAAAATTGGTGTTACAATCATATTTATTGTTCCATTTATTTATTTTGGCTTCATGTATCGCTCTAACAACATATGGTTCATGGAGTGTTGACGACATCGTCCTTACAATAAAAGTGGTGCACCTTTTTTTTTTCCACGTCAACTTTGCCCGGGGGGGGGGGGGGGGGGGTGTTGTCGACCAAATTTGTCAGGACTCTCTTGAGACCATTACGTCCACTCGGCGGTGAGTCGTCACGCGCACTCGAACCGAGGTTAACAAAGCCTACTATTGGCAGCAAGTTTTGCCTCACAAAGGGAAGTCGTCAAGATGATATTAAATAAAAAAATGACCAACATAAAAGTTGTGCGCCTCGTCGAGACAAGAAACATTGCTTTTTGGATCATCTTCATTCGACGTCGTACGTAATTTTGTAAACCAAAATAATGGACGAAATAGAGACCTATCTAGTACAAGTACTAGGCAGGCGAAGACATTTTATTGGTCGTGTAGATCAACCTATCGTAAAACAGTTAGTACACAAACCACTAATATTTGTATTTCCAATATTGCTTATCATTGATACCCATACTCCATTGTTTTTCTAGTACTACAACATGATGAAATAAAGAGATTTTGTTTGATGGAAAATAAATAAAAAACAGTTGTAGTAAGTACACCCACACTAGTTGGGCGTCTAGCATTCGGTTGTGTGTGACAATCCGCAAACTTGCTACCTCCTCACCCGGAAATCCTATACACAGCCAAATACGGCGTGAGACCCGCACTTCTTGACTACTAGAAAGTACCCCGCGCGTTGCGGCGGCCATTGTATGATGCATTTTAATAATTACCTTTTTATGGATAATAAGTACTTTAGAGGACAACGGTTATTAATGTAGGATTCTTCGAAGTATACATGCTGAAAAATCGTTCATGTATTGCTTCTTCATATGTTGTGGACCACTGAGAAAAACAACATGTCAAAGTTTAACTTTTAAAAGATAGCTTCTATTACACCAAAAAATGAGCACAGTGTACCAAATTCCTCAGCAATATGACATTAGGTCATCGCAGCCATATGACCATGCATCTAACCGGTGAATGCACACATATATTGAAACAGATGTACAGGATAAACTGCTTCCTCGCCTTGCAGAAAATCTGAAAAAAAGGACTGCAAAGACAAATTATAACCTGATTGGTGAGTATTCAGTACAACACGCATACACCATTCTATCAAAATTACATAGAGCGCTACTAATGGAATATGGTGGAAGCTTCATCTAAATCTAATTTTATTCCAAAGCACCGATGGAACATGCTGATAACTTTTCTTGTTTGACATGCCTTACACAACGAAAGTGGTCTTTTAGAGCAGTAAGCTATGGAGCTGGCTTGTAAAATATAATCGGACAAAAACATTGAACTATATATTATAGTCAGACAAAATCAATCATACCTGGCTAAGCTTCTTAGCAAATTAATATAGATGCCATTACCACCAAGGATAGCACAAATTGTGCCTACAGATCTTGTTTAGAATAAATTGTGCCTGTAAATCATCGTATATATTAGAGGATAAGTACAATTGCCTGCACAATATTGGCCATACCACACATGTATCAGCTCACCTTGTTGGAAAATAGAAGAAACGTCTGTAAAACATAAAATAATATAGATGGAGAAGGCTGTGAAAAGACATTGCACGCACACACCGTCGTAGCATGCTTGGGCTAGGGATGCACCGCCTTACCTCATGCTTACCGCCAGGAAAACTTGTAGGTCTGACCGTGATCCACTTCCTTACCTCGTGTTTACTGCTAGGAATCCACAACATCAGTGAAGAATCTCATATTCCCATAGCAGTGATCCGATGGAAGGGGTCCTGGGGCCACGCATGAATCACACATGCTGGCATTCTTAGAGAGCTTGTCATGGTGGTGTCATCTTCCAAAAGCTCTCCAAGGAGGGACATGGCAGCGCTGGAACAATTCATTTTGGGCCTCTCGTCCATGCGCCGGATGTGGGGATTTGTAGTCTGGAAACCTGGTCGATAGACAATGGTGCTTGTTGAAGGCAAGGGAGACGAATGCGAGCAATAGTCGAGCAGTTTTCTGGGAAAAGGAGTGGAAGAGACAGGATGGGAAGGGACTGCGTGCTTCAGTTACTGCGTGGTGAAGGGGATTTAAAACCCACGTACGATGCATGCTTCAGTTACTGCGTGGTGAATGGAAAATTTGTGGCCAAACAAATGCAATTAAGTGGAATTAATCATCCGACCCTACCATGAGTAGTGGACTGCCATAGCTTGTTAGCATAAGATTATCTTATGCTCGTTGATGTTACATACCAAGTTGGCAAGTAATAGGTGGTACACATAGGGCATAGCTTGTTAGCAAAATCTCAGCTGGAAAACGGACAAGCTCTCTATTCGGTGAATAACCATCAAGCTCGTGCAGTGCAGGTGAGCTATATATTAGATAAAAGGCATAAAATGCCCAGCTTTAAATTAACAAAGCCCTAGAGTATCCAACGACAATTACAACCTGCTGATACACAGCTTACAAGCATCAAGCACCACAAGCAAACAAAAGATAAAACAACAAAGAACAGCTTGAGGTGCCAATGCTTAAGTCTGACTACGCTAACAAGAACAAACTTGACAGCAACACCGGATTCAAACTAAACTGTCGCACAGAGCCGCCATGAAGAAGAAGCGACAAAAGAAGGCACCCACACCACCGCGGCTGAGCAGGACCTCGAAGCTCGAACGCTCACCAGCCAAATGTGTCGTTGTTGCCGTAGGCTCGAGGGCGTCGACCCATTGGCGAACAAGAGAACGTTGTTGGGAGGAAGACACCCGGCACCCGCCAATCAACACGATAGGATGTCGTTGCCGAACAAGACAAGACGCCACGGCTACAACCCCTTCCGCAATGCACGACCACCAACCCTACAATCCCAAGACGGCGCCTCCAGGAAGGAAAGCGATGTTGCAGCGAGCTTTCGCCCGAAGAAAGGGAGGGTTGAGAGAGGATAGATACCTCGACGCATGCCTTCGAGAAGGAGCATGGCGCCCGTGGGCATCGCCATCGTTGTGGCCCTCACTTCGGCCAAGGGTTTCACACAGTATCTAATCACCAACGCAAACCACCCTGCGCAGCTCCAAAAACCGGCAAGACGCCGGGAATCGAGTTGGCATGGAGACGAACAAGGTGGGAAAGGTGGAAGCTTCTTCCACAAAACTGGAGCTAGGCCGGCGGAGCATCCCATACCGCGACCTCCGACCGCCTAACCCTCGTTGCCCACGTAGCCAAAGGAGAGGACAACACACCACGGACACCACTCGCCGTAGAGTCGACGCCGTCCACCATGCCCGAGGCCTTCGCCCCGGCTTCCGAGACTCCCCCGCCCCAACAGAGCAAGCAGCGTGCAAACACAGTAGCCAGCATCACAAAGAGGCACGCAAAGCCGGCGGGATCCCCTGATCCGGCCGCCCGTGACGTGCGAATCAGATCAGAAGCATAATGAGACCAAACGGTGGTGAGAGGGGCGAGGACCGGCGCACACCCGGAGCACCCATCTCCGGCAGCGGGATTCAGCATCCCCAGCTCCAACCCTGACCAGATCCACCATTCCAAAGGGCCTCCCTTGCTCGATCTGTGCAGAGCAGCACCTAATTAAAGTCGCCTCCACCAGCGGGCGGCCGACGGAGGGTCGTGAATCCACGCCAAACAGCGCCCTGGCCGAGCCTTGCCTCCGCGCAAGCTTGAGAGCAGGAGACGAGTGCAACCCCCCCCCCCCCCCCCACCCCACGGAACCGCGGGCAGCGCTTGGAGAGCAACTCACCGCCCCCGTCCTCGAAGGGACGCGAGCTTGCCCGCCGGCCAACTCGGGCGGCGGTGAGGAGGATGGAGGAGGGGAAGGCCGGCAGTGGCTAGGGTTTGAGTCGCCCCCGGTGTCGCCCCAGAGGAGCGACATGGGAGGCAGGGGGAATAGAGCAGTCCAGGTGAGCTATATCAAAACACTGCGTTGAAAAAGTTTGAAGACTGCAAACACCGTGCCATCGATCTCATATACTCCGTATATACGAAAATCTGTAGTACTCTATGTTCCTCCTACTTTACTCGATGGATTCGCGTGACCGTGTCAGCGTTTAGTCAGTCAAGGAGCGGCAAGCTGCCAAAAGCAGCACACATATACGCCAACGGCGCACAGACACACGCCGGCAGAAGATGCCCTCGGCAAGGCTGCGGCGCTTGGCACAGCAAAATAAAAAGATCGTTATCCTTGGCTCACATGCAGCCACCTCCAGCTCCCTGTTATGGGTGTGACCTCCCAGCTCTGAGCTCTCCCTTTTCACATGATCTATTGCTACTCGGCGGGTTACAGTGAGCAGCAGCGTGATAGGGTGGCATTCCTCCCCGGCCAGCCAAAGAACCCGCAGGTCTCTCACTTCTCCAGCTATGTCACCGTGAACGAGAAGAACGGGAGGGCGCTCTTCTACTGGTTCTTTGAGGCCCAGGAACAGCCCGCACGGAAGCCTCTCCTGCTCTGGCTCAATGGAGGTTCTTGCTTTGCTTACCTCCCTCAGATTTTGTTCACACTTTATTTACTTCTCTCTTGTACTCTGGCAGATTAACATTTCCCTTGCTACTTGGTGTGCATCATATTCTTCAAGGAAAATGTGACATTTTTGTTGTATGTATGTACATGTAGGACCCGGTTGCTCATCGGTTGGATATGGAGCTGCTTCTGAGCTAGGACCTCTCAGGGTTAGCAGATTCGCAGCAGGGCTCGAGTTCAATAAGTTTGCATGGAACAAAGGTCTTTACAAGCATTACTTGCGCTTGTGTTGATTATGAGTTTATGACTATCGCAAAAGTAAAAAAAAAATCGTGACATCTGTATTGTTTATCGATTGGTTCTTGCCAGAGGCCAACTTGCTCTTCTTGGAGTCTCCTGTTGGTGTTGGCTTCTCCTACACAAACACATCCTCTGACCTCACCAGCCTCAATGATGATTTTGTAGGTAATTGACTAGTATTACTTTTCGGAAGTACTTATATGCTTTGCTTCATAGCTGTTGGAAACTTTTTCATATGTTTGTGGCATCGACTTCCTCTTTTTGTATAGCCGAGGATGCATATAATTTCCTGGTTAACTGATTCAAGAGGTTTCCACAATACAAGGACAGGGAGTTCTATATTTCAGGAGAGAGCTATGCAGGTAAACGTTTACATGAACGAAACCTTTGTTTTCTAGTGTTTAAAATTTGGCTCACGTCAGGAATATCAGAGCTAATGTTTTTTTTCGTTTCAGAAAAACATTGGCTCTGATATTCCTAACGTGTCCAATGGTCATACTAGACTTGTGTGATATTGTAGACATGGTGGATCAAAGATGTCCCGCGATTCCTTTTCCTCTAGACATGACTCAGTAACAAAATTAATGATGCAGGTCATTACGTGCCACAGCTTGCTGATCTTGTGTACGAGAGGAACAAAGACAGGAAGGCCAACACATACATCAACTTTAAAGGGTTCATTGTGAGATTTTTTTTTGTTGTTAGTTTAATTTTTTTGTACTGCTGGTTTCGCCTTGTTCGTTGTTGTTTGAAAATGGGATGATAACATGTTGATTTGCTAGTTAAGAAGTTCAAAAGAGTTCCTGTACTTACTGCCATGAACTAGATTTAAAAAATGTGCTTATTTCTGTAGAAATTACAGCAATCTTGCGGTTTTGTTAATCTTTTAGTGAACTGCTGCTTTTTAATGCGATGATATGGGAAACTTTTGCGTATCCGCGGGGAGAAAAAACTGCCATTTCTTATATAAATGTGCCCAAGTTTTTGTAGAATTTTGCAGTATCATAACATTCAGATTGGACCAAACGTAGGTTGGCAATCCAATAACTGATGATTATTACGACTCGAAAGGACTGGCTGAATATGCTTGGAGCCATGCAGTTGTATCAGATGAACTTTACAATCAAATAAAAAAGGTCTGTGATTTTAGAGCCTCAAACTGGACCGATGATTGCGACAAAGCCATGAGCACCATCTTCACACAGTACCATGAGATCGACATCTACAACATTTATGCACCCAAGTGCAATCTTGCGCAAACATTGGTATCATCTGCTGCTGATGAAGCAGTCAAATATAGTGATCATGTAAGCGAGAGATAGTTCAAATTAGAGCTTCTGCCTCGGAATTTCCAAGGCTTTTAATTTATTTTGCATGGTAGGAACCATTCAGGAGGAGGATTAGGATGTTCTCGGGATACGACGAGTGCTACTCATCGTACGCTCAGGAATACTTCAATAAGGCAGATGTCCAAAGAGCATTACATGCAAATCTTAATGGGATGCGTCCCGGAAAATGGCAAGTTTGCAGGTGATTTCTGTCATCTTCTCATTTCTATCTATGAAGTTCGAACCTATTAGTTACAACTCTGCATTGCATTATATCATGTAGGACATTGTTCAATATATGAGCATTACAATACATAGCTATTATGTGATTCTACTTTGTGCCATTAAAATTTTCCCCAACTAATGTCAAAATGGACAACCACCGGGTAAAATTTAGGCAAACGATCCAAAGCGTTCATTTTACACTTTGGAGAACTCCTGCATGTATATGAATATGAGTTCTTTAATTTTTCATACACCATGCAGTGACTCCATTCTGAGGTCGTACAACTTTTCGGTACTTTCCGTTCTACCAATCTACTCCAAGCTCATCAAAGCAGGACTGAGAATCTGGCTCTACAGGTGTATTTCTGAACCTTGTGCCCTAACACAGCATTTACAGTTCTCATGTGCATTCCAAGCAGATCTTATTTGTTACTAATCCATGCACAGATATTCCAAGCAGACCTATTTGTAACCTTAAACCCAATTTTGTTGTTCTCTAATAGCTTAAGCCTCTTAGAATAGATGTCTTCTTATTTGAATCTTAGAACTTTTAAATTTGTGCATGCAGTGGAGATGCAGATGGCAGGGTCCCAGTGATTGGGTCACGGTATTGTGTGGAAGCACTTGGTTTGCCTATCAAGACACAGTGGCAACCGTGGTATCTCAACCAACAGGTCAGAAATTCTGAACAATCAGCTCAACATTTTCTGGAGTTACAATGTTACCCCTAGTTAGGTTACTTTCTGAAAACAATCTAGAGTAGATCCCAGTGGCGCTGATGAGAGGGCCATTTGCAATGTAGGTTGCTGGAAGATTTGTGGAGTACCATGGTATGACCATGGTGACAATCAAGGGGCTGGCCACTTGGTACCCCTCAACAAGCCCGCAGAAGGGCTCACGCTGATTGACACATTCCTTCTTGGTAACCAGCTTCCAATACACCGATGAAGGTTAAATTTGGGGTTAGGGTGAAGGCTACTTATGACCCTGAAGTGTTCAAGGAGAGCTTATGTGGTTAGGTGACACATAATTTCTTGAAAGATGGAATATTCTGAAATTTGGGGGTTGTCCTTTTTCGAGGATGACATCTGCTTAACTTTATTTATTTATTGCTGATGTAGCTTCTAAATGTGATTGGTGTGTTTTCATTGATCATCTGTACATGACAGTGATTAAATTGCACTAACGGTAAACAAATGATAGACTAATCTTTGTTGACAATCAAGGTTTAAATATATCTCCTCAAAAGTAAGAATAAAACATAGACAGCATATACCATACAAGGTCATCCCCGTTAGTTGAAATATAACTTGAACCACATACCAAACACAGGTGGTACGTAAGGAGTTCATATGAGCGGATCTCCGGAAGTTATTTATATGGCACTCTGAAGAGTATAAATAATTGTCTATATGCCGCTCTAGAAGTAAACATTAGCCAATTCATCTTATGCCATTTTGGCAAATCTAGATTTGATCTTCTCGATTAATAACCAACTGGAAATGAGCATCAACTATTCATTTTTCTTTATAATAACTTTTACTCAACAGATTTTCACTCCGGCAGTAGCCCTCACCTCAGTTATTTCTTGTCGGCAATTGTCTGCCTGATAGGAAGGAACTGATTACCACGAGTGACTCGGCTGGCTTGTCTTGAGGCACCGCATGCCCTGCACCTCTCACAGTAGCCATCGTCAGCCCTTCATACTCAACAAACCTTCCAGCAACCTACATTGGATAGTTCCACCATCATTCAAAGAAAATTTAAGGTGAACTTGATTTCATGTAAAGATTGCTACGGAGAAGAAACAAGCAAAATTAGGGCGGTGATACTGATAACCTGATTTTTTAGGTACCATGGTTGCCATTGTGACTTTACAGGAAGGCCAAGGGCTTCTACGCAGTAGCGAGACCCGATAAACGGAACCCTGCCATCCACGTCTCCACTGTACAAAAAAATATTAAAATTATATATTTGTTCACCCATACTGTAGGCTGAGAGCTAACAGGAATTGAAGTTTGGTTACAACTTAAAGGATGAAGAAAAAATAAGAGGTAGGAATAAGGACAATTGCATGGGTTAACAGTGAGCAAGTACCCGTTCCATTTCAAAAGGCAATTTCTGCGATCTTATTTTAAAGTATAAGTCTGCGTGTATAATTAACGACTTGTTTCTATCTTTTGCCATCATCCAAACACATATACTGACTAGTTTTTCATGACAAACCAACTACTATATTTCCCATTCCGAAGAAAATGAAAAGATGCCTACCATGGTAATTTATCTCTACTATTAACGGATTTTTAATCCCTGACAACGACTAAACATGCCTTATAAAATGAAATTAAGTACTAAGTATTAAGGAGCCAAACCTGTAGACCCAAATTCTTAATCCTGCCTTCACAAGCTTGGAGTAAATAGGTAGAACAGAAAACACAATGTCGTTGTAGTTGTCGAAAATAGAATAACTGCAATAATGGAACTGGAAGACTGTTATATCTGCTAGGTAATTACCACAATGAATGATGCATCAAAAGTAAAATCATGCATATGTCACCTGCAGAGACTCCACCTTCTATCCTTAATCCATCCACTGATATTTGCATGAAGTGATTTCTGCACATCCATTCTGTTCATATAATCTTCGATATATATCGAGTAGCATGGATCATAACCCGAGTACATCCTCGCTCTTGTTAACCTCTTCTGAAATACACATTCGGTCACCTTTGTTTCATTCCATTCTCATATTTGATACAATAACGAATAGAAGTTGTCAAGCACTACGGTTACCTTGGTATTCATTTCAGGTGTGCTGTCAGAGGTAGAGAACAGTCCTGATTCTTGAGTGTTACACTTAGGCGCATATACATTGTAGATGTCAATCTTATGGTACTGGGCATAGACAATAACCATTACATGTCTACACTCTTTGGTCCAGGATGAGAGCCTGAAGTCACAAACACTATTGACACGCTCGTAAAGTTGATCTGAAATCACAGAGTGGCTCCAAGCAAATTCAACTAGTCCCTTGTTGTCATAGTAATCGTTAGTCTCCGCGTTGCCAACCTGCAAAGTTATGTGCATATTATGATTAAATTTTAAAGTTCATTTTATGCAAAATATGCTTCAGCTGTCGTTGTTGACGTAGAAGAGCTGCAAATTTTACAAGAAAGCAAAGGTGATGGGTTTCAAAACGTGCTTACAATAAATCCTTTCAGATTGATACTATGATTTATTTTGAGGTGCTTGTTGCGCTCATACACCACTTCCGCGAGCTGAGGAACATAATGGCCTGGGGTTCAAAACTTGTCAGTGTCTTATTTCTTCAAGATTGTGTTTTACATGCGTGAAACACATTGGATAATGTGGATTGCCGCACAGACTTTCATGAGTGTTTGTATGACCATTAGGTAACTACCATACTTTAAAAACTCTATGCTTTTCACCCAAGTTTTCTAATTGGACCAGCCACTCCTCCACTCTTTGACCCTTGGTGTTAGCAGAAAACTAAAGTAAGTGTTCCAATTTCTAGTCATATGTACTTTTTACCGGAATAAACTCCATCAACTTGTTCACGACCTAACAAATACAGTAGTGGGATCCATGTATTAGAGTGGACCGAAGACCATAGGGAATAGGATCTACATGTATTGTAGGCTAACCCTTTTGACTGGAGAATAGTGGGGAACGGGAAGATGGAGGATTTGTTCCTGTTTTGCATGCTTAAAAGTTAAACTACTAATCAACAAAAGGCAAAAGCAGTATCTCTTTCTATCCTTTCCTTGTGGGCTTATTCAGGTTTGCAATTTTTGTGTTGGGAGAAAGGAGGGAACTGTCTGCGTGTCTGCGTGTCCTTTACTCCTTTACCTGCATAGCTCTCTCCTGAGATGTACAATTCATGGTTCTGGTACTGAGGAAACCTCTTGAGCCAATTCACCAAGAAGGTGTAGGTATCCTCAGCTGGATCAATTGAAAAGGTGGTTAACAAACACAGAAAAGTTTCATACTTCCTAGCCAGTAAAGATTAAAAGAAAGAGATCAATACCAACGACATGATCGTCTAATTTGTCCAGATCAGAGGATGTATTTGTGTAAGAGAAACCAACTCCAACAGGAGACTCCAAGAACAGCAAATTGGCCTCTGACAAAAAAAAGACCCATGAAACAAATGAGTAACACTCAATTTCAGACATTACAATTAGTATTGTGGATAGTTAAATTATAAAATAACTATCAACATATTTCCAAAGATATAAGAGAGGCAAAGACCAACAAAATAATAAGCATGCAAAGACCAACAAAATGCATTTAAGAGTGGCAAATTAGCCTCTGGTGAAGTACAAATATCAAAGGAACACGATTTCACTTAGACGTGCAAATAGTACAGTTAGTAGATAAAAAATGAATCTGGCATACCTTTATTCCATGCAAACTTGTTGAACTCCAAACCTGTTCCATTTCTATTGATGAGGAGAGGCCCCAGCTCAGAAGCTGCTCCGTATCCCACAGACGAGCAACCAGGGCCTGAAGAAGGAAATGGATTAAGCAAAGAAAAATAAAATGACGGAGAAACAAATCACCCGGTATAAAGGGAACAACAAACTTGTCCCCAATAGTAGTCAAGTGCTGCAATACCTAAACATGAGAATAAATCCTATATCTAGTTCATCGTTGATCATGGATCATGACCATCAAAGATACAGAAGTCCAACGCTAGAGATGGCAAAGTACAAGAAAACAACTTGGAAGTAACTCTGCAATCGACTACTGCCCATCATCACTTATTGTGTGTGATAAGATGACCAATCAAAACAATTTTCCACTGTGCAATTAACAAGTTAACAACCTCCATTTAGCCAGAGCAGGAGAGGCTTCTGAGAGGGCAGTTTCTGAGCTTCAAAGAACCAGTAGAAGAGCGCCCGGCCACTGTGCTCGTCCAGAGTGATGTACCCGGAGTAATGAGAGACCTGTGGGCTCCTTGGCTGGCCAGGGAGGAAGGACACCCTATCAGCTTGCTGCTCATGCTGTGGCGTGACTATCTGTAGCAATGAGAGGGAAGCCAAGAAAATGAAGAGTTGATGGTGGCGTATGAATTGGAGCCTTGTTGAAGAAGAGGCCATGGGATCGTGCACGAGAGTGCAGAACTCTGTGTTCACTACCACCTAGCAGCTCAGTGTGGGAGAGAGGTATTGCATCGTTTGAACATATACATATAGCAAGGTGCCTTCACTAAATTGTTTGTTATATGAGCTGCTAGGCACGTGGGAAAATCACTCGTATGACTTTGACTCACAAGTTTTGGACTTTTTCTTATTATTATTATGAGAATGAGTGAGATTTTGACCCGTCGCCGCCAAGGAGAACATACGAAGGAAAGGAAAGAAAAAAACGAAACTCATAGTATATTTGAGGGTCACTGGCTTATCCTTTTAAGGTCAGTGTTCTATCTGTTGGATCCTAAATTAGTATCATATCAAATTTAAAAGGTATGCTTCAGAGAAATTGATCTAACGTCTTGTAAGTTATAGCAAAAGGTTCACTTTTTTTGTAGAAATACAGCTTGGAAAAATCACAAATTTTTACTTCGTTCTAAAGCTTTTGCTAGTTAATTGTTTGTGACGCTTTAAATCTTCATTATAAAATGATGCCCAATTTTTTATTTGAACCACAATGACATCTTGGTATTTTTTTTTGGACATTCTTGTTTGTGTGCGCGACGAGAGCAACCGTGTCTAGCTTTAGGTCTGTTTTGTAAGGTAGAAAGAGAAAACAGGAAAGCAACAAGTGGCGAAAGAGAGAGAAAAAGAACATCTAAAGCTACTGGGAGCATTTAGCTTATAGAAGATGGGGCCATTAAGACCAAAATCCAGCTGCATGTCTCAGCAATAATAGTTTACAGCCCACTAAGAGATATTTTTGTGGCTGTTGACAAGACTTCTCTTTCCGGCAAACGGCATTGGTTCCTAATAATATTAGAGTATATAAACTGGGGATGGATTATTTCCCTCACCTTTGAGAGCAACTATGTACCGCGTTGGTTGTATGGTGATCACGTTTAATGCGCTCACATGAAATTTGTTTGCATCTCGTCGTCTGAAGAGATTTCAGACCCGCTGGACTTGCAGCATCTTCAGCACTTAAGTTCAATTCACTTCACTTTGTAGTTTGGTTAAATGAGATGTCTGCATAAAATTTCACCAAAAAGGGAAGTTACTAAACAAGACTCAAACAATCAACAAATGTTTTCATCTGTTACCTTTTCTACTTAGCACCTGAAATATATAATTCGAAATTCAATCAAGACAAGAGTAAGTAATATCACGACAACAAGATTCAGAAAAAACATGCACATTCCACAGAACTGAATTAGAAGCTACACAAGCATAAAACAAGCCCCATTATAATGCTCATACATATGTCCCTGAAGGCTGTTAATCAACATCAGTAGTATGCACTAACAACTAACATGGGTAGACTCTTCAAGGTTGAGCTGCTACACCCACCACAGATGTCCTAAAGCTACAAGCATTTACCAACAATCTTCTCCCAGCAGATTATTTTCCTTAGCCCTCAGGAAAAGATAGCCAAAGTAACTTTCCCTATCGCTTTGAGGAGGGCTCGCATCATCATCACCATCGTCATCACCATCATCATCATTCTCCCCACCAGACCTCTTCCTCTTGGAGGAGGATTGCGCCTTGACAGAATCCTCACCATCTTCCGCATCATCGTCCTCATCAATCTCATCATCATCCACACCATCACCATTCTCTTCAGGCTCAAAATCACTGGAATGCTCTTCGTCTTCAGCACGGCCAAGCGGCTGCACCAGATACTCAGTTCCCAGCTCCTCCTAACAAGGAACAGACAGTGTAAGTCACAAAGAGTAATCTAACTGTTGACAATAGATCTTACATACTAGTTGCATACTGATACAAGCAGGTTTCTTTCCTTGCAAAGAAAAAAAAATCAAAATAAGGGATCAGACTGACGTGCAATTTCTCATCATTCTGAATAATCCATTAAGGACATCTGAGATGAATTAATCGTCATATCCCAAAAGAAAATAAACGCTTATTTTTAAATGACTTTAGAAACATGTGTGGATCAGACTGTTGACAACAGATCTCAATATGCTAGTTGCATACTGATAAAGCAGGTTTTCATTCCTAGTTGCAAAGAAAAAAATCAAAGTAAGGGATCAGACTGACGTGCAATTTCTCATCATTCTGAGTAATCCATTAAGGACATCTGAGATGAATTAATCGTCATATCCCAAAAGAAAATAAACACTTTTTTAAATGAGTTACAGACATGGGATCAGACTGACGTGCAATCTTTCATCATTCTGAAAAAAGCCCATTAAGGACATCTGAGATGCATTAATCGTCATTTCCCAAATGAAGGTTTAACCAATTGACACATACAAGTCAAAATATGAGAGCATAGACTGTGTATAAGGGCATGAGACAAATTGGCAAAAGTAAACAACAGCAGATGACTTGCAGAATATGTATCCAGTGCAGCGGTCAAAATATGAGAGGCCCTATGTTTTTGAGAATAGATTCAAGAGAATCAGATTGCTGGCATCTTTCAAAATATTAGAAGAGCTTGCTTGGCAAATATACGTTTTAAATATATAATATGCACCAGAAATGAACCAAGTGTTCTACTAGATCTTTGGATCAGAAAGGTAAGTCAGTTATTCTGCAGCACAGGACAAGCTCTAGGCTCATCCTCAGAAACAGCCTCTGATATTCATCATCTCCAGGGAAAATATAAAACACAAAGAGAAAAAAAAACAAGTGTTTCACTATGCTTTGGATCAGATATGCAAATCAGTTACTTTGCAGCACGGGACAAGCACTAGGCTCATCCTCAGAAACAGCCTCTGATATTCATCATCTCCAGGGAAAGTATAAAAAACAGATCGAAAAAAACAAGTGTTTCACTAGTGCTTTGGATCAGATAGGTAAATCAGTTATTTTGCAGCACAGGACGAGTTGGTCCTCAGAAACAGCCTCTGATATTCATCATCTCCAGGGAAAATATAAAAAACAGAGAGAAAAACTAAGTGTTTCCGGGTGCTTTGGATCAGATAGGCAAATCAGTTATTTTGCAGCACAGGGCGAGCTCTAGGCTCATCCTCAGAAACAGCCTCTGAAAATCATCATCTCCAAAAACAAACCAATAAGGCCTAAATAAAGCCAAGAGCTACTTTCAAATCCGGCAGTTCTACACCAGATTCTTTGCAGATCCAAGGGGTCCATGGAGCAGAGAGGGAAATAATCAGATCTCTCAAAAGACTGAGATCTAATAGTAATGATACACACAGACAACGTATTAGAAATACATCGCACACGTAGATTAGGGGATGTGGTGCAAACTCAGGGTTCATGTAGGTCAGATCCAGTTTTAAGTAAATACTTTTTGCATTTAAAACAATTTACAATAAATGTAGAAAGGAAATTACAAAGAGAGCATGGCTATTATTGGAAAAGAGATGGGCCTGTGATCTGATGGGCTACACTACAGACCACACAACAACGCAGGGTAGGTGGATAATCCTATTGATCGTCGGGTACCACGCCAGTGAAAGGACTGTGAAAGGGTAAACGGTATTGCAGAGTACAATCAGCCAAGATCTAAAACAACAACACAGAAGCAGAAAAAACCAGAATCCTGATTTCCAGATCTAGCAGACTAACGACCAAAAGGCAACCTGATCTGTACAGGTTTTCCAGATCCGAGAGCATTAAAACGTCACATAACCGAAAACAAAACGTATATTTTCCTAATCTTTTGTGAGCTTCAGAAATCTGACTTCTTTTGAGGAAATCGACAATAAATTTCTGCTACATGAGAGAGAATATATGACTGGAAAAACGTAACCGCAAGTACTCAGATCTAATACTACCGAACGAAACAACAATTAACTGAGAAAATTAACAAGAACATACACTTGATATAGACAAAAAACGAAATTAGGAGAGATTTATACCTCGGGGTCCTCTTCCCCGTCAACTTCATCGTCCTCCTCCTCCGATTCATCGTCGTCGTCGTCATCATCATCGTCACCGCCCTCCTCTTCATCACCGCCCTCCTCTTCCTCCTCGTCAGAGATGTTCACCACCTGCGCCGACCCCTTCTCCTCCCCGTCAACCTCGTCGTCCTCTTCCTCATCTCCATCGTCGTCGGCGTCCTCGTCCTCCTCCTCACCGTCAACCGGCTGCTCCTCCTCATCTCCCTCGTCACCCTCCTCGTCCACATCTACCACCTCTTCCGCCGCCGCCTTCTTGGCGGCGGCCTTGAAGCGGGCGGCCGCCGCCTGCTCGTCCCCTTCCACAGCCGGCTTCATCTCCGCCGCTATACTACTACTACAAACGCGAATCCTCTCAGGAAGAATTTCGTCCTCTGGTTTCAGTTGGCTTTGTGCTTGTGGAAAAATTAGGGGAAATTTTGTGCGAATTTGTAGCGGGCGGGGAAGAACACGGGGCCGACGGAGCCTCTAGGTTGGGCCGAAGGGCCAGCAGAGATCGTGGCCGTTGGGTACAATAACAGGCACGCGGATCCATGCCGTGGCGGGTATCGGACGGCTGCCAGTGATTGTTTCGTGCGAGCGAGAGCGCGCGCGGTGGGAGAAACGGCTAGGGCTGACGTCAGCGTGGGATATACGCTTTTTATTTAGCCGCGCTCGTGCGTCGCCTGGGCACCACCAGAAGCACCGCGCGTACTCAAATTTCCGGACTCGGATCAACCCTGCTGTTTCTTTACTTTGAGTAGACTAGTAAGTTTGCACGTGCAATGCCGTCTAGAATACTATAAATTTAGTCAAACACATAAGCAACACTAAATTTAAAATTGTTGCAAAAGTACCAACAATATATACATTATAATGAGTAATTATATATCCTTATATAATTGTAAACTCCAAATACACATATTTTACATACACCAAATGATAGACACCACAGCTGCATGTATAACTCTTACAAGTTGCTACTCACTCTGTTTTTCAATATAAGATGTTTTAGCATTTGTCCACATGCATATGTACACAAATGTATGTAGACATGTATTAGTGTGCATGTTCACTCACTTTAGTATGTATCTAGACACCATGTTTAACACCCAAAACATCTTATATTAAAAAACAGAGGGAGCAACTGCTAAATTCTTAAACCAGCTCTAAGCATGTTTAGCGCTGTCAACTCGAAGCACATTGAATGCATGCACTGCAGGAATAACATCCTCATGTCTGTTTCCCAAACTACCATTAGACTGAACACTTGTGCTAGTTCCTGATACACTATCACACCACTGCCACTGCTTGAGAGATCTGGTTGTAATCTTTCTGAAATTTAGCTAAAGCTTCTTTAAGTTCCTTCTAGCTCTGCCAAAAAACAGGACCATAGAAGCATGGTATCCGGCTCTATGGCATGCCTCAGAACAAGAAAGCGTCTGACGCAGCTATCAAAATAACTTGCATTTATGCATCAGGAGATAACCATTAGTATAAAGATAGCATGTATTTGATCACGTGTTTTACAATTCAAAATTTTGGAAAACCTGATATCAAATCATATTGGCCAGAAATCGACGAAACACCCGTTCTGAAATAGAAGAATAACGGCACGCAAATAGAAACCCATTTTGACATTTCATACCAATCTGTTGATATATAAGGGAGAATTAGTAGATTATATGATGTGTGTTCTTCTAAATCATTATCTTGTGCAGTCTATCAAGATGATGTCTGACACCATGGAAAACAGGAAATGTGGAGCTTCTGACTCGATATTACCCTGATATAACTCTTCTGATCAATGGTCATTTCTTTTAGCGAACCTGCAATAGGGTTGAACAACATCTAGAGCTTCTAGCCAGTATTAAACAAAAGTAATAGAACATGAGCCATAGATTAAATATGAAACAATCACAACGGATAACTCCTCTATTCTCCATCCCACCAAACTTTATTCTATGTCGATTGAGACCCTCCTTTCTGTGATTTTAACTATCAGGCGAGTTCCCAATAAAATGACAATATCTTTGGACGCACTACAGTAAAAGCAGAATTATCGAAATTAGTACTTTTAGCAAAAAATTAAATAGGTATGTCACCAATCTAAAATTCTATGAGGAAATTATAGTCATGTGAACCGCCTTCAAGTGCAATTTGAAAAATATGATACCCCTCTGGGGAGTCGGCTATCACAAGTGAAATATCAACCATTTGCAGAAAACTTAAGGACCTTGTCTACTCATCTATAACCATAGCATAAATGCTAAACTGGGAGTCCTTCTTACCCTAAGTTAGATATTTCAACATAAACGGCAATAAATATTATACTTATACACATTCAGACTTAAGAAATCAGAGACAAAAAATGATTGCACAAACCACCTGGTGGACAAAATAGTAGTGAGTGAACATTGAATTTTGCTACAACTTGTAAACTACCTGCTACTGCAGTCATACAGTGAATTTATATTAGTTCAGAATTGAATTCCAGGATACAATGCACAACAATGAACATGCAATTCTGGATCCACGATTTTTTTCAAATACTTCTACGATGGAGATGAATTATATATATCTTGAATTGTTTTCCAAATATTTACTAAATTCTTCTGAACGGCCCACATCATAACAAGGTAAATAACAATAACCTGCACATTTGAGAATAATCTGATTCACGGCCTGAGCCAGGCCTTCCGTATTCAGAACACGCAAAAATAATTGTCATCACCAGCATAGAGGTTCAATGCCCGAGACCTGATCGGAGATGGACATCTTCCAAGTCGAGGAAAAGCAAGGAGGATTGAAGGAAAGAATAGAGAGAAAGCCTACCTATGTTGACGCCGATGCCCAGCTGCCGTGCCCGCGGCGATAGGTCATGCTGCGTGCAAGGTATCCTGCTCTTCCATCAGAAATCACCTCTCCCTCTCAATCTTCCCCATCCCAACCATGCAAGGAAATACAGGCCACCGTCTCAAAGGCAATTTGTCAGAAACCTGGGGAATCAAAATTTGACAGATTGATTATCCTTATGGTGGCGAGGATCTGTGCGGAATCGAATTATTTGGTGTGGGGATTGCCTACCTTGGAGGCGCAGAGGAGGAGGAGGTGGCGGACGAAGCTGGCGAGGAGGCGCCGCTCCTCACGGCGCGCATGGATGTGCCGCTGGTACAGGGATTTCCAGGGGCGGCGCGGGTAGGGCGTCGCGGGAAGGACAGCGGACATGTTAGGGCGTTAGTGGCAGGACCGAGGTGCAGGGTGGCGCGAGCTTGGCGGCGAGAGCAGGCGAACAATGGCGGCGCTGGCGTGAGATTTGTTTTGTGTTTTGAAGCAGAAGAACTATCTGCGCTCAGGAGTTACTTCTGCCGCGGACGGTGAGTTTTTCGTCCGGCAGAGTTTTCGTCCGCCGTTTGTAATTGCTAAGTGCACACAGGGAGCGGGATTAGATTGATCTCAACGGTCCGATTTAATCAGATGGGGCTGATCCGGTGGTGCTAGTTTCCTGTGTACGTTTGTTGGGGTGTCCATAGGAAAGAAAATGTTTGCTTGTTTAATAGTAGTATAGATAACAGCTGTGTCCCACCTCTGGGGGGCCTCACTTGTCAGTCATTAAATGGCAAGGATGCCTAGGCCACGGGACGTGTGTGCCTCAGCTTCCTGGATTGTTCAGCGATTTTTTATTCCAAAGACGAAAACTTGTTAATAAACAAAGTGACAATTCAACTTTGGAGACATTTTTAAACACTTTTAGAGCATCTCCCCTCGCAACGCTCAAATGGCCGCCCAAAAGCCGTCCGGACGGGTGCTATGGGCGCCGTCCGGAGGAGCTGCAGACTTTGGGGCGCGTCGCTCCCCACTCGTGGCGCCCAAATCGGACCCCCAAATTGGTTTTCTATCTAAATTCAAATATTTTGACAAATACAAATCAAACATACATGAATGTTTCATAGTTTTGAACGCATAAAATAAAGTTTCACGGTAACTAAAAATAAAATTGTAATTCAATCATCTTGCCCTTCCGGGTATGCCGTTGTCACTCCCTGGCGAGCCCACAAATGCTCGACTATACCATTTTGGAGTTGATGATGAGTATTTTCATCACGAATCTCCATATGCATTGAGAGAAAATCAACAAAATCTGCCGGCGAGAGGACCCTGAAAGTCATATGGCATATGACCCTGCGCAGGATTAGCGCTCTCACTCTCGATGATCCTGTTGTGAATGATCACACACGCATTCATCATCTCCCACATCTGCTCGTTTGACTATGTCAGAGCAGGGTACCGAACGATAACAAACCTTTGCTGAAGCACTCCAAATGCCCGCTCGACATCCTTTCTGACACTCTCTTGTTCGGAGGCAAACAAACAAGCTTTGTTGCCGAGAGGGTTAGAGATTGTCTTCACACACGTTGCCCACCTTGGATAGATGTCATCGGCTAGGTAGTATCCTTTGTTATATTGGTGGCCATTGATCTCATAGTTTGAAAGTGCATCTGCCCTCATGTATGGTTTTGATAATTAATGACAATTTCTACGGACTAATGTTTGCATTGAGATATCTTTATAGATCTTGTCCATGAAGAAGACTGGAGTTCATGTGTTGGACTCTAGAAGATTATATGATGGCCAAGGTTTTATCCAATGGGTTTATATGAACAATGGTCATCTAGAGTTGAGCTTATTGCAAGCATGGCTTAGAAAAGAAGATTGAGTGAACATTCATGTTTATCTCCAAGCCATCATCTATATGAAGAGAAGAAGATAAAGTGCAAGTGGATACATGAAGGCGGAGCTAAGCGAGTCTCTCCCATAATATTGTATGGGGGAGTATTTGGAGAAGTTTTCATCAAGCATGTGCTAGCAAGCACAATCAAGAAAGGTGTTCCACCTTGAGAGAGTCAAGATCGTCATCATCTAGCTCAAGTGCAATGCGCAAGGCAAAGGTATGATCTTGATAGGGTTTCTATTTTACCGGTCTCTTGGTGTTAGTGAGAGACCGGGTTATAGGATAGACGGCGTACTATCAAGAGAGGCTCTCAAGTGAGTAACTTGATCGCATCTTTGTGGAGAGGTCAAACATTTGCATACTTGGCATATCATCTTTCTTGGTTCTTATTTGGCTTTTATTCATGTGAGGATTTAGAGCTTGTGTTCGTCTCCATACCAAGCTCTAGTTCATCAAAAACAGATTTCATATGCATATCTTGTTGCGTTGTTTATGTCGGAGGTTTTATCGGTTTGTCTTTTCTAGAGAGTTCATACTCTCTTCTTGTGACTTCCTCCTCACATGATGGACTATGATGTTTCTCTGCATAATCTTGAAGAGCTCTTCGTTGCGATTCCAACGAGGCCAAGATCATCGAAAACGGAGTCCGGATGAAAAAGATATTGCAGTTTTCGTTTTGTTGTTTCTGTCAGTTTTCAGCAAAACCGGATATTCCGGGTCAAATTCAGACCAGAATATCTGGCCCCCAGGAAAAATGGCTGAGCTCAAATTTGCGTCACTTTCGGCGGCTCTCTGTATCGGGCCGGATTTTTGGGCCGGAAATTTTGTGGGAGGCCAGAATATTCCGGCCCGCGTAGGAAAAACTGCCCCCAACGGTTATATATGGTGGGGACCTATTTAAGGGGTCTTCTTCCCCAATGATTCCCAAGCTTTGGCACCCTCTCTCCTCCTCCATTGTTGACCTCCAAGGCTTTGAGTTCTCTCAATTCCTCCCATGATTCTTGCATATCTTTGAGGGATTTGTGAGAGGAGATCTAGATCTACAATTCCACCAATCCATTCCTCCTCTAAGTGAGGGGAACCTAGTAGATCTTGATCTTGGAGTTCCATTTGTTGAGTTCTTCTTTGTTCTTCCTCTCTTCTCACCTCACAAGCATTAGTTGCTTTTGGTGGGATTTGAGAGTGAAGGACTTGAGCACTTCTTGTGTTCTTGCCATTGCTTTTGTGCATCGGTTTGTGCTCTCCACGAGGATTCATGGAAGTGAAAGTTCGTGAGCTTGTTACTCTTGGGTATTTGGACCCTAGACGCCTTTTGTGGCGGTTGAGGCCTTTTGTGGTCACTTGGGAGCTCCCAATCCTTTTGTGGGTTGTGCCTCAAGATTGTTGTAAGGGACTCGATTTCCGCCCAAAAGGAAATCAATAGTGGAAGGTGAACCGAGCTTTTGGGCATGGTTCATCGGAGAATAGGGTGAGGCCATTTGTGGCGTCTTGAGTTTAAAACTCACACCCCTCCAACGAGACATAATTCCCTAAAAAGGATGAATTCGGGAATACATCGTCGTCTCCGCGTGCCTCGGTTATTTCTATACCCGAGCTCTTTACTTATGCACTTTACATTGTGATAGCCTTCATGCTTGAAGTATCCTTTATTGCTATCACCTTGTTGTTTGTCTTGCTTAGCATAAGTTTTTGGTGCACATAGGTGACTTAGTTTTTTTAGGTTGTTGGCTTGTTAATTTAAACACCTAGTTTTATTCCGCAATTATCAAGCCTAAACCGGAAAAGTTTTTAAATCGCCTATTCACCCCCCCTCCCCTCTAGGCGACATCCTTGTCCTTTCATAGTTGACTACTGGAGCATGGCCTTCAACGAGCTTCGTGAACACAGGAGAGCGCTGTGACACGTTGATGTCATTGTGTGATCCTGCCATGCCGAAGAAAGCGTGTCAAATCCATAGTTCATGATCGGCCACAGCTTCAAGTACCACACTACAATATCCTTTGTGGCCTCCTTTATACAATCCTTGTCAACCAAATGGACAGTTCTTCCAGCTCCAATGCATACAGTTTATGCTTCCAAGCATCCTAGGAAATCCTCTCTCTACATTCTCTTCCATCATCCAATTTGTTTCTTCTTCATTTGGTCATCTCAAGTAGTGTGGGCCAAACACAGCAACCACCACCCTGCAGAATCTGTACACTGATTTGATAGTTGTGGACTCTGACATGCGTAGGTAGTCATCTACACCATCTACAGGAGCTCTATATGCAAGCATTCTCATGGCAGCAGTGCACTTCTAGATGGATGAGAAACCAACCATCCCCACAACGTCCTTCTTCAACTTGAACCATGGATCATGCTCCCTCACAGCATGCACGATACTGTTGAACAAGCCACGGTTCATCCGAAAGCGCCGACAAAAATCCTTGGCGGTGAATGCAGGAACATCGGCAAAGTAATCGGAGACTACCATGCAATGTCCTTCCATTCTCTGTCTCAGCTTGGTCTTCTTCCTCCCATGCACCGAGCCTCCTCGTTTGGGTGCAGCAGCGGTGGCCTCATCGGCTTGAAGTTGTAGAAGACAAGCGAGAATCGCTATATTCTCATCTTCCTCCTCGGCGATGGCGGCTTCTTCTTTCAACAACATCGCGGCCATCAACTTGTCGTCGCTATCCATCTGTAATGGAAAGGGGATCGATCAATCACCCGATCGCCGGCTCCGACAATGAATTTTGAGAAAAAAAAGGTGTACTAGCAATTCTGCCAAACACCTTGTAGGCAAGGCTGGTCTTGTGGGAAGTCGTGGATGTGGCCTGTGCCGGAGGTGTCAACTGCCGGAGCCAAGTCACGACGAAGTGTGAGGGCGGCGGCGTCCAAGGGTGCAAAGCGGGGAAGATGGATGGGGAGGTGTGGAGGCGGCGGCGTTCCAAATCGCGGCGAGGAGGAAAGGCGGCTGGAAAGAAGCAGAGGAGAAGAAGGGGCGATATATATTTCCGGTGTCAATGATAGGCGTGGCCCGCGTGTCGGAGACCAACGTGGCGTCGCATGCGGTTTCGTCCGGCGCAGCCCAGCGGCTCCCTAAGGGGAGGGCATGGGTTGGGTGTGCTAGAATAAACTTGGGGTTGTGCCGGACTAAAAATGCGTTTGGGCGCCATGAGTGGGAGCGAAATTAGGTCTGGCGCGCCCCAAAGGCCTTTGGGCGGTGAAAGTGCATGTGCTCTCATGTGTTGTTTTGGTAATTTATGACAATCTCTATGGACTAATAGTTGCATTGAGCTATTCTTGTAGGACTTGTCCATTGGCAATGCTTGAACACCATATGTTGGTATCAAGATTGAAAGAAGAAGATAAAGTGATGACCAAAGTAATATTCAAGGTGTGATCCACACAAATGGTCATCTAGAGTGATCGATCTTATTGCAAGTATGGCTTGGATAAGAAGATTGAGTGAACATTCATGTTTATCTCCAAGCCATCATATATATTAAGAGAAGAAGATGAGTGCATGGTTGATCAAGTCAATTTTCAAATAATAAAGTCAAGATTGGTCAACACATTTAGAAGATTATGAAGTGCAAGTTCAATTTGATCCATCTCGGAAGATATCATTGGATTGAACCTCGCAATGGATACATGAAGACGGAGCTAAGCGAGGGTCTTCCATAATAGAGTATGGGGGAGTATTTGGAGAAGACTTCGTCAAGCATGTACTAGCAAGCACGATCAAAATAGATGGTCCACTTGGGGAGACCAAGATCGTCATCATCTAGCTCAAGTGAAATGCATAAGGCAAAGGTATGATCTTGATAGGATTTCTATTTTACCGGTCTCATGGTGTTAGTGGGAGACCGGGTTATAGGATAGATGTCGTACTATCAAGAGGGGTTCTCGAGTGAGTAACTTGAACGCATCTTTGTGGAGATCTCAAATTCATACTTGGCATATCATATTTCATGGTTCTTATTTGTCTTGTGTCCATGTGAGGATTTAGAGCTTGGTTCATCTCCATGCCAAGCTCTAGTTAATCAAAAACGGATTTCATATGAATATCTTGTTGCGTTTTTTATGTTGGAGGTTTTACCAGTTTGTCTTTTCTAAGGGAGGTCAAACTCTCTTCCTTTAGTTTAATCCTCACATGATGGATTATAATGTGTATATGCATGATCTTGTAGACCTTGTGATTATCTTCGAAACAAGCCCAAGATCATCAAAAACGGAGTCCGGATGAAAAAGTTATTGCAGTTTTCGTTTTGCTATGATGTTGGTCTGGGTCGGAAGTTCCGGTTGGCCGCACTGGAACTTCCGGTGTCCCAGACCGGAAGTTCTGCCCTGGCCTCCCAGGACTCGAAATTTCGGCTAAGTTTTTTTGAGCAATCGGGACTGGATAAGACCGGAAATTTGCCCTGACCTTTGCCCGGAAGTTCCGGACCCCCGGAACTTCCGGCCACTTACACCGAAAGTTCCGGTCGAAACAGACTGCAACGGCAAGATTGTGGGAGGGGCTATAAATACCCCTCCCCTTCTTCAACCTTAAGATAGCTCGTTTTCCCCTCTCTCTCCTGCCATTGTTGACCTTGAAAAGCTTGCCCATCTCTCAATCCCTCCCATTATTCTTGCATATCTTTGAGGGAAAAGTAAGAGGAGATCTAGATCTACATTTCTACCAATCCATATCTCCTCTAAGTGAGGTGAACCCTTTGGATCTTGATCTTTGAGTTCCATTTGTTGAGTTCTTCTTTGTTCTTCCTCTTTTATTCCACCATAAGCATTTTTTGCTTTGTTGAAATTGGAGAGTGGCATTTGTTGCTTTGTTCTTCCTCTTTAAACCAGTTACTCCCTGGCTTTTGTAAAACTTTCTATTCTTCTGAAATAAATTGGCAGAACACATGTCGTTTATGCTAAAAAAAATGAGTGCACTTGTGCTCTTGCCATTGCATTGTTGCATCGGTTTGTGCTCTCCACGAGGATTCGCGGAAGTGAAAGTTTGTGAACTTGTTACTCTTGGGTCATTGGACCCTAGACGGCTTTGTGGTGATCTTGGGAGCCTCCAATTCAGTTGTGGATGCATGCCCCAAGCTTGTGGTGACCTCGGGAGTCTCCAATTGAGTTGTGGATGCGTGCCCCGAGATTGAAGGTTACCAATAGTGGAAGGTGAACCAATCCTTTGTGGTGCGGTTCATCGGAGTATAGGGTGAGGCCTTTCGTGGCGTTGAGTATGACTTTGTGGTGAGCTCACACCCCTCCAACGAGACGTACTCCCCTCAAAAGGCGTAACTCGGGAATACATAATTGTCTCCGTGTGTCTCGATTATTTCTATACCCGAGCTCTTTACTTATGCACTTTACATTGTGATAGCCTTCGTGCTTGAAGTCTTATATCTTGCTATCACCTTAATACTTTTCCTGCTTAGCATAAGTTGTTGGTGCACAAAAATAAGCCTAGTATAAACTTTAGGTTGTGTGCTTGATAAGTTAAACACTAGTTTATTTCCGCATTTATCAAGCCTAAACCGGAAAAGTTTTAATCGCCTATTTACCCCCCCCCCTCTAGGCGACATTGTTGTCCTTTCAGGCGGCCCAAGTGGTGATGCTCTTAGTCGCCGCCTTTACATCAATCTTCAGCACTGCTCCAGTGCCATGGGCCGGAGGGGAGATGGTCGTTGTTTCTCATCCAGTGTATCAAGTTTTCGTCTGTTCACGACGACATTACACAGATGGTGTTGGCGTTGTTGTCTCGAATGAAATTCATGTCTCCAATCTTGATGCGATGGCGTTTGGCCGGTGAGTATGGGAGTTTTGTCTCGCCGGTTTTCATGGACGACGGGTTTGTTCTTGTTGATGTTCGTTGCTGGCGTGGCTACATGGGCACCATCGGCGACAATGTTATGTTCAATGACCCCTTCTTTTGAGCCTATGCAAGTAAGAGCATCTCCACTCGCCGCGCCAAAAGGCATTTAGGCCGCGCCGGACAAAAATTCACTCCCACTCGCGGCGCGCAAACGCAGATAGCGCGGCCCAAAATTTGGTCTGGCACACCAAGTCCACGCCCTCCCCGTGGGAAGCCGCTGGGCTGTGCCAGACGAAGCCGCGCGTGACGCCATGTTGGGCTCCGACACGTGGGCCAGCCCTGTCATTGACACAGCAAAACCCGCAAAACCCCACTTCTCCCCAATTTTCCCTGCCAAATTTCATGTCTCCCACCGCACCCGCCCGCCCAGCTTTCTCGTTCCCGCCTCGTTCCCATGGTGTCGTTGCGCGCACCCAAGGTTCCCAAGGCGAAGGGGAATACGACGACAAGGGTGAAACTGTCGGAGACTCCGCTTGGTGTTCGCAAGTCGCGCAAGCCTCGCCCCCCATGGAGCGGTCGGAGGGGATGTCGGATGAGGATTGGCAGCTAGACGTCCTTCGGCGCTGATTGTGAACATAAGGCCGTAGCGGCTGGCGCATGGCGCAGAAAGCGAGGAAGATCGCGCTCAGCAGCCGCTGTTGATGGCGAAGAGCATCACCGCCATGAACCAAGCGTTCGCCTTGGGAGGAAGCCAGGAGAGCAGCGCCACGGCGGCTCTTCGTTGCGGGACCTCCGGGTCGCCATCGAATTCGTGGTACTACGTTAAGAGCTCCACCGCCACGCCACTTTCCAGGTTCACCCCGAGCCCCAGGATCTCCCCCGAGTTCGCCTACAGCCACCCGCATGGCGGCTTCGACCCCAACGTCGCCTTTGCCATGAATGGCGGATCACCGACATAGCTGTCAATTTGAACGAGGCCTACATTTCGCCGGCGCTACGGAGGGAACCGCTGTCCAGATCCAAACCCAGTCCTACTATAGCATGTCTTTCGGTGCAGGCGCATCCAACGTGATCGGCGGAAGGGACCTCGGTTTATTCGACGCCAGCCAGGTATGGGTGTATCACATTGATCGCCAACATTGTGTTATGTGTGCATATAGGTGAGCCATGATGGCCGACGCTGTTTTGTGTGCATAGGAGAACGTCGACATCATCGACACCATGATCAATGATGGCGTCCCTGTGACGGGATACGAAGAAGAGGACGGGGATGATGAAGAAGAAGAGGGTGAGGAGGAGGGCGTGATCAATGCTGCCACCGGCGAGCCAACACCGGCATAAAGGAAGAACAAGGGGAGCTATGGCATTACTTGGACGACCAGAGAGGACGAGTGCATGGTCGAATCATGGAAGGCCGTGACCGGGAGCCCAATCATCGGCGCCAACCAAACAAGCACCACCTACTGGACGAGGATCAAGACCGAGTTCGACTAGCGCCGGTTCACCAAGGACTACTATATGGTGCTCATGGATCGCAACCAAGGCGCCATCGAGCATAGATGGAGCATCATTCAAAGGATAGTCAACAAGTTCCGTGGCTGCCTTGAGAACATCCGCGATCGGCCCAAGAGCGGGAAGAACCAGTCGGATCAAGTGAGTTCATGTCGCGGGATTGATGCATATTATAGTGTGATCGCCGGCTTTGATGCATTGCTTGTATCGCCGGCTATGACGATCTTCGGCTATGACGCCCTCATCATGTACCGGTCCCAAAACAAGGATAAGGAGTTCGTTTTGATGCATTGCTTCAAACTACTCCAAAATTGCGAGAAATGGAAGGCGCACCAGAAGACGCTCAACAAGAATGGCCGAGCCAACCTCGACGCCGATCTGGCCAACTCAGAGGGGCGCCTTGTCGGGAACAAGAAGGTAAAGGCGGCCCTTGCGGCGGCGGAAACGACGGAGAGAGTGTAGTCATCCATCGACAAGGTGCTCGCCGATGTCTCCTACAACTCGAGCTTGAGACACGTCGAGAATGACGCAAAGTGTGCGATCGTGATCGAGAAGGCCGACATCAAAATCGACCTCGAGACGAAGAAAGCCGATGTCAATAAGCGAAGCCAAGATTTCATGATCTTGACAGCCGACGCTTCGACCATTGACCCGCTCGCGAGGGCGGCACACGAAATGTTCCGTGCCGCGATCTTGCAAGAACTTGGGCTCACCCCGGTGACCGGGACTGGAGGTAACCAGGGCAACGACAATGAGAACCAGCCCGGCGGCGACATCTAGGGTGGCAGCGACACCGCGTGGCCTGCTCCTCGGCTTATTATGGGCATATTTTGGGCATATTTTAATGGCCGAAACTTCGAGTTTGTGGCCGAGCGTGGCCGAAACTCTGAAATTGTGACCGAGTGTGGATGAAACTTTGAATTATATGGCCGTTATTTAGGTTTCTTTCATTTCAAATTGCAAAAAAATCTTTCTTGGGCCGATTTGGGCGCTGTGAGTGGGGAGCGACGCTCCCATAGCCAACAGGCCATCCGGACGGCGCCCATAGCACTCGTCTAAGATCCTCCATCTAGTCTTGTCGACCTGTTTTACCGGGGTAGGCATATAGCTCGTAGTCAAAGTTGTAGAGAAGAATGTATAGATGTTGGGAAAGACAACATAGAAACTGGTTTGGTACGAGATTTACACGAGAGAGTTTACACGTAGCCCTGTGCCACCTCCTTCACCTCCTCGTAGTGCCCTTTCGCCTATAAAACCCCTCTAACCTAAAAACATCGGGGACCAAGTTATTTTTGTGGAGTTTCGATTCAGAGGCGTTGCCATCATCTAAAACCCTAGTTTGGGGCTTTACGATCCTATTATGGCACTCTGCCGGGGTGGGGATCCACCTCCGGAGCCATATTCATCGATATTGCTGCTCCTCATGGTGACGTGTAAGTAGTCCACCCTTGGGGCTGAGGTGCTTGTACCAGTAACTATGTGGCTATATCTCCATCATGACGTGACCTTGATTGTGATCATGAGCTTTGTTAATACAGTTGAATCATATGATGTTTCCCCCTCTGTTTTTTGTGTGTACTGGATATGATCTTGCTCATAACTTGATTGATGTCTAGTACTCCCTCCATTCCTGAAAGTAAGGCATATATTTTTCTTCACGAATATTAAGACATGGATATTTGGCAGAAAGTGGACTTATTTTTTTCTCAAAAAAATTGAAAGAGAGGAGTTCCTGATAGCCGCAAAATCCCTCAGTTCGAGATTGGTACTCATTTGTGGATGAATAAAATTGTCCCTAAATCGCAATACCCCCTATATTTTGGATTTTTTCTTAACAAACTATAAGCCTTACATACAGAAACGGAGGGAGTATAATTTTTGGAGGCCCATACTGACATTGGGGACTCTGGATAATAGGTTAGAACAATGATCATGAGATTATTCTATGTTGGATTAAATAATGGAATCATGAGATTTCTTGATGCATGTTAGTATTATTTTCTTAGTACCAAAGTAAAAACGTGGGTACCATATGGATAAATTAGAAAGACATTATTCATTGGGTGTTTGTCTAGTATGATTTCTAGATGCCTTCGATGAAAGTGTGGGGTTGTGCATGGATTAGAAAGACGAACCTTAATGTGTGCTTTTGTAGCCCCACACACATCACATCCTATTTTGATCCACAAGAAGAGTCAACCCGGAGTAACCATTGATGATCCACAAGTGTAGGGGATCGATCGTACCCTTTTTTTATAAGTAAGAGTGATGAACCCAACGAGGAGCAGAAGGTGTTGACAAGTGGATTTTGGCAAGGTTTCACTGTAAATACTACAAGATAAGCATATAGCGGGTTTTATAATAACAAGAAATCTAAAAACAAGTAAATAAAAGCAACAAAGTAAAAGTGCAGCAAGTGGCCCAATCATTTTTAGAGCAAAGGACAAGCCAATTACTTTCATCACTTGCCATTGATTAACCTTCATTGTTTTGATAAGTGTTGTGTGGGTAAACATATGTTAGTTGACTGCCCTTACTTGGGTGCCATACATACTTGTGATTAAACGCATTGCAAGAATCCGCAAATACAAGAAAGTAATTAAGATAACTCTAACCACAACCTTAAACTTTAAGATCATATATTCAGTCATGCAATAATTTTTAAAGTGCGGTTCAGGTTTCTCTCACTCCGGCAACCTATCATAAACAAGCTAAATTCACGATGCATTCCTCTAGGCTCATAAAGGTCAAGTACCATGTAATCAACGTTCACATGACACCACTAGAGAAATAACACCACAACTTAAATATCAAAACATTAAATTTTACTCAACTTTACATGACTACTAGCAACAAGACTTCTCCCATGTGCTCAAGAACTAAATGAGCTACACACAAGACACCAAAGGTGATGAATATATGATAAAAATATGGACGTAACAATCTTTCATGAAACTCAATAGCATCAACTGCAAAGGATAATCAATACCGGTAAGTTACTCTCAACTATAGATACAAATTACACCATAAGATCAAACAACGGGACATGGTGGTGATAAAGATGGAGATGTTCCTGGTGGTGGTTATGATGATCCTGATGATGCCCAACGTGATGGCGATTATGATGATTACCCCCTCCTAGAGCCCCGGAGGGAAGTTTCCCCGGCAGAAAAAACTGCCTGCCGGAGGGCTCTAGCCTCTAGGTCTCTTTCTCGTTTCCGCCCGAGATGGCGGCAGAAAAATAATATGAAGCCTCTCCCGGGAGTTTAGGTCAAGACAAGGATATACGCGAAGGGGCGTCGGGAGGCGAGCCACATGGAACCCACGACCAGGGGTAGCCTCGGCTTGGGACCGGATGTCCACGTGGCTGCCTTCCTAGGGCCCATCTTCTGGCTTTGTGGCTCTTTTCGGCTGTAAAAAATGTCGTGACTTTTCTAGTAATTTTCTGAGCGCTGGAAAGTGGGCATCTCATCGTGTAGCATGCAAAATAAGATAAAACAACATTAGAATTGCATCCTAATATGAAATATATCGATGATTATGAGCAAATTATAGTAGAAAACAATGATGAGAAATGGAAGTATCAACCTTTATTATGCATGTTTTGAAGGAATAGAATATGTTTAATTATGTTAATGATGTTCATAGTCGCCACTAGTGAAAGTATGAACTCTAGACCTTATTTCCAAGTATTGATACACCAGAGAGGCATTTTGGCTCCCGGGTGCATATGCTTATGATATTTTTTTGAAAATTTAAAAATATGAAAACACTTCGAAAAAATCTGAAAACAATTGGGCACAAACATTACAAGTTTTCAACATTCTTTAAAATTACGGATGAAAATAACACTTTATGTGATCTGTGCAAAAAAGACAAATATGTGCTTTGAAAAATGTATTTTTAAATCTCATTTCGGCCCACAGTTTTTGTCTTTTTTGCACACACCACAGAAAGTGTCATTTCCTTCCGCAATTTTGCACGAATGTTGAAAACTTGCATATGTTTGTGCCAATTTTTTTCTTTTTTAAATGTTTGCATATTTTTTAAATTTTAAAACAATAACATGAGCATATGCACCCGGTAGCCAAAGTGGATTTCCGGTTTATATTCAGTTTTGTTACATGCTACCTTACTGCCATAATTATCTCCCATCAGCAAGCTCTTTTCTTGTGTCGTTATTTCGCTTATGTAATCATCTCTTCGTCAAACTAGTGCACATATAGAACTGACAATTTTATTAGATGTGTTGTGGACACATGATACTTGTTGTATTCTATTGTAGGGTTATTTGAGAGGCATAATTTTCAACCTACACCTCCCATGGAACGATAAATCTTGTGTCATCCACTTAAAAGAATATTGTTGGTGTCCTACAAATATCTGCGCTTGTAGGCCCAACAGTGTACAAAAATGTAAGCGTGTACTAGACATCAGCAATGTTTTTCCTTTTTTACTTGAGTAATAAGATGAAGGCTAGACCCATTCTAGAAAAGTGGAACCTGAACTCATAATAATAAATCTAGTTTTTTTTTTTGAGAAATTCGTACCCCATTTTATTCGGAGTTTATCACATCTAGGATACAAACAACACTAGGCGGAATAGCTCCTGTCGTTCTAGACTGATGCATTGATTTCACCTTCTCTCTTTCAGGCACCATCTTCAAGTCATTCACGAAATTCTCAATGAAACATTTTTTAACTAGTAGAGATATACTCAATCTTGAACTACTTGCCGGGTCTTTCACTTTTTCACCTTGAACTACTTGCCGTCTCTCCCACTACAAATACCAGCAAGTAACCGCTATGAGCTCGGGCGTACGTGTTTGCCCCAAGACTTTTGTAGGTTGATGATCGGCACATAGGAGATATTCCAGTACGGCCCGTCCCTCTCAATGAAACAACTTGTTGAGGGAGAACTCTGGGAAATGTTGATCTCATGAACCGCTTTCCTTCGAACATACCAAATAGCCCATAGAGTAACCATAATCTCGGTCGTTTTATTTGAATTCATCTTCTCAATAAGTTCAAAAACCCAACCCTTTGCTCTCACATGCGAGAAGTGTTTGGCTGATATAACTGGTCAGGCTAGTAACCAGCTGCGGTTGCAAAAAAATGGGTACTACTCGACTAGATATGCATTTTGCTCGCATCCACTATTTCTCGCTCTTAGCAAGTTGAAGTACCACCTCGCCCATACAAACCTCCGACACAGGCCGGCCCATTGGGTTTTTTCTTCGTTTTCATTTTTCTTATCTGTTTTTTTCCAGTTTTCCTTTTTTGTTTCTTTTTTCTTTTTCATTTTTTTAGTTTATCTTCTCTTCGTTCCTTTTTTTTATTTCTTGTTTCTTGATTTTGTCCCTTTTTCCTTTATTTTTTCAGAATGACGGAAAATTTCTCATGAAGTATTTTTTATCATGAACATTTTATTATTATTATGAACCATTTTTTAGTTACATATGAACACTTTTTAATTTCTTGAAATACATGAATAAATTTCTTTAATCGTGAACCGTTTTCTATTACAGATTGCATTTGAAAATGTTAAAGGGTTCCAAACACGGGTAAGAAAAACTATTTTTTATGATTGCATTTGAAAATATTCACGCATCTAAAAAAATGTTAACGGGTTTGAAAGACGGATAAGAAAAAGCACGGGTTCGAAATGTTCAAGGATGAGAAGAAAGTAAAAAACAAAAAAAAAGATATAGAAAAAAGAAACAGAAAAATAAAGAGAAAAAAACAAAAAAAAACTATGGGCTGTGGGCCCATCACGGGACGCACGCGGGCGAGCGTGCACTGCGACTTGCTACAAGCGAGAAGTAGGGGCTCCCATTTTGCTCGTTGACCAGCTGCGGTCGTTTTCTTGATTTTCAATTCTGATGATGCTGCCGTTCAAGTGTGAATATATTCGTGCACCCACCACGAAGCAGAGCACCACCCTCGACGAAGACTTGGCTGCCAGTCCACGCCCATCCTCGCCGCCGGAGACATTGAGACAACCACAAATCCAGATCCAGAGAAGATTGTGCTCGACCGGCGAGATGGAGATCGCAGTGGGCGCGCTGTCAGGCATGGTGGACGCGCTGCCAGGCAAGCTCGCGGAGCTGCAGCAGCAGGAGTACGCGCTGCTCTCCGGCGTCCGCGAGGACCAGGGCCAGTCCTGAGATTTCGGGGGCCCGGGGCGAAACTAAAACCCGGGTCCCTTTAGTACAAATAACACCATACTAATAGTGTATATATATATATACATATAGAATATTATGTCAGCCAAAGTGTGTCAAAAAACAATATCAATATCAAAACAATGTATACATTGTGCTAAACATTTCTTCTAACATATCTAGATATTTCTTCTAACATATCTAGATGTAAACTTGTTTCTGATGGTACATCAAGATTTTTTTTGTGCTCAAAGTGGTTGTATCCACCGTCCGAATAGATAGAATAGACGACCCCGTTTATAAGGGAAAACCGGGTCTAAAAACAATTAGATCAAGAATACTCCTATTGACTATCACGTCGATTAGAATTGTGTCGTCGTGGTGGCTGGTGTGAGCAATGTGGTTTCCACTCGGCCTCGCACTGCTCGGCGAGGCTGCATGTGGATCGACGTGATTGGGTGTCTCCATGGAAGGGTCAAATAACGTTGTGAACGACACACAACACAATATGAAGAATTACGCGCGTAATGGTTATGCTATGTAATAGAGATTCTCAAATTTTTGTTCGGATGTGGCCGTTGCCAGACTAGCTATTGTGTGCCGCCACCACCCAATGGACACCCGACGGTAAATCATTTTGCCTGCACGCCGCCCTCTAATACCATGCTCGTTGTGCGCTAGGTGCGCTCTGACTACGCTTATCAGACTAGTTTTGGTTATTCTGCCTTTGCAAACAATAGAGCAAACAACCGTTCAATGGAACAGAGAATTTTGTAAGTGAATATGCATGAACAAGAAATGTCTGCGCAAACGGAGCTTGGCTCTGATGGTTGGGTTCCCTGTGGTGGAACCAGCCCACCCAGGTTCAAGTCCTAGACTTGGCATGGGCGTTTGCATTTACCTGGATTTATTCCAGGTTTATCCGGCGCTATTCTTTCAGTGGTAGGTGGCGTGCCCGTCAACAGCGAGGCGCCTGTGGTGACTTCGTCAACCTCAAGATTTGCCGGCTCAGTGCTTCGGAGGTGCTCATAGGGGTAGGGTGTGCGTGTGTGCGTTCATAGGGGTGAGTGTACGTGCGTATTTGTGAGCGTCTGTGTTGTACTGTGTTCTCAAAAAAAAAAAAGAACAAGAAATGTCTGCGTCGTGTGCTCTAATCCATGGATCCGTACTGTATCTATTTTCTACCCCACCGGCCCCACCCATTAGATCACCTCCTAACTTTTTTTAGAGGCAATCACGTTTTAACCAAAAGAGAAAAGGCCCAAGTTAACTGACGACGAGACTAGTTGAAAGAGAAAATGTCAAGACTAGTTGAAAGAGAAAAGGCCCAAGTTAACTGACGAAGAAGGCCCACTAAAATGATGGAGCGCTTCCTTTCGTCTCCCTCCTGAAGCCTGAACCGTACGAGATCAAAACTACGGAATTAGAACTACATCCTATGTTCATTGATGTTAAGATAACGGTGGGCAATAGTCAATGGCGGCTTACTGGTATGTATGGAGAATTCCGTTGGGAAAACAAGTTTAAAACTTGGGATAGGATGCGCAGATTGTACCAAAATCCCAATCTTCCGTGGCTTTTGATAGGGGATCTCAATGAAATTCAATTTTTACATGAGAAGGAGGGGGGAAATCCCAGACCTCAACAGTATATGCAAGAGTTCCAGCAAGCTATAGATGATTGTAATCTAAGAGATATGGGCTTTATTGGCGACCCTTTCACTTGGAAAAGGGGGAGAATCCGTGAACGTCTTGACAGAGCTTTGATAAATGATGACTGGGGACAGCTATTCCCAAATGCTGGATTGGAGCACCTGTAGTTTGTGAAATCTGATCACCGCCCTCTATTGGTAAACACTGATTATTATACAAATCTGATTGGGGGGAGGTTCTGGTCCACAACCGCTCCGTTTTGAGGCAAGATGGCTTAGAGAGGAAAGTTTCTCCAACACGGTTAAGGAGGCATGGGAGCGAGTGTGTGTTAACCATGCAGGAACTAATATTCATGAGAAGCTCTCACGCATGCATCGTGAATTTCATGATTGGGACCAACGAGTGCTCAAGAAGCCAAAAAAGCGTCTTCGGAAAGCACAGCGCGATCTAGAGAAGGTCATGTCGGGGCCAATGACGGATGAAAATGATGAGACTAGAAAAGAATTAACGGAACTGATCGAATATCTTTTAGAGTTGGAAGAAATACAATGGATGCAAAGATCTCGAGCAAACTGGCTGAAGAGTGGAGACAAGAATACTGCTTTTTTCCATGCTTATGCATCTGCGAGAAGGAAAAAGAACTTCATTAAAAATCTAAAAGATGAACATGGTGAGGTGCTGGAAGGTACGGATGTTCTTAATAATCATGTGCAAAATTATTTTACTAATTTGTTCACATCTGGGGTGGCACAAACAGATCCGAACGTTCTGAATAAAGTGGAAGCCAAGGTAACTAATTTGATGAATGATATGTTATTGGCTCCTTTTGATGCTGATGATGTCCGGAAAGCTGCATTCAGTATTGGGGACTTGAAAGCTCCTGGACCGGACGGTCTCCATGCAATTTTCTTTAAAAAATGTTGGGACATTCTTGGACTGGATATTGCTGAAGAAGTCTTGTTTGCAATTAATTCAAGACAAATTCCTGCTGAGTGGAACGATACGACAATAGTTATGATTCCCAAAATTGATTCTCTTGAATTAGTTACTCAGTTTCGACCCATAAGTCTGTGCAATGTTCTTTATAAAATAATTTCGAAGATGTTAGCTGCACGTTTGAAGACTATTCTGCCAGAGATTATCTCACCTACACAGAGTGCTTTCATCCCTGGAAGATTGATTTCGGATAATATCCTTATTGCCTATGAATGTGTACACAAGATCAAGAACAAAAGGGCAGGCCAATATGGACTTTGTGCGGTTAAGTTGGACATGCATAAAGCTTATGATAGAGTAGAATGGGTCTTTTTGAGAAATATTATGGAGAAGCTCGGATTTCATTCTCAATGGAATGATATGATAATGGCATGTGTGAGCTCAGTTAAGTACAAGGTACGGTTCAATTCTCAGGAGACAGATGAGTTTATCCCTACTCGAGGTATTAGACAAGGTGATCCTCTTTCTCCGTATTTGTTCTTATTATGCGCTGAAGGTCTATCTAGCATGTTGCAGTTTGAAGAAGAAGCTGGTGGCATTGAGGGAATTAGAGTGTGCAGGAATGCACCGTCAGTCTCACACCTTTTATTTGCTGACGATTCTTTAATTCTTATGAGAGCGGATGTGTTAAATGCAGCTTCCTTACGGCATGTGCTGGATTCCTATTGCGCAAGTTCGGGACAGATGGTTAGTTTGGCCAAGTCTAGTATTTTCTTTAGTCCAAATACAAATGTCAATTCGAGGGCTGATATATGTCATGAGCTTAACATTGATACCGAAGCTTTATCGGATAAATATTTGGGTTTACCTGCAATGGTGGGTGCAGATCGCAGTGACTGTTTTAAACATTTTGTTGAGAGGATTAGACAGAGGCTAAAAGGATGGATGGAGAAACAGCTCTCTCTTGGAGGTAAAGAAATTCTCTTGAAGGCAATTGCTCAAGCAATCCCCGTGTTTGCTATGTCGGTTTTTAATATCCCTAAAGGTATTTGTAAAGAGATTACTGATGTGATTGCTCAGTTTTGGTGGGGAGATGATGATGATGGGAAAAAATGCATTGGTATTCTTGGTGGAAGCTATGTTACCCAAAGAGTGAGAGTGGTATGGGTTTCAGGGACCTACATTCTTTTAACCTAGCGATGCTAGCCAAACAAATCTGGAGGATAATCACAAATCCAGAATCTTTATGTGCTCGAATTCTTAAGGCAAAATATTTCCCAAATGGCCACATTTTGGATGCTGGTCCGAAAGGTGGTTCTTCATTTACTTGGCAAAGCTTAGTTGCAGCAATTCCTACGTTTAAACGGGGATATATCTGGAGAATTGGTACGGGAGAAGATATCAATATTTGGAATGACCCATGGATACCTTCTAGTCCAGATAGAAGAGTTGTCTCTTTGCGAGGTCATTCACTTCTTACTCGAGTTAGCGAGTTAATCAACCCAATCTTGGGAACTTGGGATCATCAAACACTAGTTGATAATTTTAATTCTGTTGATATTGGCCGCATTTTGAGAATCCCTTTAAGTCCCCAATCTTTTGATGATTTTATTGGATGGCACCTAAACCCTAGAGGTTTTTTCTCGGTTCGGACTGCCTACCATGCGGAATGGATACATAGATTCCGAGGACATGCAATTACCGGCCTGAACCCTTCTTCCTCGGAAGCGCCACCGGTTTAGAAAGCTCTTTGGAAACTTCAAGTTCCACGTAAATTTCAGATTTTTGGGTGGAGAGCGTTGCATGGAATTATCCCTCTAAAATGTATATTGGCTAATAGGCATATTGGGCTTTCTGGGGAGTGTCCTGTGTGCCACAAAGCTGCGGAGGATGTAAAGCATTTGATATTTGGTTGCCAGCCTGCTACTGCGCTGTGGTCGAAGCTTGGTATGATGGAAAAAATCACGGCCAAATCACAATATCAAAGGTCAGGTTCGGTTGTGTTGGAAGAATTGCTAAATGATGATGATAATTCTATTCCGATTTTACCTGACGTTGGATTTAATGAGGTGCTTCTTACTGGGTGTTGGTATCTCTGGTGGATACGAAGACAAATCACACATAATGAGACAGTTCCACCAGTTTGGCGTTGGCCAACGTCTGTGCTTGCTATTGCCGGGAATTATAAAAAATCGTGTCTTAAATCTAATGCAGGTACAGGAGATAAGTGGACACTTCCTGGACCGGGGTTCATCAAACTTAATGTGGATGCTGCGTTTCACGCTAATCTTGGAGCTGGTGCCACGGCGGCCGTTCTACGGGACAGCCGGGGTAATTTTATCACAGCACAATGTTTATATATGGATCGGGGGTTAGATGCTGCAACTTTGGAAGCTACAGCAATGAGGGATGGACTAAGCTTAGCTAATGCTCTTGGATTTCAGAACGTAGAGGCAGAATCTGATTCAACACAAGTTATTGATTTTTGCTCGGGGCAATCTCAATGGTGGGACGCAGCGGCGGCGATTTTTGCTGAATGTGTGGACCTGACAACCTCAATCGGGAAAGTGAAATTTAAGCATTGTCCTCGTATTGCTAATAGTGTGGCGCATGAGCTAGCTAGTTATAGTTTCTGTAATAACAATTCTATTAGCTGGATTAACGAACCTCCGGGTTGGTTGATCGGAACACTGGTAAAAGATGTAATGGGTGTTAATGTTTAAGGCGGCAAGTTTTCAGACGCACTCTTTCCCTAACCAGGGTACCGTAAGGGACTGTCAGGGTTTTAATGAGGCGGGCTTGCTGACCTTATATATGGAGGTTGAAAATTTCAAAAAAAACTACGGACATGTCTCTAATGGCGCCGTCCGTCACAGGTGCTCCAAACTCCTCCACCTTAAACGAATACCTAGCTAGGGGCCCCTTGGATTCGGGGGCCCGGGGCGGCCGCCCCTCCTGCCCTCCCTCAGGGCTGGCCCTGGCGAGGACGTCAACTTCTTCCAGGCCGAGCTGAGCACCATGCACGCCGCGGTCATCCGCTGCGAGGCCGTCGACGACCCCGACGTCCAGACAAAGAACTGGATCGGCCAGGTCCACGAGCTCGCTTACGACATCGAGGACTGGGTGGACCTCTTCGCCCACCACGTCGACGCCGGAAGCCACGGCGCGGACGCCGCCACCTCCTCTCGCTTCTCCCGGTGGATCCGCCGCGGCATCGACAGGCTCACGACCATCCCCGACCGCCACGTCATCGCCACAGAGCTGCAGGAACTCCGGCTGCGCGTCGTCGAGGTGAGCGAGCAGGGGAAGCGCTACAGCCTCGGCCCTCAGGTCATCCCCGCAGGGTCCCGACACACGTCCGCCGTCGACCCCCGGATCATCTCGCTCTACGCCGACAGCGCTAACCTCGTGGGCCTGGATGGGCCGCGGAACCAGGTGGCGGAGATGGTGACCGGAGCGGGCTCGGACGAACTCAAGGTGCTGTCCATCGTTGGGATGGCCGGCTCCGGGAAGATCACGCTTGCCAGGGAGGTGTATGGGTTGATCAGTGCGGGATTCGGGTGCAGCGCGTCCGTGTCGGCCGGCCGGAGCTCGGACATTGCCAAGGTGCTCAGTGAAATGCTATCCCAAGTGGACAGCGAGTACAGAAGGCGAGGTGATACTGCTGATCTCACTCGGTTGATTGGGAGGCTGAGGCAGTATTTTAAAGATAAGAGGTATTGGTGCAATTTGTTTGTCCACATTGTTTTGCTACTCTTATAATTAAGCTGGCAATTTTGGTAAGTACTGACTTTAGTGTTCTAGTTAATTAGATTCTTGTACAAGTGCTCTATTTGCTAGTAATTCGATATATCCACTTCAATTGTTATACTTTGTCCATTTAATTCGTCTTTTTTAGATAGAAAACAGTTCATCTATACTGCAAAACCGGATCCACTACACTGAATCTGTGGCACTTGCCGATACACATCGATATAACTTAGTCCTTTCGCCTCTTGGTTGACGTTCATGCATACTCTCTGATGCATTTCCCTCTTGTTATTAAATAGGTATCTTGTTTTGATTGATGACCTATGGAGTAATCAAACTTGGGGGACAATCAAATATTGTTTCCCGGAGAACAATCTGGGAAGCCGGATAATCACTACAACAAGAATTGAATCTGTTGCAAAGGCCGGTGACCATGTTTACAGGATGCCGAAACTTTATTTTCCCGAATGACTATTGGGAGTGTAGGTGGGTGCCCTCCCCATTTGAAGGAGATTTTGTTAAGTAGCTTTGGATCGTCTAGGGTTAGAACCCGCATGTAGAAACAGTAGGAGGAGGAGGTTCGGGTACCTTCTCCTTGAGCGGAGGCGCTCGAGTTGCCGGCCATGGTGGACGGCGGCGGCGATGGCAGTGGTGGCAGTGGTGGCGGTGGTACTTCCCGTGGGCACTGCGCGTTTGACCTAGATCGGGTCGGTTGTGTCGGTGGGGTGGTGGTGCACGGCGAACCTCGTGAGTCGTGCAGCCGGCCCCCCACCTCTTTATATAGCGCAGGTCACGGAGGCCCACCAACCATGGATCGGTAGGGCGCCCCCGATCAGGGCGCATCGATCAGGGTCCGTGCCACCGTTGGGTGCGCACGGGTGGAGATCAACCTAACATTCTCCCCCTTAATCTCAAATTTTACTTTTAACTATGTACTTTCTTTTAACTTGTTTCATCGCAGATCAATACATAGAGCATGTTTCATCGTCACAGCTCAATTGCCGATAGAATCAGACAACTACAATATATCTCTTTGTTTTGAAACAATTATGTTCCTTTTCGGGCCTCTCATGATCCAGAAATCATAGACTTTCCATTAAACCCATGCCGGCTACGTGTTCCATGAACACGCTGGGTGGTAAGCCTTTCGTAAGCGGATCCGCAAGCATATCTTTGTCTTTATATGCTCGAGACTTATAGTTTGATCTGGATTTTATCTTTCACAACATAATACTTTATCTCTATTGGTTTGGTAGCATTACTCGACTTGTTGTTGTGAGCATAGAATACTGCGGGCTGGTTGTCACAGTACATCTTTAGTGGTTTGTCAATACAATCTACCACTTTCAAGTCGGGTATAAATTTCTTTAACCATATCACCTGCCCTGTGGCCTCATAAGCTGCTATAAATTCTGCATACATCGTGGACGATGCAACTATTGACTGTTTGGAGCTTCTCCACGAAATAGCCCCTCCAGCGAGAGTGAACACGTATCCTGACGTGGATTTTCTATCATCTCTTTCTCCCGCAAAATCTGCGTCTGAATACCCTCTTATCTCTAGGGAATCAGATCTTCTGTATGTTAGCATGAGGTCCTTTGTGCCTTGCGCATAACGCAATGCTTTCTTTGCCATTTTCCAGTGCTCTGGGCCTGGATTCTCTTGATATCTACCGAGTACTCGGTGATAAAAGCTAAGTCAGGGCGAGTGCACACTTGTGCATACTGTAAGCTTCCAACAGCCGAAGCATATGGTATTCCTTTCATTTGATCGATCTCGTACTGGTTCTTGGGACATTGGAATTTCCCAAAACTGTCGCCCTTGACTATAGGTGCAGGTGTGGCTACTCTTATGCATATTATACTTTTTAAGAACCTTTTCAAAATATGCCTTCTGCGATAGTCCTAAAACTCCATTTTCCTATCTCGGTGAATTTCTATGCCCAAAACATATGATGCTTCACCAAGATCTTTCATATCAAAATTTGAGGATAAGTACTTCTTTGTTTCTTGTAGCAGACTAACATCACTGCTAGCAAGCAAGATATCATCCACATACAAGATTAGGAAAATATATTTCCCATTTTTAAACTTTGCATAAATGCAGTTATCCTCAACATTCTCTTTAAATCCAAAACTTTTAATTGTCTCATTAAACTTTAGATACCACTGTCTAGAGGCTTGCTTTAATCCATAAATGGATTTCTTCAGGCGGCATCCCATATCTTCCTTGCCTTCCATGATAAAACCCTTGGGTTGTTTCATGTAAACATTTTCTTTTAAATCCCCGTTTAGAAATGCCGTCTTTACATCCATTTGATGTAGCTCTAAATCAAAATGTGCAACTAGTGCCATTATGATTCTGAAGGAATCCTTACATGAGACTGGTGAAAATGTCTCATTGTAATCTACCCCTTCTCTTTGTGTAAATCCTTTTGCCACAAGTCGTGCTTTATACTTTTCTACATTTCCTTTTGAGTCATACTTAGTTTTGTATACCCATTTGCAGCCTACTGTTTTGGCTCCTTTAGGAATATCTTCTAAGTCCCAAACATCGTTGGAACTCATCGATTTCATCTCTTCTTCCATTGCCTCCACCCACTTCGATGAGTGAGGGCTTCTCATGGCTTCTTCATATGAAGTGGGATCACCTTCCATATGAGCTATTTCTGTATTGTAAACTTTATAATCAGTAGAAATAGCTGATTTCTTAGCTCTTTTAGACCTTCTAAGGGTCTCATTTTCTAAAGTGGCTGCTGCACCTCCCTTTCATGCTCAACAACGGGTTCAGTCGGCTCCTGACGGACAGGTTCCGATCTTCACCCATAGTTGTCACGGGTGGAGTTACAACAGGTGCTTGCACCTCAACCTCAGGGATTGTTGGTGCAGGTACAACAGGTAGTGTAAAAAATGGCTCCTGAATCATCGGAAAAGGTGCGCACACCCTCTTCTCCTCAAGATCAATTTTCCGAGCTACCATGCCCCCCTCATCATTTCGTCCTCTAAGAAGACTGCATGTCTCGTTTCTACAAACTTTGTGTATCTGTCTGAACAGTAGAAACGAAAACCTTTTGATCTTTCAGGATAGCCAATGAAGTGGCAACTGACTGTTTTGGATCTAACTTTGCAATATTTGGATTAAATATTTGGCCTCAGCTGGGCTCCCCCACACCCTAAAGTGTTGTAGAGAGGGTACTCTTCCTGTCCACAACTCGTACGGTGTTTTGGGCACCGACTTGCTTGGTACTCTATTGAGAATGTGGATGGCGGTTTTAAGCGCCTCCATCCATAATCCCAATGGCAAGGTGGAGTAACTCATCATGCTGCGCACCATATCCATAAGTGTACGGTTACGCCTTTCAGCTACTCCATTTTGCTGAGGGTCGCCCGGCATTGTATACTGGGCCACTATGCCAGTCTCCTGTAAGAACCTCGCAAAAGGTCCAGGGACTTGGCCATATGGAGTGTGCCGACCGTAGTACTCCCCCCACGGTCAGATCTCACTATCTTTATTCTTTTATCATGCTGATTTTCTACTTCAGCTTTGAATATCTTAAATTTATCCAACGCTTCAGACTTTTCTTTGATTGGATAAATATAACCATATCGGGAGTAATCATCTGTGAATGTTATAAACGAGTCATAGCCATCCACACTTTTCACAGGAAATGGTCCACAAATGTCAGTGTGAATGATTTCTAGTGTTCCTGTACTTCGGTTTGCACCCTTTTTGATTTGTTTTACGTACTTTCCTTTAATGCAATCTATGCATTGTTCTAAGTCTGAGAACTCTAATGGAGGAAGAATTTCATTTTTAACTAGACTTTCTATTCTCCCCCTCGAAATATGGCCCAAGCGACAGTGCCATAATTTCGATGAGTCATGAGTTCTCTTTCTTTTCTTTTGTTCTTTATCCGACGCGGAAACATGCTCATTCACTTTGCACACAGAATACACTTTTTCACGTGAATATAATAAATAAAGCTCATTTGGAGTAAAGCAACACCCACATGATCATTATTACACCATATGGCACACTTGCCATGTCCAAAATAACACTCATAATTGTCTTTGTCCAAACGTGAAACACTAATCAAGTTTCTGTGTAATGAAGGAACATATAAAACATCTCTAAGCAGGATCGTGAATCCATCAGCTAACTCCAAGGAGATGTCGCCGACAGCTTCAACGTCTGCTTGAACTCCATTTGCGACTTCAACGCATCTTTCGTTTCTTTGCGTAGTCCGCGTCGAATGGAATCCCATTCTTTTCCATTATGGACTTCAGGAAAACAGGGCAATCTTTCTTGTAATGCCCAGTCTTCTTGCATACCAAGCATGTATCCTTGTCCACTGAAAGGGACTTCTGCTGATGCTGATGATGCGAGGGAGCTTTTCCATGTGGCTTTGAAGGGGAACCATTGCTACTTTGATTGTAGTTCTTTTTCTTATTATCCTTCACATAGTTCAGAGAACCACCATGTGAGGATTTAAGTCTATCTCTTCTTGCACACACATGGCTATTGTCTTTTCAATGTCCCATTTTTCAGGCGACATGTTGTAGTTGACAACAAAAGTGTCAAACTGACTTGGCAGTGAAGCCATAACAAGGTGAACAAGGAGTGCAGACTTGAGCTCTAAGTCATCGTCCATGGGCTTAAGTTTAGCTGTCATGTTGGACATCCTCAGAATGTGCTCTCTTATGCCATGTCCACCTCCTGTGTACTTTTCTGTTACCAGCTGCTTAGCAGCAGGGTAGCATATATCTTTGAAGAACCAGTAAACTGGCTTTTTATCTTTTCAAGAAACTCCCTTACGGAAGCACACTCTGCAACTGAGCCCACAATAGCGACCTCAATTGTGTTCTTTATGAAAGCCATGCACTTTTTGTTGGCGGTAAGCCACCTTTTGTTTTCGAGGGTATATGACATCTCCAATGGAGTGTAATCCCTCCTCTTTTTATCCCAAGCACTATCATCATCTTTTCCATCTCTGACTGGCTTTGTAGGTTTAATTGGCTGTGAAGTGTCCACAACCCAGTCCACCTCAGCACAAACAAAAGCCAGATCAACTTTCTTTCTCCATTCGGAGTAGTTGTCACCTCTGACGGTTGGAACATCCTTGATGCAGCTCATCAAGTAGTACCTTCCTGAAAAATCACATTGAGGTGAGAACAAAACAACAGTTGCATGCAATAATCCAACGTTGGTCAAAATTAAAACATACAACTGTTTGTGCAATTAAAACTATATCACCGTTGGACAGAAAATAGAAATAAATGCACATTTAATAACAATAAATCATGATTATGTTATTAACAACGTTGGTCATAAAATAACAGAATCATAATTCAATAATCACTTTAACATGCTCTTTAAAATTTTAATTCTTACTTTAGTTCTATTTACTTTTAAAAGAGCACTTTTATCTATTTGTAGCGGAAAATATGAATAAAAATTCATTAACTTTATACTTTTCAGAAGCATTTCTGTTACTTTTCTATTTTCTAAAACAAACATTTCATTGGATTTGTTTGAATAGAAAAAATTCTGAGCAAAATACTCCAAAACTGTATAGAAATTTATTTAAAAAACTTGCTTCTGGAAAAATTAACAGATAAAGTCTGTGCGGCCCACGGCCTAATTGAGCGGCGGATACTATTCTGCCGCCCGCGGCGACGCAGACGCGGTCCACGGCCTGTTGAGCCGCCACGCTATCTGCCGCCCACGCGACGCGTACGCTAGGAATCGGCCCACGACCTGCTGGCGAGCTAGGGTCAAAACCGGGAGAGCTACCCGACCCGTAACCCTAGCTCCCATTTCCTCTTCCTCTCTCCTGTCCCGCACCGCGCCGGCTCTCTTTACGGTTAGGGTTCCGGCCGCCCGCCGGCTAGCCGGCGACGGCGACGCGCCCGTGTGCTTCCGGCGAGTCCTCCCCCTTTTGTTTCTCCCCCCCCCCCCCACAGCGTGAGAGGTACAACAGCCGTGCTCCCGCGGCCCCTCTGCGCCCGTTCTTCCTCCTCGCGCCCCTTATGAGCAGAGGCGGCGGCCGGACGGCGGCGCCCCCTTGGCCCCCTTGCCGGCGTGCGCGTCCACCCTCGGGTGAGCGCGTCGCCGTCAAGTGGCCCCAGCGGCGGCGCCCTTTGCCCCGGTGAGCTTTCTCTTTGCCCCGTGAGGGATTGGTCCTTCTTCCGACGCCTCGGCTTGCCGATGCGCGTCGAGATCGAGAGGGACGGCACGGCCTTGCGGCGGCGCTCTTTACCGGTATACCGGTGAGTTTTCTTTGCCCCTCCTTTGATTAGGGTTCCGGGATTCCACGGGAGGGGAATTTTCTTTTCTTTTGCTTTTTCTTTTCTTCTACACGAGCAAGATCTAAAACGTAGCGGCTCTGATACCAATGTTAAGTAGCTTTGGATCGTCTAGGGTTAGAACCCGCGTGTAGAAACAGTAGGAGGAGGAGGTTCGGGTACCTTCTCCTTGAGCGGAGGCGCTCGAGTTGCCGGCCATGGTGGACGGCGGCGGCGATGGCAGTGGTGGCAGTGGCGGCGGTGGTACTTCCCGTGGGCACTGCGTGTTTGACATAGATCGGGTCGGTTGTGTCGGTGGGGTGGTGGCGCACGGCGAACCTCGTGAGTCGTGCAGCCGGCCCCCCACCTCTTTATATAGCGCAGGCCACGGGAGCCCACGAACCATGGATCGGTTGGGCGCCCCCGATCAGGGCGCATCGATCAGGGTCCGTGCGACCGTTGGGTGCGCACGGGTGGAGATCAACCTAACAGATTTCAGCTCAGATCTTGAGAAGGTGTGGTGGTTTGGCAATTGCTATAGTGAGCGTGGGTGGCATGTTAGCCAACAAGCCACACACGAAAGATGAATTTGGGCGGTCTGGACTGGAATGGCAGGCAAATTCACAGCTAGAAGGGATGAAACAGATCATCAAACTCAGCTACAGTGACCTTCCTGCTCATCTCAAGGCATGTTTATTGTACCTAAGCATATTTCCACAGAACCATGAGATCGAAATAGAGCGTCTCGTGAGGCGTTGGGTAGCAGAAGGGTTCATTAGTGAACATCGTGGCACAAGCAAAGAGGAAATAGCAAGAAACTACATCAATGACCTCATTGGCAGAAACTTAATCCAGCCAACTCAGCTGAAAAATGATGTCACCCCTAGGAGCTGCATGCTTCATCCGGTAATACATGAATTCGTCGTTTGCAAGTCCATGGAAGATAACTTTGTTTCTTTGGTACATGCTCAGCAGCAAGATGTTCCACCTGGCAACGGCACTGTCCGACGCCTATCCTTGCTGAACAGTGGTAAACATAATCAGGCCGCATTACAAATTGATGGGGCAAAAGTATCTCGTGCTCGCTCAATCACTGTATTTGCTCACACTGGTGGCACACCTCGTCTGACTGAACTTAGTGTACTGCGAGTTCTGGACCTTGAAGGCTGTGAAGGTCCACTGTGTCTTGACGGTCTCTGCAAAATGCTGCTTCTGAGGTACTTGAACCTCAAGGGAACAGATGTTAGTCAGCTGCCAGCACAGATTGGGGAGCTAAGATGCCTGGAGACACTTGATGTGAGATCGACAAAGGTGAAAGAGCTACCGCCTAGCATTCTCAGCCTCGAAAAATTAATGCATTTGCTCACTGGAAACGCCAAGTTGCCAAGTGGGATAAGCAAGATGAAGTCCCTACTGACACTGTCGTGCAGCAATGTCGGCAAGAACGCTGCTGTGAGTACCATGCAAGAGTTCAGCGAAATGGCCAGCTTGAGGGAACTAGAATTATTTTGTGATGTTACTCAGATGTCCGAGGGTAAGAAACAAGTCGCATTTCCAAACGATGGATTTCGGAGTCTTAAGAAACTTTCCATTCGGCGCAGCTCGCCATCAGTGGCCTTCCAGGCAGGTGCTTTACCAAAGGTTGAAGTTCTTGAGCTAAAGTTCGAAAAGGTCCTTTCAGAGGAGTCAAGTGGTGTGTCTGGCATAGAGCATCTGTCAAGCCTGAAGCATATACTTATGGAGTTTTCGCAGCATGATGCAGGCGCTGCAGCTGCTGTGGCTGCAGCGAGGAAGGTCGCTAAGATGGCCCACCCTAACTGTCAAGTGATCACCGCAAATGTCGATGGCTAGAGCGACAATTAGAGTTTTGGAGCATTGTGCAAATTTGATTCTGAGCAAGCATGAGGATTTGGCAGATCTTCTACCAGAGACAGTTGAGCGCATTTGGTGTTCATTTCAAAACACTTTCTTTAACCAGTCGCTTTCATGATTTGTGTGGAGTGTTGAAATTGTTCTTGAATAAGTGATGTCCCTGGACATTATCATTTCGCATATTATGTGTATGATTTTCTCTCATTTGTTATTACTTCCTTGCTTCTATACTCATGTGCGTCAACGCTACGTCATGTTCTACGGTAACTGCTTCGGGTACTTTTTATTTTCTTTCACTTTCAATCTGAACAATTATAAGGATAAAAATCCAAGCACCTCCATCCAAATTGGGCATAATATGAATTCATTTCAAATATAGTAGTTTCAGTAGAGCCGATAATTATTAGTACTATTTTTTGTTGTAGAACATTCTTTTTCCAAATTTGTACTTTATGACTTTGAAAGCCTGCTCTTACACACTACCGGAAAATTCGAATTTGCCGTGCGGACCAGACTATGCCGTGCGCCACATATTCTCGGAACACGGCAAAGAAATATTTGCCGTGCGGGAACAAGTACGATCACGGCAAACAAGACGGGCACGGCACAGAAGTCCAAGAGCACACGGCAAAGAAAACAACACGGCAAAACGCAACAAAAACGCACGGCAAATATATGAATCACGGCAAAGCTATATTTGCCGTGATCTTTCCTGTAATATCACGGCAAAATTGTTGACTACGGTCCGCAAATTTGCTGCCCTCCCAAAATATTTCGCGGGAAATATCTAAACAAATTTCCCGCGCTATAAATAAATTGGCGGGAAAATATATACCGTGTGCAAATGAAAAGCACACGGCACATATATTCTTTGCCGTGCGCCTGAAGTTTCCTGCACGGCACAGCCCATCTTTGCCGTGTGCTTTTCATATTCCACACGGCAAACCATGTTAAAATTTAGGTTGTTATATTTCGACATGCTTCCTTTGTTTATTTTCTTTGTTAAGGCTTCTACTACGTTCATTTACTTCACCTAACACAACCAAGGAAAAAATTACACTCGCCGACCCCCTTTCGACGCCGTTCAAGATGGTAGACGAAAACGTTAGGGTTTTTCCAGCGGATCTAGGGTTTCGCCGAATCGGGGCCCCGGAGCGTCGAAAACCCACCCAAACCTAGGTTTTGCCATAACATGTATGTACAAGTGTGTTGGGTGTTGTAAATGTCCAACATTTTGCTCCGGTGTGTGACCGTCTTCACCGACCGCACTCTCTCTCTACTAAGTTTCTTGACTTATAGCTGAAAACTCCCGTTTTGGGGGAACCGGGGGCAATCTTGTGAGAACTTGTGATAATAGTTGGTTTTCATGTTCGTATGTCATAACCTAACACAAACAAGGAAAAAAGTTCACTTGCCTACCCCCTTTCGACTTTGGTCAAAGGGGTAGACGAAAACGTTAGGGTTTTTCCAGCGGATTCAGGGTTTCGCCGAAGCGGGGCCCCGGAGCGTCGGAACCCCACCCAAACCTAGGTTGTGCCATACCATGTCTATACAAGTGTGTTGGGTGTTGTAAATGTGCAATATCCTACTCTTAGGTGTGACCGGCTTCACCGACTTCACTTTCTCTCTAGTGAGTTTCCGCACTTAGAGGTGAAAACTCCCCTTTCGGGCGAACCGGATGGAATCTTGTGTTGATTTGGGGTAGACTTTGGTTTCTCATGTTCCTATGGCCTAACCTAACACAACCAAGCAAAAAAGTCCACTGGCCTGCCCCCTTTCGACGCACGTCTATGGGGGTAGACGAAAACGTTAGGGTTTTTCCAGCGGATTCAGGGTTTCGCCGAAGCGGGGCCCCGGAGCGTCGGAACCCCACCCAAACCTAGGTTGTGCCATACCAGGTCTATACAAGTGTGTTGGGTGTTGTAAATGTGCAATATCCTACTCTTAGGTGTGACCGTCTTCACCGACCGCACTCTCTCTCTCTACTAAGTTTCTTGACTTATTGCTGAAAACTCCCGTTTTGGGGGAACCGGGGGCAATCTTGTGAGAACTTGTGATAATAGTTCGTTTTCATGTTCGTATATCATAACCTAACACAAACAAGGAAAAAAGTTCACTTGCCTACCCCCTTTCGACTTCGGTCAAAGGGGTAGACGAAAACGTTAGGGTTTTTCCAGCGGATTCAGGGTTTCGCCGAAGCGGGGCCCCGGAGCGTCGGAACCCCACCCAAACCTAGGTTGTGCCATACCATGTCTATACAAGTGTGTTGGGTGTTGTAAATGTGCAATATCCTACTCTTAGGTGCGACCGACTTCACCGACTTCACTTTCTCTCTAGTGAGTTTCTGCACTTAGAGGTGAAAACTCCCCTTTCGGGCGAACCGGATGGAATCTTGTGTTGATTTGGGGTAGACTTTGGTTTCTCATGTTCCTATGGCCTAACCTAGCACAACCAAGCAAAAAAGTCCACTGGCCTGCCCCCTTTCGACGCACGTCTATGGGGGTAGACGAAAACGTTAGGGTTTTTCCAGCGGATTCAGGGTTTCGCCGAAGCGGGGCCCCGGAGCGTCGGAACCCCACCCAAATCTAGGTTGTGCCATACCAGGTCTATACAAGTGTGTTGGGTGTTGTAAATGTGCAATATCCTACTCTTAGGTGTGACCGTCTTCACCGACCGCACTCTCTCTCTACTAAGTTTCTTGACTTATTGCTGAAAACTCCCGTTTTGGGGAACCGGGGGCAATCTTGTGAGAACTTGTGATAATAGTTCGTTTTCATGTTCGTATATCATAACCTAACACAAACAAGGAAAAAAGTTCACTTGCCTACCCCCTTTCGACTTCGGTCAAAGGGGTAGACGAAAACGTTAGGGTTTTTCCAGCGGATTCAGGGTTTCGCCGAAGCGGGGCCCCGGAGCGTCGGAACCCCACCCAAACCTAGGTTGTGCCATACCATGTCTATACAAGTGTGTTGGGTGTTGTAAATGTGCAATATCCTACTCTTAGGTGCGACCGGCTTCACCGACTTCACTTTCTCTCTAGTGAGTTTCTGCACTTAGAGGTGAAAACTCCCCTTTCGGGCGAACCGGATGGAATCTTGTGTTGATTTGGGGTAGACTTTGGTTTCTCATGTTCCTATGGCCTAACCTAACACAACCAAGCAAAAAAGTCCACTGGCCTGCCCCCTTTCGACGCACGTCTATGGGGGTAGACGAAAACGTTAGGGTTTTTCCAACGATTCAGGGTTTCGCCGAAGCGGGGCCCCGGAGCGTCGGAACCCCACCCAAACCTAGGTTGTGCCATACCAGGTCTATACAAGTGTGTTGGGTGTTGTAAATGTGCAATATCCTACTCTTAGGTGTGACCGTCTTCACCGACCGCACTCTCTCTCTACTAAGTTTCTTGACTTATAGCTGAAAACTCCCGTTTTGGGGGAACCGGGGCAATCTTGTGAGAACTTGTGATAATAGTTCGTTTTCATGTTCGTATATCATAACCTAACACAAACAAGGAAAAAAGTTCACTTGCCTACCCCCTTTCGACTTCGGTCAAAGGGGTAGACGAAAACGTTAGGGTTTTTCCAGCGGATTCAGGGTTTCGACGAAGCGGGGCCCCGGAGCGTCGGAACCCCACCCAAACCTAGGTTGTGCCATACCATGTCTATACAAGTGTGTTGGGTGTTGTAAATGTGCAATATCCTACTCTTAGGTGCGACCGGCTTCACCGACTTCACTTTCTCTCTAGTGAGTTTCTGCACTTAGAGGTGAAAACTCCCCTTTCGGGCGAACCGGATGGAATCTTGTGTTGATTTGGGTAGACTTTGGTTTCTCATGTTCCTATGGCCTAACCTAACACAACCAAGCAAAAAAGTCCACTGGCCTGCCCCCTTTCGACGCACGTCTATGGGGGTAGACGAAAACGTTAGGGTTTTTCCAGCGGATTCAGGGTTTCGCCGAAGCGGGGCCCCGGAGCGTCGGAACCCCACCCAAACCTAGGTTGTGCCATACCAGGTCTATACAAGTGTGTTGGGTGTTGTAAATGTGCAATATCCTACTCTTAGGTGTGACCGTCTTCACCGACCGCACTCTCTCTCTACTAAGTTTCTTGACTTATAGCTGAAAACTCCCGTTTTGGGGGAACCGGGGGCAATCTTGTGAGAACTTGTGATAATAGTTCGTTTTCATGTTCGTATATCATAACCTAACACAAACAAGGAAAAAAGTTCACTTGCCTACCCCCTTTCGACTTCGGTCAAAGGGGTAGACGAAAACGTTAGGGTTTTTCCAGCGGATTCAGGGTTTCGCCGAAGCGGGGCCCCGGAGCGTCGGAACCCCACCCAAACCTAGGTTGTGCCATACCATGTCTATACAAGTGTGTTGGGTGTTGTAAATGTGCAATATCCTACTCTTAGGTGCGACCGGCTTGACCGACTTCACTCTCTCTAGTGAGTTTCTGCACTTAGAGGTGAAAACTCCCCTTTCGGGCGAACCGGATGGAATCTTGTGTTGATTTGGGGTAGACTTTGGTTTATCATGTTCCTATGGCCTAACCTAACACAACCAAGCAAAAAAGTCCACTGGCCTACCCCCTTTCGACGCACGTCTATGGGTAGACGAAAACGTTAGGGTTTTTCCAGCAGATTCAGGGTTTCGCCGAAGCGGGGCCCCGGAGCGTCGGAACCCCACCCAAACCTAGGTTGTGCCATACCATGTCTATACAAGTGTGTTGGCTGTTGTAAATGTGCAATATCCTACTCCTAGGTGTGACCGGCTTCACCGACTTCACTTTCTCTCTAGTGAGTTTCTGCACTTAGAGGTGAAAACTCCCCATTCGGGCGAACCGGATGGAATCTTGTGTTGATTTGGGGTAGACTTTGGTTTCTCATGTTCCTATGGCCTAACCTAACACAACCAAGCGAAAAAGTCCACTGGCCTACCCCCTTTCGACGCACGTCTATGGGGTAGACGAAAACGTTAGGGTTTTTCCAGCGGATTCAGGGTTTCGCCGAAGCGGGGCCCCGGAGCGTCGGAACCCCACCCAAACCTAGGTTGTGCCATACCATGTCTATACAAGTGTGTTGGGTGTTGTAAATGTGCAATATCCTACTCTTAGGTGCGACCGGCTTCACCGACTTCACTTTCTCTCTAGTGAGTTTCTGCACTTAGAGGTGAAAACTCCCCTTTCGGGCGAACCGGATGGAATCTTGTGTTGATTTGGGGTAGACTTTGGTTTCTCATGTTCCTATGGCCTAACCTAAGACAACCAAGCAAAAAGTCCACTGGCCTACCCCCTTTCGACGCACGTCTATGGGGGTAGACGAAAACGTTAGGGTTTTCCCAGCGGATTCAGGGTTTCGCCGAAGCGGGGCCCCGGAGCGTCGGAACCCCACCCAAACCTAGGTTGTGCCATACCATGTCTATACAAGTGTGTTGGGTGTTGTAAATGTGCAATATCCTACTCCTAGGTGTGACCGGCTTCACCGACTTCACTTTCTCTCTAGTGAGTTTCTGCACTTAGAGGTGAAAACTCCCCTTTCGGGCGAACCGGATGGAATCTTGTGTTGATTTGGGGTAGACTTTGGTTTCTCATGTTCCTATGGCCTAACCTAACACAACCAAGCAAAAAAGTCCACTGGCCTACCCCCTTTCGACGCACGTCTATGGGGGTAGACGAAAACGTTAGGGTTTTTCCAGCGGATTCAGGGTTTCGCCGAAGCGGGGCCCCGGAGCGTCGGAACCCCACCCAAACCTAGGTTGTGCCATACCATGTCTATACAAGTGTGTTGGGTGTTGTAAATGTGCAATATCCTACTCCTAGGTGTGACCGGCACCCGACACGGGAGTTTTCACCTCTAAGTGTCGGAACTTACTACGGAGTAAGAGGGTCGATGAAGGGGGTCGCACCTCGGAGCCGTATCTTGGTTCCCACAACCTACCAACACACTCTTACACATATATTAGGGACCCATGGAAGTTTTGGTGGGATTCCGACGCTCCGGACCCCGCTACGGCGAAACCCTACGATTAAATGCACACGCCCGCTACAGATCTAGGGTTTCGCCGAATCGGAGCCCCGGAACGTCGGAAACCCACCCAAACCTACATTTTTCCATACAATAAAAAGTATATAGATAATTGTATTAACTAATACTAATAAACACTCCAAAAAAATAGTAAAGAAGAAAAACAATTAAAAGAGAAAAAAGTAGAAAGAAAAAATGGAAAGAAATGAAGGCACACGGCAAAGGCTTCTTTGCCGTGTGTTTTCTCTATGCCAGCACGGCAAAGGGAAGGCACACGGCAAAGACCTGGACTTTGCCGTGCGCCCTTCTTACACCTACACGGCAAAGATTGTCTTATCCACCTGAGAATTAAATCGGTCGGCCACCTACACTCACACACACGTATCCATCCCCACACACGACATCCACTGCATCCACCACATCCACCACCGGCCCGCCGCCGCCGGCCTCCCCTGCCGTGCTCCTCCACCCCGAGCCGCCACCACCTCCCGGCCTCCACCTCTGCCCGAGCCCCCACCCCCGACCTCACCGCCACCACTTGCTCCACCGTGCGCTGCCGTCGGCCCGCCGCCGCAGCCCCGACACCCCCCACGCCTCCTACGCCCTCCACGCCGGCCTCCCCTGCCGCGCTCCACCACCGCAGCAGCGCGGCCCCAACCCCGCGCCTCTCCCGCCGTGCCCGCTCCCGTGGCGGCGCTCCCCGGCCATCTCGCCGGCCTCCCCGACCTCCCTGGCCTCCTCCTCGTCCTCCCCGGCCTCCTCCCCGACACCCACATCCACCGCCGCGGCCTCCTCCCATCCTGTCGCGCTCCCCTGCCTCCTCCTCCCCGACCCCGGCCATCCCGCCGCCACGCCCCTGCCTCCTCCTCCCCGACCCCGGCCATCCCGCCCCGGCCGTCCGCCGCCACGCCCCTGCCTCCTCCTCCCCGGCCTCCTCCCCTGCCACGCTCCTCCTCACGAGGTACTCCTCTGTTGTATTTTTTTTAGTTAGTTAGTTAGGTTAGTTAGTTAGTTAGTTAGTTAGGTTAGTTAGTCCTCTGATGTATTTTTTTAGTTAATTAGTTAGGTAAAGTCGTAAACTCGTAAAGTCGTAATGTCGTAAAGTCGTAAAGTCGTAAAGTCGTAAAGTCGTAAACTCGTAAAGTCGTAAACTCGTAAACTCGTAAGTCGTAATGTCGTAAAGTCGTAAAGTCGTAAAGTCGTAAACTCGTAAAGTCGTAAACTCGTAAAGTCGTAATGTCGTAAAGTCGTAAAGTCGTAAACTCGTAAGGTCGTAAGGTCGTAAACTCGTAAAGTCGTAATGTCGTAAAGTCGTAAAGTCGTAAAGTCGTAAACTCGTAAAGTCGTAAACTCGTAACTCGTAAACTTGGTTTCTTATTTATACTCCGTCTCTTATTTAGGAGCTGATATTTATGTTGTACATTGTTCTTATATATATGTTCTTTTTGTGGTTTTCAGATGTCGTAGTTTACGGGGCTTCTTCTCCAGCTGAGGAGGGCCGCCTCGGTGCCCCTGTTCCGTCCCCGACCTTCTGCGGTGATCGACCACGCTTCTAGGGTATACATCTTTCGCCTCTCTTGCTGCATAGGTTTATTTTGGTCTAGATCACCAAGTCAGTCGAGTCGCGTAACCCGAGTCAGATCCCATCCGGAAGGGTTACAAATTTATAAATATGCAGGATTGTCCATCTTTGCATATTTATAACCGTAACACTTCCGGGTTGTCCTGTTGGACAGTCCGAGTACGTGTAGATCGGGTCGTGTTCCATGTTCTACCCCTTCCTGAGACGGAATTTCGGCAGCACCTCCCCGTTGTTCTTCGGATGCACACCCTCTCGGCTTGACAAGCTCGAGACGTGTATTCTGAAGAACAGCGGGGAGGTGCTGTCGAAATTCCGTCTCGGGTCGGGGTAGAACATGGGACACGACTCGATCTACACGTACTCGGGCGGGATAGGCCCCTACCCATTAGAAGTGTAGGTGAACCTTGCATGTTGTAAAAGATAAAATTTGGCCGTAAAAAATGGTTTTGTTAAAATTCAGTGACATGTTGAACTGAAAGCATTGTGTATGTCTTTTTTGGTACCGATTAAAGGATGGATCCGAGACAGAACCGTGAGTGGATGTATGCTGGCAGAAAGAGTCGTGGGAGTTTAGTGATGAATGGAGAGATAAGGCCGAGGAGTTTGTGAACAAGGCGTTTGACATCAGCAGCAGACCCATGAAAGTGTTTTGCCCCTGTTCAAAATGCGATAACCGAAGGCGACAGTCGAAGGTAGATGTTAGTACGCACCTGATCAAGAATGGGTTCACACCATTCTACCATGTTTGGAATTACCATGGTGAACAGTTAGCAAAACGTCCTAGAACCGAGCCACGTCAGATTCAGCCAGCGGGAGAATTTGACACTGGGTTCAACAACTGCTTAGACGCCTTTGTCAATGCTAATGCGCCTGAAAGCCGTCGTGTAGAGGCGGAGACACCTCAGGAGGCGGAGACAAGTGAGCAGCCGGATGAAGACACGAAGAAGTACTACGAGACTATGTTTGGCTCGCAGAAACCCCTTCATGAACATACAGATGTTACCCTTCTAGATGCCATCGCTCGCCTTATGGCCGTGAAGTGCCAGAGGAAGATATGCAGGGATGGTTTCGATGATATTCTGGCCGTCGTTGGCAGCCTTCTACCGAAAGGGCATATCTTGGCGAAGAGCTTCTACGAGGCGACTAAACTCCTCCGTGACCTTAAGATGTCATATGAGAAGATAGACGCCTGTCCAAAGGGATGCATGCTATTCAGGAAAGAACATGCTGGAACAAATTATTGCATCCATTGCAATTCCTCTAGGTACTTCGAGGTCGACCTCGGTGGTGGACAGAAGAGGCAGACCGGGATTCCCCAAAAGATTCTCGGTACCTTCCATTTATACCGAGGATCCAGCGGCTTTACATGAACAAAGACACTGCCCAGCAGATGCGATGGGCCGCGTTAGGGAGAGATACACGGACAAGATGATACATCCGTCGGATGGTGACGCATGGAAGAACTTTGTAGCGAAGTATCCACTGAAAGCGGGCGACCCGAGGAGCGTAGCTGTTGCTATATCAACCGATGGGTTCAATCCGTATGGCATGTCGGCGGCAACATACAGCTGTTGGCCTGTGTTTGTCATACCCCAGAACCTCCCCCCCGGCGAGTCCATGAGATCACATAACATGTTATTGTCGATGATAATCCCAGGACCGAAATACCCGGGTAAGAACATGAACGTGTACCTGGAACCGCTGGTTGAAGACTTGGCTGTTGGCTGGAACGGTCGCGGGGTCCGAACATATGACGCCTCAACAAATGATCACTTCGATATGTATGTCTGGTACCACACATCCCTGCATGACTTACCAGCGCGTGCTTTGTTCTGCGGCTGGTGTACACATGGGAAGTGGCCTTGCCCACAGTGCAGACAGGCTGTGACTTTCTCATGGCTTACGAAGGGAGGCAAGTATTCATGCTTTGATCAACATCGACAGTTCCTTGAGCCAGGTCATAGATACAGGAGTGACGTAAAGCGGTTCGAGAAAGGAGTCGAGATCCATGCTCCGAAACCACGTCTGATGACCGGAAGAGAAATCAGGGCTGAGCTAGAAGCTCTCGTGCCTAACCCCGATGGGAATGGTTTCGTGGGTTATGGGGAGACGCACCAGTGGACTCACATTCCGTGCTTCTGGAAGCTGCTCCCTTACATGGAGGATGTCGAGCTTCCACACAACATTGATGTAATGCACACCGAAAAGAATATCGCCGAGGCTCTTTATAGCACCATCATGGACACTGAGAAGACGAAGGATAACGTCAAGGCTCGAATGGACCAAAAAGAACTTTGTGACAGGCCAGATCTTGAAATGAAGCCTCCTGGAGTCAACGGCACTAGGTGGTCTAAGCCAAAGGCTCGGTTCTGCCCTACAAGGCCGGAAAAAAGGGAAATATTACAGTGGCTCGTGGAGTGTTTGTACTTCCCTGATGGGTATGCAGCTAACTGGGCGAGGTGTGTGAACCTGGACACGCAGCGAGTAGGAGGGCTGAAGAGTCATGACTACCACGTGTGGCTTGAGCGCATAATGCCGGTGATGATTCGAGGCTATGTCGATGAGGAGACTTGGCGAGTACTGGCGGAGTTGAGCTTTTTCTTCCGCCAGATTTGTGCAAGGGAGTTAGATCGTGAGGTGGTTCTGAAGCTGCATGAACAGGCACCCGAGTTGCTTTGCAAGCTAGAGACGATACTTCCGCCAGGGTTTTTTAATCCGATGCAACATATGATCTTGCATCTCGCGCACGAGGCTTTAATGGGGGGGCCTGTGTCGACCCGTTGGCAGTTTGGCCTGAGAGAAAAATGAAAGACCTACGCCAGAATTGCGGGAATAAATGCAAGATCGAGGCATCCATGGCCGAGGCATGCCTTAACGAGGAGGTGTCAAACTTCACGACAGGTTTCTATGATGCCAACATTCCCACAATCCACAATCCAGTCGTTCGCTACAATGCAGCCAACCCTGAAGATGTACCCAAGCTTAGCATCTTCATAGGGCTCGGTGGCAAATCAAGTGGCACGAAGAAGTTCATCATGAAAAAGCTCGAGCGGGATATGATCTCCTCGTATATCTTGATGAGTATGGAGGAAGTGAAGCCGTACCGCGAGTAAGTCTTTCACCATTTAGTATTTCACAAACATTCACTCCTATATTCGTGGCTAACTCCTCTTTTCTCATTGGCGTAGACGATTCACTCGTGAAAACTGGAAGCTGAGAAGGGACCCTACCCCGAAAGAGTCGAAGGATCTTTTTGACAAGGGTGGTGGTTTTGGCAAGGGTGGTGGTTTCATTAGCTGGTTCGCGGGTTTGGTACTGTTCTGTCTAACTTTTCTAGTACCGTGGACATTCATCGATCATTCCTCGTTCTAAACTTCTCGTGCTAAACTTGTAGGCAAAAAAGGACAAAGAGATGAAGCCAGAGCTTAGAAACATTGCCCATGGCTTTAGCCATTCCGTCAACTCATTCCATGCTTATGACGTGAATGGATATCGCTTCCATACCCATGACCACACAACAAACCGGGGCAACCGGAAGACAATAAATAGTGGGGTGTTATGTGAAGGCTCAGATAAACTCCATTACTATGGAAGAGTTGAGGCTATATACGAGTTGAATTATGGTTTTGGTAAAGGGCTAGATCCCGTTGTATTCAAATGCAATTGGTTAGACCCGCGTCGGGTTAGAGGGATTCCTGCAATTGGATTGGTCGAAGTTGAACGAAGCTCCAAGTATTCGGGAGACGACGTCTACATTTTGGCTACCCAGGCCTTCCAAGTTTTCTATCTCCCGTACCCGTGCAAGAAGACATCCAAAGCATATCAAAAGCGTCTACAGGGATGGGATGTTGTGGTGACGGTACCGTCGCACAGTAGGCCGGCTATGCCTAACGGTCAAGATTACCGCCGCCTAGACCCCTCAACATCTGACGGCGAGTTCTATCAGGATGGAGGGCTCCCTGGGAAATTCACTATCAACTTGCCGACCGATGATGACATGGAATACGGCGAACAAAACGTAGATGCTGGAATGGAGGAAGACACTGCGCATGACGAAGTCGAGGAGGTTCATAACCAAGCCGACGTGACTTTGCTAGAGCGCTTCCACGCAGGACTTATCGTCGACGAGCCAGAGGGACCACCTCCAGGTTCCGTGGATGGTTGGTGGTGTGGCGACCCTGACAGTGATGACGACACGGGTGGTCCAATAGTTGGTCCCGATGATCTCGACACAGGCTACTGATAGCGATGAGGACACATGTATTAGTAATTGCCAGTCTAGCTTATATGTAATAGGTCAATGCTACTCTATGTAATAGTGATTGTCTGTCTAGCTTATTTTGTGAGAACTCATTGTCGATACTCCATTTACCTTAATTGTCGCTACTTCATCTAATTGTATTCATTTTCGCTTTACTCATTGTTGCTTCATCTATTTACCTTAATTTTGGATCATGTATACTGATGAAACCTATTTTTTTGTCAATGCAGGAAACATGGGGGGAAACAGATTGAAGAAGGCCTTGTCAGTGAAGGCACTCATTGGGGGATCGAGTTCGGCACCTCCACCTCCTCCCTCACCTCCAGCCTCACCTCCACGTGCGAGGGGTGGACGACGTGTGGGAAGGAGGCCTAGCAAGACTCTGCCTCCTCTCCCTGCCGAGCAGCCCGACGAGGACGACTCGGAGTACGACCCGGAGCAGCCCGACGAGGATCACCCGGAGGTGCAGTCGGACTCTGAGAGCGAGTCGCTGCCGGATTCTGAGGAGCTGCTGGCGGAGGCTTCTGAGGAGGACGAGGAGGATGGCAGCGAGGAGGAGGACGAGGGGCGCGAGGAGGAGGAGGGACCTGGGGAGGACGGGTTTCAGCTTGACCCGACGCTGCAGTGGGACCCACCGGAGGAGTGGGTTGAGACTGAGGAGGATATCCCTGAGCCACGGACCAGGCCGGTGTATCAGCGGGGGGCGGCGGGACTCCCCGATCCCCGATATTACGCCTACAAGAACACTCTTCTCGTGCCTGTTGGAAAAAGGTACTTATTATTGTTTTTGTTCAATTTTAGCTTCTCATTGTGTTTTGACCCGCTAACTATACTAATTTTGGTTTTCTCATTGTGTAGGACATTTGTGTACCAGCCTCCTAAAGTGAAGGAACAGCGTACCTACGCGAGCATCCTTGGATGTTGTCTCCGGAAGTTCTTCCCAGGGATTGTCACCGAACCAGAGGGTCGCAGGAGTGTAGCTTGGACTTTCAGGCACTACTGTTACGCGGAGGATCCCGATGGCGTGTACCTCAACATGGCGCTTAAGACACTCGGCTATTTCTGGGTAAGTTTGTTTGACTTCTCATCATTCTATAAATCCGAGATTGCACTAATGGCTTTGACCCTATTTTACCTATGTGTGCATGCTTGTAGAACTTCTTCACCTGTCGGGAGGAGGACAAGGCCAAGTGCGAGGACATCCTTTTGACGATGGCCTCTAAGATGGTGACGGACATGCACTACGAGGCTCGCGTGAACTCTGTCCGCACTTGGTACGCCGAAAAGAACATTGCGCTGGAAAAGAAGCGTGCTCGGGACATCTTGATGCAGCCATGGCAGTACCTGCAGGTAGCGTCATTTCTATATTATCGATTTTGTTGACCGCCGTGTAATATCATTAATATGTGTGTTCTGTGCATGTAGGTGCCTCCTCCGTACGTCGGTAACAACAAGGACTGCCACCTCGCGATGGTAGCGTGGTGGACTAGCCCGGAGTATCTCAAGCTACACGCGGAGGGAAAGGCAAAGCGGGCGGAGAACAAGGGTGGAACACACCGCCAAGGCAACCTCAGCCTCTCCCAATGCATACAAAATGAGGTGAGCAAATGCATTCTTTAATCCACCTATGTTCGTGCTCTCTTTTGCAATATCGTCTCCTTTTCACCTATGTTCGTGCCATCTTTGCAGAAATTGAAGACCGGCGTAGACCCCTCGCCCTTCGCCGTTTGGGAAAAGATGCGTACCAGGGCTACGCCGGATCCTGAGACAGGGTCGATGTGGATCAGCCAGACCGCCGAGCTCCGGAGCAAGGGGTACAGGGAGAAGTTCAAGGAGCGCAACGGTGAGGAAGCTGACCCTCTCACCAGTCCACTTGACGTCGAGGCTGTCGTGCTTGCGGGGCAAGGCGCGGCGAATGGCCGCTTGTGGATAGGTGACGGCTCCATCGACCCTCGCACCGTCCCGTCTCTACGCCAGGTCCGCCGTGGGAGGGCGTCCGGTGCGCCTGCCGTGGAGACCCGCCCACGAGTTTCGAGTCTAGCTGTCGACGAGCTCCGGCAAAAGCAGGTGCTCTATGAGCAGCAGCTGGAGCAGCAGCAGGAGCAGATCCGGCGGCAGGACGAGCAGATGCGGCAGCAGCGGGAGCAGCATCAGGAGTATTGCAGGCAGCAGCAGGAGCATCAGAGGCAGATGATGGAGTGGATGTATGGCACGATGCAGCGCCTTGCTCCTGGGGACGGGACTGTTGCCATGGGAATGTTCCCTCCACCGCCTCCACCGATGTTCCCATGGGTATGTTCTCAAACTTGTCATTCTATCCATCTTATTGTTATAACTAAATTACTTGTGTAATGCGAGACTTTTTTCATGTTCTAGGAGAATCCAGGATCGGCGGGTGGATCTCACTCGATGGCGCCGCCGCTTGGTGGCCAGGACAATCCGGAGGGGCAGCCCCGTATCTCCAACCCTAGCGTTGTCCGGAGGCTCCCGTGGGTATGCTCGCACGACTTGTAATTTAGCTTGCCATGCCATTGCCACTTTAGTTGAACTTGTCAAAATTTAGTTAGTTGAACTTGTCAAATTTTACCCATTAGTCGAACTCATCATTTTTTTGCAAACATGTAGGACGATCCTACTCCGCCGCCGGAAGGCCAGTAGAGGTTAGTTACCATTTCAACTTGCTACCACTCTCGTTCGAAAACTTACTTCATGTCTCATTTAGATCGACATAGCCAATCAAACTTGTCATTTCCACTTAGTTAGTTGAACTATGCTTATGCCATTGACACTTAGGTATTTTAGTTGTCAAACTTGCCATTTCCACGTAGTTAGTTGAACTATGCTTATGCCATTGACACTTAGGTATTTTAGTTGTCAAACTTGCCATTTCCACCTTGTTAGTTTAATGATGCACATGACATTGACACTTAGCTATTTTAGTTGTCAAGCTCATGATTTTTGTATGAACTTATAGGAGGATCAACAATGACGTCCATCTTCGCCATCCGTCCATCGTCGCGGAGTTCATGTGGATGCTATGTTGAATATGATGCCTATGTGGTGTTTGAGACTATGTTTGAGCTATGTGGAGTTTGAACTATGTTGAGTTCATGTTTGTGGAGTTTGAACTATGTTTGTGCCATGTTTGAGTCTTATGGAGGAGTTTGAGTCTTGTTTATATATTTTATGGAGCACTATTTAGTCATATTTGTGTCAAAATTATCATCTGTGAATTATTGTGTGTTTTATCTGTAAAATGCAGGGATTTTTGCAAAAACAGTACAAATCTGGGCCATATGGTCACTTTGCCGTGACAAGGCACACGGCAAAGACCTGTGCCGTGCGGATGCACACGGCAAAGGCCACACGTGGCCACCACCTGTGCAACCTGGCATTTGAGTGAGACCATATGGTCTCTTTGCCGTGTGCATCTAACCATGGCACACGGCAAAGGGGCTGTGCCGTGCGCTTGCACACGGCAAAGGCCACACGTGGCCACCACCTGTGCAACCTGGCATTTGAGTGAGACCATATGGTCTCTTTGCCGTGTGCATCTAACCATGGCACACGGCAAAGGGGCGAGGGATTTGCCGTGCGGTTTGCTCAAAAGCACACGGCAGAGTTCGAAGCGTTGCCGTGCGTCGCTGATAAAGGAACACGGCAAAGGTCAAAAGTTTGCCGTGCGTCGCTGAGAAAGGAACACGGCAAAGAAGTGGAGTTTGCCGTGATTGGCTGGCAGGGATCACGGCAAAGAAGTGGAGTTTGCCGTGCATAGTCAGGGAGAGCACACGGCAAAGATCAGTTGACCTGGGGTGAGGGTTGACCCTCTCTGTCAGATCTTTGCCGTGCTTTGTTCGAGAAAGAACACGGCAAAGGCTTTGCCGTGCCTGTTTTGGAAAGGAACACGGCAAATATTCTTTACCGACAGCTATTAGGCCGTGCGATGTTTGCCGTGCTGTTCGGCACGGCAAAGACTTTGCCGTGTTCCGAAGGTCCGTTGCCGTGTATCTTTGCCACACGGCAAAGACGGCGATTCCGGTAGTGACACGACCGCTGTGTTAAAACTGATGTGGTTCTGATCTAAGCAACTGACCTATTTTATGTTTTCTTAAGCGCAAGCAAAAGTTTTACCTCTTTTTATAAGGCGAAATTTATTGTCCGGTTAGTTAGAGAAAAATCGAGCAAAAACTAAAATTAGAAGACACCCACTATGTAGCCATTTCGTATAGAACTAGCCAGCCGATTGGCCATTTCGTATAGATGTACATATTATATACTTGTGTCGAGCCCACTTTAGAGCATCTCTAGTGGCTCGTCTATAGCAACGTATAAATTAAGGAAATTTACACGATGGGGGCACAAAATCGTTTTCCATAGGCTCGTCTATACCATTGTCTAAATTTGAACGACTTCATAATTGCGCTACACATCGCCCAAACCTGCTCGGGACAGCGACAACTTCCAAAGGCAATGGCTCGCTCCGGAACCTTTTCTCCCACGTCCCGTTACCGCTCTGCCTCCCACGCGGTCACACCCCTGCTCACCACCACCCCCCAAGGCATTGTTTACCGCAGAGGTATTTTTGGGGTTGGGAAGGGAATATCCCTGCTCCGGATGGCAATGGGTACCCGTTACCCGCAAACCCGACGGGTACCCGGCTCAAATGGGGAGGGTTTGGTAAAAAAAAACCTGCGGGTGTGCTTAGCGGGTAAAATTCATACCCAACGGGTGTAGCGGGGGCGGGTATGGGGGTATCTAACCCGTACCCTTTAACCCGCATACCCGGTAGATCCCACCTGTCAGTTAGTTTCCAGAGTCCAGCCCCACCTGTCACTGACCAGAGAAGGGAAGTGCAAACCCTAACCCCAGGAGGCCACGACCCACGTCCCCACGCGCCCACTCCCTCCCTCTTTTCTCCAGAACCCCAGCCGCCAGCCCGCCACTCCCGTCTCTCCCGACTCCCCGATACCCCAGCCGCCACTCCTGTCTCCTGCATCCTGCGCCGCCGCCCGCCGCCATGGATTCCGTCGATCTCGAGGGGAGCGAGGGCGACTCCGGCCAGGACCTTGTCGAGCTGCAGCAGGACGATGCGCCCATCCCCACACCGACGCCGCCTCCGCCGGCTGGAGATGCGACGGCCCAGATCCCGCCGGCGGGAAGCGGAGCTCGGTTTGGATTCTTGCTGGGCGTGCAGCCTTCGTCGTCGAGCTCCAAGGGAGGCGGCGCGCGTGGGGGTTTGCCGCCGGCTGGTGCGACTGGGAACGGCCGGAAGCGGGCACGTACGCCCGTGGCTTCCTCCTCCGACGGCGACGTGCCAGTCCGGAAGAAGACTGCCGGCGACAAACAGGCACAGAAGGGGAAGAAGGCCAAGTCTCCGGTGTAAGTTCTTAGAAATTGCAGAGATGTAGTTTAGATGAATTCTACAGAGAAGGCTTGTTGATTTCACTAGAATAGAATAGCTGCTGCTTGTATTTTGGATGTATTTTAGATGCTTGGCTCCTGTTTTAGGCTAGGATTCGACTAGGATTTAGTATTTGCTTGATTCGACTAGGAACTATAATGTGTTTGTTGTTATTTCGGTGGTTCTGCTCTAGGTTTAGCTGCTGTTTTTATTTTAGTAATATGTGATCCATTTTATGCAGTGGTACAAGTGGTAGTAGCCAAGGCCAATCCGAATCCGTGAACAAAGTTTCTGATGATGAAGATGAAGTGGTGGAGGTGAATCCTGCAGCGGCAGCTAGAGCTGCTACACGCAGGCTAACTTCCGATGTGTGGCTCGAGATGAAGAAGGAGTTTGTGAGTGGAGAATGTAAGGGTATCTGCAACTACTGTCACAAGGCACTTAGTGCAAAATCCAACAGTGGCACTTCACATCTGCGTGACCATCTGAGTAAATGTACTCTAAGGCAATTGAAGTTGAAGAGCAAGGCTGGAAAATCGTTGAGTCAGTCTTCATTGAGGATGACTGCCCAAGCTGATGGGAAGGTTTTTAGTCAATTTGTTATCGTTGAGTCAGTCTTCATTGAGAATGCAAAGCTGTTGTTTTTAGTCAATTTGTTATTGTTGTAAGGCTGCTGTTTTTAGTGATGCAAAGCTGCTATTTTTAGTGATGAACTGGTGCTGTTTTAGTGATAAATAGTTGCTGTTTTTAGTGAGGAATAGGTGCTATTTTTAGTGAGGCAAAGCTGCTCTTTTTAGTGATGAACTGGTGCTGTTTTTGTGATAAATAGGTGCTGTTTTTAGTGATGCAATGCTGCTGTTCTAAATTGTTGTGCATGTATGTTTATTGTAGGTTCATATATGTGCCAGCACCACATACGGAGATGCCATAGCTGAAGAGCTGCATAACACATTGATGGAATGGAATTTGGATGAGAAACTCATGACTGTGACGGTTGACAATTGCACGTCCAATGACAGGGCACTTGAGCTATTGGTGGGCAAAATAGGGAAGTCCAAGCTGCCGTTAGAAGGTACAATGCTTCACATGCGCTGTTGTGCTCATATTTTGAACCTGATAGTAAAAGATGGCTTAGATACAATGAAATCTGCTACACACAATCTTAGAGAAAGTGTTGGATATTGGACTGCCTCAGCCAAGAGAGTCGAGAAATTTGAGGAGATGGCTAGGTATAAGAAAGTAAAAATCACAAATAAGATGAGACTAGATTGTAAGACTAGGTGGAATTCTGTCTACCTTATGCTCAACGTAGCTTTGCCTTATAGAGCTGTCTTAGAAAGAGCCAAAACAGTAGACAAGCAATATGTAAACTTGCCTACTTCAGATGAATGGGACTTTGCGGCAGATATTGTACCTAAGCTGAGTTTATTCTATGAGATAACCACATTGTTCTCGGGTAGAGATTATGTCACAGCCAATGTGTTCTTTCCAAAGATATGTGAAATCAAGATGAAAATTAGGCAGTGGACAACCTCTAAAAATTTGGTTATCCAAGAAATGTGTGAAAATATGATACAAAATTTGATAAATATTGGACTGATATCCAAGGGCTGATGGGCATGGCTACACTACTTGACCCTAGATATAAGAGGCAAATGTTGGTTGCTTGTTATGCAATGCTGCATGGCATTGAGCCATCCTCTTATGAATGCAATGACAAGGTTGATGTTGTTGTTGCTAATCTACATAAACTGATCAAAGAGTATGAAGTGGAAGAAGCTGAATATGAGCCGGCTGTAGATTCTTTGTCTTCAATGCCAGCTCCTACCATTATGTCTTTCTTCCATGACATTGTAGCACAACAAAGGCCTGCAGCAGCTAGAGTTCAAGGAGAGATAGAGCATTACTTGGCTGATGACTTAGTACCATATACAGAAAAATTTGATGTGCTGGATTGGTGGAAAGTGGCTGGCACAAGGTACCCAACTTTAAGGAAGGTAGCAAGAGACATATTTGCTATTCCAGTCACAACGGTTGCTTCGGAATCTGCATTTAGTATGAGTGGCAGAATAGTGACTGATCATAGGAGCCGTCTCACTTCCAAAATGCTTGAGGTATTGATGTGCTATCAGAATTGGCTTAGAAACAAGTACAAAGGTGAGCAAATGATGCAATTTCTATCATTGATCTCTTATGTCTCTTTTTACACAATCTTATCTTCTTGTATGTCTATTTTTTGTGTCTTATCGATGCTCATATGGGTGAAGGCAGCTTCTAGACTTGTCTTCAAGACACACAAGAAGAGAATGAGGTTAGTATGTGATAGTGTTTATTTGTACCATACTTTTGTGATTGCACACCTCCAAATTTATAACTTACATTTTATTGTACCTAGGACTCAAGCATGACCTTCATATGAGACGTCCTTGCTGGCTGGAGTTGGAGCTTCAAGGCGAGTTTGGTGGAGTTGGAAGTTGAACTTGCTGGAGCTTCTTTGTCTTTGATGAATTTGTTGTCATGAACTTGTTGAAGTTGTTTGATTCATGTACTCGGAAGTTTGGAATTCTGGACTATTTGTTGTGTTATTGCGTGATTTCGTGAACTTGTTGTAAAACTATGAATTGTGCTCTGAATTGTTGTTAAACTGTGTATTGTTGCTATGAATTTTTGCTTTAAATGTGTGAAATTGTTGCTGTAATTGCTATGCAAAAAACTTATCATATTGCTGCCATTTTGCTGCTGTAATTTCTGTGAGATTGTTGCTGTAATTGCTGTGCAAAAACCTGTCATTTTGCTCCTGTCATTTTCTGTGCAAAAACCTGCCATATTGCTTGACGGGTACCCGGCGGGTGGCGGGTATGGTAACGTTCTGTACCGGCGGCGGGTATGGGGGCGGGGCGAAGGGACGGGGGCGGTTATGGGGGTGCCAAACCCGTCCCCGTACCCGGCAGGTGCCATCCGGAATCCCGGCCCATCTACAAATCCCCAAACTTCCCCGACAGCCCGTTTACCTCGCGTGTATTTCAGAGTTTCTTCCCGGGCCATCCCCGAAAATCCCAGCCCAACATCCTTGCACGCATCGTCATCTCACACGCGAGGGTAGGCTCGTGTTTTCTCGGGGAAATCTGTGGAGCGAGGCGGCGGCGCACGACGGCGAGGATGCTCTCCTCCGACGCCGCCACGGACACCTCCTCCAAGTACGCGAGCGCCTTTTCCCCGGTGAGCCCACCTCCTCCCCTCCCCTCCCCTCTCCTCTCGTGAGCTGCCTTAGCTGTAGCGGATTCCCTTGGCCGCCGGCGACCCCTAGGTTTTCATGGCCACCGGATCCGCCTCACGTAGACGTCCATCGTCGGCGGCGGGAGCCCGCCACGCCACCGGACCCGTGTCTCCCGGATATAATCTACCGTGTTTGATCATAGCAAAACAAGATCAGAGAATAGGGGAAGCTTACAGGGTCCTCTGCGTCCCCTCTCCTCCTCCGGCCTCCGCCGCCGTGTGGGATCCGTCCATCGATCCGGCGAGACGGTTGGTTTCGCTCGTCCGAGGGATTTTGGGTTCGTCTCGGTCTGGCTTGGCTGCTGCTGTGTGACTTAAGCCCTGCAGATTGTAGTAGTTAGCGTTCTTGTTCAGCCGCCAGTACATGAAAGTCCAGGTAAGATAGTCCACGACATATTGCTTGTTTTCCACAACACCGACAACAACCTCTGCATTCGTATGATCATGCAAGATTTGTATCTAATGATTTTAGCCTCATACTTGCTTGCGATTGGGCTATCAATTGGACGCTGTCTTGCCCAATTTTTTTTGCTTGTGGTTGGTCAATTGCTGGGTAATGCTGCTTAGATTCATTTTCTTAACCTTGATCTATTTGTTTATAGATACCTACCCCTTGGACTATAGTGGGACTCGACGAACCACCACCCTCGTGGTATCCTGTTAGCACGCCGAACTTTGGTATGTATTCTATTTATACTTCTTGTGAAATCTTGTTAGCTCTCGAAGATTGTAATTTGATTGCTATGCTTATTTTAGTGCTGAAATGAATCCAACAAGGCTTGAGCGCATTAGGAAGAGGAGAGAGGAAGACGAGGAAGAGTTTATGCTTTTGATTTTACCATTGCTGCGTTTGCGCCTCACTCGTAGCATAGGACAAATTGGGAAAAGGCAGCGGCATAGCTCCGTCTTATATGGCAAGCAACGTGCTGAAGAAATCCTTAATGGGCATGTTAAGAACTGTCGGGTAGCTTTTAGGATGGAGCCACATATTTTCAGATCCATAGCATCATACCTTAGGAGTGAAAAGTTGTTAAAGGACAAACAATAAAGGTTGAGGAAAAGCTGGCTTTCTTTCTATACATGCTGTCCCACAATGCTTCTTTTGAAAAGCTGCAATTGGAGTTCCAACATAGCAACCGCAGCTTCCACAAGTGCATCAGAGAATTCTTTGACATCATCCCGTTCTAAGTAGGCGATTTCTAAGACCTCCCAACATTGATCAGCCACACCCAAAAATTGCCGGCGATGATCGATTTTTCCCATATTTCCAGGTTCATATCTTGACACCTCAAATTTCTTCCCTTTATTGCTGATCCATTCTTATGTCAAAAAATGAATCTCATCTTTCCTTGTCATTCATCTATGTCTTTGCAGAACTGTATAGGAGCCATTGATGGAACACATGTTCCCGTCACCGTATCTCCCCACCTTGTGCTCCTTTTCGCAATAGGAAGGGTACCTTGAGTCACAACGTGATGATCACATGCGATTTTGACCTAAATGTCACCTACATCTCTTGTAGGAACTGTAGAAATCATTCCACATCTCCATGGCAATCTGGTCTCTCAAAGCATTGCCGGCGAGGTTGTTCCCTTGGTGGTTATCATCACCGTTGGGCAGATCAACAAAAGTAGCAGGAGGTATGTTGTGTGGTTGATTTTCAAGCCACTCCTCATCGCCATGATGCATCCTAATGATATTATGCAGGATTATCATCTGATCAATCCTTTCCCATCCCCTCCCATCCCCAAAAATGAAAGTAAACACAGGGATTGTGATAAGAAGGGGAAATACGGGGAAATCTGGGGATTGGGTGAAAGGGAGGGATTCACCAAATCCCCTCCAATCCCCAAACTTCCCAACCCCAAAAATACCTCTACGGTAAACAAGGCCTAAGGTCACTATCACGCTCCCGTCCGCCGGCCCGAGGTACAACTGTTGAATTTTTCTGAGAGATAGCGACGGGAGAGGGCGGAAGAACTAGATCCTAGCGTCCTGACGCATATATAGACCATGAATATAGCCGTAAAAAATATAGCGTTAGATATATATCCGTTGAAAATATAGCTGTTGGAAATTTGTTGTTGAAAATAGAGTCATTGAAAATATAGTTGTTGAAAGATACATATAGCCGGATATATGCATATAGCCCTTCCACTGAAAAACTGGTCAGGTCTAAAACAGAATCTGTTTAGAAGAGATAACCGCCAAATTTAGACCATCCATTAGTAGTATCATCCCATAAAGCTCAAGTACGCCCAACTTGTTCTCTTGGAGCCGTGTCAGATATGAATCTAAGCCCAAAAGTGGTGTGAAAAGTTACAACATCGTCAAATGAGCATAGTCAATTAGCATTTTTTTTGCATCAGCATAGAATATATTTGTGATCTGCTATACATAATCCCACTGTATGGCATACTGAAATGATGGGTTCTTTGTCAATCTATCCAGGAAATATTTCAGCCTAATCCCCCGCTTCACCATATATTAGCTCCTTTTGGTGCTTAGTATGGAATGGATTTTTAATCTCAAGTGTAGCCAAGAACAGATGATCTGCCAACTTTCTGGCTAGATGATTCATGTGAAGCTTTTGGTCTAATACTTAAATCATTGGCAATTTCAATCTCAAAAGTTTGAATTTTAGATAGATTTCGTTGTGATGGCATGAGCTGGTATGTTTCTTGAAACTGTAGCATGTGATCGTGTTCAAGAACAAGATCGGAAACTTCATAATTTACAAATTCCAGTCCATTGTAAGATCCATACGATCTTGGCAACCCATTCCTAATTTTTGCTCGAGGTTGCTAATATACACAAAAATCTGCATGAGGTAATTGTTCCATCAAACTTGCTTGGGTTTGAGTATATCTTCATGGCACCAACCCAACTCTATCGGCACCCAAAAATCCCAGGCCTAATCCAAAGTGATAACATCATGCCAATTTGTATATACGATGTAGTGCACCATTCATCCTATAAAATTGTAACACCACAGCCACCACGTGGCTATCAGTCATTACTCCTGGCAACTTCTCGGTCGGTCAACCATTTTCAAATTTGTTATTTTTATGTGATCCAAATTCATATAAAGATAGAGGCTAACTTCGGAGCGGAGCGAGGCCCGTCGCCGGAGGCTTGGGCCGACGGATCGTTGCCGAGTCGGACTGCATCCGACTTAGGGTTTTACCACCATATATACCTCTTGTAAGCCGCCGGTTGGGATAAGTCGCAAGTTGTAAATCCCCGTCGTTTGTAACCTCACCCGATCATAGTGAAGATTTGGTGGCTGGCGCCCGTGGTTTTTTCTCTTCCATTGTTGGAAGGTTTTCCACGTTAAATCTCGTGTCCCCGTTGGTTCGATCTTGCTTTTGTTCATTGTTTTTATTGCCTATCGTTTATAACAAGTGGTATCAGAGCCCTGTTTCAAATTAGGGTTTCGCGATGCCAACGATGAAGTTTGATCTACCGTTGCTGGACTACAAAACAAGATTCTCGCTATGGCAAAGTCAAGATGCGTGCGGTGCTCGCACAGTCCAATGATCTTGACAATGAGCTTGATGGTTTTGGTGAGAAGGACAAGGCGACATGGACCACCGATGAGAAGCGGAAATACCGTAAGGCTTTATCGCTTATTCAACTTCATCTGTCTAATGATATTCTTCAAGAAGTGCTGAAGGAGAAAACCACAAAAGACTTGTGGGGAAAGCTGGATGCGATCTACACGTACAAGGATCTAACCAACAAGATGCACATGAAGATGAAGTTGTTCACGCACAAGCTGCAAGAAGGTGGTTTGGTGATGAACCACATATCGGTCTTCAAGGAGATCGTTTCCGGCCTAGTGTCGATGGAGGTAAAATATGATGATGAAGATCTAGCTCTTTTACTTCTGGTTTCACTGCCAAATTCCTTTGCCAATTTTATGATACCATACTTTTGAGTCGTGATGAACTAACCACTGCTGAGGTTTATGAGACCCTCTTGATGAGGGAAAAGATGAAAGGTATGGTACAGAAAGAGGAGTCATCCTCCAAGGGCGAAGCCTTGCAGTTGTGTGGCAGGCCGGATCAGAGAAACTACAATCACAACAACAACAACAGAGATAAGAGTAAGGGCGACAGAGGGTGTTCGAAGTCCAGAGGAAAAGATAAGTTCTGTAGGTACTGTAAGAAAAATAATCATGTTATTGATGATTGTTGGAAATTGCAGAATAAAGAGAAAAGAAACGGAACTTACCAACCGAAAAATAAATCTGATGGTGATGGTAAGGCCGCTGTTGCATCCGCTGATAGTTCTGACTCTGGTGATGCTCTTGTTGTGTTCGCTGGTTGTGTTGTTGGTCATGTTCGTTTCATATTTGCACTAACCGAGAGTGGTTTAGTTCCTATGAGTTTGTGCAGAGTGGAGATGTCATGCGTATGGGAGATAATAACCCACGTGAGATTGTGGGCAAGGGCTCCGTTTGGATCAGGACACATGATGGCCTAACATGCATGCTGACGGATGTGAGACACATACCGAGCATGGCCAGAAATCTGATCTCCCTTAACACTCTGGATGTTGAGGGGTACAAGCACACCGGTTCGCGTGGTGTGCTGAAGGTATCGAAAGGTTATCTCGTTCATATGATCGGTGATTTAAATTCTGCTAAGTTATATGTTCTTAGAGGAAGTACTTTTCATGGTTCTGTTGCTGCTGCTACTGTTTCTAATGATGAACCAAGTAAGACTAACCAATGGCATATGCGTCTTGGACATATGAGTGAACATGGTATGACAGAATTGATGAGGAGAGACGTGCTGAAAGGCTGCACCTTTGGCAAGATGCCGTTTTGTGAGAATTGTGTGTTTGGCAAGCACAAGAGGGTAAAGTTTAATGCTTCTGTCCATACCACCAAAGGTACACTTGATTATGTACATGTTGATGTTTGGGGGCCGTTATATACTTACAATTATTGATGATTACTCTAGAGGAGTTTGGCCTTATTTCATGAAAAATAAGGATGATACGTTTGCTGCGTTTAAAGAGCGGAAAACTATGATAGAAAAGCAAACTGAGAGGAATGTGAAATTAATTCGTACTGACAATGGTGGCAAATTTTGTTCGCGTGCTTTTAATGATTATTGCAGAAAAGAAGGCATTGTCAGGCACCACATCATTCCGTACACACATCAGGAAAATGGTGTAGCGGAGCGGATGAACAGAACCATCATCTCCAAGGCTCGCTGCATGATATCCCACGCTCACATGAGCAAGCGTTTTTGGGCTGAGGCTGCTTACACTGCATGCTACTTGATCAACAGGTCACCATCTATTCCGCTCGACAAGAAAACTCCCATGGAGGTATGGTCAGGTATACCTGTTGATTATTCACAACTTAAGATTTTCGGTTGCACTGTTTATGCTCATGTTGATAATGGAAAAAGTAGAGCTGAGAGATGTAAGTCTGTGTTCATTGGTTATGGTTCGGGAGTAAAAGGATATAAGTTGTGGAATCCTGAAACTAACAAGACATTTATGAGCAGGAGTGTTGTTTTCAATGAATCTGTTATATACTATGATAAGTTGTCCTCATATGTTTTGACAGATAGTTCAGATGAGGAAGAACAACAGGTTCGTGTCGAGGTGGAGCACTCTGGTGAGAAAGAAAATGCTACTGTTGATAATGATGGTGCTACTTCAGATGATTCTGATAATGAAAATGTGCAGCACTCATCTCCTGTTTTGCAGTCACAAAATCAGTCCATTGCTGACCGCAGAACAAAGAGGAATATTGTTAAACATGTTCGTTTAATTGAGGAATGTGATATAGTCCATTATGGTTTTAGTTGTGCTGAACAGGTGGAGAATAATCACGAGCCGTCCACATATACTGAAACTGTCGGTTCGGGTGACCGTGAGAAGTGGATTTCCGCTATGCAAGAAGAGATGCAATCACTTGAGAAGAATGGCACATGGGATGTTGTGCGCTTGCCTAAGCAAAAGAAGGTTGTCTGTTGTAAGTGGATCTTCAAGAGAAAGGAGGGTTTATCTCCAAGTGCGCCTCCAAGGTTTAAGGCAAGGTTAGTTGCAAAAGGCTTCAGTCAAATTCCAGGTGTGGATTATAATGATGTTTTCTCTTCGGTTGTAAAGCATAGTTCAATTCATACATTTTTTGATATTGTTGCTATGCGTGATCTTGAGCTTGAGCTGTTAGATGTAAAGACTACTTTTTTCACGGAGAGTTCGAGGAGGAGATATACATGGACCAGCCAGAAGGGTTCATAGTGCCTGGTAAGGAGGATCTTGTTTGTAAGTTGAAAAGGTCCTGATACGGTTTAAAACAGTCTCCTCGTCAATGGTATAAAAGGTTTGATTCATTTATGTTGTCACATGGCTTTAAGAGGTCTGAATTTGATAGCTACATTAAGTTTGTTGATGGATCACCTATATACTTGTTGCTATATGTTGATTGCTGCCAAGAGCAAGAAAGAGATCTCTGCTCTCAAGTCACAGTTGAGTAGCGAGTTTGAGATGAAGGATCTTGGTGTTGTTAAGAAAATTCTGGGTATGGAGATTACCCGTGATAGAAATTCTGGTTTGTTATTACTTAGTCAGCAACGTTACATTAAGAAAGTTCTTCATCTTTTTAACATGCATGATGCAAAGTCTGTTAGTACTCCTATTGCTCCTCATTTTAGATTGTCTGATTTACAATGTCCTAGTACCGATGAGGATTTTGAGTACATGTCAAGAGTTCCATATTCTAGTGTTATTGGTTCCTTAATGTATGCCATGGTCTGTTCACGTCCTGATTTATCATATGCTATGAGTTTGGTTAGTAGATACATGGCTAATCCTCGTAAAGAACATTGGAAGACTGTTCAGTGGATTTTCAGGTACCTTAGTGGCACATCCAATGCTTGTCTGAAGTTCGGCAAGACTGATGAGAGACTCGCTGGCTATGTAGATTCAGATTTGGCTGCCGATTTGGATAAGAGGAGATCCCTCACAGGTTATGTGTTCATGGTAGGTGGTTGTGCCGTGAGTTGGAGGACAACATTGCAGTCTGTTGTTGCCCAGTCAACCACAGAAGCAGAATACATGGCTATTGCTGAAGCATATAAAGAATTGGTTTGGCTGAAAGATTTGTTTGATGAGCTTTGTGGAGATGATACTTGCATTAACCTGTTTTGTGATAGTCAGAGTGCTATTTATCTTACTGAGGATCAGATGTTCCATGAGAGAACAAAGCACATTGACGTCAAATACCATTATGTGTGTGATGTTGTTGCACAAGGTAAGCTGAAGGTATGCAAGATAAGCACTCATGATAATCCTGCTGATATGATGACAAAGCCAGTTCCTGTTGCTAAGTTCGAGCTTTGCTCGGGCTTAGTTGGTATCACTGTTTGGCCCAAGAGGCTATTTGGCGCCGAAGGTGTTTTCTTTGTTGTTTTAGGGTGAAGGTTCTCGTTCATGCTACAAGAAGGAATTAATTTGTCTCCAGGTGGAGTGTTATTTTGATGTGATCCAAATTCATATAAAGATAGAGGCTCACTTCGGAGCGGAGCGAGGCCCGTCGCCGCAGGCTTGGGCCGATGGATCGTTGCCGAGTCGGACTGCAGCCGAATTAGGGTTTTACCACCATATATACCTCTTGTAAGCCGTTGGTTGGGATAAGTCGCAAGTTGTAAATCTCCGTCGTTTGTGACCCCACCCGATCATAGTGAAGATTTGCTGGCTGGCGCACGTGGTTTTTTCTCTTCCATTGTTGGAAGGGATTTCCACGTTAAATCTCGTATCCCCGTTGGTTTCGATCTTGCTTTTGTTCATCGTTTTTATTGCCTATCTTTTTTTTACAGAGATACCGTAGGGAAAAATCCCTACGGTGTAGATTTTATATTAATAGCCCATGAAAAACCAGCGGTTTTCCAAGAAACTTACAACTCTCTACCAAAAATTCAGGGTGGATGGAAAACAAAAGGAGCTAACATATTACAAAGAGAAAATTCTGATCCACTCTAAAAGTGGCGCCACTATGGGGTTTTTAACTCTATATTGATTCAACAGAACGTCACCCTGAAATTTGATCTTCCATCTGCTCCACGCAGGTCTAATATCTCTGAAGATGAAGTCATTACGAGTGTTCGATATATTCCATGCCACACATGCAAAGATTTCCATGAAGCAAGGGCCAGTGAACAGTTGCTCAGCAAGTCTGAATCTCATAGACATATCCACGTTACTGTTCCATATCATGCCAGCAGAGTCCCAACATCGTTTGGCAAATGGGCAATCAAAAAATAAATGGTCTCTGGTCTCTAGGACATTTAGGTCGCAGAGCACACAATTCGGTCCACCTTCAACCTGCCAATGCTTCCGATACATCAAGTCCTTTGTATTTAGTCTGTCATGGACACTCTAATTTATTGCCTATCGTTTATAACAAAACTAGCTGGGTGGCCCGCACAATTGCGCGGCTAGCATTGACATAAAAAATTGTTGTCATCAAAAGTATCATTTCTAACTGAATAGTAAGTTTTTTAAAAGTAATATATGAGAATGATTTAGGGTAGTTAGTGTGTTGAGCTTCCAACTGATTCCTGGTTTTAATTTTCGTTATAAAATATATTTACATCCTAAAAAATGCAAAACCTATAACCCTTCATTGTTTTGGTATCCAAGTTCTCTTATGTAGCAATGGACTATTCCATCAAGCGTCTTATCGTTTCAAACCCCAACAATGAATTCTGTCTCAACCCGTGTGGAGTGATTTTGCCATGTCATGTAGCATTAGCAAATATCCGTTATGTACACATTAACCTGGATACATTACGGACACCACCTACGGATTATGGTCTTTGATCAGTCATCTGAATTATAATATCTAAATGTATTTTCCAATTTCATTTATTATTATGATAGAAGGACATACACCAAGTATACTGAAATTTCTTTTCATACAAAGGGTAAATTATCCAAGGTTAAAAAACATTATGGGTGGATGAATAAGTGCAAGGACAGATCTATGAAGCTTTGTTTGTGTCCCTGAAACTCATATTGTCGTCTCTTCTACATTAATCAAGTTCGACCATCGTAAACAGAAAATACATCATATATAGCATATCTTTTATACCGTTAGTCCAGCAAATTACCTAACATTATAAGTCTGAAACTGTTGTCCACACTTAATGTTTTTTCCCCTGACGACAATTTACAAAGACCATTACTTCCCTTATTCGAATATAATTTCTTCATCCCTAAATTATGTGCATCGTCAAAGCTCAAAAAAGAACCTTTTAAAAAATATGTGAAATGATTATTTACACACTTTAGAAAATATTGTACCCTACCGTAGTATATCCTGGACCTATTTTGTTTAAAGATAAGCTTCATAGAATGTTACCTTTTTCTGTATGATAGTGCACTTCTTCTGATTACTTTATTACTAATTTCTCAATACTTCCTACCTCTTATCCTTTCATGTGCTTGTGGGAGAACACAAAATAACAATAAATATGTATACTGTTGTGTAACTAAAATATCCTCAATCAAAAAAGCTATTGTTTCTATAAGACAATGAAAACAAAGAAGTAAAATCTACCTCATATCCGCCCGTAAGATTTTACTGCATTTCTATTGGCATATATTTCGCAAACCTCTTAGCCAAACGGGTCTGGCTCTAGCCAAAATGAAGATCAGATAAAACATAAACAAACAAACGATGAGTTTAGTGATTAACATGACTGAAGCACTAACCTATTTTTTGGAAGCTGAGTAGTAGGCTTTAGTTGAAGTACTGCGGTTGCTAGAGGACAAAGTAGCAGCGATTTTGTGCTCTCTGAAAAAAATGTTGGTAGTAGATTCCACTGGACCATCCGCATGTATATAAATGATTTTTCTATACCAAGCAAATATACGATATTTAGGAAATCATATGGCATCTTTAGTGCAGTTATTTTAAACTAACTATACCAAGCAAAAATACAATATATAGGAAATTCTATGGCAACATTAGTGCAGTTATTTTAACTAACATAAATTGTTATATGTACACTACAAAACTGACTTACTTTACTCTATGAACCGTTCAATTTAACTTACCAGATAATTAATAGTACGTTCTATTTAGACATCTAGTGTCCACAACTGTACATCCACTTTTCAGAGACCAGTTATAAACTACGATGCACGTAGCTAGGCTTCGCTTCGCTCTACCATCTAATCTAAAGTCTTAAACTTCAGCCCCCATATTGTTTCAACAACTGAGAGATCTTAATGGTGAAAAAATATTACCTTCGACACATCTACGACGGTGATTGTTGTTCTACTCACCATTAAATCTTGCAGTAAGAATTTTTTTTTTTTGAGTTTCGTCCTCTCCATCTGGTCCTGGCATGGATGCAGAGACCTTACCAGCTCATCTTGAATACATCCTTGCAAGAGTTGTACTACCAATCCATAAGCTGGTGCAAGCTACTATATTTGCAGTGCTATAGGCTAACATCGATGGCGGTGGCTGCCTGCTTATGGATCTGACCTAATCTTATTTGGTGCCCCTAACTGAACCTCATACACGGCTCGAGGTTGTATATTCCAATGCAGCCAGCAGAGTAAAAGCTCATGTCTTGTGTTGCTGCGGCCACGCTCGCGCAGGTCTTCGTGGAAGCATGATATCGTATTAAGCGTAGAGACATTAGCAGGTGCCTGATGTGGAGCTGAGAGGCGTCAAACCCTGAGTTTCTTGAGGCCAGCATACTAATTTTGTCCCTCAGAGCGGGGTACCGCAATATTGCCTCTTCCTGGCATGCCTCACGGACAGGTGTATCGAGTATCGACGACCAGCACGATTCTGCTCCTTGCGAGTAATTATAGTGCCATGCAATCAAACAATTCTTGTCTGCCTAATAATGCTAACAAAGCACTCTTGTCAGGGTATATAATAGCAATGTAGAGCTTCCAATAAAAATTAAGTAATTTTCTGAAGAAACGATACACCGAAAAAAAAAACAATCAGACCTGACCGGGCATGTGTGAGCCGACGTGGTTACAATTCATGAGCTTGGTGATGGTGATCCCGAGACCTTGCATTGTTCCAGGACGCCAATATACCTTATGAGACTGCAAAAAGAAAAATTGAATAGATATGATAAACAGAAGGACGTGTGCAGGACTGCAAGGTCTATGAATAATTGTTCTTCCTCTTAAATCAGTCGTGGATGGCCCTGTAAAAATGCTGCCTGTCATCGTTGTTGGATTACATCCCCTTTGCCGGCCGCCGGGCGAAAAGTTAACGCCGTATGGAGGAGCCTGATTGCAGCTAGCTATACTGTCCTTCGTCTTGTAGACATGCCTGCACGCTCCAGCACGTTGGGCGATGGACATGCAGGCTTCACTGGCCCTTCGTGTCTTGCGTTGATCGGTGGCCGCCTGGGATCTCTCAGGATGATCCGTCGCCTCCTGTTTGCCGCCGTTGTTATTGCCTATGGCTGTTTCTTCCTTTCCAACACGGATTGTTAAGCGCGCATCGAAGCGCATGCATCTCACCAAGTACCCGGCTATAAATCCATCGGCTTAGTACGTGTGTCTTTTTAAAAGTGATCGATCTAGCTGATTGCTTCGCTCTTTTACCTGTGCATCTCACAGCGGTTCGTATGTGTGGTTCGTCGTGGATGCCGGCCTTGCGCCAACGCCCGCACTGCTCCTCCTAGCGTGATCACCGCCACCCGGCAGTCCCTGGCATGTCGCCTCTTGTTAATGTCGTCGTTGATATCTTGCAAAAGGAAAAAAAAACAGACATCCGCCGGGCGCCGCGACGCCGCTAGATCGTCATAGAAGATTAGATGTGTTGGTATCGAGTGTTGAATCCGTCGGCCATCTGATCGTAGCGACTTCAATCCGCGTAAGCATCCAAACGTCATATCCGTCAATCCGCCGGGCGTGGTGATCTCGTCGTCAATGTGTTGTTGCTACTGATCTTTGCCTTCTGATTCCTGCCGTCGTTTCTTCTCGCGATACATATGGGTTCACATCGCCTATAAACAGTCCGTGACAAACACGAACATATGCCGATACCTGTACACGCCATGCATCCAGCGACGGCCAGCCGGGCGCTTCTCTCTCCATCCAGCAACGATAACCTCAGCTGCCGGCGGCCTGCCCTGCCATGGAGCTATTGTATAGGTCGGCGATTATGCTGCCACAAAGAAACGCCAGTCCGTGATGGAAACGATTGATTGCTTCGTACTTTTTCTTGGCAAGGCTAGCAGTCGTATTTGAATAGGAAAATCTAGAAAGAGTCCATATGTAGTGCAACACATGATAGGTATTGGATCAGATTGCGGGCGCGGCGGCAGGCGTGCCGGGATAGCTCTTTGGAGGCCACGCAATTAATCTCAACCATTGATATGTTTTAACGCTAAATTGTTCAATCCTAAACGTCCATTGTCTTGTGTTTTAATTATATAATAGATTACCCCACACCAAGCACGTTTAACCTCATGGTTCTTTTTCGAGATGACCTTCTGTAAGAATATGAACCTTATTGATATGAGTACTCTATACATCCTATTAAGCCCTGGACCGATATGTCACAAAACTGGACAAGACTAAAAATTGATTAGCAGATTGCTCACAAGTGTTTTTTGAAATAGAAAAAGGTTTTGCTGTTGTTATGTGGTTCTCACCTACCTAATTGAACCATTCCTGGTATGGTTTGCCTCGTTGTTCTGGTCCTACAGTCGATATCAAAATCTGCCGTTCGAACACTCCATTTGGCTCAGTAGGCCCAATGTTACCTTTTTGCTTGCTTATTCTCCTCCCACGAGTTGAGTCATGGGCCGCTTAAGGGAATAAAACGAAAGACCTTTTATGGCCTACCCTTTGCCTGAGGGTTCTCCATTTTACATAAGCCGGTCGCTTTGGTAGTTTACACCAATTCAACAATGAGTAAACCAAAGGTAGGTGGTAGAAAAGTTATAGAAGGAAGATGAATACAAGAAGAAGATGACATGAATGCGAGATGGTTGATTGTATTTTACCTTCAAGAAGAGATGGTAACTGCGAGTGTAATCAGAAACGTGTGTCGATGTCCTGATGATGTTCGTCTGTCAGGATGAAGCGCCTACTTTAGCAATGATGCCCATCTGCGCGGTGCACACCGTCTTCAAGGATGATCGCGGGTCGATGGTCTACATGGTTGTATATTTTTGTGCACGAGAATTTGAGAACACAGCCTGATGTTTTGCGCATAGAATGAGAAGACAAACTATTTTGCATGTTTTCCTCTAGGAAGCTATGCACACAAATAGTGTTGCTTCACCTTTCGTCGAATTAGTTTTGTTAGATATGGACGACTGACTAGGTTCCCTATGACAATTCTGACATGCTAGAGTCAGACAAGCCACGGGTAGGATGCACCAACCTTGCCTTGGTACGTGTTATCACCACCATCACATTGGAGGCACGATACAGAGACATACCAAAAGCAGAGGCGTAATCGCACTTCAAAGGCAAGATTGGAGGGGGGATCACCGCCGAAATCTCCATCCAAGGCATCATAGTCATCCCCTTCAACGTCATGCTTCTCTCAACCGTGAAAATGGAATAGTTCACCCCCTGGACTATGGGTTTGTTCTAGTTGTTCTTATCAATCTCTCTACGTGTTTTGAGGTCTTTAGATCGTATGAACTTCCCAATATTATTACAATCACCTTTATATATCATTAATAGTGGATCCTTATGTACGAGTTGATTTATGATGTGAAATTCTTTGTTATTGTTGATTATAAGATATTTTATAGATGTATATTGATGCTCCATTCTTGATAATTGATAAGTCTAGTGGATAGAACAATAGTGAGGACGGTTTGCATTAGATGGAGTGGATTGAGTAATGTTTAGCTCAATGATACAAAGAGTAAAATCACTTGTAACCACTACTATATTCACGAACAACCTCACCAGGAATAAAAAGGGATATGTATGTTGTGGCCCCAAAGCCATGGGCTGATTACCAAATTTATATCACATTTCTTAATGCAATGCTCCATAGAGATTACTCTTTTTTTTTTTGCTTGTCATGAATACGTATGTCAAAGGGGATTATTATCCCATCCTCATGTGGTCAAAAAGTGTGTGGACTTATGGACGTGATGCCCATATAGTTGTTTTCATACTTATCACTCATCATGTTTGCGCATATGAATAGCTTATTTATTCATATCTACCTTTATATTTTGTGTCACAATATTTCCCAGAGAGAGAGAGAGAGAGAGAGAGAGAGATTATGGGGACTCATGAACCCACATAAAATTTCTTCATAAGAAAAACACAATTTACGCTTCTCTACATTTCGTTTTCTTTCCTATCTAAAATCTACTTATTTTATCTTATCGCATATCATTTATCTTGTTATCTAATATCACTGTTATATTGACAACTACTTTAGCATTGTTAGGGAAAGCAGTAGGATTTTAGTTTTATGCCAGAATGTTTGACAAAGTAGAAAATTCACTACCTTCATGTTCGATATAACTCCACGTTACCACTCGAGGGAAAAATTGTTGCTTCTTACATCACTCCACAATGGGAGTTCCAACTTGTATAATCATCACCTGGTTCCAAAAATATAAATCAAATGTTAAATAATAGGACATTGACACAATTAAACTTCAAAAGAAATAGATAGGTCTAAGATGTATTTAACATCATCTATATTAATCCATTCTTGTCCTCGAGTATGTAGGATGGTAAAGAAAATAACTTTTGTAGTGAGTAATGCTTACATAGAGTAGCATGCCTATCTTCCCATCCTTGCATCAAGAAAATTCTAATGTGAAGACTTAAAATCACAATAGAAATTGTCCAAAACAACATCTTTCATTAACTATGAACATGTGATTAGCATGTTATTTTTTATATCTCTAGTGGATATAATTTTAATATGAGTGGCATAATTTTAAACATATGGTGGAAGTATAGATACCCCAAAGCCAAAAAAGACTTGGTTTAGCAATCAGTGGCCAGTTTGGTGATAAAATTTGGTAAGGACAATTTATTAGCCTGTAACGATAGCACAGGCCAAGGAAGCAATGTTACTCTGGTGGGCCAAAATTAATGGGTCAAATAGCCTAGTAAAACCGAAATTTATCGTGACAAAAACAGTCAATGGCCTATAATGGTCTCGAAACCCTCTGTCTATGGTAACAATGCTCTCTTACTTTGAGAAAAGATTAAATTTAAAAATATTGTAGAACAATGATTATGCACCAATTAGATCATTATCTCATCATAGATCGTCAAACGTTATGTGTAGTTAGTTCAAAACATAAGCCCAAGATTATTTATAAACATGATCACTAACTTGAGAGATAGAAAATAGTACTTCATATAAGACTAACCATGGTGGGAATAACATAGTTAGAGCATCTCTAACAGCTGACCTATCTTAGGAGGGCTGTTTTTAGGTATAGGGCACCTGTTTTAGCGTTTTAGGGCACGGATTTTTTTCTGCTTTATCAGCTGCCCTATAATAGGGCACCTCCTCTCCAACAGCTGCCCTATTTTAGGGCAGCGTGGCTGCGCCCCTCCATCCATCTTTTTACACATTTGCACATACATATCAAACAAATAATATTATAAATGATATAAAATAAATTCAAACAAATAAAACTTAAATAGTACTTAATTATTACAGCACAATACAAATAGTTTATCAAATGGTTTATCAAATAGTTCATCAAGCAACACACAAATGTTTATCAAATTGTTCATCTCGCATACAACAACACCAAATCAAGTACAAGGCCTTGATCTTTGCCTTCCATTCCATGCCCACCACTCCTCAATGAGATCCTTTTGAAGATCTTCATGCACATCGGAGTCTCGAATGTTGCAGAACCTCCATGCTTCGGCCTCTTGTTCATCCTACTATGCACAATCTCATATCAAATTAGTAATAAATTAATGAGAAGAGAGAGGGTTGTAGTAACATATAATATGTTACCATAACATCTCATATCCAAAAAATTGTGAGTCTATAAGCTAATAAATATGTTTTTGCAAGACACCACACATTTTTCACTACCCAATATGGAATTCCAAATAACATAGACCACTCGTGTCGTATACATTTTACTAGTCTATTTTACTTCGCACTTTGAGCATACTAAAAGTAAAGTATATGTCGGTCACATAGGAAAGTAAAGAATTCCATACATATCATTTATTCTGATCATGAAAAAGTTCCAGTTTCAACATTGGTTGAGAACTCCGAGTATTTGGCAATGCCAATGTTTTAGCTTTGCTCAGTGGATTTTTTTTCATTCCTTACCGTTGGTTAGATTTAATAGAAGTTTTAGAGGAGGATTTTTCTACAGAAGGAGAATGATTATTTATGACCAAGCATTAAAAAAGAGTGATTTTTTTCTATTCTCACCATCTACTATTGGGGTGTGTTTCTTTTGCAGTTTGAACCTCTCGTCGTAGACTTATTGCGTTCATGATAGGTCGCTGACAACACTATTGATGGTTGTTACCTGTCTGAGTTGGCTACATCTACAGCAGTGCCGAATAGCTCAAACCACCACGCACACCTCTTTGATGTGACGGCCAAATAGAATGTCCTTACTTGGTCTCAGTTTGTCTTTGTGTGGCTATGATAAGACGACGACAACAACTTTGTCTGGATCAAGGAACCGCGTCTGATTCTATTTCCAAAATTAGCCACTTTTCTTTTGACCAAAACTAACCAGAAAAAAACCAGTTGGTTGTTTGCTAATGAGATAGTATTGGACTTAGTATGCGGATTAAGAATTATGATCACATGATTAGTGCGAACCATCTCAGGATTAGATGATATCCGCAAACCAGCGCATTAGTTTCCTTGTATACCAAAAGGTAGCAGTCAATCGGCAGTTTCAAACATACTCCACACTCTAGCTAAATCGTCTTTGTACACGTGTGAATTTCGGACCGTACATGTACAGACGTACTACAATCGTGCATGGAGCAGCAAATGGACATCCTTGGACGCAACGAATCAAGCTGCTTTGGCCAAATCTGTAGCTTTTTTTGGCAAATTCACTTTTGGCTTCTCGGTTCACAGTGTTACGCACGTAATGCACGTGTAAAATTTCCGGGCGGACTTCACATCGGCGAATTAGGATTGACCAGCGTAAGACTTTTGGAGAGAAAACTGAAGAAAAAAAAACACCACACAACTCGAAGCATCGATTCATTAATACACCCAAAAAAAAACGCAGCAAAAAACATTGATCCTCCATAACACATTTTCTATCGGTAGGGCTCACTGTAAGTGATGACGTGCCATAAATTTTTCACACCATTTGACTCAACCGTTAAATATCTCTATATATATCAAAGGGAGCGTTTCAGGGATCGCTGAAGCTGTCCACGTCCCTGTTCACTGTAGCAGTACAGTGCCACACTTCTACAGTGCGGCGTACACTGTATCAGCTAGAGTGTATTTTTTTTTTGCCCTATTTGCAGCGGACACTCGTGCTGTCCACGTCGACGTGTATACCCGCACTTCTACATTGCGGCGTACACTGTAGCAGCTACAGTGTATTTTCTTTAAAAAATGTCCTTTTCGCGGTAATATGTAGATGAAATATATACGCGCCGACGAGTACGTTCCATTCCCGTGATCAGTTTCGAGTTTTGTTGACTCTAACTCCTTAATTTTGGATACAAACTCACAAAAACATTTGACGAATTTTATCAAATTCCGCACACACAGTCATCCGTTTAAATTTTCCTTGCACGAGTAGATGAATATCATCCTTCCGAACAAATTTCATGTTTTAACCTTTTTGTTTTGACAGACATAAATATAATTCTCTCCAATCTTCAAATTTGTTATAATTTATGCTGTGCAAAAAAACAAATTCTAACAGATATAGATTTTTTGAATCCGGATATTTGTATCCAGAAATTTGTCTTTTAGATCTAGCCCAGAGTAGCATTTTTATTACCTGCCTTTCATGTACAAATTTTCTGTGAACCAAATTATATACCTACAACCTCAGTTAATAACTCATTTTACAAAACTACGACACATACCAATACAACAGGTGCGGCGGTGCACCAATACAACGGGTGCGGCGGTGCTCGACATAGCCGTCGTGGACATTGCTGATATCAGCACATGGTGCCATCAGGGGCCCACTTGCCAGCCTTCTATTATTTTGCAAAAATGATTTCCATAATTATTAAAACACTGACAGTGGGTCCAGGTTGTCAGAATTTTAAACTTTCCTAACAATTTCACAAATTTGTCCAATTTTGTAAATTCAATAACTTCTGATCCGTGATTCAAAAAAACGTGTTCAACATACCAAACAATTTAGAAAAAATGGATTCTATCTATTTATGTCCAATTCATGCACTATCTTTCGGTTAGAAGAAATCAAAAACTGTATCTATAATACCAATTATGTTATCATACACCGTGAAAGTTAGCTATCGGTATTCTAATTCCGTACATATATATATATATATATATATATATACTACCTACATATTAAATTTATGTTTACACTTTACATACCGTCATAAAATACACTTCAAATTACATAGCAAGAAGATTAACACCACGGGCGCGGCGTGCCGCCGCGGCAATTTTCCTAGTTACACATAGGACCCGCCCGTCATCACCTTCGCCCAAACTCTCTTCCTTCTGGACATTGTGTCGAGCACCTAGTATGCGCTAACTTGCTCGTCGGCAACCTTCCCGCTACCGTGTCACATAAAAAGTGCCAGCTTTCTCCAAAGTAAGATAAGATGGTTTTCCTCGAGGTCATCTCCGTCTACATGCCCCGTGGCCAGGAGCGTGGGCGCCAGCGCGACCTCAACTCAGAGGACATGCATGCATGCACGAACAAGGCGACAAATATGCGGAATGCACAACCAAGCTCACGACCATCTTCCCATGTTCCCGGACACCATCTAGGTCTCTACTGTGCCTCCCGCTGAGCGCCACTGCTAGAGGCCCTCTTCGATGGGCTTCCCCACCGCGGTGAACCGTATCTAGGCCACGCAGCCAAGGACCGCCGAGGCAGCCGCTCTGCCTTGGGAGCGTCATGGACGTCGATGGTGGCTTTGGCAGCAGGTACATGTGCGCACGCTCATGGGCGGAACGCCGAGATTGGCCTCGATAGCCACATGGCACACATTGGGGCTGTCGGAGTCCTAAAGCCGTGTGTCAAACCGCCGCCCCGTCGGCATGCCTCCATCTGCATCTTCTCCTCCATGTTGTAGCATGGCCATCCGCCTTTTTTTCTAAAAGTAACAAGTGCATGGTCATCACTGTCTCTTCGCAGCCCATGCATGGTCAGGCAAGTAACAAGTGCGATGCAGCCACTAAAAGTACTCACCTAACTACTGTCAACCATGCATGGTCAGGCAAGTAACCTGCTACATACTGCAGCCTACAGCTCAACACATCACTGTCAACCATGCATGCTTATCAACGTATCGTCTTCTATAAATATCAGGTGCAACAAAAACAGGACACATATCGCCACCCATAAATCGGTCGAATTAAGAGACCAGCAAAACAACCAAGGTTGATTGATTGATATGGAGAAGATAGCCCCAACAACACCTGCTTGTTCCAACAATGAAGGAGCACGAAAGGCTCCGCCGCCTAGCTTCCACCCTAGCCTCTGGGGTGATTTCTTCCTCACTTACCAGCCGCCCACTGCCCCTCAGGTAACAAACGGCCCATTCTTACGCACAGAAAATATGGTGAAATTTTCTTGGGTATATTTTGCGGACGCTCTATATAGGGCCTTATAGATTGTCATCCTTGTACAGTTTGTTGTATATCAATATCTGAACTGATCTGATTAAATAGGTAATATGTTATATAAACTTGTCTACCCTCGGAAACTACAAATGGCTACCCAACTACATTTGAATCAGCACTTTTGAGTTTCAAAAAATAGAGAAACAAATTGCAGATATAGATAATGTCGAGATCTACATGTGTCCCCCAAAACTTGAACTCAAAATTCGTTATATTTTGGGCTGCACAAAAAAGACAAATCTGGAAAATTTCAAGTTTTTGAAACTGTGCACTCTTCACCACCCAGATCCACCCATTTGTCATTTTTTTCCCAGCCCACAATACAACGTATTTCGATTTAAAAATTTGCACACTTGTATATCATATCATTATCTACATCTGGGATTTTTTTCTCGATTTTTTAAAACTTTAAAATATCATTTTCGAATTTTTCAAAAAGAGGTCCATGTAGCTCGGGAGACATTTGTACTGATCTTGAGTGTTTTTTGGGGTGGGGTGTGGGTGGGGATCTTGGGATGTATTATAATTCCATTAGTAATTCACTAATAACTCACTATGTTCTGCCTAACTCTATGACGGGATATAAGCGAGGGTAATAAAATATATCTTGTCCTAAACGAAAGCTTAAACTCTTAGTCTAAAATACGTACCGGGGGTGTATCTGTATCTATTTGATAAAGTGGGAGCCAAGACTGGCAAAAAAAAAGTCTATAATTTTCATTATTTTGGCTAGTAGGAACAAACACTCGGTTTCTTTGTCGCCACCGAAACAGCCGAGCATGCAATGCAAGGCAACTTGGATAGATATTATATACACATGTTTTTGGAGTAAGATCAAGCACCATACTTTGGCAAAGAAAAAAATGTACACGTCCATCATATGCCATGCCTGACGGTACCTACCAGGGCAAAAGTTGCTTTTCATGAAATGGCATCACACTAAACAGAAACATCAATCCTTGATTTGCAGCTTGCATGCATGAAAGGAAAGGCTGAAATGTCAAGAGAAGAGGTCAGGAAGATAGTAAAGAGCACAAATGAACTGCCAAATATACTGGATCTCATAATCACCTTACAAAGACTTGGACTGGATATCTACTATGAAAATGAGATCAACGAGCAGCTGCACTTTGTTTACAACTCTGATTACAATGGTGAAGATCTACATTTAGTTTCGCTCCGGTTTTATCTTTTGCGAAAGAAAGGATATAATGTATCTGCTGGTAAGGATTTTTATGTACTTTTCTTAGATATACGGAATAGTTATAACATCTTATTTTTCTTGCCCTCACGTACCAATATGCTTACCCCCACCACTCGAAAAAAAATATGCTTACCGCTAAACAACATATATAGATAACACGAGAACACATGTAGTAAAATTAGTTAACTTGAAGGTTGGAAATAATTGGTGCAGATATCAGGTAGATTTTATATATAGTGATAATTGAACCTAAAAACGAAAATATAAGGAAAATGTCAGGATGTGAACTTAGTACTATACATAAACTAGGACTCATGATGGATATGTTTGTATAGTCTGAGTATTATCGAAAAAATAGGAGTATGATGGAAATTGCAATACATAGTTGTACATATGTCATATATACATTGGAAATGTTTGATCCGTATTAAATTTTTGACCAACTCCATGCAGATGTATTCCTTGGTTTTAGAGACGATGAAGGCAATTTCATGGTCGACAGTACAAGAAGTTGTTTGAGCTTATATGATGCAGCATACCTTAGGACTCATGGAGAGAAAGTGCTCGATGAAGCCATAACATTCACTACAAGCCACCTCAAAGGTGTATTACAACAATTATTACCACTACAGAATGAAGTAAAGTTAGCCCTTGAAGCACCTCTTTTCCGAAGGGCTCGGATAGTAGAAATGAGAAACTACATCCCTATTTATGAGCATGATGCTACAAAAAATAAATCCATAATGGAATTTGCAAAGTTGAATTTCAATCTTCTACAACTTCTTTATTGTGAGGAGTTAAACAAGATAACACTGTAAGTTTATGCAAATTTCACTTTCTCTTACTTGCAAGTAAAACATCCATTTATTCATTTGATTCACACGAGGGTTTGTTGGAAAATACTTATGTATTTGTCGATGCAGTTGGTGGAAGGAGCTCCATGACGAATCAAAGTTAGGCTTTTCTAGAGACAGAATAGTGGAGATGTACTTTTGGATGAACGGGGCATGCTATGAACCTCAGTATTCTCATTCCCGTATAATACTTACAAAGATGACAGCATTTATGACCATACTAGATGACATATTTGATACATATGGTACCACTGAAGAGAGCATGCAACTTGCTGAAGCTATTAACAGGTAAAAATCTCTTAATTTGCTCCAAATAAAATTTTACTTTATTTTCAATTTATCACTTGTGTTAAATCTGTTTTCATATCTCGCATCTTTGCATGTTAGCATGTGGCCGCATCACAACACGTAAAGTACAAATTCAAATATATACATTCTGAACTTCTCATGGACTCAAATCATCATTATTTTCCTTTTCAACTACTCCCTCCGTTTCAAAATATAAGGCGCGCTATTTTTGTGCTGGTCTTTGAGACTTGACTTTGACCACTAATATATACTAAATTATATGGAATGAGAATGTATAAATTATACCGTTGGATTCGTCTTGAAAAACTCTTTCATTTCATATATCATTATAATAATTTTGTGTACGTATTATAAATACAATTCCTGGTCAAACTTGTACGTCGTTGACCAGCGAATTAAAGAGCGCCTTATATTCTGAGATGGAGGGAGTACAAAACAATGAAAAAAATGAATGTATGTATTTACACTTAAGTAAATATAACTAAGTATTTGCTAGTCATAATTAATCATAGATATTTATGAAAAAAGTAATTGCTCGTACTTCTAGAAAGATTTTGCTACCAAGAAAATATTTTTGTCATAAGCAACACAATTCTTGGTTAATGTGGTGATTGTGAAATCTATTAGTCACAAAAATGTTTACTACTAACTCTAGCAAGATATTTTTTGTTACAGTAACAGAAGGTTTGAATTGCGTGCTCCTTCTCACCCGAAATATAGGGCGCACAATTGTGATGCACCCATTCAAAACCTTGATCACCAGTATGTGTAGAAGTATATGATGGAGCACACCATAATAACACTAGTGTATTGTCTTGTAAAATTTCTTGATGTTATATATCTTCTCACTACTGTCTAGACATATCGCAAGGAATAATATAATAACAAATTATTGTCAAACATACCTTACATCTCCGGGCTGGGAGTAGTGATGAACAAGTCAGTGCTTTGAAAAATCATCGGCAATGGGAAACTTAGTTCATGCATATTTTATTGTAAATTGTAATATATATGGTATGATGCAGGTGGGATGAAAGTGCAACAGAACTGCTTCCATCATACATCAAGGGTTTCTACTTGTATTTATTGAAGACGTTTCATTCATTTGAGGATGAACTGGACCTGGGAAGAGCCACTGTGTCCTTTATCTTAAAGAAGCGGTAAGTATTTTGTAAAAAAAACTAACTAGTAATTTTAACAAATGCATTCTAACATTTTTTCATTCTTATATGTAAAATATCTCCCCGAGTTATATACCAGCACCAGGGTAGCTAGATTATCTTAAAATGCTATTTTTTTAATCCACACGTGCTCATGTTGAACTCGATCAATCATGCAGTTGATGCGACTAGTTCAGGCATACACAAAGGAGCTAAAATGGCGTGATGAAAATTATGTGCCTAAAACACTGGATGAGCATCTTGAGGTTTCAGCGAGAAGCAGTGGAGGATTTACACTAGCTTCTGCTTCATTATTTGCTGGAGTAGGGGACATAGCTACAAGTGACACTTTCGAGTGGGTTTTGAGCTATCCACAACTTTTCAAGTCATTTGATATGTTTGTACGGTTCTCCAATGATATTGTATCAAGCCAGGTAATTCTCTATCTTCCCACATTTTGATGTAACTATGTGTATGCAACTAATATTTAAAATATATGTTTAGAAAAAAAAACTAACAGTTACGATCTTGCAGCGTGAGCAAACTGGAGACCACTACGCCTCTACGATTCAGTGCTACATGGAGGAGCATGGCGCAACGATGCAGGACGCGCGCGAGAAGATCAAAGAGCTCGTGGAGGACTCGTGGAAGGACATGGTGCAACACTGCGTCGCGCCAACAGAGCAGCAGCCGCTGGCTGTGCCAGAAACAGTCGTGAACTTCGCGAGGACAGTGAACAACATGTACAAGCACGGCGACGCATTCACTTCCTCGCACGACATCAAGGAGATGATCACGTTGCTTTACGTGGAACCAATTGGTTAATCGCTACATCAAGTGGAAACCTCGTTGATAAGACGTGCCACGAAGCATGATTACTTTTTATTACAGCAGTCACGGTTACTTATTAATTATAAGTGGATGTATGTTGTGCTTTTGAAATAAAACCCTTGATTCGGCCGTCCGTGCCGGTGTTGAGGAAAGGATAATCAGAAATAAAAAGGGCTTTTACGGTACTCTCGAATTTATGTGGGCCATCTATTTTCATGAATCTAGTTGTTAATATTAATTTTATTTGTGGTGCCTAAAACATGAGTAGTAGGATACTAGTATTGGTTTGTCGTTTGAGGGTCAAAACTGGAAGATGTTCGACAAATCCCGTAGTTTAGACGGTAATTCCCACAATGAAAAATGTGGAAGAGAACAAAGCTGTCTGGCCATGTGGACCCTGCCCAGTGGTAACACCGTAAGAGCATGTCTAGCAGATTTCGTAAAACTATCCAAACATGACAGCAATAGTCGTTTAACTGTTTCGGGCAAAAAAAAAAACAAATACCATCTCTCGGACACCTAAATGTCCAGCAGTAAGGGGGTGTCCTGAATTGGGTTGTTACGTCCTTTAGGTCACACCTTTGATATGGGGTCGGAGCACGCATCTACTTTTTCACTACTCGGATTGGCGGGATCCTCCCGGCTTCTCGTTCTTCTCTCGACGACTGAGGGTTTCTGTAGTCGTACAGGGCCGATTGTCGTGGTAGAGGCAGGTCATCGTGGTGGTCACGTTCCGCTGAGGGATGCACGGGGAAGTCGAGGTAGACCCGGCAACCCCGAAGTGGTTCTTTCCTGGCTCCGACGAAGTTCCCAACTATGGCGAGGTCGAGACGTGGTGGTATGGCGAGATTTCTAACCCCGGCGAGGTACCGAACTATGGCGAGGACTCCGGTCGATGTTCAGGCGAGGTGTCCAACTCCGGCGAGGATTCTGGCCGGCGGCATCCGAGTTCGACGAGGTCCCGATTGGCGGCGCCCAACTCCGGCGAGGATTCTGGCAGGTGGCGGTTGGCCGGAGGAGGGCAGCGTGCGGTGGAGGACAGCGACATGGGGCGGGGCGGCGCGGCGGCCGGGCGACAAGGGGGTGACCACCGGCGGATCCTAGCCCCGTCGGCTCTTACCCTCCCTCTCATCTCCTCTTTCTCTCTCTCTTACTTGTCTCCAAAGCGGGAAATGAAGAGTGGGGTGTGGGATAGAGCCACCAAGTGCCTTCCTCATGAGGGGTGGTGCTCTTTATATAGTACTCCTTCCGTTCGGTTTTAATCTACATCTTGGAAAAATCCAGACAGTGCATTTATTAGTACTACTTGACCACACACATGCATGAATTGGAAGTATGGTTTCAAAGGAAACAAAGCACCATTTGCTTTACCAAAGTTTAACTAAATGCAGTCGGCTAATTTGGAGCGCTCAAAATGGGTAGTAGTAGTATTTCGCAAAGGTGGGACATGTGATTTTAATGTGTTGCTTAATTAACAAGGTGGCACAGATTTCTATAGTAGAATGTAGACTAAAATGGAACACAAAACAGATCTAGAATTTAGATTAAATCCGAACGGAGGGAGTAGGTGGGATGATAATACAAGGGTAGTTCGGGGAGTTCTCTCTGCTTTGTGAAGAAAGAGGGAAATATCTAGGGGCACTTTGCGAAAGGATAGTGCTCATTTCCTTCTTGACCTCATACATTTGGGATGCCCACCTCTACTCATTTAGAGCCCACTAATACACTTTAGGCCCATAGATTATTACATTATTCTGGCAGTATTACAATCTTGCCACTGGGCTACACAAGGCCATGCTTGTATCTTCTTCCTCTTCTACCGGATCGGATCCTCGTCTTCTCCGGTGGGCTACGGGGCATCATGTACCCTCATGAGGGGTAGTGCGGTGGGCCCGGGATGATGCCATCGGGCATGCGGTCCTGTGAAGAACCCGCGTGTGGGCTTTGGAGCTGCCCTACTGGGACCCGCGCGTTAGGCAAGTCCGAGCAGCGCGGCACCCGACGGGTCCACCTAGCTCTGGTTTTCCTTGTATTTCGTTGGATTTGGAAAAGCGCTCTGGTTTTCCTTGTATTTCGTTGGATTTGGAAAAGCAGATGTACAATGAGGATTAAAATGTTCTCCTGCTTATTGATGAGTGATCGTCTTAATACTAGGGATATGTTAAAGAGGGCTTTGGAGCTGCCCTACTGGGACCCGCGCGTTAGGCAAGTCCGAGCAGCGCGGCACCCGACGGGTCCACCTAGCTCTGGTTTTCCTTGTATTTCGTTGGATTTGGAAAAGCAAATGTACAATGAGGATTAAAATGTTCTCCTGCTTATTGATGAGTGATCGTCTTAATACTAGGGATATGTTAAAGAGGAGACATTGGCATGTCACTGATATGAATATTGTGAGCTATGTCCAGGAATGTTATCTAAGGACATGCAACACTTATTTTTTGAATGTTTCTTCAGTCAAAGAGTCTGGAACTATTTACAAATTGTTTGGATTCAGGGAGATGATATGCTGCAGATTATGAGGCATGCTAAGATCAGCTTTGGTCGACCCTTCTTCATCGAGGTGGATATGATTGCTTGTTGGAATATCTGGAAAGTGCGAAATGCAAAAAAATTGTTGAAAGGCCCTGGTTTGTTGTTTGGAAGAGGCGTTTTTTGAATGATATGCTGCTCCATGTGCACAGGCCTGATAAATATCTCTTTCTGTACATATTGCCTTTTTTTATACCTCTGGTATATGTTCTATAAGCGTGTAAATATTTGCGGTTCTTACCTTCTTTTATACCTCTGGTATATGTTCTATAAGCTTGTGAATATTTCTGGTTATTAATAAAGTCTTATAACCGTGGGGCTTTTGCCTCACAGTAAGGTGTAAAAAATCACGAATTATAAAAAAACACGAAGTACAAAATACAAAACACCCGAAGTACATAAGATATTGAAATCCAAAGTACAAAAAAACTAAAAACCGAATTACAAAACACGCTCGCACGGAGGAAGTACACTGAGATTTTGAACTATAAGTACATTGAAACCTAAAGTACATGCATTCAGCTTTTGGAAGTACAAAAAAAGTGTGTCAAAACCTATCTAGTTTTGAAAATCTCGAAGCGAAGAGCTAAAAAGTGTAAACGGTTCGTAATTTGGACAGACGGTTCTCAAGATATTTCGTTTTGAAATTTTAGTTTTGAAAAATAAAAGAGAAAACTGGACTCCCACCTCAGGTGTCAAGCGGGACGGGAAGCGGCTGGTCGTCACGCAATGCTGGTGGCCCGCACTCAGCCTGCGGGAGTTTGCAGTCCAACTGCCACGGTCCGCTTCATGTAGAGCGGGAGAGAGCGGCGTCCCGCTAGAGCCCGCCAGAGCCCGCCATGCACATATTTCTCCTTTTTTTTTTGTTGAGCCAAAAATACGATGTATTTTAAATTGTAATTTTCTAGAATGGTAGTGCATATGATTGGCTAACTTCAGGTATTTTTCACCACTTTATGCAAGCAAGACATGGATTAGTGGAGCTAAAAGCTACGGCAAGCAGACGATGAAAACGATCGATCGATCGATGAGCAGCAATCAAACAAATGATCTGAACCTCTCCTATTGTAATAAAATCCATACATGCTCACGATCGCAACGCACTCACACAAAAATACGTGGGACAATCTCTGCCAAACTACTGTACTGCATTCTCAGATTACAGATTACTGCAGCATCCCCTATGGGACGAGTTTGTGCACAGATTACAGATTACAGTTGACGACTTAGGGAGTACACTTGGTGGCGGCAGGGCTCCAGTTAGGGTGCGCTGTCTTGAGTAGTGCAGCAACTCCACTATTGTGAGGACAAGACGTTGATGTCCCTGCAGGAATCAAAATCAGTGATCAATATCATATAAAGAACAAAATCTTGCACAAACTAAATTTGAATCCTTCTAACATGGTTTTTTCTGAAGACAAGTTCTGAAGTAACTGTCGAGCTGTCGTGTATTGTCATAACAGGAACAAGTGTTCTCAACAGATATGCTACTACTACACTAATCAGTTTAGAGAAACGAAGCACTGAACCAAAATAAAATGCTGCCCATCGAAGCTAACTTACCTAGCAGGAAAACTATGAGGCATGGAAGCTAACTTGTACATTTTTTTTCTTACCTTTCCTGGATCATAGGCTCAAGTCAGATATAGCAGGACACTACAGGAAACGCACAACCTAAAGCCGTCGGCGTATAGATACGCCGACGGTTGCCGTCGGCGTCTCCCCGTCGGCGTTAATTTCCGCCCGTCGGCGTACCAGCTCGGCCGTCGGCGTATCCGAACCCCGTCGGCGTACGTAGTGTGGGCCCCACAAGACGGCATCTGGCCGTTTCCGTCAGCTCACCATACGCCGACGGCATTGCCATCGGCCTCTGAGTGCCACGTGTCGACATCCTGCTCGTCGCTGGGGGCGTTAGACGCCGACGGTGTTGTCGGCGTATGGGCGACATTTCTGTCGACGTGGCAGCATCCTGTGCGTCTGACAGGTATCCTACGCCGAATTGCTGCTGCTGGTTTCTAGCACATTTTAAATACAATTAAAATTGCACAAATTTTAAAACATCACAGAACATCATATAGATATAATCCAAACCATCATACAAACTCCAAATGACACAAACATGATTCAAATTCATTCAAGCATTCATACAAACTCCAAATGACACAAACATAGTTCGAACAGGCTCTCTTCCACTTTTAGTAGCTTTCTTCTGGCGCACCACCTTCAGCAAGGAGGCCGATGATTCCTTGCCTTGGCTCATCTTGGTCAATCACCTACATTGAGAAAGGGTAAACAATTAAGCATAAAGACATGATCCAATAAAGACGTAATACAATTAATAAGCATGTTGAAAAATAAATACTAAGCATAATAAAGACATAATAAAGACATAATAAAATGTAGAAAATAAGCATAAAGATGCAATGCAATTAAGAAGAAGGATGTTGAAAGACAAAGCATGTTGAAAAGTAAATACTACGCATAAGGACATAAAAGACCCTCACCCCGAATCATCAGTCTCATAATTAAGTCTTGGGTTCTCATCATCACTATCAACATCACTATCACGTGAGTAGTAAGGTGGAACCTCATCGCACGGTGGAGGCTCATCATCGTCATCATGTAACTTGTTGAGCATATCTATGTCCTTTACATCCACCACTAAGTCACCACCTGTTTGTGCATTGTCCTCGCGGTCATGAAGACCTTGTATGCCAAAGTCCCCAAAGGTTTGTTCCTCTTGATAGAAAATCCCCTCGTATGTTTTAGGGTCAATGTTGTTGTAATCGTCTTCGGAGGGCATGGGTAGCTTACCATGTGGCGATACATGGAACACGACTTCCCAGCCAATGAGTCCCTCTTTCTTGCATGGGTAGGGTAAATAATAAACTTGCTTGGCTTGGTGAGCCACAATAAAGACATCGGATCCATGGTAGGTGGTTTAAGGCTTAACTTCAACTAACCCAATGGAAGGGGTACTTTTAAGTCCAGCCGCAGGGTCGAACCAGTGGCATTTGAACACAACGAGCTTGAGTTCTATGTTCGTGTTATTGAACGTCAGCTCGTATACGTTCTGTAACCTTCCGTAGTAATCAAATTCACCGGCTCCTTTGGTGAAGACCCCGGTATTTATAGTCTTTGGATTAGCCCGACGGTTCTGGTGAAACTCTGTATGGAAGCGGTACCCATTCACATCATACTTCTCATACATCTCGACTCTACGGTTACAACCTTGGGAGACACATCTCAACTCATCCGACATCACAACGTTGGGATCAGCTCCCTACAAGTACAAATTGTTTTGTGCTTACCTTTTCCCTGAACCAAGCCGTGAATTTTTTCTTTCCGGGGGCACCCTGTTTCAGAAGAGAGTCCAGCTCGGCTTCATCGGGTCCCTCTGATGTTCCCGACCACATTTCATCCTTGAATTGGCTAAAAGGTGAAAATACGTATTAGACCGAAACCGAGTTACTAGTTGCAAAGTAATTTGGTCACCATTTTACCTAAGGAAACTGCCCTCTTCATCCTCCCCGTCGCGGACCACTTCCTTCATGTTCATAAGCACATAGAGCATTATGCACTCCATCTCTTCATTGGTCAAGGTATACCTTTTTGCGCCACCGGCCTTGCCACCGGGAAACTGGAAGAGGGCGAGCTTGGGGTCTTGCTTGGGCTCGTCGACATTGTACCGAGAGGCCTGGTTATGCATAGTGGGAACATCATCGGGATAGTACGTTAGCCTGGCATCTGTCATCTCCTGGAGGATAGTTGCCTCAGCTATGCATGCTTCAATCTTATTTTTGTTTCCACATTTGGTTCGAATATACTTAAACTCTCTCTCAATACAAAACTGCCAACGAAACTGCACCGGTCCACCCAAGAGTGCCTCGTTCGCGAGATGCACAACAAGATGTGCCATCGGAGTAAAGAAGCCTGGCGGAAATATCGTCTCTAAGTTGCATAGCAACTCCGGCACTAGATCATGCAGCTTCTGAATAATCAGGGGACATATCTGCTTAGCACAGAGCGTGCGGAAGAAATGGCTCAACTCCGCGAGCACTCGCCAGACACGGTCGGGGAGATACCCTCGAACCATCACCGGCAGCAGCCGCTCAATCCATATATGATAGTCGTGACTCTTGAGCCCGGTGACTTTTCCTGATTTTATATTGACTCCCTTACTTATATTCGAACAATAGCCATCAGGGAACATCACGACGAATTTGAGCCAAAAGAATGCCTCAGACTTTTGCATACTATTAAGGCAGAAGTCAGCATGCGGCTTGAACCAGTTTTTTCGACGGCCTTCAGGAGGCTTCATGTGTAATCTCTTCTATCACAGAGCTTCTTAACATCGACTCTAGCCTTAACATTATCCTTCGACTTCTCAGGAATGTTCAGGACTGTGTGAAAGAGGGACTCTCCAACATTCTTTTCGGTGTGCATCACATCGATGCTATGGGGAAGTTCGAGGTCCTTGTAATATTCGAGCTGCGTCAAGCCTGCCACGTGAGTCCAGTTGTGCGTCACACCATATCCCACATATCGTGGGCCTTTCCCCCAGCAGGCACGAGAGCACTTAGCTCGGCATCAACAGCTGCACCATCGAAAGTTGGTATCTCTTTTTCTTCATGCTCAACTCTGCCCTTCTTGAAGTTCTTTTTGTCTTCTCTAAACCGATGCCCTCTTTTGAGGAACTTTCGATGTGTGTCAAACGCGGAATACTTCTTACCCGCGCTTAGCCACATGAACTCAAGTCGGTTCCTGCACACTGGGCATGGCCACTTACCAGCTGTACACCATCCGCAGAATAGGGCGTACCCGGGCATGTCGTGCATGGAATTGTGGAACCAAACTTTCATCAAGAAGTTTGTCTTCGATGCACGATCATATGTCAACGTCCCGTGGTGCCAAGAGTGGTTCAGATCATCCACAATCGGCTGCATGTAGACACTTAAATTCTTCCCCGGGTATTCAGGACCTGGAATGATCAGCGACAGGAATATGGTCTTCTTTTGCATTAGGGCTCCGGGAGGGAGATTGAGCGGAATAACAAACACGGGCCAGCAGCTGTACGAGGTAGTCGACATACCATATGGATTGAATCCATCGGTTGCTATCGCGATTCTGACGTTTCGAGCCTCTGCTGCCTCATCGGGGTGGTTCATATCAAAGTTCTTCCATGCCGTACCATCAGATGGATGTCCCATCTTTACCCGTCGTGCTCATCCTTGTATCTCTTCCCCGTCTTGTGCCACTGCATCTGTGTGGCAGACTCTTTGTTCATGTAAAGCCGCTTGATTCTGTTTATGAATGGGAGGTAACGAAGAATCTTAATGGCGACTTTTGTCTGCGTCTTCTGACCATCGGCTTTTTACCTCATGATACCTAGAGGCCCCACACAGGCTACAGTACTTGTCATCCGCAAACTGTTTCCAAAACAAAAGGCATCCTTTTGGACAACAATCTATCTTTTTATAATCCATGCTGAGATCTCGCAGGATTTTCTTCGTTTCGTACATGCTTTTAGGCAGACAATGCCCTTCGGGCAACATGTTACCATATGTTTGCAGATGCGCTTCAAAGCATGAACGGGTGTTGCCGTACTCGAGCTTTATGGCTAGTGCTTGCGAGATGGCATCGAGCTGAGAAATTTTTGCACCCTCGAACAGAGGCCTCTGAGTCGAGGCCATCATATCAAAGAAGGCCTTCGCGGTTGGCTCCGGGTCCTCTGGTTCACGCGGTTCCTCCGGTTCTGGAGGCTCCTCCGGTTCTGCGGTTCCTCCTGTGAGGGTGGCGAATCTGGCACGTCGCCATCACGGAGATCATCTAGCCAGTTTCTAATCCCATCATCTTCATTGCCATTGATCCGCTGCCGCATCACCCTACCATTCTCGCGTTCGTACTCATCAAAGTCGACTGTCGTGACGAAGTTCGGCATATACCCACGAGACCAGAGGTGTTTAGTCATCTCATCCTTTCCCTGACGTTTACGCATCTTGCAACGAACGCAAGGGCAGTTTGGACGCATGCCTGACTTTTTTGAACCACGCGCAAACTCCTTCACTAACAAACTGGTCTTCCATACCCACTCGTCTGTTCTGTCAACCTGACTAGTTCGGCCACTGTACATCCACCCATTATCAGCCATCCTCTGCTTTCTATGAGCCAAATAATAATAATATGAAATTAAATGCATGCAATGTCACCGTAAATTTATTCAATGTCACCAATTTATTACGGCCAAATTTTATCTTTTACAGCATGCAAGGGTTCACCTAAACTTCTAATAGGAAGGGCCTATCCCACCCGAGTATGTGTAGATCGAGTCGTGTTCCATGTTCTACCCCGACCTGAGACGGAATTTCGGCAGCACCTCCCCGCTGTTCTTCAGAATACACGTCTCGAGCTTGTCAAGCCGAGAGGGTGTGCATCCGAAGAACAACGGGGAGGTGCTACCGAAATTCCGTCTCAGGAAGGGGTAGAACTGTAGCGCCCCGACCCGTCTGCTATACAGTGATACTGTGTCCCCGGTTATCCGCTACCACCGGACACACTATCAATGCATAATAGAGAGATCAAGACTTGTGGAACAACTGGCACATCACAGACTCTACGACTCAAGCATTATAATTCAACTCTTATAATAGAGAAATATAGCAAATATTACAACCAGAGGTCACAGACCCAACAGTACATCATGCGGAAGCGAATTACGTTGTTCTAAACAACAAGATCCAAATTATGGCCTAAGAGGCCTATAGATAAACATTCCCGCGCCAGCTGTTCCGGAATGTCCCAAGCTGCCACCTGGGAACCCCAGACTACTCGTCGACGTCCACATAGAACCCACCTTCAGTGTCGGCGAAGTCCTCCACTGAAATCAAATAAACAACGTTGAGTTCGACGAACTCTGCAAGATTATTAGAGCTACTAGCTCAATGATTGGCTTTCAAAGGTTTTATGGCTGTTTTGCATAAAGCTGGTTTTCTTTATAAAAGACACTTGTCATCGACTAATCAGAATATTTTCGAAAGGGGGTAAGAAGTAAACTCTTTTCCTTTGATCATCTCCATCAACAACCACCATCATTCACTGCACCTGTCTACAAAGGCACCTCCCCGAATCACCCTCGAGGAAGTCAACCTTACATTCTTGATAGTACCTTTAGTACTCAGGTTTTAATCATCCCGTTCATGTTTACCTATGGTCTCTGAATCCGGAACCAAGTCGTCCATAACCGCGGACACGGCTTTTCGAAAAGATTTACCCTGCAGGGGTGTACAATGTTTGCCACGCGTACCGTCCGGCCCATTGCCTAGCTATTAGCTTTCTTCCTTGGAAAGCCGGCTGGGTGGGACCGGCTACGACTTTTCACTCGCATGAGACTAACCCAAGGATCATCAGTGTGCGGAAGGACAGGTTAAGTGCTCCCAGCACCCTGCCCCGCGGCCACAGTCCTAAACACCCCCATCCTCATCTCAGTCTTTTCCACCATCATCACGCACGCGCAAATGGAAGCTCAAACTAGAGGACCCTTGGCTAGCCCCTCACGAATTACCTCATCGATGGGGGTTCCTGCTATTGCATAGGCCCACGCATGGTTGCACGCTCGGTCTTGGCTCGAAGGGGAGAACTCGCAACTAGGCGGCGAGAACGAGACAACCCACCACATTCCCCGTGGCCTCTCATCCCCGCCTTTAAGCAATTTATTATCCATCACCACCATTTTCCATCACATCCGGCCATTCCATCAACTGTTCCAACAATGAACCATCCACCGGACATCTAAGCAATTAAACTAAGCATGGCTAAGCATATACATAGCAAGTATACTTATCTCGGGCCAACACTTCAATCCTATGGATATTAGGAAGGATACAGGTAATGGCAACAGATTTCTAATGCAACTAGTAGGATACTCTACTCCAAGCAAAAGACATTTGGAACCGAATGCAATATTATAGTGGGGAAAATAATTGCAGAAATATAGGAGGAGACATGCTTAGAGGGGGGGATTACGCTTGCCTTGTTCGGCGGGCTGGTAATACGGGTCGTCAGGGTATTGTGGTGGAACCCCGACTGCTCGATCTATCGATGCATAAAAACACCGGAGAGACACAATCAATAACCACACAAGCATAACAAATGCAATGCACAAACACATGATGACATGACATTTCAAATGCACTGAGATTAACTAACAAGTTAAATGGGGTGCAAGGAAATATTTCTATTAACTAAAACAATTAACTCCATAATTATCTTAGTGTTTCTCCCTAACTTCTAAAAAGTGCAGTACATTAATTGTGCTCAAATATGCATGCAAATGATGTTATTGGTTAGTTCCTATTATTCTGAGCATTTTGATGTATTAAACACATTTTTCTGATAATCCAATAAGAAGTTATTGTATTTTCAATATTTGATTTAATGCTGCCATTTTACTAACATCACTTAAATAGCATCAAAACTAATTATCCATGCTTGGTGAAGTGGTGAAACATGAAGTATATTAAGTGCTGGACATTTTGGTATATCAAACTCAAATTTTGGATCATTATTTTTAAAGATATGAATTTCCCAAATTCATTTTATAATCTGCCCTTTTACTAAAGTGCAAGAAAAATCTATTTCCATTATTTAGTTCAACCTAAAAATGATGTTAGAAGGTAAAGTTTATCCCACTGATCATTTTGATATATTATTTGCAATTGTTGGATTAGTATTCACAAAGATATGGAAGTTACAAGTTTATTTAGATTTTCTGTCAATTTTAATGATTTAGAGAAAATGCCCGAAACTTTTTATACTCAGCACGGTGCTACCCAGTGCCACTGACGGGTGGGACCCGTGCGCAGGAATCCAGATCTGGATCTGGATCTAGATCTGTGATTTTTGTCACCAAGGCAGATCTACCCCGGGTCACTGCCATGCGGGCCCAGGTGCCACGCTGGTGCTGACGGGCGCGGGGTGGAAGCTGAGGTGACCACCACGGTCGCTGACCGGTCGGGCCCGGATGTCAGCGTCTCAAGGAAAATAAGGAGCAAAAAGGTCGCTGACCCCGGGTCACTGCCATGCGGGCCCAGGTGCCACGCTGGTGCTGACGGGCGCGGGGTGGAAGCTGAGGTGACCACCACGGTCGCTGACCGGTCGGGCCCGGATGTCAGCGTCTCAAGGAAAATAAGGAGCAAAAAGGGGGTGGCTGGGATTCGAACCCGCGGCTGCTGGGTTGAGCAGTAGCGTGCTAGCCACTGGGGTGGTGCGAGGTGATTGTTAGACTACGGATCTGTTTCGTTTTGACGTTACAAAATCCCGTACTTAACTGGCGAAACTGAACCCGAAGGTTCAGTGCCGTTCGACCGTGGACATCACCGGCGGCGACCACGCTCTAGCTACGGTGGACGACGAACCACCGAGAGAGAGGGAGGAGGAGGATGTCCAGGAGGACGGAGTGCTCACCCTCGTCGCGTGGGTGTGCTCCGTTGGTGCAGAGGTGGTCGAAATCGACCGTGAGCTTGCTCGACGGGCGGCGGCCGGAGTCGGAGAAGACGCGGACGGCGGCGACGGTGCGGGCGACCCCGCAGCGATTCCTTGCACGAGGATGGAGAGGAAGACGAGGCGGAGGTGGTGCGCCTGCTCGATCTGCTCCGAGCCTCCTAGAACGGCGGCGATTCGCAACGGCGAGTACGGCTTGGTTCGGCCATGGTGGAAGAACAGAGAGGAGAGGGAGCAGGTGGGGGACAAGCTCGGGGTGGGAGAGAGCGTAGCGTCGTGGGTGCTCTTCTTATCCTCTTCGCAGAGGAACGGAGAGGAGGGGGCCCCGGCGTGGAGGCGCGACCGTGGCGCGAGGGACACGGCGGCCGTCGGCGGCGTCGCATGTCGCTACAGAGGAAGACGGCGACTTTGCGAAAACCCCCCTGGCAGTTTTGTTCTTTTCTGTTTCTTCCTCCTTTTCTATTTTCTTTAAAACCAGTAGCACTTAGTGATCTAATTGGGGCACTTAAACTATTCCAAAAATTCTGAAAATTTTGGGGTAGCCTCCCTACATCAGAGGTAAGCAACCATAAAATTTTGAGGTCATTTGGAATTTATTTGATAGGAACATAAAATAGAAAATGCTCACAGGCATTTTTGAGTTTCCCTCAATTTATGTTATTTCTCAAATCCAAATCTTTTGCAAAAATTATATTTGAAACTATTGGAACTTCCTTGACAAATATAAGAGCTCCAAGTAATTTTTATTTGTCACAAACTTTCCCACAACATTTAAAATGATTTGAAGCCATTTTTTGTCGTTTGTTTTAATTTGTGCCAAATTAATTGTTTCAAGCTTAGCAATTTAATTTGGATGCCATGATGCAAGAATGAAAAGCAAAAGTGGAAATTTTATCCACATTTTTAGGTTCACAAATTCCGGGCTGTTACAAGAACATGGAACACGACTCGATCTACACATACTCGCGCTGTCCAACAGGACAATCCGGAAGAGTTACGGTTATAAATATGCAAAGATGGACAATCCTGCATATTTATAAATTTGTAACCCTTCCGGACGGGATCTGACTCGGGTTACGCAACTGACTTGGTGATCTAGACAAAAATAAACCTATGCAGCAAGAGAGGCGAAAGATTTATACCTCGATGCGTGATCGGTGGCCGGAGAAAGTCGAGGACGAAACAGAGGCACCGAGGCTGCCCCTCCACGGCTAGAGAAGAAGCCCCGCAACGGCAACCTCCGGGCAGCGACGGAATCAGATCAGCGAGGTTGTCACGACGGGCCTAGTGTACAAAATGAACAAAGTTTAGCGATTAGTTCTTACAAAAATTCACAAGTGTGCCTAGTAGCTAAACAACCGAAAATTAATGCAAAACATGATTTCTTTTGCCTAATCTAACTATATTGCTTGACTAACATGGTTTATTGTCTGCACAAATAGTAAATTAAAAGAACAAAACAGAAAAAGAGAGAAAATGGGGCTTACCGAGCTGCAGGTAGTAGCCATGGGGCGCCCCTGCTAGGGGGAGCTGCTGCTCCGGTGGCTGGTGATGCATGTAAAATGCATACATGAACTTTGCATTATTTTACTTATATTCCAGTCATATTTGCATCATATAAGAGTTATATCACTGTTTTATAATGATTTTGGGAATATTTGATATGTTTCCTATTTTTATGGAATTAACCCTGCACGGGCAGAAAACTCTATTTCTATATTTTAATGTTTCAGGGACCCAAACGACGTCCAAATGACCTGCAAATTTACGAGCGTCAATTTTTGGAAGGAAGAAGACTTGGGAGCGAAGGAAGCAAACAAGCGGAGACCCGAGGGCCAAGATAGGTGGGCCCACGCGGCCAGGTACATGGGCCGCGTGGGACCCCTCCTTTTGGGCCTCGGAGCTCCGTTGCCATCGATCTTTCCTCCACCGACTCGGTTTTGACCTAAAACCGCCTATAAAAATAGCCCCCCGACGTTCTCTGGAAGGAGCGCCGCAGAAACACAGAAACCACGAAACAGAGACTTGGAGTTGCAGATTGGAGGGGGAAAACTCCGGCGGGGCGCTGCCGGCGTGGTCTCCATCTTCTCCAACGACTTCTCCACCGTCTCCATGATGAAGAGGGAGTAGTCCACCTCTGGACTATGGGTTTGTGGAAGTAACTTATGTATCTCTCCTCTCTCTTGAGCTTCACTAATTAGTACCGTATGAGCTGCTGAACATGATTACGGTCATCTATGTAATACCTTTGTGGTGGATCTTTTTATGAGTTAATATATGTTTGAGATTGCAATGGTTTTGTTTCAGTTATGAAAGTAGATGCATATTATGTACCCCGTTCTTATTTACTTGTCATGATCAAGCATGTTTATGAGAGCGTGTGAGGGGGAACGTGTGCATTAGTTGGAGTAACGGGGGTGGCTAGTGCAATGAACGTGAGAGAAAGTTCTGCGATCCACTTGGGTATCTCTACCTTACTTTGTTGCCTCACTAGGGATAAAAAGAAATACCATGCTACCGGAGATGTGGGTGTGACCATTGCCACTTCCTCCATGACTAGATCTAGCATGTTCTTATTTTAACTTCATGTCATGATACTTATTGCTCTACTCTGAGTTATCTTAATTACTGAGGTGTTATGATTTAGTTCGCATCTTGGTGGAGTATAAGAGAGACTAATAACCAAAATGTCTCTATGTTAGGACGTGATGCCCATATAATTATAACTTATCATTAAACTGTTGTGTTGCAATCTCATATGTCAATTCTAGTGTTCCATTGTCTACCACTTTATTAAAGAGAGAGTGCATTTGTGAAACCATGAACCCTGGTCCATTTTTAATCATAAGAAACACTTTTCCAACCACTTTTACCACTTTTCCATTTTCTGCCATTTAAAAATCCGAAAATACAAAAACACTTTTACATCTTGCATTCAACATATAAAACCCAAAAATATCATTTATCATTGCTACCACCATCCTTGCATATTTATTTACCATCATTGCATATTTATTTCTTGTTTGCATTGCATATTATCTTGATATCATTCTCACACCTTGTGCTTGACAACCACTAGGTGAGGTTGAGGACCAAAACATTCACTTTGTTTTGTAGGTAACCAAAAGAAGGATAGGAAGGATAAATCTTCACTACTGATTTCCCGAGAGTTCGATATTAAACCCTCGAGTCACCCCTCGTGGGGAAAACGCGTCTTCCACTTACTACACACTCTGCACTTGGAGTCTCAACCTAACCCATATTCTTTTGACGCAGGTAACTACGTCATCGGGTATCAAGACTGTTTTCTGGCGCTGTTGCCGGGAAATCATTGCTGAAAGGTTTATCCAAGGGTCCCTTGCACTACCTCTGTTTTCTGGCGCCGGGTTTATCCAAGGATATCTCACCAAGTCAACTTCATCACCAACTTGTGCTAACATCTAAGCTTGGGGAGGTTGCACCTACGTGAGCATCATCTTATTCATCTCTACCTTCAAAGCAATTTATCTTGTTTTGTCATTGTCTTGCATTTTTAAGTTCGGTTTGCATATTTATTTTCAGTTTTTCATTTTGTGTTGCATTTGTTATTTCGGTTTGCATCATTTAGTGTCATTTTATTTTCAGTTTTGCATAAAAAATTAAAAAACACATAAAAACTTGCTACAATGGGAGAAAGAACTAAGTTGTGTGATTACACAAACACTCCAAATGATCAATTTATTGCTAGGCCCATTGCCACACCTGAGATAAAAGTTGATAGTTATGAAGTAAGTCCTAGTTTGTTGAACTTGATAACTAGGGAACAATTTGGCGGTAGTGCTATGGAGGATGTTAGCAATAATCTTGCCTAGTTAGTTTTCGGAAAGTGTTTAGTTTCCTAGTGCGTTTGGCTTGTGAGTCCAAGTCCTAGTCGAGTTAGTGTCCAAGTCATAGTCCTATACGTGAGTGTTGTAGGCCTGCATGTATCGTGTGTCAGTTTGAGTACGAGTAGGAGCAAGGTTGAGTCCGAGCTGTAATGGGCGTTGAGTTCGAGTAGGTTTAGTCCTTGGTCCGGCTATGCGTGTATATATACACGTCCAGGCCGAAGTATTGTAACACCACAAGATATTGAGAAAATAAGAAAAAGAACGGGCACGATATGAGCCCTTGGCAATAAGAGTTTTTCGTGTTTGCGTGTTTATCTAGTTTGATGTGATTCGATCCTGTGGGCGAAACCCAACAATTGGTATCAGAGCGAGGTCGAATATTTGAAGCCACGCTTGCCCCGGGGAGGTGACCCGTACTAGCGCCTCGGGTGGGCGATCGTTGTTTGGCGGAGCGACCGAAGGAGGCAGCAAGGAGATGTCGTCGGAAAGCCGGTGGAGGTGGATGATCGTTGATGCGAGTGGTGGTGCCGAGATGCGGTGCCGGGAGTCTCGTCAAGATCGTCACCCGGGGTGTTAGAAGAGTCGAAGTGTGTGCATGTTTGCACGTGTGGTCGTCGTCGTGTCAGTGAGTCGTTAGTGTGTCCAAGTGCTCGTCTCTGTGAGGAACTGTTGCAGTGGAAGCGTGGACGTCTAAGTGTCTCGTCGAGAGGATCAAGTTCAAGTATGAGGGGGCGGTAAACCAGAGAAGGTGAGTCTCTTCAATGAGGCCATGGCTCTACATGAGGCTGGAGTGGATGGTGTAGTCCACGAGGTAGTCGGCATGTATCGCGCTAGGTGGATAGTATGATCCCCGGGTATAGCGTGGCTGGGTAGTCCGGATCATGTTTGAGTTGGTCCGTAAAATTCGCCAAGTCAACATTGGGAAGAGCCAATAAGACTTGTCGTGGTGCGAGACCCGGACAAGACGAAGATCTGCAAGGAGTCAAGATCAGAGGAGCATGAAAGACCAAGAGTCAAGATTAGGGAGAGATTGTTAGCAATAATCTTGCCTAGTTAGTTTTCGGAAAGTGTTTAGTTTCCTAGTGCGTTTGGCTTGTGAGTCCAAGTCCTAGTCGAGTTAGTGTCCAAGTCATAGTCCTATACGTGAGTGTTGTAGGCCTGCATGTATCGTGTGTCAGTTTGAGTACGAGTAGGAGCAAGGTTGAGTCCGAGCTGTAATGGGCGTTGAGTTCGAGTAGGTTTAGTCCTTGGTCCGGCTATGCGTGTATATATACACGTCCAGGCCGAAGTATTGTAACACCATAAGATATTGAGAAAATAAGAAAAAGAACGGGCACGATATGAGCCCTTGGCAATAAGAGTTTTTCGTGTTTGCGTGTTTATCTAGTTTGATGTGATTCGATCCTGTGGGCAAATCCCAACAGAGGATGCCTCTTTGCATCTTCATGATTTTGTTGAAATATGTGACATGCAGAAATTTAAAAATGTGGAAAGTGATATTATAAAACTAAAGTTATTTCCTTTCTCATTTAGAGGAAAAGCTAAAGAGTGGCTGCATTCCTTACCTATTGATAGCATTAAAACTGGGGATGATTTAAAAGAAGCTTTCATTAAGAAATATTATCCTCCTGTTAAAATTTTGCAAAATAGAAACAATATTCTTTCTTTTAAGCAAAATGAAAATGAACATGTTGCTATGGCTTGGGATAGGATTAAACTTATACTTAGAACTTGTCCATCACATGGGGTTAACGAATGGACCATATTACACTCTTTTTACAATGGTCTAAATTACATGTCTAGAAATATTCTTGATTCTGCTGCTGGAGGTGCGTTTATGGGAAAAACTATAGTAGAAGCTAAGAACATATTGGAAAGTATTTTGCAAAACTATAGTCAATGGCATACTGATAGAGCACCTAATCCTTCTAAGAAAGTGAACTCCATAGAAGAAACAAATAATTTGTCATCTAAAATGGATACTATTCTTGCTTTCATTAATAAACAAAATATTGAAAATGTGCCTTTGCAAGAACTGGTTGGTAATAATCCTGAAAATGTTGATGTTAACTTCATTAGGAACTATGGTAATAATGGGTATGGTTACAACAATTACAATTATAATTTTGGAAAGACATACGGATAGATGTCCAGCTTCAGAACGCTACAAACATGTACAACCATCACGCACAACAGTTTTGGAAACTACAATAGTAGATTCCAGACTTAGCACGTACATGCCTCTTAATGCAACATGCAATCTAAAAAGAAAAAAGACAACGATCTGCAACCCAACTCGGACTCTGTAATCCATCAATATAACCAATGCCCCCTCAAAAGAACTTGGACACAAAAAACTGACGTCGACCAATCGAACGTCGACCAATCGAAGGCACATCAGGAGGCGCCCCAAGATCGATCTCGCAGAGTACTCTCGCTTTCATCGTCGAAGTCTTCCATCGTCAAAGTCACAGCAGGCAGGCAACGCAGGATCGATCTCGCCAACTACTCTCGCTTTCGACGTCAAATCAATTGCACGGAAGGGCAGCAGGACGACGCCAAAAGATGGTAACACTGGAATCTTTGTGTTTATATCTTCCCCTCCAGCATATGCATACGTGTTTTATCAATGAACAAGCATACTCTTGATTTCTTCCCAACAACCTGTTTCAACCATGCAATATTAATAATTAGATTGATTTCTTTTTTTCGGATTAAAGTATTCACGTGGTGTTCCCAGATCAGTGTTCAACGAAGAGATGAAATCCGTCTCCAGTTGCTCTTCTTTTTATCGTTCTCATACGGCATCTCTTAATTCTGCATGTTTTGGGGATTAACTATTTCTGAAATCGTTTTGAAGGCAACAACTCTACGACGTGCAAGAACTTAAGTGAGCTTACAACAGGTGGACAAACATGTAACATTAAAGTTAAAGTAATCAGAATGTGGGATTCAATCAACCCTTCGACCAATGAACTTATAAGCATCGACATGATTTTGATGGACGAGCAGGTATTTTATTTTACATATTTAACAATGAATTCTTCTATTGTCTATACTGGTACTAAGATTTTATTTTCCTACTGTTTTGAAGGGTGATACAATCCACGCTACCATATGGAAGAATATGACGGACACATATAGATCAAAGATCAATGAGAATTTTGTATATGCTATCAGCAACTTCAAAGTTACAGAATCTACAAAATATCGCCCAGTCAGCAATGATATTAAAATCACCTTTGAACACAATACAAAATTAAAGGAGGTCAAGGGAGCATCCGATAATTTTCAAGATTACTGATTTCAGTTTGCTACCAAGTATACCCTAGAAGAAAGGAAAGAAAAAGACAAACAATGCTCTGGTGCGTTCATAGTGCTACTTCTGACTTTCAAGTGGTTAATCATTGACTTTTAGGACATATGTTTATTTATTTGTTTGGATTATAAATGATTGCTCATTCTCTTTAATTTGCAGATGTTATTGGATTACTTACCCATATTAAGCCGATAGAATCAAAGATAACAAAAAGGAACACAACTACACATATGCGCGAGATTGAAATTATGATATCAGAGTAAGTGAATATCAATGCCACCCTTTCTATTCAGCAACAAGATTAGTGATCACACAGCTACTACAAGTTGCACTCTATTCGATGAAGAGGCCAAAAGAATGCTCAACACATCAGTCTTAGACTTGCTGGACTCTCTCGAGGGAAAATCTCAAGAAATTCCAAAGGTCATACAACAATTGTGTGGAAGAAAACTTATCTTTCAGATCAAGCTAAACAACAAAAATCTCACTCTCGGTATGCAAAACTATGCGATAAAAAAAACATTTGTGCCTGATGACAAGCTTGAGAAGCGGTACTTGGATGACAAAGCAGAAGAGGTAATGATCCATTTTATCCATTTAGAAGTAACTACTGCATTTTTCTATAGAAAAATAATTATATGATCACACAGCTACTACAAGTTGCACTCTATTCGATGAAGAGGCCAAAAGAATGCTCAACACATCAGTCTTAGACTTGCTGGACTCTCTCGAGGGAAAATCTCAAGAAATTCCAAAGGTCATACAACAATTGTGTGGAAGAAAACTTATCTTTCGAATCAAGCTAAACAACAAAAATCTCACTCTCGGTATGCAAAACTATGCGATAAAAAAAACATTTGTGCCTGATGACAAGCTTGAGAAGCGGTACTTGGATGACAAAGCAGAAGAGGTAATGATCCATTTTATCCATTTAGAAGTAACTACTGCATTTTTCTATAGAAAAATAATTATAATCTTCATGATCTTTATTGTGCTGAATAGGATTTAATGGATAGTGACGTGGACAACATGTTAAAGCAGGAAACAAGCAAATTGAATGAGCCAGATAAAAAGGTGACCGAATAATTTCCCATACTATTTTTTTATCAACATGTCTCTTACTTATTCGATGCATTATTATTTTGCAGATACAGAACAAGAAATTCCATCCTAACTAAAACAAATTTGGGCTGGTCCAAGTGAAGATAGAGCCTGAAGATAAAATCGACGAGGGTACAGTAAATAAAAAAGAGCATCAAGATAAGAAGTTATCAACAAGTGTCAATGGCAAGAAAAGGAAACGTAAATCTATAGTACAATCTGATGACTCAGAAGATGATGGGGATGAGGAAAGTAAAACTAAAACAGTAGAAAAAACACAGCCAAAAAAAATGAGAAGCCAAGAATACAAAGCTAGAAGATGAAGGCTCAGAAGTTGGCTATGCAAAAGATAAAACTTCTGTAACTTCAAACAGAAGGATGACACGAAGCTCTAACGGAATGAAAACAAAAGGTGCTGATGTAAAATGCAGTGACGCAAGACCCAAGAGAGAAAGGAAATAGTCCAGAAATTTATCAAATTAGAAGTAGTTTATAAGCCATAGTAGTTGATTATAAGAAAGTACCAAGATGTTCTACATTTCATTTGATGTTTCTACTTTCATTTATGATCTACATGTACGCACAATTTCACATTTCTCCTTTGCAAATTTAATCAATTTGCAAGATCAACATTGCAGCTATGTCCTCGATCAATGCTCTCCTATACATAGAACTTTCAAAGAAACTTCAATGTACTATCTTCGCCCATGATTTAAGCCAGCATGTCGAGCAAAACATCATACCTGTCCTTCGGTTCTTTGCCTACTCCGCTGCTCCAGATAACTAACAATGGTTGACTCAGAATGACCCAATTGGGTTCTTTAGATAAAATAAATGCATAGCAATTATCTGATCTCGCTTCACATTCCTCTGGAAAGCATGGCATCCTTTTTCCCACATATGAAATAATCATAGCCATCACGTACCTGAAACAAAAGGAAAAAATTGTATATTAGCTTATGTAATTAAAAACCTGCGTGCTTCTATTGCTAGAAAAAAGGCAAGTGCTCGAGCTGAAAACTTACCTTCCCATTTTTCTTACACACTCAACTGCCAGAACCCAAGAACAGCCAGGCCAAAAGTTATAAGCACAAACGAATCTTGAACTCACACACATCATTATAAATTCCTGTCAATCCTTGGTGGTCAAAACTGCACCAGCCTCCCTGCTTTCCGACCAATCAAACACAGGGCAAAAAAAGGTCATAGCTTTGTCTAGATGCTCTAACTGCTAGGGCACCGAGACCGTCGGCACAGCTGAGAAGACACTGTAATTCAAATCTTACAGTAACATGCAGAGAGATACAAGTCAAGAAATTAATCTGGGTTCTCGAGAAAACGAAAGGAAATCTAATTTCGAAGATGAAATTAAAACGGACTAAAGTCGGATTGACCAATTATCCAAACATATACTCTAATCAAGGGAGTGATGATTTACTCGAATCAAGGAAATGATAATTTACCCCACCAAAACCTCAATTAAAAAAGAACTAGCGCTCACAATCCTATAAGACAAATTATTTTTTCAGTGTGCAAACATGCAGTTCCGCACCAATCTACTTTAATACAAAAAAAATATACAGCTAAATGCATGAGGTTAATACTCAAAGCTTGCTGAAATTAGCTCTTATATTCAGGTAGCAGTGATTAAGCGCAAACCTGCGCTGATACATGCGGCCACTCATGCGTCCACATTAATCTCCTTGACGCTTGGTGTGCTCGACTCCGATTAGCACAGCATGGCGCCGGCCGGACACATCGCCAGAGTCGTATTATCTGTGCGGCGGTGTTGCTGCTAATAGCCACCGATTCCCACACCAGATCTACAACGGACCTTGCAAGAATCACTGTGGCCTCAGACATAAGGTCGAGTTTTTGTAGTCAGCAGCTAATCGAAGGCGATGGGTCATGCAGTGATTGGGAGAATGGTCAAGGAGAATGAGGAAGCGAGAGAAGAATTCGATGATAGATTACCTGGTGCTTATTTGATCCAAGCTAAACAACATGAGCTATCAGACGATCTGAAATTCAAAATTGGGGGAATATTAGAAATGGGGAAGCGGCCGTGCAGGGGGGAAGTGAGGGACGCACCTTCACTGCTGAATGCGGGCAGCAGCTGCGGCCATCGTCGTGGTCGACCAAGTCCAGGTACAAACCGGGTCGCGCACAGTGCAGCCGCACTAACCTTCCCGTCAACTGCACAATCAGCGACGGCGACATGACGAATCGCCGGCAGGTTGAAAGCAGCGACGGCGAGATGCAGCATCGCCGGAAGGAAATGCCATACCCATGGCTGAATAGCGCATCCAAAGCTTGGTCAATAATCGCACCCAAGACCATGGCCTTGATTACATTGGAGAAATGAGATTATTTTAAAAGTATGTCAGTGGATTGGGCATGGTCGATTGACTGACCGGTAGAGAAGACAAAGGACATTCTCTTCCAAACTGTAGAGGAGAGAGAGTATAGGGACTACAAACTCATTTACATTTACATTTCCATTTACAGCGTGTACTCAAAGTTGTTGTGACAAATTAATGGTCAGATGAAACAAAAATATGTAGGGAATATTTAGGAAAAAGACCTAAGTAATTACAAAAATACGTATTTCAAAAAATATTAAAACAAAAAATACGGCTACATGAAAATACCATCAAATCATAATGAGATCCAAAACCATCAATTTATTTCTGAATTTTGAAACGTAAAGATGAGGAAACCGCAGAAAAAAAAAGGATATTAAATAATTGATACAAAAATCTCCACAATGTTTAGTTCGACCCAACCACATTATACATGTGAAACAAATTATTAATTTGAAAAACGCTAATTTCCATAAAAATAAAAAATTATAAGATCATATTGAAACCTAAAATTATTTTAAAATTCAAAACAGGGGGAGTAGTATCATAAGAAAAACGATTAGATATAAACATTTTTTATATCAACGCTAGCCGCGCAATTGCGCGGGTCACCCAGCTAGTTTCATTTAGTTGATATCATGTACTTTTGTTTATGGATGCTTACCATGGGTGAAATAAATGTGAAAATGAAGTAGGTTTAAATGAGTTTGTATAAATGGTTAGAGAGACGACTGGGCCGCTAATCTAAGCCATGCATCATTCATGGTGGAAATTTACTTACATGCTATGGTGAACCTTCTGTGATACACCTTACAATAAAAGCTATCTAATGGAATAAAAAGGGTGTTGAGATTGTTCATTGTGTTTGTTTGTCTTGTCATTTTGATATGGGCTTGTTCCATATCCTGGGACAAGAGGTACCCCAGTTGACACTCTTAATGATACTATTATTACTTACAATGATATTTAACTTGAACTTGCTTTGTTTCCCAAGTTGAGTAACACATGGAGTAGGTACTTGTATTCAAGGGGCATGAGACTTTCAACCTATAATTTGTCAAGCACACTACTCATATTTGCCTTCACTTTAAATTTAATCATTCAAGATGCTATGATAGGGGTAATGAGAGCTTGACACCAAGGATTACCACATTGCAATCATTAACTTAAGTAGAGAAGTTCAGAAGTTAGATGAAACTTATTCATGCTTTATCTCTACTCATATATATCTTTCCAAAGTGTCCACCATTATATTCAGATTTTCATCAATACTCTATGACCACTATAGGATGTTTTTACTTTTCATTATGCATACATGTGGTCCATAGTACTTTCTTTTATGTTACACTTTGTGAATTATCATTGAACATCCTTGCATTGAATACTTGATATCACTTCATAATCTAACTTGCATATTGATACTCTTTTTAAGAATGAATCATTTGACTCTATGTAGCAATAGTAATCATCTTTGATATCCTTTGATAGTATTAAAATGCAAAGTCCATGTTAGTTTTATCACCTTCATACTCGAGGACGAGTATAGGTTAAGCTTGGGGATGTTGATGCATGTAAAATACATACATGAACTTTGCATTATTTTTACTTATATTCCAATCATATTTGCATCATATAAGGGTTATATCACTGTTTTATAATGATTTTGGGAATATTTGATATTTTCCTATTTTTATGGAATTAACCCTGCACAGGCAGAAAACCCTATTTCTATATTTTTAATGTTTCAGGGACCCAAACGACGTCCAAATGACCTGCAAATTTACGAGCGTCAATTTTTGGAAGGAAGAAGACTTGGGAGCGAAGAAAGCAAACAAGCGGAGACCCAAGGGCCAAGATAGGTGGGCCCACGCGGCCAGGTACATGGGCCGCGTGGGACCCCTCCTTTTGGGCCTCGGAGCTCCGTTGCCGTCGATCTTTCCTCCACCGACTCGGTTTTGACCTAAAACCACCTATAAAAATAGCCCCCCGACGTTCTCTGGAAGGATCGCCGCAGAAACACAGAAACCACGAAACAGAGACCTGGAGTTGCAGATTGGAGGTGGAAAACTCCGGCGGGGCGCTGCCGGCGTGGTCTCCATCTTCTCCAACGACTTCTCCACCGTCTCCATGATGAAGAGGGAGTAGTCCACCTCTGGACTATGGGTTTGTGGAAGTAACTTATGTATCTCTCCTCTCTCTTGAGCTTCACTAATTAGTACTGTATGAGCTGCTGAACATGATTACGGTCATCTATGTAATACCTTTGTGGTGGATCTTTTTATGAGTTAATATATGTTTGAGATTGCAATGGTTTTGTTTCAGTTATGAAAGTAGATGCATATTATGTACCCCGTTCTTATTTACTTGTCATGATCAAGCATATTTATGAAAGCGTGTGAGGGGGAACGTGTGTATTAGTTGGAGTAACGGGGGGTGGCTAGTGCATTGAACGTGAGAGAAAGTTCTGCGATCCACTTGGGTATCTCTACCTTACTTTGTTGCCTCACTAGGGATAAAAAGAAATACCATGTTACCGGAGATGTGGGTGTGACCATTGCCACTTCCTCCATGACTAGATCTAGCATGTTCTTATTTTAACTTCATGTCATGATACTTATTGCTATACTCTGAGTTATCTTAATTACTGAGGTGTTATGATTTAGTTCGCATCTTGGTGGAGTATAAGAGAGACTAATAACCAAAAGGTCTCAATGTTAGGACGTGATGCCCATATAATTATAACTTATCATTAAACTATTGTGTTGCAATCTCATATGTCAACTCTAGTGTTCCATTGTCTACCACTTTATTAAAGAGAGAGTGCATTTGTGAAATCATGAACCCTGGTCCATTTTTAATCATAAGAAACACCTTTCGAACCACCTTTACCACTTTTCTATTTTCTGCCATTTAAAAATCTGAAAATACAAAAACACTTTTACATCTTGCATTCATCATATAAAACCCAAAAAATATCATTTATCATTGCTACCACCATCCTTGCATATTTATTTACCACAATTGCATATTTATTTCTTGTTTGCATTGCATATTATCTTGATATCATTCTCACACCTTGTGCTTGACAACCACTAGGTGAGGTTGAGGACCAAATCATTTACTTTGTTTTATAGGTAACCAAAAGAAGGATAGGAAGGATAAATCTTCACTACTGATTCCCCGAGAGTTCGATATTAAACCCTCGAGTCACCCCTCGTGGGAAAACACGTCTTCCACTTACTACACACTCTGCACTTGGAGTCTCAACCTAACCCATATTCTTTTGACGCAGGTAACTACGTCATCGGGTATCAGCTGGGCGTGCTCCTCGTCGAGTTCTGAGGCGGCCGAGTAGCAGGAGACGGCGGTCAGGACGGGAATCAGAGGGAGAAGAGGCGCGGGGTTGGGTGGCAGAGGACGGGGACACGAAGATGAGCAGGCGCGCTGGATGGTGGCAGCGAGGGTGGGAGATGAGGGCCCGGGCTGGTGGCGGCGAGGGCGGGAGGGTGCGGTGTGGTCGGAGCAGGGGACGGTGGCCAGCGTCGGGCGGCGAGGGCGGGAGGGTGCGGTGTGGTCGGAGCAGGGGACGGGCTGGTGGCGGCGAGGGCGGGAGGGTGCGGTGTGGTCGGAGCAGGGAACGGCGGCCAGCGTCGGGCGGCGAGGGACGGACAGAGGCGGCAGCGGAGTGCGTGCGTGTGTGGGGATGGAGCTAGCGGCGGCGGCGGCAGTGTGTGTTTGTGTGGCTGGGAAGGCTTCCAGCCTGGGGATAAGGCAGGTACGGAGCTACGCCGACGGCTTTGCCGTCGGCCTAGCTCATTTTTTTTAACTTTGTTTTTCAATTTTTCTATTATTCAGTATTGTTGTCAATATTTTTAGACCATTATAATTTATTTCATTATAAATATATAGAGTTTTTTGTAATTGTATACGTAGCCCCCGCTGGATTTTGACGCTTCGGGGCCCCACTTCGGCGAAACCCTGAATTCGCTGGAAAAACCCTAACGTTTTCGTCTACCCCCTTGAACGGAGTCAAAACGGGGTAGGCCAGTGGACTTTTTTGCTTGGTTGTGTTAGGTTAGGCCATAGGAAGGTGGGAACCCAACTTTTGTCACAAGTTGTCACAAGGTTGCCCCTTGTTCGCCCGAAACGGGAGTTTTCACCTCTAAGTGCAGAAACTCACTAGAGAGAAAGTGAAGTCGTTGAAGCCGGTCACACCCCGGAGTAGGATATTGGAAATTTACAACACACTTGTATACATATGGTATGGCACAACCTTGGTTTTGGTGGGGTTCCGACGCTCCGGGGCCCCACTTCGGCGAAACCCTGAATTCGCTGGAAAAACCCTAACGTTTTCGTCTACCCCCTTGAACGGCGTCGAAAGGGGGTAGGCAAGTGGACTTTTTTCCTTGGTTGTGTTAAGTTAGGCCATAGGAAGGTGGCAAACCAACTTTTGTCACAAGTTGTCACAAGGTTGCCCCTTGTTCGCCCAAAACGGGAGTTTTCACCTCTAAGTGCAGAAACTCACTAGAGAGAAAGTGAAGTCGGTGAAGCCGGTCACACCCTGGAGTAGGATATTGGAAATTTACAACACACAACACACTTGTATACATATGGTATGGCACAACCTTGGTTTTGGTGGGGTTCCGACGCTCCGGGGCCCCACTTCGGCGAAACCCTGAATTCGCTGGAAAAACCCTAACGTTTTCGTCTACCCCCTTGAACGGCGTCGAAAGGGGGTAGGCCAGTGGACTTTTTTGCTTGGTTGTGTTAGGTTAGGCCATAGGAAGGTGGGAAACCAACTTTTGTCACAAGTTGTCACAAGGTTGCCCCTTGTTCGCCCGAAACGGGAGTTTTCACCTCTAAGTGCAGAAACTCACTAGAGAGAAAGTGAAGTCGGTGAAGCCGGTCACACCCCGGAGTACGATATTGGAAATTTACAACACACAACACACTTGTATACATATGGTATGGCACAACCTTGGTTTTGGTGGGGTTCCGACGCTCCGGGGCCCCACTTCGGCGAAACCCTGAATTCGCTGGAAAAACCCTAACGTTTTCGTCTACCCCCTTGAACGGCGTCGAAAGGGGTAGGCCAGTGGACTTTTTTGCTTGGTTGTGTTAGGTTAGGCCATAGGAAGGTGGGAAACCAACTTTTGTCACAAAATGTCAAAAGGTTGCCCCTTGTTCGCCTGAAACGGGAGTTTTCACCTCTAAGTGCAGAAACTCACTAGAGAGAAAGTGAAGTCGGTGAAGCCGGTCACACCATGGAGTAGGATATTGGAAATTTACAACACACAACACACTTGTATACATATGGTATGGCACAACCTCGGTTTTGGTGGGGTTCCGACGCTCCGGGGCCCCACTTCGGCGAAACCCTGAATTCGCTGGAAAATCCCTAACGTTTTCGTCTACCCCCTTGAACGGCGTCGAAAGGGGGTAGGCCAGTGGACTTTTTTGCTTGGTTGTGTTAGGTTAGGCCATAGGAAGGTGGGAAACCAACTTTTGTCACAAGTTGTCACAAGGTTGCCCCTTGTTCGCCCGAAACGGGAGTTTTCACCTCTAAGTGCAGAAACTCACTAGAGAGAAAGTGAAGTCGGTGAAGCCGGTCACACCCCGGAGTAGGATATTGGAAATTTACAACACACAACACACTTGTATACATATGGTATGGCACAACCTTGGTTTTGGTGGGTTCCGACGCTCCGGGGCCCCACTTCGGCGAAACCTTGAATTCGTTGGAAAAACCCTAACGTTTTCGTCTACCCCCTTGAACGGCGTCGAAAGGGGGTAGGCCAGTGGACTTTTTTGCTTGGTTGTGTTAGGTTAGGTCATAGGAAGGTGGGAAACCAACTTTTGTCACAAGGTTGCCCCTTGTTCTCCCGAAACGGGAGTTTTCACCTCTAAGTGCAGAAACTCACTAGAGAGAAGGTGAAGCCGGTCACACCCCGGAGTAGGATATTGGAAATTTACAACACACTTGTATACATATGGTATGGCACAACATTGGTTTTGGTGGGGTTCCGACGCTCCGGGGCCCCACTTCTGCGAAACCCTGAATTCGCTAGAAAATCCCTAACGTTTTCGTCTACCCCCTTGAACGGCGTCGAAAGGGGTAGGCCAGTGGACTTTTTTGCTTGGTTGTGTTAGGTTAGGCCATAGGAAGATGGGAAACCAACTTTTGTCACAAGTTGTCACAAGGTTGCCCCTTGTTCGCCCGAAACGGGAGTTTTCACCTCTAAGTGCAGAAACTCACTAGAGAGAAAGTGAAGTCGGTGAAGCCGTCACACCCTGAGTAGGATATTGGAGATTTACAACGCACAACACACTTGTATACATATGGTATGGCACAACCTTGGTTTTGGTGGGGTTCCGACGCTCCGGGGCCCCACTTCGGCGAAACCCTGAATTCGCTGGAAAAACAATAACGTTTTCGTCTACCCCCTTGAACGGCGTCGAAAGGGGGTAGGCCAGTTGACTTTTTTGCTTGGTTGTGTTAGGTTAGGCCATAGGAATATGGGAAAGCAAAGTCTACCCCAAATCAACACAATATTCCATCTGGTTCGCCCGAAGGGGGAGTTTTCACCTCTAAGTGTAGAAACTCACTAGAGAGAAAGTGAAGTCGGTGAAGCCGGTCACACATCGGACTAGGATAATGAACATTTACAACACACAACACTCTTGTATATATATGGTATGGCACAACCTAGGTTTTGGTGGGGTTCCGATGCTCCGGGGACCCGCTTCGGCGAAACCCCGAATCCGCTGAAAAAAAGTCAAAGTTCCCGTCTACCCCCTTGACCGGAGCCGAGAGGGGTAGGCCAGTGAAATTTTTTGCTTGGTTGTGTTAGGTTAGTCCATAGTTGAAATAAAAACACACATATACCCCAACTCTTGCGAAGATTCCCCCCGTTCGCTCGATGTGGGAGTTTCCAACTATATGCCCAAAAACTCGCTAAGGAAACAGTGATGCTCGTGAAGCCGGTCACACCACGGGGCAGGATCTTGGACATCTACAACCCAAAATACACAACCTAGCCGGTCACACCCCCTAGCTTTTAGTGGGATCACGACGCTCCGGAGCACCTCTCCGGCGAAACCCTAAACCCGTTGGAGAAAACCCTACCTTTTCCGTCTACGGCCGGTACGAGCGTCGAAAGGGGGTAGCTCACTGGACTTTTTTGCTTTGTTGGGCTAGGGTAGTCCCTAGGTACAAGAAAAAAACAAATATACCCCAACTCTTGCGAAGATTTCCCCCCTGTTCGCCCGATGTGGGAGTTTCCAGCTATATATGCCCAAAAACTCGCTATATAAATTGAGCCATATATTTAATATTTATGTTCTAGGTGTATATTACATATGTTGTTTTTATTTATTTTACATTTATATGTTGTAGGGTCGGGTTCCGGAAGACTCAAACCGTTATTTTATGCGGGTGGGATACCGAAATTGGGAGGGAAATTATAGATCCAATTTATATATAAATTATACCTACATTAAATATTATATAGAGAAATAAATAAATCTAAATTCATTTATAATAGTTGAAAAAATTAACAATTATACGCCGACGGTGGCCGTCGGTGACTAAGTCCGTCGGCGTCTCAGCGCAGCAAACCCCCCCCCCCCCCCCCCCCCCCCCCCCGTTCGGGCACCGTCACGGCGGAAGTTCTACGCCGACGGCCTTGTTGACGCCGACGGCGGCCGTCGGCCCATGTATGGATACGCCGACGGGGATTGTTACGCCCACGGCCGAGGTCGCGGCTATCCTAGCTCGCCTTGTACGCCGACGGCCCCGACATTTGGCCGTCGGCGTATCATACGGCCGTCGGCGTGTCGTGCGATTCCCGTAGTGGGACCAGGGAGACAACATAGAAAATACAAATGGAGCAGTAAAAGAAGGCAGTAATATAATCATGTATTCCATATGATCAATTTTATGCAGTAGTGTGCATTTTTTAGCTTATGCTTGAGATACGTTTAGCAAAAACAGTACAGAAACTCATATCAAGAATGAGCTTACTTATGTCACCCTTATGGTCAATCGGCTCACCAAGAGTGGCCCTCCCAACACCAATATAACACAACATAGATACCCAACACCTACGGGATGCAACAAGCAAAAACTCAGCAAATTCGGATTTTATGCTTACCTCATGCTTCAATCCCCAAAAATATCAGTATCTCTTCCATCAACATTATTTTTTGCATAAATAAGATCGCTTGTAACTGTGCTGACACGAGATGATCCTGAAATGACACAAATATAAGTAATCATGTCAGGGCAACATTCTTTTCATTCTTACTGTGACAACTGATTTTAGGCTTACCGCGAGGTCGCATCCAATCTTGTAGACATATTAAAGCCTCAACAGTACTGCTTAACAGTCGGCTCCTGTAATCACTTAGCACTCTTCCGCCGGTGGAGAAAGTAGACTCAGATGCCATGCTTGATACAGGTGCAGCCAATACATCCTTGGCTATGCGAGATAGTACAGGATACTTCGCATCAAGATAATGGCAAGTTATGCACATATAACTCACAACTTGATTTGATGTCCACAAGTCGGAAATTAATGACACACGAGAGTTCAATTCCCCTAGAGACTCTTTGAGCTTGATCTTTATTTCATTATAGAGGTCAACACAATCATGTCTTATGGTTGACCTAGAGACCTATATATTCCACTATCCTGAACGGCAATTCATGCAAGACAATCATTCTAACCAAATCCCAGTGGGCTTTCTCAGGGTCATACTTCCAATTTTCTGACTTTGACTGTGACATAGTTGATTTCATGGAGTCGAGAAACTCGTTGACCTTAGCTCTTTCTTCGCAAACCAGCAAATGCCTAATGCAGTGACTTGTGCCAGCTTCTCTTGTAGCCACAAAAACTCTCTTACAGTGTTTGCATTTGGCTTCCTTGAGTTTGTCACCATCATACACCGGGTCAAAATCCTTCCAGATTTCAGATTAAGTTTTCTTCGTTTTGATCTACGTGAAAGGCCTACGGAATTTGATAGAAACCAATAATTATGCTAAGCAAATTGCTATTTAAGTGGTACAAGTAATACAAGTGGTACAAGGACTTACAAGGAATCGCAGCCGGTACTGGCGAGGGCCGTTTGACACCTATTGGCCTTGGTGATGATTGAGATAGCATCATATTTATCCCTGGGGATCCCACTAAAGGCACAAGTGGTGACCTCAGCCTTTTCTTTGCTGGTGCGGTTGGAGGTCTTCTTTTCTCTCCTGAACATATAATTGCACAGCTGATTATTTGGCACTATAATTTAAGAATTTGTAAGAATCTCACAAGCTAGCTACAGCAGCACAAGTTACAGAATTATCACTTATCAGCGCATAAGCTACAATACTGTTCAAGTTCTGCACATACTTCCAATAATTAGCTATGTAACACGAAGTTCAGTCCAAAAAACAAACACGAAGTAGCACAATAAAGTTCAGGCCTTTTCTTTGGTGGTACGGCTGATTATTTGGCACAGAGTTCAGTACAACAATTTTAGATGAAGTAAAATAGCAAGCAACCAACTGAACTGTCTATTACAATTCTTCCAATTAACTTCAGTAAGATCAAATGCAACTAGTAGGCAGTAGCTCCAAAATGATGTTGTTCCAGTATCACACAACAAGATCACGCAGACTCAACCCAAACAAATATAGAACAGAAACCCTACATCCGAGCTCCCTAAAAAATACCAAGTGCCACGGCTACACTACTACACCATCGCTTCCCCACCTCTGAATTCCACAACCCAGCAGAGTATATTGCCAAAGCATCAGAGAAGTAACATATAAGCTCATGCCTTTACCAAATTCACTCTAGATTTTATTAGCAATACAGTGTCAACAGTTTACTAACAATCCGAACATCCCAACTTTCTTTCAAGAAGAACTAGAGCAGACTACAATCAAGAAATGATGAAAAGATTGGGGGGGGGGGGGGGGGGGGGATGCGTGGTTACCTTCAGCGGTTGCGACATGGGCATGGGCGTGGGGCAGAGAAGGAGCATTGACGGCGATTGGCGGCGATGGAAGCGGCGGAGAAACTCCAGCATGGTCGGGACTGGAGGTGGGGTGGGGAGTGGTGGCGAAGGACGGCGAGTGGCGGCGATTGACGGCGAGTGGCGGCGAGGGACGGAGAGGGGCATGGGCTCTGCCGTCGACCCAGCATCTCCGCCTGGAGCCCGTCGCCGCCATCGGGAGGAGGTCGGCAAGCCCGCGGCCGCCGGTGACGGTGGCGGCGAGGATCTCCAACTCTCCCTGCTACGATTAGTTTGCTCCTCTCCTCGTGGCGATGCAGGTCTGCGGCTGTGTGGCAGGTCGCGAGATCGGCCCGCTTCGGCCCGCTAGGATTCACGCGGGTGGCTCGCTAGGCACTTTGCGGGGCGGCGTCGCGGCGCTGCGGGAGGCCCGCGCCACTTGAAACCTCCCACCCCTACGTGCCCTCTTTCAATTTTCCTGATCCCACTTTGCTACTCATTGCGACATTTGGCTAACATGCAGATACTTAGAGGGAACAGAAGGTGACACTTGGCAAAACGAGAGCGTGCACGGGGTGACCTCTCCAAAGATTTCTTTTTTTAATGATTTTGTTATTTTGCTCACTTAGAGCGTCCACAATGGTAGACGCTTATACAGATGCTTAAAGAATAAAAATAAATGTGAGAAACTAAAAAAAATAGCTAAGCGCTCAGTGTTGCAACGCTGCACGCTTGTTTCGGTCACTAAAAAGTTTTAAGCGTCTCGTATGTCCAAAGGAAGGAAAACAAGCGCCTCGCCAATCGCTTGGCGGGTCGAACGTTTCACCCAGCAAAACAGAAAAATCGCTACCGCTCGGCTCTACTTAATACTAGGTAAATCGACGCGGCGACACGCCGCGCCCGTGGCACAAGTTTTGACATAAATACAATTTGGATTAAATTTCCATCCGTAATATTAGATGGATCCATGCTTACTCCAATAAAAATATATGTCCATCTTAATTTGATATTCAACTGGTAAGCTACTTAATTTACTTTTTTTACATCTACATAGTCCATATCAAACAAAATAATCTCATTTGCTTTTCAGTCTTGAAAATATTTTCTTGGGAAAATTTTATCCGTTGTTAGCCAATCTTGAAGAACAAATCAAAAGGACCAGATAATGTCTCACAAAATTTTACATTTTGATCAAATTCAAGGAAAAAATTACACAAAGGGTGCGGTCAAATTCTTATATACACAAAAGATTTGAAGTCATTCTCATCGATCTGCATAAAACCGCATAGATACATTCAGGGCATTTGGCTTATCACGCCTAGGGTATTATGTATTTATATATTATATATTTTATTATTTTATATGTAGCAAATTTGTCAGGAAGAAAACATTAAAGTTCCTGGATTCTCAATTTATTTTGTAAAAAAAGAGACACGTCGCGCCCGTGTGGTGACACAACATAAAGCTGGATTCTCCATTTAATTTGTAAAAAAGAAGATTCTCGTTCATAGAATCTCGATAAAGAAAAAAAAGCCGACTATGGGATTTGAACCGGTGACCCTCACATTTGGTATGAAGTAACATACTTCTAAAAGTGCTTTATTTCGAGCAGTGCTTGATTTAAAAAGTGATCTTCTTCATAGGCATAACCAAAGTTTGCATGGGGAGTTAAAAGACATTACGCGTGACCGGAATAGATAAGTAATTTTAAAGTCGCTATTCCTGCGCAATGTTCGTAAAAAGAAGTGCGGGGAAAAAATAGGTTTAAACTAAAAGGGGGAGAAATATAAGGGGGGGATTGTTCAATTGTACCGGAGGACCGATTTGTAATTTTGGATAAACACGGGGATTTTGCTGGAAAAATGTTTTATTCCGGGAGGTCGTGTAACAATTTCTGGAAAACGTGAGGACTTTTCTGGGGAAAAGCGGCACGCGTGGTATTTTCTGCAAAAATGTTTCATTCGGGAGGGCCGATTCACAATGTTCGGAGAACGCGAGGTCTTTACTAAAAAAATGGTACATCTATATGTCTGTCAAAATAAGAAGGTTAAAACATGGAAGTTGTTTGGTAGGTTGATATGCATGTACTCGTGAGAGGAAAATTCAGAACGGAAGACTGAGTGCGACGAATTTGACGAAATCCGTCGAATGTTTTTGCGAATCTAGATTCAAAATTAAGGAGTTAGAGTCGACCAAACTCAAAATCGATCACGGGAATGGAACCTACTCGTCGGCGCGCATATATTTCGTGTATATGTTTTTATTAAAAGGAGGGCCGTCGGAGCTAGATCGGGCGGCGCGGATCGGCCACGTGTGAAAGCGATTCCATGAATTTAGATCAAAATTGAGGAGTTAGAGTCCACAAAAATTGAAACCGTTAAGGGAAATGGAACCTACTGATCGCCGCGCATATATTTCTTGTATATAATTTGTGGGAGAACAAAAAAAAGTTCAAAAAAACCAAAAAAAAATCGCAAAAATTTTTTATTACTGTTTATATGAACAGTACCCCGAGCCCCGAGCGTGAACAGTGCTCGATCGCTGAGAAAAAGGCATAACAGCATCACATTTATCTATGTATCTATCTATCTATTCGTGCATAGGTCAAATTGGGCCGAAGCGTCGGGGGACTCTTTTTTCGTCGGACGCCCGGGATAGCATGCAGCAACTGCTGATCGCCAGGGATTTTCATCCTAGCGTCGGTATATAAGCGTTGCATTGTGGCTGCTCTTAAGCGTCCAGATTAGCGTCTAGACACTTTTTTTTGCAAGGAAATGCGCTGGGCACTTTGACTGTTTCTCTAGCAAGAATTTCTTCCCCTCTTCTTTTCTTATCATTTATTCGAGGATTGGAGAGGTCAACGCAAGAAACTGGGTAACTAAAAACTAATCCACATGCCCTCGCGACGAAGCAGCCTATGTTACCTCCCTGCTAAGGTAGCTGTACCGCGCACACCCCTCCAGACCCCAGTTAACCATCCCGACGCGTGATGCCGTTGCTTAATAACCCGAGTACCACTCAAGGAAGAAGAAGGCAGTTGCTCTCGATCTTAGCACTTTGCCGGTTTCCACGCCACTCACACCCACGAAATCGTCAACAACTTGCCATAATTCAAATCCCTCTCTCTCTCGCCTTGCCTGCCTTGACGGTTCTTGGAGCGCGCACGCGATGGGCTTCTCCGCCGCGGACGTGGTCATACCGGCGTGCGCCGTGATTGGCATTGCCTTCGCGGCGTGGCAATGGTTCCTCGTCGCCAAGGTGAAGGTGTCCGCCTACGCGTCGGCGGTCAACGGGCAGCCAGTGTTCCGGCAGGAGAACGAGGACGATGGGAATTCCCGTACCGGCGGCGAGAGCGACGATGAGGAAGATGGAGGCGACGGCCCGGCGGCCGTGGCCAGGTGTGCGGAGATTCAGAACGCCATTTCTGTTGGTGAGTTTGATTCGTACTTATCTTGATTCTCTCCTGGCGCCGGTTCTTCAGTTGTTGAGTTTCGGATGCTTTTGTTACCTAGTCATTGTTCGTTTAGCTCTTGTTTCTCGGTGACTGCTGCCGCTAGAAATTTTTCTTGTCCGATCTTATCTTTTTTCTTTCAAAAAGGGGAGATCCCGGCCACTGTAGTTGCGTAAAAGTATATACGAAGTAACATTTTGTTCATGAACACCTATGCGCACCAATTTGTTTGATATTTAAAAAGAAATTGCACTCATCTTAATTATAATTGGTCATTCTAGTAAAAAATTATCTTCAAATTTTGGCACGGTGAGTAGAGTTACCACAGTTCTGAGAATTTGTCTTTGTTTCCAACATCGACGTGTTCTTGTTTTTTGAAACAACACTAGTTTGGACACGGTCAAGTTCAACTCTAATCCAACTCAGTCAACTGCACTATGTCATCACCCAGAAACATTTACCAAACGTGTTGGATGAGGAATTAATGTGCTCCAAAAACACAAAGCACTTTCTCCTCAGACTAGTCACAATGAGGAGTATCATATACTAGTATCATGTACATGATACTAGTCTATGTTACTATCTCCACAATGGGTAGTAACATATATGTAGTATCATATAATACAACATTTATTAGGTTGTAGACTCATATTGCATTGGAATCCGTTATGTTACGGTATCTACCTATGATACCACTATGACCTCTCTCTTCATTAATTGCAGTGTCATGTCATCTTTTTGCCAACATGGCATGCATGATACTACCTATGATACCCCCATTGTGGCTAGTCTCATGTAAAGAACACATGCACTGTCAAAAGCATTGACCAAATAAGCTGAAATGTTTTATTGCTGGTACAATTTCGGAAAATATTAATCTGGCGTTTAGGCAACTGCTCTCTTAGCGCCATTGGTTTTCTCCTAATTGTCTGCATGCAATGTAAATTGCAAAGTGCACCTAAGAAATGGACAACATTTTTTAGAAAACATGTTTTATAACACAAACCTCATTTCCGATTTGCAGTCCGTTTTCACCATTGGCTTTGTATGAATCGCGGCTTCAGAACTAGATGTCATATTGTTGCAAACTTTCTTTGGACACTTTCGTTGTCCGGGCATATAAAAATATAAGTTCTCAATCCTTTAATAACAAGTTACGAGGTGGTAACTTCAACATTGATACCCCGATAACTTGATTAATCTTCCTGTAATGATTTTGAACTCAAAAATTATTAGTTTCATATATCTCTCTGATACCAAACTGATGGTAAAAAGAATCGTGAGCAAGGTTTTGGTCTGAGATAGAGAAATATTTTATTTGTTAAAACTAGTTGCCTTTTTTCTTGGGTGTGTTCGTTGTGCGCTCGGTGTGGTGCTAACGTTCGCAGCTTCGCGCCCTTCCATCATTCTATAATTTATATACTTACAGGTCAATTCTGAAGCAATCTGAGGCATTGCAGAACTAAATACGTTTGATTAGGAACCTACTGCTGGCTCGAGAAACGATACTTTGTCAAAGCATTGACCAAGTAGTAGCACATGCGCATCTGCATGACCTGTTAATCCGTTATTATTGCTTATCGAATATACATTTATTGGAGCATGTTTTGTACTCCCTCTGTCCCCTACTTAGGTGGCGCACGCGCTTTTCTAAATTTAAGTTTAACCATCAATTTGAACAAAATATGATAAGATCTCGTGAAAATTATACCATTGAATATTCAAAAAAAAAGTTTCTAATTGTATAATTTTTATAATAAGTGACACATGTATTATTCCCTCCGTCCAAAATTATAAGGCAGGCTATTTTGTGTTGGTCTTTGATGCTCGATTTTGACCACTAATATATACTAAAATATATGGATTGAGAATTGTATAAATGATATCGTTGGTTTCGTCTTGCAAAATTCTTTCATTCCATATATCCTACAAATCATGGTCAAACTTGTATGTCGTTGACCATCGAAATTTAAGGACACCTTATATTTGAGACAGAGGGAGTATTAATCAACTTATTGGTCAAAATTAATACACGTAAACAAAGACGCCACATGCATTGGGACAGAGAGACCAGTTGTAAACTTGTACTTTGCTACCACTTCCCTCATCTCTTTCTTTTGGTTCCCTAATAAGATTGAATATTTGGTTGGACTTGAAATTCCTGAAAGCATGTGTTTCCTTCTGAAGTTGTTTCAGATTTGGACCTCTTAGTAGGTTGACGTAGGCTTTTTATAAATAAAAAGTTAAACTAACATTAAAAACATGCATATTTGGAGGAAATACTGCCATTACACCATAACGTAGTATAGAGGATGCTAACCGGCGGCCACCCGTAGCTACCCAAGCTTTGTTATTTTGTTGTCAGAGGAGAAGGGTATATATGAGAAAAAGTACAGCCAACGCCGCTAGACTCCACCATCTCACCACCATCGCTCCGGCTGGACTCCACCACCGCCACATCGCTCCAGCCGTCTTGCTTGTCAGTGACCTGCGGTTGGCATATATCTCATATTGTGTTGACGAAATTGGTGGTCAAACATTTTCGTAAACTACATGCAAGCCTTATGAACCGTACGAAGGGAGTACTCCCTCCGTTTAGCTGTATTAGGCCTCTAATGAATTGCACCGTGACCAAGGTTGGATTCTATTGGTTCCAATCAATCTTCTCTTTTCCTACATGCATTGGTGGCATGGGAATCTTGTGTGCATGCACTGGTTATTAGCTACATGAATTGGTCATGGTCCACCAATTTATTAGCATAATTAATTGATTGGGGTCTTATTCCTTGTTTGTTTTGGAACAAATAGTTTTTCATAAGAAGCCTAATACTCCCTCCGTTTAGGTGTATAGGGCCTCTAAAGAGGAGCAGCCCGACCAAGGTAAGTGTTGATAGGGCAAGAAAAAAAATCCAGTTTTTTTGTTTACCCAATCAAAAGGAGCAAAAATCGTGCTTATTTCCATGTAATTAGAGGAGTTATTGCGGGAGGCCAAACAACAGCCAATGACGCATGTGCAGCTGGGCGGGCCCTTTGCATGGATGGAGCATGCAATGGAATTGACCAATCCGTGGGAGAAATAAGCCCATGCAATAATTATAGGGAGTATTTATAGGGTGTGGTTATTTGGTCAATTAAATGCAATCGGGTCTTATTTATCTACCGTTTCTGAACAAATAGTTTTTGGTGAGGGGCCTAACACACCTAAACGGAGGGAGTAGTAGATTAAACAGCCATTTAATATGGAGATGCTTGTTTTATTAACGAGGTCTTGTATGCCCAAACACCCTTGATCTTTAGATCATGTACTACTGTATGCCCTACATTGTGAAATTGAATGCTACATAAATGCATAATCAATGAGAAAAGTACTCCGGTTCAACTTTGTCCTGGGTCTTTTTATTAAACAACGAGGATCCTGGGTCTTTTGTTACTCTCGACAATATAGATGAATTCGTGCTTACTCTTGTCACCCAATATTCCAGGAGCAAACTCGTTCCTTTTCACCCAATACAAGTACCTGGCCGCCTTCACGGTGATCTTCGCCGTGGTCATCTTCCTCTTCCTGGGGTCCGTGCACCGGTTCAGCACGGCCAGCCAGCCGTGCCAGTACACCAAAGGAAAGACGTGCAAGCCGGCGCTGGCCAACGCAGCGTTCACCACCGTAGCCTTCCTCCTGGGCGCCGTCACCTCCGTCGTGTCGGGCTACCTCGGCATGCGGATCGCCACCTTCGCCAACGCGAGAACAACACTGGAGGCCCGGCGAGGCATCGGCGCGGCCTTCGCCACGGCGTTCCGGTCCGGTGCCGTCATGGGATTCCTCCTGTCGTCCCTGGGCCTCCTAGTGCTCTACATTGCCATCAAGCTCTTTGGGCTGTACTACGGCGATGACTGGGAAGGCCTGTACGAGTCGATCACCGGCTACGGGCTCGGCGGTTCGTCCATGGCGCTGTTCGGGAGGGTCGGTGGCGGCATCTACACGAAGGCGGCGGACGTCGGCGCCGACCTCGTCGGTAAGATAGAGAGGAACATCCCCGAGGACGACCCGAGGAACCCTGCGGTGATCGCGGACAACGTGGGCGACAACGTCGGCGACATCGCGGGGATGGGCTCCGACCTGTTCGGGTCCTATGCCGAGTCGACCTGCGCGGCCTGTTCGTGGCGTCGATCTCGTCGTTCGGCGCCGACCACGACTTCGCGGCGGTGTGCTACCCGCTGCTGATAAGCTCTGCGGGGCTGGTGGTCTGCCTGGCCACCACGCTCTTCGCCACCGATTTCTTCAAGGTCAAGACCGTCCGCGGGGTCGCGCCGGCGCTGAAGCTGCAGCTCCTCATCTCCACCGTGCTGATGACCGTCGCCGCCCTCGTCGTCACCTTCGCCGCGCTACCCGCCAGGTTCACCATGTTCGATTTCGGGGAGGAGAAGCAGGTCAGGAACTGGTAAGCGGTCGCCATTAATTCATTCTCGCTGTGATATTGGAGATGCATTTTATTTGTACCACAGATATGGATGCCCCTAATTAGAGAGTTAACACAATGATGACAGGCACCTGTTCTTCTGCGTCGCCATTGGGTTATGGGCAGGCCTCGCCATCGGCTTCACCACCGAGTACTTCACCAGCAATGCTTACAGGTGACCAATCACGTCCTTTATTTGTTCCAGTAACAAAGTAGTCCATTCAGTCCAGGTGTGTTGACGCAGTTTTGTTGTGGTGGCAGCCCCGTCCGGGATGTGGCTGACTCTTGCAGGACCGGCGCGGCGACCAACGTCATCTTCGGGCTAGCGCTCGGGTACAAGTCCGTGATCGTGCCCGTGTTCGCCATCGCCGTGTCCATCTACGTCAGCTTCACCCTGGCATCGATCTACGGCATCGCCATCTCCGCTCTCGGGATGCTCAGCACGGTGGCCACCGGGCTGGCCATCGACGCCTACGGGCCTATCAGCGACAACGCCGGAGGCATCGCCGAGATGGCCGGCATGAGCCGGAGGATCCGGCAGAGGACCGACGCGCTGGACGCGGCCGGCAACACCACGGCGGCGATCGGCAAGGGGTTCGCCATCGGCTCGGCGGCGCTGGTGTCGCTGGCGCTGTTCGGCGCGTTCGTTAGCCGCGCGGGGGTCACGGTGATCAACGTGCTGAGCCCCAAGGTGTTCGCGGGGATGCTGGTGGGCGCGATGCTCCCGTACTGGTTCTCGGCGATGACGATGAAGAGCGTGGGCAGCGCGGCGCTGAAGATGGTGGAGGAGGTGCGGCGGCAGTTCAACACCATCCCGGGGCTGATGGAGGGGCGCGCCACGCCGGACTACGCCAGCTGCGTGAGGATCTCGACGGACGCATCGCTGAGGGAGATGATGCCTCCCGGGGCGCTGGTGCTGCTCGCGCCGCTGGTAGCCGGCACCTTGTTCGGCGTCCACACGCTGGCCGGCATGCTCGCTGGCGCGCTGGTGTCGGGCGTGCAGGTGGCCATATCGGCTTCCAACAGTGGTGGAGCCTGGGACAACGCCAAGAAATATATCGAGGCGGGCGCGTCAGAGCACGCCAAGTCCCTTGGTCCCAAGGGTTCGGAGGCGCACAAGGCGGCCGTGATCGGTGACACCATCGGGGACCCGCTCAAGGATACGTCCGGACCGTCGCTCAACATACTCATCAAGCTCATGGCCGTCGAGTCCCTGGTGTTTGCGCCCTTCTTTGCGGCTCATGGAGGCCTCGTATTCAAATGATTCACACCTATACCAGTAGGAGTATCAACTATCAAGAGAGGAAAGCCAACTGATTGTACGATATATGCTATCCAGAGAACAATGTAGGAGGCTGCTACTGCTTCATTTACCAATGTGATTTACTGGTACATGCATACACAGGCAAAATGATTAGCTTAACACTTTCCTAGTGACCACTATCAAAACGGTATGGTAGCAAACATTTCACAAAATGGATGGGCAAATTTGCAAGATGTTGAGTTAATTTGTACGGTACACAACACTAGGCTTCAACCAAAAGGTCTCCGAGATTCACTTCAACAAATACTCTTCCTATGGCTTTTGAATAAATAATTCTATCATAAGAATAGATTACTCAACAAAAATAAATTATATCCAGCCAAAACTAGAAACCCACAAATTACAACTGTATAGGTATGGATATCACAAAATGTTGCAGAACGCAGCTCAACCGAAACTATTCTTTCCTACTTGTTTTACAACAGCAGAATCTCGGTCAATGATCCTACAAAGAAATAATGGAGAAAGTGGGGATATTCACTGCTCCTCCATAAGCTCATATATATAGATATAATAAGACAGTGCAGCTGCAGGAGCCAGACTAAGTCAATGCTGAACCGAACTGCATGCGATTCTCACTTTCATATCTTTCCTTCTGGAAAAATAACTTTACAGGTTGTGATGGCAGCTGCTATTTCACTCGATATAGACAAGTGAGACCTACATCACCTCGGCTCATGCTTTCGGATTTGAGATAAATGCATCCAGCCGTCTCCAGAGCCAAACACGGTCTTGTTCCTTCCTGTTGGCAAGCATTGACAGCTTGGGTAGAGGGCAAGCCAGAGTGGAGAAATCTTGTCAATCTGTCATCTCACTGAATAGGGCTCTGAATCGTTTGCTTTGGTGGTATTTACAGCCTTCTCACTAGACAAATTGCCCATGGCTTTAATACAATCGCCTCCAATTTGTCGTGAAGTTTCTGCGGTGTCTGTGGAATGCTGTTGCTCATCAGAATGTGTAGCATGCTCCCCCATAATACCATTGGCCTCACAATTTGGCGAGCTCGAGGCAAGTGAATCCTTGTGTTTGCTAGCCAGACTAGTCAAAGCAGAAATCTTGGAACAAGTAATCCTTGTTTCTATCTTTTGTCTTTTGCGAACCTCCCCATCTGCATGTTTGCCATCCCCTGTGTTTACTGACTTCCGCTTCACTCTAGAGATCTTTAAGAGCTCATCATCCTCTGCAGGCCTATCAGGCTCCTTAGGTGGCGGATTGAAATCCTCATCGTCATCATCGGCATAGTCCACAAGTCCACCAGATTTAGGCCTGCAAACATGCACAAAACATTGATGAAGCAGCAATCAACAAAAGAAATTGCCCATGGGGAAAAGACTCAGAATTCTGCATGATAATAAATTCAGATTTTCTAATTGATTTAACAAATGAAAGAAATAGAACAAGTACACCATGTGGAATCTAGTAATTTAAAAAGTACTACTTCAGTTCCGAAATATAAGATGTGTTAGCATTTTTCTGATTCGGATGTATCTAGATGCATTTCAAGGTGTAGATTCACTCATTTCAGTCTCTATCTAGTGCATATTGAAATATCTAAAACATCTTATAATTTAGAATGGAGGGAGTATAAGAGAATATTCAATATACCTTGAGGATATGTCATCAGCTTCACTTCCATTGGCTACATCAGCCTTCCTTTCTTCATTATGTTCATTATGTGCATGTTTAGTTCGCCTGACGAATCTTCCTCGTCACTAAGGATTAAGGAATCAAAGAAATGCATTGTCATTTACGGCACTTTCTACTGCACAGGAGGGCAGCCCTCCTATGTTGCAAACAAAATGAAGCAATCAATGACAAAACTAAACACAGAATACCTGTCTTCATTGAAGTAATCTTCCTCTTCCTTCTCAAGACCTCTTCCTTCTGCCTTCTTTCTCATGTCGGGCACGCCAGCACTTAGTTTCGTTTCAGCACTCTCCAGGTACTAATAGTATCATGGTGAGAAGAAATTACAAATAGTATCATGGTGAGAAGAAATTATCTACAAGCTCAAAACTGAAGGTTTTCATGGTTTCCTTGTAGTTCAAGGTAGAAATAAGCACGTTGATTGTGCATGCCATAGTGGTTTTGCCCACTCTTAACAACACCACCTAGCAAAAAAAACTCAAATATGGATATTTCAATTAAACCTTTCAAAATCAAATATTTAGTCCATATTTGGGGGATTTTGTACACCTGTAACATTTCTTTTTCCAAACACAGCGGTGAGACACCGGAGCACTGTCAAGACACTATGCAGGAGTACACAGGAAAAGGTCCAACCTGTTGATACTTGAGTTTGAAGGCCTGAATGCTTCCGAAGTGTTCAAACTTCATAAGTTGATCCGGGAAAGACTCAGTTACATAGATAACAAGAGGTTTTAGATTTTCCTGCACAAGAAGAAATCAAATGAACAAGCTGCAATTTGTAGTTGTTTCAAAGTAAGTAGTGAAACATGTACCTTTCGTATGTGTTCCAACAGTTCAAGTACACCTGACTGTAGCATGTTATATTTATCCCCATTTTCAACAAAGGCATCAATTATTGGTTTCAACAAGTTAAATTTCACAACATGGCGAACAAGATGCTCATCCTACAAAAGGAAATATAAAGTGGGGTTCAAATATGATCAAGAAACTTGTGTTTGACTTATTACTTGCAGTCAGGGCAAAGGTAGCATGCGAAAATTCCAGCCAATAGCTGGCATGCTGCTGATACCACCAAATAGTACGGTTCGACACACAGCCCACTGCCCTCATTATGCATAAAGGTAAGATGCGCACCTTGAATATCATGTATTTTGTCTTTGTAGATTGGAAACATGTGATAGCGCATAATAGGTAGCAAAAGGTGAAGCACATTCATGCACTATAAACGCTGGACAAGTCACATGCATGACGCATCAAGCAACAATACAAACATTACTCAAGGAAGCCAAACAAAAGTACTTGAATAACTAGATAATCAGTTTGCACTATGCCATACATTGCAGCTATAACAGAAGTGTATAACTTAAGGAAAACTTCCAATTTTTCAATGCTTGATGCCCTCAACAACCCAAGAACAAAAAAGGAACTTAAAAATAGCTTCACAATAGTAAAAATGATACTGACTTACATTTCTCGATATAATAGTACGCATAAACCTGACAGCAGCAACAACCAAAAACTTCTCACTTCGTCGAGTCATGGTAAGGATTTTCTCTATCGCATTGTTCATAAGGAAGTTGCACCTACAAGATTATATGAAGCTTATTTAGCAGGTGTAAAAGAAGATAACAGAAGTGTTGGAATAGTGAAAGAACGTTGGATGGAGAATTACTTAATTTTGTATGGATGATGGACTACACAAAAGCATAACAGTTCACAAATATTTAGCAGAATTTCTGGCTTAATACGATGAACTTCAGTGTTTCTACCAACGGCGGCTGAGTTAGTTGGTCTTCGGGTAATACTCCTCGGAGGACAAGAGGATGCTATTACATCAACCAAATAGTCAAGGTGCTTTTCATAGAAAATCTCAATAATTACATCTCTCTGCACCAAGGGTTAAAAAGAGTAAGTACCAACCAAACCTTATAAAAACAAGTCAGATTTTGGATATCTTGGAACTGATATGATAAACTTTCTCCACTTCAGATGACAATCATTAAGTGAGACTTTAGGGTGGAGACAGCATACTTTTAACACCCATTTCAGCAGAAAACATAACTTACATGTGCTCCAGACATGGTGAAAGAATCCATCAATATACGCAGAATTTCGAGAAATTGGCAGTGCATTTGCTCACCGAAGTCAGTAACCATTCCTTTCACCTGAAAATTTAGTGAGTTAAGCACACTTCCATTTTGGCATTAGCCTTCTAAAGTATGAAATAAACATCGTCTAGAGATGAATAGCAATGTGGTGTCAAACTGTCAATGAGCAAAAAAAAATGCCAATTTGGCCAATCACAAAGATGTGTGGTTCTCTGGAACATATTGGCATACTTTCATTTAGCTAATATCGTGGGCAAAAACAAGATTTTGTACCATTGTTTTAAAGGTCGACCTCCTTAGGCGCTAGAGCGCCTTCCAAAATCGAGGCGTCGGGCTGGCCTTGGACAGTCAAGTAGAGTGTCCGATTTCGGTGTTTGAGGCATCCAAAGTGTGTTTAGGTGCGTAAGTCGGCGTTGGAGGTCGAGCCGAAAACAGAAATAGGGGGGGGGGGGGGGAAGAGAGGAAAATTGGACACCCAGAGTAAAGGGAAGAAGAGGAGCAAACCAGTCCAAGAGAGAGAGAGAGAGAGAGCTTCCTCCTCCTCCGGCCAGGCTTCCCCCTCGGGCGCAGCCTCTTTCCCAGCACGGCAGCAAGGTATGGCCCCTCTCTCTTCCCCATCGTCTCTCTTCTCTCCGCCCTCCCCTGCTCCTGCTGTTTCTGTTTAGACTTGCTCTGTTCCTTTATGCCCTTGCTGCTGCTAAGTAGCAGTAGATAGTGGTTTTTGGCTGTTAGCTGATAAGTAGCAGCAGATAGTGATCTTTGTCTGCTAGCGATAAGTAGCAGCAGATAGTGGTCTTTGGCTGTACAAGAAAGAAAAATTTCCTATATTTTTCTTTTGAAACTAGGATCAAAAGAAAAAAATTCCCATATTTTTCCTTTGCTCAATTCCTTTGAACCAAACGGATTTATGAATAGTGGCACCGTAGGAAAACTTCCTATTCCTGTGTTATTTATCCAATTTTCCTTTGAACCAAATAAGACCTAACTACAACATGAAACACCCTGAGCATATTTAATTGCTGGATACAATACTGCAGACCTCAAAGAAGCTGCAACTTACCAAAAGTCCAAGAAGAGAATTTCCTTCTTGCTGGACAATATATGACCTCAGTAGGTTAGGGTCCTGATTGAGAAAAAGTATAACAATATCCGTCCTGCATTGGTCAAATAAATTAAAAGAAAAGTTAGAAGAAAACGAGCTACATCAACAATGAGAGGTTGATTTAGCAACAGAGCTTGATACATACCCAGCTGAAACAATTTTTCTGTCTTGACTCTGCAACACATCAGAAATGATTTCAAATACACCTTCAGCTGAAAGATCCCTGAAGAAAATAGATAGTTAGCTAATAAATTTCTAGCCGGAAGTCATGTACTTCAATCCAAATTTTGCAGTTAAGTAACAAATTTCTTTGCAAAAAGGCAGCAGCTTGTCTTCAAATTGATTAGCAGAGTAGATAGGTTGATGCATACTGTTACAGGGAATGACCATCTTGCACAGAGAACGTGAAAAACATATAAAAAATGTGAATAATAAACCCATATTGCACTAATTACAAGGTATCCTTCGGCAAATCTGAAGCTAAATGACAGCGAGATAAAGCATAAAGCTGCCAGAGAGTGCATATAATGGCACCGCCACCTCAGGCACACCAGTATCATAGACTACCTAAATAAGACAGGATAAGAGGGTTAAACTTGAGACATCTAAGCTGGTGTTAAGAAAAATGTGACTAATCTTCAGTCCATTGATCTTTTGCAGCACCAGGCATTGTTGACAGATAACAATTGCTTAATTTTCTTACTCCATGGCAGACCATGCAACAGGGCCGTAAAGCCTTCCACGGATGCGGGTATGCGTCAAACGTCTGAACAAGGAGCTAAGGGAAGACACAGTGATAGCGGCACTTCAAGTGTAGCGAAGGATCTGCTGCAGAGCCGCACCTATTCGAGTGGTAGTGGCTGCAATATTACAGCATAGGAGCAGCTAGCAGCACCATGCATAAGCAGACATGATGCCGTTACTTAGGGAAGGTAGGATTTGATTCCATGGTTAGGGGCTGGCCATCTATAATAAAGAGAGGAACCTTCGCATCCATAATTCCATAGGCAAGCAATGTGACATTTGTCTCTAACCTATATGTTCCTCCCAACCCCCTACCTGCTGTGCGACTGCAGCTATCCTCAGGTATAGTAATGGCCATCGAACGGTACATCAGCAGTGTTTACACTGAGTATTGCAATGAGCATCTGCAGTGTGCTCATTGAATTGAATACTACAGGGCTTACAAGCAGCTTAAACCTGAATTCAGCTCCATTTGATATTTGCATAACTATCCCTTGGTTTGAGTTGTGTATAGCAAGCCACACAACGAAACAAGAGTTGCAGAACTAAGAGAGCTTATTCGAGACCTATTTGAGATAGGGTTGCAGAATTGACAGATCATGCACAAAGAAACCCCTATTTTACTAGTTTTGCAAGAGACATAGGTCATGGCCATGTATTATCACAGTTTGCATCTTCGAATAATTGGCACGTTACCAGGGGTATGTTGTGTTATTATGCATGTGCAGTGCAGCCAGAGGGCATATGACGAAAAGGGAAAGAAGGAAAGCAAACAAGTACATACCGAAACAACCGTAGTTGCTGAACAAGCGGCAAACTCTTACTAAGAGTGCAGAACTCATGCAAGAACCGACCTGCAAAGACCAGAAATACTATTAGCCTTGCCAATAGAAAAGACACAGACCATTAACTACTTGCAACTCCACATTCCAGTAACTGCAACAGCTATATACATGTAAAAGCAAACATCATCTGAATCATGTCAACCTGAAAACAACGTACGCTGCAAATGATGAGGTGGTTACTAGAACTGGCATTGAGCACAAGGCTACGTGTGCCCCAGACCACATGTTAAATCACAAAAGTGTGTGGTGGCTATCTGAATTCCTCTAAATTCTACATAGGACATAGAACTCCAACATCCCAAAGAAAAGAAACTGGTCAAATTTAACCCGCAGTCAACCGCAGTCCCACTGTTGAAAAAACATCACCAGTGCATCAACATAACTCAAATCAACAGATTTCTGTCCTTAATCATCACATGCAACAATGATAAATATAGCATTTCTCTGACTAGTCGAGGGAAAACCACATCTGTGAACTACATTATTACACTGCCCAGACTAAATTCCATTGTAGGCAATGATGCGATGCTAAGGGGTTGATAATAATCTCTATCAGTAAACAGATCCAATAATGAAAAGGATATATCATGTGATGAAGCCATCAACTCATCAATAACAAGAGATAATAGTATCTCACCAATTCTCTTTTTGATTCCAAAGAAATATTTGGTGATCTCATCCTAGAGAACAATTCTTGGATAAAGCAAGCATCGTCCTTTAGTAACGAAATAACCTACAGACAGATTATTAAGTTACATGTGACAAAGATAGATTGATGTTAATGAGGAAATATCAACATAGGTGAAGGCTGAAACACTAACAGCAGCATTGTTCGTATGTATCATTGTGTTAAGACTTGCCATAGTGGCATCATCTAATATCCGGGGTAATATAACATCCTGCAGATAGCAAAATGAGCACAATTGTAAAACATGCAAATAAAAAGAGTATCAACAAAAATCAATCACAAATAACAGCGACTGACCTTAAGATAGCCTATTCTGTATGTTTGATGTATCCTCGAAACCACAGAAACGTTTTTAATTGGTATGGCCTGTGGACGGTACAAGCTTATATTAAAGAATTATTTCTTCTAGATAGGCTAGGGAGTGCAAAGAACAGCATACCTCTTTGAAAAATACATGATCCTTCAGAAAAATGCGATGCTTTTGCACTTTGGCAACCTCTGGATCATCTGTACAAGAAATAACTCACTAAAATTAGAAGAAAGATGAAGCAGCTTCACAGGCTTCAAATTAAGAATAATCATATATAATTTCACGATACGATGAACTTATGTGAAGCATCAATGGACGGAAGGAAAAATTGTACATTCAAGGGCGCCTATGATGTCAAGAATAAACTCATCGGAGAAAATCTTATCAAAGATTGATGGACTGTTCAACAATACTGCACAACAAAAATTAGAGTAAATAGCAGTCTAAAACATTCTAGTGAGCAACTGAGCATATACCTACACAGATATGTACTTACTGATTCCCCTGACTAACTTGAAAATCATGTGAAGATCATCTAAATTCTCTAAATCCTCGCACATTCTAAAAATGTCCAGCAGCTTCGGGAAAAAGTCACGCTGAAAGAATGAGAATTCGTAAGCAAACTAGTTCAAGACTTCATGTTATTTTTTTATGGGAGTTCAAGACTTCATGTTGGGCAGGAATAATCATATTTAAGGAAGGGAGAATGGAGCCATCATTTCATTTCTAAGGATCCCATACTGCTTCCTTCCAAATTTTAAGTTCTAATGAAATTGATCACGTCAACAAAAAAGAAATGGCAACCAATGTCAGCAATATTAAGACATATATGTAAGGTGACTAAGTAGTAAGAAGTCTATCAACCATCATGGAGCTATCTGTAACAATAGATTATCCTCCTTTTTTTTTTTTTTTTTGAAGGGCACATACCTGGTTATATTACCCAAAGATGAAAATACATACAGAATACAACCAGATACGGGGCAGCTGTCCCCAACTTACAAAAAGGACCATGACAAAGATACAAATTACAACTAGGTCCTCAAGTGTTTCTCTAAACAGAGCAATCCGCCATTGCTTACTTCTCCGGCGACAGGCCACCGGAGGAGAAGAAGAGACGCAATAGCTGAGTCGCCGGCAAGGATCTATAGAGGACTTAACCTCGTTGAGTTCGCCGCAATATCCACCCAACGCTGACGCTAGGATCTTGCAGACGGCGAGAAGAAACATCGGCGGGAGCAACGCTCCGATCCAAACCGGCCGTCGGGTCGCCGGCCGCTCCAGCAAGCAATCCAGCAAGCAATCCCGCATAAGCGCAGCTCCAGGAACAGCAAAAACAGCACTGGATGCCGCCACAGGCCCAACCACTCCTCCAGCAACCTTCTTCTTCCTCCACGGCAGCAAGAAGGAACAGGAGCAGTAGAAAAAAACCGAGCAAGTTTACCAAGATCGTCGAGGTCGCCGAAGAAACAAGATCCTCCATCGCCTCCCTCCACTGGAGCTTGATGGACCACCTCGTCTCCACTGCCATACACCAGGAGCCGCTCGTAGACTCCGGCGCCAAGAACCCCACACGACCAGCCGCGCTTCTTCAAATCCAGAGCAGAAACCAGCAGCCTCGACCCTCCCCTCGCCTCCACGGCCGGCCAGAGGGACAAAGACAGCAGCACACCGCCAGATCTGGATCCAAAGCACCAAAAAGGAACGCACCTCCCCACGCCACCACGGCCGGCCGGAGACACCGAACCAGCACACACCACCTCCACGACCTCCCCGGCGTCGCCGCCGGAACGGGGAAAGAAGGGGGAGGACTTATTCTGACGCGACGCCGCCACCGCCACCGTCTCGATGCCGTCGTCCAGAAACCGAAACCCTAAACTACACCTAACTATAACACGCACGACGAGAACCAGGAGCTCCCTCCCCCTCACGGCGCCGAAACGGCTGCCGGAGGCGGAGGGGAGCGGCTGTTTCGCCGGCGAGGGACGGGGACGGCGGAGTCGCCTCTCTCAAACAGTAACAGGGGAACGGATAAGGGAGGGGAAGAAAAGTGTAGCGAGGTAGATTATCCTCCTCAATGACACCAACGAGAGATCATTCCCATGAACGGTAACACTTTTGAAATCACTAGTGAGCGGGGAAACAATACTACACACTCATAAAGCTGCGTGCAGTCTCCCAAAAACATGTCATATAGCACAAGATGTGATTCCACTCTTGTTTCTATTTTCTGACGACAGGTGAGCTTCCCAACCACATAATTCTTTCGTGGAGCAACGATGAGTTCCAGGTTGATGATTAAACGATTTTTATTTTGCAAAAGAATGGCACATGGGCTAATGAAAGCGAGAGTCTATGGTAAATGAGACCATGCCACAAGAAACAAAGATTAGATAACTTACATCTTGTGTAATCAACTCTGCCACACGCATTTGATCTGTAATGCCACCCTCCAATATAGTCTGCAGGAGCGGTATTTTTAACAGTAAATAGATGTTTTTGTAGCAGATAGTACAAGTCATCCAAGTGCCCAGCTGTAAACCATTAAATAAATGAATATAAAAAGGGAAGTATCTTAGTGTTATCAAAAAATCAATGGACAGATGTACTGTCCTGAACTCCTGATCTTAATTATGGCAAATATCACAGTAGTTACGGCAAATATCAACAATTACATCTAAAGATAAGGAAACAGAGATTTTCCCTCCGCACAAATGGACTAAATAACCAACAAGCAAAGACTTCTGATTGAATACTAGACATGCATATTCATCGAAGGTTGAACTTTAAATACATGATCAGGCAAAGCACAAATCCCACAAGACTTACTAGTGTCACAGTGTACTGTTAAAAAGATAACATATATAGTAGTAGACCCAAAGAAAAGGAATGTTGCTTTGTTCATGATGGATAAAGAATAATTTTACATGAGAACAGTACAAAACATATCCAACCTTCAAGATCAAAGGAAGATTGGACAAATCAACAGGTGGAAGCTCCCTCAGTTCACCATTAACAGAGCGGAAGGGCTCGTCTGCAGGGAAATCCATAATTAGTTACAACAGTGCAACATAAAAACTGCTACCTGGGGAACACCAGGTGCACAGCTACTCATCAAGGTCTGTCACAACTGAATGCACGCCTTTGTCAGCAAGGATCAGGGAATAGCATGCGCTTCCAGAGTATAATAGTGTTGAACAGAAATCGAGATGTATCCAAGGAACACAAAAAGTCCATGGTGAATGAAGTACGATAAGACAGTAGGATAGCTCTAACTCTCAAGCTTTCCTGGATTCTCAGTGCGCACTTCAGGAATTGACAGTGGTTGATTTCGCTTCAAAAAATGTGCATGGGGGCTGCAATCCGGCTCAATCCCTTTGGATAGACAGGGATTTGAACTAAACCTTGTACTCTGACGGGATCGAGTTGGGTAAGTGTTTATCGAGACAAGCTCTTCAAATCTAGTCGATTCTAAGTGATCACTTCAGGAATTGACGGTGGAAGAGCAGTAATTGTAAATACTATGGATTTTGCCTCGAGAAAATGTGCTTGGGGGTTTGCCTGTAACCCGGCTTAACCCCTTCATACAAACAGGGCATTTGAACTAAAACCCTTCAGATCTGAGGGGATCGAGTTGGGCAAGTGTGTATTCAGACAAGCTCTTCAAATCTGAAGTGTTAAAGTTTGGTAGCTGTGTATCCAGAAGCTCTTACAGTGAAGTTATTTTTCATTCTTTGCACTTGACGTCTCTTGACCGCATGTTTTATTCGGCATGAGCCCCGGGCTATTTAAGGACATAGTGTCTCAATTTCCATCGTTGACTACACAGTAAATGCTACGGTTACAGATAAGTAACAAGGCGGTATGCGCTTAAACTTTGTCAATAAAACAATACGACTCTGAAACATGAACCACATTAATGATCTGCTCACATGTCAGCAAGTCATTCAAAAATTTAATAAGAGCAATGGCAGCATACGTTTAACTGACACATTAATATTGCAAAACGGATTCTGGCAGCTTATGTCACTAATTCCACTAAGATGGCGCCTGATTTTAGATTATGGTGTACTAAAGTCTTCTATAATAACAGAATACCAAGCAGCAATAGTTAATTTGGCTTAAAGTTCAAGCTGTGTAACACGTATTTAGCAAAATGGGATCTACCATGTGAATGCAATACTCTAGAGGCTTCTAGATGTTCCGACGCTGGGCGAGGACCAACTTCGAGAGCTGCAGGACATGATTAAAGTAAGACAATGTAAGAATGATACGAAGAGCAGCAAGTTTTAAGAAACTCACCACCAAGGTTACTAAACTGAAGGTTTCTCTGGATATCACAGATGTTGTCCCTGCAGAGAACCACCAAGAATACAAAATAAAACATCAATAAGCAACAACTGAAGAAATGCGCTAGTTACACCATGGTTCTTTTTTCTTGAACTACCATATGTAGGAGCACCCTGCAGCTTCCTGGAAGCTCAATGCTAATTCTGTTGCTGCTTCTGGATCCCTCCATGAGATGATTGTTTCTAATAAAGAAAACAGGTATAGCAAGTCACGCAATGGTGGTTACAGATGTTTGCTCAAAACTGATCGAGTGAGTGCAATCATTGACCTTCTTGCTTTCTGTAGATATCTTCAGATGTAATATTGTGGACGAGTAGTGTTTCATTGTCTTCTTCATCCAAAACAGTCAAACCAAGTTCTTTTGAACCCTGAACTCAACCCACAATTGACCCAGTTAAGGTCCAAAAAAATTAAGTCTACAACTGGAAACTGGTGACTACGTTTGCCGATGGCATGTTAAATCGAATACCATGGTGCCATATAGACATAGTAGGACTATGCATCTACATCATGCTATAAATACAGCTCATGTTTAAGTTATCATTTGAACTGATATATTTGACCACAGCATATTGTTTAATAAATTACCACCCCTAGATACCTTAGCAAGCAACATAATTTACACTTAAGTTGACTAGGTAACTATAGCACCAGCTTTGATGTGGCCCAAATGCCTCACCGGTGGCTGTGTCAGCTTATTCAAATAGTTCAAAAGAGGTTGGACACCATATAAACACAAGGAAACCTAGCAGCTCTTGATTAACCCTTTTGGGGAGACAAGGTGAAAGGCTATACTAAGCTGCTAAGTTTTTGTTCCCCGTTGGGTAGGCTTCCCAAATTTTCAACAGAAAATTTTAAGTAGCGACAGACAATTTATCTAACTACAAGAGAAAATAAAGTGGACAAAGCATAAAATTTAACTAAAGGTACCATCCATAGTGATGTATACCTCAAGGTAGTCAAAAGGAACATATTGACTCATACCTCAATGTAGTCGATAGCAACGTGCCCTGTGCCCTGATCATCCCATTTCCCTCCATCCCTCAAACGGTACACTTTAACACGCTGGAACAATTACGAGAAGTTGATACCTCACTTACACAATGTGATAATAATATACACAGAAACAGAAATGAGATACGTCAAACTTCCTTCACAGATGTGCCCACAGAATTAATAAAAAAAACTTCCTTCTTTTTTGAGATTAAAAAAAACCTTCCTTAATAGATACAAGCAGGGGTGAGCATCTTGGTTAAAAGTTGGTTAGTAGGAAGGACTTGCTCAACAATAGGGCGGCTGCGCAACCAAATAGGAAGCAATCCAGACAGTGCTAGCCTGATACCAGTTTACAGTGTGTTACTCCAAAGAAAAGGCGCTAGACTTTTTCTATTTGAAACATGTATTCAATTTGCATCCTTACAAACTTCAAAGACGTATTGCAGACTTATGGTTTGGGCATCAGCTACAGACCATGAACATCAAAAGTTCTTGGTTGTAATTGAGTTTGAGCCGCATTATGTATTCATATTCCAGCCCTTGGGTGTGATGATGGGCAAGTCATGATCATCATGTTTTTGTTATCCAGTGAAGTGTGCAAATCTTGGTTGTCAGTGAGCCATAAATTCTAGACGTCGAATCTGGTTTACGAACAACTCACAACTATCATAAATTTCCATAACCACTCCACATAGACATGTATTTGTTTTCCTCTCCCAGTTTCTATATAAGACTAGAAGCACCCCAAATTCTAAGCACAAAGCAATCTCACTAGCCGACTAGAACTACCCGTAAATTAGCAGCATGTCAGGTTGTTTTGGTGTTGCTAGGTATCAATGTAGTGGACTGGTAAAAGAAATGCGGTGATCAATTTATACTTAAGAACCCATCAGAGTGTGATTGACTGACTCAACTGGTCAGGATTATTGATTAGCAAATGAGCAGCAGCATACAATTATCATCATCACCATCCCTTGACTGGCAGAGCAAGTGCTACAAGATGTTCTGGAATGCTCTCAAGCCTCAACACAGATACCAGAGGTGGTCATCAGGTCTTATATGCTCTTTTCTTTTGGAAGAGACCGACAATATGTAAACCAGTGACCCTCCCTGAGAGGGTGTTGCTGAAAAGATCGAAAGGAACACGCAGAAGTACATGCGCCAGCATAGGGCTAGTTCTATGAACATGGCATACCCTCGGTTAGTTTTCTTTGGAAAATGTACTACAGTAGTTTCAGTTCACAATTCATGTGCTTAAATGGCAAAGGATATCCAGTGCAGATATGTTTTGGATCAATTAGATATGTTCAGCAGTTCAGATCAATTGCCCGGCCACGATTGGTAATGATCTGATGACCTCTTTTGGGCAGATCTTTGGAATGATTCAACCTTAAAACAAAAACGACCTCACTTTTCCTTAGATGCTACCAAGCAGAATGGCAGTCAAAAGTGCTAACATTCATCATCTAATGTCCAACTTGGTCAGAACAGGGATATAGCTTCAGTGCAGATTACTCATCTGAATTTAGTGCTTAAATCCTTGGATAAAAGATATCACCAAGAAGACGCACAAAACATAGTGACAGATGGGTTTGGAAGAACAAATGTAGACTAAAACCCTGAAAAAACGAGTATTTAGTGTGGTCTTCTCGAAGAAAAATAAATGCTTGAACCTGAATCGTGTGCTCTTCATCTAATACCTTGGAAAAGTGTGGCGTGTGCTTTCACTTGTCAATTTCGTAAGTATACTGTATTACTGTTGGAGCATGATTGGCGTGACATGGAAATGAAAAACTGCTTGTGAAAATTTTTAGGGGTTCAAACTTGACACCAGCAAAAGCTCAAGTAGTGTTAACTTGGTCTTTCTCAACAACTAGTTTACCCCACGAAGTAGACATATTAATCACTGAAGGGACATACATATATAAGAGGTGAGCAAGATAAATTTATGTGGGAAAGGCAACTGCTTATAGATGTTGTACAGTTAAAACTTTAGAGGCTCCCTACTGCTATTGCTTATCACACAAAAAGAAAGCAGCGTGGGACAAAGTAGCATAAAAAGTGGCAGACATCTATAGGCCAGACTGCTACCTCTCATTGCAACCAAAATATGATTTCGATTTGGAGAAAAGAATCAAGAAGTAACATAAAATGACCTTGGTGTCCTTTTATTTCCCAATTGACCAGCTTTTATCTTAGAAGGTGCCTTCTTTATTCATGAGAGTATAAGAAAAGTAATAAGATATATGTACCTCAATGTCGTAGAATAATCTACACTATGTGTATTTTCATTCCAGGAAGTAGCAAATAAGATATCACACCAACCTGATCCCCATCACTACAAACAGTCCCCCCCCCCCCCCCCCCCCCCACAAAATAAGGCGACAACTCGCCCAGTAAGTAAGTTTAGATAGTTCGTCAAACGACCAATGATGCCCCTCAAAACTGACATACAAATATTTAGATACCCATAAATGTTTGCCATGAAAAAATTAAATATGAATCTCTCGACCACAATGCAGGCGCACCTGCACAGAACTTTCAGCTTCCATGCAATCTGCATCTAAGGCCAGTACATAACTACAGTGGTTGACTAAGCAGAGTGGCAGATTGTGTGTGGCCTCGTTTTCTGTCTCGGATGCAGAGAGGAAAGAATGGCTGTGTGCCGCATTGTTTTCAGTCTCAGGTATGAAAAGAAGGCTGGATGAATAAACCTCTCGCTTAGTATGCAAAAAGTATGCTGGAAAGTCAGATTAGGCCCAAACTCCCCTCTTAGCAGCATTCAGTTCACTGGGAGAAGGTCAGGCGGAGTAGCCTTACAGTTAAGGGCATCTCCAGCCGTTCGGCCCCCCCAGGCCGAAAAAACGGCGCCTTTTTGGACGGCCTGGGGGACGCCGGCGCAATTCGACGTCTTGGGGGCGTGAATTTCCCAGTCGCACCCCCATCCCAGGATGAAAAGATGAGGAAAAAAGTCAAAAAAAATCACTGTCATTTCCCAGTCGCACGCCACGGGCGCGAGCCGCGAGCTCCGCCCTCGGACGCCGGCCAGGCGCGAGGCGCGAGGGCTGCGCGAGCTCCATGGAGGGCGGCCGCGAGCTCGAGGACGGCCGCGAGGACGGGGATGGAGCTGCCGGCACGGCGGGGCTGGGTTTGGCCTTGGTCTTGGGCTTGGCGGCGTCGGCCATGGACCAAGGAAAGCAGCGAGCCGGCCGGCGTCGGCCATGGACCTAGCTTGGCTCGGCCGCGAGCAGGGGCAGGGGCAGAGGTGCGGCGGCCGGAGCAGGGGCGCAGGGGCAGGGACGCCCGGCCGGAGCAGAGGCGCTGCGGAGGCGCCCGCGGGCACGGTCGTGGACGGATCAATCAATCACCTGCCTGTGTGCTTGCTTTGGATCGATCAATCACCTGCCTGTGTGCTTGCTTTGGACGGAGCGGCGGCGTGCTGGCCGGAGGGAGCTGGGCGGAGGAAGGAGCAGAGGAGGACGGCCGCGAGCGCTAGCTCCGCTCCGGCGCGAGGATGTGCGCGGCGAGGTCGAGCAGAAGCGGAAAAAAAGCACCGCGCCGGCTGGAGGTGGCTGGGGGCGCGCCGTGACGGCTGGAGGTGGCCGGGGCCGGCTGTAGGCGAGGAGGGCGATGGCCGGCACGGAGGAGAGAGGAGAAATTGGTGGGGAAGAAAAGGAGGAGAGAGAAGAGCGGTTGGTGCGGGGAGAGAAAAAGAGGAGAGAGAGCGTCGCCAGTGGATGACAGTGGGCCTTTTGCATGCAAATCGCCCCAGACGCAACCCGGCGTGCTGGGTTTGGCCTGGGTGCGCCGGCGCTAAAACGGCGCTATCCGGCGCTATTTGAGGTCCTGGGGGGGACGGCTGGGAAAATTTCGGCGCTTTTCGGCGCTATTTGCCCAAAAAGGTGTCCTGGGGGGCGTTGGGGGGCACGGCTGGAGATGCCCTAAGCATGTGTAGTTAGTTCAGCAGACACAGCGGACAGTGAATTAAGCATAACATGGTAACTTTCCCTCCTCGTCATCATCACCAGAGTAACTTCCCTTGCGCGTCAAATTATTAGAAATAAGGTAACCCAATCCTTGGACTCGGATCTAGGGCACGTGTGGGGCTTGAATGAACTTCCCCTGTCTATCCACATGACGTATTCGAGCAGCTGCCTTCCAAAACCCGGTGCGCCCAATCGCAACACGCAACCACGAGAGCACCAGGTTAGGCTGACAGCCAGCCGCTAGTGGATCTACACATCTAGTTCACCAACAACAGAAGCTTCGAGAACCCTACAGAGCAACCGGGGACCTCACCTGCATGCTGCTGCTGTTCGCTGCCGCGGCCGCCGAAGCCGGAGCCTCGCCCCCGGCCTCCGCCTCCCGCTGCTCCTGCTCCCCCATCGCGCCGCGGTCACCTCCGCCGACCGAGGGAGCCTGCCTTTGTGCCGCCGCCTAGGAGAAGAAGGAGGCTCCCTGGCGCCGGGCCGCTTGGTCAGTGGGTCGAGAGCGCGGGCTGCGAAACCCTAACCACCATGGACGAGCGAGCTCCCTCCCTCCCCCGCGGCCCTGGCTTCTCGGCGTCGCCTTTCCCCCTTTGCCCCCTCTCGTTTTCGCGAATATTTTGTGTTCGTTTGCTTACCGACCCCCTTCCGACCGCAATAGATAGATAGATAGAGAAAGTAATTGGTGGGATGGTTCTCTGAGAGTGGGGTCAGAACGATTGACACGGTCTGGACGTTCATTACTGTTTCGGGCAACCATGGGAGTGGTACAAGAGGAAAATCGTTCGAGTGCATGTTTTCTCGTATAGTTTTATTAGATAGAAGGATTCATATCTGCATTGTTGCATCTAACATTTGTTGATTCTCCAGTGATGTAGCACATCATTAGTGATACACCTATAATCACACCCCTTAATCCTCTTGATCTAACGATCAGGGATCTCTCAATGTTGTATATCGTTCAAACAGTACTTGTTCCGCTAGCGCAATTTCTCTCGTGCAGCCACTCTTTCCTCTCTTGACCCAAGCTCTCAACTCCCACGCGGGCCTCGTCATCTTACCATCCACCCTCCATTTCCCCATGTTGCCCGTCGTGTTGAACGATAGCCGGATACCACGGTGTCGTCGACCATCGAGGAGGGAGTGGAGACGTAGAGCCACCACCCACATCTGGCCAAAATCAAGAAAGTTATACTGAGCATTGTAAGCCGAACTATTCCAGTAGAAGAACAAGGCAATCAGATTTTGATCTCGGAGTTCCCTCTGTGTTTCCCGCTCCTCATCGCGAGCCTACATCATCAACTGAACATAAGACGAGAGCTAAAAAAATTGTCATAACACGGAATGAGAAAGATGGAAAAGTCTTGATAATTCTCAAATGGAAACTTCTTAGGTCATCAATGCCAAAGGGGGGACACGTGTGCAGTCTCAAAAAGTTAGTGTGTTCTTTGAAGATTCATGTGTTTTAATTGGCTTGTATGGGCTGTTATCCTAAAATACTTATGATACTAGTCCTAAAACACTTATGTTTCTAGCTCTTTCGCTTTTTTATGTAATCCGTTGTGAATTTGCCTCTTACGCATGTTTGGGTTCTTCGCATCATATGTATGCATTATTCTTATTCAAGTCTACTTTTGACACAATGCACGTCCACGAATTCCAATATATAGGGTGCTCTTCACTCTCAGATTTGTGTACTTGCATTCAAACAAAAATCAAAATAGTGCACACATTTAGGAAGAGCTCGTCTATATCTTGAGAATTTCAAAACCAACACTTGAACTTTTAAATGTGTGAAACTGCTTTTTAGATCAAACCTGCGAAACTTAACCATGATTGAGTTTGAAATTACATCTAGTACCCTCTGTGGGTTATGGATGATAGATGACACATGATTAAAAGCAATCATATGTGCGCTAAGTATACACATGAACAACTATCTCGATGATTGCTTAACCACCTTAAAATTTGACTCATCTCCAAGAGATGTAAAAGGCACAAAGTCGCCAAGTTGCGAATTCATAGAAGATGAACCCTCAAGACAAGCAGAAGCGCGAAGATCGGGAAGCTGAGGCGAGAAGCCTCAAAAGTTGAAGAATAAGTGTGTAGGCGAAAGCTGAAAAAGAAGTGCGCGATCGTTGAAGATGAGGCGTGAAGTCTGCATATAAGAAGAAGAAGAAGAAGAAGAAGAAGAAGAAGAAGAAGAAGAAGAAGAAGAAACATCTGTCAATAAGTTGAAGATGAGACGAGACAAAGAAACGTGCGGTCAAGAAGCTGAAGATGATATGAGACGCTTCAAGGAAACGTCGGTCAATAAGTTGAAGATGAGAGAGACAAATAAACGTGCGGTCAAGAAGCTGAAGATGATACGAGACGCTTCAAGAAGAAGAAGAAATGTACACACACTGAAACTGAGGTGAGAGGCCTCGTGAAGTGAATATGGCGCTGAGATGCCGATGATGAAAATTCTTTGTGTGATAAAGAAACATGAAGACGCGGAATTGAGGCGAACCCTCAAGAAGAAGAAGCAAGGAGCCGCTTGAAGCGTGATGATACGTCCAAACGTATCTACTTTTGCAAACACTTTTGTTGTTGTTTTGTTATCTAATTTGCATGATGTGAATAGGACTAACCGAACTAACGTTGTTTTTCAGCAAAATTGACTTGGTGTCTTGTTTTTTTCATGAAATAGAATTTCTCCGAAAAATCCCGAAATCAATGTCAATAAATATTTTAGGAGATAAGATGCACAGAGCCAGAAGACGAGACGATGGAGGGAATCCAGGTGTGGCCGCGAGTCCCACTCGTGGGTCCCACCCACGACCCATGCTAGCGCACCGCCTCGTGGCCCCTTCGACCTATATTTTTTCCTCGACAAAAAACCCTAGCCCCTGCTCTCTTTTCCTGTTCGCGATGCGGAGCCGCCGGCAACCCATGTTCTTCCTCGGGGGTGATTCTGAAGGTTGTTTCAGGCCTCGAACAACCACTTGTCATTGGCCATCATGTTAAAACACCGTAAAAATAGCTATACCAAAACACATGCACACAATCCTGCATAACCAAGTTAGACGCCTCTAACGTTTGTTTGTAAGTTTTACGTGGCTCTATAGGATCTACGGAATTACCGTTACTACCTACGTACTTGAAGCAGGTTAACCTTGTTGTAAGATTAACTTTGCGGGGTGATTGAGCCCCAGACATAACGAAAATGCATCGAAGCCCAATCTAAACGATCACATGTGCACGTGACCCCGTGAGGCGTCCAACCCTCATGCCCTATCCACTGTACGTCAATGTCTCCAACTATAAGTATAGACCCAGAGCTACTGAATCACTTCGTTGGCGCCGATCAGCATACCAGGAGCACCATGAAAGGTCCACATATTGCCAGAAGTCTAAAAAGATCTTGCATATGCCGCGGGAGAATATGGCACACAGCTTATTGGGAAGCAACAAAAATAACCTGAATATTATAAGAGTTCTAATATACTGCACGAACTTATGCAATGCCCACACCAACTTGTGCTCTAGATCAAATCATATATATGCATAGATCGGCTCTGATACCACTGTAGGGTTACGTGCGGGAATTTAAAATTTTCCGTCTAACATAACCGCCAAGATCTACTATGAAGATATGTTGTACCCATAATGCTAGATCTAGATTACTTACAAACACTGTTGCGAAAGATCTTGTGTTTGTAGAATTAGATGTTGGTGTAGCCTGATGAAAAATGTCACGTCCACATCAGGAGGTGATATTGTTGCCGATTCCCCCGTGAGGATCACTTGCGTAATCCCTCTTCTAGTATCCACGCATCCACTGCGCCAATTCGTCAGCGCTCCGCCGTCTAGAGTACTTGCGTGGACGAGAGAGACAACCTTTCGACGTAGTATTTAGTGGTATATCTAACCAACTTGATTAGAGCTATATGAGATTAGAGATATCTAATTCTCAACACATGAGATCTAATTAGAGAGAGAGAAGCCACGGAGGCAATTGTTGTGTCAAACCCTAGGAGGTTTGGGAAGTATATATAGGTGGCCAAGGGATAGGGAAGCTTGGGGAGGGGGCCGCACCTCTCCCTTGTGGAGTTCGGATTGAACTCCTAGTCCAACTGGGAGTCATTACCTAGTACTCCCCCTTTTTCCCCTTTCTCCTTTTAATTAATTAGACTTACCACAAATCCATTAATTAAATATAGGAAATAGGGGGGAGTGGTGCGCCGGCCCTAGGTGAGCCTGGGACCCACACGGCAGGCCCCACCCTTGGTGCGGCACTGCCTAGGGTTCCCAGCCCCCCTCCCGGCACATCCCCCGTCCTGGTATTCCACCGAAACTCTTCCAGAACCAAATATACTCTCTATATAAAATCATCGACTCTATCCACTGATGTCAGAAACACTTCCCGGCATCCCGAAACATCTCATGTTCGCCATATTTATCTCTCAGGACTCTCAGCCCTATATCGGCATTATACGCCTCTCATGATAACGTCACCGGAACACCTCCGATTCTCACCAGAGTTGCTCATGTGACATCGGAGTGACTCCGACCACTTCTCATAACCACTATAACTACATCATAATTCGCTTAATAAAAGATTGACTACAACTTAAGCGTGTGACCAGGAAGGTTGGTACATGCCCGGAGTACTTACCGGACAATAACCAGCATTGGGACCTAGACGGTCGTACTGGCTCTTGTGCATTCACGAATAAACGATGGAACCGTGTGTGTGTTTCTCATTACGCTAATCCCCTTACAAACGCGATACCAATAATATCATGAGATGACACAATGTTCTATAGTGTGATCAAACCATCCGATCATAACACATGTAAACTCGTACCGATATTATTCTCTTTTCTCATTCAGTATTCTCGATGTCCTGTGATAAATCACACTGTGTCTGGACAGGCGATTGGGGTGACATCGATAATACTGAGATGTGATGTTTACTACGCGCTTCTATTCTTGTAGACAGTGTTGGGCCACCAAGTGTAGAGGTTTGTAGGACAGCAGCAATTTTTCCTTAAGTGAGTAACCCAAGGTTTATCGAACTCAGAGAGGTAGAGGTCAAAGATATCCCTCTCAAGCAACCCTGCAATTAAGATACAAGAAGTCTATTGTGTCCCCAACACACCCAATACACTTGTCAGATGCATAGGTGCACTAGTTCGGCAAAGAGATGGTAAAATGCAAATGATATGGATAATAACAAGTGGTAATTGTAATAGGTAGTAAAAATGGCAGCAAGAAAACATGTAGCAGAACTGGAAATAAACGGTGTTTCAATGCTTGGAAACAAGGCCTAAGGATCATACTTTCACTAGTGGTCACTCCCAACAATTGTAACACAGTTGAACCCAAGAATAAAACTTCCTCTTCAATATGCAACCTAGATGTTTTCGGAGACTGTTATTCTGTTGGATAAGAAACACCATTCTACTGCGTAGTGCTATGAAAGCACACCTTAAAGTTTGTATTCCAAGTCTAGGGACACCCCACGCTGTCACTATGAGCACCCCAAGATAGTACTAAACAAACACCACAATTTCATAGTGACATCCAACACAAAGAACAACTCATGGTAAGTATCCCTCTAATCTATTATCCATAGAGTCACACATGGCACGCACACTGTCAACTTCGCACCGTGGGACAAAGGTGACTCCGGAAATTATAATAGATAAAACCAATTGAGTAGCATATCCATGACATAATGAAGGGGAAACATCTACGAATTCAACTAGATTACAATGCTCATGATCACATAAAGATCACACCATGGGAGAGAGAGACAAACCACATAGCTACAGCGAGAGCCCTCAGCCTCGATGAAGGACTACTCCCGGCGCATCATGGGAGGCAGCAACGGCGATGAAGATGGCTCCGGGGGCAATTCCCCGTCCCGGCAGAGTACCGGAACAGAGACTTATGTCCCCCGAAATAGGGTTTCGGATGGCGGCGGAGCTCGGAGTCGTATTTGGGAAAATCCTTCGGGGGTCGACGTTTTCAGGTCAGGGTTGATTTTATAGGCGAAGAGCGGCGCGAGGCGATGCTCTGGTGGAGTAGGCGGTCTTGGGGCGTGGGCCCGTACCTAGCCGCGCCCAGAGGCCGCCTCCTCCATTGGAGGGTCCCCTCCTGCTGATCTTCGGGCTCCGTGGCTTATTCGTGCTAGAAATAATTCCCGTAAATTTTCATCCAATTCCGAGCACTTTCATTTTTGGGCCTTTTCTGCAATGGACGGACAAAACAGACAGAAACTGACACTGGGCACTAGGTTAATAGATTAGTCCAATAAATGTCATAAAATGATATAAAACTATAGAAGAAACATGTGACATTTGATATAAAACAAGCATGGAACATCAAAAATTATAGATACGTTTGAGACGTATCAAGATGGCCTAGAGGATGTATCTCTCCATCACCTAGAGGAGTAAGTACCATTATTGAATAATCTCCGTTCCTTTACGCATTCTAGGTTACACCCAAAAACCACCGTTATGATCCCCAATTAAGGATGGACGTTTAATGACGATCAAAATGTAAGTGTTAAATGCACTGTCACTAGATATTCTCATGGTATAGGAATATAGCTAACGAAAACTCCATATGATCAATTGCTAATTTCATCTATGACAATTTTTCTCTTAGCAAGATCATACAAATGGGTCGGTTCAGTACTATTGTCATTCCGACAATAAACTTTTATAGTTGTGTGACTTTTACAAAGTTCATGATCAGGAAAACATGATCATCTAACAACAAGATAAGCTAGTCTTAGAGAGAACATCAGAAACACTTTGGTGTTCATATCTCTACGCGTGCATGATACGTCCCAAACGTATCTATAATTTTTTATGTTCCATGCATGTTTTATGTCAATTGGTACATGTTTTATATACACTTTATATCATATTATGACATTTATTAGAATAACCTACTAATAGTTGCCAAAGTGCAAAATCTTCTTGTTTTCCAATTTGTTGTGTAGAAATTATCAAAAATACAAAAGAAACCTTGTTGGAGTCAAATTGGGACTTTCCTGAAATCTGTCTGAGAACTTTTTACGGAGATTGTCAGTTTGACCCTCGAAGATGGCGTCCAATGGAAATCAAATTAAAGAGAAAGTTGTCACAATTTTCCATACGAAGATTTTAAGCCCGAGATCAGCCCAATCGGAGTTCGGACGCGGCCTGTAGGCCCGTTTTGGTGGAACCCTAAAAGGGGGTGACGGAAATCCGAGAGTCCATATAAAGAAGGAAACCCTAGGTCGTGAGAGGCACCCAAGACCACGAATTTTCCTCCTCCTAGGCAGCCGTTGGGGGAGGAGAACCTCCTCCACACCATCCTCATCACCAAGGGCAGCCGCCGCCGCCCAAGGGCCGCCGCCGCCGCCGTGGGCTGCTGCGGGTCGCCGCCTCCACTCCGGGCTGCACCTCTTCATCAACCTCTCCATCTTCTCCAACGACTTCTCCACCGTCTCCATGATGAAGGGGGAGTAGTCCACCCCTGGACTTTGGGTTTGTGGTGGTAACTTGATCTAATCTCTCTATGTATGATCATTGTTGGAGTCCATATGATGTGCTTTGCATAAGTATGGATCTATCTATGTAATTCTTATGGTGGATATTGTGGTATGAGATGATTTGTTATACATTTACCGTTGTGTTGGAGCTTTTATGATTTGTCATACTTTGGAGATATTCTATGATGCATGTGATGGTTTGATTTATGCATAATGCCTTGTTTATCCTTGTCATGAGGTGATTGACACCACCAAGTGTGGATAGATGAGAGAGATGTGGTCATGCACACGAATTATGAATCATTGCACTAGTGTTTAGAATATTGTCCATTATGAAGTATGATGTATGTAGGTACGGGATGGCCGATGTGACACGGCATATGTATTGAGTGACATGTGAAATACAGCCCAACATCCTTTATCTGGGGGTAAAAAGAAGAGTATGATGTGGGAGTGACAACACCACGCTAGCCTTACGAGGGTGACCTAGCAACACAAATGAGTACTTCTTTCAACTATGTGTTTTAGGACATATAGCCGTCATAAAAGCTACCATTAAAACATGACAATTGTGTGTACTTTATCTATAACATGATAATCACCGTAGATGAGAGAGAGAGGATTAAGTGAACCCATGAACCCATGTCCATTGTTCCTATAAGAGAAAACCTTTGTCTTGTCCTCTTGCATTGAAGAGGATTGGGACACTTTTACATTCTTGTTTTGTTATTAAACTTCCATCCATTAAATCAACCATCTTGTTCCTTAAACTTGTTTAGTGCATAATCAACTAAAACTTGTGACACTTTAGTTGTAGGGAATAGATAACTTTTCCTTCTTGCTCCTGCGGATCGATACCTTACTTCCACATTGAGAGGTGCTACAGTGATCCCCTGCTCTTGGGGGTTATCAAGTACTTTTCTGGCGCCGTTGCCGGGGAGCGTAGCGCTTAAGTTTCTATTCTTGTGTGCACTAGACTTTAGATTTATTTTATCTTGTTTTATATCTTGCAATCATCTAAGCTTGGGGAGGTTCCTTTAAACTTGTTTGGTTGTGAGTTTCTCATTAGTTTTACTTTCAGTTTTATATATCAAAAACCCAAAAAAAATAAAAAATGGAGAAACTTTCTGGAATGTCTATGGGTAATGATTATTTTAAAATGTATGACGCCTACTCTGAATATCAATCAACCAAAGAGGGAAATAGAGTGGGTAAATTGCTTAAAGCTCTTCAAAAATAGCTAATCAGTTTTGTGAGTTACATGGTATAACTTGTTGCAATAGAAGAGTTGTTAAACATTCCCACTATCAATGCAAGTATAATAGTGATCCTATAATTGCTTGTTATCGTGAAGATGAAGTATTATGCCCTGATATAGAACAAGTTGAGAAATATATTGCTTATGTTGGAGCCCATGAGATAGACTCTCTTCTTGATAAATTTCTTGCAACTAGTCATGTAGCTCGTGAAATGAAAGGGCAAGTTTCTATTATTCTCCAAATTTGCAAAAAAGAATTTAGTGATAATGTTTATGTTAAAGAAAGAATTCTTGCTGCCACGGAAAGCACTAACATTTTGCAGGAAGAGGAGGATAAGAACCTAAGCTTGGGGATGCCCGTGCAACCCCAAGAGGATGATGAAAACATAAGCTTGGAAGAGGAAGAATGTGAAGAGGAGATTGAAAAGGATATATTCCAACCTAAGCTTGGGGAAGAGTTGGATCTACCAATTTCACCATCAACAAATGATAGTAACACTCAAATTCAAAAATCTTTTGTTATTTATGAGAATCCATGTTATGATGAGTGTGAAACTGAAAATGCTATGGTCCTATATGATAACCCATGCTATTATGATGAAACTAATAATGCTCCTTTACTTTCTATTAATGCTACTAGTGAACTTATTGATGATAATGAGGAGTATTGCTTAAATATGCTATATGATAATGCTTTAGATGATGGTCCTATGCTTATTGATAAACCTCCATGTTTAGTTGTTACTAAATTATGTGAGGATAAAAATGATATACTTGCTGTTTGTGATGGTACTCTTACTCATGAGAGTCCTACTTTGTTCTTAAATTCTCCTAATTACACCATAGAGGAGAAATTGCTTATGTTGAGAAATACTTATGTGGTTTGCAATTACCTTTAGTTCCAAATCTTTGTTGCAACCATGATATTAAACTTAATATTGATCTTATTAACTATTTTGAAAGAGGGAAGCATGCTAATGAATTCCATAATAAATTTAATAATCCTCTTTATGTGCCTAAATTATCTAAGTTGAATGATTCTTGTGGTTATATGGTTGAATTTATTTCTACTACTTGCAACTATTATGAAAGAGGAGGTGATAAGAACCCTCTTTATGCTAATAATTATATGCTGCAAGTAAACATTGTTAATATGCATTGGGAAACTTCTATTTATGGTGATTCATTCATATACAAAATGCCAATGCATAGAAAGAAAGTTAGACTTCGTTGTTATTACTTTTGTGTTTTGTTTTTCTCTCAACTAGGGTTCAACTTGACTATTATTTTGATTGGTTTGAGAACACCATGGGATCCTGGTATTATGCATGAACACTTTCCAAGGAAGAGGGACACATCAAAGTATAAGTTCCCTCATGAGCTTCAACCTTCATGAACATCAAGTAAGAAGCCTAGCTATATGGCTATAAAGAAAGCGCTTTACGGGAGGCAACCCGGTTGTTTTTATTTTTGATTTTCTTTGTGTCCTCTTGCTGTAACAAGAGACTTAGTGTTTAGTTTAGATTCTGGAATTTTTAATAAAGTGCCAAGTTTTACTCATTTTGGTATGAAGAAGTTGCTTATAGCGTTCGGAGATATTATTCCTGCACGAATCTGTGCACGGTATGATTTTTAATTCTTATTCTGTAACTCCGAATGAGCTCATATTTAAACTGTAATGGCAACTTTTCATCCTCTGTATGCATGAATTTTTTCGGAATTTTCCGACAAAGTTAAGTAGGGTAGAAAAATACGTTTTGCTGCTGCTGTTTTTCTGGACAGATTCTGTCCCATTTTGTTTGATGCATGCTTAGAACTTTTAACATGAATCTTTTTGATCCAATTGAGTTTATGAGTAGGCATACAACATTATACATGTTCTGGACATCCATATGAATTTTTGTCTAAGGATTATATGCAGCAAGAAATCTATTTGTTTATCACTACTAATGTGCCCCACAGAAAAAGAAATGGGAGAAACGGTGTTTTGAAGTTTTTTCACAGGGATTAGAGGAGATGCACCAAGAGCTATCCAAGGATGGTGAAGACCATAAGCTTGGGGATGTGAAGACAACCCCACTGGACCTACACACTCTCGGTTTGCACACGTCTTTCTGTTTTTCGATCGAAACACTTTATCGCATAAACTTGGAGCGTCTTTTGTTTGTTTAGATTAGATTTTTATTTTTGTGAGACCACCACACTATCATTTATATATGAGAGAGCTACTGGAAATTTGGGTTGAATTATGTTGGATGCTATTATATTGGGAAAAGGGATGTTAGTTAATTTTAAAAGATACATATAGTTGCATGATTCATGTGCTTTGAATGATATTAATTTGCAAGTGTGTTGTCAAGAGCTATCTTTTACCATGTTTAGATGTTGAATTTTAACTTTACTTGGTTTAACATGGATTGATTAGTTCTATGGACACTTATGCATGCATTTAGATGGTCAACTTTCTCCCTATTGCTAGCCCAAAAATTACAACAAGTAAAAAGCTTGTTTCCCAACACCTTCAACCAAAGTTTTTCCAGTGAGTCCACCATATCTACCTATTAGCTTTATGCTATTCCAAGTATGTTTATCATGTTATATTGTGTTATCTACATTTCTGAATTTAAATGCTTATGTTATTGATTGTCATGGGAAAAATTGGTTAAAAGCTCTCACGAACTTGATGCACAATTTACTTTTATTGCATTTAATAAGCATGAACCATTGTGATTAAAATTATGAAGTTGTGGGCTTGACAATAGTTTTGGTTGGGAGTTAGCCCATATGTGCTGTCACATGGCAAGCTTTCAACATTGCACTTATTTATATTTAGTTGATGTCATGTACTTTTGTTTATGGATGCCTATCATGGGTGAAATGAATGTGGATACTTAGTAAGTTCAAAGAGTTTGTATAAATGGTTAGAGAAATGCCTGGGCCGCTAATCTAAGCCATGCATCATTCATGGTGGAAATTTACAGCATAACCATAATGTTCATTCAGTGATGCACCTCATAATAAAAAGCTATACCCATAGTAAATAAAAGAGTGCTGAGATTGTTCATTGTCTGTTTGTCTTGTTGTTTTGACATGGGCTTGTTCATGTCAAGGGGCAAGAGGTACCCCAGTGCAGTTCTTGATGATACTATTATTACTTGCAATGACCTTTATTTGAATTTACTTTGTGGACCAAAGTGAGTAACACATGGTGTAGGTACTTGTATTCAAGGGACATGAGACATTCAACCAATACATTGTCAAGCACACCACTCATATTTGCTTTCACTTTAAACATTAATCATTCAAGATGCTATGATAGGGGTAATGAGAGCTCCACACCAATGACTACCACATTGCAAGCATTAACTTAAGTAGAAGTGTTTGGAAGTTAGATGAAACTTATTCATGCTTTACCTCTACTTATATATTTTTCCAAAGTGTCCACCTTTTATATTCAGTTTTCGTTAATACTCTATGGCCATTATAGGATGTTCTTCCTTTTCATTATGCATACATGTGGTCCATAGTACCTTCTTCTATGTTACACTTTGTGAATTATCATTGAACATCTTACATTGATATTTGATATCACTTCATAATCTATCTTGTACATTGCTACTCCTTTGAAGAATGAATCATTTGACTGTATGTAGCAATAACTTCATCACTTCATTCATAACATGTGCCTTACAATATTATATGATCAAGATTATGATGGTAGCATGTCACTTCAAAAAATTTTATCGTTTACCTACTCGAGGACGAGTAGGAACTAAGCTTGGGGATGCTTGATACGTCCCAAACGTATCTATAATTTTTGATGTTCCATGCATGTTTTATGTCAATTGGCACATGTTTTATATACACTTTATATCATATTATGACATTTATTAGAATAACCTACTAATAGTTGCCAAAGTGCAAAATCTTCTTGTTTTCCTATTTGTTGTGTAGGAATTATCAAAAATACAAAAGGAAACCTTGTTGGAGTCAAATTGGGACTTTCCTGAAATCTGTCTGAGAACTTTTTACGGAGATTGTCAGTTTGACCCTCGAAGATGGCGTCCAATGGAAATCAAATTAAAGAGAAAGTTGTCACAATTTTCCATACGAAGATTTTAAGCCCGAGATCAGCCCAATCGGAGTTCGGACGCGGCCTGTAGGCCCGTTTTGGTGGAACCCTAAAAGGGGGTGACGGAAATCCGAGAGTCCATATAAAGAAGGAAACCCTAGGTCGTGAGAGGCACCCAAGACCACGAATTTTCCTCCTCCCAGGCAGCCGTCTGGGGGAGGAGAACCTCCTCCACACCATCCTCATCACCAAGGGCAGCCGCCGCCGCCCCGGGCTGCTGCGGGTCGCCGCCTCCACTCCGGGCTGCACCTCTTCATCAACCTCTCCATCTTCTCCAACGACTTCTCCACCGTCTCCATGATGAAGGGGGAGTAGTCCACCCCTGGACTTTGGGTTTGTGGTGGTAACTTGATCTAATCTCTCTATGTATGATCATTGTTGGAGTCCATATGATGTGCTTTGCATAAGTATGGATCTATCTATGTAATTCTTATGGTGGATATTGTGGTATGAGATGATTTGTTATACATTTACCGTTGTGTTGGAGCTTTTATGATTTGTCATACTTTGGAGATATTCTATGATGCATGTGATGGTTTGATTTATGCATAATGCCTTGTTTATCCTTGTCATGAGGTGATTGACACCACCAAGTGTGGATAGATGAGAGAGATGTGGTCATGCACACGAATATGAATCATTGCACTAGTGTTTAGAATATTGTCCATTATGAAGTATGATGTATGTAGGTACGGGATGGCCGATGTGACAACGGCATATGTATTGAGTGACATGTGAAATACAGCCCAACATCCTTTATCTGGGGGTAAAAAGGAAGAGTATGATGTGGGAGTGACAACACCACGCTAGCCTTACGGGGGTGACCTAGCACACAAATGAGTACTTCTTTCAACTATGTGTTTTAGGACATATAGCCGTCATAAAAGCTACCATTAAAACATGACAATTGTGTGTACTTTATCTATAACATGATAATCACCGTAGATGAGAGAGAGAGAGATTAAGTGAACCCATGAACCCATGTCCATTGTTCCTATAAGAGAAAACCTTTGTCTTGTCCTCTTGCATTGAAGAGGATTGGGACACTTTTACATTCTTGTTTTGTTGCATTAAACTTCCGTCCATTAAATCAACCATCTTGTTCCTTAAACTTGTTTAGTGCATAATCAACTAAAACTTGTGACACTTTAGTTGTAGGGAATAGATAACTTTTCCTTCTTGCTCATGCGGATCGATACCTTACTTCCATATTGAGAGGTGCTACAGTGATCCCCTACTCTTGGGGGTTATCAGTGCATTGAAGTTTTCCCTTTGAAGACTCACTATTCATTGCCAATGCAGTTGTAGCATAAAGATAGAAACGTTTAATAATAATCTTGGAAATAAATAGTAACTAAATATTATTGTCTCTAGCGCTCCAACATGAAGCCCTTTATTTAAAAAAAAAATCAAAAATCATATTTTCAAGCTTTAAAAAAAATCTGGTAATAATTCTGGATGTAGATAATGTTGTATTCTACCAAAGTGCAAAATATAAACTCAAAATAACTCATATTCAAGGCTACACGACTATAACAACTCTGACAGATTTTGAATAGTTCAAATTTTGTATTGTTCTCTATTTACATTTTAGATTTCTTTTTTTTGCACAGCCCAAAATGCAATGTATTTCTACTTGATATTTTACACGTTATTAGAATACAACATTATCTACACCTAGATTGTTTACAGAATTTTTTGAAACTTAAAATACTTTTTTTTAATTCTAGAAAATAAAAGGCTCCTCGAGCTCAGAGCTCGTGCTAGAGATGCTGAGAAGGAAGTGATTTTTGCGGCTGCTGGTTTCCTCCTAAATTTAGCTGAACCAGGCTATTCTGAAGTTGAGGCCTTGTTGGATTCAATCAGACTCGCAAAACAGATGGGTATAGGGCGCATTATCTTCAGACGGACTGCCAGGTTCTTGTCTATGCCATCCAGTCGAATGACCATGATTTGTCACCCTTGGGAGCCATCTCCTCTGAATTAAAGTACCAGCTACGTACGAGCTTTATTGCTTATGATTTGGTGTCCACGTGATTATATTAACCAGCGCATGTGCCCTCATGTGTGGTTTTGGTAATTAATGACAATCTCTATGGACTAATGTTTGCATTGAGATATCTTTATAGATCTTGTCCATGGGAAAAGATTGGAGTTCATGTGTTGGACTCTAGAAGATTATATGATGACCAAGGTTCTATCTAAGGGTTTATATGAAGAATTGTCATATATAGTTGAGCTTATTGCAAGCATGACTTGTAAAAGAAGATTGAGTGAACATTCATGTTTATCTCCAAGTCACCATATAGATTAAGAAAAGAAGATGAAGTGCAAGTTCAAGAGAAGCATCTCGAAGAAATCCTATGCTTGAAGCTTGTCACCCATTTGGAGATAATGGCCAAGTGAAGATGAGTCTAAGAGAGGCTCTCCCATAGTGGTGTATAGGGGAGCGATATCTGAGTCTTCACCAAGCAAAGCGCAATCAAGAAAGGTGATCCACTTGAAGAGATCAAGATCGTCATCATCTAGCTCAAGTGAAATGCTCAAGGCAAAGGTCTGATCTTGATAGGATTTCTATTTTATCGGTCTCATGGTGTTAGTGGGAGACCGGGTTATAGGATAGACGGCGTACTATCAAGAGGGGCTCTCAAGTGAGTAACTTGATCGCATCTTTGTGGAGAGCTCAAACCTTTGCATAGTTGGCATATCATCTTTGTTGGTTCTTATTTGGCTTCTCTCCTTGTTGGGTTTTAGTGCTTATCGTGATCTTCATGACAAGCCCAAGTTATTCGAAAACGGATTTTATATAGAAAACTTGTTGCATTTTCGGTTTTGGAGTTTCTTCCGGTTCGTCTTTTTAGAGAGGTTTTACCTTTCTACATTTGGTTTCATACTCCCTTGTTAGACTATGATGTTTCTCTGCATGATCTTGTAAAGCTTGTTGTGGTGATTCCAACGAGTCCAAAAACATCGAAAACGGAGTTCGTATGCTCAAGATATCTTCGTTTTCGTGTTGGTGTTTGTGAGGACCCCGGACTAGCTGTCCGAGATACTCGTTATGCATTCGGCAACAATCCCATGATCAGTTTGTTGTTGCGCATAACTCGACTTGGCATCACAGTTTACATCCATTACAGTACCGAATTACAAGTCTTACAATAATATGGTCATTTCGACCCAGTCTTACATAGGTGCCTTCATTGGCAAAATCACTTCATTCAGCGGAAGCAAACAACGTCGAAGTCCTACTAACGTCCCTTAGATCCCACATGCAACTGACTAATGAAGATTCTTAGTTCGCGTCATCGGCGCCATAGTCCTCTTCATCGAAGTGCTCCTCGAAACCTGGCTAAGACAACAGCCTGGGACGAAACCAATATGAGTACATTTGATTGTACTCGCAAACTACCCCCAACTAGATCATGCACTCCTAAATTTATTTTTGGTAATTTTTTTTTAGAATAAGACATCTCCATATCTTTATTGAAAAAGCGAAGAGTAGATCTTATATCTTTGTTGAAAATAAAGTATTTTGGAAAATAGTTTCCCTCTATATCTTTGTTGAAAAACAAAACATTTTGGAAAGTAGTTTTTCTCTATATCTTTGGTGAAAACAAAACATTTTGGAAAGTAGTTTTCTCAATATCTTTGTTGAAAACAAAACATTTTTGAAAAATAGTTTTCTCAATATCATCAAAACAAGTTCTCCCTCAAATCACCGCCTCATCGACCATAGCCCTTCATGGTCGAGTTATTTCTCCAGCACCCCATACCGACCCTTTGGTATGCCTGCTCCCAAAACATCTCCATTTTATTTTAGAAACATCCAAAAACTTGCACATAGGTCAAAAGTAGGGCCTTCCAACTGTTCATGATCGAGAACTCGGCTATTCGAATAGTTTTACACTCTGCAGAGGTAGCATGCTTTCCCCACATCCATCCGGCAACTCATCGTGCCAGCCACGTCCCGCCATACAAGGGGTATGCGAAGTTGAGTTACTGGCCATAGCCTCTCATTTGCTCATCCTAGTATAGGACCCTGCCCTTATGACACTTTCCGTCGACACCTAGTCCGGTCACCCGTCGATGACCCTAAGTGTGAGGACTCATAGTTTTGCCTGGCGATGTATGGTGGAACCTTCTATCCTCCTCTTAGTAGGAGCGAGGACCCAGGTCAGGGGGGGTCACCGAACCAGCCCCCTCATGAAACAAAGTCATCTCCGTTGTTGAGGTATCCCATACTAAAATGAGCAAACTACATGACTACGCCCTTTCCCATATGTGGGTAAATGTGGTCGCACAGGGTATTGGTTGGTCGACGTAAGTACTTAGGACGCAATGTGTCTTTTTATAAAACCTCCATCCTTCATCACCATCTCCAATTTTCATATCAAAATACTTTTAACCATATCCCGGGATAAAACTTAGTTTCACCCGAGGGTTTTGTAAGACGAGTTTGAGTAGAACAAAAGTGTTCCCACCTAAAACTTAGTAGACACTACTAACACCTCGATATAGGGTGTCACAACATATATACACTCATTTCTTTATAAAAATAATTTTGAAGTGGTGGTCTAGCGGTACACACCACTAAAACCACTTAAACATTTTTCATAGCAAAACGTGTAAACTCAAAATAGCAGGTTATAAATGCATGATCAAGAAAGTAGCTTGCCTTGCTCAACAAAATAGCCTTGGTCTTGTTCTTCTTGTTCAATAAATTCCCCTTCCTCGCTAGTCCCGGCAACACTCTCGTCTAATCGTCAAAACAATCAAATACAAACAATCACCACACTATTCAACCAAGCATCACAACATTACAATCTTAAATTCTACAGAAGGCTACTGTAATACACAAGTCAAAGCAATTGGATTCAAATTAATTTGATTAACCATCATTTACATATGAATTTATTATGGCAGAAACTTGCCACACAAGTTTTTTATGTATATCTCAAGTTTTGTTAACCACAAAATTATGCCAATTTAGGTGTGACCAACATTGATTTTTTTCTGATCCAACAAAATTGGCCTAGATACATTTGGATAAATATTTATTTCACCAATATTCTTTTACTACAGAAAGGTTCAATTCACTATTTGATTTACCATTGTGATTCTGTAGCTCCAAAAATTCTACAAAAATAGGGGTAGCTAACATTTTACATTACCAAGCTAACAAAATTAACCTCATGTCATTTGGAGCTATAGAGCATAAGAACAAACAAGTTTAGAATATAAACCTTATGTACTGTTTAAATTATCGTGCAAACTATACTAATCTAAATGATGTGGGACCAGTGCCATTGTTTAAACATTTTGATTAGCTCTCCAGAGAATTTTAGTTCATAATTTTTAGACTTGTAAATCTCAAGTTATTGAATTTTAAAGTTAGGGCCAGTACTAGATTTTTTAGTCATTTAAAATAGGAATTAAATTCCCGCGCCGGATAATGTTTAAAACCCTGACGGGTGGGGCCCACCCGTCAGTGGCGTACTTAATCCGAACCGATAAGCTGCCGTTGGATTTAGATCCGACGGCCGAGACGCAGGCGCACCGGCGGCGACCAGAAACTGGCGGCGCCGCCGTGGTCGCGACGGCGAGGGTGGACGACGGCTCACCTAGGGGCTTCTGGAGGCGGTGTGGACGGCGGGGACGAGTGCGGAGAGCGAGGGAAAGAGGATGGTGTGGTCGACGTGGCTCGGGGAGGTCTAGAACAGCGTCGGCGAACTCGGCGGCTACTCCAGACACGGCCTCCTCGACGACGAGCTCCCGTGTGCGACCCTGTGCACAGAAAAGCAAGGAGAGAGGGGCGGTGAGCCCTGGGAGTGAAGCGGAGAGAGGGCAAGGCAGAGAGAAAGAAAAGAGGGAGAGGCACGACACGGTCGTGGTCGTCCTCAACCTCGGAACGGCGGTGACGGCGGTGCTCGGCCTGGCAGCAGAGGCACGACAGCGGCGCTCTCGCCCTTCTGGCAGGGCTGGACGCGGGTGGAGAGCAGAGGGAGAGAGTCAGGGAGCGAGGGAGGTGATGACGTGAAACACACGTTCGTTGGGAGACCCCAAGAGGAAGGTATGAAGCAGTGCAGCAGAAAATTTTCCCTCAGTAAGAAACCAAGGTTGTCAGATCCAGGAGGAGTAAGAGCACTTCAGAAGGTTGTTGGTGGCGCCGTTGCTCGATCACCAACGTGGAACCTGCACACAACACAATCAAACTACTTTGCCCCAACGAAACAGGAAGGTTGTCAATCTTCCCGGCTTACTGTAACAAAGGATTAAACGTATGGTGTGGAAAATAGTATTTAATTGCAGGAAGTAAAAGAGAACAATTGTTTACAGTTGGTGGTTTTATCAGTGTAAAAGAATGGACCGGGGTCCACAGTTCACTAGTTGTGTCTCTCCATAAAGATAAATAACTTGTTGGGTAAACAAATTGTCGTCGTATCGGCATTCTTGATAGGAGACGGGGGTCCTCTAGCCGAGGGTGAACCGAGGGGGTGAAGGGGAGCATCGTCGAGGTCGGGATTGTACACGGCAGTTTACCCAGCTTCAGGCTCCACGGCGGTGGCAGAGCCCTACGTGCTGCTATAATTCACTATGAGACGAATAGCTGTGTTATAGGTTACAATGATGTTGATCGTGTGTCTCTCTCTTGCCCTAAAGGCATCCCTGGTCCGGCTTATATAGGCGGCCATACCTAGGGTTATAGGGAGAATACGTATCCAGCAAGCATACAGAGTCCTAAACCTAACCGGCAAGTCTGCCATCTACCGCCTTAGTCTTGGTGGCTTCATGGGCTTCTGTCTTGGGCCTCCTCCTTGCCGGCATCCGCCTTCCCTTGGTCATCAGCTATCTGGGCCGCCCGGCAGGCAAAGCCTTTACCACCACTGCGGGCCACCCTGGACTAGCCGGATTGATCCATGCTGGTGATACCCCTAGTTGGTATATCCCCAACATTAGCCCCTGGAAGGGTGGAAGTTCTTCAGGCGCCATCTTCTTTTGTCGGCAATGTCCGTCTTGTCTTGTAGGCGGCTGAAGAGCTTGAAGCATTCCAAAGTTGACGTAAGCGGCGATCCGTCTAAAGTAGTCGGAACAATTGCCGCCAACATGGGAACGACGGCCTGACTGCTTGTCAGGAATTTTCCCTGAGTGGTCTTGTCAAATGTTGACGGATGACGTCACGGGGTCCACGGCAGTTTCAACTCCGCGCACATCATGATTACTTCTCCACTACGCGCAGAAATCGAGGCGACGGCAACGCCCGCCGTTTCCACGACGTGCCGACCGTGGGCACGTGGCGTAGATCGTGGCACCGGCTGTTTCACGCACGAATCGCGGAGCAAGGGGAAGATAAAATTCCCAAATCCACCGTGGTGCCGTTCCATTCCCTCACTTCCGCTCTCACACCACCGCTTACCCTCCTCGATCTCTCCTCCTTCTGCATCCAACTCCGGCGAGCACTTCCGAGCGGCGCACTCACCACCAGATGGCTAGCTCCGGCGAGCAGAACTCGGCCGTGGCAGCGGCATCAGCAGCAGTAGCTGCAACAGGATCTGGACCCGCTGCGGCGACGGCGGCGAGCATCGCACCGTCGATTTCTCCTCTCCCCGCCACGGCTATGGGCGGGGAGTCTTCATCTTCTCCAGCGCCAGCGGCGCCCTCCACCACTGCATCTCTCTCCTTCCCCTTGCCATCCATGGTGACCGCGGAGGCAGAGCCATCAGCCGCGCCGGAAGATCCCACCGGCGAGGCGCAGGTCGAGGAAGAAGAGGTGGCGGAGCTGGGCTCCTGTTACAGGCTTCCGTCTTGCATGACGGAGGCGTACTTGAAAGAGCTGGAGGAAGGCGGATTTCTGCCACCGCAGGCGGAATGTTCTTGGCGGGTACCTGGCGACGAGGCTATTCCTGACCCTCAAGGCGGAGAGAGGGTGGTTCTAGCCTCGCACCTTCTTCGCAGTATGACCCTGCCGCCTTCCGCCTTCTTTTCCGCCGTGCTTGAACACTATGGGCTGCAGCCACACAATATTGCACCCAACATCATCTTAGTGTTGGCCGGCTTTCAAGCATTATTCGAGGGCTACCTAGGCATAGTTCCTACGGTAGATCATTTCAAGTACTGCTTCTTCTGCCGCCGGCAAACTATACCAGGCGGCCAGCTGGCAACTTGCGGCAGCATCACGTTCAACTGCCGCCAACCGACTGGTATCCCAAGATACGATACATCGAGTCGGTGAAGAATTGGACAAGCACATTCTTTTACTGCAAGGATATCCCGGCACCCGGCAAGACAGTGGGAATCCCTGCCTTTGTCAACAGTCCGCCAACCTACCAGGCCAACTGGACGGAGAAGGCGGCACTCATTCTGCCGGAGGAACACCGCATCGCCTTTAGGCGGATCGAGTTCCTCACCAAGACAATGGTGCCTCCCCTCCTTGACGGCGTTGACACCGTCCTGTGCTGGCTGTCCAGAAAGATCATGCCCCTCCGCCATCGTCTTTTGAAGATGTGCGAGTACAAGGCGGAGGAGACCAGCACAGGCAGCAGCACTCTCGACGAGGATGTGTTGCTGTATCGGATGAGGGAGCTCATCCAGCCCAAACAGATCAAGGCAGCCGAAGGCGTCGCCATGTTCACCCACGACAACCCAGCCCAGAGGTAAGCCGGAACTTTCCTATAGTCACTTGCTTGTTTTGCTTACCTGCTTGCTGGATTGACGGATGCTGTCTTTCAGCTGAAGACCTTGACGGACGCCGACCTGGTACGATCCTGGGGCTAAGTTGTAACACCCCGGCCTACCCCCGGGCCGGGCCTGTCACCCCTGGTAGCTCTCTAGAATATCTAGACTGGCCCCACAGATCAACACCGGTCTTTTCTGTGCACTTTGTCCTCACTCGTGCGCACCCGGGAAGTACTTCCTGGTCGGTCACCCATCCTTGGAGTGCTCCGGGCCAAGCACGCTTAACCTCGGAGTTCCTTCCAGATGAGCTTCCGGAAAAGAAGTTGCAACTTGTTGATATGAGTATTCTATCAATCCTGTTAAACCCTGAGCCAGGATCTCACATGCTTCCCCCCTTAGAAGACCGACGCCCTCGTCGGTCAGCCCCAGTCCAGGAACTTCCCCTCTTGGTACACGTCTGTGCGCCCAGTGCCGGCACATGCTCCACATGTCCACGCCCCTGACCCGCACACACCCGTGTTGCCGCAAGGGTCGGCTCTGATACCAAATGTAACACCCCGGCCTACCCCCGGGCCGGGCCTGTCACCCCTGGCAGCTCTCTAGGATATCTAGACTGGCCTCACAGATCAACACCGGTCTTTTCTGTGCACTTTGTCCTCACTCGTGCGCACCCGGGAAGTACTTCCCGGTCGGTCACCCATCCTTGGAGTGCTCCGGGCCAAGCACGCTTAACCTCGGAGTTCATTCCAGATGAGCTTCCGGAAAAGAAGTTGCAACTTGTTGATATGAGTATTCTATCAATCCTGTAAGTCCAGGAAGCGTAAGGTCGGTCCTTCTTCCACCAAGGACCTAGAGAAGAAGAAGAAAGCCGCCACCACCACGGAGGCGGAGGATGAGACCCTGGGGAGCACTGTTCCTGAGAAGCGGTAAGTAGGCCTCTGGCGTACTAACTTGCCACTTCGTTATACGTTCACTAACTTGCTTTTACCCCTTTTGCAGAGCAAAGCCCATCATGGCCAAGCTTCGCTCTAACATCAAGGCGGCTGCCGGCAGAGCCAAACCGCCAAGATCCTCTCCAGCAACTGCTCCAGCCACCCCTGCCAGCAATGTTCCCGCGGTTCTCTGCCCGGGAACCTTTAATGCTGACAACGTGGTGACGACTGGCGCCGCGAAGGCAACTGCAGAGAAGGCGGCCGGCAAGAAACTTGTCGCCGGCGTCTCCACCTCAAAGACGGCTGAAGCTCCGGCTAATGATGCCGTCCGTTTTATCGCCATGAAGCAGGAGATGGCGGACGAGACGGAGAAAAACCGCCGCAACTCGTCGTCCGGTCCCAGCCAAGAGTCTGGCGGGGGAGTAAAAGATCTTTGGCAAACGCTGAAGTCCATGCGCGAGGGTACCGACAAGTGGTACTCGCACATGGACAGCCTCCATGACCACCTCCATGGGCAAATTGAGGTAACATAGTTGCAGCCCCCGAGCACTTTGGCGGTTAAAAGAAATTTTTTGCCGGCAAAGCTCTCTTTTTACTACACTGTTGACTTCAATTTTGTGTCCGTGCCCTTTGCAGGCTGTTCTTGCCTCCAACCTGGAGCTATTCCGTGCCCAGGAGAACAAGATAAAGGAGTGCCGCCAACTGCAACTGGACATGGAGCTGAAGGATGCCCAGATTGCCAGCTTGGAAGAAGCTCGCAAGAAGGATGAAGGTGACAAATTGCTTTGCCTTCTTATTCGTCCGTCTACTTTTTTGGTTTGTCTTCCGCCAAGTATTTTAGTCAGAATTTTCCATGCTGTTTTGTATAATTGTTAAGCACTGCACAAGATATTCTCAAGAGCTCAACTGACATGCAAGCTTTGATTAACGAAGCTGCAGATCTGGCCAACGAGGTCATGAGGCTGAAGAAGGAGCACCGTGAGGAGCTGGAGATGCGGGACATGGCGCATGCCACCGAGGTGAGCAAGTTGTCGGAACAGATAAAAAATCTGAGCGACACTCTTGACGAGGTGAACAAGAATTCCAAACTCCAGCAAGAGAAGCATGCCGAAGCCGTCCACGAGCATGTCCTTGGTACCGATTTTGCCCTTCATGTCCTTTGAGTCACTTATTGCATTGCTAACCATTTATTTCATTTGTTCGCCGTTGTAGTGCCGGCTAACTTTGGCGACAACGAGGATTCCTCGCCCCGCCTTGCACGCATTCTGAAGGTTGGTGAGATAATCACCAGCATTCTCAGCGCAGGCAAGGATTTCGCCGCCAAGTTCTTCCCGGATGCCGGCAGCAATCCCATTGTCCTCGAGGCAATGCCTGAGGTGATGAAGAAGGTGACTCATGAGAACGAGAACGTGCTGCGTTCTGCCGCGCACGGCGGCGCAAAGGTCGCTCTTTCGCTGATAGCTTCCTGGTATCAGGAAGCTGACATCCACCAGGTGACGGAGTACATGCCCACAGAGGATGAACATGGCCAAGCCATTGACCCCAAGAAGGTGGCTGCCTCCGTCGCCGGCTACGCGACACGGGTTGCCAACATGGTTGACCTTCGGCTGTTCTACAAGGCGCATCCGATCCTGATCTTGCTGCAGGCGGAGCTTCCTAGGCGGGTGAAGGCGGAGCCCCGGCTGACGAGCTCGGCCCTCAGGATGGCGGAGCAAGCCCAAGGATGCCGGCGTCAGCCCCCAGGACCTCGAGACGGCTTCCCCCAAGGCGGCAGATCCCTAGATTCCTTGTCCTGCAAAACGATGCACAAGTAGATGCGTTAAGCTGTTTAACGCGAAAAAACTTGTTTTATTCTGGGATGTACATATTTTTGTTGGGCCAAACTTTTATGCTACACTTGATGGTAGGCTTATTTAAGTGGCCCGCCTTAAAATGTATCTGTGTTTGCATGTTTAGCTTTTTCATATGTTGGCAGAACCTCATCTCAGTTACTTTAGCTGTGCCTACCAGGTGCAATACCAATTAGTTTAGACACAGAGACAAAAGCCGTCATGTTGGTGCCAACGGCATGCTACTAGGCGACCCACATACAAACAAACAGATAGTCATAAAAGGCGGTGCAAAGGTTGTTTGCTTAGGTTTTAGCCGACTGACGACACATGTCGAAAAAGTTGGAACCACTAGCACGAAGCAATAAAATTTTAGGTAACTTTTGACATGACAGATATATGATTGCAAGAAAAGACAAAAGATGGCATGATCTCAAAGCGGAATAAGCAAACCACAAACTTTTATTTCATAATCATATAATACTTATTATAATCAGAAATTGCTAGGGTTAATTATCAGGCGGCCCTCAGATGTCGCCATGTACTCAGTTTTGCCCTCAGCTGCGAATCATGCTCAGTTTTGCCCCTAGTCTGTGTGCAAAGACTTATTCCGTGATTCTTGCCGTCTCCTATCTGGTCAATGGTTTGACTGTTAACTTCTGACGGTTGGGACCCACATGTCATGAATTTAATAGTTTCAGTTTTTTTGGAAATGTTTAAATTTCTCACAGGAGGCCCACTACTGACGAATCTGAATCTAAGATTTAAACAGTACAAAATTCGAAATTTTCAAGTTTCGAAAAAAAAATTGAAAAAAATTCCGAATGTTGATAATGATTATTTATACTAGTGTGCAAAATTTGAGTGTGAAATATTGTGTAGTTTAGTCTATGTAAAAATGACAAATTTCGGGATCTAAGATCTAGATCTAGATCTAGATCTAAAAAATTCGAATTTTTCAAGTTTTAGATAAAAATGTGAAAAAATCCTGGATGTCAACAATGAACATTTATTCTTATGTGCAAAATTTGAGTGTGAAATATTGTGTAGTTTGGTCTATGTAAAAATGACAAATTTCGGGATCTAATATCTAAATCTAGATCTAGATCTAAAAAATTCGAATTTTTCAAGTTTTAGATAAAAATGTGAAAAAAATCCTGTATGTCAACAATGAATATTTATTCTTATGTGCAAAATTTGAGTGTGAAATATTGTGTAGTTTGGTCTATGTAAAAATGACAAATTTCGGGATCTAATATCTAGATCTACATCTACATCTAAAAAAAATCGAATTTTTCAAGTTTTAGATAAAAATGTGAAAAAATCCTGTATGTCAACAATGAACATTTATTTTGATGTGCAAAATTTGAGTGTGAAATATTGTGTAGTTTGCTCTGTGTAAAAATGACAAATTTTTGGATATGAGATCTAGATCTAAACCGTACAAAAAATTTCGAATTTTTTCAATTTTTGAAAAAAATGTGAAAAAAAATCCGAATGTTGATAATGATTATTTACAATAGTGTGCAAAATTTGAGTGTGAAATATTGTATAGTTTGGTCTGTGTAAAAATGACAAATTTGTGAATCTCAGATTTAACGATATTTAACGAGATTTAAACTACAAGTGTGTTATAATTTGACCCCAAAATTATAGAAAAATTTAGCAAGGGCTTCCCCTAATCCTCAGTCTAAGGTTGAAGCACGGGGGGTTTCGGACGGGGTTTAGGGTTTCCGGGGGTTTCGGACGGGGTTTCGGACGGGTTTTAGGGTTTCCGGGGTTTAGGATTTCAGTGAGCTAGGGTTGAGCATAAATAATTTAGAAAAAATCAAATAAATATGAAACTTTCGCTCACTATTTACTTATGCAACTACGTTGCTTAAAAAAATTTAAAACTTGTTATATCCACAGTTAAATGAAAAACATTCACACAATTCAAGCTATCGATGGAATGAGCTAGGGTTGAGCACAACTAATTCAAAAAAAATCAAAACAACATACAACCAGCGCACATGGTCTACTTATGCAACTAAGTTGCTATAAAAAATATAAAACTTGTTATATCCACATTTCAATTCCAACATTCACACGTTCACGATATCGATGGAATGAGCTAGGGTTGAGCATAAGTAATTCAAAAAAAATCAAATAAATATAAAACCAGCGCACATGGTCTACTTACATGACATAGTTATCAAAAACAAATATAAACTTTGATTTTGAGTCGGTCAACGGTTTTGTGCAAAGTTTGACCAAACATTCAAATGAGCACAAATAATTCAAAAAAAATCAAAATGACATAAAACCAGCGCACATGGTCTACTTACATGACATAGTTATGAAAAATAAAATATAAACTTGGTATATGAGTATTTTCATGAGAAATCCTTCACACAAATGACTTACCACGAACGAACTTGCAGAGAGTTCAAGGAAGTGAAAGAGGGTTTGATGTTTTGAAAATTTAAAAAAATTGAAAAAATCACCAAAGCTTCATTTTGGTGTGACTAAGAATGACCCAGGCTTAGTTTTTCATTTTGGTATTTTAAACTTGTTTAAATGTTGGTCAAACTTGGGTTTGACCGATTTTGAAATAATCATAAAATATTCATAAAACTTCAAAAAAATGAAAATCCAGTGCACATGGTCTTAATTTGTCATGTACTAACAGCTCCAACTGATAAATAAGGTCTAGATATATATCAAACAAGAAATGCTTCAATATGGTGTGAAATCTCACATCTCAAACTATGAACTCTCATGTGTGAAGAGAGGTGGTTTATGTTTTGAGAAATGACTCCATATTGGTCAAGGACACTATATTAGTGCAATAGATGTTAACCCTAGAGTTTGAGATCATTTGGAGAAGGTAAAAAAATGACAGGATTAGAAATGGGGCTGTTTGGGCTGCCTTTGGGGCTCTTTTGTAGCTCATTTTGGTGCATATTGATGCATTTTCATGCAATGCTTGAAATCTCACACCTTTGGCTATACCATACTGATGCATTACCATGAGTGTGTGAAATATACCATGAGTGTGTGAAATATGGCCTCGTTTCGACAAACTATGTCATGGTTTCCCATTTATTTGATTTTTTAAGTGGGTAAAAATAAGTAAAAAATAATAAATGGCATATTCTAGTAGCCCTCTAACTATTTGACAAGGTTTTACATTCTGAAAAATTCATTTGCCTACTCAAACATGGCAATGCCATTTGGACCAGAAATGTTTTTCACAAAATCGCAATATAGAAAGTTGTAGTATTTCCCATTTGGCGCACAAAGATATAAAGTTTTCTTCCTAAATCGTTAGGAATATCCCGGAACGCATTGATGCCGACATGGCCATGTCCAGAGCATGCCCACAAGGTGCTCGACAAAATACCGACGGTGCCGCCCGGTCGTGGTCGTCGGATAAGCCATCCCTCGCGCATAAAAACTTGCCCGTTAGGACCATAGGCTCTCGTGGAACAAAATAGAGTGGATTTAGAGGTCGGGGGAGGTCATAAGGAAGCGAATCGAGCACGACGACCTTCGGTTGGAGGCGAGGAAGACGGCGTCGATCCTGACGTTTTAGTCCATCCCGGCTCGCGTCCTTTCGCGTGGAGGAATAGTAGGACCCGGCGGAGCCCAATGTGGCACTGGTTCGAGTTGGGGCAGTCGGAATCAGCTCGTCCCCTTCACCACCGGCCGAAGCTCGCCGCGGATGATATCGAGCGCCTTAGAGATCGTCCACCCCAATTGATAATTCTAGAGCGACTAGGGTGAGCAACTGATCCTCATATGCATCTTTTCCCTATCGCTTGCCTCCTGAGGTCGTCGTGGACGGCGAAGACCGCGGGGTGGAGCTCCGGGTGAGGGAGACGACCATGAGCGGATGGAGCGTCGTGGACGGAGACGCCAACACTTGAAGCGGCAGTTGGAGCAGGACACCACCGCGACGCACGCCGCCGCCGTTTCGGCCGCGCCGCCCTCGCTCCGCCGGCATCGAGGTCGGCTCTGCTCCGCTGTCGGGGGCCGCCGGCATGGCCAGGACCGTTTTTCTATTTCCCTTTGTTGCCTTTTTTTTACTTGCCTTTTGTTGCCTTGGTCCCACGTTTAAGAGAGAGAAAGGCGGGTGTGTTTGTTTATTTTCAGCAAGGGCATGTGGGTCCCACTCATCAACAGCTAATGGTCAATGCATTGACCCGACTGAAATGATTAAATCCATGACATGTCGGTCCCACCTGTCAGAAGTTAACGGTCAAACGGAATGGACTTCAGACTTGCCGTTTGGCAGTAGCTGCGACCGAACTAAGGGCAAAACTGAGGACGATTCGCACCTAGGGGCAAAACTGAGTCTGAGGAGGTCTCTAAGGGCAATCCATTAAAAAGCCCAAATTGCTAAGTGTAAAAAGGACGTAGCTGCTCAATGTTCCAAGGCCACTTTGTTTCGTCGTACTGGTCGTCGACCTTCCTTTTGCGCTTGCGGCCTCTCGTCTTCCTATATCCGTCTCGTATGTCGACCAGGTAGTAGGATCCATTGAGCAGTGCCTTGCTGACCACAAAGGGCCCTTCCCATGGCGGGGATAGCTTATGCAAGCCCTTCCTGTCTTGGATTAGGCGGAGACCCAGGTCACCTACTCTAAAACTGCGCTGTCGCACTCTCCGGCTATGATAACGTCGCAAGTTTTGCTGATAGATGGTGGATCGTGCAAGGGCAACCTCTCGTTCTTCGTCAAGTAGGTCTAGGCCGTCCTGTCTTGCATCTTCTGCGTCTTCTTCGATGTAGGCTTGAATTCTGGGAGAATCGAACATCATGTCGGATGGCAACACAGCTTCTGCGCCATAGACTAGGAAGAAAGGAGTAAACTTGGTTGATCTGTTTGGGGTTGTTCGTAAACTCCAAAGGACAGGTTGCAACTCTTCAACTCAAGCCCCAGCCGCCCTATGCAATGGTACTTCGAGACGAGGTTTGAGCCCTTGTAGGACCAAGCCGTTTGTACGCTCTACTTGACCGTTTGCTTGGGGATGTGCCACTGAGCCCAAATCCAGCCGGATGTCATGTTGGTTGCAGTATTCCTCGACTTCGCCTTGCGAGAGATTCGTGCCATTGTCGGTGATGATGCTATGTGGCACCCCGAACCGAAAGATTATTCCCCACAGAAAATTGGCGGCTGTGGCGCCATCATGCTTTTTGATAGGTTTTGTAGCACCCCGAAAATTCGAACCTAATTGTAGCGGTGTTTTCTCACACCCGAAAAACTTTTCCCTCGTATCTCAATATTATTTTGCCCTCTGGTGCTAGATGATGCCCTCGTGTTCTTTTTCTCTCAAATAATTCCAGAGAATCTCTATTGATTTCTTTACCACTTTGAAAACCTCCGCTAGGGTTTTTCTAAAAACCTCATAGCCTAAATATTGGTGATGCATGTAAAATGCATACATGAACTTTGCATTATTTTACTTATATTCCAGTCATATTTGTATCATATAAGGGTTATATCACTGTTTTATAATGATTTTGGAAATATTTGGTATGTTTCCTATTTTTTATGGAATTAACCCTGCACAGGCAGAAAACCCCTTTTTCCATGTTTTTGACTTTCAGGGACCAAACGACGTCCAAATGACCTAATATTTTGCGGGGCCCAATATTTGGAAATAAGAAGACGTACCAGCCAAGAATCCGTGAAAAAGGAAGTCCGAGGAAGAAATTAGATGGTCCCACGCGGCCAGGTACATAGGCCGTGTGGGACCACCTATGTTATTCCTCGTGGCTCCGATGCCGTCCGTTTTCGTCTCCGTGGCTTCGTCTTGACCTAAAAACGTCTATAATAATAGCCCCCCGACGTTCTCTGGAAGGAGCGCCGCCGAAACACAGAAACCACGAAACAGAGACCTGGAGCTGCAGATTGGAGGGGGAAAACTCCGGCGGGGCGCTGCCGGGTGGTCTCCATCTTCTCCAACGACTTCTCCACCGTCTCCATGATGAAGGGGGAGTAGTCCACCCCCTGGACCTTGGGTTTGTGGTGGTAACTTGATCTAATCTCTCTATGTATGATCATTGTTGGAGTCCATATGATGTGCCTTGCATAAGTATGGATCTATCTATGTAATTCTTATGGTGGATATTGTGGTATGAGATGATTTGTTATACATTTACCGTTGTGTTGGAGCTTTTATGATTTGTCATACTTTGGAGATATTCTATGATGCATGTGATGGTTTGATTTATGCATAATGCCTTGTTTATCCTTGTCATGAGGTGATTGACACCACCAAGTGTGGATAGATGAGAGAGATGTGGTCATGCACACGAATTATGAATCATTGCACTAGTGTTTAGAATATTGTCCATTATGAAGTATGATGTATGTAGGTACGGGATGGCCGATGTGACACGGCATATGTATTGAGTGACATGTGAAATACAGCCCAACATCCTTTATCTGGGGGTAAAAAGGAAGAGTATGATGTGGGAGTGACAGCAACCACGCTAGCCTTACGAGGGTGAGATAGCAACACAAATGAGTACTTCTTTCAACTATGTGTTTTAGGACATATAGCCGTCATAAAAGCTACCATTAAAACATGACAATTGTGTGTACTTTATCTATAACATGATAATCACCGTAGATGAGAGAGAGAGGATTAAGTGAACCCATGAACCCATGTCCATTGTTCCTATAAGAGAAAACCTTTGTCTTGTCCTCTTGCATTGAAGAGGATTGGGACACTTTTACATTCTTGTTTTGTTACGTTAAACTTCCATCCATTAAATCAACCACCTTGTTCTTTAAACTTGTTTAGTGCATAATCAACTAAAACTTGTGACACTTTAGTTGTAGGGAATAGATAACTTTTCCTTCTTGCTCCTGCGGATCGATACCTACTTCCACATTGAGAGGTGCTACAGTGATCCCCTGCTCTTGGGGGTTATCAAGTACTTTTCTGGCGCCGTTGCCGGGGAGCGTAGCGCTTAAGTTCTATTCTTGTGTGCACTAGACTTTAGATTTATTTTTGTTTTATATCTTGCAATCATCTAAGCTTGGGGAGGTTCCTTTAAACTTGTTTGGTTGTGAGTTTCTCATTAGTTTTACTTTCAGTTTTATATATCAAAAACCCAAAAAAATTAGAAAATGGAAAACTGTTATGAAAACGCCATGATGGCTGCTGAATTTAGAAAATCAAATGAAGGGAAAAGATTAGGAGAATACATAGAGCTTCTAAATAAAATTGCTAGTGTGCTGCTTAATTATCATAAGGAAGAAACTTGTTGCTCTGAATACTTTAGACACTTTGAATTCCAATGCCCTTCCAATAGAGAACATGTTATTGCAACTTATCATACATGGAATTATGCTCACTTAGGGATGGAAGAAGTAGAGCAATTTGTTATTTTTATGGCAGCCTATGAATTATACACCTTCATTGATGAACATGAAACCTGCCCTATAGCTTCTCAATTTAAAGTTTTTATTGCCAATATCCTTGATCTCTGCATACTTGAATTTAATGAAAATATCTATGTTGTTGACACAAGGAAGAGAGCTGCCAAAGAAAGCTCTAATATTTTGCAGGAAGAAGATGACAAAAGCTTAAGCTTGGGGATGCCCGTGCAACCCCAAGAGGATGATGAAAACATAAGCTTGGAAGAGGAAGTATGTGAAGAGGAGATTGAAATGGATGTGCTCCAACCTAAGCTTGGGGAAGAGTTGGATCTCCCAGCTTCACCATCAACAAATGATAGTAACACTCAAACTCAAAAATCTTTTGTTATTTATGAGAATCCATGTTATGATGAGTGTGAAACTGAAAATGCTATGGTCCTATATGATAACCCATGCTATTATGATGAAACTAAAAATGCTCCTTTACTTTCTATTAATGCAACTAGTGAACTTATTGATGATAATGAGGAGTATTGCTTAAATATGCTATATGATAATGCTTTAGATGATGGTCCTATGCTTATTGATAAACCTCCATGTTTAGTTGTTGCTAAATTATGTGAGGATAAAAATGATATACTTGCTGTTTGTGATAGTGCTCTTACTCATGAGAGTCCTACTTTGTTTTGAACTCTCCTAATCACACCATAGAGGAGAAATTTGCTTATGTTGAGAAATACTTATGTGATTTGCAACTATCTTTAGTTCCAAATCTTTGTTGCAATCATGATAGTAAACTTGATATTGATCTTATTAACTATTTTGAAAGAGGGAAGCATGCTAATGAATTCCATAATAAATTTAATAATCCTCTTTATGTGCCTAAATTATCTAAGTTGAATGATTCTTGTGGTTATATGGTTGAATTTATTTCTACTACTTGCAACTATTATGAAAGAGGAGGTGATAAGAACCCTCTTTATGCTAATAATTATATGCTGCAAGTAAATATGCATTGGGAAACTTCTATTTATGGTGATTCATTCATATACAAAATGCCAATGCATAGAAAGAAAGTTAGACTTCGTTGTTATTACTTTTGTGTTTTGTTTTTCTCTCAACTAGGGTTCAACTTGACTATTATTTTGATTGGTTTGAGAACACCATGGGATCCTGGTATTATGCATGAACACTTTCCAAGGAAGAGGGACACCAAAGTATAAGTTCCCTCATGAGCTTCGTCCACATAAACATCAAGTAAGAAGCCTAGCTATATGGCTATAAAGAAAGCGCTTTACGGGAGGCAACCCGGTTGTTTTTATTTTGATTTTCTTTGTGTCCTCTTGCTGTAACAAGAGACTTAGTGTTTAGTTTAGTTTCTGGAATTTTTAATAAAGTGCCAAGTTTTACTCATTTTGGTGTGAAAAGTTGCTTATAGCGTTCGGAGATTTTATTCCTGCACGAATCTGTGCACGGTATGATTTTTAATTCTTATTCTGTAACTCCGAATGAGCTCATATTTAACTGTAGTGGCAACTTTTCATCCTCTGTATGCATGAATTTTTTCGGAATTTTCCGACAAAGTTAAGTAGGGTAGAAAAATACGTTTAGCTGCTGCTGTTTTTCTGGACAGATTCTGTCCCATTTTGTTTGATGCATGCTTAGAACTTTTAACTTGAATCTTTTGATCCAATTGAGTTTATGAGTAGGCATACAACATTATACACTTTCTGGACATTCATATGAATTTTTTTAAGGATTATATGCAGCAAGAAATCTATTTGTTTATCACTACTAATGCCCCCACAGAAAAAGAAATGGGAGAAACGGTGTTTTGAAGTTTTTTCACAGGGATTAGAGGAGATGCACCAAGAGCTATCCAAGGATGGTGAAGACCATAAGCTTGGGGATGTGAAGACAACCCCACTGGACCTACACACTCTCGGTTTGCACACGTCTAACTTCTGTTTTTCGATCGAAACACTTTATCGCATAAACTTGGAGCGTCTTTTTGTTTGTTTAGGTTAGATTTTTATTTTGTGAGACCACCACACTATCATTTATATATGAGAGAGCTACTGGAAATTTGGGTTGAATTATGTTGGATGCTATTATAAGATTGGGAAAAGGGATGTTGAGTTAATTTTAAAAGATACATATAATTGCATGATTCATGAGCTTGTTAATGAGTAATAATTTGCAAATATTTTATCAAGAGCTATCTTTTATTCATGTTTTGATGCTAAATGTTATTCTACCTTGTTTTAACATGGATTAGTTAGTTCTATGGACACTCATGCATGCATTTAGATGGTCAACTTTCTCCCTCTTGCTAGCCCAAAAATTCCAACAAGCAAAAACTTGTTTCCAACACCTTCAACCAAAGTTTTTCCAGTGAGTCCACCATATCTACCTATTAGCTTTATGCTATTCCGAGTATGTTTATCATGATATTTGTGTTATCTATACCTCTGAATGAAAATGCTTATGTTGTTAATTGTTGTGGGAAAAGTTGGTTATATAGCTCTCTCGAACTTGATGCACACTTTACTTTCATTGCATAAATAAAATATGACCCATTGTGATTAAAATTATGATGTTGTGGACTTGACAAATGTCTTTGGTTGAGAGTTAGCTCATATGTGCTGTCACATGGCAAGCTTTCAACATTGCACTTCATCTCATTTAGTTGATATCATGTACTTTTGTTTATGGATGCTTACCATGGGTGAAATAAATGAGGAAATGAAGTGAGTTTAAATGAGTTTGTATAAATGGTTAGAGAGACGCCTGGGCCGCTAATCTAAGCCATGCATCATTCATGGTGGAAATTTACTTACATGCTATGGTGAACCTTCTGTGATACACCTTACAATAAAAAGCTATCTAATGGTAAATAAAAAGGGTGTTGAGATTGTTCATTATGTTTGTTTGTCTTGTCATTTTGATATGGGCTTGTTCCATATCCTGGGACAAGAGGTACCCCAGTTGACGCTCTTAATGATACTATTATTACTTACAATGATATTTAACTTGAACTTGCTTTGTTTTCCAAGTTGAGTAACACATGGAGTAGGTACTTGTATTCAAGGGGCATGAGACTTTCAACCTGTACTTTGTCAAGCACACTACTCGTATTGCTTTCACTTTAAACTTAATCATTCAAGATGCTATGATAGGGGAATGAGAGCTTGACACCAAGGATTACCATATTACAATCATTGACTTAAGTAGAGAAGTTCAGAAGTTAGATGAAATTTATTCATGCTTTACCTCTACTCATATATATCTTTCCAAAGTGTCCACCTTTTATATTCAGATTTTCATCAATACTCTATGACCATTGTAGGATGTTCTTACTTATCATTATGCATACTTGTGGTCCATAGTACTTCTTCTCTTATGTTACACTTTGTGAATTATCATTGAACATCCTTGCATTGAATACTTGATATCACTTCATAAACTATCTTGCATATTGCTACTCCTTTTAAGAATGAACCATTTGACTCTATGTAGCAATAGTAATCATCTTTGATATCCATTGATAGTATTAAATTGCAAAGTCCATGTTAGTTTTATCACCTTCATACTCGAGGACGAGTATAGGTTAAGCTTGGGGATGTTGATGCATGTAAAATGCATACATGAACTTTGCATTATTTTACTTATATTCCAGTCATATTTGCATCATATAAGGGTTATATCACTGTTTTATAATGATTTTGGGAATATTTGGTATGTTTCCTATTTTTATGGAATTAACCCTGCACAGGCAGAAAACCCCTTTTTCCATGTTTTTGACTTTCAGGGACCAAACGACGTCCAAATGACCTAATATTTTACGGGGCCCAATATTTGGAAATAAGAAGACGTACCAGCCAAGAATCCGCGAAAAAGGAAGTCCGAGGAAGAAATTAGATGGTCCCACGCGGCCAGGTACATAGGCCGTGTGGGACCACCTCTTTTATTCCTCGTGGCTCCGATGCCGTCCGTTTTCGTCTCCGTGGCTTCGTCTTGACCTAAAAACGTCTATAAAAATAGCCCCCCGACGTTCTCTGGAAGGAGCGCCGCCGAAACACAGAAACCACGAAACAGAGACCTGGAGCTGCAGATTGGAGGGGGAAAACTCCGGCGGGGCGCTGCCGGGGTGGTCTCCATCTTCTCCAACGACTTCTCCACCGTCTCCATGATGAAGGGGGAGTAGTCCACCCCCTGGACCTTGGGTTTGTGGTGGTAACTTGATCTAATCTCTCTATGTATGATCATTGTTGGAGTCCATATGATGTGCCTTGCATAAGTATGGATCTATCTATGTAATTCTTATGGTGGATATTGTGGTATGAGATGATTTGTTATACATTTACCGTTGTGTTGGAGCTTTTATGATTTGTCATACTTTGGAGATATTCTATGATGCATGTGATGGTTTGATTTATGCATAATGCCTTGTTTATCCTTGTCATGAGGTGATTGACACCACCAAGTGTGGATAGATGAGAGAGATGTGGTCATGCACACGAATTATGAATCATTGCACTAGTGTTTAGAATATTGTCCATTATGAAGTATGATGTATGTAGGTACGGGATGGCCGATGTGACACGGCATATGTATTGAGTGACATGTGAAATACAGCCCAACATCCTTTATCTGGGGGTAAAAAGGAAGAGTATGATGTGGGAGTGACAGCAACCACGCTAGCCTTACGAGGGTGACCTAGCAACACAAATGAGTACTTCTTTCAACTATGTGTTTTAGGACATATAGCCGTCATAAAAGCTACCATTAAAACATGACAATTGTGTGTACTTTATCTATAACATGATAATCACCGTAGATGAGAGAGAGAGGATTAAGTGAACCCATGTCCATTGTTCCTATAAGAGAAAACCTTTGTCTTGTCCTCTTGCATTGAAGAGGATTGGGACACTTTTACATTCTTGTTTTGTTACGTTAAACTTCCATCCATTAAATCAACCATCTTGTTCTTTAAACTTGTTTAGTGCATAATCAACTAAAACTTGTGACACTTTAGTTGTAGGGAATAGATAACTTTTCCTCTTGCTCCTGCGGATCGATACCCTATTTTCACATTGAGAGGTGCTACAGTGATCCCCTGCTCTTGGGGGTTATCAATTGGGATCTGAAAATCCTAATATTCCATCTACCTTATGAACCATATTTTTTCCTAGCTTGGAAAACTCCACCAAATATTCCAAGATCACCTTATCCATTTATTATTCCCCACATGCAAAATATTGCATATTTACCAAATGCAATATTTCCAAAACCCTCGAAAAATAGTTTAGTGCTTGTCTTGGTCAAGAAATTATTTTCCTAACTTGCACCACTCCTACACTGCTCAAAGGAAAATAGGAGTTGATCATCATGCCATAACCTACACCCACAAGAAAATTGGCATGATCATGTGAGCCACCTATCCACCACTCCCTTCTACACCCCAAGGACCATAAATATCTTCATGTTTGGATAAGAGCCATGTGAATTATGCACATGGGATAATATCAACCAGCCCACATATTTCATCCAAATAGCCACATAATCCTTATTTGGTGGAAATTAAATACCACACCATCGATTTCTCACCCACTTTTGGAACCATGCCAACCTACCTTTTGTGCAAGATATTTCTGCATGGAGGGTGATAGACCATCACCTTCTCCTCTGATACACCCATGTGATCCTTAGCCATCCACTTAAAAGCTAAAACCCCAAGATCAAAGCCCTAATGGCGATGATCATGTCACCTGCCACTCCGGGATTTTTTTCCAAGAACCCTAGCCAAGTTGCACCTTTTGACCCCCAAAGTGCAAACACCATCTCCCTCATTCAAATCTAGCAAGTGGCAATTTTCTGAATTTATTTTAAAATCGAAAAGTTCATTCGGGCATTTCATCGAACACCTTCGGAGCAGATTTTTAAACTTGCTTATAATCCTTGTTTTGCTTAACCTAGCCCTAACCTTTCTGCTCCAGTGGATCCCCTGTGACCTACTGCTCTTCCAGCACCTCATCCTCATCCTCTTCTCCCCTATAGACGAAGGATAGGTCAGCAATGACCTCAAACCGCCATTAATGGCCAAGCTACCTCTCACCCACCTCCCCTCTCTCCTGGCTATAAGAAGCCCCTAGAGCCCTCCTGAGAACTCACACACCTCACCACACCCCTCCCAGGCCTCTGTCGCTCGAGTTCGCGAAGAACTCTCACTCACAGGAGCTCCCGAGGTCGTAGTGGCCGAAACCCTAACCGGCTCGGGTAGCGAGCTCCACCACTCCTCTGCCAAGGGAAACATCACCCACGGGAGCGGTGCAGCCCCACGAACCCATTCCCGGCCTCACTGCCGCCCCTAGCCCACCCCATCGTCGCCGCCAAGCTCCACCCGAGCCTCCCACTATGGCAGCGCACAGGAGGCGTCCCCGCCGTCAGAGCCGCCTCCCCTGGGCACGGTGGGCCACGGCGTGCCCATCGCCGTCGTCTCCTGGCCTCCGGGCGTCCTCCTTGGCCGTCCTCGGCCGGGTCTGCCCGTTCCAGTACGGGTGCTGGAGGTTGGAGACGAACGAGTTCGTCGTCTTTTTTTTTCCGTTCCTCGAACCGTTTTTTCCGGCCCAGCCCATTAGGCAGCAGAGCAACCGGCTAGCCCAGCCAGCAGCGGCCCGTCCGGGCGCTGGCGCCGGCACGCGCAGCGCGCAGCGCGCTCGCGGCCCATTTACGGCCACGCTGTTTTTTTTTCGCGCGGACCTTTTCTTTTTCCTGCTGGACAGTTTTCAAACGTCAATATCTTTTGAACCGTAACTCCATTTTCGGTGATTCAAATTTCTAAATCTTCGTCTCGACGAGATCTTTCCGTTGGTACTGGTTTTGTTGTTTTTGAAAATACTTTATTTCGTTGACTTTATTTAACGCGTTGTTTACCGTTCCGGGTTTAGTCTTTTTCGAGTTTCGACGCGCGACGACACCGAGACCTCCCGGATCATTTGGAACCCGTCTCCTAAGGCAAGCTAACCCCTTGCTATGAGCAACCCAGACTTGTTTGTTTGTTTATTTACTATTGCCATGCCGGGTGTTTATATTTTTGTCTGTATATTTATGCATGTCTGTTTGTTGTTCGTGTTTTATACGAGACTTGTAATATTGCTCCTGCCATGTTGCATATCATGTTGCATATCTATTTATCGTACTTGCTTGGTTATATTATGTATTGTTAATATTTATCAAACACATGTCATTCTTGAGACAATGGACTGGGGAAACCGCCGCCGTCTCACTAAAACATTAACGTTGATCTGTGATGGCGCTGGTCGGAGGTATCTCCGTCACAGTCACCCGATCGGCGATAACCAACTGTGCTATCTTTTGTAGTTGATCTGTGATGGCGCTGGTCGGAGGTATCTCTGCCACAGTCACCCGATCGACGATAACCAACTATGCTATCTTTTGTAGTCGATCTGCGATGGCGCTGGTCGGAGGTAGCTCCGCCACAGTCACCCGATCGACGCAAACCACTTGTGCTATCTTTTGTAGTCGATCTACGATGGCGCTGGTCGGAGGTAGCTCCGCCACAGTCACCCGATCGACGCAAATCACTTGTGCTACCTTTTGTATTGATCTGTGATGGCGCTGGTCGGAGGTAGCTCTGCCACAGTCACCCGGTCAATACAAACAAACTGTTGCTTGAAATATTATGTTGCTAATATCTTGTTGTTTAAAGATATATTATTGTGATATTGTGGTTGTTTTGTTGGACTAATCTCGGTTGTTTAGACTTGTTATAATGAAACTTGATTAAATGAAACACCCCTCCGAACAACGATAGGGTCAGTCCATGGTGCCACTAATCTGAACTTTGAACGCAACACCATCGTCGTCTCATGAAGGACCGTGACCTAGTAGGTTGTTAAGCCCCTTTTGCGCCATCCGTTGGGCGCAGTCGTTCGGTTGTGCTGTCGAGGGTAGTGGTCGACAGGCACGGGTTCGACTGTGATAGGGAGTCCGGAGCTAGGCATATCCGGTAGCGCCGGGGGATGTGCGGATTTACTTGCCCGTTGTACCATGCGTATAGGGTGGTGCAGGAGAGTGTCTTAGCAAGTGGACCGTCACGAGAGTGTATTTTGCTTAGTACGACTTTGGGCGTGAGAAACCTGGAGCGTCGGCTGAGTAGGGTGCATTCTGATAGGTGGTAAAGCAAACTCTCGAGAGACTCAACCTAGCAAGCTAGCCTCGTTCCTGGGATATGGAACAACAGTTCAGTGTCGGTCACACTGTGTGTCTTTGTGTGTGGGAGGTTAAACTTAAGTTCTGTTTGAAAGAATTAATGAACGACCTGATCTCACTAAATGAACAAATAAGATGATGCAGGGAATGTTGCCTTGAGATGTTGATGGTTGCCCATGATATGGGATGGCGGTGTGATCGTTGGAGCCTAGAGTTAGGCCTGAGCAACCATCAACCGTGCATGCCCAGAGTGGAAAGATAAGGCCAGAGGGCCTAGCAGTGATCACAGGCGCTGTTGTGTATTATTTGGTACCAACTGGTACACTCATTTACTTGTCACATGCAATCTCTTTGTATGGTTGTCGGTGCACGATCCAACCCCACCTGGCTTGGACTCTGTACTGGTGGTACCCTCATTGCTTGCTTATGACATGTTTGGTTGTCAATGCCATGCTACTTTTATGTCATGTATCTAGAGTACACTTGCCATGTTGTAGGATTTTTATTTCCAATGTATAACTTGCTGCATGACTGTTGGATTATTTGTAGTGAGTGGCGATTCTTGCTGAGTGCATACAAATGTACTCACGGGCCTTGTGTTTGTGGCCAGATATTGGCGAGGACTCATCTCTACCTTAGCGAGGACATGGAGCAAGAGCGTGCTAGGATCAGTAGCCCAGCCAGATGCCTGTGGAGTGGAGCCGCTCCAAGCCGTTGCCTTAGTCGTCTTTCACTGCCAGTTAAACTCTGTCCTGAGCCATGCTTGGCTTGATTTTTGGTCATGCCTTGATGGACTTGTAAACTATTTGTAGCACTTCTTGTGCCTGATTGTGTAATGATATCCATTATGTTGCACTGTCGTGACGTGCGGCCAGATATCTTGGGCTGGCGCACGGGGCGACCGCCTCTTGGTGATATGTGCCAGGGAGGGGTGTCACAGACGTGGTATCAGAGCACCAGGCTGGCTGTAGACTACCCTAGCATGGAAAACCCCGCCTTACTTTTGCCCGACAGTGAGCCCGATGGATTTAACCCATCTCCGCCTAACCGGCATGGCTGGTGTCAGTCCACAGTAAGGCGCAGTAGGACTTGTCCCATTCCCTGAGAGAGGCTCGCCGGTTTCTTCCAAGAGAAGGAGCCGACACAACCCAGCATATATGAGACCCCAGTCCTAGCTGCCATTTATCCCCACCCTCGCCTGCTATCCTTGGCAACCCAACCCCATCGAAGTAGAATCCCGCTGCGAAACCTTGCCCTCATGTCTTGCCCCAATCCCAAAGCCCCGAGTGAACTGCCGGTGATTCTCTCCTTCCTCCTAGAAACCATGCCGATGATCACCTCGGTTTCCCACTGATCCTTAGAAAAGTCTGTGATCTCCTCGGTTGCCCTGCTCGCCCTCGTTATGTTGTGTTCAGAAGTTCAGTCCCGTTTCCTGGGGGTGAATTTCGAGCAGACGTACACATCAGTCCATACCCCTCAGGCCCAAAGCAGCCCTACGTGATCCATGGTTGGAACATGCCTACTCTGAGTCAAACCATCCAGAAAGCAGCCTGGGAAGGCCTCGCTCGTCTCCGGCACTCGGAACGGCGATAGCGCAAAGTCGAGCGTTCCGCTTTTTCCCAGCTAGGCCCCTACCTGGTGCAGAGTTGATCCAAACCTCAACCAACGAAGAAGTCGACCCCGCCTTGATCAGCACCGTCACCTACGGAGTTGCAATGTCGACGCTCTGCGATTCCCTGTTGGAAGAACTCGTGGCCACTAGGGCAACCTTAGCCACGTTAGCCTACAGCTTAAGGAATCGAGAAACCTTTCCTCCCTCCTACAAGATCGGAGTCAAGAGCTCCCAATCCCGGGCGATGCGCCAGGACCCAGTCTCCATGCCATTCCGACAGAAGCAGCAACTAGTTCGCCAACTCATCGAAGCACGGGGTGCGGTACCCGAAGGCGTGCCTGCAATTCCCCACCCCGCGGGAGATGGAGATGTGGACACCACTCTTCGTCTCGGCCACACTCCACCGACTACCAGAGGCCGCCAAGCGGATTAGAGCCCAGGTTTAGTTAGCCCAAGTGGCGCTTTTATGTTGCTAGGTGAGAATCAGCGAGGTTGTTTGTTCTTCTTGTGTTGGCTTGTAATGCAAGTTCTTGTCTGTTTTCTGGTTGATGTCGAATCAACCGTAATAAAACTTGGTGTTCTGATTCTCTCGTTAACCACTTGGTTGACGTGTGACGGAATACCATGTCCTTTTCTTCAATTTTTGAAGAAATGACAGATCACATAAAAACAGAAGTGGTATATGTGAACCCAGACACATATGCACGCCTTGTAAATCAATGCAAACCTTGAATGATATTATTTTCTAGTATGAGAATTATTTTGTGCGTGTTGCTATTAAGTGGAAGTATTTAATGAGACACTGTAACCACGATGTCCCGCTCACTTAATGTTGGCTCGTGCATAGATTTGAAAAACTCATACATCTAACAACGCAAGGTTCCTCACCCAATATGAACCTTGTGAGGACTCATGTTAAAGAAAGGGCCCAAGCCTCCACGATGACCCCCGTCACAAGCTTTAGTTGCTTGTTGAGTGACCCATCATCGTTGGAGCACAAAAGGATTTCTTGTAGAGTGTTTGGTTAGCTGTTGTGCACGTGTTTATCCGGTAGGGTTGAAATGATTATGCCATACTGCTGCACCGATTTGTTTGGGGCCATAAAAATGCAGGATTATTTTGCTAAAATGATATTTTCTAAGAATAGAAATTCTACTGCTTATATGCGTGTATCCTAGCCATGTTATCTTTTCTGCAAGACCAGAAGTATGGCCGGTGGAAAAATTCCAGAAATAAAGGATGTGAGTTCTACTCCAGCTAGAACTCTACAGCTACTTCTGAGCAATGAGGCACCCCTGGAAAGTTCTTTCCCTCGTATCTATGGTGTTCCATAGGGAAATATCTTTGCAAAAACAAATTTTGGATGTGGCCCTGCCCATCAAAATTTAGGTGTTTGGGAGCTCACTTTTGGGTAACCCAAACATCCTTCTCTTAAAAGAAACCTTAAGTTTTTCAAAACCTATATATGCATGAAAGTGTGTATATAGCTTTTCTAAAATACAACTCTAGATGAGAGGATGTGAGAGCATATCCCAATCCTTCTGTTTATAAATTTTTGGGTAATTGCTCACCCAAGTTTAACCTTTGTTTGGTGGGATGTTAGCTTGGTTCTAGATCTTGTTTGATCTTGCCATGTTTATGTCTGCTTGAGCAAAACTTTAGATTTAATTTTTATAAACCTGCTAGTAGGTCCTATGTTGATTGATTGAGTGAGCCCCTGCCATGACATCTTTTAAATGCATTTAGTATGGTAGAAATATCATACTTTTAAAAAATATATGAATTCAATAAAATCTTGTTGTGTGCAGATCTCTTTGGATATCCAAAATGCTAGTATTTTGTAGAAAAAGTTTTAAAGTGGGGTATAAATGGATCGTTCAAGAATTATCTTGTATAACCTCCTTAATCTCGAGGACGAGATTCTTTTAAGGGGGGAAGGTCTGTAACACCCCGAAAATTCGAACCTAATTGTAGCGGTGTTTTCTCACACCCGAAAAACTTTTCCCTCGTATCTCAAAATTATTTTGCTCTCTGGTGCTAGATGATGCCCTCGTGTTCTTTTTCTCTCAAATAATTCCAGAGAATCTCTGGTGATTTCTTTACCACTTTGAAACCCTTCACTAGGGTTTTTCTAAAAACCTCATAGCCTAAATATTGGAATCTGAAAATCCTAATATTCCATCTACCTTATGAACCATATTTTTTCCTAGCTTGGAAAACTCCACCAAATATTCCAAGATCACCTTATCCATTTATTATTCCCCACATGCAAAATATTGCATATATACCAAATGCAATATTTCCAAAACCCTCGATAAATATTTTAGTGCTTGTCTTGGTCAAGAAATTATTTTCCTAACTTGCACCACTCCTACACTGCTCAAAGGAAAATAGGAGTTGATCATCATGCCATAACCTACACCCACAAGAAAAATTGGCATGATCATGTGAGCCACCTATCCACCACTCCCTTCTACACCCCAAGGACCATAAATATCTTCATGTTTGGAAAAGAGCCATGTGAATTATGCACATGGGATAATATCAACCAGCCCACATATTTTATCCAAGTAGCCACATAATCCTTATTTGGTGGAAATTAAATACCACACCATCGATTTCTCACCCACTTTTGGAACCATGCCAACCTACCTTTTGTGCAAGATATTTCTACATGGAGGGTGATAGACCATCACCTTCTCCTCTGATACACCCATGTGATCCTTAGCCATCCACTTAAAAGCTAAAACCCCAAGATCAAAGCCCTAATGGCGATGATCATGTCACCTGCCACTCCGGGATTTTTTTTCCAAGAACCCTAGCCAAGTTGCACCTTTTGACTCCAAAGTGCAAACACCATCTCCCCTCATTCAAATCTAGCAAGTGGCAATTTTCTGGATTTATTTTAAAATCGAAAAGTTCATTCGGGCATTTCATCGAACACCTTCGGAGCAGATTTTTAAACTTGCTTATAATCCTTGTTTTGCTTAACCTAGCCCTAACCTTTCTGCTCCAGTGGATCCCCTGTGACCTACTGCTCTTCCAGCACCTCATCCTCATCCTCTTCTCCCCTGTAGACGAAGGATAGGTCAGCAGTGACCTCAAACCGCCATTAATGGCCAAGCTACCTCTCACCCACCTCCCCCTCTCTCTTGGCTATAAGAAGCCCCTAGAGCCCTCCTGAGAACTCACACACCTCACCACACCCCCTCCCAGGCCTCTGTCGCTCGAGTTCGCGAAGAACTCTCACTCACAGGAGCTCCGAGGTCGGAGTGGCCGTAACTCTAACCGGCTCGGGTAGCGAGCTCCACCACTCCTCTGCCAAGGGAAACATCACCCACGGGAGCGGTGCAGCCCCCCGAACCCATTCCCGGCCTCACCGTAGCCCCTAGCCCACCCCATCATCGCCGCCAAGCTTCACCCGAGCCTCCCACCATGGCCGTATGGCCGAGCTCGCGGGCAGCGCATAGGAGGCGTCCCCACCGTCAGAGCCGCCTCCCCTGGGCGCGGTGGGCCACGGCGTGCCCATCGCCGCCGTCTCCCGGCCTCCGGCGTCCTCCTTGGTCGCCCCAGCCGGCTCCTACCCGTTCCAGTATGTGTTAGGTCCCTTGTATGTGCCCTGGAAGTGTTGGGTGAAGACCCATTCCATGTCTAGCCAGCTGTGAATGGACTTCTCTGGAAGGTTTTCGATCCAACTTCGGGTTGTGCCCTCTAGCATGAGGGGGAGAAAACGAGCGGCGACAAGGCCATTGGCCCCGGCAATCTGGACTGCCAGGGCATAGTCCGACAACCACGAGTTTGGCTTGTCCGCTCCGTTGTACCTTGGGCAGCTTTTTGACACTGATGTCATGTCCCTAGGAACTTGAACGTTGCGGATGGCTAGGCCAAAGCACTCGGGGCCGAGGTATGACTCTTCTTTTCCCGCCTTGATTTCGTTAAGACAATGTCGTGCGTCTTCCGGATTGAGCTGCCTGTTGGTTCTGTCGGCATGGGGCTCATCCTGCGCAGCCCGGATTTTGCTACGCCTAGACTCGTTGTGATGTCCCTGACTCCCGCCTTCGTGCCTGGGCGCTGGCGGTGGGGAGCGTGTGCGGTCCCTGCTTCTTCTTGGCGGAGGGGCATTGTCACGGTTGCCGCCACTCCTTGGCGGCTGGTGGTTGCCCCGGCTCCCGCCTTCATCCCTCCTAGGCGGTGGAGGTGGCGCCTCGTCACGCCTGTTGCCGGTGCGGGATGCTTTGCCTCGCTGCCTCCTAGGAGGCGGCGATTTCCGCGGTTCCTTGTCCTTATCCTTTCCCTTCCCATGGCTGCTGGAGCCAGATGGATCCTCAGGACCGCCACCGGCAGCTGCCTTGCAAGCGTTGGATTTGGACTCCAGCTTTCCTCCGCGTGCATCCGCCTGGTCATCACGAGAATCAGCTCGTGCATGCTGCTCCAACGCTTTGTAGGCGAGAACAGAGGCATAGTAGATCTTCTTGTCGTAGTCGTCGTTGTTCAGGATGTCTAAGGCGGCTGCAGTGTTGAGGACAGGCATGCTCAGGATGACGTCGCCATTTTTGTCCTTCCGCTGCGGTGCCGTTGCCCACTCGAAACCAAGCCGTTGTGCAGGGGACTTGAACTCCTCGGGAGACGGATCCCGATTTTTCTTTTTTGACGGTGGTACTTTTGATTTGGCCACCGGCGTCGTCGTGAAGAGGTTTTTCCTGGAGGTTTTTCTGAAGGCTCCTGGTTTGCTCTAATAACATTGTGCGGAGTTTCTCCAGGTCAGCCGAAGTCGTCTTGTCGTTGACCGGCGTGTTCAAGACTTCGGCCAAGGCGGCGATGTCCTCCGCTTTGACGGTGTCCTTGCTGCATCCGCCTTTCTCCAGGATCTTCTTCTTTGGAGCCGGTGGGGGCTCCATGCTTGGTAGGTTGTCATCCAACGCGAAGGCTTTGGCGGCTGCTGCCGCTTGAGCCGGATACGTGTTGGCAACCTCAGCCACAAATGTCTGCTGCATGGTTGCTGACGAGCCTGTTTCCGCCTTCGACGGCGGCAGTTCTGGTGCATGGAAGCACTTTTGAACCTTCTGCTCGAACATGCTCACAGAGTCCTTGTCGGAGTCAGAATCTACGTTGACGTGAATGTTAGACCTAGATCCGGCATCTGAGATCGCATCATCCTGGAGTGCAGGAAGGATCGATTCAGGATCGCTGCCTGCCGGCTGGGAGTCGGATCCCAGTCCGGCAACACCACAGAAGTAGAGATCGGAATCCGCCGACTCCTGGGAGAAGGCGGACTCAGATCCGTCTTGCGCGTAGTCGAACTCCGGGTGGTGGGTGGGCGAAAAAATGGTGTGATTCTTCGGGAAGCCCATGGCCTCCGAAGTGAACCCGATGAAGATCTCGAGCTCGCCAACTGGGACGAGCGTGTAGGCGATGAGTCCGTCTTTCACCGGCATCCACGTTGCGTCGTCTTGTATGTAGCCGATGGAGCCGAATCGCGATGAGCGGCCGACGGCGATGGTTTCGCCGATGCCGCCAAGTATTCCCGCGTCGAACGTGACACCCGACGCCTTAGGCCCCACAGTGGGCGCCAACTGTCGTCGTATCGGCATTCTTGATAGGTGACGGGGGTCCTCTAGCTGAGGGTGAACCAAGGGAGTGAAGGGGAGCATTGTCGAGGTCGGGATTGTACACGGCAGTTTACCCAGCTTCAGGCTCTACGGTGGTGGCAGAGCCCTACGTGCTGCTATAATTCACTATGAGGCGAATAGCCGTGTTACAGGTCACAATGAGGTTGATCGTGTGTCTCTCTCTTGCCCTAAAGGCGTCCCTGGTCCAGCTTATATAGGCGGCCAGACCTAGGGTTACAGGGAGAATACATATCCGGCAAGCATACAGAGTCCTAAACCTAACCGGCAAGTCTGCCATCAACCGCCATAGTCTTGGTGGCTTCATGGGCTTCCGTCTTGGGCCTCCTCCTAGCCGGCATCCGCCTTCCCTTGGTCGTCAGCTATCTGGGCCACCCGGCAGGCAAAGCCTTTACCACCACTGCGGGCCACCCTAGACTAGCCGGATTGATCCATGCTGGTGATACCCCTAGTTGGTATATCCCCAACACAAATTACAGCTGGGCAATTGATAAATAGTGAGCGCATGACAATGCATATAAATGACAAGATGACTACCATGATATTTAATTGGGCATTACGACAAGATACATAGACCGTTATCTAACCGCATCTATGACTAATAATCCACCGTCAGGTTAACATCCGTGTCCCCCGTTGGTATTAAGTTGCAAGCAACGGATAATCGCATTAAGTAATGTGCGTAATGTAAACAAATACATATGACCGTAGACATAGCATTGTTATGTTATCCCTAGTGGCAACATCGCATCCACAACCTTAGATGTTGTTGTCACTCGCCCAGATTACTGGAGGCATGAACCCACTATCTAGCATAAATACCCCCTCTTGGAGTTACAAGCATCTACTTGGTAAAAGCATCTACTAATAACGGAGAGCATGCAAGATCATAAATAACATGTAACAAAGATTAATAATCAACTTGATCATAATATTCGATATTCATCGGATCCTAGCAAACACAACATGTAGCATTACAATAAGATGATCTTGATCATGTTAGGCAGCTCACAAGATCTAAACATGATAGCATAAAGTGGAGAGACAACCATCTAGCTACTGCTATGGACCCGTAGTCCAAGGATGAACTACTCACGCATCACTCCGGAGGCAGGCATGGCGATGTAGAACCCTCCGGTGATGATTCCCCTCTCCGGCAGGGTACCGGGAAGAGCTTCAAAACCCTCCCGAGCTAGGGTTGACGACGTCGGCACCTCTGGAACTTTTCGTGAAATATGACTAAGGTATTTAGGGTTTTCCAGACGGGAGGAATAAATAGGCGAAAGGGCAGCGTCAGAGGCCACCCGAGGGGCCCACACCAGCCCTTGGGGTGGCAGGAGGTGGGGCCGTGCCGAGCCCAGGTGTGGCCGCCTCCTGGCGCTTCTCCATCTCTCCTTTGGACTCCGTGGACGTGTCGGTGAAATAGGGACCTCCGTTGATTTTCGTCCAATTCCGAGAATATTTCCTTAACAGCTTTTCTAAAATACAAAAACAGCAGAAAACAGGAACTGGCACTGTGGCATCTTGTTAATAGGTTAGTCCCAGAAAATGTATAAAAATGATATGAAGTGTATGTAAAACATGTAACAATTGGTATACTATCAACATGGAACATAAAAAATTATAGATATGTTTGAGACGTATCAGCATCCCCAAGCTTAGTTCCTACTCATCCTCGAGTAGGTAAACGATAAAACAAAATAATTTTTGAAGTGACATGCTACCATCATAATCTTGATCAAATAGTATTGTAAGGCACATGTAAATGAATGAAGTGATCCAAGTCAATGGTCTATAGTTTGCTACCAAATAAATAATGAGTAAACAACTGAATCATACAAGCAAAACTTTTCATGAATAATAATTTGGAGACATTGCATCCACAGGTTTACATAAGAGTTAACACAAAAAGCAATAGATTCTAGTAAAGGGTATTTAACCAACACAAAGTAAGATTTAAGTTTTAGCGTTTGCTTCAACTTTCAACATATTTATCTCATGGATATTGTCAACACAAAGCAATATAATAAATCCAATATGTAGCATATAACAATTGTTGTACCAAAGTTGACACTAGTGTTTGCTTGTGGAAGATAGAAAGAAGTAGGAAAACTGACTCAACATAAAAGTAAAAGAAAGACCCTTCGCAGAGGGAAGCTCGGATTAAATCATGTGATAGAGCTTTTTAGTTTTTGAAATCATATAGAGAGTAAAAATTAAGTTTTGAGAGGTGTATGTTAATTGGTCAACCAATCAGTAGTGGAAAGTACAATATGACCCCGACCAAACAGACTTTTAAGAGCGGCTCCCATGAAGGACGTTATTTCTACCAGCAAGGCAGATCATCCCTCTTTTTCTCTTTGGTTTACACATGCAGATGTTTCACTGAGTATTCAGTTGACAAAATGTGAAGAGATTAAGCGGTTAAAGTTGTAATTAATTGGGACTGGGCACCCCGTTGCCAGCTCTTTTTGCAAAATTAATAGATAAGTGGATGTATATGCCGCTAGTCTGAAGGTAAAGTCTGCTTGACAAGTGACATAAAGACATTCACCACGTCCTCATGAGCTTGGTAAACATTGACACAAAAAGGAGTAGTAACAATTTTGAATAGTTTAAAGGTAGCACATGAAAAATTTACTTGGAGTGGCAAGGAAATACCACATATAGGTAGTTATGGTGGACACAGATGGCATGGATTTTGGCTCAAGGATTTGGATGCACGAGAAACATACCCTCTCAGTACAGAGTTTAGGCTAGTAAGGTTATTTAAGCAAACAAGACTGTCAACCGGTACACCAAGTTTTATATGACCAACATATTGCAAAAATTATAAGACTCCACACTGTCTTCCTTGTTAACTAAACCCTTTTACTAGAAAATATCTAGACCTTAGAGATACCACTCATGCAAACCAAATTTCAATAAGCTTTACGGTAGTTCTTCACTAATGGGCTTAACTTACATGATGCAAAAGTTTAATCATGACCTACTTGTTAACTCAAAACAATTGACAAGTATCAATTTATCCAAGTTAGTGATCTACAAGAGTATGTAAGTCTTTTCCATTATACCATTTACCACATGCAACATTTTCTGTTCCAACCAAACACCAATCAATTTATTTCAATAACTCTCCAAACAAGTATAAGTGAAGTAAGAGAGTACTTTCTTTACAAGAACTAATAGCTCTGACAAGATATACAAGAAAACATGAGCTAAAAGCTGAACAGCGCTAGATATGAATACTCAACAAGTATAAGTGAAGAATAGGAGTATTCTTGTCGTGGGGTAGATAACACGGCAGATGCTACTTTGGGGTAGCTTGAGTTGATGGGCAAGGCGACACTAGCGTCTGGGAGATTGTTTAGCATTGCAGGGACAAAAGGTTTACCCAGGTTCGGCCTCTCCATTGGAGATAAAGACCTACTTCCTGCTATCTTGTTATTGATCTCGATCTCGATAACCCGGCTACGACAACAGAGCCGGATCTCGATCTAGGTTACAAGGTTGTGGTGTTTCTCTCGGTGGTTCTCTCGCCTAAGCTTGGATCGTAAGTTCCTCTCAACTAGGGCTCAGGACCGGTTTATATAGACTACCGGGTCTCCTGGCACTTTACAATACGAACCCGGGCTCTACCCAGACTCGGAATCCTATTCTAGCTCTTCTAGCCTTCGTATCCTCCAAGTCACGAACCGCCTCTGGTCTTCTAGAAACTTCCCTTCCTGAACCGGGTTACCGCCAAAGCCTCTGGCCCAGCAACATAACCCGGCCCATGCTGATGGTTAGCTGGCCTGGCCGGGCCTCCTGCCTGGCGGGTCATGCTTCCCTCTTCATGGGCCTACCGGGTTATCATCCCCCCATCAGTAGCCCCCAGATTAACCTGGTTGCCAGGTTGGCATGCTCGGCTTCTTATTCTTGAATATTACTTCTTTGAACAGAGCTGATATCCTGGCCAGCCGGGTTAATCACCTGAAACATAAGACAACAGATAACAAATCTAACATTAGAACATGCCTCTTTTCTCCTTTACTTGGCCAGTTTCTTTGGCGGTTCACGCCGTAACCCGGTTAACCTTGCCGGGTTCCGACGCCCGGGTTTCACTTTCAACACTTAGCGAAAACTATCTCCCAACTATAACTCCATCCTTATCCATCTTAATCACGATCTTATCATTTAATACTCCGTAATTATCTCATTCTGTTTGTCGTTGACTTTTAGTCAAAGATCCTTATCTCTTCACTTTTTACCACAACACCCCTAGGGTTTTCACTGCGCCTATAAATAGAAGGCCAGGAGACACCACGGTCATTTTTCCCCACCGAGTTCATCTTCTTCCTCACGCGCGCACTGTAGCAGCTGCGGATCCAATCTCAAATCGAGCTCTCAATCTCTGCAAGAAGATCTACAGGTACGTTTATCCCATGCATCCGTGCTCCGCACTTGATTTCAACTTGAATCTCGTCCAGATTTGCTTCGCATTTCCCTCTCCACGTATCCACATCTAGAACTAGGGTTTCACACCTCCATTGTTGCGCTCAGAGAACCTCAAAGCTTCTCAGCCATGGTGAAGGACAAACCAAGGCCGGAGCTCCCCGTGCGGCGAAGAAGCTCGCGAAGAAGCCCCACAGCGCCCGCCGGTGCATCTGGCTCCGCCGCCCCTGCTGCTACTCAGGTCAACTGGACCAAATCCACAGTGACGACCTTGATGCTGCAGGAATATGTGAATTGCGGCGAGCTCCTCCAAAGGATGAGATCCAATGGCGTGCTGCTGGAGAAGAAATCCGCCCCAGCCCCAAGGAAGGTGAAGTGGTGGTTTTCCTCGACCACGTTCAGCGCGGCCTTCGCCCCCCGGGTTCCCTGTTTTTTCGCCGGGTCTTGAAGTACTACGGCCTTAGGCCTCAAGACATCGCGCCCAACTCCATGCTGAACATCAGTAACTATGTGGTGTTCTGCGAAGATTATTTGCAAATGGCTCCAAGCCTCGAGCTGTTCCTCGAGTTTTCTACTGCAACCCCTCCCGCAAGGATCAAGTACTTCCATATGGGGGAGTTGCAATCCAGCGCCGAAGGGAATGCGATTTCCCGGCTCTCCTTCTAGCCAGCCACCCCAAGGGGTGGCAAAACACATATTTTTACTGCCAAGACACCTCTCCAGAATCTGACGATGCCCGTTACCCGGCTTTCCGAAACTCGGGTTTAACATATGACGCCAAGATGAACAGTATGCCGATGACGCCGAGCGGGTCAAGCTCGAGCCCATTCTTCGCCGGGCCAGAGCTTTACTCGCCCATGGTCTCAAGGGAACAGATCTGGTCAAGTGCTGGATCGGTTGGTTCATCCAGCCACTCAGCATCAGGACCCGGCTAATTTGCCAGTACACTGGTGAAACCACAGACAATATGCGTTACTCAGAGATGACGCTCACTGATGATCAACTTGTGAAGAATGCCAAGAGACTACTTGGCGAGAAGAAAGACGCCATTGCACTGAACGGGCTCGCCCCATTTAGTGCCAAGAACAAACCCCCCACGGTAAACTAACACTCAATCCATCTTGTTTACTTTAACCCGGCAAACTCATCCATAGACTGTTATTTATGTGACTGCTTTTTCTCAGGACTCCAAATGGTGGAGCGTGGATTTTACCCCAACATCCTCTCCTGACGGAGAGGACACAGAAAGTGAAGACGACGAAGAAGAAGAAGAAGGTGAGCTTGACTCCGTAGGCCGGCTCTTCCTCCAGTTGATTAACAACGAAGTCCCCAACAAGGACACCTCTACTGACAACCGGCAAATTTTATTCCAGGCCCCACAGACCCGGCTTCTGACGTAGCGCCGGGTCCCCAAGTTACTGCAGCTCCAACTCAGAAGAGGACCCGGGCCACCATTGCCAAGGTACCACATTCTCTTTTCTCAATCTTCATGATGAACTCATCTTAAACTTAAGCACAACCACAGGAAAAGGAGGCTGAGAAGGAGGCTGAGGCGAACAAGAGACGCCGAACCCGGTCTTCTACAAGCGAAGCTTCCCTGAGCCCAGGTATCCCTCAACGCTCTTTATCAAGCTGGGCCAAATCCATCCAGAAGACGCCCAGCAAACAGTTCCCTTTAGCTGGCAAGATCCGGGTTCCTAAACCATCTCGTTTGTCAGATTCTTCCTCGGATGGTGTTAGCACACCCGAGGATTTCCCGATCAACACCGGGTTAGAAATACTTCTCATATCTTTTCCATACCTTTATACTTCACTGTCCCATTCTTTTTAACTAAGACATTATTTTGTTCCAGTGCCAGGGCTTTTATGGAAGAAGACCCGGAATCTCCTCCCGCGGCATCCCCTCCTCCAGCAACCACAGAACCTTCTCCTATGGAGGCACATATAGAGAACCAGAGGACAAGGACGAGCCAAGGGAGCAAGCAACCCCCGCGGCTTCTCCAAAAAATGTTGTTGACCCGGTGCCAGAATCCTCGCCAGCTGCTCACTCGCCCGGGTTAGGCTCTGGGACAAAGAAGATGAAGTGCAGGTTACTGGACCCGGCACGTTCCAGTACAAAGTGCTCCTGAGACTCTGGCCAAGGTGCCAGCCCCAGATGCTGACCCGGCAACTCCTGCCAAGAACAAGAACCCGGCTTCCTCCTCAAACTCACCGGCTCTGGACCATGTCTGTTCCAGCACTTTGCGATGAATATTTTTCTCGCCTAGCTCAACACAAGACCCTGGAGACAGAACTGGTCGCCCTGATCCAAAAACGATATGAGGTACCCATTTTTACTTCTTGCCTATATTTTCTTGCATAACTATACCCTGAGTAGCCCCCAAGCTCTAAGTTCATCACTTGTGATGAGCTTGGTGCTTTCAATACGCATTCCTTAGGAAAAAACTTCAAACCTGTAGCCCCCAAGTGCCGGGTTGTCTGTTTACAGCAACCTGGGACTAAAAAACTTCCATCATTTAAAACTTCCACTTTCACATCAAAACTTTGAACACTGTAGCCCCCAAGTGCCGGGTTGTGTCCACAGCAACCTGGGACTTACAGTTAGAAAATTTTCAAACTTTTGCGCATGTAGCCCCCAAGTGCCGGGTTGCACGCCTGCGGCGACCTGGGACTAACATAATTTTTGCATCTTAACAGGAAGACCATGCCAAGGCCCAGGCTGAGATCACCCGGCTCACTGACGCTGCCAAACTGAATCTGAGACCCGGGCTAATCACTCAGCTCAACTCCAGGCCTTGGAAAAAGATTACTGCCTTGACAAGAAAACTCCGATCTGAAGAAGGACATGCAGGAGAACGAGGAGAACTTCCAGGAGCAACAGGAGACCCTGCAGAAGCAGCTGGATGAAACCAACAACGAGCTGACCCGGCTAAAAAGAATGATCACCTCAATGGTTGAATCTTTAGTGGGTAAGCACTACTCCTTGAATTTCAACCTAAACTGATCAAACAGACCCGGTTTTTGAAATTTCACTGCTCCACTTTTTCTTACACAGGCCCTCGTGATGGTAACCTCCGCAAAACCGCTGCAGAGAAGATCAAATGCATGTACACGCTGACCCGTCAGCTGTACTTTGGCAGCTGCGAGGTCATCAAAGCCGCTAGGCTCTGGGAGAACCCGCCAAGCAAGTACACTGAAGTCCTTGGGCATCTGTCAACAATGCCGCAATGGATCCATCTGCTCAAGAGATCAGCTTGCAGGGCCGGGGTGATGCGAGGTCTTGCCTTGGCAAAGGCCTACCATCCCCAGCTAAACCCGGCTCCACTGAAGAAGGGCTTTCCTCAGTTTGACACTGATGGCAAGGAGTTGATAAGAAGTGCTATGCCCGGGTTGTGAAGCAAACCCGGCATGTTGCCACTGTTATTGCCAGCAAGATGAAGCTCACCACCTTACAGCTTGGATATAATGAGAATGATGAAGAGATCATGGATGACGAGCCACAACGCGTCGATCTCCTCCAAAGCTATAAGGATTCTATTGACCCGGCAAAGAATGCTCCTGGTACCTCCACTGCTCCCAGCTCCTCTACGCCAGTTATTCCTCCTCCGTCACGGGCGATAGCTGAAGAAGATGATGAAACTTCTTCCAGCCACTTCGAAAAATCACCCGGCGCAAGACCAAGGCCAAAGAAACCGACGAGACCAAGGAGCCAGAGGCTAACCCGGCGGCCGCCGAAGAAGAAGAAGACCCGGCAAAGACCGTCGAAGATCAACCAACCGGCTCTCCTCCCCGTGACCCGGCTCCTGAAGCCAAAGCGTGAAAACTTACGCAGATGCTGTTATCTCTGCAAGAAAACAATCTCTATTCGGCCCTTTGGGCGCTTATTGTAATAACTTTTGCACTGTTGCACTATGCCTGTGATGGTGCGCCTATGCACCTGATGAAACTTTTATGCTACTCTCAAACTTTTGCTATGAAATATGCCTCTTCTGTGGTTTTGATGACCCTTTTGATTTCTTTAACTGTGAGCCGGCTTTCGCATGGATACCCTGTCGCTACTTCTCTGAGAAAAACAGGGTCGAACCAAGTCCCAATGGGCTTCATGGTTGATTGAATTTCCAGGTGAGCAATCAGGCCATAAAATTGCGAGTCACATCAGCTCAACAGCAAGATAACCAAGAATAAACTAGTGGCATAAAGCCGGGTCTTGGGATTGCAGCTGCAAACTATTGTAGTAGGAGCCCCCAAGACCTGGATCAATGTTTATAAAGTAATGGCTTAACTATGCAACATTACCCCATTGATCCTCATACTGGTGGGACACGCTCTCTGGGCGTCCTCAAAGATAACTATGCACTTATTCTTATGACAAAAACATAAAAAATAAAACATAAACTTCACCTTCATACCTCTGAATCCAAAGTTATGGATACTGTAACGAAAACTGCACAGCCGGGTCACGAAACATCGAGACCCGGATGACCGTGAAAAGCCGGGTCTTGGGGCGAGCCCCCAAGGCCAAACTTAACCATAGAGCTATGCAACACTACTTATCAAACATCAAAAAAGGAACAAAAAGGACACAAATTTCTGTTCAACCTTCACTTTATTGATAGAAAAGGTTAGGTCAGCAAGCCGCCTCATTAAAAACCTTCCAGTCCCCTTAGGTACCCTGGTAAGGAAAAGAGCGCGTCTGAAACCTGCTGCCTGTTACATCGTGTTTTACATCTCATATCTCTTTCTCATGCTAAGTATAATATGGGCGCAGCTGCGCAATATTCCATGGCCTCTCACGCTCTTCCAATGAAAAGGTAGAGTGCGATGTGTCATTAACAGACTCGGACTTTTCTCTTGCATCCACCAAATAATATGAACCATTGTTCAATTTCTTGCTTATGATGAAGGGCCCTTCCCAAGGGGGAGATAACTTGTGCATCCCTTCTCTGGATTGCACCCATCGTAGCACTAAATCTCCCTCCTGGAAAGTGCGAGTTTTAACCCGGCGACTATGATACCGCCTCAAATCTTGCTGATATACTGCTGATCTCTCCAGTGCTTGTTCTCTATGCTCCTCAAGCAGGTCCACAGCATCCTGCCGGGTCTGCTCATTTTCTGTTTCAACATAAGCCGCCACGCGAGGCGAGTCATGAATTATATCACTTGGCAAAACTGCCTCTGCCCCATACACCATAAAGAAAGGGGTCATCTTTGTGGATCTGTTTGGTGTTGTGTTGATTCCCCAAACTACTGATGGCAACTCCTCAACCCACGCTCCAGCAGCTCTGAGACACGGAACCCGGAGACGTGGTTTCAAACCTCGAAGCAACTCCTGATTTGCTCGTTCTACTTGTCCATTGGCCTGTGGATGAGCAACTGAAGCAACGTCTAAACGTATACCCTGATTTCCACAAAACTTTGCCATCTCACCAAGGGACATGTTAGTACCATTATCTGTGATGATACTATGAGGATACCCAAACCTGTGTATGATCTGCTTCAAAAACTTGACGCTGTAGCTGCTTCACAATTAGTAACAGGCATCACCTCAACCCACTTTGTAAACTTATCAATGGCAACCAAGAGGTGGGTTTTCTTGCAAGGAGACATGCTAAAAGGACCCACCATATCAAGCCCCCAAACTGCAAAGGGCCAAGTCAAGGTATTGTTCGCAACTCCTGAGCCGGCACATGAATTTGCCGTGCATATCTTGGCAACCATCACATCTACTCACCAAGCGCTCTGCATCTGCCTGAGCTGTGAGCCAGAAGAAGCCGTGTCTGAAAGCTTTTGCTACTAAAGACCTTGTTGAAGCATGATGACCACAATCTCCCTCATGAATCTCTTTCAAAATTTGCCGGCCCTCCTTTCCAGACACACATCTCTGAAATACTCCAGAAACACTTCTCTTATATAACTCGCCATCAATAACTACGTATGCCTTAGCTCGGCGCACAATTTGCCGGGATATAACTTCCTGCTCTGGCAGCTCTCCACGCAAAAGATACGCCAAATAAGGTTCTGTCCACTCTGGAATTTCATGAGTTGCTGCTACCAATTGCGAATCCGGGTCTTCCTGACCCGCCAATTCCTCTACGCCCTGAGGCTTAACTGATGGAGTCCATAGCTCGTCCAAGAAAACGTTAGGTGGAACCGGCTCTCTGCGTGAGCCGAGTCTTGACAAAGCATCTGCAGCATCATTTTTCCTGCGGTCAATATGATCCACCTGATAGCCTGAGAAAAACCCGGCTACCCTGTCCACCTCTCTCCTGTAAGCCGCCATTGTTGCATCTTTTCTATCCCATGTTCCTGAAACTTGCTGTGCCACTAGATCTGAATCCCCATAACAATTAATATGCTTGATGCTCATCTCCTTTGCCATACGCAAACCATGTAACAAAGCCTCATATTCGCCACATTGTTAGAGCAATCAAAGTGAATTTGCAAAACATAGCTCAGCTTATCACCCTTGGGAGAAGTTAACACAACTCCAGCTCCTGAACCTTGTGCCTGCTTAGACCCGTCAAAGTGCATAACCCAAGGTTTGAGACCCGGCGCAAGAGGTGGTGCACTCAACTGTGTCCAATCATTAAGAAAATCCGCCAATGCCTGCGATTTGATAGCTGTACGAGGCACATAGTCAATGTGGTAAGGCCCCATCTCTATTGCCCACTTGGCAATTCTTCCTGTAGCTTCTGAATTCCTGATAATATCTGCTAAGGGTATTGAACTCACCACTGTGATTGGATGCTCCTGAAAATATGGCTTCAACTTTCTGCTTGCCATGAAAACACCAAATACTAGCTTCTGCCAATGCGGATAGCGCTGCTTTGCTTCTGATAACACCTCACTAACATAATAAACCGGCCTCTGAACCGGGTTTTCCTTGCCTTCCTCCTTACGCTCGACCACCACCACAGCACTCACAGCTTGAGGCCCGGCAGCGACGTATAACAGCATGGGTTCCTTGGGACCCGGGGCCGCCAGAACTGGCGCTTTTGATAATTGTTTCTTCAGAGCTTCAAATGCCTCGTCTGCTTCCTGATTCCACACAAAATTGTCTGTTTTCTTAGTAACTTGTATAAAGGTATTGCTTTTTCTCCGAGCCGGGATATAAACCGGCTTAGCGCAGCCACACATCCTGTCAACTTCTGAACATCTGCCAATTCCTCAGGTTTTTTCAAACTTGGATGGCTCTGATTTTTTCCGGGTTTGCCTCAATTCCACGCTCTGACACAATGAAACCGAGCAATTTTCCCGCTGGAACTCCAAACACGCACTTTGTAGGATTGCTTCATCTTGTACTTCCTCAAATTTTTGAATGTTTCTGTAAGGTCGCTGATAAATGACCCGGCTTTTTCTGACTTGATCACCACATCATCCACATAAGCATGCACATTGCGCCCAATCTGATCATGAAAACAATTTTGAATGCACCTCTGATAAGTTGCTCCTGCGTTCTTCAACCCAAAAGTCATGGTTTTGTAGCAAAAAGCACCAAAGGGGTGATGAACGATGTCTTTTCCCAATCCTGCCTGTTAAGCTTGATCTGATGATAACCTGAATATGCGTCCAGAAAACACAAGAGCTCGCTGCCTGCCACTGCGTCAACAATTTGGTCGATGCGCGGCAGTGCGAACGGGTCTTTTGGACAATGTTTGTTGAGACTTGTAAAATCAATACACATCCTCCACTCGTTATTTTTCTTCAGAACCAAAACCGGGTTAGCCAACCACTCTGGGTGGAAAACCTCCATGATAAAGCCGGCTTCCAACAACCGGGCTATCTCCTCTCCTATAGCTTTTCTTCTCTCTGCGTTCATTTTTCTCAAACCTTGTTTCACCGGCCTTGCCTTTGGATCAACATGTAAACGGTGCTCAGCGAGTTCAGTCGGAATGCCTGGCATGTCACTAGGTGTCCACGCAAAAACATCCCGATTCTCACGGATGAACTCGATGAGCGCGCTTTCCTATTTATCAGTTAGGCTGGTCCCTATGGCGAACTGCTTGGAGGAATCCCCAGGCACAAAATCCACCATCTTAGTATCCTTTGCTGCTTTAAACTTTGCCCTGTCATCTTCTGTTGTTGGTTTTTTGAGCGCCTTGTTATCCTGCGGGTCAAGATTAGACCTGTAAGCTTTCAACTCCTCTCTAGCACAAGTTCGCTCTGCCAGGGCTGCATCTCCCTCGTCACATTCTGCTGCAATTTCTCTGTTACCATGAACAGTGATGATCCCCTTGGGACCCGGCATCTTCAACTGCAAGTACACATAACACGGCCTCGCCATGAACTTGGCAAAGGCCGGCCTTCCAAACAACGCATGATAAGGACTTGGAAATTTCACCACCTCAAAGGTGAGCCACTCTGATCTGAAGTTATGGATAGACTCGCCAAAAGCAACCTCTAATGAAATTTTTCCCTCAGGTGTAGCAGACTTCCCAGGAACTATACCATGAAATATTGTTGATGTTTTCTGCAACTGTGACTCCTTCAGACCCATACGCATAAATGTTTCCCAGTACAAGATGTTAATGCTACTGCCACCGTCCATCAAAACCTTCTTTAACTCAAAGCCATGAACTTGAGGAGCCACAACTAACGCAAGCAGACCCGGGTGCTCCACCACATCCGGGTGATCTGCTCTGCTCCAAGTAATAGTATGCTCTGACCATCTCAAATACCTTGGTACCCCTACAGCCACTGAATTAACTGCCCTTTTGACTATCTTTCTTTCTCTCTTGGTCGTGCCACTGGTATATATATGATATTGGCCAAGTTGCCTCGGCTGGTTCGAGAATCCACCCTGATTGCCTGTATTTTGGCCGGGTCCTGTATTTCCAGTTGGTACCGCGTTTGCTCCAGTTAGAGGTCCCGCAGCCGGGTTAGCACTCGGGCCGGGTCCTCCACTCCTGTTTGCTCCTTGCAGAGCTCTGAATCTCATTGTTTTTCCACCTGTTCAAATCCACACACTGGGCCAATGAATGATTGGCAGGTCTGCCGTTCTTGCTATGACGAGGACACGGCATCCTGAAGGCCTCTTCAGTGCTCATTGGGCGTGTTCCTTGATAACTATTTCCACCACCATAACTCCCATTATTTCCCTGATAACCTCTGTTTTCCTGATAACCTCTGTTTTCCTGATAACCTCTGTTTTCCTGATAATTCCCATCCATCCTTTGCCTCTGAAACCCGGCATTTGCATTTGCAACTAGCTCTGAGTTTCCTTCCTGATGCCCACGCTTGTGCTGGTTCTGATTGCTGTTGTTATTGTTTCCCGGGCCATTGTTCTTTCCTCCATTGTTCGCAGCACCTTTCCCTTTTTCTTCCTCACTATCATCCTGGGTTTTGTCCGTGGCTGCATGTCTGTTGCACGCATCCATCAACTCTGCCATAGTAACGGGCTTAACCCGGTGTCCTTCCTTCATGCGACCCAGCTTCTGCACCAAGGGAGCGTACTTGCAAGTTTTCTCCATCGATGAAATTGCATCCTTGGGCTCGATACCTGATGAAGAGTGCAGGATCTCCGTGACCCGGCCCATCCAGTGACGAGCTGACTCGCCCTTCCTCTGTACGCAACGATCAAGATCTTCAATGGAAAATAAACGCTTGCACGTGCCCTGAAAGTGCTTGATGAAAATTGTTTTCAGCTCATCCCAAGAATTGATAGATTTTCTGGCAGATTCTTGAACCACAACTTTGCTGCACCATCACTCATCATCAAATACATATACTTTGCACAAACGTTCTCTGTGGCATTGCGTATACACATTGCCATCTCATAACTGCTCAACCAACTCGCCGGGTCTGTGCTCGGCTCATAATTGGCAATCTTGCTTGGCTCCTTGAACTTCTCAGGGAAAGGCTCTGCTCTAATGGCATCTGAAAGACACTTGGGACCCGCCAAAGTGGAAGAACTTGCTAAAAGATTAATGTTACCCGGCGAGCTTGCAGATGCTGCTGGCACGGGACCCGGTCCTCCTTGTGGTGCTCCAGCTGCTGGTACTGCCGGGTTTGCATTAGCTGCACTCCTTCCTGCCCGCGATCTATTGACTATCTGCTGAGCCACAGAAATTGCAGGGGCGGGTTGATACTGCTGATTATTCTGGTTTTGGTTCTGCTGGGGCGGGTTTTGCTGCTGCCGCGGCAAACCCGGCCAATGGCGGGTTTCCCCCATGGCGACTCTTGCTACGATATGTTGTAGAGTGAAGCGCACTTTTCTCTTTTGAATACTGAACTTGCTGAGCAACCGCAGTGCGTAACATGTCAATGGCACGCCGAGCTTCAACCTCTGCTGGCGAGTCTCCTAATGGAATACGATCTAGTGCCAAAGTTGCGGCGTATACGTTATCTGCTGGATTGGAATAGTGACCCGCCGGCGTATGAAACCTTGGTGTCCTGGGCGGCAGACCCGGATTTCCCCTGGCTCCCCCAGCGAGAAGACCCGGCGCCGCTGCAACTGCAACCCAGCTGCTCCTGTTCCTCTGTCTGGTTCTATATTTGCTCTAACAACTGGAGCCACCTGGGTTACACCAACTGGTTGATCTTCTGGGGTCCTAAACAATACTGCTGGGTTTATAGCGTTTTCTCCAGGGGCCAGCCGGCTCTGGTGCCTCCTCCGGTGCGCCCTGGTCATCTCATTGAGACGATTTTCCTCATCCTCTAATTGCTTTCGCCTAATCTCCATATCTTCTTTTTCTGCCATTGTGTCTCTGCGCACCTGCTCCAAGGCCCGGCGTGCTGTATCCAATTCTATAGCTCTTGCTGCTGCGTTCTCTGGAGTAACAATCCTCGTAAGTGCGGTTGGATCTAGACCAGGCCATTGTTAAACATGGCCCGGGTCCCAGTTGCATTGTTTCTTTCCTCACCCTGAGCTCGGTTATTGAGAAAACCGAAGCTATTCCTGTAACGCGCCGTGTTTTCACTTTCCTCTGATACGAAGCCGGGTCTCCATCAACCCTTTGGCCCGCCAGCTCCAACACTGGTGGCAATTGTTGCTGCTGCTGACCCGGAGTAAAAGCTGGTGGCACAACCGTTGACGGTGATGCCCCCGCGTTGATCGAAGGAGGTGTAAACCGCCACCCTCCTAACCGGGCTTGGAACGGACTCTTGCTCCTCTTCGTCCTCTTCTTCTACTCCATATCCGAACCGGCCTTCGAACAAGGGCAGGATCGATTCTGAATCTGCATAGTCCCCCACATCACCCGGGACTGGAGCCGGGTTTCCCGATCTCTCCTCGTGCACGTCCAGGGGCAGCTCATCTTCAGCCGTACCAACTGATTCTTCTCCATCAGATTGAACAATTGTGGCAGCTCCTGACACAGATTCATAGTCTCCATCACTAGCAGATCTAGTTGCAATCATACCAACAAAAACGTTAAACTTGCCAATTGGAATAACATCACCTGATTCAAGTAGATCTGATTCCGGCCCCCAGCCAAAATCATCAACGATGGGCTCTCCTTGTGAATTGAGGGTGATCTCGCCGAAAACATAGTTCTCTACTCCTTGCTTTGCTTCTCCCATGATGGTGACACCTTTGGACGCGTTCCCACAGACGGCGCCAACTGTCGTGGGGTAGATAACACGGCAGATGCTACTTTGGGGTAGCTTGAGTTGATGGGCAAGGCGACACTAGCGTCTGGGAGATTGTTTAGCATTGCAGGGACAAAAGGTTTACCCAGGTTCGGCCTCTCCATTGGAGATAAAGACCTACTTCCTGCTATCTTGTTATTGATCTCGATCTCGATAACCCGGCTACGACAACAGAGCCGGATCTCGATCTAGGTTACAAGGTTGTGGTGTTTCTCTCGGTGGTTCTCTCGCCTAAGCTTGGATCGTAAAGTTCCCTCTCAACTAGGGCTCAGGAACCGGCTTATATAGACTCCGGGTCTCCTGGCACTTTACAATACGAACCCGGGCTCTACCCAGACTCGGAATCCTATTCTAGCTCTTCTAGCCTTCGTATCCTCCAAGTCACGAACCGCCTCTGGTCTTCTAGAAACTTCCCTTCCTGAACCGGGTTACCGCCAAAGCCTCTGGCCCAGCAACATAACCCGGCCCATGCTGATGGTTAGCTGGCCTGGCCGGGCCTCCTGCCTGGCGGGTCATGCTTCCCTCTTCATGGGCCTACCGGGTTATCATCCCCCCATCAATTCTAATGAAAAAACGGAGCGTGTCTCTCTCCCAATCAAGAATGTTAGGATCCAATCAAGTTGATATCATAAAATAAAAATAACATACTGAAAATAAAAGCACACAGCCGCTCCAAGAATAGCACATATGATGTGAAAGAATTAAAATATAGTTTCACTAGAGATGACCTGATAATTTTGACGATGAAGAAGGGGATGCCTTGGGCATCCCCAAGCTTAGACACTTGAGTCTTCTTGAAATATGCTGGGGAGATCCATGGGAGCCTCCCCAAGCTTAAGCTCTTTACTCTTCTTGATCCTATTATGTCACTCTTCTCTCTTGACCCTTGAAAACTTCCGCCACACCAAACTCAAAGTAAATCTCATTAGAGGGTTAGTGCATCAATTAAAAACTCACATGTTCTGTAAGGACGCAATAGGACCGTTAGTTTAAACATTAACTACTGCCACTGATGTTATGTGAAGCTCTTCCACCCAAAAAAGAATTCCACTCAACACTAGTAAAAGAGAGAATGCAAAATAAAAGACATAATCTGTCTAAAACAGAACAGTCCGCAAAAACAAAAAAATTCGAGACACTTACGTTGCTCAGATCGAAAAACTTTGAACTAACGAAAGATACATACATACATCAGGATTACGCACAAAACTTTGCAGATTAAAATCACATTTCTATGAATTTATAATTTTCGTACAGTGAACAGCAAAAATCTGTTTCAGCGCAGCAATCAAAATCTAGCATCATCTTATCATTAGAGACTCTTCTTGGCACAACAATACGAAAAAGTAAAGATACAAAGGAGTTGCTACAGAAGTAAACAAGTTCCTTGACTCAATAAAAAGAAAAATTGCAGAAATAAAAATAATGGGTTGCCTCCCATAAGCGCTTTTCTTTAACGCCTTTTAGCTAGGCACAAAGCATGCATCAAGTATTACCATGTGTAGAAGCATCAACATTATAATTTGTTCGAACAATAGAATCAAAATGTGGTTTTATCTTCTTCCTAGGGAAGTGTTCCATACCTTTCTTGAGCGGGAATTGATATTTAATATTCCCCTCTCTCATATCAATAATAGCACCAATAGTTCTAAGAAAAGGTCTTCCAAGCACAATAGGACAGGATGGATTGCATTCAATATCCAAAACAACAAAATCAACAGGGACAAAGTTGTTATTAACCATGATAAGAACATCATCAATTCTACCCAAAGGTTTCTTTATCGTAGCATCATCGAGGTGAACATCCAAATAACAATTTTCCAAAGGTGATAAATCAAGCATATCATAAAGTCTTTTAGGCATAACAGGAACACTAGCACCAAGGTCACATAAAGCATTGCAATCAAAGTTATTCAACTTCATTTTAATGATAGGCTCCCAACCATCTTCTAACTTCCTAGGGATGGATACTTCACGTTTCAATTTTTCTTCCCTAACTTGTATGAGAGCATTAGTAATATGTTTAGTAAAACCAAGTTTATTTCACTTGCTTTAGGACTCCTAGCTAGCTTTTGCAAGAACATAATTACTTCAGAAAGATTACAACCATCAAAATCAAAATCAAAATCATTATCATCAAAGGTAATGGAGCTATTATCTTCCTCATTACTAAAAATTTCAGCATTTTTATCAAGAACAGTTTCTGAGTTATCAGGCAATTTAAAACGTTTTGCAATAGAAGTAGAAACATTGCCAACACCAATTATCTTACCATTACTAGTAGGAGGTTTGCTATCACTTGAGGTTAAAGCATTTTCAGTAGTAGAAATAGTACAAACTCTAGCAATACTATGCTTTCTAGCAATTTCATCCTCTCTTTCCCACCTAGCATGCAATTCGGCTAGCATCTTCACATTATTATCAATTTTAATTTGTATAGCGTTGAGAGTTTTGCTCTCGTTAACATCATGAGGCATGTTCTTTATTTTCAAAAATTCAACATCAAGAGCAAGACTATCAACCTTAGAGGCAAGAACATCAATTTTCCCTAGTTTTTCCTCAACAGTTTTATTGAAAGCAGTTTGTGTACTAATAAAATCCTTAAGCATAACTTCAAGATCATAGGGTACACTTTTATTATTGTTGTAGGAACTACCATAGGAATTATCATAACCATTGCCACCATTAGAAGGATAGGGCTTATAATTACTGTTACCAAAATTATTCCTATAAGCATTGTTGTTGAAGTTATTGTTTTTAATGAAGTTCACATCAACATGCTCTTCTTGAGCAACCAAAGAGGCTAACGGAAAATTATTTGTATCATCATGCACTTGACCATTTGCAATCATAGACATAATAGTATCAATTTTAGCATTCAAGGAAGAGGTTTCTTCAACAAAATTTACCTTTTTACCTGTTGGAGCTCTCTCGGTGTGCCACTCAGAATAATTTATCATCATATCATCTAGAAGCTTTGTTGCAGCACCCAAAGTGATGGACATGAAGTGTAATGTACCTGCACTTAGAAAATGGCAAGGTACCTGTGTATAGTGCAAACCCCTGGATCGATTCATTTGCACACACAGTTTAAGATGAATATCACAACATTGTATCAATTATTACACGAATGATCCAGACTTGGAAAAATAAATAGTTCGATACATCTTTGCATAGCTTATAGCTAGCTCAAAACAAATAAAGCAGCGGAAATAAATCTTCAAAGAGCCTCCATCTTCATGATGCGCCACAGGCGAAAACATGTTGGTTGTAGACTCGAAACCCAAACGTGACCTTACTCATCGTCAGAAAAATCTGCAACAAAGTAATATTTGCAACAGAGTGGGTCAGAATCATTGAAAAATGATCCTGGCAAGTGACACTATGTGGACTCATATAGGAATAACTCTATAACCTATATGCACATTTGGCTGGTGGAGTTTGAAGGCTGATTTGCATAAAAGCCAATTTTGCCTAACACTTTGTAAAACTTTTCCTTCAAATTTTTGAGACAAGATGGCTTGAAAACCATTGTCTTAACTACCCTTGTTCACCATCAAGTTTTAATTTCGAAATTTGAATGATGAAGCCTCCGTTGAATCCTTGATCAGCTGCTCAAATTGTCCGTAACCGGGGACACGGCTAAGTACTTAGTTTTAAACTCTGCAGAGGTTGTGCACTTTCACCATTAGACCCAACAAACCCAAACTATGCTCAAGCACTCAATTTGTGCTAAGGAAAAGGAGAGAGTTGAGACGAGACTTTTTAGAAGCATTTTCCCATCCCATACCGACTTGACGCGCTCCCATTCTAACCATTCTACCACCACCTGTCAAGTCGGGACGAGTCCACGCAACTTAATCCATCTAGCCAGAGCCCATATGACTAATGGCTGCACGGTATGCAACTTCACTTAGAGAAAACCTTGGCCCCTTAATACCCTGGGTGGCAACCACAAGTGACCATCCCTTAGAGGTCACCCCTAAGAGATGACACTCAACCTTTCCATCATCTTTACATAACCAAGTCCACCCAGGTGATAAATTACTTAGTAGAATTTAGCTTTAAAGAAAACACATTTGCATAGCATCCAATAATCTACTAAGTTATCAAAAGGGATTCTAGACACAACTAGAGTAAAGGTATGGTGGGTTTAGCATATAGCTATAATACTATCCAACACATGCATATAAGAAATACACTAAGTAATGCATATAAAATACTTAGGAAAACTTCATGGGGGTGTGCCACTTGCCTTGGCAACAAGCAGAACAATAGCAGCTGCAACAGTCCTCGTTTCCCTCCGGAGTTTCTAACACATCAAACAATACATAATGAACAAACAATTTTCATAAAACTTCTAAGGAAAATATGTCATGCATGATGTGCAAAATATTTCTAAGGACTAGAGATGCATGCATGCCATGCCATGAAATAATTCTAAGTTAAAACAAGACAATCAAGAAGGTCCAAAAATGGCTAAGGACCAAGGTCTTAATACTTGGGTCGAAATTTAACTAAGGACTACAACTAGCACATCAAGTCCAAAATAATTTCTAAGGAAAGTAAACAAAATAGGAATTGCTAAAATTTTCTAAGGAAAAAGGTATGATAGCAATAGTTGATAAATTTTTCTAAGGACCAACATTTGTTATAGAAAGTACTTGGAATAATTTCTAACGAAACAACTAAGTTTTCTAGATACTAAATTTTTTTTCTAAGGACAAGTTTAGCACTTTTAGTGTGTTGAAAATTTCTAACTAAAAATTCTAAGTAAAAGTGTTCTTAAAATTTTATTACCCAAAATTTTTCTAAGGAAGAAATAACACTTTGGTGGGTGAGGTGAAATATTTCTAAGTTATTTTGCATGTAACATGGTCATAATTACTTATCTAAATTTTCTATTCGAAAAATAATGTGGAGAGCAATTTTAATATAATTTACTTATTAAAATAACACCTAAAAAGTAAATAAAACAAATTACATGCAAAAACACATAAAAACACTTCTACAAAAATACAGAGCAATGCTACGGCCGTTACTTATACAAACCAAAATATAGCAAAATATTTTGCTCAATTATCAATTTTTATAATTAAATTATAGCCAAAATATCAATTAAACCATTTTTAAAATTTATCTAAATTAATTTCGTCCAAACCTCAAATTAAGCATATAGAAAGTTTCTACACATTATTAGCTTTCTAAAAATATAAATTTCATAAATTTTGGATAAAGGAATAAAAATTAATAATGAATCTAAAATCCAGGGACCTATCCGTGATGCGCAGGGGCTTAATCGTAAAGAAAAGTGAAAAGATCTTCGCGCTGGAGTCCTCCGTCGACGTGGCGTCTTCTGGTTGGTGCGGAGCCTCCGTTGACTGGTCTTGCGGTGATGCGGACGCGGACGGGTGCGGACGGACGCGGACGGGTGCGGACGGCTTCGCGGACGACTTGGCGACGTGGCGATCTCTGGTTGGCTTGTACCGCTTCGTGATGCATCTAATCTCCACCGTGCAAAAACGATCCAACGGCCTAGATCTACTGTACCAAAACGACCGACGTTTTCCGCCGGAAACATGCCGGAACCCTAGTTCCTACGGCGGCGCCATCGCCGGCGGCGAGCTAAACGCAACGGAAAAGAAGGGGAGGATGGGGACTTGGTACCAGGAGATGCAGGGCGTCGCGGCGGAGCTGGTGGCGTGGTCGATGATGTCGCGAGCTTCCTTCTCCTCCTGGGATCGCTCGTCGATGTTCGGGGTGGCGGCGGCGAGCTCCTGTCGATGATGGATCCCTCGATCTGCTGCGCGAGAAAATACGGCGAGGTGTCAGGGAGGAGCGCACGGTCGCGGCGAAGCGAAGGGGAGGGTTGCGAGGGGCAATGCGCGCAAGGGATCACCGGAATACGGCGAGGTCGTCGACGGCAGTGGCGGCACGGCGGCGTCCCGTGCGAGCAGCCTGGGGGCGATCGACTCAGGATTTTGGGGCAAAACACGGGGCGGGTTCTGGAGGTTTATATAGGCGGGTCTACGTGGAGAACACGGAAGAAATCGCAATAGAATCGGAGAGGATTCCCGCTAGGGTTTGTTCGAGAAGCCCGTGTTCATCACGGTGGCGTGGAGGTGATGACAGGCGGGGCCTGCTTGTCAGCGAGAGGGAGAGAGAGAGATGGACTGGGTGGTCTGCTACGTGCTGCGCGGCGCGAGAGAAAGGAGATGGGCTCGGCCCAAATAGCTCGTTTCGCAATTTTTTTTCCAGAATCTGTTTTTCTTTTCTGTTTTTAAACAACTTCAAATAACTTTTGTATTTCAAACTCGAATTCACTCAAACCACTTTCAATAAATTTGTAAAAACATGCCCACATGTTTAGCATGTATTGGGGATATAATTTTCAAAATCTTTATTTGAAATTTGAAATAGTTTGAGAAGGCATTTGCAGATACTTTGCAATTTAGGTTTTTGAGATAAATTCTCTAAATTTCATAATTTGAATTCAAACACAATGCAAACAAGGATGCAATGACATGATGCATGATGCAAATGAAAAGTTTTAAATTTTTGTGAAAATTGGGATGTTACAAACCTAACCCCCTTAAGATGAATCTCGCCCTCGAGATTCGGTTTGGCTAGCAAATAGGTGAGGATGTTCTTCTCTAAGGTCATCTTCTCTTTCCCAAGTTGCTTCTTCCTCTGAATGGTGATTCCATTGTACTTTGCAAAATTTGATAGTCTTGGTTCTGGTAATTCTCTCTGCTGTCTCCAAAATTTTTATGGGTTTTTCCTCATAGGTGAGATCACTTTCCAGCTGAACTTCTTCTAGTGGCACTGTATCCCTCAGCGGAGTTTCTGCCATTTCAGGGTGACACTTCTTCAGCTGACTAACATGGAAAACATTGTGAACTGCGGAAAGTGCTTCCGGTAGTTCCAATTCATAAGCCACTTCTCCTTTACGTGACAAAACTTTATAAGGTCCAATAAACCTTGGTGACAGTTTTCCTTTGATTCCAAACCTCTTCACTCCACGAAGGGGTGAGACTCTAAGATAGGCTCTATCTCCAATATCATAAGTGACTTCTCTCCGTTTGGAATCAGCATAACTTTTCTGCCTAGATTGAGCTGCCTTCAATCTGTCCTTAATCAGCCTAACCTTTTCTTCAGCTTCTTCGATTATATCAGGACCAAACAGACTTCTTTCTCCTACTCCACTCCACAAAAGTGGGGTAGTGCATTTCCTTCCATACAGTGCTTCAAATGGTGACATCTCTATGCTGGCTTGATAACTATTATTATAAGAGAACTCAGCATATGGGAGATTATCATCCCAACTAGACTTATAGTCTAATGCACATGCTCTCAGCATGTCCTCCAGGATTTGATTTACCCTTTCAGTCTGTCCATCAGTCTGGGGGTGAAAGCTGTGCTAAACTCTAGCCTAGTTCCAAGGACTTCATGTAACTGCTTCCAGAAATGTGAAGTGAATTGAGTGCCTCTATCTGACACAATCTTCTTTGGAACTCCATGCAAACATACTATTCTCTTCATGTAAATATCTGCTAGCTTGGCACTTGTGTAAGTTGTCTTCACAGGCACGAAATGAGCTACCTTGGTCAAACGATCAACAATAACCCAAATAGAATCATAACCAGACTTGGTTCTGGGTAGACCTGTGATGAAGTCCATCCCAATCTGATCCCATTTCCAGTCGGGTACTGGCAAAGGTTGAAGTAACCCTGCTGGCTTCTGATGCTCAGCTTTTACACGGCTACACACATCACACTTGGCAATATATTCAGCAATATCTCTTTTCAAATTGTTCCACCAAAACCTCTCCTTTACATCCATATACATCTTGGTGTTACCCGGGTGTATGGAGTAAGGTGAATCATGGGCTTCCTGAAGTATCAACTTTCTGAGATCACATCTTCTGGAACACAAATTCGTTTCATGAACCATACTGTGCCTTCTTCATCTAGTCGAAAACCTTTGGCCTTGCCTTCACCTAAATTTTTCTTGATTTCTTCCATCACTTTGTCTCCTTTTTGAGCCTCCTTGATTTTGTCCATCAAAAGAGGTTGCACTTCTAGAGATGCTACAAAACCTTCAGGTACTATCTCCAACCTAAGATCCTTGAATCCCTGCATAGTTCTTCTGGCAATTCCCCTGCCGTGAGTCCGTTAACATAAGTTTTACGGCTTAAGGCATCAGCTACTACATTGGCTTTTCCTGGGTGGTATTGCAAACTCAGGTCATAGTCCTTAATCAATTCCAGCCATCTCCTTTGTCGCATGTTCATTTCCTTCTGTGTGAAGAAGTATTTAAGACTTTTATGGTCCGTGAATACTTCACAACGCTTTCCATAGAGATAGGGCCTCCATATCTTCAGGGCATGTACTACTGCTGCTAATTCTAAGTCATGTGTGGGGTAGTTGACTTCATGCTTCTTGAGCTGTCTTGAGGCATATGACACCACTTTGCCTTCTTGCATCAACACACCTCCAAGTCCTCGATGTGAAGCATCGCAGTACACTTGGAAATCTTTCTCCAGATCTGGTAAACATAGAACGGGTGCTGATACTAAACGTTTCTTCAGTTCTTGAAAACTAGTTTCACATTCTTCGGTCCACACAAACTTCTTGCCCTTTTGTAGCAATTCTGTTAAGGCCTTAGCAATTTTGGAGAAATTTTCAATGAATCTCCTGTAGTATCCTGCTAGCCCCAGAAAACTACGGATATCTCCCACATTCTTGGGTGACTCCCAGTTGGTTACCGCCGAAACCTTTTCAGGGTCTACTGCTATTCCATCCTTAGACACAATGTGTCCTAGAATCCAACTTGTTCCAGCCAAAACTCACATTTGCTGAACTTGCCATATAACTTGTGCTCTCTAAGCCTTTGCAAAACTTGACGTAGATGTTCCTCATGTTCCTTGTGGCTTTTGGAGTAAATCAAGATGTCATCGATGAACACAACGACAAACTTGTCTAAGAAGTCCATGAACACTTTATTCATCATATTCATGAAGTATGCCGGCGCATTGGTTAAGCCAAAAGGCATAACTGTGTACTCATACAAACCGTATCGGGTGGTGAAAGCAGTCTTAGGTATGTCCAACTCTCTAACCTTCATCTGAAAGTATCCAGATCTGAGATCAATCTTTGAGAACACACAGGCTCCTTTCAATTGATCAAAGAGGTCGTTGATTCTAGGGAGTGGGTATTTGTTCTTAATGGTTACTTCATTTAAAGCTCTATAGTCCGTGACTAGCCTCTGAGTACTGTCTTTCTTCTCAACAAACAAGATTGGTGCTCCCCAAGGTGAAGAACTTGGACGGATAAAACCTTTCTGCAACTGTTCCTCCAACTGTTTCTTGAGTTCTTTCAGTTCCTCTGTCGCCATTGGGTATGGTCTTTTGGCTATTGGTCCTGTGCCTGGTTTAAGCTCAATGAGAAACTCGACATCTCTATCGGGTGGCATTCCCGGCAGTTCTTCAGGAAACACATCTGGGTATTCCCTTACTATGAGCACATCCCGAGGCTAACCCCCTTAAGAGAATTAACCTTAAACTTCTTCATTTCAAACTTTGACTTGAATCTGATCGTCTTCTTTTCTGGGGTGGTGAGGGTGATTGCTCTATTTGCACAGTCTATGATCCCTTCAAAATGGGTCATCCAATCCATCCCTAGAATGACATCTAGTCCTTGGGTTTCTAGGATTAGGAGGTTTGCTGGAAACTGATGTTTTCCAATCTCAAGGTTAAGGTTTCTACAACCAGATGATACTAACATTTCTCCTCCTGGAGAACTGACTCTAATTGGGCACCCCATGTTTTCGACAGTTAACCCATGTTTGTTAACAAATGCTCTTGATATGAATGAATGCGATGCTCCAGTATCAAATAAAACTAATGCTGGACAGGAGTTGATTAGGAACGTACCAATCACAGCATCAGGTTCATCATAGACTTCTTCAACATTGATGTGGTTCACATGTCCCTTGTTGAAAGGATTGGGCTTGCTAGGAGTGTCCACTCTCTTCTCAGGGCATTCATTAGCATAATGTCCCTTGTTGTTGCACTTGTAGCAGAGCACCTGGCTGAGATCTTTCTTGGGTTCAGAATTTGGGCGATGCTGTCCATTGTTATGGTTATGTCCAGCATGTCCATTTCCCCTGTGTCCTCCATTTGATCCTCCATTGTTTCCCTTGAATCCTCCATTGTGATTGTGAGCATGGGGTTTGTGAAAGTTGCCCCCATTGTGGTTCCCATGTTTATGACCATGGTTCCCATCATGAACAAAGTGCTTCTTAAATGAGGGTTCAGAGTGGTGCTTGTTTGAATTCATCTTCCTCTTCCTGTTTTCAGCTTTCTTCATGCTATCCTCAAGGGTGATTGCCTGATCAAGAAGTGTCTGATAAGTTGGAGCATAGGCCACAGTCAAAGGTATCTTCAGCTCATCACTTAGTCCCTTGAGAAATTTAGCCTTCCTCTTTACATCTGTGTCAACGTCCTCAGGAGCATATCGAGACAAGGCATGAAAGTCATCCATGTACTCCTTAAGACTTCTGTTCCCCTGACGCAGATTGCGGAACTCTTCCTGTTTCAGATTCATAATGCCTGTGGAGATATGAGCATTACGAAATCCTTCCTTGAATTCCTCCCAAGTCAAAGTGTCCAATGGGTGAGTAATCTGATAAGTTTCCCACCATTGGGCTGCAGGTCCTTCAAGCAGATGTGCGGTGAACCTAATTTTCTCAGCATCTTCACATTCAGCTGTCACCAGATCCTTTTGCACAGAACGCAGCCAGTCATCAGCCACAATTGGGTCAGTTGTAGTTGAGAACTTGTTTGGCCTAAGCCTAAGGAACCTGGCAAGTCTGTCCACTTGGGGAGGAGGTGGTGGTGGTGGAGGTCCATGTTGATTTGCCATGAATTGTGCCATCATGGTCATCAGCTGAGTCTGGGCTGCCATCATCTGTTGCATCATAGCTTCGTTGTTGTTGTTGTTGTTGTTGTTGTTGTTGTTGGTGTTGTCACGACGGGGAGGCATCTGTGGTTTTAGCATAGGTGAGTAAAAGATAGACAGGTCTATGAGAAATAATTCTACCCATACAAGCATCACATAGAAAGCAATCAAACAACACATCAAGCAAAACTTCAACTCCAAATTTCTCTTGTCTTCAATTCGAACAAAACATCAAAGGGTACTAGGTATTGTCCTACCACAAGTTGGTAGTTCCAAACTAAAATTCGAAAATTTAAAAGGCGTAAGGTAAAATGGTGCGTAAGGTAAAATGGTAGTCTCACTAACTATCCTAGTCCTCAATCATGGCGCCTTCATCTACTTCTTCTTCAAATTCTTGGATTTCAAAGCCTTCCTGAATAAGCACGCTTCTGAGATCCTTCACTTCCTTCTCCAATTCTGAGTTTCTCTCTTGGAGTTCCTTCTTCTCAGCACGAAGTCGCTTGATCAAGTCACAATCAGCTTCAAGCTCCACATCATTGGTGGAGAGTTCTTCCTTCAAGTCCCTTATTTGCTTGTTTCTTTGCTTGACTCTCTTCTCTTGACTTATGAATTTCTTCTCTTGGGCCTTGAACTTCTCTTCTAGCTCCTTGGTCTTCTCTTCTTGCTCTTTTATCTTCTCATCATTCACTTGGACTTGGGCGCAAAGCTCATCATTCTTGTGGAGTTCTCACTGGTATCAAAGTAAAGATCATGGACTAAGAGTTCAAGCCTTGGAAATAGTCGCTCACGAACTCATCTTTGCCCATGTTCTCGGTGCCATAGCAGAAGGGTGATCCTTCATCGTCACGCCTTCCAAAAGGGAAGGAGTAGTGCCCCTCCAATTCCTTGGAGTAGCGTCCACAAAGGCAAGCTATCACGTGTTGCATGATGATGTCGATTCCTCTCTCCATGGAGACTCCCATTACTCTGTACTCAATGGGTGCTTCGCCTTCACGTCCTTGTTGAAACACCCTGATTCCCCAAAGGCCTTCTCTTTTGAACTTCTTCAAGATGCATCCCTTGATCATGGGTGTAGGTAGCTTCAGGTGCTTGAGGATGTCGAACATGATGCTGCCGAAGCGGGTCACCGGGTAGTCCTCCTCGTCAATGTACTCGAACCTCTTCGTCATCCTTTAGTTTAGGAAGAAACAAGTATGAGATAAATGCATAAGTAAAGAATTACGAGTACTTAGAAGAAAAAGCAAGAATATATCATAGAAGCTTTTATACTTAGTAAATAAATTAAGTTTTTGGCCAACTTATTTCTAACCAAACCTAGGGTTTCGATCCTACAGGCAACACTATGCTCTGATACCATCTGTAATGTACCTGCACTTAGAAAATGGCAAGGTACCTGTGTATAGTGCAAACCCCTGGATCGTTTCATTTGCACACACAGTTTAAGATGAATATCACAACATTGTATCAATTATTACACGAATGATCCAGACTTGGAAAAATAAATAGTTCGATACATCTTTGCATAGCTTATAGCTAGCTCAAAACAAATAAAGCAGCGGAAATAAATCTTCAATGAGCCTCCATCTTCATGATGCGCCACAGGCGAAAACATGTTGGTTGTAGACTCGAAACCCAAACGTGACCTTACTCATCGTCAGAAAAGTCTGCAACAAAGTAATATTTGCAACAGAGTGGGTCAGAATCATTAAAAATGATCCTGGCAAGTGACACTATGTGGACTCATATAGGAATAACTCTATAACCTATATGCATATTTGGCTGGTGGAGTTTGAAGGCTGATTTGCATAAAAGCCAATTTTGCCTAACACTTTGTAAAACTTTTCCTTCAAAATTTTGAGACAAGATGGCTTGAAAACCATTGTCTTAACTACCCTTGTTCACCATCAAGTTTTAATTTCGAAATTTGAATGATGAAGCCTCCGTTGAATCCTTGATCAGCTGCTCAAATTGTCCGTAACCGGGGACACGGCTAAGTACTTAGTTTTAAACTCTGCAGAGGTTGTGCACTTTCACCATTAGACCCAACAAACCCAAACTATCCTCAAGCACTCAATTTGTGCTAAGGAAAAGGAGAGAGTTGAGACGAGACTTTTCAGAAGCATTTTCCCATCCCATACCGACTTGACGCGCTCCCATTCTAACCATTCTACCACCACCTGTCAAGTCGGGACGAGTCCACGCAACTTAATCCATCTAGCCAGAGCCCATATGACTAATGGCTGCACGGTAAGCAACTTCACTTAGAGAAAACCTTGGCCCCTTAATACCCTGGGTGGCAACCACAAGTGACCATCCCTTAGAGGTCACCCCTAAGAGATGACACTCAACCTTTCCATCATCTTTTCATAACCAAGTCCACCCAGGTGATAAATTACTTAGTAGAATTTAGCTTTAAAGAAAACACATTTGCATAGCATCCAATAATCTACTAAGTTATCAAAAGGGATTCTAGACACAACTAGAGTAAAGGTATGGTGGGTTTAGCATATAGCTATAATACTATCCAACACATGCATATAAGAAATACACTAAGTAATGCATATAAAATACTTAGGAAAACTTCATGGGGGTGTGCCACTTGCCTTGGCAACAAGCAGAACAACAGCAGCTGCAACAGTCCTCGTTTCCCTCCGGAGTTTCTAACACATCAAACAATACATAATGAACAAACAATTTTCATAAAACTTCTAAGGAAAATATGTCATGCATGATGTGCAAAATATTTCTAAGGACTAGAGATGCATGCATGCCATGCCATGAAATAATTCTAAGTTAAAACAAGACAATCAAGAAGGTCCAAAAATGACTAAGGACCAAGGTCCTAACACTTGGGTCGAAATTTAACTAAGGACTAAACTAACACATCAGTCCAAAATAATTTCTAAGGAAAGTAAACAAAATAAGAAGTGCTAAAATTTTCTAAGGAAAAAGGTATGATAGCAATAGTTGATAAATTTTTCTAAGGACCAACATTTGTTATAGCAAGTACTTAGAATAATTTCTAAGGAAATAACTAAGTTTTCTAGATACTAAAAATTTCTAAGGACAAGTTTAGCACTTTTAATGTGTTGAAAATTTCTAAGGAAAAATTCTAAGTGTTCTCAAATTTTATTACCCAAAATTTTCTAAGGAAGAAATATTTTGGTGAGGTGAAATATTTCTAAGTTATTTTGCATATAACATGGTCATAATTACTTAGCTAAATTTTCTATTCGAAAAATAATGTGGAGAGCAATTTTAATATAATTTACTTATTAAAATAACACCTAAAAAGCAATAAAACAAATTACATGCAAAAACATAAAAACACTTCTACAAAAATACTAGAGCAATGCTACGGCCATTACTTATACAAACAAAAATATAGCAAAATATTTTGCTCAATTATCAATTTTTATAATTAAATTATAGCCAAAATATCAATTAAACCATTTTTAAAATTTATCTAAATTAATTTCGTCCAAACCTCAAATTAAGCATATAGAAAGTTTCTACACATTATTAGCTTTCCAAAAATATAAATTTCATAAATTTTGGATAAAGGAATAAAAATTAATAATGAATCTAAAATCCAGGGACTATCTGTGATGCGCAGGGGCTAAAACGTAAAGAAAACTAAAAAGATCTTCGCGCTGGAGTCCTCCGTCGACGTGGCGTCTTCTGGTTGGTGCGGAGCCTCCGTTGACTGGTCTTGCGGTGATGCGGACGCGGACGGGTGCGGACGGACGCGGACGGGTGCGGACGGCTTCGCGGACGACTTGGCGACGTGGCGATCTCTGGTTGGCTGGTACCGCTTCGTGATGCATCTAATCTCCACCGTGCAAAAACGATCCAACGGCCTAGATCTACTGTACCAAAACGACCGACGTTATCCGCCGGAAACATGCCGGAACCCTAGTTCCTACGGCGGCGCCATCGCCGGTGGCGAGCTAAACGCAACGGAAAAGAAGGGGAGGATGGGGACTTGGTACCAGGAGATGCAGGGCGTCGCGGCGGAGCTGGTGGCGTGGTCGATGATGTCGCGAGCTTCCTTCTCCTCCTGGGATCGCTCGTCGATGTTCGGGGTGGCGGCGGCGAGCTCCTGTCGATGATGGATCCCTCGATCTGCTGCGCGAGAAAATACGGCGAGGTGTCAGGGAGGAGCGCACGGTCGCGGCGAAGCGAAGGGGAGGGTTGCGAGGGGCAATGCGCGCAAGGGATCACCGGAATACGGCGAGGTCGTCGACGGCAGTGGCGGCACGGCGGCGTCCCGTGCGAGCAGCCTGGGGGCGATCGACTCGGGATTTTTGGGGCAAAACACGGAGCGGGTTCTGGAGGTTTATATAGGCGGGTCTACGTGGAGAACACAGAAGAAATCGCAACAGAATCGGAGAGGATTTCCGCTAGGGTTTGTTCGAGAAGTCCGTGTTCATCACGGTGGCGTGGAGGTGATGACAGGCGGGGCCTGCTTGTCAGCGAGAGGGAGAGAGAGAGATGGGCTGGGCGGTCTGCTACGTGCTGCGCGGCGCGAGAGAAAGGAGATGGGCTCGGCCCAAATAGCTCGTTTCGCAATTTTTTTCCAGAAACTGTTTTTCTTTTCTGTTTTTAAACAACTTCAAATAACTTTTGTATTTCAAACTCGAATTCACTCAAACCACTTTCAATAAATTTGGAGAAACATGCCCACATGTTTAGCATGTATTGGGGATATAATTTTCAAAATCATTAGTTGAAATTTGAAATAGTTTGAGAAGGCATTTGCAGATACTTTGCAATTTAGGTTTTTGAGATAAATTCTCTAAATTTCATAATTTGAATTCAAACACAATGCAAACAAGGATGCAATGACATGATGCATGATGCAAAAGAAAAGTTTTAAATTTTTGTGAAAATTGGGATGTTACATTGTCGGGGGGCTGCCCCCGGGTAGGGCAAAGATGTGGTGTTAAGTGTTGCAAAGAGCTAGCCGGATCAACATATAGCCGGGTCACTTGGGCCGGATCTCTCGTGAGAGTCGGTTGGCGCATGATCAAGCTAGTGCGATAAGACGCCAGAGAGGATCCGGTAAAGACAAACCGGATCAGATTAAGAAGTGTCGGCTAAGTTAGCCGGGTTGGTCAGGAAGGATCCGGATAAAGTAGCCGGGTTGGCCAGGAAGGACCCGGATAAGGTAGCCGGGTTGGCCAGGAAGGACTCGGATAAGGTAATCCGGATATTGCACAAGGGCCAAGTAATGTCAGAAAGGTTCACGGATCCTGCAGGTCTCCTGCCAGAGGCTGAGAAGACAGCCGGGTCAAGTCGCAGGTTTTCCGGGTCGCAAGGCCCTAGGCGCTGACTTGGCCAATTCGGGAAAGAGGATATGACCGAGGCCCGGGGGCTATGCCTGCCATTGCCCTAAGTGGCAAGATAGGCCTGTTAGGGACTTGACGGCCAGGTCAGGTCACGGGATTCCTGGGAGCGCAGCAACCTAGGAGCTGACTCGGCCAATTCGGGAAAAAGGATATGACCGAGACCCGATGGGCTACACCTGCCATTGCCCAAAGTAGCAAGATAGGCCTGCTAGGGCCTGACAGTCCAGCCGTTGGATTGACAGGAGGCAGAGGCTTGTCCTTTTCCTCTTGGCAATGCCATTGTCTCGTGGAGCCAGGGGCAGAATAGTAATTCGGTTTGTGTATAAATGAGCTACCACATCCTCCAGTGCGAGGGAGACAACAGAGGAGAGAGGATCGACCATTGTGAGCATCATTTCCCCCCAAGCTTCATCTTCTACCTGGAGCTCACTCCATTGTTCATCATACAGCTCAAGGAGCGCTCTGTACTTGTAAACACTTGAGATATAAGAGAGTAGGCTAGAGCTGCAGTAGGGGTGTTACCTCCACAAGAGGGCCCCGAAGCAGGGTACATCGTGGTGTTCTTTGCTGTTCTTGGTTTGCTGTTCTTGTTGGTTCTTGCGAGTTCTTGCTTCTTCTTCATGCGTGCTTCGTGAGCGCGCAAACCCTCCCCGGTTCCCCCAACGCCCAAGCGAGCCCACACTTAAGCCATCCCCATGGCATCTGCCGTGACACCACCACGACAGTTGGCGCCCACCGTGGGGCTAGCAGTGGCGTTGGCTGGGGTTTCCATCCGGACGGGCACCGTCGCTGGCTCCGGCGAGCGGGTCCTCTCTGGGCTCGTTTGCAAGATCGGCGAGTTCAACTTCATCAGCGACAACGCGGGGTGCTTCGCTAACAAGCCCTTCCCCGCTGACGGTTTCCTCATGACGCTCGGCAGCTTCGTCACCTACGTCGCCACCGAGCCAGTTCGCGAGTACCCGGCGCAGGTGCTCGTGGCTGCGGATCCTCCCTCTTTCCGCGCAGCTCGCGGAGGCGTAACGCTCGCCCCGGGAGTAGCGTGGAGGTGATGATGACCGGGCCAAGTGCAGCTGCTGGCAAAGGAGATGCCAGCAAAAACATGCCCGAGGAGCTGGCCACGCCAGTTGATCCGGTTGGCAAGCCAACCCGGACAGCGAAGTTCCCAAAGGAGAGACCAGATCCGGTTGGCCCGCTTGGCATGTCAAGTAGGGAGGCTCCTTAGAGGATGTCTTGGAGAAGCTATCGGCCAGTGGCACCTGGGGCAGATGTAGAACTCACTGTAGCTCAGCTAGAGGCAGAACGCCTGAGGTTGCAAAAAGAAGCCCGGTTAGTGGTGGAGTCTAGGCAAGCCTTTGATAGGATATGAGAGAGTACAATGCGGCTAATGGAATCACAGATGGTTTTACTCCTGTAGTGCATCGCTCACGCAAGAAAGCCGAGTTGCGTAACAGGGGTAAGGACCTCAATGACGAGTTAGCCAGAGCTGCAAGATCGAGCTCAAGTAAGGCTACTAGTCATAGATCCGGCACAGGCAAGCCGGTGTATAGCTCCCCGGCTAAGAATCTTAGGGCTGCAGCGGCAGCGCGAGCCGAATTAAGTACATTAACCGGGGATGCTTGGCGCAAGCAGGCGGAGAGAGTCAATGAGCTTGTAGATGTGTGCAACAGGCAGAATGAAGCCTACCGGAAAGCTAATCCGGATGCTGGTGGTTCCCGTGTAGTGGTGTCGGTTAAGGCTGCTAGCCAGAAGTCTAAGGGCCAGGCGTCATCTCCGCATGTTGTAGTTGACCGATCCCCAAGTGTGAACTCGGGTAAGAGCAAGCAGCTGCAAACCTATGATGCCGTATATGCGGGCAAGCAGCTAGCAGCTCAAGGAAGAGGCGGACAAAGCAGAAACAGTGGTGGTCAAGGCAATCTGGGTGCCGGAAGGGGAAATTCGGCTGGCCGAGGTCAACCACCACGCCATCCCGGACAGCAAATGATGGCACAGGTGCAGCAGCAAAGTGGTGGCCAGGTGGGCTACCGCTATGACGATGGCAATTCGGCTATGGCGCGAGCCGGATACCAGACGTATGACAATGCACTGGCGTCGAGACTGGGGCCTCGGATGTTGGATCCGGATGATCAGCGTCTCAAGTTGGACAGAATCTACCAGTCCGAGAAGCTGGAAGAGCAAGGCCCACCGGGTCCACCATGCTTTGGACCTCGGATAATGAATGAGCCAAGTGTGCCGTTGTTCCAGCTCGGCCGCAACACGAAGCCGTATAATGGCAGCACCAAGCCACAGGATTGGCTGACGGACTATGTATCATCAGTGCACATTGCGGGGGGCAATCGCCGATGGGCGGTCCGGTATCTCCCGCATATGTTAGAAGGTCCAGCCCGGATCTGGTTGAATAACTTGCCGCCGGGTAGTATCAATTGTTGGATGGATTTGGAACAGGCGTTTAACAGCAACTTCTCCAGCACCTACAAGAGGCCAAACCGACCTCAGCTCCTGGCTGCGTGCAAGCAGGAAGAGAGGGAGACAGACCGAGAGTATTTGACTCGGTGGAGCAACATGCGCAATTCTTGCGAAGGTGTAGTGGAGGAGCAGGCCATTTCATGGTTTGCGCAGGGATGCAGGCATGGTACCCCACTTTGGCAGAAACTCCAAAGAGATATGCCAAAAACCCTGGCAGATATGATCCGGATAGCAGACACGTATGCACTGGGTGATCCAACACAGCCCGCATTGGATGCAGTGGGAGCAAACAGGAGGCAACCGGTTAATAACCGAGTTGGACCATTAAGGCCCAGTGACCGACATGAATTCGGTTACAAGAGGAGAGATCCGGATTACAGATACGGTTCTGATCAAGTTGCTGCGGTAAACATGGACCAACCCGGAGCGGGAGATAGCCAGAGGCAAAAAACTGATGGTCCGGCTTGGAGGCCGAATCAAGGTGCTTGGCCGAAGAAAGTGTGGGAGGGACCAAGTCCACCTCTGACTTTTGAGTCCAGATTAGATGGGCCTTGCTGTTATCACACACTGATCCGCGCAAACCGGCTAATCATTCGACCCGGAACTGTAGTTGGCATCACCGCATTCAGGCGGAAGGTCAAAGAGGACCACCTCAGAGAGGTGCTCCTAGACCGAATTTCAGGCCAAACATGCCGCTAACCGGAGCCAATGCAACCCCGGTGAACGCTGGAGCTCCGAGGCCAGCAGCAACGAAGCCGGTTAACCTGGTGAACATGGGAGGCAATGACAATGATGTTGGCCCAAGTAGGCAAGGTGGATACCCTGGAATGATTACAAGGAAGCACATCAGAGTTATGTGGTTTTCGTGACCGAGCCAACTGACAAGAAAAGTCAGTTGAGAAGAGCAAAGGAGGTGAATGCAGTGATGCCAGCAGTTCCAAAGTACTTGAACTGGTCTGAGCAGGAAATCACGTGGAGCAGGGCGGATAATCCCCGAATCATGCCAAGTCCAGGAACCTATGCGCTAGTCGTGGATCCGACTCTGGTTGGGCCCAAGCTGAATGTGAAGTTTAGCCGAGTCTTGGTTGACAATGGCAGTGCCATAAACATCATGTATCGGGATACAATGGTCAAGTTGGGTATTTCGCCGAATCAGTTGCAACAGAGCAGTTGTACTTTCCATGGCATAGTACCCGGGGTGTCTTGTTCCCCCATGGGTAAGATCTGGGTGGATGTGTTGTTTGGTACCAGGGACAATCACAGACTTGAGAGTCTCGAGTTCGAGGTGGTGGATTTGGAAAGCCCATACCATGCTCTGCTTGGCAGGCCAGCATTAGCCAAGTTCATGATATCTACTCATGTGGCCTACCTCAAGATGAAAATGCCTGGCCCGAATGGTGTTATCACCGTTGCGGGAGACTACAAGAAGGCCATACAGTGTGCTACAGTTGGTTCTAACTTAGCCGAATCACTGGTGATACAAGCTGAAAAGAGCAAGATGCACGAGGTGGTGGCAATGGCGAAGTCGGCTCAGTTAGGCGTGCTGGCCATGACCAATCCGGATGCGGGTGCAACATTTGAGGTGCCCAAGGAGACGAAGAAGATCCCCATTGACCCGGAGAACCCGGAGCGCATGGCCATCATTGGTGCCGGTTGGGCGAGAAATAGGAAAGCGCGCTCTGTCACTTCCTCCGTGAGAATCGGGATATCTTTGCATGGTCGGCTAAGGACCTGCCTGGTGTTCCGAGGGAGTTGGCAGAGCACTCTTTATTTGTCAGGCCGGATGTAAAACCGGTGAGGCAACCGACTCGGCGTCTCTCAGATGATCGAAGAAAAGTGGTGCTTGATGAGCTGGCTAAGCTGCTTGCAGCCGGATTTATTATGGAGGTGTTGCATCCAGACTGGATATCCAATCCGGTTCTGGTAGAGAAGAAGAAGGACGAACCAGCTGTGGTCAAGGTGTGGCGTATGTGCATCGACTTCACCAATCTGAACAAGGCATGCCCGAAGGATCCATTTCCTTTACCTCGGATTGATCAAGTGATCGATTCCACTGCTGGGTGTGAGTTGTTGTCTTTCATTGATGCGTACTCTGGTTTTCACCAGATACCACTGAACCCTAAAGATCAAATAAAGACTGCTTTTATTACCCCGTACGGGGCGTATTGCTATCGTGTCATGTGTTTCGGTTTGAGAAATGCCGGTGCAACTTATCAGAGATGTATGCAGAAATGCTTACACTCCCAAATGGGCAAAAATGTGCAGGTGTATGTCGATGATATCGTCATCAAAACTAAAGAAAAACACACTCTCCTCGAGGATCTCGAGGAAACATTTGTGAACTTAAGAAAATATCGTTTGAAATTGAATCCGGATAAATGCACTTTGGTGTCCCGGCTGGAAAGTTGCTCGGTTTCCTTGTATCGAGCCGAGGTATTGAGGTGAATCCGGCTAAGATCCGAGCCATAGAAAGAATGAAACTGCCAAAATGTCTGAAAGATGTACAAAAATTCACCGGGTGTTTAGCCTCGTTGAGTCGGTTTGTGAGTCGGCTAGGAGAAAAAGCCTTGCCCTTGTATCAGTTGATGAAAAAGAGCACCGGGTTCACGTGGACCCCGCAAGCAGATTCGGCTTTCAACGAATTAAAAAAGATGTTGTCCACTGCTCCAATTTGGCATCACCTTTGCCGAATGAGCCAATGCTACTTTACATTGCGGCCACTAACCGGGTCGTAAGTGTGGTTATTGTGGTAGAAAGAGAAGAAGAGGGCAAATCCGTGCAGAGGCCGGTGTACTATTTGAGTGAGGTGATCTCAACTTCGAAGCAAAATTATCCTCACTACCAAAAGATGACATATGGTGTGTACCTGGCGGTCAAGAAGTTAAAACATTACTTCCAAGAGCATCCGATTACAGTGGTGTGTGAAGCTCCAATTGCGGAGATCATTGGGTGCAAAGATGCAACTGGCCGAGTTGCCAAATGGGCGATAGAAGTGTCTCCTTACACACCGCATTATGAGAGAAGAGATGCTATCAAGTCTCAGGCTTTGCCGGATTTCCTTTGTGACTGGGCTGAGATGCAATATGAACCACCTAAACCGGATTACAATTACTGGAGGTTGCACTTTGACGGTTCCAAATGCAAAATCGGGCTAGGTGCTGGGGTGGTGCTCACATCACCAAAACAGGATCAATTGCGATATGTATTGCAGATTCATTTCTCAGCGTCAAACAATGTAGCCGAGTATGAGGCACTGATCCATGGGCTTAATGTGGCTCGGGACATCGGCGTTCGCCGGATTGAATGTTTCGGTGATTCGGATTTGGTCGTGCAGCAATCTTCTGGAAATTGGGATGCTCTTGATGCCAATATGGCACTGTATCGGTTTCATGTTCAGAAAATTTCGGGATTTTTTGAAGGCTGTGAGTACAAGCATATACCTCGGCTGGAAAACCAAGCTGCAGATGTTCTGTCAAAACTCGGGTCGTCTAGGGAGGCAATCCCACCCGGATATCCTTGAATCATCTAAGGGTCCCTTCAATCAAACCTTCGCCTGATTCCGAGTCGATTTTTATTCCCAAGCAAGAATCCGAAGCTATTCCTATGAATGTTGATGTTGAGTATATCGAGGAAGACCCGGGGACTGCATGCCCGGACTCGGGGACTGCTCACACAGATTCGGAAAATGCTAACCGAGTCTTGGGAAAGAGGAGCAGAGATGAAGATGATGCTAACCGGATTGTGGGGAATGGACAGAAGCTGATAGAAGAAATAATGGCGGCCAAACCTGTGGAAGAAAATGAGCACTTGTTCCCTTTGCATCCAGTACCAGAGTGGGCTGAAGAGATCATGAAATTCATCGAGGAAGGAAGCTTGCCAAGCGATGAAACCAAGGCTAGGCGTGTCCAGAGGAGATCCAAGGCTTATACCATCATCAACAAGGAGTTATACAAAAGAAGTGTAACCGAGGTGTTGCAGCGCTGCGTGGAGCCAGCAGAGGGCAAGGAGATGCTCCTAGAGATACACCAAGGTGAATGTGGACATCATTGCAGTACAAGAGCCCTGGTGGCTAAAGTGTTCCGGCATGGATTTTATTGGCCCACTGCTCATGCAGATGCGGAGGACATAGTCCGCAGATGTGAAGGATGCCAGAGATTTGCTAAGCAAACACACTTACCCGCATCGGCACTGAAGACAATTCCTATTACTTGGCCATTTGCTGTGTGGTGTTTGGATATGGTGGGAGATTTCAAGCCGGCTAGGGGCAACATGACACATATGCTGGTGATGGTGGATAAGTTCACCAAGTGGATAGAGGTGAAACCAATCCGGAAAGTGGATGGCCGTTCGGCTGTAACCTTCTTGAAAGAAATCATTTTGAGATACGGATACCCTCATAGCATCATCTCGGATAACGGCACGAACTTTGCTGTCGGAGAGTTTGCCCGATTCTGCATGGATAAGGGGATCCGGTTAGACATAGCCTCAGTGGCACATCCAGAGTCCAATGGACAAGTGGAAAGATCAAATGCTCTAGTGTTAGCCGGCATCAAGGCTCGTCTCATTGAACCATTGTTGAAAACTCCGGGGTGCTGGATAGATGAAATTCCATCAGTTCTATGGGGTCTAAGGACTACACCGAATCGGTCAACAGGCTATACGCCATTCTTTCTGGTTTATGGGGCAGAAGCTGTCCTACCCACTGACATAGAATATGATGCACCAAGGGTGGCAATGTACACTGAAACCGAGGCAAAAGAGGCCCGGGAAGATGCAGTGGATCTGCTAGAGGAAGCAAGAGAGTTGGCCCTGTCTCGGACAGCAATATACCAGCAAAATCTCAGGCGTTATCATAGCCGAAAAATCAGTCCTCGAGTGTTTCATGAGGGTGATCTAGTGCTGAGGCTGGTGCAGCGCAGCAAAGGCCGACACAAATTGTCACCTCCATGGGAGGGACCATTCATTGTGAGCAGGGCTATGCACAATGACTCGTACTATCTTATAGATGTACAGGAACCAAGGGAGGATGGCCTGGACAGACCCGGACAAGAAACCAAGCGACCTGGAATGTAGCTCTGCTTCGACCCTTTTACTCTTGAAGGGCGCAATGTATGTATTTCGGTTTATCATAAATGAAATTGCAGCAATCCGAGTCTGGACTCGGGGACTGTTTCGTAATATGCATGTGTTTTTTACTGTTTTTTGTCCATACGTTCGTGTGCCGAATTGCTTTGAACCCCGTCCCAAAATTCAAGTAATGTATGTTGTGTTGTTGATCTCGTGACTCGACTGACAAACACCAAAATGGTAGTCAAGAGCAGAGATGAGGAATATGGGAAACATGAAAATGGACTCGGGGACTCGGTCCAAAACCGATTCGGCACACGTCGTTTACTAACCCCTGTTTTTATTTTTTCGTTTATGTTGAATGATTCTAAACCACAACTCGCATGTTTCAAGTATTGTATGCTATGATTCCTATCTTGTGACTCGACTGTCAAAACACCCAAAGAGGTAGACAAGAGCAAAGATTTGGCAAAAGTAGTAAACAAGAAAACAGACTCGGGGACTCGGTTTAAGATGATCCAACATAAACCTTGTCCGGATCGCGTTAAGCATGATAAGCATAGTCTCGAAAGAACTTAAAATAGTCTATTACATCTGCTCCCGGCATACCGGGGATTTAATGTTTTTGTTAAGTACTTCAGGGTGCAGCGGACTCGGTCGCGGCAGACTCGGTCATAGGAGTTTCGGTTGCGGGAACTTCTGTGGTAGGAGCCTCGGTTAGCGGAGCTTCGGGGGCACGGGCTTCAGCTACGGGTGCTTCGGTTGAAGTGGACGCGGTTACGGGAGGTTCTGTTGCTGGAGCAGACTCAGAAGATGGTGGCACTTCGGAAGTAATCTTGACTGGAGAGCTTGAAGGATGGGCGGATTCGGAAATATCCGGATCAGGTGAAGCCTGTTTAGTAATCACAGTCAAGTTAGTGGCTGGAATCACAGGAGACTCGGTTGGAGTTTGTTCGGTGAGCTTGGCCGAGTCGGAGGCTGGTACCTTGCTGGATTCTTCTTCATCAGACTCGCCCTCAGAGTCGGCATATTCTTCTGCGGAGGCATCGTCCGATTCCTCTTCTTCAGTCTCTTCCCCATCGGAATAGACCGGAGCGTCCAGATCAAGATGCTTGGTGCGTGCAAATTCGGCCATGAAGTTGGCGGCTTCTTCACGGATCTTGATCCGGGTAGGGTCTGTAGCCCATGGAGAACCTTCGCGAAATGAGCGCACTTTGGCAAGGTCAATTAGCTCATACCAGGACATGATGAATAGTAAAGCTGCGTCAGCACCAGCGCGGGCGGATGAAGACCTCCACTGCTGTAACCGAGTCATCGCTTGGTCCAGGTCTCTGATCAGCTCCTCCGCAGGCACAACTTGCCGCGCTTCAGGAAACAAGATTCGGTGAGCCTTGAGACTGGCATTAAGCAGACCGATATGGGAATCCTTCAGAGGAGCAATCCGGCCTTAAGAGCTGTAATATGATCTTCGATGTCCCATGTCTCTGATAGGGAGCCTCGGTTAATTTAGCTCTCTCAGCTCGGGCGTTTCTCACAGCCTGGCGGCTTGAAGCCGGATGCTGGTAAACTCTCCTACAAACAAATAAGCTAATACTGAGTTCAGCGAGAAGGAACACAAGCATATGTATCGGTTAAGAGCAGAAAGAAAAAGGGGATTCGGTGAACTTACGATCCATGTCATCGTTAAGGCTAGCAAGTGCAGCAAGCCATTTCGCACTGGCCGCTTTGTGAGCACTCAGTTCTTCTTTAGCCGCTTTGACTTCGGCTTCAGATTCGGCAATGGTCGTTTGAATTTGCTGGTCCAGTCTGGCCCGCTTCTCAAGTCCGGCTTTGAAAGTATCCCGATCCTTCTGGATTATGTCTTTTTCACGCTTCAGCGTATCCCGCTCTCCTTTAACCTTGTTCTTCACTTTTTCAACTCGGTCAAGCTCTCGCTGGAGCCGAGTTACCTCTGATTTTTCCTCGGATAAAGCGCGCTTGTGCTCTTCTTCTTTCTTGTCCATTTCAAGACAGAGCCCATCGAAGGAAGTTTGGAGCTTCTGGTGCTGATGGGCGAGCTGCTTAAAGAGCTTGCCGCGAGCGGTCATGGTTTCCTGAAAGAAAACAGGCAAATGGCGTCAAAAGAATCTCGGGGACTGGCCCGAGATTAACCGAATCAGTTGGAAAAGAGACTCGGGGACTGGAAGTCCCACGGTGTCCTCGGTTAAGGCAACATTCATGATAAGTTTTTTAGAGATTCAAGCCGAATGACTTTCTTACTCGGAGGAGTATCAGTCGTTCGACCCGAATCTCGGGGACTGGGTATAGTACTATTTGATCATGTTAAAATAAAAGCAAGATTCGGAAAAGTTTACCTCAAACACCCGGTTAGCTTCAGTAACCGAGGTCTGTACAGAGTGTAATGATTGAAACATCCGACTAGGCCCAGCCGGATGTGGCGCTGAAGGAGAAAAATCTTGGCGAGGTCAGCATCATTCCAAGCTTCAATGAATTGCTTGGCGGACTCGAGCTTATCGCTGCTCGGAGGGCGCGGATTCGACACGGACTGGCCGAATCGAATCGCTGATGGGGCGGCAGAAACCTTCTTGCTAGCAACCACCTGCTTATCCGAGGTGGTTGGAGTTGTGCCAGAGGCACCTTGAGTCGGCTTGGGTTGCGGTGACGCACCCGGAGTCTGCTTCGGATGTGGCTCCTTGTGCTGCTTCTCGGAAACTTGCTGTTGCTGTTGCTGCTTCTGCTTTTTCTTCTTCTGCTGCTCTTGATTCAGCAGGGTTTGCGCTGCGGGAGTAGGGCGAGGATCCGGCTTAGGCAGGGCGTAGCCGATGTCTTGGCCTTTTCCTTCTCCAGCTCCTTGAGAGGGCGTGGCCAACTTGAATCTCGGATGGAGCCGAGGTTTCCTCACTCTCCAAGTCAATAACCGGCTCTGAGATGGGAGTCGGCTGAGGAATATTGGCAGTTGTGACACGCGTCGGTGAGGTGGCAGTTCGGTCAGGAGACTGGGTTTCCATGGCCGTATCCAGTGGAGGAATGGGAGAAGAAATGGAGGAATGAGTCTGCGCGGTGATGAGGACATCACTGCATAAAGCAAAGCAGACAGTTAACTCGGATATATATGACTCGGTTAACAGAGGAAGAAAGCAAATAAAGTTAAGTCAGTATTACCCCTTGGTGGTAGGCATCGGCTTGACGCGATTCGGCTTGTCGCCGGACTTCTTTCTTCTTTTTGTCTGTGGGGCATCTGTTTCGGGCGCCTCAGCGCGTTTCCGAGAGGCCTCTTCAGTATCTTGTTTGGCTGGAACACAAGGAGGTGGTTTCCATGAAATCGGAATAGCGTCGATGGGTTCTAAGAGGCAGCAATCTTCATCTTCCTCGTCGGAAATATGGTGAATGTTGATTGCTTACCCTTGCGGACTGGCTTGGCACGGGGAATTGGCAAATAGTCATCCGTATCCGGATCCTCTTCGCCCTCGCGCGGCGGGCTAAGATCCGGTGTCCATGCCTTGGTGGAGAGATCTCCGTCTTCAGTAAGTTGACGATCAAACAGCTGCAAAAAAGATAATGCGAATCCGGATCAGGCCGGGGTTATTCAGATGAAGTAAGATTGGATTCGGAGAGTGGTGAGCTAACCTGTGGAGGAAGTTTTTCCCGGTAGAATGGCTTTACACCCCACCGCCATTTATCCGACATCTCATTGGCAGCAATGGCGTTTACCCGTCTGAAGACGGAAGCTTTGTCAAGCTCGTGCTTGCTGATCCGGGTAGGATCTAGTGCGCCACGCATGTGACATATCTTGTGATCACGCCTTTGAAGAGGGCTGACCCGGCGAGAGATGAAGGTCCGGAGGAGGTCGTCAGAGATCATACCATTCTTCAAAAAATCCTCCAGAGTGGTATGCACTGTCTGAAGTTCAGCAATTGTTTCAGCCGGATTGTAACCGAAGTTCAGTTCGGCTGTGGGCGGCTCCATCCTGAACTCGGGCAGATTGAGGGCATCATGGCCCTCAGCACTCTTCACATAAAGGAAGGTCCTTTGCCACTTCTTGACCGTGTCTAGGCCAGTGACACGGGGAAAGATGGATCCCTGCCTTGGCGTGATGCTAACCGAGCCGCAAGCAGTCAGTTGTTTCGGCTTGGTACCTGGAATGGTATGCTTGCGGAGGTGGAAGTATTTGGCCCATATATCCACACTCGGCCAGAGGCCGAGATAGCCTTCGCAGAAGGAAGTGAAAGCTGATAAAGAGACGAAGGCGTTCGCCGGGAGGTGGTGAAGTTGTAGTCCGAAAAAGTCCAGAAAGGCCCGGAAGAAGTCACTAGCAGGCAATCCGAACCCGCGCTCGAAATGCGCTATGAATACCACGCGCTCACCGGGTTCGGGGGCCGGTGCGAGTTCTTTTCCGGGTCTGCGGCATATAACTTGCGGCGTTATACGCCGGGTGGCTCGTAGCCATTCCAAATCATTCCGGGTAACATCAGATCCCTCCCATCTGCCGGGAGGAAGTTTGGCCATAACCGACTCAGTTCTGCAGTAAAAAGGCAGATAACCGGATTAGGAGATTCGGAATCCATGACACCAAAGAAGAGTCGGATAACATTGAAACCGAATCAGATCTAAGGTAACTCGGCTAATCTTATCCCGGGTAGGGTTAACCGGGTCCAGTGGGGAAGGTGATGCGGTTGGAAATCGCAAACATCTTTCCGCGGGTTTCTAGGGTTTGGAAGATCTACAGCGGTGGTAAAAAAGAAAGAAAATTACGGGTAAAAACATGGTTGAACTGCTCCTACGGTGACAAGTCTTTCTAGGCTAGTCTGATGTAAAACTTGGAGAGAAAGTATACGGAGTATGCTATGGCATGAACATGGCTTAGATATGCATCAATCTAGCAAGAACAGGCATGTGTATTTCAAGAGTATGAACTTGTCACGGTGGCTATGGCGAGAGGAGGAAGAACTTACAGTGCTGGTTCCTCGAAGGAGGAGTTCGACGGAGAAATGGCGGAGATGGGCGCGAGGCGCGGCTCCGGCGGTCTTGCTCTGGTGCGCTGTGCGTCCCCGGCGCGGCGAGTTTGGAGGTCGAGATTGCGGCGGCGACGGCGGAGCGGATGAGTAAGGGAATGAGGCGAAGAAGAAGGGGAGGTTCCTTCGCCCACATTTATAGCCTCCAGCGGTAACTGCCCCCACTGCTGCGCGGTTTTCGGAGTATCGTGCATTAACCGCACCCTGGAATTCTGTGGCCTTCAGTATGGCCGTGTATTCCCAGCACACACGAGGCAATAGAATTCTAAGCGGTGGGGAGGATCCTATGTGCTGGTCAACGAGGAAACCGAGGAGACGCGGTCGTTTGGTCAAATGCACTCGAGTACCCGGAAAATCCGGATAACGTGCTGTCAGTGACATGTCAGATCAGAGACCCGGATTATGGGGCTTTACGCAGAGATTCACTGCCAAGTATCCCGGGAAATCCTGAGACAAGATTGTATGATGTATGATTCGGTTAGTGATGTTAATTTTTAACCTGCTACGGCTCTTCAGCCGAGGCTGTAGAACCGCACCAGCTTCGGGGACTACTGTCGGGGGGCTGCCCCCGGGTAGGGCAAAGATGTGGTGTTAAGTGTTGCAAAGAGCTAGCCGGATCAACATATAGCCGGGTCACTTGGGCCGGATCTCTCGTGAGAGTCGGTTGGCGCATGATCAAGCTAGTGCGATAAGACGCCAGAGAGGATCCGGTAAAGACAAACCGGATCAGATTAAGAAGTGTCGGCTAAGTTAGCCGGGTTGGTCAGGAAGGATCCGGATAAAGTAGCCGGGTTGGCCAGGAAGGACCCGGATAAGGTAGCCGGGTTGGCCAGGAAGGACTCGGATAAGGTAATCCGGATATTGCACAAGGGCCAAGTAATGTCAGAAAGGTTCACGGATCCTGCAGGTCTCCTGCCAGAGGCTGAGAAGACAGCCGGGTCAAGTCGCAGGTTTTCCGGGTCGCAAGGCCCTAGGCGCTGACTTGGCCAATTCGGGAAAGAGGATATGACCGAGGCCCGGGGGCTACGCCTGCCATTGCCCTAAGTGGCAAGATAGGCCTGTTAGGGACTTGACGGCCAGGTCAGGTCACGGGATTCCTGGGAGCGCAGCAACCTAGGAGCTGACTCGGCCAATTCGGGAAAAAGGATATGACCGAGACCCGTGGGCTACACCTGCCATTGCCCAAAGTAGCAAGATAGGCCTGCTAGGGCCTGACAGTCCAGCCGTTGGATTGACAGGAGGCAGAGGCTTGTCCTTTTCCTCTTGGCAATGCCATTGTCTCATGGAGCCAGGGGCAGAATAGTAATTCGGTTTGTGTATAAATGAGCTACCACATCCTCCAGTGCGAGGGATGAGCAACAGAGGAGAGAGGATCGACCATTGTGAGCATCATTCCCCCCAAGCTTCATCTTCTACCTGGAGCTCACTCCATTGTTCCTCATACAGCTCAAGGAGCGCACTGTACTTGTAAACACTTGAGATATAAGAGAGTAGGCTAGAGCTGCAGTAGGGGTGTTACCTCCACAAGAGGGCCCCGAAGCAGGGTACATCGTGGTGTTCTTTGCTGTTCTTGGTTTGCTCCGTTCTTGTTGGTTCTTGCGAGTTCTTGCTTCTTCTTCATGCGTGCTTCGTGAGCGCGCAAACCCTCCCCGGTTCCCCCAACGCCCAAGCGAGCCCACACTTAAGCCATCCCCATGGCATCTGCCGTGACACCACCACGACATACATGAAGGTACCTCTAGAGGCCGAATCCAACAAATTCCTTGAAGAAAAATTTAATCCTGCATAGAAAGTTTGGATGATCATCCAAGTAGTCAGTCCATGAGTGGGACAATTCTTAACCAATGGTTTCATTCTCTCCCATGCTTGAGCAACATGTTCATTATCAAATTGTTTAAAATTCATTATGCTACTTCTCAAAGATATAATCTTTGCAGGAGGATAGTATTTTCCAGTGAAAGCATCTTTGCATTTAGTCCATGAATCAATACTATTTCTAGCCAAAGATAGCAACCATTCTTTAGCACGTCCTCTCAAGGAGAAAGGAAAAAGTTTCAATTTAATAATATCACCGTCTACATCCTTATGCTTTTGCATTTCACAAAGTTCAACAAAGTTATTAAGGTGAGCAGCAGCATCATCAGTACTACCACCAGAAAATTGCTCTTTCATAACAAGATTTAATACTGCAGGTTTAATTTCATAAAATTCTGCTTTAGAAGCAGGTGGAGCAATAGGTGTGCATATGAAATCATTGTTGTTTGTGCTAGTGAAATCGCACAACTTAGTGTTCTCAGGAGTACTCATTTTAGAAAATTAAAACAGGACAGAAAATAACAATTCGAAAATAAACTAGATGCAAGTAACTATTTTTTTTTGTTTTTTGATAATTTAAAGCAGACAAGATAAAATAAAAGTAAACTAAGCAAGACAAAAAGCAAAGTAAAGAGATTGGAAGCGTGAGACTCCCCTTGTAGAAGCCTTCTATCTCCCCGGCAACCGTGCCAAAAAAATAGCTTGATGACGTGAAACACACGTTCGTTGGGAGACCCCAAGAGGAAGGTATGAAGCAGTGCAGCAGCAAGTTTTCCCTCAGTAAGAAACCAAGGTTGTCAGATCCAGGAGGAGTAGGAGCACTTCAGAAGGTTGTTGGTGGTGCCGTTGCTCGATCACCAACGTGGAACCTGCACACAACACAATCAAACTAGTTTGCCCCAACGAAATAGGAAGGTTGTCAATCTTCCCGGCATGCTGTAACAAAGGATTAAACGTATGGTGTGGAAAATAGTATTTAATTGCAGGAAGTAAAAGAGAACAATTGTTTGCAGTTGGTGGTTTTATCAGTGTAAAAGAATGGACCGGGGTCCACAGTTCACTAGTTGGGTCTCTCCATAAAGATAAATAACATGTTGGGTAAACAAATTACAGCTGGGCAATTGATAAAATAGTGAGCGCATGACAATGCATATAAATGACAAGATGACTACCATGATATTTAATTGGGCATTACGACAAGATACATAGACCGTTATCCAACCGTATCTATGACTAATAATCCACCGTCAGGTTAACATCCGTGTCCCCCGTTGGTATTAAGTTGCAAGCAACGGATAATCGCATTAAGTAATGTGTGTAATGTAAACAAATACATATGACCGTAGACATAGCATTGTTATGTTATCCCTAGTGGCAACAACACATCCACAACCTTAGATGTTGCTGTCACTCACCCAGATTACTGGAGGCATGAACCCTCAATCTAGCATAAATACCCCCTCTTGGAGTTACAAGTATCTACTTGGCCAAAGCATCTACTAGTAACGGAGAGCATGAAAGATCATAAATAACATGTAACATAGATTAATAATCAACTTGATCATAATATTCAATATTCATCGGATCCTAGCAAACACAACATGTAGCATTACAATAAGATGATCTTGATCATGTTAGGCAGCTCACAAGATCTAAACATGATAGCATAAAGTGGAGAGACAACCATCTAGCTACTGCTATGTGAAAGGATCGTATGACACCTAGAGGGGGGGGTGAATAGGTGCTACTTCAATCTTAGTACTTTTTAAATTTAGGCTTGACACAAAAGGTAAATTCTCTAGATATGCAACTATGGTGAATTTACCTATATGACAAGCTAGCAACTAAGCAAGGTACACTAAGTAAAGACGGTAAATAAGGAAAGAAGTAACCGAAAGTGAAAGCACACGGAGACACGGATGTAATCCCGAGTTCCTCCTTTTTAGGGGAGTACGTCTCGTTGGAGAGGTGTGAGCTACCACAAAGGTCAAAACTCAACCGCCACAAAGGCGGGTGCACCTTCTTCTCCGATGAACCGCACCACAAAGGTTTGGTTCACCTTCCACTATCGGAATCCTTCAAGGCGGAATCCGTAGCCCTTACAACAACGATCCGGGGCACAACCCACAAGAGGATTGGGGGCTCCCGAACAGCTACAATCTGTCACAAAGACAACAAGTGAGTACAATAAGAAGCTAGGTTTTCCTAATGGAAATCCTAGCCAAGGGGCCCTCAAGTGAATTAGGGGGAAATGAAGAACGGCTTGGTGAAGATGTAGATCCGGGCCTTCTCCTTCAATCCTCCAAGTATCAATGAGTTTGGGTGGAGGGATTGGGAGATCTAGTGATTCTTGAGCTTGCAATAATGGAGACTTCAAGTTTGGGCGAGCTGGCTGGCTGGAGGTAGGTGGAGGGGTATTTATACCCCTCCAGAAAAACTAGCCGTTTCTGTCCACTTCGCTTCAAAACTCTGTCTGGGGCCGGAGACTCCGGACCGGAGGTGCGGAGACTCCGGTCGGGGCGAAGACTCCGGGGTAACTCCGGACCCTATACCGTAGCTGCCGTCGAAAGCGTCAAAGCCTGAGAGACCGGAGACTCCGGCCCCTGAGCCCCTGAGGACCGGAGACTCCGGACTGAGCAAGTAAAATGGAGACTTCTTTTTCCAGTCAAGTGTTTCGATGCAACGTGCAAATATTTCTTTTGACTCCTGCACCACTTAACATCACTTAGATAAATCCTAGTGTTGTTGCCTAACACACAAAAACTAAGGGATATAAAATATGCCCTTTCAATCTCCCTCTTTTTGGTGTTAGATGACAACACTCGGATTTGCAATAAAACACACAACAAATATCGACATGTTCCACAAGGGATTCAAGAGACTCCCCCTACATGTGTGCATACAAGTAGTTTGCATTTGAATACAAATGCTCAACATGTAGGGGAGAGATAACTCACAAGAAATATTGAACATGATAAATTTCATAAACACAATGACATATCAAGATAATGGTTTGAGAGGATGGGTAACATACCTTGTGCATAATGTTGTAGTATATAAACCAATGCACAAAAATATATCATCACAAAGATAGATACCATCTCAACCATAGATAGAGTGAAATATCCATAAGTTCCACACAGACGGAATAAAACATAGTCTCATACGAATAAAAAGCAAATAGGTTCAACAACAAAGATAAAAGGACACAAGCTTCAAAGAAATGATAAACGAGCATGCTTGTGTCCGACCCATGCAAATCCCCACGAGAGAACCTAGTAGAACTACTCCCCTTTGGCATCGAAACGCCAAAAAGGGAAAAGAGCGATGCTAACGAAACCCAAGGCGATCACTCTTCGTCTTCATCATAGTCCTCATCACCATCCCCACTTTCAGCATCATGATCATCTCCACTTGCTTCACCACTTGCTTCTTCACTATTGTCTTCCTCATCACTTTCTTCTTCAAAGCGCATAGGAGCCTTTCCGGTGTTGCGAGACGAGGTAGGCATGAAGGTCACATCATCATAATCATTCCATGGAAAGATATCCACATTCCACTTCTCAAGAGGAATAGTTGCTTCGGATGGCGGAGTTTCGGGTTCATCTTCTTCGCGAGGAGGAGTGAAACCACCATTGTTGGCTTTGCGCATTTCCTTTATCATGGTGGCTTGATTGGACAAGATCCTCTTGTTAGTAACATATTGTTGATGATTTTCCTTGTGGGTCGCAACACCCATGCACATCATAGCCTTTTTCCACCAAGAAACCTTCTTGAACTCATCATTGACTCTTTGCTTGCCACCAACATCCCAAGAGGGAGGAGTGGCATTTTTCCTTCTTGCCCTAGGCGCTTCTCGCGCCTCTACCTCTTCATAAGTGGCTTGAGCAAGATGATGGGCGAGCACTTGAAGGTAACCATAGGTGTGTTTCTTGAAACGGGATTGATCGAGTTTGGGAATCTTTTTGAGGATGAGCTTCATGACATAGGGAGCATACATGGGATTCTTACTCTCATAAATGGCAATGTTGATCTCACACCGGATATAGTCCATGACATCAATCTCAACCCCTTGGCAATCCGGTCCGGCAAGGTATGTCGTGTGGCAATGATGCATGAGGTTCACAAGAGCTCCACGGATAGCAACCGTATTCCCGGCTATAGGTGCAATGCTCCAACGAAACATGCGAATCAAAATGTTGTAGATGGGCTTGAGACCTTTGGTGGTAGCAATGGCACCATTTTTGGCAGCAAGAGGAGCGAGGAGCTTCTTATCATAGGCCACTCCTTCAACATGCATTCTTCGACCAACTGAAATGTTCACACCTTTGAACTCATATCCCAAAGCTTCTCCGAATTCTAAAAAAATTGCACTAACTTTGAGAGGCCCCGTCATCCAAGTCATTTTGGTGTCCTCCTCATCTCCAAGCACAAGAGACCATCTCAATATCATAATCTTGTTGGAGGGAAATGAGGTGCTCAAGACCAATCTTTCTAGCAACCCAAATTGCTTCCTTAAAGTAATCCTTCTTGGCCAACACTTCAAATTGCAAGGGTTTTTGAGGACACACAAGGGCTTTTGGGTCCAAATTGGCATATAGTTCCTTCATAATGAGCTCTTGCTCCCTTCTCCAAAAATGACCATCGTTTGAATTGTTGGGCATGTCATAGAAATTCTGTGCCCTCATGGAGCGGAACTCCTCCTTGTTCAAGTCCTTCAAAGTGGTGATGCTGTCAAACTTAGCCTTCTTGGCCCTTTCTTCTCGAAGGAGGGTAGCCTCTTGCCTAGCCCGAGCAGTCTCAGCAGCCTTTTGCTTCTTTAGGTCACCACTCTGCACATGCTTGTCTTTTTCTGCATCATAGACCAAATAGTCTCGACCTTGAAGCTTCTTCTTCTTGATATTCGAGGATGAGGATGAAGCACCGGGGTAGCTTTTGTTAGCTGTGAAACAGGAGTAGATAGGTTGCATTGAGATAAGCATACATGTCCATGGAATCAAAGAAGAGAAACAGTTGGCGAGAAATTTGCTTCAGAGACGATCTGGACCGGAGTCTCCGGTCTCAGGGGGCGGAGTCTCCGGCCACACCGGAGTCTCTGGTCTCAGGGGGACCGGAGTCTCCGGCCTGAGACAGGAACTTCCAACCTAGGTCGAATCTGAACGAAAAATCGACACCAACAATTTCCTAGAGAGTACATTGCCATCCTAAAGGTTCTACACCAAGAATTTCAACAAGAACTACTCTCAAAACTAGATCTAGGAAGAATCCTAGAGGAAGAGAGAGAGTGGTACCCGTGTCCTTCATGGTGAGATCCAAACGGAGGGGAGGAAGATCCCCGACGCTTGGGAGGTGGAGGAGTCGGTGGCACGGCGGATTCCGGCGGCGGGGAACGGCTGGAGACGAGCCTGGAGCGACGGCGGCGAACTGGGGAGAGGTTGGGGACGGGGGTAAATGAGGAGTTGTGAACACAGCTCTTCACCCCGTTGATACGTCTCCAACGTATCCATATTTTCTGCTGTTCCATGCTTATATTATACCATTTGCTACATGTTTTATATACACTTCGTATCACTTTTATGCATTTTCTGGGACTAACCTATTAACAAGATGCCACAGTGCCAGTTCCCTGTTTTCTGCTGTTTTTGGTTTCAGAAAGTTACTTCTGGAAATATTCTCGGAATTGCACGAAACAAAAGGCCACGTCCCTATTTTTCCAGCACCATCACGGAGTCCGAAGGAGAGACGAAGATGTGCCAGGAAGTGGCCAAACCACACCTAGGCGCGGCTGGGCCCACAGCCGCGCCACCAGGTGGTTTGGGCCCCTCGGGGGTCCGCCGACATCGCCCCTTCGCCTATTTATTCCCCGAGACGCGAAAACCCTAAAACACCGAGCCTTTCATCCAGAACATATTCGCTGCCGCCGCCGTCGTCAACCCTAACTCGGGGGGTTCCTGAAGCTCTTCCCGGCACCCTGCCGGAGAGGGGAATCATCACCGGAGGGCTCTACATCGCCATGCCCGCCTCCGGAGTGATGCGTGAGTAGTTCATCCTTGGACTATGGGTCCATAGCAGTAGCTAGATGGTTGTCTTCTCCACTTGTGCCATCATGTTTAGATCTTGTGAGCTGCCTATCATGATCAAGATCATCTTATTGTAATGCTACATGTTGTGTTTGCTGGGATCTGACTTATATTGATACCTATGTGGAGCTGAATATTATATTATCATGTCTATGTCATTTGTGATCTTGCATGCTCTCCGTTACTTGTTGAAGCTTTGGCCACGTGAATACTTGTAACTCCAAGAGGGGGTATTTATGCATGATAGTTGGGTTCAACCTCTATTTAACCTGGGATAGTGACAGCAAGTTCTAAGGTTGTAGATGTGTTGTTGCCACTAGGGGTAAAACAGCAATGCTTTATTCAAGGATGAATGTATTGTTTACATTACGCACATTACTTAATGCAATTGTCTGTTGCTTGCAACTTAATACTGGAAGGGGTACGGATGTTAACCGGAAAGTGGACTATTTAGGCATAGATGCATGCTGGATAGCGGTCTATGTACTTTGTCGTAATGCCCAAATGAATCTCATAGTAGACACCACAGCTCACACATGCATGTTATATGCACTTATCAATTGTCAATTGCCCAGCTGTAATTTGTTTACCCAGCATGTTAGTTATCTTATTGGAGAGACACCACTAGTGAACTGTGGACCCCGGTCCATTCTTTTACATCTGAAATACAATCTACTGCAATCATTGTTCTCTACTGTTTTATGCAAACAAACTTCATCTTCCATTCGATACGTTTAACCCTTTGTTTTCAGCAAGCCGGTGAGATTGACAACCTCACTGTTAAGTTGGGGCAAAGTAGTTTGATTGTGTTGTGCAGGTTCCACGTTGGCACCGGAATCCCTGGTGTTGCGCCGCACTACACTCCTCCACCAACACCTTCGAAGCAAACCTCGTTTTCCTACTGGTCCGATTAAACCTTGGTTTCATACTGAGGGAAAACTTACTGCTGCACTCATCATACCTTCCTCTTGGGGTTCCCAACTGACGTGTGACGTACAAGCAATTGTTTCTGGCACTATTAACCTGGAGCCACCACCCGTGCCCTAAAAGGAACCCAGTGAATCGACCGGGTCCGGAGTCTTCGGCCTAAACACCGGAGTCTCCGGCATGAGCCGGAGTTCTCCAGGTTTAGGGCAGAGACTCTGGACAGACGGGAGTCTCCGGTGTTGCACACCGGAGTCTCCGGACCCAAAAGCTCCAAAACTGCTAGATTTTTGTGGGAGACATGTATGTTGCAAGAGGAGCATGTTTTTAGGTAGGAAAGGCTTAGGATGAGAACAAAGTCACTGATGGTGGGATACGCACTTGGAAGTTGCAAGATCAAATAAAAAGGCCAATTTCCAAGTGTTTCTCCCAAAGACAAAATAAAAGGTCTAGAAAACCTAAATAAAACCAATAAGCCCAAATAAGATCCAACTCCTCACAAAGAGGAGGACGGTGGCCTAGGCCACCATGTATGAGTGTGTGGTGTGACACCGCGAAGATGTATCTTGGGTTCACGGCCACTACTCGTCATTTAAGCTCACAATTCATGAAATGAAAATATAGAGACAAAATGAGGTCTTACTATCGGCATAATGGGGGGAGGGATAGTCCAATGGATTAGGGCCGCACTCCCCCTATGTCCATGCCTACACCTAAACCAAATAGATAGTCAAGAAATAGGTGTGTATGCAAGATGGTCAAGTCAAGCTCCTAGAATCCACGATATTTAGCTCATGCCTCAAGAAGGTGAATCTTGCTTCATCAAGTGGCTTCGTGAAAATGTCGGCAAGTTGATTTTTGGTTGGAATATAGCCAAGCTCAATATCACCACGAGCAATATGATCCCGAATAAAATGATGACGAATCTCAATATGCTTCGTTTTTTAGTGTTGCACCGGATTGTGGCCAATCTTGATAGCACTTTCATTGTCACATAAAAGAGGCACTTTGTCACAATTGACACCGTATTCCTTTAAAGTTTGCCTCATCCATAACAATTGAGTGCATGCACTTGCGGCCGCCACATACTCGGCTTCGGCGGAAGATAGAGATATACAATTTTGCTTCTTAGAAGACCAACTCACCAAGGCCCTACCAAGAAATTGGCATGCCCCGGAAGTTGATTTCCTATCATCCTTGCAACCGGCCCAATCCGAATCCGTGTACCCGGCAAGAGAGAAATTAGTGCCCTTTGGGTACCACAAACCAAACCTTGGGGTATCAACCAAATATCGAAAGATTCTAGTGACCGCCACCATGTGGCTTTCTTTAGGAGCGGCTTGATACCTTGCACACACCCCTACACTCAACACAATATCGGGTCTAGATGCACAAAGATAAAGCAAAAACCAATCATAGAGCGATAAAGTTTTTGGCAAACATCGATACCGTCGGGGTTAAGTTCAAGATGGCATTTGGTGTCCATGGGAAACCGCTTGCCCTTCGCATTGTGCATTTTGAACCTCTTGAGCATGTCTTGGGTATATTGGTTGAGAGATGAAAGTCCCTTCATTCAATTGCTTGATCTCAAAACCGAGAAAGAACTTCAACTCGCCCATCATAGACATCTCGAACCTATTGGTCATAAGCTTTGAAAATTCATCATTGAAAGCTTTGTTAGATGAGCCAAATATAATATCATCAACATAAAGTTGGCATATGAAAAGCTCCCCTTTGACCCTCTTAGTAAAGAGAGTGGGATCGATTTGCCCCAATTCAAACCCACGGTCTAGCAATAGCTCTCTTAGGTGCTCATACCAAGCACGAGGTGCTTGTTTGAGACCATAGAGCGCCTTGATACGTCCAAAACGTATCTATAATTTTTGATTGTTTCATGCCATTTTTATGCTTTTAGCATTTGTTTTTATATTAAGTTTATTATTTATTTGGACTAACCTACTAATAGTTGCAAAAGTGCACAATGTTCTTGTTTTACTATTTGATGTGTAGAAATTATCAAGAATACAAGAGGAAACCTTGTTGGAGTCGAATTGGGACTTTCCTGAAATCTGTCTGAGAACTATTTTCGGAGTTTGCCAGTTTAACCCTCGAAGATGACGTCCAATGGAGACCTGGCCGAAAACAAAGTTGTCACAATTTTCCATACGAAGATTTTAGGCCTGAGATCAGCCCAATCGGAGTTCGGATGCGGCCTGGAGGCCCGTTTTGGTGGAACCCTAAAAGGGGTGACGGAAATCCGAGAAGATATATAAAGGGAGGAAACCTAATTCGTGGAGGACTCCTCCACCCACGAATTTCCAGCCACCAAAGCCACGTTTTTGCCTCCCCATGGATCCCATCTCCATGGGGGAGGGCTCCCTTGAAGCCATGAAGGAAGGGGGCTAAGGGGCGGTGCTCCCCCATGGAACCGGCGGCGCAGGAGGAGCCCCCTGCGCCACCGCCGGTGCCGGCGCCGCCCTGCGCCTCTCGCTGCCCTCTCCGCCGTCTTCACCGCCATCTCCATCACCAACTCCTCCTTGTATTCAGTGGTTCATCCTCCCACAAATCTCTGTACCATCCTATGTAAACATGGTGTTTGATGCTATAATATTTATCCTATGATCTATGACATGTTTATGTAGTATATTTGTCTTTTGATTGCTTTGTTGAATGTCTATGGTTCATTAGAGTTGTATGTTGATATGGTACTGTCCTTTGGTGTCCATTATACTTGTGCGCGCATGGATCAACACCATAGGGTTAGTAGTATGTGCAAAGGAAGGGGCGTAGTCCTGCCGGAGTGACAGAAACCTGAGGGCTCAAACCGGTTAGTTGCATGTATGGGAGTAAGAGGACCATAAACTTAAGGCTATGGTTGGGGAAACCTTAATGCATTGTTAGTATTTACGGATGTTTGCTAACAATCCAATCATATAGTACTTGTAAATCCCAAGTAGTGGAGTGCATGTATATTTAGCCTCTCCCACATTGAAAACTGCATCAAAGACAATGAACTAGATGTCTTCACTAATTAATCTTGGACAAAGCCACCACAATTACCACCACTTTTCCACACTCATGGTACTGTTAGTATATGGTTACTTAGTGTACTTTATTGCTGCAGCACTAACTTTACTTTCTTGTATTTATTATCTTGCAAAACTACTCTCATACCCGTATTGCTACCGTAGTTTTATTTCCTAGATAATGCAAACGTTTAGTGTGCGTAGAGTTGTATCAGTGGTTGATAGAACTTGAGAGAATACTTATCCTACCTTTAGCTCCTCGTTGGGTTCGACACTCTTACTTATCGAAAAGGCTACACGCGATCCCCTATACTTGTGGGTTATCAAGACCTTTTCTGGCGCCGTTGCCGGGGAGCCATAGCGTAGGTTAATGTTCTTGTGTGCACTTGTTTGCTTTATCTCTAAGTAGTTTTTATTTTCAGTTTAAGTTGTTCTTTATCTTAGTATGGTAGGGAATGCGAATTACAAAAAAAATTAGTTAGTTGTTATCTAAAAACGTTTTCAAAAAGAAAAGTGATTGGAAAGATGAGTAATGGTTAAATGGGGGTCGACCTTGAACACTTGTGTTCATGCCTATGAAACCAAAACAAATCTTTCATGGAAGCTTTTCATTAAAAACATGTAAATATTGTGTATATACCTCTGTACATAAAAATAAAATGCTAATTATAGTCTTTAGTTAATTGAAAGTTGATAGTTTTACTTTGCTGTCCAGAAACAGATTTTCTGTGCTCCACCGTATTAAATGTTTAAAATCACCAGAACGTGATCTTGATCTGAAATTTCTTGAGTGCAAAGTGATGCTTATTAGCTTTCTTTCATTAGACTAACTTTTTCTGATTTAAGGTACGTAGATAGGTCGAAAAATTCGATCTTTACTGACTGTTCTGTTTAGACAGATTTTGTGCTTCTCTGTAAATAAAATCGTGATAAATCTCAGAATAGTATTTTGACTTGAAAATTTTTGTGCATAAACCTGAGATTATTATCTTTCTTTCATTAGACTAAAGTTTTTCGATTTGAGCTACTTAACTATCTCGTTGAATGCCATCTTTACGGACTGTTCAGTTTTGACAGATTTCTTTGTTTATTCAATATTGTACTTGGTGTTGTTAGTTTCATTAGTTTTTTACGGACAACGGAAATCATGAACACCTAGTATATACAGTGGCTAATGTTGAGTAAAAATTATAAAACTTGTCAATGCTTGAACATGAGTGGATTTTATTTAATGAGTACTAACCCTACTAATGAGTTTTGTGAAGTTTTATGTGGATGTAGCTTATAAGATCTAATCAATATGGTGATATGAGATGAATAAGAAGACGCAAGAGCTCAAGCTTGGGGATGTGTAGGTGCATCCCAAGAACATATTCAAGAAGATACAATCATCTAAGCTTGGGGATGCCCGAGTCATCCCCCTATTCATCAACTAACATGAGGTTGTCTCGTTCATACTCTATATTACCCGTCCACATGATATGTATTGTCTTAACTTGTATTATAATTGCTTTTATATGTCTTGGTTTTACCTTCTTTAGTTTTATTAGGCTCCTTATTTGGTTTCGATTGCTTCTTTACTTTCACTTATAAATTCAAAATAACAAAAATATTTTCTTTTGTTTTGCTTCTTTGTTTGGTTCTTTATTTTAATTTTATTTGGGTTTTACTTTTGATTTTTATTTAGAGTTTTCCTTGCTGTAGCTAGCATGTTTAGGTCTTGCTTAGCCTCTGGTTTCTTAGTTTATCAAAAATAAAGTACCAAGTTTTATCCATTTAGCTTAGTTGATACATATGTAAAAAGTGATTTTCTGTTTTCGGTATCTACTGCTTATTGCGCGATTTTTCATATTTTACTGGAAGCTCTAAAAATCACGAAAAAATTACTGATTTGTAGCACCTAATCCTCTGCATGTACAAAAATTGGCTAAAATTTCGGGCATGTTTAAGTGCACCTAAAAATTGCGTTTTCCAGCTGCTGTTTTTCTGGACAGATTCTGACTTTTGTTGCAAGAGTGGCCTCTTTTCGTTTTCATTTGATTTTTAATGGTTCTTACCTTTCATTTATAAGTTGGCCATTTAAGCAACCTTTCTGTAACTTAAAAACAAAATTTTATTTGGTTTAATAGCAGCACTTGGGAAATATTATCTATTGTACTAATGTCTAACCGCAGAAAAGAATGGGAAAGTTTTTGTGTTGAAGTTTTTCACAGAGAATGAAGGAACACCAAACTATGAAATTGAAGAACGGCCAAAGTCAAGCTTGGGGATGTCCCCCATCCCTCTTCATCAATAACCCCTCGGTTTGCAAACCTTTAAACTTTGTTTTTTGAGCAACATATGAACTTACTAAACTTGAAGCGGCTGTATTATTATCTATTTATCTTAGCATCAAACACCAGTTACATTAATAAGTGGATCGTCACATATTTTATTTATCCTCTGTTTTCAATGTTTATTGGTTAATGGATTACTTGTTGAAACTTAAAAATGATGTGTGAATAATACTGTTTAGTAGTTTATGTTTCTTATGGTTAGTCTCAACTAGCTAATAGTGCATATTATGTTATTTTGATATCAACATGCATTGTCCTGTCATAAGATGGTATGGTATTGTGGTATCCTCCTCTGAATAATTCATTCGAATTGACTTGGCACATGCTCATGCATGCGTATGACTGAAAAACAAAAGTCAATTAAGCCTTGATGATTTATTTTGACTCAGAGTTCTTGTATCACTTTTATGTCTCAATTAATTTTATTTTGTCGCAAGCATGATTATGACGGTTATTGCTCTCTTGATTGTCGCTTCCCAGTCTATTGCTAGCCTTCACTTGTACTGAGCGGGAATGCTGCTCGTGCTTCCAAAACCATGAAAACCAAGTTATTCCAAAGTGTCCACCATAAATACCTATGCATGGCATTTCGAACCATTCAAGTAAATTTTCATGTGCTACCTTTAAAACCTTCAAAGTACTTCTCAATTTGTGTCAATGTTTTATAGCTCATGAGGAAGTATGTGGTGTTTTATCTTTCAATCTTGTCATTCAGACTTTCACCAATGGACTAGTGGCATATACATCCGCTTATCCAATAATTTTGCAAAAAGAGCTGGCAACGGGGTGCCCAGCCCCAATTAATTACAACTTTCATTAATAATTCTCTTCACATGTTTTGCCCTGATTTATCAGTAAGCAACTTAATTTGCAATAGACACTCCTCCATGGTATGTGAATGTTGGAAGGCACCCGAGGATTCGGTTAGCCATGGCTTGTGTAAGCAAAGGTTGGGAGGAGTGTCACCATAATGAAACTAAAATACATGTGTAAACAAAAGAGAAGAGGGATGATCTACCTTGCTGGTAGAAATAACGTCCTTCATGGGAGCCGCTCTTGAAAGTCTGGTTGACAAGGGGGTTAGAGTACCCACTACCATTCGTTGACAACAACAAACACTTCCCAAAACAATTTTGCTTCTGTTTTAAAAATGAAAAGCTCTAGCACATGATAATCCTGCTTCCCTCTGCGAAGGGCCAATCTTTTACTTTCATGTTGAGTCACCATCCTTTCTTTGAGCACTTTCTCGAGAGCATAGTTGTCATTCTTAGTGTAATGTGCTTGTCCCAGAATGTGGTTAACTGTGATATAACTTTGATGCTTTTATCTTTGATATCTTTGATTCTAGTCTTCCCATGAACTTCAGAGGTGCCTGGGCATTTATGTTTTGCTGTACAAAACGGGCAAGCGAGATACCATCTTCATATCTATTATGAGCATTACAATCTTGTTGATGTTTATAAATTTCATGTTATAAGCTCTTAGTTCGTTGATACTTTTCATTAGGTAACATGATTGCTAAGTTTTATTATCCATACATCATGCAATTGTTAAAGACCTGATCATAGCATTTACAATCAAAAATTATTTTGTTATCATTTACCTACTCGAGGACGAGCAGGAATTAAGCTTGGGGATGTTGATACGTCCAAAACGTATCTATAATTTTTGATTGTTTCATGCCATTTTTATGCTTTTAGCACTTGTTTTATATTAAGTTTATTATTTATTTGGACTAACCTACTAATAGTTGCAAAAGTGCACAATGTTCTTGTTTTACTATTTGATGTGTAGAAATTATCAAGAATACAAGAGGAAACCTTGTTGGAGTCGAATTGGGACTTTCCTGAAATCTGTCTGAGAACTTTTTCGAGTTTGCCAGTTTGACCCTCGAAGATGACGTCAATGGAGACCTGGCCGAAAACAAAGTTGTCACAATTTTCCATACGAAGATTTTAAGCCCGAGATCAGCCCAATCGGAGTTCGGACGCGGCCTGGAGGCCCGTTTTGGTGGAACCCTAAAAGGGGGTGACGGAAATCCGAGAAGATATATAAAGGGAGGAAACCTAATCGTGGAGGACTCCTCCACCCACGAATTTCCAGCCACCAAAGCCACGTTTTTGCCTCCCCCATGGATCCCATCTCCATGGGGGAGGGCTCCCTTGAAGCCATGAAGGAAGGGGGCTAAGGGGCGGTGCTCCCCCATGGAACCGGCGGCGCAGGAGGAGCCCCCTGCGCCACCGCCGGTGCCGGCGCCGCCCTGCGCCTCTCGCTGCCCTCTCCGCCGTCTTCACCGCCATCTCCATCACCAACTCCTCCTTGTATTCAGTGGTTCATCCTCCCACAAACCTCTGTACCGTCCTATGTAAACATGGTGTTTGATGCTATAATATTTATCCTATGATCTATGACATGTTTATGTAGTATTTGTCTTTTGATTGCTTTGTTGAATGTCTATGGTTCATTAGAGTTGTATGTTGATATGGTACTGTCCTTTGGTGTCCATTATACTTGTGCGCGCATGGATCAACACCATAGGGTTAGTAGTATGTGCAAAGGAAGGGGGTAGTCCTGCCGGAGTGACAGAAACCTGAGGGCTCAAACCGGTTAGTTGCATGTATGGGAGTAAGAGGACCATAAACTTAAGGCTATGGTTGGGGAAACCTTAATGCATTGTTAGTATTTACGGATGTTTGCTAACAATCCAATCATATAGTACTTGTAAATCCCAAGTAGTGGAGTGCATGTATATTTAGCCTCTCCCACATTGAAAACTGCATCAAAGACAATGAACTAGATGTCTTCACTAATTAATCTTGGACAAAGCCACCACAATTACCACCACTTTTCCACACTCATGGTACTGTTAGTATATGGTTACTTAGTGTACTTTATTGCTGCAGCACTAACTTTTACTTTCTTGTATTTATTATCTTGCAAAACTACTCTCATACCCGTATTGCTACAGTTTTATTTCCTAGATAATGCAAACGTTTAGTGTGCGTAGAGTTGTATCAGTGGTTGATAGAACTTGAGAGAATACTTATCCTACCTTTAGCTCCTCGTTGGGTTCGACACTCTTACTTATCGAAAAGGCTACACGCGATCCCCTATACTTGTGGGTTATCACGCCTTATCAAGCTTGTAGACATGGTTAGAATTTAGGGTCCTCGAAACCCGGTGGTTGCTTAACATATACCAACTCCTTTAAAGGACCATTAAGAAAGCACTTTTCACATCCATTTGTTGCAATTTAAAGTTATGATGTGATGCATATGCAAGAAGGATACGGATGGACTCAAGGCGAGCCACGGGTGCATAAGTCTCTCCAAAATCAATGCCTTCAACTTGAGAGTACCCTTGTGCAACCAATCTTGCCTTGTTCCTCACAACCATTCCATGCTCATCTTGCTTGTTCTTGAAAATCCACTTTGTGCCTATAACATTGCGGCAATCTTTTGGCTTCTCAACTAGATTCCACACTTTTTGCGCTTGAAGTTATTGAGTTCATCATGCATAGCTTCTAACCAATCCGGATCTTCAAGAGCTTCAAACACTTTCTTTGGTTCCACCATGGAAATATGAGCTTGATGTTCACTAAAGTTTGCCAATTGCCTTCTTGTGGTAACACCCTTCTTGTGGTCACCAAGATGTTTCTAGATGGTGACTCTTTAATTCAAAGTCTCTTTCAATTCTTGCTTTACGACGGGCTTCGATATCTCTATTGCATCTTGGAGGTATCTCTTGATCATCTTGATCATTTGAGTCCCCGTCTTGACCGGAATGTTGACCTTGATCATCTTGAAGCACATCTTCAACAATGAAGGAGAGGGTTGATCTTGGTCATGACCTTGGCTAGCATCAACAATAGGAGAACTTGGTTCTTGCATAGCAACTTGGTCAACATGAGGAGGGTCTTGAACTTGTTCTTGGGGTGGTGCATCATTTGCTTCCATGATAGGCGCCGTTTCAACTTGTGATGAAGAGGCCTCCACTTGAATGGAGCTTGGACTTGCTTGAGGAGACTCGTAATGAATCTCAACGGGCGATGGAAACCAATGCCCATTCTTCTTATAGCATCTTGAGGCTCTTCATTATCTACATCACAAACATGAAATTGCGCCACTTGGGAGCCGTCATTCTCATCGAACCTCACATCACAAGATTCTATGACTTTCCCAACGGTTTGTCATAGACTCTATAGGTGTGAGATTCGGCACCGTACCCAACAAAAACACCCTCTAAAGCTTTAGATTCAAATTTAGACAAACGAACACTTTTGTTCTTATAGAAACACTTACAACCAAATACTCGGTAGTAGGAGACATTGGGCTTGTTGCCGGTGAGCATCTCATAAGATGTAAACTTCTTGCCAACACGAAAGAATAGCCGGTTAGATGAGTGACACGCCGTGGAGATGCCTCGGCCCATAAGAAAGTGGAGACTTAAACTCCGCCAACATAGACCTTGCCATATCCATGAGAGTCCGGTTCTTCCTTTCGGCTACACCATTTTGTTGAGGGGTATATGCAGCGGAATATTGATGACGAATCCCCTCTTCACTAAGAAACTCATTTAAGGTGTAGTTCTTGAACTCGGAGCCATTATCACTCCTAATGACCAAATAGGGACATTGTTTGGCGTTGAACTATTGGAAAAGTCGATGACGGCTTGTTGGGTCTCATCCTTCGTCTTGAAGAAATAAACCCAAGTAAATCTTGAATAGTCATCAACAATCACCAAACAATATTTCTTCCCACCAAGACTAGGTTGAGGCACGGCACCAAAGAGATCAACATGAAGAAGTTCCAATATCCTCTTTGATGAAATGATGGTCTTGCTTGGATGGGGAGAATCATGCATCTTTCCTTCAACACAAGCCCTACAAAGACGATCTCTAGAAAAAGAAACATTGTCTTTTAGTCCAAGAATGTGGCCACCCTTGTGAAGACTTTGCAAAGTTCTCATGTTGACATGGGACAAGCGGCGATGCCACAACCATCCCACGTCGGCCTTTCCGAATAGGCATATTGCTTGAGTGTTGGTAGACCCCGAAAAGTCCACCACGAACAACTCATTTTCAACATACCCAACGAACATGACCTTTAGAGTCTTGCTCCTCAAGAGTACCACCATATCAATAGTAAAATGGACATCAAAATTCATCTTATTAAGTGCACGAACGGACATAAGATTGTAACCGAGGGACTCGACAAGCATGACATTTACAAGGGTGATATCCTTTGCAACTACCACCTTGCCGAGACCCGTTACCTCCGCTTTTGATTTATCACCATAGGAGACGGATGCTTGATTTATATTTGGTCCCAACTCCGTCATGATCTCTTGCTTCCGGTCATATGACTAGTGCATCCACTATCAACCACCCATTTAGACCCACCGGAAGCATAGTCCTACAAGAAATCATTGCTTGGTTTTAGGTACCCATTTCTCAATGGGTCCTCTTTTGTTAGCAACAAGGGTCTTAGGAACCCAAATAGATAAGCAATGTAACCATCATAAGGACCAACATATTTTGCATAAACATCCCCATAGTAATCAACATAAAGAAAGTAGTTGGGATTGTTATGCCCCGCAAAGTCACTACGAGTGGTCTTGCCCCTAGTGGCATTACCACCGCAATGGAGTCTTGGCTTGTGCGGGCTTGGCATTGGTGTTGCTCTTCTTCTTCTTTGCCTTGGCCACATAACCGAGGCCCTCCTTCCCTTTGTGTGGCTTTTGCTCAAAAATTTGAGCAACACCTTTTCTTTACCTTTAGGAATAGAGGTCTTGGCACTAGTGGCCTTGGCAAGCTCAACCTTCAACCTAGCATTTTCCTCAATAACATTTGCATGATCACAAGAGGGAGTAGAGGTGCTAGGTGAGTTAGATTTGGAAAGTTGAGTTTGAAGTTGCTCATGAGACTTGACTAGAAGAGAGTGGTACTTTCCAAGGCCTTGTGAGCCTTGTTAAGTTTCTCCACATCCTCAAGGAGTCTAGCATTAGCAACCACAAACTCGGCTTTCTCCTTTTTAACACTTTATATTTAGCAAAGACATGATCTCTATCCTTAATGATTTTAGCAATTATTTCATCATTTTTATCATCAAGAGACTCAATTCTTTCCTCAAGAGAGGTTCTATATTCACTCTTTCTTCAAGAGAAGCATTCAAGGATTCTATGGAAGCATTCAAGGATGCTATGGTGAGAGAATCCTCTCTCTCAATTTTTCCCTTGTCATCAAGGATTTCTTCGGCCGCATCAAGTTGTCTCAAGAGAGACTCAACATAAGCCTTAGCTTCACCTTGCAAGTTAGCCATAATAGTATCGGAAGCAACAAGTTCTTTCTTAATCACAAGACTAGTTTTATCATCTATTTCATGCATAGTCTTGGGAGTAGAAGATGATACCTCGGTGACGGAAGCCATGAGGCAACGAGCGGTGTTGATGGAGAGGTTCTCATTGGGGGATTCGAAGAGAGAAGGAGGTGGAGTTGATACAATGGCCAAAGCGGCCACCTCACGAGTGGGTTCTTCTTCTTCTTCGGAATCCTCGGAAGGATACTCTTCTTGAGTCAACAACACAATTCTTGGTGCTTTCTTGAAGAATGGCTTCCTCTTGACAAAAGGCTTCTTTTGTATCATGTTTGATTCGCCCTTGAGGACAAGCCTTCCACCGTTTTGCTCTCTATTCTCATAAGGACAATCCTTGATGAAGTGATGCTTGTTATGACAATTGTAGCAAGTCTTTATCCTATTAGCAAACTCCTTCTTCCCACTTGGATTGTTTGTTCGATCAACTTGAGCCTTTGCCTTGGCCGGGTCACGCCAAAAGTCCTTGTTGCAAGAGCTATGTGACCATGGAGGGCTGTTCAAGTCATCGGGAGGAAGGTTGTTCGGGCATGCTTCAACTCCATCATGTTCATCAAGGCACACAACCTTGGCCTTCAAAGCAAGAGAGGGACCTTGCTTCATTCCCATGGCCCTAGCACGGTTGTCTAGAGCATTCTTGGTGGCAACCTTGGAGGCTTGCACTCTTGCATAACTTCATTGGATGTCATCTCAAGGTAGTTGAATTTTCCTTGATGGCCTTCAAGTCAACGGGCTCGAAGGGCATGAGCATTCACATACTTCCTCTTGATCCAAGCATCATCCACATAGGTTGCCCCAACATTGAAAGGCTTGGCAAGAATGTTGAGTCTTCATACATCTCTCATGAGTTTCATATCAAGCATGTAGAACCTTCGGCTCATTGTTCAAGCATCAAATCTATTCCTCTTCATGCTTTCATTTCCAAGAATGCCACCTCAAGGCACTCCAAGCTTCTTTGGCGGTGGAGACGTTTTGAATGTGATGAAGACCACTTTCTCCAACGGCAAGTTCAATCATGTGGAGAGCGGAAGCATTGAGTTGTTTCTCGGCACCTCTCTTCTTGTCAAGTTGTTAGGATTCACGGCCTTGTATCCCTCTTGAATGATCCTCCAAAGCTCGATAGAGGAACTGTTGATATGAGATTTCATTAAGTGTTGCCAAGTAGCAAAAGCCATGCATTAAGTTTAGGAGGTGGACCCAAAGGGTTTATGCGAGTATGATGGATAGGTGGGTCGGGAGAGTACACAAAGGGAACCCCATGGTACTCCGGCTTCCCACCTTCGGGAGTGGTGTAGAGTGGAAGATTTCTTAGGGTCGGTTTTTTATCTTCAACCCCTTTCTTTTCTCTTTTCCCTCCTCGGTTCACCGTCATGGGAGGAGCGGAGTCATCTAGTGGGGTGGTCTCCTTAGGAACCTTGCCACTTGCGAGTTGTTGATCAAGTCACGCATCTCGGCAAATTTGGTATCCATGGACGATATCAAAGATGTCTCCATCGATTTGAGATCGGCCATGGATGCCGTAGTGGCTTGGTCCTCCGGGATCACCCTCACTTCGTGTCATACTTCTCTTAGGCGGTTAAGCCCAACAAGAGAGCCGAGGCTCTGATACCAATTGAAAGGATCGTATGACACCTAGAGGGGGGGGGTGAATAGGTGCTACTTCAATTTTAGTACTTTTTCAAATTAGGCTTGACACAAAAGGTAAATTCTCTAGATATGCAACTATGGTGAATTTACCTATATGACAAGCTAGCAACTAAACAAGATACACTAAGTAAAGACTAAACAAGGATAGAAGTAACCGAAGTGAAAGCACGCGGAGACACGGATGTAATCCCGAGTTCCTCCTTTTTAGGGGAGTACGTCTCGTTGGAGAGGTGTGAGCTACCACAAGGTCAAAACTCAACCGCCACAAAGGCGTGCACCTTCTTCTCCGATGAACCGCACCACAAAGGTTTGGTTCACCTTCCACTATCGGAATCCTTCAAGGCGGAATCCGGAGCCCTTACAACAACGATCCGGGGCACAACCCACAAGAGGATTGGGGGCTCCCGAACAGCTACAAATCTGTCACAAAGACAACAAGTGAGTACAATAAGAAGCTAGGTTTTCCTAATGGAAATCCTAGCAAAGGGTCCCTCAAGTGAATGAGGGGGAAATGAAGAACGGCTTGGTGAAGATGTAGATCCGGGCTTCTCCTTCAATCCTCCAAGTATCAACGAGTTTGGGTGGAGGGATTGGGAGATCTAGTGATTCTTGAGCTTGCAATAATGGAGACTTCAAGTTTGGGCGAGCTGGCTGGCTGGAGGTAGGTGGAGGGGTATTTATACCCCTCCAGAAAAACTAGCCGTTTCTGTCCACTTCGCTTCAAAACTCTGTCTGGGGCCGGAGACTCCGGACCGGAGGTGCGGAGACTCCGGTCGGGCGGAGACTCCGGTCGAAAGCGTCAAAGCTGAGAGACCGGAGACTCCGGCCCCTGAGCCCCTGAGGACCGGAGACTCCGGACTGGGCAAGTAAAATGCAGACTTCTTTTTCCTGTCAAGTGTTTCGATGAAATGTGCAAATATTTCTTTTGACTCCTGCACCACTTAACATCACTTAGATAAATCCTAGTGTTGTTGCCAAACACACAAAAACTAAGGGATATAAAATATGCCCTTTCACTATGGACCCGTAGTCCAAGGATGAACTACTCACGCATCACTTCAGAGGCAGGCATGGCGATATAGAGCCCTTCGGTGATGATTCCCCTCTCCGACAGGGTGCCGAGAAAGAGCTTCAGAACCCTCCCGAGCTAGGGTTGACGACGGCGGCGCCTCTGGAACTTTTCGTGGAATATGACTCAGGTATTTAGGGTTTTCTAGGCGGAGGAATAAATAGGCAAAAGGGCGGCGTCGGAGGCCACCCGAGGGGCCCACACCACCCCTCGGCGCGGCAGGAGGTGGGGCCGCGCGAGCCCAGGTGTGGCCGCCTCCTGGCGCTTCTCCGTCTCCCTTTGGACTCCGTGGACGTGTCGGTGAAATAGGGACCTCCGTTGATTTTTGTCCAATTCCGAGAATATTTCTTAACAGCTTTTCTGAAATACAAAAACAGCAGAAAACAGGAATTGGCACTATGGCATCTTGTTAATAGGTTAGTCCCAGAAAATGTATAAAAATGATATGAAGTGTATGTAAAACATGTAACAATTTGTATAATATCAACATGGAACATCAATAATTATAGATACGTTTGAGACGTATCATGAGGCGAAGGAGAGGTTCGGGCGGGGTTTCTTATAGCCGATCACTGGCTCGTCGTGGACGGGGTGCAGGAGAGGGGATAGGGCGTGGGAAGGCACGCCATTGGTGGCTTGGGCGGTGGCGCAAACGGCACGGAGACGGCCGTTAGGGCTCTGGGGGAATGGCGTGGCCGAGAAGCCTCGTGCTCTCGCTCTGGCCTCGACGGCATCCGCAGGTGCTCGACGGCTGCTGTCCTCACCGTGGGGCGGGGGAGTGACGTCGGAGTGTCTGTGGGGTCGAGGGAAGCAGGGAGTGGCTGGGCGGTGCGGCGCCGGCCGGAGTGCAGTGGTCATCGAGGTCATCTTCGGCGCCCATGCGCATGACGTTCACGGACTGGGCCAGCTCGATAGGGTGCAGGCGTGCGTATCTGCTTGCACGGGCTTTGCCCAATCGGCAGAGGAGAGGCAGGCGTGCACAGTGGCGCCGTCACGAGCCACGGCCTGGTCGGCTGCCTCCTCCCGAGCGAGGTGACCGGAGGGGAGAGAAAGAGAAGAAAGACAGGGGAAAAATTACAGAAGGAAACGTCCAAATTGGAGGGGTGCTCGAGTGGTCTGCTCTACTGAGGTGAGAGGGAGAGAGAAGACACTGAAATCGGTTGAATTGTGGTCGAATTTGAGATGGATTTGAGAAGGGTCTGAAAATCTAGGGTTTCATGCACACAAGGTGCTCAACAGAATGTTTGAACCAAATTTATTTTTGAATTTTGGTGATTTGAAGTTGTGGTTGCCTTTAGCAAGGTAAAAGAAGGTTCCTGGATTTTTGTTATAAAAGAAAATAGGGTTTTTATTGTACCTTTGGAGTTAAAGAGAAGAATAGGATCTTATGAATTCAAATTATCCTTTTTGTTGAAATTATATATTTTGGAGGTGAGAGAAGTGTGGGAGTGAGATGAATATTATTTCATCTTGTTCCTAAATTTGATAAAGAAAATATAATTGTTTTCATAAAACAGAGGAATAGACAGAGGGGGAAATTTTAATAAGATCATTTCCTTTAATTTAGGATTTTAACTTATGTGTGTGAATGATTTTAGAGGGTCTGTTTTTATTTAAGTCACACTCCAAAATTATGGACAAGTGTGGTTTACTTTAGCGTTTAACACAATTGAGTAATTATTCACACAAGCAAACAATAAAACAAGGAAATAACAATCAACACGAACACAAGTCAAACAAGCAAACAATATAAGTTTTCAACCAATTTCAAGGACTCAGATAGGTGGTGGGATGGGGATCAAGTATTATCATGACAAGAATAATTTTGAAACAAGTTTAACTCAATAATGTGATATTTTTCAAAGTGGGTGGCTAAAATATATGGGTAGTATATTTCCCACTTCTATTGTTTTTCAAAAGGAGTTAAAATAGGGATTTATAAAATAGAAGCTGTAAATACATGCAAAATATTAAGGTTGAAAAATAGGTAGGAGATAGCATATAGATCTCCATATATTTTGGAAACACATAATTTTTGGAAATACTTTTATTTTCCAAATAATGGTATTTTGGTTGCTGCTTAAACCAAAGCATCATTGAAATGGGATTTGGCCAAAATAAGGTTGGAAATAATATATGGAATATTTTCTTGTCATGTCATGATCACCAAGATTAAATATAATTTTCATTTAGGTGAGTCCTTAGGTTAATTTTTTTATTGTCAGACAACTTAAACAACAAACCACACAAGGTCAAACGGAGCAACATGAAGGAAAATACAACCATTAGTGAAACATTCCAAAAGTTTTTGTTGGCTCTGAATTTTGGGTCTCTTAAAACTAGTTTTTTCTTATTGTAGAATTTTGGGATGTGACAGTGTTTCTGCAGTTTTTCTGTAGGCCGAATTCTCCGGTCCGAACCGAAAGTTTCCGGTCTAAAATCTTCGGTCTGATATTTTGGGCTGCGTGGTGACACCTACTGGACTCACACCGGAAACTTTGCAAAGACTCCGGTCCGACCAAAGTTTTCGGTCTAAGTTTTTCCTGCAGCAGTTTTTCAACGGGAAGATTTCGTGGACCTATAAAAGGACCCCCTTCTTCCCCAAAGTGACCAGAACTTCCAAGCACAAAATTGCCCCCATTGTTGACCTCTTGAAGCTTTGATTTCTCTCTATTCCTCCATGATTCTTGCCCCAAATTAGAGGGAAAAGAGAGAGGAGATCTAGATCCACATTTCTACCAATCCATCTCTCCTCTAAGTGAGGGGAGCCCTTTGGATCTAGATCTTGGAGTTTTATTTGTTGAGTTCTTCTTTGTTCTTCCTCTTTTCTCTCCCATAAGCATTAGTTTCTTTTGTGGGATTGAGAGTGAAGGATTTGAGCACTTGTGCTCTTGCCATTACTTTGTGCATCGGTTTGTGCTCTCCACGAGGATTCGTGGAAGTTGAAAGTTTGTGAGCTTGTAGGTCTTTGGACCCTAGACGCCTTTGTGGTGGTTGAGACCTCTTGTGGTCACTTGTAGCTGTTCGGGAGCCCCCAATTCAGTTGTGGGTGTGTGTGCCCCGGATCGTTGTTGTAAAGGCTCCGGATTCCGCCTTGAAGGTTTCCGATAGTGGAAGGTGAACCAAACCTTTGTGGTGCGGTTCATCGGAGAAGAAGGTGAAGCTTTTGTGGCTGTTGAGTTGACCTTTGTGATATCTCACACCTCTCCAACGAGACATACTCCCCTAAAAAGGAGGAACTCAGGAATACATCCTCGTCTCCGCGTGCCTCGGTTATTTCTATACCCGAGCTCTTTACTTATGTACTTTACATTGTGATAGCCTTCGTGCTTGAAGTATTCTATATTGCTATCACCTTGTTGCTTTTCTTGCTTAGCATAAGTTGTTGGTGCACATAGGTGAGCCTAGTTTATTTAGGTTGTTGGCTTGTTAATTTTAAACACATAGTTTTATTCCGTAATTATCAAGACTAAACCGGAAAAGTTTTAATCGCCTATTCACCCCTGTCTAGGCGACATCCTTGTCCTTTCAGCATGTGCTGGCTGGGTTAGAGCATCTCCACTCGTTCCCCCGCCCCCACATTTTTGTCGTTGCCTTTTGGCGCTTCCGTCGGCGATATCTAGGATCTGGGGGTGATACGTCTCAAACGTATCTATAATTTTTGATGTTCCATGTATGATATAACAATTGTTCCATGTTTTACGTATACTTCATATCATTTTTATACATTTTATGGGACTAACCTATTAACAAGATGCCACAATGCCAGTTCCTGTTTTCTGTTGTTTTTGTATTTCAGAAAAGCTGTTAAGGAAATATTCTCGGAATTGGACTAAAATCAACGGAGGTCCCTATTTCACCGACACGTCCACGAAGTCCAAAGGAGACACGGAGAAGCGCCAGGAGGCGGCCACACCTGGGCTCGGCGCGGCCCCACCTCCTGCCGCACCGAGGGGTGGTGTGGGCCCCTCGGGTGGCCTCCGACGCCGCCCTTCGCCTATTTATTCCTCCCATGTGGAAAAAACCCTAAATACCCGAGTCATATTCCACGAAAAGTTCCAGAGGCGCCACCGTCGTCAACCCTAGCTCGGGAGGGTTCTGAAGCTCTTCCCAGCACCCTGCCGGAGAGGGGAATCATCACCGGAGGGCTCTACATCGCCATGCCTGCCTCCGGAGTGATGCGTGAGTAGTTCATCCTTGGACTACGGGTCCATAGAAGTAGCTAGATGGTTGTCTCTCCACTTTATGCTATCATGTTTAGATCTTGTGAGCTGCCTAACATGATCAAGATCATCTTATTGTAATGCTACATGTTGTGTTTGCTGGGATCCGATGAATATTGAATACTATGATCATGTTGATTATTAATCTATGTTACATGTTATTTATGATCTTGCATGCTCTCCGTTACTAGTAGATGCTTTGGCCAAGTAGATGCTTGTAACTCCAAGAGGGGGTATTTATGCTAGATAGTGGGTTCATGCCTCCAGTAATCTCGGCGACTGACAGCAACGTATAAGGTTGTGGATGTGTTGTTGCCACAAGGGATAACATAACAATGCTATGTCTACGGTCATATGTATTTGTTTACATTACGCACATTACTTAATGCGATTATCCGTTGCTTACAACTTAATACCAACGGGGGACACGGATGTTAACCTGACGGTGGATTATTAGTCATAGATGCGGTTGGATAACGGTCAATGTATCTTGTCGTAATGCCCAATTAAATATCATGGTAGTCATCTTGTCATTTATATGCATTGTCATGCGCTCACTATTTTATCAATTGCCCAGCTGTAATTTGTTTACCCAACATGTTATTTATCTTTATGGAGAGACACCACTAGTGAACTGTGGACCCCGGTGCATTCTTTTACACTGATAAAACCACCAACTGCAAACAATTGTTCTCTTTTACTTCCTGCAATTAAATACTATTTTCCACACCATACGTTTAATCCTTTGTTACAGCAAGCCGAGAAGATTGACAACCTTCCTGTTTCGTTGGGGCAAAGTAGTTTGATTGTGTTGTGTGCAGGTTCCACGTTGGTGATCGAGCAACGGCGCCACCAACAACCTCTGAAGTGCTCCTACTCCTCCTGGATCTGACAACCTTGGTTTCTTACTGAGGGAAAACTTGCTGCTGCACTGCTTCATACCTTCCTCTTGGGGTCTCCAACGAACGTGTGTTTCACATCATCAAGCTATTTTTCTGACGCCGTTGCCGGGGAGGTAGAAGACTTCAGCAAGGGGAGTCTCACGCTTCCAATCTCTTTACTTTGTTTTTTGTCTTGCTTAGTTTACATTTATTTTATCTTGTTTGTTTTTAATTATCAAAAAACACAAAAAAATTAGTTACTTGCATCTAGTTTATTTTCGAGTTATCATGTCTAGCCCTGCTCCTTTTAGTGGCGTACCACCTGTAGGAGAATTATTACGTTTAAACAGAAAAGTGGAGAAACATTTAAAAAGGCTTGGGGGAGAATGCTTGAATTGCACAAGAAAGTGCAACCCAAGATGGATTTGGGAGTCCTTATAAAATTTTCTACTATGGCTTATTCTCCCTATATCAGAATGCTCTAGATTTTATGGTAGGAGAAACTTTCTCTGAATATGATGCAGCAAAAGCTTATAAAATTTGAATGGATTATCAATTTTTCCATGATAGATGAAAGTGGGATGTTCACTAAGTTAGAGAAGATAGAGAAGTCGCTTGATGAATTAACTTTGAGCTATAACCATAAGGAACAACCCCTAGTCGAGTTAAAAAACGATTGGGAACCATTCATTGAGATAAGTATTGGTAGTGAGAAATTTCGTGCCTACTGTGATCTTGGTTCTACAATGTCCATTATGCCCAAAATGGTCTATGATTTACTAAATTATGATAATATGGTTAATTACCCTGTTTTTCATTTTCACGCTGATGGACGATCACAAAAAGTATAGGGATTATTAATGATGTTAAGATTACTATTCAAAATAAAACCGTCCCTGTTGATTTTGTTGTTTTGGATATTGAATGCAATCCATCTTGTCCTATTGTGCTTGGAAGACCTTTTCTTAGAACTATTGGTGCTATTATTGATATGAGAGAGGAGAATATTAAATATCAATTCCCGCTCAAGAAAGGTATGGAACACTTCCCTAGGAAGAAGATAAAACCACCTTTTGATTCTATTGTTGAAACAAATTATAATGTTGATGCTTCTACACTTGGTAATACTTGATGCATGCTTTGTGCCTAGCTAAAAGACGTTAAAGAAAAGCGCTTATGGGAGGCAACCCATTATTTTTATTTCTGCAATTTTTCTTTTTATTGAGTCAAAGAACTTGTTTACTTCTGTAGCAACTTCTTTTTATCTTTACTTTTTCGTATTGTTGTGCCAAGAAGAGTCTCTAATGATAAGATGATGCTAGATTTTGATTGCTGCGCAGAAACAGAATTTTCTGTTCACTGTACGAAAATTATAAATTCATAGAAATGTGATTTTAATCTGCAAATTTTTGTGCATAATCCTGATGTATGTACGCATCTTTCGTTAGTTCAAAGTTTTTCGATCTGAGCAACGTAAGTGCCTCGACAAATTAGTCTTTGCGGACTGTTCTGTTTTAGACAGATTATGTCTTTTATTTTGCATTCTCTCTTTTACTAGTGTTGGGTGGAATTCTTTTTTGGGTGGAAGAGCTTCACATGACATCAGTGGCAGTAGTTAATGTTTAAAGTAACGGTCATATTGCGTCCTTACAGAACATGTGAGTTTTTGATTAATGCACTAACCCTCTAATAAGATTTACTTTGAGTTTGGTGTGGCGGAAGTTTTCAAGGGTCAAGAGAGAGGAGTGATATAATAGGATCAAGAAGAGTAAAGAACTTAAGCTTGGGGAGGCTCCCATGGATCTCCCCAACATATTTCAAGAAGACTCAAGCGTCTAAGCTTGGGGATGCCTGGGCATCCCCTTCTTCATCGTCAAAATTATCAGGTCATCTCTAGTGAAACTATATTTTAATTCTTTCACATCATATGTGATGTTCTTGGAGCGTCTGTGTGCTTTTATTTTCAGTATGTTATTTTTATTTTCTGATATCAAATTGATTGGATCCTAGCATTCTTGATTGGGAGAGAGACACGCTCCGCTTTTTCATTAGAATACTCCTATTCTTCACTTATATTTGTTGAGTATTCATATCTATCGCTGTTCAGCTTTTAGCTCTTGTTTTCATGTATCTCTTGTCAGAGCTATTAGTTCTTTTAAAGAAAGTACTCTCTTACTTCACTTATACTTGTTTGGAGAGTTATTGAAATAAATTGATTGGTGTTTGGTTGGAACAGAAAATGTTGCATGTGGTAAATGGTATAATGGAAAAGACTTACATACTCTTGTAGATCACTAACTTGGATAAATTGATACTTGTCAATTGTTTGAGTTAACAAGTAGGTCATGATTAAACTTTTGCATCATGTAAGTTAAGCCCATTAGTGAAGAACTACCGTAAAGCTTGTTGAAATTTGGTTTGCATGAGTGGTATCTCTAAGGTCTAGATATTTTCTAGTAAAAGGGTTTAGTTAACAAGGAAGACAGGGTGGAGTCTTATAATTTTTGTAATATGTTGGTCATATAAAACTTGGTGTACCGGTTGACAGTCTTGTTTGCTTAAATAACCTTGCTAGCCTAAACTCTGTACTGAGAGGGAATGCTTCTCGTGCATCCAAATCCTTGAGCCAAAATCCATGCCATCTGTGTCCACCATAGATTAAATTTTTCATGTGCTACCTTTAAACTATTCAAAATTGTTACTACTCCTTTTTGTGTCAATGTTTACCAAGCTCATGAGGACGTGGTGGATGTCTTTATGTCACTTGTCAAGCAGACTTTACCTTCAGACTAGCGGCATATACATCTGCTTATCTATTAATTTTGCAAAAAGAGCTGGCAACGAGGTGCCCAGTCCCAATTAATTACAACTTTAACCGCTTAATCTCTTCACATTTTATCAACTGAATACTCAGTGAAACATCTGCATGTGTAAACCAAAGAGAAAAAGAGGGATGATCTGCTTTGCTGGTAGAAATAACGTCCTTCATGGGACCCGCTCTTAAATGTCTGTTTGGCCGGGGTCATATTGTACTTTCCACTACTGATTGGTTGATCAATTAACATACACCTCTCAAAACTTAATTTTTACTCTCTATATGATTTCAAAAACTAAAAAGCTCTAGCACATGATTTAATCCCTGCTTCCCTCTGCGAAGGGCCTTTCTTTTACTTTTATGTTGAGTCAGTTTTCCTACTTCTTTCTATCTTCCACAAGCAAACACTAGTGTCAACTTTGGTACAACAATTGTTATATGCTACATATTGGATTTATTATATTGCTTTGTGTTGACAATATCCATGAGATAAATATGTTAAAAGTTGAAGCAAACGCTGAAACTTAAATCTTCCTTTGTGTTGGTTAAATACCTTTTACTAGAATCTATTGCTTTCTGAGTTAACTCTTATGTAAACCTGTGGATGCAATGTCTCCAAAGTATTATTCATGAAAAGTTTTGCTTGTATGATTCAGTTGTTTACTCATTATCTATTTGGTAGCAAACTATATACCATTGACTTGGATCACTTCATTCATTTACATGTGCCTTACAATACTATTTGATCAAGATTATGATGGTAGCATGTCACTTCAAAAATTATTTTGTTTTATCGTTTACCTACTCGAGGACGAGTAGGAACTAAGCTTGGGGATGCTGATACGTCTCAAACGTATCTATAATTTTTGATGTTCCATGTTGATATTATACCAATTGTTACATGTTTTACGTACACTTCATATCATTTTATACATTTTCTGGGACTAACTTATTAACAAGATGCCACAGTGTCAGTTCCTATTTTCTGCTGTTTTTGTATTTCAGAAAAGTTGTTAAGCAAATATTCTCGGAATTGGACGAAAATCAACGGAGGTCCCTATTTCACCGACACGTCCACGGGGTCCAAAGGAGAGACGGAGAAGCGCCAGGAGGCGGCCACACCTTGGCTCGGCGCGACCCCACTGTAACGTCCCAAATTTATAACAAGGGTAAACAAGACCCAAATTTCAGAACCAACAAAAACTTTTTGACTTGTTTCACAAATGATTGTGTTTTCTTTTAAATTGTTCTGTTGACCTTGTGCAACTTGTTGATGCGATTGTTTGATTAGTAGATGTCAACTCAAGACATCCACCTAGGTAAAAATATATTTACAACACTGGTGACCATGTTATGACAAGAAAATATTCCATATGTCTTATCCATTCTTAAGTTGGCCAAAAGTTTATTTCAAAAATGATTTGGTTCTAGCAACAAATAAAATGCTCTTTAATTTGAGACAGTAAAAGTATTTCCAAAAGTTTCATGATTTCAAATATGGAGAACTTTCTGTGATCTCCTAACCTTCCTCCAACCTTGACAATTCAAAATTCTCATCTTTATAATCCCCAATGTTTCAACTCTGTTTTAAAAGAAATACTAGTGGGGAATATATTACCTCACCTCTTTTCCCTTTTATCAAACCATTTTGAAAACTATTAAGTTAAGGGTTGATATACCCCTTAAACCACATCTTGTCATAATTGAGTGTGACCATCTTTACAAATTAGCATTGTTAGTTATGGAAAAAGGTGTGTGATTTATTCTTGTAGTTTGAAGTGTGTGGCTTGATTGAATTGTGGATATTGTTGTGTTGATTGGTATTTTGGTGCTGTTGCTACTGCTGTGAATTTGCTGCTGTGTGTGATTCTCTTGTGAGTATAATTCCTCAGTGGAGTTGTTACCACTTTAGGACACCCTTGGCCACCAAACTTGGAGGGTGACTTGAAGAGGAATAAATCCTCTACAATTAGGCACCCCAAGTTAAAATCCTAAAATTTAGGGAGATGGTTTCAATAACACTCCCTCCTTATCTATTCCTCTGTTTTATGAAAACCCTTATACTTTCTTTATCAAAATTCTAGAGAAGGGGATGAAATGATAATTCTCTCCATTTCATATCACTCCCTCCTCTAGTAACCCTACTTGTTGATTTAAAACAAACCCCTCCTCTCTTTTATTAAAAAGAAATGAAGGTCATGGGTTAAAATGATCTTCATAAATAATTTCCCTCCCAATTTCTCTATTTCCTCAAAACAAATGTTTTCTTTATGAAAATAAAACTTATTTTAAGTATCTTATTTTTTTCAAGAAAGCTCCAAAGGTTCTACAAACTATTTTATCTCTGGTTTTAATTATTAAAGGATTACCAAATTATTCATTTCCAAAAATAGTTTATTTAAATCCTATGAACAAAAATGGAGCAAAACATTTTATTTTGTAAAACCAATTTTTGTGGAGCTTCCTCATATATAGGGGAGGCTACATGAATTTTCTCTGATTTTTGTAAAATGTTTAAACCCCTCAAATAAATCCTGGAAACCCTACTGGTTTCAAAATAGAAATAAAGGATTTCTTTTTAGCCGAGGACCTGTCTGTGAGAAGAGAAAAAGAGTTAGGGGGCGTTTTGCAAAACCTCCGTTGACCTCTGTCACTCCATGGCAGCACGGCACGGTGGCGTGCTCCCGAGCTCGCCGTGTGCCTCGCCCCTGACGCAGGCCTCGCCCTGGAGGAGATAAGACCTCTCCATGCCGCTCACCTCTGCTCGCTCCTGTCCCCCATCACCCTGTTGCAGCGACGCGGCAGAGCACAGACGCCGTGTTCCTCACCCCATCGTCGCCGTGTTCTCCCCGCGGGTGTCGACACCGTCTGTACCCCGCCCCTCTCTGCTGCCCTGCGAGACGATAAGAAGCCCTCTCCCCTCTGCTCCCTCACCCCCCCTCACTCATTTCCTCCCCTCACATCCTCTCTCGCATTTCTTCCTTTGAGCCCGAACCCCGGCCAAGGCCGCCGACGCGCCTCGCCGGCGATTGAGTGCTCCCCATCCCAATCCCAGACCACCAGCACCTTCGCCGTGCTCTACTCCCCCTCTCTGCGCCAAGAATCGCAGAGGGAAGTCCGGGATCGCCGCCGTCATCCGCATCCCTTTCCGCTCCGGCCGCCGCCTTGCCGGGAAGCTCGCGGGTTGCACAGATCTTATCCCTACGCCATTTTCATTCCCCCGAGATCCCCTCGTCGCGAGCTATCTCACGGACATCTTCTTTTCTCCTAGGAACGCCGGAGTCGCCGAGGCCGTCTCCGCCTTGCTCCCTGCTGTCGCCGCGTGCTCTGAGCGTGCTGACGAGGAAGACGAAGACGGCGTACCGTTTCGCTCGCGTTGGGCCGCTAAATGGGCCGCCGTCCCCGTGGCTCGGCTCGGATCCGAGCAGATCAGGCCCAAACTCCTTTTTTTTCTGGAGGTTGATTCTTTTCTGTGCCTTTCTATTCTGTCCTCTCAGTTTATTGCAAAATAAAATAGGAAAACCCAGGTTCTGCCCAAACCAAAAATTAGGGAGGTACCCTAGCATATTCCTAGCCAGATCCAAGTGGTAGAAACACTTTTGGATGATTAGTTTGGAAAAATTAAATGTAAGGCCAGAAGTACTTCTTTTCACCAAAAACTCAATAGCTATTTATCTATGATAGCTATTGATGCAAACTCAACTGTTTTGGAAAGGTTTGAGTGATACCTAGCAGTAGAAATTTGCCTCTCATGCAAATGATCTTCCTAAATAAAATGGCATCCACTTTGGTATTTGACCAGAGAGCCATTTAGGGATTTTTGTAAATTATTTGGTGATGATTTTTGGTGTGAATCCACTTGTGTGAGCTTCTGTATGATTAGGAGTACCTAATCCTAGCTTGGTGTGATTTTTAGAGCTATGGATTATTTTAGGTGTATTTAACTAGGTGGCATGCTTTTCTGCCATTTATGGTTTATAGATTTATTTAGTTATATAGGGTGTGCTAGTATCTCTTTTGTGATTTCTAGCATGTTTAAGTGTGATACTAGTTACTAGGAGTGTGTTAGCTTTGTAGTATAGCACTTTGGAAAAAGTTTAGTATTGCACTTAGTCACCTAGTGTTAATGGTACTAGAGTGGTATTCTCCTAGATTCTCCTAGTTAATAGAATTTGTTTTAGTAGAAATTCCTTAGTGGGGTGTTTATTTTAGTTAGCATTGCTAGATCATCAGTAGCATGCCATCTTGCTACTGGTTTGGTCTCATGATAGGAAGAAGTTAGTGTTGCTAGTTTTTATTGGGGAACAATATCCCTAGTCTGGGTATTTTTAGGATTTCCTAACTCTCAGGAGTTGTATGCTAATAGAATCATTGTGTGCATGAATGTCAAAATTGATGTTGAATATCAGTAGCATTTCCTAGCTACTGATGTTGTAGCATGTCATCCCTTGCTACCCTTGGTTGGCCCTCACTTGTGTAAAAGTGTTAGACCCCTGAGTTGTAAAAGACCCTTATGAGTGTAGACCCTAGTTCGTTGCTTGAATAATTAGTTTGATGTTTGTGCACCACTTGTGGTTTTGTTTGGTTTATTGAATGTTGTTATTCCCTGTTTGCGACGCTAGATAATACCGTTACCGGAGTGGTCTTTGGAGAGGATTCATTGGAGAAGAATCGGAGTTTATTTCTTTAATCAGTAAGAGGAAGTCCAGGGACATTCTGCTGAAACCAGGCAAGCTACTTCACTGAGCTTGCACCTATATACCTCTATTTTGATTCATCTGTTTTACTTATTAAGAGCATAAGTGTTTTATGTGGCGTTGCCACTAAAACTATGATTTGAAAAACCCTTTTCCAAAACGCAAGTATATTATTGAGACACCCGATATAGAGGTGTCAATGGTATACCATGATTTCTAAATGAATTTGTTTTACTCAAAAGCCTTCTATGAAAAACCTTTTGGTGGGATTACAAACCACCCAAGTTTTGATTAAAAGTATTTTTGCTATGAAAATTGGAAATGATTGCGAAAACCTTTTTAAAGAGTTTATGAAAAAAAAAAACTATTTTGCCACTCTATGTAGAAATCTCAGTTTGTTTATATAAAACTATAGGATGGGAAAATCCATTGTTTATACAAAACTCTTTTGAAAATCCTTGGATAGACCTGCCGGAAGGTCGGTGCTCAGTTGAAGAAGGTTGGTGTTGTTTTTGAGAAAAATGCACATTGTGTCCTAGTACCATGACGACCAACCATTATCCTGTGCGACCACACTTACCCACATATGGGCAAGGGCGTAGTCATATAATTTGCTCGTGTTAGTACTGGATGCCTCAACAACGAGGATAACCTCGTTCCATGAGGGGATGGTCTGAGGACCTACCCCCTGACCTGGGTCCTCTTCATGTTGGTCTACCGGAAGCCGGTATGGACGTGTTTGGAGGAAGAGGATTGAAGGGCTCCCTTGGGTCCGCCGGGCAGAACTACGAGTCCTCACACTTAGTTCCTGAGGGTTTGAGTGTCGATGGAATGTGTCGTAGCGGCAGGGTCCTATACTAGCATGAGCAAAGGACAGGCTATGGCCGGGAACTCAACTTCGCATACCTCCGGTATGGCGGGACGTGGCTGACACGATGAGTGACCGGATGGGTGTGGGAAAAGCGTACTACCTCTGCAGAGGGTAAAACTATTCGAATAGCCGAGTCCTCGGATACGGACAGTTGGAAGGCTGTCCTAAGACCATGTGCAAGTTTTGAGAAAGGTGTTGAGTTTTGGAAAGGTTATTTCGTACCTGTACCAATGAGTTGGTTCGAGGTAGCGACGGGCTTGGAATCAGGGCAAGAAGTTGTTTTTCGAGGAAAAAGTTTTAAAAGAGATTTCTTACCCTTTGAAAAGAAGGTGTATTTTCGGAAAAAGATTTAAAAATACTTCTTACCTTTTTCAACAAAGTTAGTGAGAAAACTACTTTCCAAAATGTTTTGTCTTCAACAGGATTAAAAATCTACTCTTCTCCTTTTAAATAGAGATTCAGTGAGGTTTTTCCTAAAAATAAAAGTCTTTGAAAATTTAAAACTAGTGCATGTTCCTGTTGGGGTAGTTTGCGAGTACAATCAAATGTACTCATATTGGTTTCGTCCCTGGCTATTGTCTTAGCCAGATTCCAGAGAAGAGCAGTTCGACGAGGAGGAGTTCACTGACGTCTTTGCGAACTAGGGCGCTTCCCAGTCAGCTGCCTGTAGGGTAAGGCGAATGACTTGGGCTCCACGTTGTTTGGTGATTCCGCTGCAAGTACCTATGAAGCTGATCACTTCAAGCACGTAAGTATAATTATTCGGTATTTGTGGGTGTTCTGTGATACCAACTCAAGTTATGTGCAACAGCACACTGATCATGGGACTGTTGCAGGAAACATAACGAGTATCTCGGATAATTAATCCGGGGTCCTCACAGACTTGGTATCAGAGCCATCCTGACTGTAACAGACCTTAGTTAGCATGGACGTTAGTTAGGAAGAGAATATTTTGTTAAAAAAATATATTCACACCAAAAATATATCCTTATCTAGGGAAGTCCAAGAATGGCTCCCGCTCTTCTCGTCTTCTCTATTTACCTCTGAATCTTACCTTTCTATTTTAAATTTTACTAAAGGTTTCTCTACTCTTTCTTACCTGTTCAAAATACTTGACGATGAACCCAAAGAGAGACCTAATTAGCTAGCACCTACAAAGAAGAAGCAACCATCTCAATTACTCAACATTCAACATCAAGTTCATTGGTCTACAAATGCCAAGATCATCGACATCAACCAAATCAAGAGATCTCTGAAGACCTCAGCTCAACCTCAGCAATTCTACTCAAGTGGCTACTTCGACAATCTCAGTGTCTCCAGTTGAAGACTAAGGCGACGAACTGAAGATTTCAGCACCCCTGTCTAACCAAGACCCATAGGAACAGCTTATGATAGGAACTTTAGCCATACTACCCGATTGCTACGAGTATTAGGCGTCCATTGGTACTAAATGTACCCTGTGTGCTTGTTGTTTGTTTGTGACGCTCCCTTACAGTGAGTCCGCGGATCTGACCCCTCCCTGCCCAACCGGCATGGCCAGGCGTCGGTTCACAGTAGAGTGCAGTAGGGCTTGTCCCCACCACACGAGTGACGCTCCCCGGGTTCTTCCCCAGAAAGGAGCCGACACACCTAGCTTATAAAAGGCCCCGTTCCATCTGCCATCTATCCCCACTCACCACCCTTAGCGACCCAAATCTCCTGAGGCAAGAATCCCGTGTTCTTATCCTTCATCCAGATCCAAAGGAACCCATGGCAAACCTCAGAGTTGTCATGGAAACCACTGCCGAGGAGCATAGTGGGTTTCCGCTGATGCTTTGGAAGGCTGTCTGCCACATTCTTGGTCGGCCTGCCCGTCCTCGATATGTGGTGTTCGAGAACTCTCTTCCGCTCGCCGGGAGGAATTCCAAGTCGAGGTGCATATCGGCTCGTGCCAATTGGGCATAAGTCCGACTTACTTGATCCAGGGTAAGAGCATGCCTACCCTAGATCTAGCCCTCCAGGTAGCAGCCTGGGAAGGACTTGTCCGTCTCCGGTACTCAGAACCGGCAATGGCGGTAAGCCGAGCTTTCCACTTCCTCCCAGCCATACCTGAGCATGTTGCGGAGGCTTTCCAAGCTTCCATGGGACAGGAAGCTGACCCTGCCGTAATCACCCTGGTCACCTATGGAGCTGCAATGACAAGATTCAGTCACACCCTGATGGAGGAACTCATGACCACAAGGCGCCACCTTGCTCGTGCCCGCCGGGAACTGGGTCGAGCAAGGAACCACCCACTTCCACCGTGGGCAAGCTCAGGATGCAAGACAGTCGGTCCTAGATGAATTGCTGGATGCTTCGGTGACACAAGCTCTCGCCCGAGTTCAGCAGCCACCCCAAGAACCAGGTAGTCCTCGAAGGCGTGCCTGTAGATCCCCACCCCTTGGAAGACAGAGATGTGGACACCACTCTTTGTCTCGGTCACGCTTCACCGACTCCTAGAACCTCTCAGGCAGAGTAGAACCCAGGTTTAGTTAGCCTGACCGGCGCTTGTGTGTTTGCGTGTGTGGAGCAACCCGTTGTTAGTCTGTTGTTGGTTTGTTGCTTGTTTTTCTCGTGTTTCTTGTAATGCAAGGTTGTTGTCTGTTCCTCGGCTGATATCGAATCAGCCCGAAATAAAAACTTGGTATTCTTATCATCTTGTTAACCACTTGGTTGACATCTGATGGAATGTCATGCTTTTTCTTCAGTTAAAAGTTTTAAAAAGCAACGACAGATCACTTAAAACAGGAACCGTATGTGACCCCAGACGCATACCCCTGTGAATTAATGCAAACTTTGAATGGGACTATTTTGTAGTATGCAAATTATTTTTGTGTGTGTTCTCCTACATGCAATCTCCCCAAGGTTCCTCACCCAATATGAACCTTGTGCTTTCTGCATGTTAAAGAAAGGGGCCCGAGCCCTCCACGAGATGTGAACCTCGCAGGCCTTAAACTGCTTGCGAAGTGTAAATGCTCGCTGGAACACAGAAGGGCATCTTGTAGGATGTTCCTAATTGTTGTGTTCAACCTATATGGTTGAAATGTATGCTACCACTGCAAATGGTTGAGACCATATACTGCAGTGTTATTTTCTCTAAAAATATATTTTCTCGCCAAAACAAGTTTATTCTAGTACTTCTGCATCCTATCTGTGCCGCAAGACCAGAGTTGTGACAACCAAGAAGATTTCGACAAGGCACACCTTGTCCCGGGTTATCAGCAAAGGCAAGATCAATACAATCACGGATTGCAGTACAGAAGCGAGAAATTCAGAAAGGAACAGAGGATACAAGTTCTACTCCTACAAACAACACTGCCAGCACGATGCAACGGCACCTAGAGATTCCTAATCTCTCTCGAACTCCCCGATGCCACCAGAGGATGAGCCTGGCTCACTCAGAGCCGAGTCACGCGCCGCCCGACGGCGGCAGACAGCTCGAGCAGCCTGCTCACCTCCAGCCGGAAGGTCTACCACCTCCTCCACCGCCGCAAGCTCCTCCACCGTGCGCTCCTCCGCCGCATCTGGCTCCTCTAGCGCAGCAGGCGCCACTGTCGCAGCACCAGCCCCCGCGCTAGACCACCAATGGCACAAGGCCACGGCTAGGAGCACCACTGCCGCGAACAGCAGGCTGAACACCGTCAAAATCGAGAACACGAAGAGCACGAAGACGAAGCAGCCCTCGAGGAAGCCCGCATCCTCCATCGCATCAACATAGGCTCTGAAGAAATCGGTAATGAAGCCCATGGTGACGACGCGATGGAAGAAATGTTTTTCTGAGGTCGCTAGTTTATAAGCCGAGCTCGGACGCCGCTCCTCGACACCGCACTGCGCGGGAAATGGAGGAATCGCGAGCTGTACTCGCCTTAATGGCGCGAAACCACCTAGGCATCGTGTCCCCAAAGCCGTGTCTGCCGCTGCATCGACGGACAGCACGCGCAGCAGTACCGCGGGTGAGTGCCCTGCGCACTGAAAATGGAGCAAGTACAGAGCAAGGGCGAGCAAGGATGAAGAAGAGGAGGAGAAAAGGAGGAGAGACCGCCAAGTGGGCCCCGGGCCCACATGTCAGTGAGTCAGCAGTTAACCCCCCCGTGTCCTCTATCCTTTATCCCTCGCTTTTTCTGTAAAAACCCCGGCAAAAATAATTCCTCGTATAAATCAGACCCACTGTGTCCTTGAGCCAATTATTGGTGGCACAGCTAGGGGTATTTTAAAGAAAGACCCTGTTGATTTTCAAAACCCGTGTATACACGAAAGTGAATATACGACCTTTCTAAAATAAAATTTCTGCCCTCGTATCTCTCCTGTACCCCCGGGCAAATCTCGAGGACGAGATTTATTTTAAGGGGGGAAGGATCTGTAACGTCCCAAATTTATAACAAGGGTAAACAAGACCCAAATTTCAGAACCAACAAAAACTTTTTGACTTGTTTCACAAATGATTGTGTTTTCTTTTAAATTGTTCTGTTGACCTTGTGCAACTTGTTGATGCGATTGTTTGATTAGTAGATGTCAACTCAAGACATCCACCTAGGTAAAAATATATTTACAACACTGGTGACCATGTTATGACAAGAAAATATTCCATATGTCTTATCCATTCTTAAGTTGGCCAAAAGTTTATTTCAAAAATGATTTGGTTCTAGCAACAAATAAAATGCTCTTTAATTTGAGACAGTAAAAGTATTTCCAAAAGTTTCATGATTTCAAATATGGAGAACTTTCTGTGATCTCCTAACCTTCCTCCAACCTTGACAATTCAAAATTCTCATCTTTATAATCCCCAATGTTTCAACTCTGTTTTAAAAGAAATACTAGTGGGGAATATATTACCTCACCTCTTTTCCCTTTTATCAAACCATTTTGAAAACTATTAAGTTAAGGGTTGATATACCCCTTAAACCACATCTTGTCATAATTGAGTGTGACCATCTTTACAAATTAGCATTGTTAGTTATGGAAAAAGGTGTGTGATTTATTCTTGTAGTTTGAAGTGTGTGGCTTGATTGAATTGTGGATATTGTTGTGTTGATTGGTATTTTGGTGCTGTTGCTACTGCTGTGAATTTGCTGCTGTGTGTGATTCTCTTGTGAGTATAATTCCTCAGTGGAGTTGTTACCACTTTAGGACACCCTTGGCCACCAAACTTGGAGGGTGACTTGAAGAGGAATAAATCCTCTACAATTAGGCACCCCAAGTTAAAATCCTAAAATTTAGGGAGATGGTTTCAATAACACTCCCTCCTTATCTATTCCTCTGTTTTATGAAAACCCTTATACTTTCTTTATCAAAATTCTAGAGAAGGGGATGAAATGATAATTCTCTCCATTTCATATCACTCCCTCCTCTAGTAACCCTACTTGTTGATTTAAAACAAACCCCTCCTCTCTTTTATTAAAAAGAAATGAAGGTCATGGGTTAAAATGATCTTCATAAATAATTTCCCTCCCAATTTCTCTATTTCCTCAAAACAAATGTTTTCTTTATGAAAATAAAACTTATTTTAAGTATCTTATTTTTTTCAAGAAAGCTCCAAAGGTTCTACAAACTATTTTATCTCTGGTTTTAATTATTAAAGGATTACCAAATTATTCATTTCCAAAAATAGTTTATTTAAATCCTATGAACAAAAATGGAGCAAAACATTTTATTTTGTAAAACCAATTTTTGTGGAGCTTCCTCATATATAGGGGAGGCTACATGAATTTTCTCTGATTTTTGTAAAATGTTTAAACCCCTCAAATAAATCCTGGAAACCCTACTGGTTTCAAAATAGAAATAAAGGATTTCTTTTTAGCCGAGGACCTGTCTGTGAGAAGAGAAAAAGAGTTAGGGGGCGTTTTGCAAAACCTCCGTTGACCTCTGTCACTCCATGGCAGCACGGCACGGTGGCGTGCTCCCGAGCTCGCCGTGTGCCTCGCCCCTGACGCAGGCCTCGCCCTGGAGGAGATAAGACCTCTCCATGCCGCTCACCTCTGCTCGCTCCTGTCCCCCATCACCCTGTTGCAGCGACGCGGCAGAGCACAGACGCCGTGTTCCTCACCCCATCGTCGCCGTGTTCTCCCCGCGGGTGTCGACACCGTCTGTACCCCGCCCCTCTCTGCTGCCCTGCGAGACGATAAGAAGCCCTCTCCCCTCTGCTCCCTCACCCCCCCTCACTCATTTCCTCCCCTCACATCCTCTCTCGCATTTCTTCCTTTGAGCCCGAACCCCGGCCAAGGCCGCCGACGCGCCTCGCCGGCGATTGAGTGCTCCCCATCCCAATCCCAGACCACCAGCACCTTCGCCGTGCTCTACTCCCCCTCTCTGCGCCAAGAATCGCAGAGGGAAGTCCGGGATCGCCGCCGTCATCCGCATCCCTTTCCGCTCCGGCCGCCGCCTTGCCGGGAAGCTCGCGGGTTGCACAGATCTTATCCCTACGCCATTTTCATTCCCCCGAGATCCCCTCGTCGCGAGCTATCTCACGGACATCTTCTTTTCTCCTAGGAACGCCGGAGTCGCCGAGGCCGTCTCCGCCTTGCTCCCTGCTGTCGCCGCGTGCTCTGAGCGTGCTGACGAGGAAGACGAAGACGGCGTACCGTTTCGCTCGCGTTGGGCCGCTAAATGGGCCGCCGTCCCCGTGGCTCGGCTCGGATCCGAGCAGATCAGGCCCAAACTCCTTTTTTTTCTGGAGGTTGATTCTTTTCTGTGCCTTTCTATTCTGTCCTCTCAGTTTATTGCAAAATAAAATAGGAAAACCCAGGTTCTGCCCAAACCAAAAATTAGGGAGGTACCCTAGCATATTCCTAGCCAGATCCAAGTGGTAGAAACACTTTTGGATGATTAGTTTGGAAAAATTAAATGTAAGGCCAGAAGTACTTCTTTTCACCAAAAACTCAATAGCTATTTATCTATGATAGCTATTGATGCAAACTCAACTGTTTTGGAAAGGTTTGAGTGATACCTAGCAGTAGAAATTTGCCTCTCATGCAAATGATCTTCCTAAATAAAATGGCATCCACTTTGGTATTTGACCAGAGAGCCATTTAGGGATTTTTGTAAATTATTTGGTGATGATTTTTGGTGTGAATCCACTTGTGTGAGCTTCTGTATGATTAGGAGTACCTAATCCTAGCTTGGTGTGATTTTTAGAGCTATGGATTATTTTAGGTGTATTTAACTAGGTGGCATGCTTTTCTGCCATTTATGGTTTATAGATTTATTTAGTTATATAGGGTGTGCTAGTATCTCTTTTGTGATTTCTAGCATGTTTAAGTGTGATACTAGTTACTAGGAGTGTGTTAGCTTTGTAGTATAGCACTTTGGAAAAAGTTTAGTATTGCACTTAGTCACCTAGTGTTAATGGTACTAGAGTGGTATTCTCCTAGATTCTCCTAGTTAATAGAATTTGTTTTAGTAGAAATTCCTTAGTGGGGTGTTTATTTTAGTTAGCATTGCTAGATCATCAGTAGCATGCCATCTTGCTACTGGTTTGGTCTCATGATAGGAAGAAGTTAGTGTTGCTAGTTTTTATTGGGGAACAATATCCCTAGTCTGGGTATTTTTAGGATTTCCTAACTCTCAGGAGTTGTATGCTAATAGAATCATTGTGTGCATGAATGTCAAAATTGATGTTGAATATCAGTAGCATTTCCTAGCTACTGATGTTGTAGCATGTCATCCCTTGCTACCCTTGGTTGGCCCTCACTTGTGTAAAAGTGTTAGACCCCTGAGTTGTAAAAGACCCTTATGAGTGTAGACCCTAGTTCGTTGCTTGAATAATTAGTTTGATGTTTGTGCACCACTTGTGGTTTTGTTTGGTTTATTGAATGTTGTTATTCCCTGTTTGCGACGCTAGATAATACCGTTACCGGAGTGGTCTTTGGAGAGGATTCATTGGAGAAGAATCGGAGTTTATTTCTTTAATCAGTAAGAGGAAGTCCAGGGACATTCTGCTGAAACCAGGCAAGCTACTTCACTGAGCTTGCACCTATATACCTCTATTTTGATTCATCTGTTTTACTTATTAAGAGCATAAGTGTTTTATGTGGCGTTGCCACTAAAACTATGATTTGAAAAACCCTTTTCCAAAACGCAAGTATATTATTGAGACACCCGATATAGAGGTGTCAATGGTATACCATGATTTCTAAATGAATTTGTTTTACTCAAAAGCCTTCTATGAAAAACCTTTTGGTGGGATTACAAACCACCCAAGTTTTGATTAAAAGTATTTTTGCTATGAAAATTGGAAATGATTGCGAAAACCTTTTTAAAGAGTTTATGAAAAAAAAAACTATTTTGCCACTCTATGTAGAAATCTCAGTTTGTTTATATAAAACTATAGGATGGGAAAATCCATTGTTTATACAAAACTCTTTTGAAAATCCTTGGATAGACCTGCCGGAAGGTCGGTGCTCAGTTGAAGAAGGTTGGTGTTGTTTTTGAGAAAAATGCACATTGTGTCCTAGTACCATGACGACCAACCATTATCCTGTGCGACCACACTTACCCACATATGGGCAAGGGCGTAGTCATACAATTTGCTCGTGTTAGTACTGGATGCCTCAACAACAAGGATAACCTCGTTCCATGAGGGGATGGTCTGAGGACCTACCCCCTGACCTGGGTCCTCTTCAATGTTGGTCTACCGGAAGCCGGTATGGACGTGTTTGGAGGAAGAGGATTGAAGGGCTCCCTTGGGTCCGCCGGGCAGAACTACGAGTCCTCACACTTAGTTCCTGAGGGTTTGAGTGTCGATGGAATGTGTCGTAGCGGCAGGGTCCTATACTAGCATGAGCAAAGGACAGGCTATGGCCGGGAACTCAACTTCGCATACCTCCGGTATGGCGGGACGTGGCTGACACGATGAGTGACCGGATGGGTGTGGGAAAAGCGTACTACCTCTGCAGAGGGTAAAACTATTCGAATAGCCGAGTCCTCGGATACGGACAGTTGGAAGGCTGTCCTAAGACCATGTGCAAGTTTTGAGAAAGGTGTTGAGTTTTGGAAAGGTTATTTCGTACCTGTACCAATGAGTTGGTTCGAGGTAGCGACGGGCTTGGAATCAGGGCAAGAAGTTGTTTTTCGAGGAAAAAGTTTTAAAAGAGATTTCTTACCCTTTGAAAAGAAGGTGTATTTTCGGAAAAAGATTTAAAAATACTTCTTACCTTTTTCAACAAAGTTAGTGAGAAAACTACTTTCCAAAATGTTTTGTCTTCAACAGGATTAAAAATCTACTCTTCTCCTTTTAAATAGAGATTCAGTGAGGTTTTTCCTAAAAATAAAAGTCTTTGAAAATTTAAAACTAGTGCATGTTCCTGTTGGGGTAGTTTGCGAGTACAATCAAATGTACTCATATTGGTTTCGTCCCTGGCTATTGTCTTAGCCAGATTCCAGAGAAGAGCAGTTCGACGAGGAGGAGTTCACTGACGTCTTTGCGAACTAGGGCGCTTCCCAGTCAGCTGCCTGTAGGGTAAGGCGAATGACTTGGGCTCCACGTTGATTTGGTGATTCCGCTGCAAGTACCTTATTGAAGCTGATCACTTCAAGCACGTAAGTATAATTATTCGGTATTTGTGGGTGTTCTGTGATACCAACTCAAGTTATGTGCAACAGCACACTGATCATGGGACTGTTGCAGGAAACATAACGAGTATCTCGGATAATTAATCCGGGGTCCTCACACCCACCTCCTGCAGCGCCGAGGGGTGGTGTGGGCCCCTCGGGTGGCCTCCGACGCCACCCTTTCGCCTATTTATTCCCCCCGTCTGGAAAACCCTAAATACCCGAGTCATATTCCACGAATAGTTCCAGAGGCGCCGCCGTCGTCAACCCTAGCTCAGGAGGGTTCTGAGGCTCTTCCCGGCACCCTACCGGAGAGGGGAATCATCACCGGAGGGCTCTACATCGCCGTGCCTGCCTCCGGAGTGATGCGTGAGTAGTTCATCCTTGGACTACGGGTCCATAGCAGTAGCTAGATGGTTGTCTCTCCACTTTATGCTATCATGTTTAGTTCTTGTGAGCTGCCTAACATGATCAAGATCATCTTATTGTAATGCTACATGTTGTGTTTGCTGGGATCCGATGAATATTGAATACTATGATCAAGTTGATTATTAATCTATGTTACATGTTATTTATGATATTGCATGCTCTCCGTTACTAGTAGATGATTTGGCCAAGTAGATGCTTGTAACTCCAAGAGGGGTTATTTATGCTAGATAGTGGGTCCATGCCTCCAGTAATCTGGACGAGTGAAAGCAACGTTTAAGGTTGTGGATGTGCTGTTGCCACTAGGGATAACATAACAATGCTATGTCTACGGTCATATGTATTTGTTTACATTACGCACATTACTTAATGCGATTATCCGTTGCTTACAACTTAATACCAACGGGGGACACGGATGTTAACCTGACGGTGGATTATTAGTCATAGATGCGGTTGGATAATGGTCTATTTATCTTGTCGTAATGCCCAATTAAATATCATGGTAGTTATCTTGTCATTTATATGCATTGTCATGCGCTCACTATTTTATCAATTGCCCAGCTGTAATTTGTTTACCCAACATGTTATTTATCTTTATGGAGAGACACCACTAGTGAACTGTGGACCCCGGTGCATTCTTTTACACTGATAAAACCACTAGCTGCAAACAATTGTTCTCTTTTACTTCCTGCAATTAAATACTATTTTTCCACACCATACATTTAATCCTTTGTTACAGCAAGCCGGGAAGATTGACAACCTTTCTGTTTCGTTGGGGCAAAGTAGTTTGATTGTGTTGTGTGCAGGTTCCACGTTGGTGATCGTGCAACGGCGCCACCAACAACCTTCTGAAGTGCTCCTACTCCTCCTGGATCTGACAACCTTGGTTTCTTACCGAGGGAAAACTTGCTGCTGCACTGCTTCATACCTTCCTCTTGGGGTCTCCCAACGAACGTGTGTTTCACGTCATCAGGGGGCGAAGTTTCCAGCCGCGCCCTCAGGTTTCGGTCCCCAAGCGCACCATAAACAGAGTAAATTTGAAAGTTCATTTCCCGCTACCAAAAAAACAGCCATTGTTCGGCGATGAGAATAGCCACAATGCGGCAATCAGAATAAAAAAAAGCCACAAGTTCGGCGATCAGAACAACCACAGTTCGGCGATCAGAACAAAAAAGACAGAAGTTCGACTATGAATCCCGCCACAAGTTCGGCGAGACATGAATGCACAGATCATATGGTCATCGGCGACTCCACGACATCATCATCCAACGTTGATCGGCGATGCTGTGGTCGACGAAGTTGGGGCAAAGCTCGGAGTGGTCATAGGCGTAGTGCTCAGAGGCAGGGTAGAGCTCGGCGGTGGTGTCTGCTCGGCTGTGGTGCTGGGTTCGCCGCCAGTGCAATCTGGTCCGGGATCGCGCGACTCTCCGCCAATGAACCACGCCTTCACCTCGGCGTCCATCGCATTCGTATCACCTCCCATCAGAAATGCCAGATCAGTGTTTCTCTTCTTGGTCGCAATGGTGGTCTTCAGCAGGTCGAGCTTGACATCTTGCTTCGCCATTATCGCCGTCCACCTCGTCTCAGTCTTCTCCTCCCACATGACGGCATGGTTCTTGGCGTCGGCGAAGCACTGCTCGATCGAGGACTGTAGCCTTTCGGCGGACGGAGTCGAGTTCCTGGCAGCCTTGGCTTTCTTGTTCCCGATAGGCCTGTCTTCTGACGCTACAGCGGCCGGTGCATCGGGGATGTACACACCGTCCTTGCACTTGGCGAGTGTCAGCCGAAGCTCCGTCCACTTCTCCCCATGACTCGATCCAAGTGAAGACGTGGAGGAACACTTGCACTCGGCCTTCTCGTTGTCATTTCTTCAAACATCCGGACCATCTAATTGAAATCAAATGTCGGTGAACAGGAAGGAATACGGCCAATGAAAGAACTGGGCAAAACGAAAGGGAAACATCGACGAACCTGCCGCTCGTGATTGGCGCCACTCTCCGGGCGAGTTTGGACCTCTTCTTGGATTCCATGCCACTTGTTGCACGCGTGCTGGATGTTTGCCCATGATTCGCCATGGCCTTCTCGCCGTGCTCCATGTGGCGAAGTCGGGATCGACAAGCCGACGCTCGTCATAGGAACTCTTCACCCCCTTCCAGTAGTTGTCTGAGTTTTGATTCACTCCGGTGATCGCGTCCATGCACACGGTCTTCCAGGCTTCGGCGAGGCACTCATCTTCTTTGGTGCTCCATTTGATGCACGACTCGGCTGGCTTTGTTCCCTTTGACACCCTCTCCTTTCTCTTCCCTTTGGCCGTCAGATCTTCCTCTTCGGCGCCGCCTTCATCTGCCTCGGCGTCCGGCTCGCCTTCTCCTGGTGGTCGCTGGTCTGCTGAGACTCCATTCCGCCGGCTTGTGTGTAGAACCCAGGGGCGGACACCGATGCCACAGAGCCGGTGGTGATGAGCTCCTCCATGTAGGCGTCGCTTGACATTCAGCCTAACACGCTGTAGACGTCGTGGTTTGGGGTGAATGGGAGGGGGCCACGGCGCAGCGCCGGCGAGCTTGAGTAGCTCGGCGAGCCTCCATACACCAGGTTGACATCGGCGCTCAGGGAAGAAGGTCCTCGTGGAGGAGGACGGTGCGGGAAGGCGAGGTTGGGGTTGAAACCGCTGGGGGGGTCGATGTCGGCGTAGTGTTCAGGCGACGGCGAGTAGTGGTGAGCGCTCCAGCGCAGCGAAGGCGACTACAAGAAGTTCGTCGGCGACCCCACACAACGAACTGGGCAGGATGCGGCGGAAGCCCATGCCTCATCTTTGCCAGCAGAACGCTCCTCTCCACATGCATCTCCTCCGGCACCTCCTCTGCCTCCTCCGAGTCGTCCGCCTCGTCCTCCGCGCGCTTGGCCATGAGCTTCACTTCCCTCCCTCGGCGGCCGGTGTTCTTGACGGCCCTGCGAATCACGTCCATGTCCCAGTCGACATTGGAGATGCCCGACGGCCTCTTTGTCGGCGCCCTCAATTTCCGCTGCTTCTTCTTCGGCGGGGTAGGGACGGCGATGGTGGTTTAGGACCGGTGAACTTCTTCGGCGGCATGGGCACCAAATCTGGGGCGGCGGAATGAGGAAAAATGGCGGGAGCTGCGGGCGGGGAGGGGGATATGTGGGGAAAATGAGGGAAAACGAAAAAACGGAGGGAAAATCACCTTGTCCCGCCGACAGAGCTGGCCCGCGTCGCCTTTTCGCTTTCGCCGGCGCCCCCCAAGCGCACCCCAGCGCGCTGGGTTCGACTTGGGAGTGGGAGATTTTTCTTTGCGCCGGTGGGGAAAAAGACGTCCTGGGCACTGGGGGAGTCGACTCCCACTCGCGGCGCCCAAATGCAATTTTGGTCCGGCCGCGGCCCAATTTTTGGTCCGACACACCTAGCCCACGCCCTCCGCTTGGGGAGTCGATGGGTTGCGCCGAACGAAACGAAGCGCGTCACCACGTCGGACTCCGACCCGTGGGCCACGTCTGTCATTAGCACAACGACTTCAACCGACGGTGGCCAAAGCCACATGACGCGTGGCCACGCCTCGTTTTCACAGCCGGTGGGCGCCAGTGAGTCGTCACGCCCCTCTGCTTGGCAGCGTCAATGCGGCACCCCTTTTCGAGGGCAGCGGCGTTAATGCCACCGCCCTCCGGCGACCATAAAAGGCCTCACCCGCCGCCCCCGTCCCTCACACCTCGCAGCCGCACCCCCTCGCCACTCGCAGTCACAGTCGCAAACCCCCACCACCGCGAACCAAGGAGATGGCCGGAAGCTGGAGGCGGAGCGGAGGCGTGGCGGCGAACGGCTTTGACGCCGCGCACCCTCCTCCGCGAGCAGGCGGAGGCGCCGCGGGAGAACGGCTACCCGATGCCGCCCGACATGCGCGCCCAGGCCGCTGGGCAGTCTCCGTCGGCGGCATCCCGGTGCCGCGCCCGCTGACGCGGGCGAACCACAACTTCCGCGCCGCCGTCATCGCACATTACTAGCAGGAGCTGACGCCAGAGATGCGCGAGGACCCGCTCTGGGACCCGGAGAACCTGACCAGCCTCTCCCGCTACGAGGCGGCGTTCCAGCACATCTTCGACGAGGAGATGAACCGCAAGGACGGCCTTGGAGCGCCGCTGCGGGACAAGAACGTCGTCGGGCGCGAGGCATTCTGGGGCGTGCCCAGGCGCACGCTTGACGCCGTCATGGAGCACATCAGCAACGGCGGATCGCTGCTCCAGACGTCGGTTCCTCCTCCGCCTCCGGCAAGCCGTTGGGCACCACGGTCGGCGTCGTCCTCCTCGCGCTCGGCGACCTCCTCCTCCTGCTCCCGCTCGTCGCCTCTGCTCACGCCGAAGTGGGAGCAGATGAATGTGAAGCCGAAGCCGGAGGTGTCGCCGCTCCTCGTCGAGCTCATCGCGGCGCAGACGGGCGCGGACGACGACGCCATCGCGCGGGCCGTCGCCGTCGCATCCATGGACGACGTACCGGCGCTCGACGGGTCCGCTGCCTGAGCGTGGTCGACGTGGGAGCACGCCAAGTCTACTTCGACCTCACCAGTGACGACGGCGCAGGGCCTAGCGGCGTCGTCAAGGAGGAGGACGGCGGCGAAGGGACAAGCGGCGGCAACGCTGACGTCAAAAAGGAGGAGAAGGAGGACTACATGGCCTTCAGGCGCCGCTACCGCCGCCATTAGATTAGATTTAGTTTAGATTTAAATTTCGTCAATTTTCATTCAAATCTGTAAAATTTACTAAAATTTGAATGAAATCCGCCAAACTTTTATGTTGCAAAAAATATTTTGAACATCGCGAGTGAGGAGTGACGGCACCCAAAGACAACAGTTAGTCCGGACGGTGTCCAAATGACCAGTCCGGACGGGAATATTGCCAAGTTTGGTTGAATACCCCGATGCTGTAACTCTTGTTCTGTCCGGCGATCTTGCCGTCGATGTAGAAATGCGAGCTGGATCCAGGTCAATAAAAAAAATCATCACCAAACAAAGTGGACAACCTAGTCCAGAATCTGCATCAGCCTGGCTGCGGGAGAAGCCCAAAAGGCTACCAAACAGAGCCCAAGGTGAATTTGATCAATAAATACCACATTCTGGACAAACAATTCCGTGATCTTTTTGTTTGCGGGTAAAAATCCGTAATCGTGATGAATTTCAAAAAAAAAAAACCCTGCCAGCCGGCCTACCTGGCAGGCAGCAGCTTCACTGTCTGTCATCCCCTTCTTCCCCAGCTTCGAATCGTCCGCCCGTCTCCAAAACCCACACCTTCCCCAGCCTCGCCGTCTCCGCCTTCCTCCACTCCGTAATCGTACAGCAGCCATAGCTCTGCCTCAACGCGTGTCACTATGTTCTCCGCGGCCATGTCGCTCTCCACTGCGGCGGTGGTCGCCGGCGGCGCCGTCAGGCCCGACGCGATCCGGCCGGCGGACCTCCGATTCTGCGGTCTTCGGCGAGAAGCCTTCGGGCTTCGCTTGCTACCCTCCTCGCCGCAGGCAGCAGCCGTCAAGCGAAAGGTGTTGGCGACGGGGAATGGTGCGGCAGGGAGCGGCGGGTTCGATTACGACCTCGTCATCATCGGAGCCGGTGTCGGTGGGCATGGTGCTGCTCTGCACGCGGTTGAGAAGGTCAGTTTTTCCACACTGCCGTCTATGCTCGCGGTGTGTGCATGGTGAGCAGTGGGCACTTTCAGTGTGGTCGTGATCTGTGGAAATGTAGATCGAGAGATGTTCGTTTCAAAGCCTGAAATTTCTTTGGACTGGGTAGGACTTACTGGCTTGCTTTGTGTTAAAGTGTAGACCAAAGCAATGCTAAAATCCTACGCCTTGGTTCGCATGCCGGTCCCAAAGCTTTGAATCTTTTTTCTTTCGGGAAATCCAAAGCTTGAAATTTGTTTGAACAAGGCATGGGTTTCTGCCTTCAGGTCTCCTACAACTTGGCAAGACATACAGTGACATCTATGTTTTCATTCAGCTGATTGGTGCTAGATCTCAGTAGCCTAGCCTGGAATCAGTCTCCTCTGATCAATAATCTTAGGAGATTCTGTAATTAGATTGTTCTAAGAAGCTGTTGCCTGTTACAGAACTAGCAATTATGTGGTAGTTATGGACCAATTTTGTTAGCAAGAAAACGGTATTCAGTTGCGATTAGAGGAATGGATGAAGTGATCCTCTGATCAATAATCTTAGGAGATTCTGTAATTAGATTGTTCTAAGAAGCTGTTGCCTGTTAAAGAACTAGCAATTATGTGGTAGTTATGGACCAATTTTGTTAGCAAGAAAACAATATTCAGTTTCGATTAGAGAAATGGATGAAGTGATCAATGTTGTATTTTCAGCTAGATGCACATAAATCACAGTTAACAATGTGACCTCATGTCTAGTACAACCTGTTATGATACAATGATATCCTAAGAGGAGCTTTGTCTTAAAATGCCTATGTTTAGGAATCCCTTGCATTGTCATGTTGATTTTGTATGGTTAAGGATAGTTTGACTGTTGACCTCTGTCTGATGGAAGCATGGTCGATGGTCATGGTCTATTGACTGGAAAGTCTAAAATTTGAGTAGTTTCTGGTGGTTTCATAGTAGCAGATACACCATTTTTGGCCTTGTGATGTAGTTAATTCTTTTGATATATAGTGCGCTAGAAGGCTATGATAATTGGTTTTCATTTGGAAGGATGCCAAAATTACTATCTGATTTAAGCGGATGACTGGTCAGCAGATTTTTTTCTTTTCTTGAGCATAAGTAGGATTTGTTCATTTATTGCGCCCTTTGTTTTATTGTTCTGTTAGACAGTAATGCGTGTTTGGTTCCCGTATAAGCGGTCCTGTGTGGTTATTTACCTGTGTTTTGCTAAGAAATTATGAAAGATTGATCATTATCAGTGGAAGTTATACTGTTATCTTTATCACCAGAGCTGGAGTTTGTGTAATGTAGTGAAGTTTTGGTATTCTGTTACGTTCTTGCTAGTTACTGCTTCAGCAAAACCGCAGAGTCAGTGTGTATTTCCAATCAAATGCACTTGTCTTTTGTGTTAGTAGAAACCTATGACCAACAAATTGTTGACGGGATTACTGGGAGTTGCTATGTTTTTCCTTGAGCGAATGAAAGAACTATGCATAATATAGAATTATAGATTTCCATGTTGTCTGGACGCAGAAGTTTTGAAAGCTGCCTTAAGAAACTCCAATTTAGCCTCTCTTTTCTGTACTGCCAACAATTCAGTTGTAGATATCAGGAAGCGTTGCTAATGAATTTGTTTAAATGGACTCATGCAGGGTCTGAAAACTGCCATAATTGAGGGGGATGTCGTGGGTGGGACTTGTGTGAACAGAGGCTGTGTTCCATCAAAGGCGCTCCTTGCTGTCAGTGGTCGGATGCGGGAACTTCAAGATGAACACCACATGAAATCTTTGGGCTTACAGGTGATATATTGACACTGAACATATAATTGGTGTGCCTGATTTGATGTATTGAGCAACGGTTTAGCAGAACACATGGAATCTCGATGAACTCTCATACTGAATAGTGCCGTTTAATCATTTTTTGGCACATCTATTTCATCCTCCAATTAACCATGTTCGGTAGAATCTATCTTAACCTGGGTACTAGGAACATCACCTCAACTTTTTTTGAGCAAAGGAACATCACCTCAACTTGTTATCATGGTAACTGTAGTGCTTAGAGACATTGAGCTCTGCTAAGCCTAACTTTATGTGGGTTATTTGTTTCTCCTTTGGTTCTTTTAAAGTCTTGATGAGGACCAGTCACACCACTGTCGCTATGGCTTCCGCAGTCATGACTGGCTAGTCACACTTCAGCGCCTCAAATTGGGAAGATATTAGATTCTATATTGTTAGCTACCTTGCCATTATATGTTAGGTTTTTTAGCCTCTACTACTGATAGAGGACGGTTACTGCTTATAGACCAGGAAGTACTAATAAGGAACTTCTTCAATATCTTTCCTCCCTCCTAATCCCTGTTGCCGTCTCTGCGTTCATCGCCATTGGCTGTCGGTCCTAGTCCCCTGCCTGGTCACTCTTTCAGATGCAAGAGATCTAAGTAACATAAAATAACCAAGATGCCTTGTGTTTGCTTTCCTATATATTTATTTTGGTCTACATTGAATTAGAGTTTATAACTATGTATTCACTAGCCAATCTTCGTTTACTAATGGGCTATCAGTTATAAGTGTAAGCTATTTTTGTGCGATGACTTTTGCCCCATACTCCATTAATCATGTTTCATATTTGTAACAGGTTTCATCATCTGGATACGACAGACAGTCTGTTGCTGACCATGCAAATAATCTTGCTTCTAAAATACGAAGCAACCTGACTAATTCAATGAAATCATTGGGTGTGGATATATTGACTGGTTTTGGCACAGTTGTGGTAGGTCATCTATGCATTTGGTATAAAACCATACATTTTTTTTCTGGATGACTGTTGTATCTATTTGAAGTAGGGTTGACAACTTAGCATATCTTGATGTGTGCATAAACTTCAGTATTGCTCGCAGTTATTAGGTATCACTGGATAATACTTGACTATCCTGAAATAGGCGTGCTACTTGTAAGTTGTAACACACCTATGAAAGTTGGTCAACATTTTTTGTATATATACTACTGGATGAAGACATACGGATTATCAACCATTTAACAGAGTGGTGCTGGATTTTTAAATTAGAATCAAATAAATTATGTAAAGTTGCACGTATTTATTTCCTCAGATAAGATGTTAGGAACAAATGTTGGAATGAGCCATATATCATATATGACATAGGTTGTGTACACGAGCTGTAGCTATCAATTGTAGTTTAACTTTGTCTGGTTCTCTGTGTGTAGGGGAAACAAAAAGTGCGATATGGAAAAGTGGGTTTTCCAGATAACGAAATCACTGCCAAAACATCATAATTGCCACCGGATCTGTTCCTTTTGTTCCAAAGGGCATCGAGATAGATGGTAACTACTTTTTCGTTGAAACTCTCTGTTGACTCTGATACAATTGACCTAAGAAAAAGAAAGGTTTACAGAGAAATTGTCATTAATGCCTGCTTAGGATAATTTGTGCTCCTTATTTTACCTAGTATTAGTGTTAAATTAGCTGCAGAAATCTAAAATACTAAACTACTAAAAGACAATCTTAGACCAATTTGCTTAATGTGAAATCGTAAATGACAAGAAACTGGAAAAAACTAATAAAGTACACATTTCTTTTTCTTGGATATTAGCTTAAGTGTTTTTTTGTACTATCAACATTTGTTCAATGAAACAACCAAGAAATTTGAGAGCATATACATGTGAAACAAAAACCGGGCCTAGGTGTTCCCCTGACGCTATAAATTTACACTGTGGTTAAGCATTATTGGTATTGCGCACGTTTTTTTATGTTTTTTTCCTAGCAAACAACAGGAGCTCTGCCTCTTTATTAAGTGGAAAAAGAATTGACCAGTCAATAAGGGAAACTGGCTGAATTATGCTTTGAAGCACCAATGATCCACTGTGGATGTTGTCGATTGCAGTCACATTGTATTTCTTATTACTATATCGGTTTCCTCACATGTACTATTCTTATAAAAGCTCGCTTTATGCAGGCAAAACTGTCTTTACCAGTGATCATGCACTAAAACTTGAGTCAGTCCCCGACTGGATAGCTATTGTTGGAAGTGGTTACATTGGACTAGAATTCAGTGATGTATACACCGCTCTGGGAGTGAGGTAAATGGACAGTTCCTTTGATGTATGATTACCTAAGACATGCTTAGAAGCAAACATGTTTCTAGTTTTGAAGTGTTCCTTTCAAGTCTCTTACTATGAAATCGGCATGGTTTCATGCAGTGTAGTACATGCTTAACAGATAAATATGTTCTATGATCAATTGGGATGCAAAGCACAACTGTATTAAAGCAATATAATCACATATATTTGGAAGTATTAATATATTTTATTCTTAAGCTAATTTTGCCACCAGATATATGAGTGACACATCATTTTAGCTAGATCATAAATACAAATATTTTTGTTACTTCTGTTTTCATGCTACAAATATATTGCTAATTTGGTAGGACAGTGCCAAAACCTTATTTAGTCTGACATCTACATGATACATATTGCATACACTGTTACCCAGAGACCAAACGTATGGAAAACTGTAAATAATGTGTTAAAAATAAAATAATCTGTTAGCATCGTGGTACAAGGAAACGCTTGACTAATTGTTTAAGCTCGGGTGAATGCTGAAAACACTGCAGTGATGGTTTACCATTGGCACCATTTTTACCTTAACAATTAAAATATTATTTCATGAACTCCAAAGACATGTACTATAAGTATGACCAACAGTTGCCCTTCAAGCTCTACTAGTTAGTTATTGGCATGTTCAGCCCATAACTTTTCTGACTACGCTGATGTTGCGAACTAGCAGCAGGGTGTCCGAACAGAGGAAGATCAGGAGTCTTTTTTTTTTGTAATAGTATTGTATTAGGAAATCTACGAATCTAATATGTTAGGAAAGGCCTAAAAGCTATATGTATCCAGTGTAGAATGATGCTCTATATTTTTAGTCAATCAAGCAAGAAGAACAAATTGTTTTCCCGCCCCAAATATTCTTTTCTGTTAAACTATGTCTTTTTAGTCCCGGGCCCCATGCCACCTGGTTATCTTCAGCACAGTAACTATCCCACTGTGAATGTAGGTTCAGTACAGTAATCACATAGCTTAGAGGATCGAACAAGGGAAACTGAATAGAAAGAGACCTCTCTTGCACTTGTATACTATTTGATTCTACGTAAGTATGGGTCTACTGTGCTTTGCATATAGTGGGCCTTTTCCATGTTATCTGAATCTGATGCTAAGGTCAAAGGTGCCATGATTAATTTGACATGTAGGATTAACTGCATTATGCAAGGTTGTATGATTCTATTTAAGTGCCATTGGATGAAGTTTCACCTGTATTTACGCCCAATTCTGTTGGATAGGTTACTTTTGTTGAAGCTCTTGATCAATTAATGCCTGGTTTTGATCCTGAGATTGCAAAATTAGCACAGAGGATCCTTATCAATCCTCGTAAAATTGACTATCACACTGGTGTGTTTGCAAGCAAGGTTAGTACAACTTCAACTTAGCATTGCAGGCAATGTTTATTTTTTGGCCACTATTGTCTAATTTACAGCTTGAAGCATCTGTGTCTTTAGATTACCCCGGCAAAGGATGGTAAGCCTGTGTTAATCGAGTTGATTGATGCTAAGACTAAGGAACACAAAGAAACACTTGAGGTAAAGACAGTAGAGTTCTTCCTTTCCCCCTCACTTTTGTTGTAGATCCTTTGTGCTATCATCTGTATCAGTACATTGTCTTATGCTGTTCCCTACCATTGTTGTTATCTTACAATGAATTAATTTGTTCTAGAAAAGTGTGATTTGATTCAGTTTCATCTGAAAAGGGGGAATTTTGTGTTCACAGGTGGATGCAGCACTAATAGCTACCGGAAGGGCGCCGTTCACCAAAGGACTTGGCTTGGAAAACGTGCGTACATAAAAATGTTTGCTGCCAGAATTTACAAAGTTGAGTTATATTTATGCATAAATAATACGTTTTTTTTCTTCAGATGAATGTTGTTACACAACGTGGTTTTATTCCGGTTGACGAGCGGATGCAAGTTATGGATGCAGATGGCAATGTGGTATGCTACATTACATACTGCCTGCGTTCTTCTATTTGCTGTTTTGGACGTCAACCCCAAAATGCCAGTACAGAATTTTGACTATTTTTTTCTATAATGTAAATAAATAATACTAAAACATCTATGATATGCAACTACTTTTGACGAAAAATCTGTTAACATTATTTCCATGTGACAAACAAGACTTGTTTTGTGTATAGTACCAACACTCTGTTGTCTTTCTTTGCAACAAAAATATCTCCAGAGCATGACTCATTGCGACATAATCATCTATTATTATGCAGGTTCCGAATTTGTATTGCATTGGAGATGCCAATGGTAAACTCATGCTGGCTCATGCAGCCAGCGCGCAAGGAATCTCCGGTAGACAATTTGTTCACACTGTACTTCTAGTTCTGTGTATGTTTTGTTGCAAGCTCATATAGTTGTTTGATGGGTACTTGCTTATCTGAATATAGTTGTTGAGCAAATATCTGGGAAGGACAACATCCTAAATCATCTAAGCATCCCAGCTGCCTGTTTCACTCATCCTGAGATCAGTATGGTTGGGTTGACAGAGGTAGGTCAAATTTCGTACCACCATCTTAACCTCCTCTGCTCAATGGTAACCTCCTCAGTAAAGTAAAATGATCATGCAACCTTATATAAAAAAGGAAACAAATGTGGTGTATAGAGGTTGATCATGTGTTTAATTCTGAGGGAACAGTTGAAACAAAAAATCTAATCGCAAACTTTTTACAGCCACAAGCGAGAGAGCAGGCTGATCAGGAAGGATTTGAAGTAAGTGTTGTTAAGACCAGCTTTAAGGCGAACACAAAAGCTCTGGCGGAGAATGAAGGCGATGGAATTGCTAAGGTAATATTCTGTTTCCACGTCTTATGGTTGAGTTGCGTGCTTCCGACAGACAAAAAGGACTGACTAATGCTGAGTGTCTGCAATAGTTGCATGAAGCCATGAAATTATACCCTGAAGGTGACATGTACTCTGCCTTTTCTCTGCAGATGATCTACCGACCTGACACGGGAGAAATTCTTGGAGTTCACATCTTGGGCTTGCATGCTGCTGACCTCATCCACGAGGCATCAAATGCTATTGCCCTAGGAACACGTGTACAGGTCAGTGTCCCAGCCAATTTGTTATTTATTCAAGTATGCTTAACTATTAAAGCTTATTTGCTCATAACTGTCTGCTCCATGCAGGATATCAAGCTTGTTGTTCATGCACACCCAACTTTGTCTGAAGTTCTGGATGAGCTCTTCAAAGCTGCAAAGGTATTTCTATGTCTTGTTTATTTTTGTTATGTTAAGAGGCTAGAATTACTTTTGCCAAAAAATATGGAGAACAATATATGTCATGTTTCCTTTTATTTTATTTTCAGGTCACGGGCGTTTCGCATCTGTAACCGAGGCAGTTGCAGCTTAGCGAGGAAGAGGAGCGGAATCCAAATCATCTGCCATAGCCCCTCTTTGGATGCCATTTGCTACTTCACGAGCTATTGGCCACCATATGTCGTAGTGAGCTCCACTGTTAGTGCCAAGCTATCAATGTGTTGAGGAAAAGACAAGATTTACTGCATCGTTCTATGTATCAATAGTTACAAATTTTGTAGCCTGTGTAGCCATTGTAGATTGATCAATTCGTTCACATGACAATAAATGTGCATCACCTTTACCTGTCTTGGAGCAGCCTCGAAACACAAGATTTGATCTAAATTGAAGACGTCCTAAATCTGGTGTTTACGGGGCCCTTGTATTGAGATTTGTTATGTTTTTTTACAAAGCAACGCCATTCCTTCAAAATAAATTATGAAGCATCAGAGTATCATCCAGATTTTTAAAATTCAAATGTTTGAGGTCTTGAACGACATTTGATTATAGATCTGTTTCCGCAGTTGGTTTTGTCCCAGCGAGTTTGAACCTAAGGCTTATTTGATCATGTTCAGGTGGCTTTTTTCTGGGCCTCAAAAGTCAGTACATGTAATATATGGTTTATGATCGATGGCTCATTGCCTCGTTGTGCTGTTGTCTTGTTGTTATGTTATCAGACCTCATCTCCGCACCTGTTTTTTACTTGGAGGTGTGCCCTAGTTAGTCTTGTTGCAGGTAGTCCAATGAAATCTCTCTCCTCCCCGTTCAAAAAAATTATCTTGTGAACCGTCAATCCGATCTTCACCTTTCAGTTCGTCACGATAAGTGTTTCAAAATTAGATCTCATGTTTGTAAGTTTTGGTAAAAAAAGTTTGCCACACCAGTTGCCATTTCGTATATTGTGCTTATCAATTAACAATAAACAGTTGCCAAGACAATAATACTGAGTTGTCAGATGTTTTTAGACATTGCAATGTTTATGGAAAGATAGCGAGGGGATATTCTAGTCTTACCAACAACATTCCATAAAAAGTAGTATCGTCTAGTGAAATTCACTTTTATTAAAAAACATTTTGAAATGTGCAAAAATCCAAAATAAAATTTCACGGTTACATCTTCACATTCTATTATTCACAAAGTCGTTTCATGATAAATCAATATTTTCGTGACATGTGTAAAAGGACAAAAGATGGACTTTGTCTTTTTTACATAGCCCACAAAATATGTTGTTTTTTCGTGAACACATAGAATGTTAAGTATGTGTGAACTTTTTTTGTAATTTTTTTAACATTTCAAAATGCGTTTGAAGTGCATTTTATACAAAAGATGCATATGCAACCCGGGAGTCAAAACGCCTCTCTCTGTCGTCTAGCCTTACTTTGATGTAAAATGAGCCTTATGAACATGGCAAGAAGTTATAATAATTTGGCAACTAAGAAGTGTGTAATTGGCAACTAAGTGATAAGAGGTTGGCAACTATTACATTCCACAATATGTCAAAATGAGATCGAATTTTGTAGATCTCACTGTGACTAAGTCAACAGTGAAAATGGATTGTCAAACAAATTAGCGGTTCGAGAGATGATTTTTTTTAAGTTTGACTCAAACGAATTTTGATGCATGCATTAGGGGAGAGATAAAAGGAAATAAGAAGTATCTGCCGCCCCATATGGGAAGGATGCGTGCCGCGGCATCTATGTAGTACTAAATCAGCGACACTTAATTTAGAATGAAAAGAGTAGTGTCGAACATCGTTATTTGATCAATGCACAACATCTTAAAAAAGTAAATTCCCACCAAAACATATGTGAGAGAATCTGGTTTTGAAATGCTTGTTTGAACAAATTTGAGTTGAAAACGAACTATATGTGAAAATATTTTGCACATGTTGTAGCACAATAGGTATTTCTTGAAAAGTGCCCAAGTTTAGTACAAGAATATGCATTGATGTGAATTCTCCGCCTTACATTTTAGTAGAGTGAGTCGATCGGAGTTAGGAGGAATTCTTCACCGCTGAGTTCGTATCAAATTAGATCTCATGTTCCTAAGTTTTGACAAAAAAAATCGCTGCACCAGTTGCCATTTTCGTATATTGTGCTTGCCAAAATAACAATAAACAGTTGCCAAGACAATAATACACAATTGTCAGATGATGTTTTACATGTTTTTAGACATTGCAATGTTTATAAGATAGTGAGTGGGTTTTCTAGTCTTACCAACAACTAAGAGATGATAACATTTCATAAAAAGTAGTACTCCGTATCGTTTAGTGAAATCCACTTAGACTTCCGGGTGCATATTTAAAAACACATTTTGAAATGTGCGAAAATTGCGAAATAAAACACATCTTCACATTATATGTGTCCACAAAGTCGTTTAGTGAAAAATCGATATTTTTTGTGGCTTGTTTAAAAAAATGACTTTGCCTTTTTTACACAGGCCACAAAAATATGTTGTTTTTTCGTGAAACGGTTTTGTGAACACATAGAATGTTTGTTAAGATCTATGCGTGAACGTTTTCTTGCAATTTTTATAACATTTCAAAATGCATTTAGAATGTATTTTAAATAAAGGATGCATATGCATCCGGGAGTCAAATCGCCTCTCTCTGTCATCTTTATGAACATCGTAAGCAAGTTATAATAATTTTGCAACTAAAGTGTGTAATTAGCAACTAAGTGATAAGAGAGATAGCAGTTTGAGAGATTTTTCTTTTGAAGTTTGCAACTAAAGTGTGTAATTAGCAACTAAATATGTTAAAATGGGATCTAAGTTTGTAGAATGTCAAACAGGTTAGCAGTTTGAGAGATTTTTCTTTTGAAGTTTGAATCAAAGGAACTTTGATGCATACATGTAGGGGAGGAGATAGCGGGAAATAATAAGCTACCGCCGCATGGGAAGGCTGCGGGCTGCTGCGGTTATTTAGTTCTAATCAGCGATACTTAATTTGGAACAGAGAAAGTAGTGTCCAATATTATTATTTCATCAATACACAACATATTCTATAAAAGAAAAATCCCACCAAAATATATGTGAGGATAATTTAATTTCGAAATGCTTGGTTGAATAAATTTGAGTTTAAAACAAATCGTATATTTTACAATTTTTTGCACATTTTGTAGTACGTTCAAGGAAAAAAAAATAGCGCGCTATAAAAAATAGAGTTGGTCTTAAAATACGCTATTAGCATGCTATAGCGTGAGACATTGTACACCGATTTATTTAGCGAGACAACTCTCAATAGCTATAGCGTGCTATTTTTTTAATGAGTACGACATGTCTTCCAAGAAACTAAAAGCGCCAACTGTTTAAACTTATATTTTGAGACAGAGGAAATATATGCGTTGATCTGAAATCTCCGCCTTCCCATTTATCTGTTTTTTGCTGAAGTGAGTCGATCGGTGTTAGGAGGAAGCCGGGCCCACATGCAGTACGCATGGCGCCCATCTTCAACTCTCACGCCGAGCCCCAGCAGTTAATGTCTTAATCAACCCCAACCAAGCAAAGAATAGGCAGGCAGAGAGAGATTCAGATCCATCCTCGCCTCCCTCGGACCTTCCTCGGTTTCTTCTCCCACCACAACCCCAGATCCACACGTCACTCCGGCGATCCCCGTCGCCAGGAGCGGCCCCAGTGGAAGAGCAGTGGTAGGAGTAGGAGGAGAGCAGCGCGCGACGCGGAGAAGATGTTCCTGTTTGACTGGTTTTACGGGGTGCTGGCCTCGCTCGGCCTCTGGCAGAAGGAGGCCAAGATCCTCTTCCTCGGCCTCGACAACGCCGGCAAGACCACCCTCCTGCACATGCTCAAGGACGAGGTACGTACACCGGATCTCACCTCGCTCCCCGAATCTGGCACCATCTGGTAGATCTGATCCGTGCCTCTGTGCGTTTTGCATGCGTGTTTGGATCGATGCAGCGGCTCGTGCAGCACCAGCCAACGCAGCATCCGACATCGGAGGAGCTCAGCATCGGCAAAATCAAGTTCAAAGCCTTCGACCTCGGCGGCCACCAGATCGCTCGCCGAGTCTGGAAAGACTACTACGCTAAGGTTACGATCTATGTCTCTTCTCTGTATCTGTACTGCGCTGCCTTTGTCATGTCAGATCTGCCAGAGGAACGATTCCTTCCGGTGATATTTGCGTCATTTTTAAGAGTAGCTTTTGATGCTTTAAGATCGTCGTTTAATTGAAAGAAGTAATATTCAAGGAACGTTGTAAATCACTGAATTGCCGAAATCGCAGTTCACAGTATTTTCTGCACTGCATGCAGTAACTTTGAAATACGGAAATGATATGAGAATTACATCATTTCATGTGGTAGGAAAAACCCAAGAGATTTCATGTTTGTTAGAGGATTTACAAGAGTTGGACCAATCTTGTATATTTGACGTTGCTTACCTTGTTAGACAAATGAAAGGCGTGGACATGAGTAAGGTCTAAATAACTAAACACTATATTCTTCTCTTTACGGGTTCCATTTGCATTCGCCCTATGATGCCACTCACCACTTTGTTAGTTCTAGTCTCATGGTTGTCTTGTCGAAATTACATGTGATTTGGTGCTTTGTAACACAATCATTATGCTTTATTATTTGAAAACAAAGAATTCTGCAGAATACCTGGTTTCGAGATCTTATGGGTTTCAACTCTAGCCTACCCCAACTTGTTTGGGAAAAAAAGGCTTTGTTGTTGTTGTTGTTGTAAAGAATTCTACAGAATCATTCATGATTTATACAACTTAGAAATTTATGCAAAGTTTCCTGCAACAACTGCATTCCGAGCAGGCCTTTGCTAGTGCATCATAGGATTTTAGCAAGGCAGTATTAATCATCATGCGACGCATATGCCTTAGCTTGGAGCTGGGAGTTTTGTGTTAATTGTTTTATGCACTGCAATAGTACAGAAGCTGTTATAGACATAGTGGTATATCGACAACTTGATTATCACAATTCACTGTGAGGAGGCATCAGAATTCTATGTGTGGTTTAGGTTCTCAAGCTTCTTACTTATATGAAGTCAGCTGCCCTTATTGAAGAGAGTGGACTTTATTATGTGTTGGTCTGTATCATCTTTTGTATTTTTTGCCCTCTTTTATTCTGCTTGCAAATGTACAAGGAATGATTTGGTGAGGACATTTATGGTCTAAATGCAGTTTTCATCTGCTGCTCTATGCTAATTTATTCCAATACTCTTGCGTAGTTGGATATGTATTTTCTCTCTCCCTTACTAAATAGCCATATTGTTGTTCTTCTACTGAGTTATTGTTCTTGCTAACTTTTTTCTTGACCCAACAGGTTGATGCTGTAGTATACTTGGTAGATGCATATGACAAAGAGCGCTTTGCTGAATCAAAAAAGGAGCTCGATGCTCTCCTTTCTGATGATTCCTTGGCGACTGTCCCGTTTCTCATTCTTGGCAATAAGATTGATATCCCATATGCTGCCTCTGAAGAGGAGCTGCGGTATCACCTAGGCCTTAGCAACTTCACAACTGGGAAGGGCAAGGTCAGCCTTGGTGATTCCAATGTCCGGGCTCTCGAGGTGTTCATGTGCAGTGTTGTCCGCAAGATGGGCTATGGTGATGGGTTCAAGTGGGTCTCCCAGTACATCAAGTAGGGCCCTTGTCGGTCACAGCGTCTATACTTTGCCCATCAAAATTTTCCTGTCATTTGCTTCGGTTGGTTTGTCACGACAGCAATGATATCATGACTGTATCTGAGGGTATGAAGAGAAAAACAATGCTTAACATTGGGTACCATGATGAATCTTTTTTAGCCTCAAAACTATTGATATGTCGAGCTCCTAAATTCTTTTGCTTTCCATAGGACTTCACCAAAGACTTCGTCGTGATGGATTATAAGATTATTTCTTAAGTGATGTTATGTTTATTGCTGATTGGTTATCATTTCAAAGTTTGTGTTACATGTTGATGTCATATTCTTGATTCTCTAGCTCAATGGTTTGATACTAAAGTGTTAGCTGGATTGGCATCCCTCGGCAGAAACCGAACCAGCTGAGTCGAGTTGTTTTGTTGGTTGTCACAACTTATCTTTCTTTGTATATTGTTTTCCTGTCAAGTGTCAACTTATCATGTTATCACATCACATGGCTGATTCTTCTCTGAAGTGCCGATAGTCATGTCAGTTCACTTAGGAAATTAAGTGCCAAGACAGAGCATCGCATTAACATATGGTTACCCGATGGTGAGCATACATCTATTCCTTGTAACAGCAATGAAGAAAGTAGGAGGGACGGAAACGAGTGCGGTGATACCTAGGCCGAGCTATAATGCTATATCGATCCCATTTTTTGAAAACTTTGAATTCTGCACTTTTTTGTTTCCAAAAAGTCTGAAACAAAAATTCTAGGTGGAGATACCGTTGAGATCTATCGATGAAAAATTCGTAGTATTTTGGCCTGGGCAAAAAAGACAAAAAATTCGTAGTATTTTGGCCTGGGCAAAAAGACAAATCTGCACATTTGAATGGTGAACAGTGCCGAGTTTAAAATTTTAAAAACTTTGCCAGATTTGTCTTTTTTTGCCTTTGAAATACAACAATTTTTTATTGAGATTTTGCGCACCGATAGATCTCAACATTATCTCCACCTAGAATTTTTGTTTCGATTTTTTTGTAAACACAAAAGTCATATTAAAATTTTGTTTAAAAACAGGATCTATATAGCTCGGGCTACGTTTGGTATTTTCGGGACGGAAACCCCGAAGAGTGCCCTAGCACACTTGTTTACACTTCAAGAAAGTAGTCAGGTGCGTTTGTTTTGCTGTCACCAGGCTAATAACACCCTGGGTTCACGACTTCACTCCGTCTATTGTCCTATCCAAGCCCAATTAGGCTATGTTTGTTTCTAGAGTTTTTTTAGAGATTGGTGGGGATAATCCTCTAGTGTATTGGGTGAAACCCCAAACTTCACCCAATCCGCTAGGGGATTGGTGGGGATAATCCACTAGGTAGGGGTAGTGTATTGAATCCCCTAGGGGATTGAGAAAAATGAACTAGAGTTTGGGGATTTGTGGGGAAGGGTGGGGATAAAACATGTCCAATACTCTAGAATATGTGGGGATTTTTGACCGGGATAATCCTATCAATCCCTAAAAAAACTCTAAAAACAAACATAGCCTTAAGGGAAATCTAGCCTGACCTCACCCCCGGCATCCGATGCTGTTAAGGTTATCGGTTTGAGATTTTTGGTGGAGTTTTCATTGCAATGGTGGTGGCGGTATCCAGTGCTTTTTTTTAGGGTAAGCCTAAGCTTTATTGGGGCATCTTGCTCGACACAAGACCAGGAATCTGCGCTGGTACCTCATCCTCCCAGAGCAAAGCTCCGTTTACATAACAAGACCACCCAATGCTCGCAAGTTCATGTGCTGGTTTATTGAACTCACGCTTACAAGAAATAACATCACATGAAGAAAACATAGTTCTAAGCTGGAACTTCAGTTCATCAATGGCTACCCCAAGCGGAGAAACATCAGCTTCACGTCTGTTTAGTGCGAGCATGAGCAGATGTGAATCCGTCTCCAGGACAACGTGGATAACACCAAGATGTTCCAGTCGGACGGCCTAGTAAAAATCAATATTTCTTCTAGTGCCTCTTGCCGGTGAGACCCCGGTGCCGGCAAGAAAAGTGCCACGGGCCATCCCTGCGGCCAACCTCCCCGACACATGCAACCTGCTCGATGAAATGACGCCCCATTTACCGGACGAACCGAGGTACTACGAGGAGGACAATGGGGACGCGTTCCTGGCGGACATGATCAATGAGGGTGGCCTAGGGACTGAAGATCAAGAGACCCAAGGCCAAGAGACTGACCACATAGGCGAAGAGCCATTGTTCGTGGACGAGCTCACTCAGCTAGCAGGCGCACAAAAGTTGCGGCAAAGCGCGTGGACACAAGCATACTCCACGGACAAGGACAAGATGCTTTGCCAAGCATGGATGGAAATGGGGCAAAATACAATCTTTGGGGCCGACCTTTTGGAAGAGGTGCTTCGACCACTTCCATGAGCAAAGGTGCTTCGAGCCCCATAAATTTGAGAGTGACCGCAACGATGTGTCACTCCAAAATAGATCGGAGTGTAGTAAATTCGTTGGAGCCCATGAAGATGTTGAGCACGGACCCGTGAGTGGAATTAGGGCGAAGGACATGGTATGGTTTTCATTTCCGGCCCTTGTCTTTTGTTTGTTCTCTCCTTCATATGAATTTATCTCGATCCTCTTTGTTTCATCTCTCAAATAGGCATTTGAAGCTTTGCAGACCTTCAAGTCTCAAAATGGGGACAAGGCATTTACCTTGATCCATTGTTGGCGCGAGATCAAGGATTGTCCAAAGTGGAAGGAGCTAATGGCGTCCATAAAAAGAGGTGGGGCCGAACCGATCGTCGTCAAGGAGACCCCAAGTGACAAGAGGCCTAGGCGAGGACCAACACCAAGATAGAGCCCAAGCGTGATGTGCAAACAATTACTTTGCAAGAAACCTTGAAGTGTTCATATACCAAAAGGACAAGGCAAGTGAGAAGAAGGAGGAGAGGGAAGAGAGAAAGTGTCGGGAGAGAGAGGAGAACTCGAAGAACTTATTTGAAATACAAAATAGGAAGCTCGACAACAATGAGAAGAATGCCCGCTCTAGAGCCATTAAAGTGAAGGCAAAGGCTAGGAAGGTTGAGCATGCGCGCTCTACTCACGCCCGGATCATGACGACCGATCTGGCCACCTTGACACCAAAGAAAAGGACTTGGTTTGAGAAGAAGCAAAAGTGGTTCATAGAGCGAGATGATTGGTCATCTCATTTGTGGTAAGTGGTTCATGAAACTATGACCGAGGTAAAGAAGTGGTCTCGCATAATTTTTTGGTTACAATGTTTGTATGCCTACATGGAATGGCATGATATTCTTTTGCTAGAATGTTTGTATGCTGGCATGGCAAGTTTGCATGATATCCTATCTTTATTTGAGTTAAATGTGTCTTATATATGTTGAATCGGAAAAAATGGATAGGGCGGACCAAATGGATCACCCCGTTTGATGCACTAGAAATTAAAGACTGGATATGAGCCGGACGCTACCGGTTTGGCGACCTAAATAGATAAAAAAAAGGATAAAAATGATGTCCGTTTGGTTCGCGTTGCAGTTGTCCTTAGGATGACTCCAACGGGGCGACGCATCCAGTGCCCGCGCGTCCGTTCCTCTCTGCGGGAGCCAAAAACACGGCCCAACGGGACGACGCAAACGGACCGCGGTCCGTTTTTCTATCTGCCGCGACCCATTCCTGGCCCAAATTTGAGCTAGGTTTGCGTCAGCCGCGGACGCGAGCGGAGCGCTCTTCTGTCCTCCCCTAGTCCGCCCAGGCCCCGCGTGTCATAGACTACAACGGCTAGAGCGGCCAACTACCCCCCATTAACTGTGGACGGTGGAGCTCTTTAAATGGCGCCGGCCGGCCAAACACTAGAGCACAAACCCTAGCTCTCCTCCCCCAGCCACGGCGGCACCACCTCCAAGCACAGATCCACGCGCCGGAATGGATCCGCCGCCGCCGCAGTAGCATCTGGTGGACCAGGTCGAGCGAGCGCGTATGAGCGCGCGCGGGCGCTATCGCGACAGCTTCTCTCGCCGGATGGTGAGCAGCCCGGCATGGGCCGGCATGATTCCACAGCCGCCGTGGCCACGGCTGTCGGACGACGAGTCAAAAGGGCGGTGGAGGCCACGTACTCCGACTCCATCGACAACGACGAAGAAGGGTACGCCGCCGGTGTCGCGGCGGGCAGCGCGCCGCCCGATCCTCCCATTGGCGTGGGGGGCTATGTCCACACCTCCAAGGAGGAGGTGGCGGAGGCAGCCCACATGCACCTGAACACTCAGAGGGCGGCCGCGTTCATGTCCGCCGCGCGCGCCTAAGCCGACGCTGCACAGGAGGACGAGATGAAGTGAGTGCGCCGCGCCGAGGAGACCGCAAAGCGCGCGGCGAGGCGCAAACGGCACCGGGAGGCAAAGGCGGCTGTGGCGGCTGCCGAAGGAGCAGACATCTCCACTTGATGCCAGATCTCCGCCGGCATGGCCGCCTATGCGCGGCCAATTTTGTAAAGAAGCCGGCGCCGCTACGTATGTCGTAGCTACGAAACAAGCAAGGAGGAGGAGCCAGCTAGCCGCTGCTGGCCCCGGCCATGAAGAAGGAAGAGCCAGCAAGTCCGTGGCCAAACGGACTTGCGACTTGAAGTTCCTCAAGGCCGCAACCCCTCCTTGATCTTCCCCCTTGCTGGCCACGGTGGCCAGTCATTAATTTCTTTTAATGTTTTAGTTTAGATTTTAGCACTTAAAATTTAGGGAGATGGATCGCCGGCCGACGTTCACATTTAACCGACGGCCTGGCTACTCCAAAACCGCGTGCGGACGGCTATATAGTTGCCTCGCCGCGGTCCGCTGCTCATCGTCGCACCGATGGCGAACCGGGAAGACGAAGCAGTGGCCATGCAGGCGGCGCTTGCCGCGTCGGAGGAGGACGTTGCCGTGCAGGAGGAAAAACCTGCCCCGACGTATAATCCGTGGGAGCCCTGGTCTCCATGGGAGTCACGGCTCGCCGGTGCAGACCCAAGGTGGTTCGCACCACCGTCGGCTCCGGCCGCCGTGGAGCCAGAACCGGCCATGGCGCCGGCGTACGTGCCGGGATCTCCACCGCCCCCACCGCCCGTCGATGTGCCGGCTACTCCACCACCACCACCAGAGGAGGAGGACAACAAGGTGGCCTAGATTTATGTCTTTTTATAATTTAAATCCCCAATGTAATCTTGAATTCCTATTTTAATGAAAAATATTGGGAGAAAAAAAAAGGTTGGGCGGACTCAATGCGTCGACCCGTTGGGTGCAGTGGCCAGAAAGGGGCGGACATGAGCCGGACGTGCATCCGTTTGCCGACCCAAACAGACCAAACGCGGACAAAACGCGCGTCCGTTTGGGTCGCCCCGTTGAGTCATTCTTACTCCTTTTCTGTCTCCCACCGGATTTGGCACGATTCTCTTACGGTGTGTTCAGTTTGAGAATAGGGTGGAACGGAATGGAACGGTTCCACACCTGAGTACAATTCTCGCGTTCGGTTTCAGAATGGAATGGAATTAGGTTGTTCCTCAAAAGCGAATATTCGCACGAGATCCGGAATACACCCGTCCGGCCGAATCGGACGGACGAGGTGGAATGCTCGCTAACCATCACGCTAAAGAAAAAATTAGGCCTCTCGCTCGCTCGTTAACCACGACCGAACCCTCTCCCAGGCCTCTCGCTCGTCTCTCCCATCTAGCGCGGCGACAGCAAGCAGACGGCCACGATGGGAAGGCGTGGCCAGTAGACGGCGGCAGCCGGGCCGGAGCAAGGCGCGGCCGCGCCCGGTGCAAGGCGCGACGAGCAGGGACGGCGGCCAGGCGAGCAGCGCCGGCGGCGACGAGAACGAGCCGAGGCGCGGCGGCAGCCAGGCTAGCAGAGCCTGCAGCGGCCGGAGCAAGACGCGGCGGCGGCCAGGCCGGAGCAAGGCGCCCCAATCTGACTCTCTCCACTTCGATTTGGCAAGAAAAAAAACTACTTTTCAATTAATTTTCTCTGTCAACTCCGATTTTGAGATAAAAAATCAAGTTTAGGCCCTAATTAATTGAATGTTTAACAAATATCACTATTCCATTCCGCTTTTCAATTCTCCAACCAAACACAAAATAGAACCATTCCATTACAATTTTTTGATCTTAACCGAACAGAAGGAAGGAACCGTTCTACTTTATTCTCAAACCGAACACACCTTAAAAATAAGATTTGGCAGGAGAAGAAAACACGAAACGATTGAAGGAGGAACCAGGCGTGGCGACGAATCCGTCCTCCCTGTGTCGCTGCACAGACAGACAGGCACGGGTTCGCCGGCTCGCCGCCGCTAGTTCCCCGGACAACCGCAGCGGCGCCCCTCCTAGCCCAGGTCCCCCTCCAGGCCTTTGCTGCAGTCCTGCTCCTCAGTGCGGCCGCAACGCAGCGCCGTTTTTCCTCACTAGGGCTTGGAATTTCTCGATTAGAACTGACTCGAATTGCGTCACCCCTTTTGTTATTATTCGCAGAAATCAACCGCGGCAGTGGAAGGGGATCCCTAAACCGAGCCGGAACCCGACGGAGCGCCTCCCTTCCGGAAGCGGAGGCAGCCGAAATCTCCTCTCCCTGCTCTGCTCCCCTCTCTGCCCCGCCCCACTTGTCGCTCGGATGCAGAACCCTAGCGCCCCGGCCGCGGCAGCGGGCGGCAAGTCCAAGTCCTCGGCGCAGGCCGTGGCAGCGCAGCAGCCATCCCCGGCCACGCCTGCGTCTGCCAAACCCAAGTCCTCGTCGCAGGCCGTGGCAGGAGCTCACTCCTCCCCGGCCACGCCGGCGACGGGCAAGTCCAAGTCCTCCGCGCACGCCGCGGCTTCGGGCCAGGCGTCCTCCTCCCACCACCACCACCACTCCGGCGGCGGCGGCGGTGGCACCGACGCGAGCCTTAAGCGCAAGCGCGGCGTCTTCCAGAAAGACCGTACGGCCTTCTTCCGTTTTCTAATCTGTTGCTCCCTTTCTGTTTATCTTTCTCGTTCACTTCCATAGCTATTATGTTTTACTTCTTTTCGTATTCTTCTTGCAGTGCAGCACATGATGTATGGGTTTGGGGACGATCCAAATGTAAGTCGACCTCTCACCAATTGTCTCTTTGGCTCCCTCATTTTTTGGTTAGAAATTCTGTAGAACGGAATGCACTCAGTTTAGTGTATATAAGAATATGGGATGCGATAAGTGGCAGCTTGCAAGAATGATGTTACATAGCAAGCACGATGTGGATTTGTGATATTTATTAAATTGTTGAAATATCTTTAAACGAAGTATGGGTCATATATCTGATAAATGGTACATATTTGCAAAAACTTCTATAGTCAACAAGGATCGACCAGTCCTATCAATGCGTATTGGGATAGTGGTCTCGTGTCATTCAAAGCGACAAAGAAATTTCGCAAAGAATTCAGCCTGTTCATCTATGTTATGTATGTTGAATGTGGGGAAGGAACATAAGTGCTGGATTTTCTGTCATGACAAGCTACTTGACATTTGGTGGCCTCTCATGTTGAGGGCGAGCTGAATCAAATGCCTTTGTTTTCGGATTTCCGATTTCATAAGTTTTTAGCCGGCTAGCATCCATTGCCTCTCATTTCTTTTCGGCGCTGCTGTGCCGGCTGACTGGTGTGCCTTGTAATAATTTGGTCACTCTTTGGGCAAGAAATAAATAAATAGGCAGGGATCATACTAGGGTTCTCAAAAAGAAAAATGACTGGTAAAAGGGACATGTTCCTCCTTTTAAAGCTTTGATGTTCACATCTTTTTTGTTGGCTTTGCAGCCACTTCCAGAGACAGTTGCACTTGTGGAGGACATTGTCGTCGAATATGTTACTGACCTGGTAAGCTATTCTTGCACTTGTACAACTATGTATTTTATGTTTGGCCAGCTAAGAGAGTACACGCTATTCACAGATTGAAAAGTTATTTTGTTGGAATATTGTTGTGGATTTGTGACCCTTTGACCAATTATACATTTTTTAGAATCCATTAACTGCAGATTAAAAACACTTGGCTTGTTTCCTATTCAAACATATGTAATTAGGTAAAGTAATTTCTTAATTAATATTCTGGATATGTGTAGACATCTGTCCATGCATGATTTGGAATATGGCTGTTTGATTGATAGCCACACTTTGCACTGTATGATAATAAGTCAATGTGGTTTCATATAAATTTGGTGTACACATTAGCACTCATCTACCTTGCACATAATCCATTAATATTGAACCAAGGAATCGAGAGGCACACCATATTTAGCAAGTTTGTTACAAGGTCATGTCTGTTCTATCCAGTTCTTTGATTTTTTTTCTTTGAATAGTTTATGGTTACATAGTTGGATCAATCCATAATGTGCAAATTCTCTCCCAGGTCCACAAGGCTCAGAATGTCGCTTCAAAGCGAGGGAAGCTCTTGACAGAGGATTTTCTTTACCTTATCCGTAAGGTATGTTTCTGAACTCCACATGAGAATACGTGACTGCCTCTTCGCTTGTGTCACCAGAGTTCTCCAAAACAAATCATACACACTTCTTTTTTTGTAGGATATGCGCAAACTGCACCGTGCTACTGAGCTACTCTCCATGAACGAAGAGCTCAAGCAAGCAAGGAAAGCTTTTGATGTGAATGAAGAAACGCTAGTGGTTACTAATGAGTAATACCTCCTTCAGTATCCCCAGAGACTTATCAAATTATCTGCAATGTTTTACTCACTGGACATACGACGCATATTGCTTCAGTTGGACACTAGTCAGCATCCATCTGTATATATATATGTATTATGTTGCAGAAGTTGTTTCCTGTCAAGTTGGCTTCAGGTAGCACTTTCCACTTGAATGAATGGATTATTTTGCTCAATCTGGTTCTCATATGATGCTATCCGCTCTAACTATGAATCTGGACAAGCAAGTGTTATGTGATGGGGTTAATTAGATAAATGCCACTATAATTTCGTCAAATTTGAGAAATGATACTACGATTTCCTCTTTTAAAAATGCCACTGGAACTTTACATCACATGTCTAAATGCCATTATGTAAAATTTAAGACCAAAATACCCCCATCTCCATCCTTGGTCTTCTTCTTCCTCCATCCCCCTGCTTCGGCAGCCAGCAGCCCATCGAGGTGGAGGTCACCGCTGCCAACTTCAGGTCGCAGCAGTCCTGGCAGCGCGTTTGATGTGGAGGTTAACCTGAACGCCAAACTTTTGCTGTTGATTGGTCCGTTTGTTATCCCTCGTTCGATTCGATTAGATTGGTTGGCTCTAGGATGTACATGGTAGATCTTTGTTAGAGATTTTCGGTGGTTCCTAGTAATAGTATCTGCTAACTGCTAGCATTGGATTAGCATGCACATATTGTCGATCAATTGCTTGTTCGTTTCGTTCTTTCTAGTACTTACTGAGTTATATATTGAGATTCTGCTATTCGATCTGTGCTGATATATTCATCATACTAGATCATGTAGGTGCGCGTTGTCACACCCATCCATTTTTTCAGTAAAATGTTAGAAATTTATAAATATTTTGAAGCATGAAGCATGAAAAATAAGATATTATAGGCGGTACAAATATATAATGAGGGGATTTTGAAGGGATCATCACATATTGGTTCTAACACATATATTGGGATGAAATCAAATATTTTCGTACGATGGAATCAATCTAACTTCAAAGGGCTTGTCATCAGAATGCAAATAATACTGGCCATGAGCCACATTTATCCTATGTATTGTCAAGTTCACTACAACTACTATATTGTCCTTTCATGCCTGTCGGACAAATCATGTGGAACATTATCAGTACACTGTACACCTAAGTAAGGACAATGAGTCAATCCCAGAATTCCTAAGTAAGCACAATGAGTTAATATTTGTAGACAACCTCATCAACTGTCCATACTTAAGATCTACTTTTTATTAACAACATTTGGAAGATTGGACATCTGGGTTAATATTTTAACAGGAGATGGATCTGTTTCCCAGCACACATCTTCCCCGTGCCCTTCTTGTGCTTGCCATCCCCTGTCCAAATTTGGCTTCACTGAGGCCACCCTCTTCCTACACATATTTGGTTTCATCAAATAAACATCATCATCAATGCACTTGATTTGTGTTGAGAAAACCTGCACTTGGGTTGCTCTTTCAAGTCCATCATCTTCAAGCTCGGATGATCTTGGTATATTCCACAGGGAACAAATAAAGTTATCAATTTTTGCAGAGACCGTGGGACTTGAATATGGCATGATTCCTTGATCTGTTTTAATTTCACAATATAAACATATTTATACCTTTCAAATTCACTTATCCAACGCAAAGTGTCTAAAATCTTGAGACAAACCTAAATCATAGGGGCCACAAATTAGAGTCTTCCTACCTGAAACAACAATGAAAATACCAGTTGAACAAATATGAATATAGCAAACATCCAAATTTATATGTTCACTCAAGGATTCATGGGAGCAGGGTGCAAGGAAAGTAGGGGGGATGTAAGCATGCAAGGCAGTAGTCCAACTAGAGTTACCAAATAACCTGAATTGCTCTTTGTCTATTCTTAGCTGAACATCTCTTATATCTGAACGTAATATAAGCCATACAAAATAAGGTTTGGATCTTTCCCTTTTCTTAGATTAACATCGGACTTGTTTTGGAGTGGGTAATTAGTATATGCCTAGATAGATAGGTAAACAAAAACAATGTAACTGATGCAAATTTACAGAAGAAAAATAAAGCAGCCGCGTGCACCCAAATATACAAAATCAATATTATAAAAACCAAGCTCGATGGAAGTAAGTAAATTCATTTAGTGAACAAACTCCTTTTCCCTGGGCAAATTCTTATTGATATTATTACCAATCGAATTGATATGAAGTACATATAAACTATGAAGCTACAAACTTTGCAATTTGCATATACTGAAAGACTTCTTGGAGAATTCTTTAAGACAAAGTATATTGCACACAATATAGTAACCTTTGTTTGAGAATTCTTGTTATCCCATCTGAAAAGAGGCAGTGTAGTCATCTCGCTTACGTCCTGCAAGAATGGAGGCATGCTCTTGTAAGGGAATTAAACTTGTTTCTAAAAGAAAAAATAGCAGGAGCCATTGACTTGACGTGTGCTTCACAAGTTATCGCAGCTAACACCATTCAGAACCAAAAAGACACATGCATCAAGCAAGTTGTATAGCAGATGTTTCAGACCAAGCCATATGCAGATTGAAGAATTTAACTGATTAGTGCATAGCAGATTAGCAGCTGACCAGCGATAATCTGCTGGAGGTTTTCTGAGAGAAGTCGGATAGGCAGACATGAGGATAATGTACTCGAGCTAAAAAAAAACATCTGGATCCGCCGCCCGCCCGCCCCCTCTCTTCAGTGACAGGTGGAGCAACGACGCGGCAGTCTTGGACGGCAGCGCGTTGGTTACATTGGTTGTGCGGCTTGTGCCGTCCTCGCTGGGATCTCGCCGACGCGGGCGTGTATAAGGACATGTTCCCCCACATACACCGTCAGAGACACCGGCAAGGGCTCCTCAAACCCCTCCTTCGTCCCAGGGAACCGTCTATCCATGTGCACTGACATCTTACTCGTGTCCTGGAAAGGCAAAGATCCAGCCGTTTCGCGGAGAGCCAGGGAAAATCAAAGCCTTAGTTTGGATTCGAGGGATCCATACCTTGAAAAAGGACACCATTGTGCGGCGACCGCGGGAAGTAGAGTGGTGGTGTTAGGGTTGGGGAGCTGCTGGGAGACAGAGAGAAAATGAGAGGAGGAGGAAGAGGAGATGAAAGGGGACGTCGAGCGAGAGGCAGTGTTCGATCTGGGTGTGCTTTTGCGTGTTAAGGCCCAAATCAACCATGGCGGGCCGATTTGACGCAGAGAGTAGCGTCCCCTAGGGATTTTGGGTCGAGTTTGGCCTTTGACAGAAAATAAACGGTCTTGATTGAGCAGGGACAGTAATCGGATAGTACGAAACGCTGATGCCCTGAGAGAGCCCCTGTTTGGCTCAGTTTTAATATCCTTAATATTACGATTCTTGGTTTGGTGGTACCTGTTCATGGAACTCCCTGTCAGTACGCCTTTTGTCACACTTACGCTAGCGACATTGCAGCAATTATAATTTCCCTGAAATTCTCATGGCAATTGACTGATGAAGATAGACGAAGAAGACCAAGGAGGAAAATGGGGTATTTTGGTCCGAAATATCACATAATGGCATTTAGAGATGTGATGCAAAGTTCTAGTGGTATTTTTCAAAAGAGAAAAATTGTAGTGGCATTTCTCAAAATCGGTGAAATTGTAGTGGCACTTATCTAGTTAACCCGTGATGTGATATCCTGTACATTACAAATTTACAATCCGCTCTATTTCGATCCTAGTCACACACCATACAGTATTTGTAACATGTGGTTTATCATGTAAGAGATTGTTGGAGATATGCCCTAGAGGCAATTAATAAAGTGATTTTATTTGTCATATCTCAATTGTTCATAATATGTTTTAAATACCATGCTATAACTGTATTACGCGGAAACATTAATACACGTGTGGTATGAAAACAACCAGGTCCCTAGTAGCCTCTGTTTAACTAGTTCGTTGGGTAACAGATGATCAAGGTTTCCTGATCATGGACAATGGCGTCGGTTAACAACGGAGTCATATCATTAGGTGAATGATTTGATGGACATACCCAAAATGTAGAAACGTAGTATTCATACCTTCGACTGTGAGATCATATCAAATCTCTGCTTCTGGAAGATGCGGCTGATCGCATCAAACGTCATGTCTTATATAGCGTGACAATAAAGGTGACACTTTCGGGTATCGAATGAAGCAGTAGAAGCGAGTGATCAAGAGCGGGAATTGCCAATCCAAATAGCAGGATAGATACTCTGGGCCCACTCGGTGAGATTACATCAATAATCTTGCAAGCATGTGACTAGGTCACGGAGATGTAATATCACAGACGAGTAAAGATAGATTTGTCAATGACGAGGTCATGGTCGGTAATTGTGATACCGGAGAACGACACTCGGACAATCTAAGTATCGATAGGCAAGAGGTTGAGACTGGACGTCTAAAGGTTCAAACGATAAAAGTCATTCGTGGACGCACAGAGGCTATCATGGGTATCCAGATCCCGCTGTTAGTCATTGATCGGAGAACGTGTCTCGATCATGTCTGGAGTGATCCCGAACCGTAGGGTAACACACTTAAGGGTAGGTGACGATTTGATTGGATATAAGAGAGATAGAAACCGGGAACTCCGGAAGTGTTCCGGAACTTGTCCGATGTTGATCGGAGGCAACGAAATATGTTTTCGGGGTCCGAATGAATTAAATAATATGTATTTAATATTAATAAGTGTTATTAGTGATTAAATATATTTTTTATTTAATTAAATTCGAATTTAAAAGGCATTAAAACCTATATGGTCCTTAGAGGCCCATTAGGGGAAATTCCCTAAAAGAAAAGGAAAAAAAAAAGGGGAGAAGGGCCAGCCACCCTGGGTGGGCCGAATGGGGCCCACCAGGGCCGGCGGCTGCCCTCCTTGGCCGGCCAACCATGTGGGGTTTAGTCCCACATGGCTTAGCCAAGGGAGAAGGTCTCCCCCCTCTCCTTTAAATAGGGACCCCTATGCCTTGGAGATTCATCCCTTTCTTCCTTCTTCTTCTCTCCTACTTTGAGCGTGGTTCTGTTTCTGGAGCTGCGTACGAGGAGAGAAGTCTCTCCACCTTACGCACACCGCCGTGCTTCGAGATCCAATCTTCTACTTCCGCTGCTCTGCTGGATCTGGAGCTCGGAGGTCGTCATCTACACCGCACGTGTGTGGAACTACGAGGCGCTACACGTGTGGCGCTGGGAGTACGACTACTTCCTCTACACGACCTTGAGGTCGGCTTCGTCGGCTTCATCGGCAACGTTTGTGCGGGAACGTAATCCCGCTTTCGGTCTACAAGGGTATGTACTCCGTCCTCCTTCATATAGTATATCTGCATAGTTAGATCTTGGCTAGTTTATGGTTATCGTCGGTAGGAAATTTTTTGTTTTCTGTCTACGATCCCCAACAGAGATTATGCTGATAGCTAAATACCCATGCGTTGCTACGGAAAAAAAAATATTGCCATTGATCAGATGAATTACTTCTCTCTCGTACTCCCTCTCAAATGAATCTCATCTTGAGATGATTATGCACGGCCTCATCTATATTTCCTCGCCGTGGATCTTATTCTCCAACCCACCTAGGTCTTTCTCCCTCTTGACCTCCTCTTTAGTATTGTGCACCTATCTAGCTCTCTTTCTCCAATACCCATGTCTCTCAACTTCGTTATCATCTTACGTCGCTCCAATGGCATATGCATATTTGTGAATGGTGACAAAAATTAGGTAATATAGTTTCATGATTACACCAACCATTCAAATCATGCATTGAAGCACGATTTGGATCCTATGCCAAAAAAAGGCAACCGGTTGTGGATAATACAAGTACTCCTAACACATAGATGCAAATTTACTGGCCAATACTTTGACCTCACCGTAACTTCCGTATCTAGGCTCATGCATGTTTACCTTAGTCTTTGTTACCTCACGTAAGGCTCCAATGTCCGACCATCGTAATTTCTCACTCACTTCACATATATGGTATAATTAAGATTTCAACATGTTACTAAAATCTCATACTTTAAAGGAAACAATTGATATTGCTCATACGATCCATTGGACGGTTTCTCTGAGTACTCTGTTCGATATTCTCACCCACCCATTTTTCCCTAAATTTTATTCTATTCGATGTCATATTCCCCATCGAATCCACGAAGAGGTTGCTCATCCCCTTCATCCCCCCCCACGGGATGTTCTACCATTCCCCTCCCACCTCCTCACCGTCTCGGAATGAGGTCACTTAGCTCATGGTGAGGTTCACGTTGAACCACAAAACCGTTGGTGAAGCTTCATTGGACCTTGCCCCCTCAACGTTTGTGCAATTCCTCCGATTACTATTGTTGTTATTGAATCTATGTCATGGCTCCTTTTTTTCCAAGCTCTGCCGCTGCTCAAAATGGTAGCTCTTATATCACGACAGTTGGGAATGCGTAAGTGGATTTCTCGACCTGATTCGGATGGGATGAGCGAGATTCTTCTTTGGAGAGCTCGAATCGACGAAGTTAGAGTCTCTTTGTAGCGAGAGGTATGAAAACTAAGAGAATTCTCTTATGGGGTGCATTCATAGCTAAGAGCCTAAGTCCCCTTTCAAAAAAAAGAGCCTAAGCCATAGGAAAAAAATCACAAGATAAACTTTATAGGAAAAATACTCTAAAAAATAGAATCCTCTCAAATTTCTACAAAAATCATTTGAACCAGCCTGGCACCCGCAGGGTATGGATAAGGGTGGAGCCACCCCATACCCTTACCCGTCCTCCCTGATTTTACCCGTACCCATACCCGTCAACGGTACAACTTTATTCCATACCCGTCACCCGACAGGGTAAAAGGGTACCCGCGGATAAAAATACCCACGTTTATAACACATCAAATTGAGTAAAAAATAATCGTTAAAACAACACATCACTCATCCGAAAAACATCTATTTGTTGGTCTGCTCTATCGGGATTCGAGACGTGATAACGTGAAATATTAGATACAATATGATGGATATCTAATCTATCGGTATAGTGCAACACTCACTGGGTGGTCAGCCATCCACGGAGGGTAAAGCGAGCAATCCCTACATATGTAACATAACATAACCTACGTGTGAATTACAGTCGTGGCCTCATGCATAGACTCTACTCACACATCAGCACGTGAAAATCCACCCTCACTTGTCAAGTATTAGATGGGTACATGGGTACACGGTATGGGTTATACGATCTCATACCCATACCCTCTCTACCCGATGAGTATGATATTTTTCCATTTACATAACTATGTACTATAATTTTTTCTTCCATATCGTTACCATAGGGTTTTATCCATTGCCATCCCCTGCCTATGCATATACCTTGTCCATCGTCCATCCACGTTAATTTCCATATCTTGAGGGTACAACAGAAAGAACGACTACACCGCCGTGCGGAATGCGACTGTGTGACTGATTCCCGAAGTCTGTTGCTCCCTTCCTACCCCGCGTCGCCAATTATCGTCGGGAACTCCTCGCCGGAGGAGAGGAGCTCGCCGTCCATGGGACCACCGCAGCCAGCCACGGGCATCATCAGCATCGAGGCCTGCGCGCGGCCGATCGCCGTCGACCACCGCATCAGCATCCCGTACTACTTCCGCATCGCGGGCACCCTCCTTCGCCAGGTCAAACCCTAACCACCTTCGAAATATCTCGCGCGGAATTCCTACCGCTCCATCAGATCTCCCCCCTTTTGGGCTGAAAGTTAAATTTCCAGTTGTCCTGTTGCGCAATTCGTGGTAGTTTTCTACTTCGGGCGACTGCGATGCGGTGAATTGGGGATTGTCTGTCTTGTACGCAATCAACGCGAGTGCTAACTAGTTTTTGTTCTTAAATTGTGTTGATTCTTTTTTTGTGTGCTTTTGTGTGTTCTGCGCAGGCCAAGATATATCGAGATGAGAAGAACATCCTCGACCTGTATGTCATCCTCCTGAGATACACAAGGTTGGCTGAACGTTGATTGATTCATCTCGATATTCGCTTCTTATTGTTGTGATCCGTTCACATCTGACGTCTGTCTGGATGCAGCTTGCTGTGTGAGACAATCCCCAAGCACCGCGACTACCCCGTATTCAAGTCGAGGGAAGCAGAGTTCGTCAGGAATGCTAACTCCTCTGTAATTCCTCTTACGACCTCAGTAACTACTGTGTATTTTCTCCTAATCAAGCATGAATTAAATGTATAAAGATTTAATGATTAGATAGCACTTTGCGAGCCTTATATCTGTTGCTCATAGTGATGTAGCACTCGCAAACCCATTTTGATCATGTTGAATTGTTGACAGCAATAGTCTTCCCCTCCCCCGGTGGTTTCTCTGACTGATTGTTTTGTTGTAGACACTCATCGATGTTGTCAATGAGCTTGAGTCTCTGAAGCCAGTTGTGAAGCAGCAGATATTTGAGCATAATAGAAGAGGCACACCAGAAGCTAATGGTCTGAATGGAATCCATGCTGCAAACCATTGGACGGACAAGAATCCTCCAACTACATATTCCACACAGGTAAATATGCCGCTGTGCAACATTTCATAGTTTCTAATCATTTTGTGGAAAGAGAATTACACCTGCCAGCTTGTCAGGTGTTTTTCTGGCTATTTTTCTCATTCATTTTCTTCTTCAGCCATTTGTAGGAAGCAATAATGGATCATTGCAAAAATTCTCCTCAGATGGGAGACATCACATGGCACCATTACCGAGTGTCCAAACTGATAGGCAGATCCGCAAGCAGTATGTGTATCTTCTGTTCGCATTTATGTCAATGATATGCTGTGTTTTATTTGGCTTGACTACCAATTATGAAGGGGAAGGCTAGTTGCCATGTTTGATAGCTAAACTAAAACACTGGTAACTTGATCAATTTTTTAAGCCAAAAGTAGGCTATAGGGAACACTTCATAAGCAACACAGTAACTGTGTTATCCGACTGCAGGAATTTCAAATATATACAGCACATCAGATATTCTTAGGTGTTTCTTCGTTTGAGTCAGGTTAATTACAATATTTTCTGAGTAGTGGATTGATTTAGGAGATTTAGCTCTAGTTTACAAGTTCTTTTAATACAAGAACATGGATCAGTTCAGCTGTGTTTATCAATCTGTCTGGTGTCCTACAGTTGTAAAGTGGATATTTGAAGTTTGACACCAAATTAGTTGTTTCTGGTAATTGGTCATTCTCTAGCAAGAGGCAAGAGGCTAAGTGGCTTTCAAAATTGTAATACAATGTGCTTTCATGTGACTCGGTATTTTCTTAATGTGCAGAATTATAGCTAGATTATCTTTTCTAATTCCATGCATGTGACTCAGTATTTTCTTAGGTTCTATTTGCTCCTTTTTACAATGTGCTTTTTGTAGACCAAAATATCACTATATTTCGTGACATTGACAGCCATTAGTGTTAAATAGGTCTGTTATGGTAATACTTTCTATGGTGTACTAAGTTAGACTCTTCTCGCTTTCTGGCTAAATTATTCAGGTTTTCAAATCTGCCTTTTCCAAAGGAAGAAACACTGGCAAGACACTCGATATTAGGACCTAATGGGCTTCATGGACAATGGATGGGCCTGTTGCTGCAATCAAGGCATGTTTGCTTTCCTTACATTTTCCCCAACGTGTTTGCCTGAGAATTTAACCAGAGGCATAGACAACCATTATCTTACAATTTTGTGCTGCTTGATGCAGGTCCAGTATCCAAGCAATCTTGAATTTACACAAAGTGACATGACAAGGTGAGATCTCCGATAGTTTCAGCTTCATACCTCTAATACAGGTTTTACTTATGTATCTACATCTCGCTTATTCCAATATTGTGCACAGTTCCTCTCAATTTGGAATTTTCTTGTGACCCCTCTTCTTTTGAAAGCTGTTCTAATTGGTCTGTCCGCTCAGTGACTCAATAGACTCTGTTTGGGACTTGAAAGTTTCTTGAGATTCATGGATGCATTCAACTATTTTGAGTGGAATGCACCGAACAAATATGAACAATTTAACTATGTCATTGCCCCAAATTATTTTATTGGATGGACTAGATTTAGAAGAAAGCAGGCTTTGACTAGCAAAATTGAAATAAGCTAATACAATATTTTAATAGAACTATAGAAGAGAAATTACATAATTAAATTAGTCATATGATTAATTTATAAGGAAATCTTCCAGGCTGATTGTTGCATTATCACTCTGTTGCTTCTGCAGTCTAGTGCCAGCTACGTTGAACCAAGATGGTCTGCATGGTCCCATTATCACATATCCCGAAAGCACTACAAAGGATAATGATGATATGCAATCTGTTCTATCTCTTGATGATGGTCGATGGTCTGCACCAGCAGAAGAATGCACCTCTGCACCTTCTGTTAGTCTGGAGGGAGAATTGTCCCAATTGAATATCAGACAGCCTTCACCCCCACCTGTCCTGGCTGAAATACATCCTGAGCGTAGACCAATTTCTCCATCAAGAGTTGCTGATCCAACACCAGGGCTTGCTGTATTAGAAACTGGTCGTTATCAGAATTTGCATGTGGTAAGTACAAAATAAACATATTCCGTTGCAAGTGATAGTGTTGCTCTGTACCTATAGGCTATAGTTTGTAGGAAACACATGAGTATGGTTCTTCTATCTGCATTTATTTGTAACTTATGTATACCTATTAACTGACTTTGACTGATGAGTTCAACTTTACTGTCTTGTTAGCCAGTGAAGTTGATGGAGTGTTTTCTAAGGGTTGCTGAGGCAAACACTAAAAGAAGTTTAGAAACATGTGGGGTTCTCGCTGGTACCCTGGTATGTACATTAGTCCTAAAATGAGAACAGTTATTTGGCTAGACTACTGACATCACATTTTATTTCCATGTAGAAAAAGAGAACCTTTTATGTGACAACCTTAATAATCCCAAAGCAGAAATCTACATCTGATTCGGTAAGTTTTTTCTTGAATGTTTCTTAGGGAAGTTAATCATGTGCAACATATTATCTGAATTGCAGTTCAAGGGATTACTTAATACATACCTTTCATTCTTGCCAGTGTGAAGCTACAAATGAAGAAGAACTATTTGAAGTTCAGGACAAGGGCTCACTTTTCACTCTTGGTTGGATTCATGTAAGTTCGGTTCAAATAACTTTTTGTTTTTCATTGATGCCTTTGTGTTTTGCTCAAGTCAATAAGGTACATACAGTATATTTAAGGATATGTGAATTAACATGTTTTCATTAGTTCACCATCTTCTTAACTCATATATGCATAAACTCTGTTTAACCACTGAGAATGTTTTACAAAGATGGATACATTGATATCAAATTCTTTAGCTTGTATTCGCATGTCAATATTTTGGGAATCTTACTGATACACTTACAAGTTTAACCTTGAACACTGGCATTTTTTCCATATAATTATATGTGATGCATAATTTACATCCATGTTGCCTAATTCTGGACAATGCATCATGCACTTTCAATACACAAAGGAAGGTGGTGCCACGATGGCATCTGGTAATTTCATATTTGATAGGCGAAATTATGTCCCGCCACTAGATCGTTGTCTATTGCAGTTTTGCAATGTTGCATTATGTTTTTGCTCTAGGCCATATCACTTGCGAAGAAAAAACGGACATTGAAAAGCCTGCATAATGGACAATGTGTAAATTCTTATTTATATTGGTTCAAGGAGATTCATCACACTCTCAGCTGTCCCGTGCAACATTTGTTGTTTTCTGTAACTAGATCAACAAGTGGAATTGAATAGGAATGCGAGCAAGACTAACCATAATCGTATAGTGTTATAACCAGGAGATGATAACATATCTAACTCACTATTGACGGCAAATAGTAACTTGTAACGAGCACTTTGTTACAGAGATGCACATGGTACCACATAGCTGTTTCTTTACTTTTAGTCATTTGGATTGTACCAGATGGTAAAAGGTAGATGCCATATGGTAATGCAATATAATATCGAGTGTTGCAGAAGTAGACATAAATGCGGCACTCTGTACCTAGACATAACTTAGCATTGATGTGTCGGTTAGCTGACTGCTTTCCTTTGGTGTCATAGAAAAAGTTGTTTTCCTCACCGATTATCTGCTCTCTTTTACAGACACATCCAACACAGTCCTGTTTCCTGTCTTCCATTGATCTCCATAATCATTATTCGTATCAGGTAAAGTTGGCAGACTGGATCTCACAGTACTACTACCACTTATTTGGCGTGCAGTTCTGTTATAGTATATCTTTTGTTGCCCTCTACAATTAATGATGTCATTTGTCTCATACTACTATCATATGGATTGAGATAAGGAACATGAGGAAGTGAATTGTATATCAAGATCCTGTAACTCGTCGTTGAGATGCTATGCAAATTGAAATCTTAAATGCATATTTGCAACTTCACAAGCATATTTCTTAGCTGAATGATACTTGTTTATCTGTTCATCTGTCTTGCTTATCCTATTGTTTCATTTGTATCTTTCATTTGTATCGTGTATTTGGATACCTACTTTCCCATGTGGCCATGGCGCAGTTTCATGCTGTTTGTTTGACCTATTAACTTTGTGTATCCAAAGATGCTTGGACCTAGCAAGATAGTATTATTTATGTTCTTTTAACTATATCCTTATAGCCCTGTTCTCAAAAGAAGGCATGCACGTTTTTTGAACTTGAACTTTGGCCAAGAATTAGTAAAACAATACATGATTTATTTTATACAAAAATTGATATCGGCAGATTCATATTCAAAAGAAGTTTCAAATGGTATAATTTTTGTGGCTCATAATCCATATTTTAGTGGTCAATTTTTTTGCCGGAGTTAAATTCTGAAAAGCGTGGACGCCTTCTTTTTCAGAGAACGGAGGGAGTGCGTTCAATAGTTACTAGTTAACGTGCATCCTGCTAATTTGTTTCATAGTTACCAGTTAGCCAATCAAATTAAATAGTGTACTCTGCATCATGATTTTCTACAAATCAGTTTAGTAAATATCATTAGTTTTATTTGATCTTGCGTTTGACATTATTGTATCAACAGGTCATGCTACCTGAGGCAATTGCAATAGTTATGGCACCTACCGACACAAGAAAGTAAGTATTTAATTGTTCATATTTAATAGTTATCCAGTTTTGCACTCAGTCATTCACTCCATGACTGTTAATCAAAATCGTATGGACTAGCGATGGCATCTGCTGGATGTTATGGTGTTTAGTTATCTTTTCTGCTTATTAGGTCGGATTATGCAAACATACGCTTCTCTAATTTGTACATAGTTCAGTTTCTTGTGTTGCTACTGTACTAGGGAGAATTTGCCAATATTGAACAATGAGGAAATAGCGTTGGATCTCTTTAAAGTTATGAACTTTGTTACTTGCCCCTCAAAATTGCAAGTTACACCCCATTCTCCTTAAACGCGACAACTCCAAGAACCCTTTTGCTAACAAATTTCACTGACGCCCAGTTAGTTCATTAGTGTAGGTACGACATGTCTGCAAAAGTTGATCTCTCTCTTTCTCCCCCAAACACTCTCAGGCCCAAGTTTCAGTGTTTCACGGATACCAACTTTAGGGAGCATTTCAGACTAAAGCCTAAGCATAATTGGAATGTAATGAAACAGTGTTTTGCCACCAAACAAACCAAGTCTCCCGTCTTGCATCAGAACACAAATGACTCAAGGAGCCATCTCATGCCAAATCAAATCACTTTCCCTTCCGCTTCCTCTCTTTTTCTACAGTCCAGTTGTCGTGATCTCATACACCTAAACCCCTCGAATACGTGAAGGAAATTTCTGTAGTCATGCCACACACCAGCGCAATAGTGGAAAAAGGTGTGCACGTGCTTGTGTGTTGGAGTGGGAGAAGATGAGGGGGTCTCTTTACCAATACTATTGTTAAGAAAATGCATATTGTTTTCCAGACCGCTCTCTGTTTATGGTCATAAAAATGTGCACCCTTCACTATAAATGGCTGTCTTATGTCTTGTTGTCTATACTTACTCTTAGCCTTTATGTTTGCTATGTTTACTGAACCCGAATCAACAGACTTTTGCTTGGCTGGTTGCTAGCTCTTTGAAGCATATTTCTATTTTGTACTGCCCTTATGCCCCCTGATATGAATAAGCTGTTCATATTGTCTTGTTTACGTACTTTGTCTTGAACAGAAAACACGGTATATTTCATCTAACGGATCCAGGTGGTATCGGTGTGATCCATGATTGCCCGGAGAGAGGATTCCATCCACATAAGGCGCCTCTAGATGGCTCGCCAATCTACGAGCATTGCTCCCACGTGTACATGAATGCTGATACAAAGTTTGATATGATTGACCTCCGAGAACAGTGAGAGGTATCAACTTAATTCACTCATAGTTTGGAGGCTATACTTCCGGCAGTTGAACAAACTGTCTGCCTTTATTCTTGTACCGTGCTGAAGAATTGTGGATACTGATGTAAGTGATTGTACATAGCCATTGCATGTATAGAGATATCTGTAGTCAATGATCAGTAGTCTCCGGTGGAAATTGAGGACTTGTTGTGTAATTCATCCCCTTTTTATGCAAGATGTGAGGAGATGGCCAATCTCATTTTATGCAAGATTAAATGTAAAAAGCACTGTAGTTTTAACTCCATTCTAAAATAATTCGATTTTTGTACCAGGGTGTCCGTTTTGTAGTATTCACTATGTAAGGTGCTCAAACTTAAAGTTAGCTTTGGCAGGACATCCCGGCCCAGATCTTAATAGGATTAATAGCCTCCTCATACTAATAAGGGTCTTCTTTTCTGAAAACTCATCTCCAAAGAACACTGAACACAAAAAGTGGATTGAACATTTTGACTACTGGATATTACCTAGTATACGAAACAAAGCACATTTTAAATCGTTGTCGTCTTAAGAGATGCATTCTATACTGGATTGCAAAATTGTGAATTCAACGGGGTGTTTGTTGTTGCCAGCGGCCGCCTAGACATTTTGAAAATGCAGAATGGAAGTATCTAAAAGAGACAGCAGAGCAACTGGAATAGCTCAGTTGGTTAGAGTGGTGGCTTGACAACCTGGGACGGTTGGGGGTCATCAGTTGGTTAGAGCGGTGGCTCTTAACAACAATGTGACAACCTGGGACGGATGAGGGTCAATCAGGGTGGTCGACGATGAAATCGTGAGGAATTTGGGGATCGAAGATGGGAACGGTGGGAGCGGTACATCTCTCTCTAGTACAATGGTTTTGCTTGTACACACGCCTACAAGTGGCCCTGAGTCTACTAAGAACATCTCTAGCAGAGCCCTTAAAAGCCACGGAATCTCAAAATAACCGTCGTAAAAGGTTTCAGAACCTTATAAACGGACAAAGTAGAAATCTTAACTCAAAATAACCGTCGTAAAAGGTTTCAGAACCTTATAAACGGACAAAGCAGAAACCTTAAAAACAGCTGACCCTTAAAAGATTTTGAGGGCGCCCGTGAAATCGGCCCGCCGAACCGCGAATTCACAGGTTTCGCCCACGAACCGCCGGGCCCTGTATATGGCAATAGCGGTTGGCGGGAGGGACATTTCAGCTCGCCCGTACTTGTCTTCTTACCCCATCTCGCCGCCGTCTCCGCCGCCAGTCCCGCCGCCTTCGATTTCGACCTGTTCTCCGCCGCATCTGCCGTTGCCGCGCCCCGTCGAGTCACCCCCTCCCCGGATCTACCTCGCCGCCCCGAGTGGAGAGCGCTCCCCGACCAAATCGCCGCCGCCGCGTCGGATCTATCGGTAAGTGTTCCTCCGGTGGATTTAACTATGTTATCTGTCGGATTAGGCGGTACTTACGGTCCGGTATGAATTCCAGATGGAGTTGAGCCCGTGCGCCGAGTTTTTGCTCTCGGATTCATCCTCTTCCGACGACTCCGACGTAGAGACCTTGTTCGAGAGCCGCCGGCGGCAGATGGTGGTCGCGGTCCTCGCCGTCAAGGAGTTCGAGGACCGGTATGCAAGACGGCGGCAAGGATCTAAAGCTGACCGCCTTTGCATTCCTCGGAACCACTTCTACGGCAACGAGCTGCTCATGCGAGATTATTTCGCCGAGATACCGACGTATCCGGCTCACATCTTCCGGAGAAGGTACCGTATGCGTCGTTCTATTTTCGTGAAGATAGTACAAGCTTGCGAGGCGAATTGTCGTTATTTTACCCACCGAAGGAATGCTGCGGGTTTGATCAGATTTAGCACTTATCAAAAGATCTCGGCCACAATGAGAGTGATTGCGTATGACGTTCCAGCTGACTACGCCGACGAGTATCTTCGCATTGGTGAGGATACTACAATCGAGTCCGTTCGTAGGTTTGCCAAAGTGATCATTCGTGTCTTTGACAAAGTCTATCTTCGAGCACCAAACGAAGAAGACACGGTGAGGTTGATGGCATCAAATGAGAAGCGAGGTTGGCCGGGCATGCTAGGTAGCATAGATTGTATGTATTAGACTTGGAAAAATTGCCCGAAGGCCTGACACGGGCAGTATTGTGGCAAGGGGGTGATGCAACAATTGTGCTTGAGCCCGTTGCATGTGAGGATTCATGGATTTGGCATTGCTTCTTTGGTTTGCCGGGCACGCTCAATGATATCAACGTGTTGCATAGGTCTCATCTACTTGGTAGGCTAGCCAATGGTAATGCTCCGGCTTGCAACTTCACTGTTAATGGGCATGATTACACAAAGGGATACTATCTTGCAAATGGTTCTTGGTCTATACTCGTGAAGACCATCTCAAAGCCTGAAAATATAAAAGAATCTAAATTTGCAAGGGCACAAGAGGCCTGCCGAAAGGACATAGAGAGAACATTGGTGTTTTGCAATATAGGTTTGCCATTGTTCGAGGACCTGCCCGTTTTTGGGACAAGAAAATTCTGAAAAACATCATGACATGTTGTGTGATTCTTCATAACATGATCGTAGAGGATGAAAGGGACTTGAACTTAGTTGTCGTATGACAATGTTGGTAGCCGTGTGAAGCCAGCTAGAAACCCAGATCGCATTGAATCATTTCTTCAGACTTACCGGGAGATTGAGGATGCGACGCACACAAGCAGCTGTAGCTAGACCTGATTGATCACATCTGGCAGTTGCATGGGATGTAATTATCTGTCATTGTTTTCATTTCATTCATGTGTGATTCAAACGATTCTTTCCATTCGACACTATTCTTGTATTGAATTATTGTTTAATCCGTGTGATTCGAACCATTATTGTAATAATATGGATTATTGTGTGAGCTATGACACTTACAATATTTATAATTTAGTTTTTATTTATTCGTTATTCAATTTTTATGTCAAATGGATCATCTTTGTTGAAATGTTAGAAAACTGTGTGGTTTAAGGTTCGGGAATATGCGCGGCTAATACGTCCCAAACGTATCTATAATTTTTGATGTTCCATGCATGTTTTATGTCAATTGACACATGTTTTATATACACTTTATATCATATTATGACATTTATTGGATTAACCTACTAATAGTTGCCAAAGTGCAAAATCTTCTTGTTTTCCTATTTGTTGTGTAGGAATTATCAAAAATACAAAAAGAAACCTTGTTGGAGTCAAATTGGGACTTTCCTGAAATCTGTCTGAGAACTTTTTACGGAGATTGTCAGTTTGACCCTCGAAGATGGCGTCGAAATCAAATTAAAGAGAAAGTTGTCACAATTTTCCATACGAAGATTTTAAGCCCGAGATCAGCCCAATCGGAGTTCGGACGTGGCCTGTAGGCCCGTTTTGGTGGAACCCTAAAAGGGGTGACGGAAATCCGAGAGTCCATATAAAGAAGGAAACCCTAGGTCGTGAAGGGCACAAAAAAAAGCCACACATTTTCCTCCTCTTGGCAGCCGCCAAGGAGGGGGAGGAGCTCCTCCATTGCTGCACCATCACCAAGGAAGAAGAAGGGGGCCAAGGGCCGCCGCCCCCGAGGGCCGCCGCAGCCGCCGCTCGCCGCCGCCGCGCCGTGGCTGCTGCGGGCCGCCGCCTCCACTCCGGGTTGCACCTCTTCATCAACCTCTCCATCAAGTGTGCTCACCATGACCATGTGTGAGTAGTTTTCACCGAGGCTGAGGGCTCTACCGGTAGCTATGTGGTTCATCTCTCTCCCATGGTGTGATCTTTATGTGATCATGAGCTTTGTAATCTAGTTGGATCCATGGATGTTACTCTTCGTTATCTTATGAATTATGCTACTTGAGTGGTTTATTAATGTAAACTTCGGAGTCACCTTTGTCCCTTGGTGCGAAGTTGACAGTGTGCGTACCGTGTGTGACTCTTAGGCTAAAGATTACATGAATACTTATCATGAGTTATTATTTGTGTTGGATGTCTCTATAACATTGTGGTGTTTGTCTAGTACTATTTTGGGGCGATCTTAGTGACATTGGGGTTCCCTAGATGTGGAATGCAACTTTAAGGTGTGTTTTTATATCCCTACGCAGTGGATTGGTGTTCGTTATCCAGCAAGGGAATAGCTCAGAGTAGCATAGTGAAGAGGAAATATCCATGTATTCAATTATATTATTATTGTTGAGAGTGTCCACTAGTGAAAATATGATCCCTATGCCTTATTTCCAATCATTGAAACACCGTTTACTCTCAGTTCTGCTATATGTTTGCTTGCTGCCATTTTTATTTCAGATTGCAATTACCAATTATAATCATCCATATTACTTGTATTTCACTATCTCTTCGCCGAACTAGTGCACATATACACCTGACAAGTGTATTGGGTGTGTTGGGGACACAAGAGACTTCTTGTATCTTAATTGCAGGGTTGCTTGAAGGGATATCTTTGACCTCTACCTCCCTGAGTTCGATAAACCTTGAGTGATTCACTTAAGTGAAACTTGCTGCTGTTATACAAACCTCTGCACTTGGAGGCCCAACACTGTCTACAAGAATAGAAGCGTGCGTAGACATCAGTGGCATAGCAGAAACCGTAAAGCAGAACCTTAAAACAGAGGCATATCAGAAACCGTAAAGCGGAACCTTAAAACACGGTTTCTGCTAAGCCGCGTGTCGTTTTGGTCCAAAAAACGCGACGTTCGCGAACCGTAAACCTGTTTTAAGGTTCCGTGGTTTAAGGGCTCTGCTAGAGATGCTCTAACACCCCATAGGCCACAGAGCCAACCTTCTTTATCTCACTTCTTTCACTGACGAGTGGGCCCACCGCTCACCATCCAACTCAGCCTGGACCGTTGACTATCTTTCAATCATCGTCCTTGGTCATAGAAGGCGATGGTGTGAAGTGTTCGGGTATAGTTCTCATAACTTAACTTTAACTGAGATATGATTAAAATTTATTAGCATGTAAATAGGTTCTCATCAACTTACAACAACTTTACGTGCTTACACTTACAACAGTATCGACAGCTAGTTTGCCAAACGACCTTCTTTTTCACAGCAGATAGCTCACAACTGTTTTCTCACAACAGAGAGCCCGCATCTGTTTTGAGATAAGCTACAACTCAACCAAAAAGGGGCATAGTAATCTTCCTAGGTAGCTGAACATGTGCCTACTGAATTAGGAATTGTGGTGTGGCGGAATTAGCTTTGGGGGCCAAGCGACGCTCCGAAATCACCATTGGAAGAGGATTGGTTGCAGTCAAATCCGGTTAGTGAAAAAAGTTGGGAGATACGAAATACAAATACGAGAAGTATTTGGGTAGTGGTTGGCAGCTCCAGCTTGTAAGCAACATTGCTGAACGGACCAAGATACTCGTATGAAGCTTAGGACACCACGATTGACGACCACGTGTTGTGGGTTGAAGTTCATACGTGATAGTATCTCCAACAGACGCCCAACGCGCCGGCGCGCTAATTTTTTTTTACAGCGCCAAAAGTACGTTTTAGCGCGCGGAGCGCCTGTTTTGCTTTAGCAGAACCGCTATATTTAGCGTGGCGCGACGCTTAATTTTTTTGCTCCAACAACGGTGCTAAAATTCCAGCGCGCGCAACACAAACAACATTTTGCATCTAAATTTTTATTATTAGAACAAATAGACGAACGTTCGTTGACTAAAACATAGAACTAACATACTCGATTAAACTAACAGACTACATTAAGATAACAGACTCCATAAACTAAATAAACAAGCTACTAGACATCAAAGTCGGAGTCCGAGCTCTCCGACGTATCGGAGATGTCGGAAAACAGATGCTCCCACCTGGGGTCTTCGTCGTGCCAGGTGGTGTGGTTGAGCTGCGCCTCCGCCTCGGCCTTGCGCCGGCGCCGCTGGGCCTGGAGCTCCGCCCGCTCGTACTTCCGCTCCGCCCGCTCAGACGCGTATGTAGCCAAGAGCTGCGCCTCGGCGGCGGCTTCTTGCGGGTGCCTCCGGCGATAGTCCGCCACCAGCTGCGCGTCCCTGTCCGCGATAAGAAGGCGGGCTTGGAGATGGCGGTGGGCGGTCCGCTCTTCGGCGGTGACGAGGCGCGGTGGAGGCGCCAGATCCATCGCCTGCTGGACGGTGTGGACGTCCGTGAAGTTCATCTGGCGCCGGCTCCGGCCGAGGCGCCATGCTGCGGCGTCGGGCGCGGGCGGCCTCGTGCGCCGTCTCGAACGTCCCGAGGGAGATCTGCTCGTCGCCGGAGCGGATCTCCGCGTAGAACGAGCCGTTCGGCCGCGCGCGCACGCCGCGGTAGCTGATACGTCCATTTCGCATTACTATTTTATAGCATAATTTACTGTTATTCAATGATATATTTCATATTAAGAGGAGTTACTTATGTTATTTATCTTATTTTGCATGTTTGATGATCATTGGATAATTAACTGTCGGAGTCAGATTTCAGCTGAAAAAGCAACGTCAAGGCACTATATTTCTGGAACACTAAAAATATTTCCGAGAAGACAGATGTTCCTATTTTGTCAGAGATGGACTAAGCCAAAAGGGAGTCTGAGATGGGCCAGGAGGGGCCCACACCACCCCTGGGCGCGGGGCCCACCTTGGCCGCGCCCTGGCCAGGTGTGGTGCCCCTGGCCCACCTCAGGCGCTCTCCCTTCGCGTACTTCATCCCCCAGAAACCCTAACACACGGGGAGTCCGTGAGAAAATATTCCGCCGCCTCCACGAGGCGGAAACCACAGAGAGAGAAAAAGCTCTCCGGCAGGGAGAAATCTGCCGGGGAAATTCCTTCCCGGATTGGGGAGATCATCGCCATCCTCATCGTCATCGCGCTGGACTTCATCGGATCATCATCATCATCTCCACCGCCATCACCACCATCACCGCTGCACCATCTCGTTCAGCTGTAACATCTAGGGCTATACTTTGTTTAGTTCATAGGGGAAACTCTCCCGGTGTTAATTACTCCTTGTGGTTGATGCTATTGAGTTTTATCGGTGAATTAAAGTATATGTTCAGATCGCTATCCATCATTATATCACCTCTGATCATGATCCATATGATGTCTCGTGAATAGTTCGATTAGTTCTTGAGGACATGGGAGAAGTCACGCTGTTAGTAGTGGAATTATGTTGAGTAATATTTAATGGTTTGATATTTAAATTGTGGTGCTATTCTTCTAGTGGTGTCGTGTGAACGTCGACTACATGACACTTCACCTTTATGGGGCTAGAGGAGTGCATTGTGTATTTGGTTGCTAATTGTGGGGTTGCCGGAGTGACAGAAACCTAAACCCCCGTTAGTATACCGGTGCACAAGGGAGCGTAGGATCTCAGAGTTTAAGACTGTGGTTAGATTTATCTTCCTTACTTTCTTGTAACCGCGGATGCTTGCAAGAGGTATAATCACATGTATGTATTAGTTCAAGTAAGGGCGGTGCATTAGCATAGGTTCACCCACACAACACTTATCAAAAAAATAAAAATTAATCAACTATGTGAAGCGAAATCAGTTGACTAGAATCCCGTGTGTCCTCAAGAACATTTTGTCATCATAAGTAAACCAACCGGCTTGTCCTTTGCTCTAAAAAGGATTGGGCCACTTGCTGCAATTATTATTACTGTCTTTTACTTACTCGCATTTTATTTACCTGCTATATCAAAAACCACTAAAAAATTGTCTGCTAGCATTTACAGTGAAACCTTTACCGAAACTCCTTGTCAGCACCTTCTGCTCCTCGTTGGGTTCGACACTCTTATTTATCGAAAGTACTACGATACACCCCCTATACTTGTGGGTCATCAGTAGCCGGACTGGTTCCTGCGGCGCGGAGGCATGGTGGCGACGGCGCGCGGCGCGGTGGCGCGGCTGGCGGTGCGGATTCCATGCGGTGGCGCGAGCGGTGGGGGAGAGAGGAAAAGCGGTTGGGGAAAAGTGAGGAGACGCGTGAAGTGAGCGCGCGCGCCGCGGGGCGGGGTATTTAACGCGAAACGTAGCACGTTGGCCAGCGCGCGAGCGTGCGCTTTTTTCCCGCGTCTGCTGGAGCGCGCGAAATAGCCCCGCGCGTGGGAAAATTCTGTTATATGGCACGCGTACTCCATTTGCGGCGTCTGCTGGAGATGCTCTTAGGCACGCAGAATTTGAGCTCGCAACAGCTTTGTTTGAGCCTGATATCCCGTATAGTATTAGTTGCTGAAGAATCGTCCGAGACTGTCAGATTCGACATTCCACCAAAATTTTGCTCAGTTTTGTAGAAATCTGTGAACGGTGAACATCCCAGATTCCCAGTGTTGAGTGAAAACCGGAATCGTATCAGAATCCAGCCGAACCCAACCATTTGTGCCAATGTCGAGGATGTCTTGAACGTCACATCGCAAGTAAGCACTGGTTGGCTCTCCCATTTTGGCAGTTAGTCCGAGCGTGATATGTACCCTCTCTATTTTTTAATATAAGATGTTTTAGCATTTGTCTACATGCACATGTACACAAATGTATGTAGACATGTGATAGTGTGTGCATGTTCACTCACTTTAGTATATATCTAGACAATATGTGAAACATCTAAAACATCTTATATTAAAAAATAGAGGGAGTAGTACTGTAGTGTCCTGTTCAAAAAAAAAAAACTGTAGTGTAGCTTAGTTCCCGTAGCCTTGATCAATTCTTTGCGCAAGTGACTGGTAAATATTTTATCACTATTAGAGAGAACTCCATGTAGCTTGACAATGTTGTCAATGAAAAGCCAATCAATCACAATTAGAGAGAACATACGTTGTAATGAAAGGCTTTCACAATGGAAAGAAATGTGCGTATTTGGTCAGCCAATCAACAACCATTAGGACAGAATGTGCACCACCAGAAAGAGCAAGTCCATAGGAGGACGTAAAGGTTGATGAGAATGTTTCTCCTGCCGACAGACCGAGGACTGCTTAATATAGTTTTCCGCTGCAAATTTTAAATTAGGTCAATAATAATATAGTAATAGATCAATCAATCCAGTGTTGCTCTGCTCCTCTGGTACTGGATTGATCATGTGCCACGCTTGCGCTGTCTCCCTGTGACGGTGCACCTCTAACACCCGCGCGGTGCATTGGCTTATTCTTTTGAATAATTACTAGTTAACATGAAAAGGGAATGCCAAAAGAATTTACTAGTTAACATGAAAAGGGAATGCCAACATATTCTTTTGGCATGATTCTTTTGAATAATTACTAGTCAATGTAGAAAAGGAGAATGAAAACACATTCGTATTCAAAATTGGTAAATAATGTTTAAGATCTCAAATAAACTAAATATAACACACCTATAAAGAAAAATAACATACTACTAAATAAAGTATTTTGGTTCGCAACACTGAATAAAGTAATTATTACTACAACAAAATATGTACTATCCTTTTACGATATACTTGGTTATACTTCATAAATTTGATTTTAAAACTATTACCTCTATTAGCCTACGAAAATGTTTTATACCATTAGAACAAAGGTTGTAGTATGTACCAATACTGACTCGCTGATGTCACGACTTCGTTAGTTGTCCAACGGAGTTGCCACGCGTCTCGGATATAGCAATCCAGAGACCGGAAAGTCATTTTCGTCCTCGAGTTCTAGTGATCCCTTTTGTTTAAAAATTACAAGTTTTAAAAACTAAAAAATCTAGATATAATCAGTGTTGTATCCTATAAGCATGCGAAATCACAACGCGAAATTACAAAAATGATAGTCTTCAGTGATTTGAAAATGTACATTGTTCACTATATTGAGATATTTACATTTTTCATACAAAATATTTAAAATTGAGATCTTGCAAGGTTGTGGGATACATAGTTGAGAACATCCAGATTTTTTTTCAGTTTTTTAATAAGTTACAAATATAATTTTTATAAATGGATCATGGGAACTCGGGAGGCGGAAATCTCCACTCGACAGAGACAAAATGAGAAGTCCTTGAATTACTTCCAAAAAGGTATAAAAGGAATTTTTCCTTCTTAATAATCCTATTTAAACCCGACGTGGGCCAACAAGATTTCTCTTCCATTGTTCGCCTGCTTCGCCCAAACCTCGGAGCTCGCAGAGACAAGAAGTCGCAGCCATGGCGATCCCCAAGATCTCCCGCCAAACCATCGCCCTCGTCTTCGTCGTCGCAGTCACTACCTTCGCCGCTCTGGTGTCCGCCGATGGAGACGACGTGGTAGTCCTCACTGAGTCCACCTTCGAGAAGGAGGTCGGCCAAGACCGCGGTGCCCTCGTCGAGTTCTACGCCCCTGGTTCGCACCTCCTCCCCACACCCCTTCCTCGCCATATCCTTACGTAATCTAGTTGGCTTTGAATTGTATAGGATCAGATTTATGTGGTTAACGGATCGGGTCAACATGAAATTGATCGTATTGCAATTAATAGTCTCCTGGATGGAAGATTTCATCCTTTTAGGGAATATGTGGGTGTAGATGCGCCTGATCTGAGTTGTATCTTCGCTTATACTGTATTTTTTTTTTGAACAAGGGAAGGGCCACGAAGGACCCAAAAACTGCATTAAATATCGTCGGTGGGAATACAGATTACAAAGAGGACCTTACAGAAAGCTAAAAGTACAACATAGTCCTCCGAAATAACACACAGGACCCTAGAACAGAGAGAAAGATCACACTAGGTCCTTCTCCACCGATGTCAATCTGGAGCTCCTGAGCATGGCCACCCACAGCACCGCCGGGGACTACGCCACTTGGGGTGGAGCAGGCGATGAACGTCGCGTCGAAGCTGACGAAGGGCCTCCCTAATGGCTCAACGGCCTGGAGGTTGAAGGAGAGATAGCACCAGCAAGCGGCCGATGCCAGAGCTCGGAGCGGCCGCCTTTCGGCCATAGAAGTCAGCGGCAGGCCAGCCTGAGGCCAGCGGAGGACCGCTGATGATGCGCTCCCAGAAATTGCAGCAATCTCCAATCTTCCCTGCTCGCCAGATCTGAAAAATCCAGAGACAAATCGTGGCCCTCCTACTCCTCCATCCCCATGACAGCCTGAAGAAAGAAGGACAACACCACCTGCTTGGATCCGATCTGGGAAGCCAGCACAGACAAAAGCGAGCTTATTTAGGCCGCAATCCTCAGATCCACCACCTTCACCCACCTTCCACCACGAAAGTACAGGAGAGGAGAGGACCGGAGATCCTCCCGTGCTGCTCGTGAGCACGAGAAAGATGCAGCAGACAGCCACAAGGGCAAACGCCATAGAGGCAACCAACTAAACTAATCTAAGCTACTGCTGTACACGGGAAGGGTCCCTCACCCAATCTCAACGCCGGCAGCCGCTGGAGAGGAGTGGGGAGGGGCCAGGCGGCCCGAATCTGGAGAGGCGACGAGAGCGCTAGAAGGGGAATAGAACAGAGAGGAGGCTTTCTCTGGGCATGTTTGGTCCGCTTATACTGTATGACTATGGGATACTGAATCAACTCAGGTTCTCTGGGACAGGAATACCAGATTGGTTACCCAAATATTCAGAAATAGGTCGCGTTCAATAGGTTTTGGGGTTGTAGGTAGGTGGAATTAGGTATGTTGGCTTTGTTTCTGTTTTATTATAGTGTCTGTAGACGACTTGGTATGCTGGTTGGTTTCTTGTATGCGAGTCGCTGTTTGCGGCATCTAATTTTGGTTGGGTGACTGGAAAAATTGGTTCAACGTGATTGACGTTCCTTCTCTATCGGGAGGAAAAGGCCAAAATGCTAAACCTATAACAACTAGTGTCGTGCCTGCGCGTTGCCTGAGTATTTGTTGCAAATTTTAACATATCTTAAAATGTATTTGAAATATAATGATTAGGCATGATGAGTGATGTGTATGAATACTTTTATTCATCACATGCAAATTACTCCAGACACACAATATTATGTTATTTACATCTATAACTCTCAAAGGTAGCTTTAAACATTTATTTCATGCAACATGTTATCATAGTTATATAAGTTGGGATTAGCAGTTAATAAAAAAGGAGTTGGCAGTAGCAATTGTATCGGGGCGTTGACAAACTGGTCACATGCTAATGTTTCAAGAACCCCCCTTTCAGTTTTGGAAAACCGAGGGGAAAATCAGTTTTTTAGACGGAAGGCTCGAGCAGAGTCGAGGTTTAAATTAATAAAGCCATCCGGCTAGGTCCATACACACAACAAGGTAACCAAAAGGTCTCAAAGACACAAAATGAAGTTCCAGACATCACGCAGTCTACATCAACACCCTCAACTCAAAAACAAGGAGCGAGGTACACACAAACCACTAGGCACTAGTGTCGTGAAGCGCGCGGATCCTGCCGACCGCCACCTCCAAAGCTCCTCTATCTTGTCGTCTAGCTGTCCGTTCGTCTAGCCACTGGCTTTCACACCTGCATATACATAGACATTTTGTCGAGGCTATCAGCCCGCTGCGAGGGAGAAATCCTTCAATGGTAAATTTGTTCCTCTTGTTCCAAAGCGTTCATAGAGTGGCACAACAGATCCACAACACTCGTCGTGACTAACCTATGAAACTGTCTAACAACCTATATAGCTCTGTGAAACAAGAGGGGTTCTAGGAGCAGGATAACAGTTCCCTAACTGCACTCCAAAGGAACCTGGCGAGCCTGCGACCGAAGAAGATGTGGTTTGTGTCCTCAAACTCGCCACGTAAGGCGCACCTGCCATTGGAAGGTCCGTGTATACGCACAATGTTATCGTTGGAAGGAAGGCGCTACCTGACCAATTGCCAAATGAAGACACAAATCTTAAGGGTTGGCAATCTCCCAAATCTCGCTAAAGTGCTTAAGGGGAGACCCTGGCACATCTTGCGGTATAAGGACTTGACCGAGAATTTACCGGTAGGCTCAAGGTGCCAAGACAGGGTGTCTAAGCCCTCCGAGAGATGGGTAGCCGATAGCTCCCTCATGAGGTTATGCCACTCAACCATCTCTACTTGGCCAAATTATCGACGGACAGGGATGATCCACTCCCCTAGCTGGCAGGAGTGTGCCACCGAGATTCCCGAGTCCAGGGTAATGGAGAAGAGGTTGGGAAATCTCTACTTTAGGGGGTCCGACCCCTGCCACTAGTGCTTCCAAAATCTTGTCGACGCCCCGCCCCGGATGTGGTGTCTATGATGCCTAGGCCCCCCAAGGCCTTAGGTTGGCAGGCCGCCGGCCAGTGCACCCAATGGTATTTACGCTTAATGTCGTTACTCTCCCAGAAGAAGCGAGGACAATGTTTGTCCATAGTCTTATGCACCCCATCAACTAGGAGGCAGACTCCAATCGCGTGTAGGGGAAGACTAGAAAGACATGCATTGGTCAGCGTCAACCTAGCAGCCGAGGATACGAGCTTACCCAGACACGAGTCTGCCCTCTTAGCCATCTTTCTGGACAAGGGACTCCAATCCCCTGCACAAAGCGCTCGATCACCAATGGGGAGCCCAAGATACGTGAATGGAAAGGATCCTTGTTTGCAATTTAGCATATTTGCGATCCTTTGCCGTCAGTCCCCAAAACCATCACCTCACTCTTATGAAAGTTATAATCCTCAGCCCTGACATGTTCTCGAAGCACATGAGGATGAACTTAAGGTTGGCAATTGCCAGGTCGTCTGGCTGGATCATAATGATCGTGTCATCTGCGTATTGCAGATGGGACATCCCCCTGGAGGGAAAATCAGTTTTTTTCCCTCTGTTTTCTCACCCAGTTTCTTTGGCAATCTCAGAAGAAGAAAAGAGATTCGTCAACCCAGACACCCGATAGTGCATCCTTGTTGTTCCACCACGTTGGAGCTACTGCCCTTTAGATCTGCTATTCCTAGCCCCGTTGATCTGTTTTTCTACTCCATTGCACAGTGCCGTGCCGTAGAACCGTTTCAATTTCTTGGTCAATGATCAATGGATTGGCCTTTGCCGCCCTTATGAGCTACTGTCGCTTCATCACCTAGATCCACCGCTGAGCAGTCACCTTTGCCGCCCTTATTCATCTTTTCTCGCTCTTTGAGGCTTCGTGGTTCACGTGCCGTCGACTCATAACCATGTCACCGCTGAGCAGTCACCGTATGTGTACCAAGCCACAGTTCCTAATTATTTTTCTTCTTAAGGGAGATGAAATAAGATTGGTATGCTCCTATGTAGCACGCGATCTCAAACAGGGTCCTTGATCAAATTAATTTCACATGCTGCGACTGTATTTGTTGCCTTGAACCTGCATTCAATCAACATGTCTGCACCGAAGGCAGGGACGGATCCAGGATTTTAACTTTGGGTGTTCAAATTCTGACCAATATAAAACATATAGGTGAAACTCGTCCACCTCTCCATGGAAACATGAAAAAAAACTACTGAGTACAAATGTTCCTATCTCAAAATGTTAAGAAATTGCAAAATGATCAATTTATTTAGGAAATAATGATATGTTCGATTGTGCTTGAAGCGACCTTTTTTTTTGAATTAGCTTGAAGCGACCTAGGCAAGCGACTTCCTAATGCGCTGATCGGGAGAGTAGAAAAGGATGGGAGGTTGCCTGCTGCCTACTTAGCTACTTCGAATGGTTTCAGGACTGTATCTATCCAACGAAGAGAAGCTTGTACAGGACATGCAGGCAATGCATAATATCATATACTGTAATAGATTACTTTTGCCAAAATATTTGGGTGTGCAGATAGATTACTTTTGCCAAAATATTTGGGTGTGCAGATGCACACCCATGAACCATGCTGGATCCGTCCCTGACCGAAGGGATGCCTTCTCCTGTTGACCAGCCGTTTTCTCATAACTTCTGTGTGTTCAAAAATGAAGCATCTTCTCACTACAAATCGATGAATAAGGATTAAGAAGGGACGTGACCTTTTCCCCCTTCTTTCTCCGACTTTTTCTCTCTTGCGCTATTGTCAAGGTTAGAGGGACAAGGACCCCCACTGTTTATAGTAGTAGTAGAGATATTGTTTTTCTAACTAGTGGATTGGCTGCGTAAAAGAAGAAAATGTCAAAACTGTCCTGGCAATTTGATGACTAGTAGCAGAGATGTTTTTCTAACTAGTGGATTGGCTACGTAAAAGAAAGCGTCAAACCATTACTGACAATTGATGACTAGTAGTATGTTGAGGGCTAGATTCTTATTCTCTTAGCAGAAGATTATCTTGTATGCTTGGGCCTCTTTGGATTGCAGAATTTCAAAGGATTTTCATAGGATTCCAATCCTTAGGATTTTTTCCTATGGATTGTCTTTGGTTTAAAGGAATGGTGCTACCGAAATCCTATGGATTGCATTCCTATGCCTCAATTCCATAGGAATTTAAACATCCACTCCAACCTCTTTTTTAGACTCAAGTGCGTAGGATCGAGACACTTTTCCTGTGTTTTATCCAAACGACAATTCCTGCAGTTTTCCAGTGTTTTACAATCCTCTGTTTTGCACTTGCAAACCTGTGGAATTCCTGTGTTTTTCATATTCCTGTGTTTTCAACCCTGCAATCCAAAAGGCCCAAGCATACAAGATAATCGTCTGGGGACTGTTGTAAGCTTTTTAAGTTTTGTCTGGTTCTTGAAGTGGTAAGCTCTATTTCCATGGTGGAGATTCTGGTGGTGCAAAAGAAGTGTGTACAGTTTGTGTAGCACAATTCTATTAGGCTTGTAACCATCTGTCGGTAGTAAATATACTTCCAAATCAAAATAAAATTGCTATCACCAATTCAACATCTGCATGTATTCCTTCTTTGTTGAGAAAAATCATTTCCATTACTAATCTACTGCTAACTGTATTTTTCAGGTGTGGCCACTGCAAGAGCTTGCCCCGGAATATGAAAAGCTTGGTGCAAGTTTCAAAAAAGCCAAATCTGTCATGATTGCAAAGGTTTGCATGCTTATCGAAAGTACTGTTTTCATTTCATCCTCGTTAAAGTTTTTGACAATCTTTTATCATATTTCTGCCATTCTAATGTCACAAAGGAAGGATTAGAAAAATGATTTCATATGGATATTTATGATAATTGGTTGCCTTCCTTTTCCAAAAAATAAGGTTATATTATTTGTACTTGTAGAATTTATAAGTTTCAACTTTGTTCCTCGTTATAGGTTGATTGTGATGAGCACAAGAGTGTGTGCATCAAGTATGGAGTTTCAGGTTACCCAACAATCCAATGGTTCCCCAAAGGTTCTTTGGAGCCCAAAAAGTGAGGCCTGACTGTTACTTAAACTTGCCTATGTGCTGGTACACAAATTTCATGATAGATATCACCATGACTATGTAGGTATGATGGACAGCGCACGGCAGAAGCCCTTGCTGAATTTGTTAATACAGAAGGAGGTAGGACTTAAATCTCTGGTAATGGAAGTCAATAATAGCTTGTAAATCATGATTTCTTGCATTATTGTGTTTTCGGAGCAATTGCATTTTTATGTCTCTATGACACTTCATATACGATGTTCTATTTCCATTTATTGTTTTGGCTCCTAATTTCAGTATGACAAGACATGTCAGAAACTTTTGACCATCTCCTTCGTTTTTCTTGTAAATTGTAATTTTTCTGTTGCTCACTAAGTGTTCTCAGAAATTGCTGGTTGAATTTGATTTATTATCAAGGCGCCACATTCTCGCGATCATTGTAGTGTCTAAATTAATGTGGACTGTCTTTTAGGAACCAACGTAAAGCTGGCAACCATTCCTTCAAGTGTTGTAGTGCTCACGTCTGAGACCTTTGACTCCGTTGTTCTAGATGAAACAAAAGATGTTCTTGTTGAGTTTTATGCTCCATGGTAGGTTTTATTATTTGATTTTCTTTTTCTTCCAGTTTACAATACGCCATAATACAGATATATCCCACAATTAATATAACTGATCATGCATTATTTTGTAATAGGTGTGGCCACTGCAAGCATCTTGCTCCGGTAAGTAGATGGCTCTAGCTTGAATGTGTCTTTATTTATTTAATTACTTGTCCATGTATCATTATGTCGTTCATGTCTAACCCTATTGACATATTTTTTGTTAGATATATGAGAAGCTGGCTTCTATTTTCAAATTGGACGAGGGAGTTGTGATTGGTAATGTTGATGCTGACAAATATATAGACTTGGGAGAAAAGTATGTTCTCTGTTTTCTCTGATGTGCCTCATGTGCATTTTCTTTTCCTATTTGTGTTCTGTTAATTGAACATGCCTTTTCCTTCTCCCGTGGAAATGGTCAACTGGTATTGTGTGCCGGAAAATGCTTTGTTGCTTGAATAGCGTTACTCTTTTGCATATTGTGGTATAAATTGGTTTTTAAGTTTCTCAGCCTTTTTTAGGTATGGAGTTGCTGGTTTTCCTACATTGAAGTTCTTCCCAAAGGAAACAAAGCTGGTGAAGATTATGATGGTGGCAGAGATTTGGGTGACTTCACCAAATTCATCAACGATAAGTGTGGTACCACCCGTGATATAAATGGTCAACTCACTTCAAAGGTTGGTCACGTGCATTCGATACTGTATGGCTGAACATCTAAATTCCGGAGAAAACTCTACTTATTCTGACATGCTCAAATGTTCTAGGCTGGACGTATAGCAAGTTTGGATGCCCTGGCCAAGGAGTTCCTTACTGCTGCCAGTGACAAGCGAAAAGAAGTCCTCTCTAGTATGGAAGAGGATGTTGCAAAGCTCAGTGGTTCTGCTGCAAAAGTAAGTTCTAGGATCAGCTGTTTGTCTAAGCTTTCTACACCATCTCATATTTGTCACTTTGTCGCGATGTACTCCCTCCGTACCAATATATAAGACGTTTTCGGTTTTAGTATGCTAATTTAACATGCAAAACGTCTTAGAGGAAGTAATTGATACTAAAATTCTATCTTATCCGTTCACATTTTAATCAGGCACGAAAAAGTCTATGTCACAGTTGCAAAGAAGATACTGGAGAAAGGCAGTGACTATACAAAGAAGGAAACAGAGAGGCTTCACCGCATGTTGGAAAAGGTTAGAATATCGTTACCAATGCAAAACTTCGTTCAATATACTGGTAATACGAACTCATGCTTATGTTTCTATTTGTTTCAGTCAATCAGCCCTTCAAAGGCAGATGAATTTATCGTCAAGAAGAATGTTCTTTCAACATTCTCTTCTTAAGGTGCATTCTAGGAATCGGAATATAGGCGAACAGAACAAAGGAGGAGTATGAATGTCACAACGAGATTTAGTTTGGTGGTAGAACTAATTATGGGGGTTTTTCCCTTGAGCATACTTATACCCTATTAACGTGGCCAAGTCTTTAGGTTTTTTACTGGTTACATGGATTAGTTAATGATAGGGTAAAGGTGCCCGATCTTTCGAAGAGATGGATAACTCTCGATTTGGGTGGAGGTCGACGTTGACGATCCGACTACAAATGTGCGGGACGTTGCGCCTTAGCAATCGCTACACCAACTTCCGAGGCTATTGATCTCGCCGGGGCTAGATCAACCTGATCCAAAGATCAATTCCTGCAAGCAATCGAAGAACTAACAAGAATTATAGATGCAATCAAGATATTGCGGATAAAAGATGAAAGCTTTATAGTTGGGATTCTGCAAGTGCGTAGTACAAGAGGTCTGAACCGACACTGTTGTCTATGGCGAAGAATAGCAATGGCTAAGTCTTAAACTAAACAAAATCCAAGTCTAAACGACGACCTAACGGGGTATATATGGAGGAACAGAGGGGGATTCGGCCAACCTTGGAAAAGGAGGTCGAATTCCACCCTAAGTCGGTTTCCTTCCACTTATACAGACTCTAATTGTTCACGCACTTAATTTGGACGAAATTACATGGGCCTGGCCCATAACTAAAAGGTGACGCAGCACCATATGAATATATGGACGAAATTATGAAGTGGAAAACTCTATATTTCGTCCAAGTCTTCTCCTCTTATTTTGGTGGTTTCAATGTTCTGAAATCTGCAGTTGTGGAGTCATCTTCAATCCTCCCACGCTTGCTGCCATCCTCTCCATGCGTGGTCCGGCTCCATTGTTTGTCCCTCTCATCCATGCTAGGGCCATCATTCTTAAGTGTGACAAACACATCCGATTTAGGCAGCATCATATGTTCATGTATGTGAGGATTGATTCCAAGAAACGAAAGTACCTGATAATTAAGTTGCCGTGCACGAGCTCGTGTGAAAGGTCCTTGTATTGTGGTTGTAGGTGCAACGGTTGTATCAACATGTGGGATGTCCTCATCAGTTAATTAGTTACTTTGCCTTTGACGGGAGAGAGATGTTAACGTTGTCAAGGCATTGAACTTATCGATGCTAACAATGTTATGAGATTGAAGTCATCTCAATACGATAATATAACAACAAATGGCACGTGCAAGGCTACTAGTTTTAGCAAAAATCACAAATGATTATAGCAAAAAAATCATATTTTTCATTCATTTAGAACATAAATCACCACCTATTTTAACACAAATTATAAACAACTACAACAAACAAAATATGTGTTTGCAGTATTTTGACAAACATGTAAAACATAATTGAAAAACGGGGGAAGACACAAATTTGCAAAACATCAAGAAAATCTCGCAACATCTATCGTGTGATTTCGCAATAAACACCATGTGTATTTGTTACAATTTAGAAACACATATGTAGTATCGAAACATTATGTGAACATGAACTTATATCAACCACCCAAAAAAACATACAAAATCTGACGTGTGCTTTCACAACACTCTCATACGTTATTTGTTATTTAACGAATGTATGCAATATCATATGCTTTTTTAAAAACAACAAACATGTCTATTTATGTAAACTGCGCTATTGGACTCTCTTGTCGCACAAAAATGTCGAGAACTCACTATTGTGCTGCAAAGGCCAGCGAGCCGGCGAGTCGGTACCACGCATGGAGAACGACAAGTCGACCTATCTCAAGTGACACATGTCAGCTTCAGAATATTTAGGGATTTTTTTACAGAACTTACAACGTCACGTGTTAACTTCAGAATGATTTGGGACATGTTTGCTCGCTCAATACAAGTTTTGATAACGCGGGTTCATATTTTGCAAGTTGTGGGACTAAATTGCACATGTCAGGCAACTTGTGGGACTGAAAGCGTATATAACTCAAAAATAAACTTATCTCTAATCTTTCTTTTTTCGAATAAGTGTTTTTCTTGAATTTAAAGCCAACGCTATTGTAGGAATGTTTCCCATATCAAATTAGCACGCTTTCCATATCCCGTTGGAAGCTCACGACCGGAAAAGTCCTACGCGCAGTTAAAAAAGGAAGTAAATCAATCCAATGCCCAATAGGAACCTTCCACGGAGTGCAACTCAAGGATATCGCATTGATTGTGACCAGCGGATATTGGATTCATTAAACGGATCGAATAGGTTTACGATTTACTGGATGCCTAGCACATACGGCTTAGTCACGGTTTACGTTTTAATCTACGCCCGAGGTAGAATTTACATACTCAGCTAGCAGCAGCATCATTTGCTTAACTGGAATTTAGATTACACTAATGCCTGATTACGTAAAAAAGGAAGGCCATGCCAGATCCCGTCAGCGCCGAGAAGATTTCGTTTCTATATATACCGCAGCTCCGGACGGCCGGAGAAGCACAGAACAAAAGGGATCGGATCATCGGAGGAGGAGCTGGAAGAACGACGCGCCGTCAGCACCAGCCATCATGCCTCGCTGCAAGACCGAGATGCGGCTCATCGGAGGCAGGCGGGCGCGCGCCGCGACGTACGCGAGGAGGGCGAAGGGGATCAAGAAGAAGGCCGAGGAGCTCGCCATATACTGCGGGGTGCCGGTCGCGCTCGTCTGCGTTGCTGTCGGCTTCCAGCCGCTTGAGTGGGAGTCGGAGGAGGGCGTCCTGGACAGGTACCGCGCCCTCCCACCGGAGATCCGCGCGCAGCACACGCTGCGGAATCACCTCGAGGCGGAGTTGGGCAAGGAGAGGGCCAAGCTCGCCAGGGTGCAGCAACACGGCCCGGGAGCGCTCGTGGACGTGGCACCGGCGCTCGGCGACATGACGCCTGCAGAGGCGCGGGAGCTGCTCGAGACGATCGACGCGTCGTTGAGTGCCACGAGGAAGAGGCTAGAGGCACTGGGTTTGGGAGCAGACGGCCGGCTCGAGCTTATTGCGGCCGAGGCCGTCATGCCCCAGCTCGGCCATGACGGGCTCCCCTGCATCGGGAGCAACGGCGGGGACATGGACGCCGGCTTCCAGGGCAGATGGTGCCTTGCCCCGGGAATAACGACAACGTCGGCGGGCGTCTGGAGGAATTCTCACGGGACAATAGCTTCCAGAGGCACTATGCAGAGACGATGCAACCGGCGTTCGGCTTCCAATGCACCGGTGGCAACTACTTGGGCGATGTCCACGGCTATGGTCAGATGCAGGCCCCTGGCTACGGTAATGCTTGTTACGGCTGCCCCGCTCTGATCATGTGCCACGACGTGTCTTGCAATGGAGTCTTGCCGGTCGGGTACTACTACTCGTCCCTAGGCATGGGCGTCGGCGGCCACTTAACCGACGGCACTCCGACGCCTGAGCAATCGGCTATCGTCTCTGGCGGGGAGTACATCAACGCAGCACCACTGGGGTACGCCATGGGGATGGGCGGCAACTTCATGAGTCTACAAAGCTACACCGGGTATTGGCGGCCGGCCCAGGATATCCCGCGCGCCGATGCCGGCAGCAGCACCAGCCAGACAGCTACGTCGCCTCAGTGTTCGGCTCCAGGGACAGGGAGTTCCAGCAAATTCTTCCATTATGTTTAGTTAGACTAGTACGAGTCAGGTGCGAGCAACATAGTTAGTCCGGCAATTTTGGATGATGCAAGGCCGCCGGGTTCACCTCATGTCGCTGCCGCCGCCGCCCCGCCCACAGTTCTCTCTCCTCCAGCAGTGAGGGGCATATATATAGGCGCTATTTAAGATTGCAACTATTTTTATGTTAGCTATATACTTACTACTTCCTCCGTTTTTTAATATAAGATGTTTTAGGTGGTACACATGTTGTCTATATGCACAATAAAATGAGTGAACATGCACACAAAAATGTGTCTACATACATTTGTGTGCATGTGCATGTGGACAAAACCTAAAACATCTTATATTAAAAAACGGAGGGAGTACATGGTCAAGTTCATGGTTGTCAAATGCAAGACAAGTTGCTATATATTATCTTTTGGATGCATATGGATGATACAAATATCAACTCAGACTCAGATACATTAGTTTACACCAAAAATGTAATTTGTGGTCGACATCATTTTTATTTTCCAGCGCACTCACATCGCTCACCCCTATTGACCACAACCCGCGCGCGTCAAGGCTGACCACATGACCGTTTTTTAATCTTCATGACATGAGAGAGAGAGAGGTGACGCGGGGCTCTATCTCCCCTCCTCCCCATTTCTCCCACAAATGTGCCCCTACCCACTAGTACCGCATCGTTTACCCCTCCACTCTCCACCTTTCCTCGTGGTGACCGAGAAATTGCACGAGATGGGTGGTTGGGTTGGGTGGTTGTGTGTGGGGCTCGTAGTGCGTTGTTATTTCCGGTGGCTCGTGTCAGGTAACAACGTCGCTTTTCTTCACGGAGGTATACGATGTGTTCATGTGGTTTGTATTTGTTGTGTGCACAAGGCGTTGTATTGATTCGGGATTTCGTTCATCGCTCTATGACACGAGGATAAGCATGGGATTTGATCGTTTCTCTGACGAGATTCTACCATGAACTTGCCTTGGCAACCCGTTGTGCCCTAAGATACGATCGATCTACAAAACCCTTCAGACCAAGTTTCTACAAAAAAATTGATCCTTTTTCTCTGTTTCATAGGCACGGGCCAAAGTTCCACACAATCGTCACGAAATTGTAGTAAGAAACCATTTGCACTACATTAGTTAAAAATTCTTATGCACTCAAATTTCTTGCAAGATTTTTGTTCGTGATAGAAAAAGACAAAATTGGCACGACAATGCAATCTTGCGTTTTCCCTACTTTTGGGTTTCTAGTACCTTTGACTCAAATAAGCTCCAGGAATTTGAAAATCCGTTATAAAGACTTGTTTGGTTCAAAAGAAAACTGGAGGAATAGCGTTAGAATAAAAAATTTCCTACATTTGTAATATTCATCTGTTTGGATTAAGAAAATGAGCATAGGAAAATGTAGTTTTTTTATTTGATCTCAATTTGAAAGGAAAAAATGCAGAAATTTAATAACCCACTTGAACTTCTTTTTCAAATTACTACGCGCTTAAAGAACGAGACTGAGATCTCTGGTGGCATAATAACATCCTGGTTATATTTTCTAATGTGGTTTAATTTGATTTGACAATGTTATAAGGAATCTCATGGTATTCTATTCATGTTAACCAAATAAAATTAGAGAGTACTGTGTTTCTGAGTTGTAGGGATATTACTGTTTGTTTACTATGTTGTTCCTATTGTCGTGGTTTTAGAATCGTGTAAACCTAACAAGCCCTAAGCTCTTTTTAGACTCAATCATGTAAGATTGAGATACTTTTCATATATTTTTACAATTATATGTTTCGCACAAGCAAACCTGTTAAATTCATTTATTTCCCCTTTTTCTGCATTTGTTAATTTACCATGCAGAAACGACCTGATAAGCTTGGAACCGCTGAGCCCTCTCGGACTAAGGATGCTCCAATATAACATCAGTCATGACAGACGACAGATTGGAGCTGCTCATGACAAGGGGCCGTGGTCACCAAATTTTCTCTTATCAGGAGCCTTGCCAAACCTCCGCGAAGTTGCAGGAGAAGCACCGCCTCATGAGTTGCCTTTCGGTGGCTCCGCACGACAGAGTACATGTGTATTCCACCATATATACCAGACGAAGTAGAACTCAAGTTAAAAAAAAAGAAGTGAAATTATTGTATTTTGGCCAGGTCATACAAATACTATCTCCGGATATAAAATAAAATGTCTTAGCTTTTCTCATATTCTGATGTATCTAGACGTATTTTGTTGTGTAGATTCACTCATTTTAGTCTATACTGAAATATCTAAAACACCTTATGATTTGGAACAGAGGGAGTATTCATCGAAATACTCTCTAGTGTAAGTCCCGAAGGCCAATGTAATACCCCGCAGTTCTAGGACTCGAGAGGGTAGAAATAGGAATTGCATTTGTGCATTCATGCATCTTTTGGAAAAATCGGGATAATTTTCGCGCTTTTGTGTTAAAAAGAGTCGGGAGTCGATATCAGACGAGTGTCGAGGGTCTAGGAGTCAGGCATCGACAGATAGTCTAGAGGTGTCGATGCACCCCACTACTTATTTTCAAAACCCCACTAAATTGGTTATGTCAAAATTTTGACATGATTCATTTATAAGTTCTTTAGTTGAACCATTTCAACATCTTATCCAATCTTTATACACATATATTATAAAATCAACAACACAAGTGAAATAAAGATAATAAAAAGGAATGAATCATTCCATATGATTTAACACAAGACATATACACATATTATCTCAATATCAAATAAGAATCATCATTTCATCCACAAGTTCAAATACAAATCAAACACATGTTTGAATCCATTTCATTACAAGAGTTCATCCACCCAAATGCAAGTAACTAAATTATTACAATCTGTCCATTACAAACAGATTAAAAACTTTATAATTACATCAAGTGTGAGCTTACAAAAGAGTGAAATAAAATCCTAAAAACTACATCCTGACTTCTAAAACTTCAGGAGATCTTCTCACCTGCAAAATAAACAACAAAAACAAGTAGAAATGGGGGTTATGATTAAAATGTTGCCAACACCATTTGGTGCTGGCATGTTGTTGTATGAAACCTGGTTTTTAGCCTAACCAAAACTATGGTTTGGTTAGACTAGTGTGGAGAATGCAAATAAAATCCTGAGGCAACAAAGGGACTGATCTGTTTGATCATGCTCAATAAATCCAAAGGCAACAAGAGGGGCAAAGGCATAAGCTTAGCACTTCATCTTTAGGCAACATTTATCAAAGGCATCATGTGCTAGCTGAGCATATTGATCACATAAACAAGGCAACATATGAATTCACAACTCCACAAATTAAACCAGGAAACAAATCAAAGCAAAGGCAACTAAAATGGTATCACATTTGCCATTAATTGACAAATGGATCCTAAATCCCACTTATTAAGCTAATTGCTAGCTTAATTGTCCACACACTTGAGTTAAGCATTTCCAAACCGACATGCACTAATCAAAAACTTCACAGCCAAGTAAACCGCAAAATATCTAGATCAAGATAGGATCAATGACTCGGCTGTGACTCAACTTTATCACCATGGGGAGATGAACTGAGCAGCACATTAAAAATTCATCCACAAGGGGAGATGAACTGAATAGCAGCCTGCTGAAGTCTATATTCAGTGTTAAAAGGAGTGCATCAAGAAGTCCACAGAGGCAGCTCGAGGTGAGCAGGGCCACTGCAAGCAGGTGAATCACCACCAACAAGTTATCCTGGTGTCACAAGCACAAGAACATCTCATTTGAGTATAAATATGAACCAGTTCGAGGTCCTAGTTCACAAAAACTCCAGCAAACATAAATCACACGCTTACACAAACACAACACATCCAGCAGCACCATTTTCACTTGTTCTTCACCAAGAACACACACCAGCCACTAGCCAATCATGGAGATTACCTAAAATCATCCACCACAAGACACTAAGCCCTAGGAGGAGGCCAGTAGCAAGAAGAGGATAGGAGAACCACAAGAGCAGGCCTGGAGGTTGAACCCTGGAGCAAGATTCAGACTCTACCGTAGCCTGATCTGCTCTACACCCAAGGTTGTTAAACTTTCGAGCTAGAGAGTGATTAGCAGGTTCTGTAAATGACAGAACCATGCTTGAGTGATTAATTGAGCATCTGTTCTTAACAGAGCCTTGCTCAGCAAGGTGTGGTGCTTTAGAAAGATTGATTTGCAAGCAGAGTACATCTGTGTGTGCAAGAAATAGGACAGAGTGAGACAGGGAGTGAAGTTGTGTGCAAAAGCATTCTGTTTGAGCATATACAGAAGCACAGGTGGATTTAGTGTAGTATCTGTTCTTATCTTGTTGCACAACACATCACCACATGACAGTGAACCAGCAGAGCTGGATTAACTGATCATATCCAAGTTATACACTTGGAAGAAGCGCAGGAAAACATAAAAAAGCATCTCTAATCAAGCAAGTTGCTGTGTAACTCAACATGGAGGCATCACAGCAAGCAAACATGACTAAATCATGCTCTAAATCGACTAAATCATCACTGCTAGTACTACAACTAGCTCAGAAATAATTTCCTACACTTTTATCTTGTCAGAGAGCAAGAACTGCTCTTCACATCAATTCCAGAGATAAACGGGATGATTCATACATGCATGATTCATCCCAAATACCTCTACAGCAAGCACAAGAGGGTGGCAGTGCACAAAATCGAGCTTGAAGCTCAATTAATTCCTCTGTTCATCATGGACCGAATTAAGGTTTGAACAAAGTTCAGATCAAGGCCATGAGCAGTTAGCAGAGAGGGTCGAGGTGGTGTAGCAGAGGAGAAGTAGAACTTACCAGGCGTCCATGGCCGTAGCTCCACGGCGGCGAGGCAGGGCTCGCGCAACCGGTGGAGGGGGCGCATGGGAGTAGGGGTACACACCACCACACCACCACACCATGGCGGCACAGGGGGCAAGCCCTGCGCCCAGCCATGGCGAGCACGCCGGAGAAGAAGAAGAAGACACGGCGGCGGGCGAACCCTAACCCTAGGGCAAAGGGGATGCGCACGGCCACGAGAGGAAGCGTAGCTCGAATCCCTCCGGTGGGAGTGGAGAGCGAGCGAGGGGAGTAGTTTGCCCCACATCACGGCGGCGGAGATGGCCGGAGTCAGCCGGGGCAAGGCGGCGACGGCGCTGGCGACACGAGCGCCAGGGCGAGGTCGGGCTCGAGATCGAGCGAGGGAGAGAGAGAGTGTGTGGCTCGGGTCGGTTGACCGACCGAGCCAAGCTCGAACCTTGACTTGGTTGAACCAAGTCAGCAGGGGCATTATTGTAATTTCACACAAGAAAAATTCAAAACTTCAAAAGCTTTTAAAAATTCAAATAAAATCCTAAAAATACAAATAAAATATGTAAACATATCAGAAGAAAATAAGTAATCCAAATAAAATGTCTATTTGATTTATTGAAAACTAATTCTTATAGCAAAAATTCAAATGATCCTTAAGTGGAAATGACTTTGAAATATTTCAAATTATTTTCAAAAGAAAATAATATGGGAAAATTATATATCAAGTTCAAAGTATTATTTGAACTACATTATGACTGTCATGTTACTCATCCTAAATAAAAATCAAATCAAAGAAATTTCTTAAAGAAATCCTTAACAAAATTCTGGGGAATTTTGGGAAAGAATAAAAATCATCTCATTATATGCATATTGGCATGTATTTGGTTTTTCAACATTGTCTCATACAGACAATGATATTGATTTTCAGAACACGAAGGTCCCAATTCGTCGGAAGCTTTAGACTGCATTACCTGTCAGTCTCAAGGCAAGTTCCAACTTGCATGTCCTACTTGATTAATTTTATCAAAGTAATTACAAAGTACTATGGTTTATCATTGCATGAAAAAGAAAAACCTATTTTCGAATGATGTGAAATGCTATACATATATGGTTGGCTGGCAGTGGAACCACGGATTGATGTTGTGGTGGAGGTTCCACTGTATGGGAAAGTATGTACCTAGGATTAATAACCCATGGCCCAGTGATCCTTGCGCCGTATTGAAGCATCAGCCAACAGATTCACTATGGATGGGCTCGTCAGAGGTTTCTTCCTCGTTCGCATATCCTCGGCAGGCTATTACCTGGTTGCGTCCGTTGCGGCGGCCAACTGCGTGGAAGCGCGTGACCTTCCCACTCGACGGAGTGACTGGAATAGAAGCTTGGGAGGGGTGGCGGGCCAGTGGTCTTAGTTACCAGCCGCGTCACAAATGGGCGGATATGTGTTGTGCGGGGAGCGACTCCACATGACTTGTTGCCCTGAGTTCTGGCTATAGCACACATGGTGTGCAAGAGAGCAAAAGGAGCCAGGCTGCTGTTGGGTAAAGTGGTGCAGCTCTGCAGAGTTAAACAAAGAAATTGTGACTGTCACATCCTTGTTCCAGGAGGGAACTACAGACCGCAGCGGGAAAGGCATCCCAAGTGATGACTATAAACCCGTGGAGGCTGGGGGCATAGTTTTCTAAAATAAAATGACCTTTTCCTAAAAATGTTTTACAAAAGATTGCATATACATCCATGACTTTTTGGTCAGGATGGTAGATAGTGCATCATACACTTTATCATCTATTATTTGAACTTGCTGGGTAACGCTAGTGTTGCTCACCCTTTTCCTCCGTTGATCTCTGCTTAGACTCTGATGAGATCGCTGAAGACGACTTTGGAGCATATCATGCCGACGAGGTGTATTTTGAAGCACCTGATCTGTCTGGAGGAATAGAAGGCGTCGACTACATCATCGCCTACGGAGCCGACGACGCCGAAGAGGAGGAGGTGGAGACTTAAAGTTATCATAGTAGGAACCTGGCCGAGTCAGACTAGACTAGTACTACTTAGCGGCTGAGCCAAGATGGTTCTTAGTTTGCTGTTTTCTATCGCTTGTAGGTTGACTCCTGTCAACATCGCAATAATAGACATTCCTCCCATGTCAGAGGAAGACGTCGATGTTTTTATGCATTTCTGGCTTGTAATCTTTAGCAGTGTGTAATAAAGTGGACCCGCAATGTTTCTGTTGTACTACTCTGAGTGATGTAATATTTACGGATTAGTCCTTCCGTGGGTGTTATGTCAACGACTTGTACACTACAATATGCAGTGGTGTGCTGGGTCACCGCAGATGGTATCAGAGCAATTGCTAGACCTTAGGTTGGAAACCTATTAAAGGGAAAAACCTGTAGGTGTGCGAGGCCTTAGAATGAATTGAGTTTTAATTTGTTATGATTGATATTCACTTGAGAATAGCATTATCATGCAATTATTACTTCATTTCAATTCTGATATCCTTTTTGGCTATAACAGCTAGGATGGAGAAACGAGGTCCCAGGAGGTCGGTTCGTGTGAGAGATGCTGAGTTGGGCAAGGGTGTTTTTCGGGGAAGCTGGGCGGAAATGCTTCAGCAACTGATCTATTTTCTTGGTATCAAAACCAAGGTGATAGTGAAAGTGATGAGTTTTTACGATGGATCAATTTTAGCCCTGTACCGTGTAGCACTCAAGTTACCACCTGAACTTAAGATGGGATTCAAAATGCCCTTTGGAGAAGCGAAGAATGTGGAAGTAGCTTTCCAGATTGCTGCTGTCAGAGCAGTTACTGAGATAAGGACATCCAAGAGTTATGCGTTGGTGGAAACACCGTTTAACGCTATTCCGAGTGCGAATTACCGGCTTGAGGGTCCAGTGGATTATAAGGCTTTCCTGAAAACTAATCCACGTGATGTGGCTGAGTTCATGGACAGTTGTCTCAAGATGATTCGGGCGTATCATAAGACGTTCGGAGTAGTAGCAGGAGAGGTAGAAGCCATGATAGAGCAGTACTCCAGTCCTGAAGTTATTCAGGAAAAGTGTGATATACTGAGGTATGAAGCAGAGAAGGGATACACTGATCCACCACCCACACCAACTAGGTATGTGGAGGAAGTAGAACCCGATACCCCAATTTATCCTGACTATACACCACCACACTCTGGTTATGTTTTAGTTGAGGAAGAGAAGGAATGGCAGAATTGGGAACCTGAAGTACCAAGTGCCACAGGTTGGGATGAAGAACCTTATCAGGGTACACAGAGTGATCCCATAAGAATTCCAGGAGATCCGGGAGAGCCGGAAGTTACTAGTCATACCCCTAGGAGGAAGGCTAGAGTTGGTGAGTCAAGTAAGCCAATAAAAATAGATTCTGAGGAGGAAGATGAGGAATGGAAGTATGCGTACGAGACCAAGTACTACCCGAAGACGGAGAAGGGAGACGAATCACGAGGGTATTTTAATAACTTTGAGGCTGTACCAACTGGGTACGATGATGGAGGCGAGGGTTATGGAGATGAGGAGGTTTACGATGGGGAAGCAGCGGCATACAAGTATCTTGATAGTTACTTCGCCATGACGGATATGACGTTAGAAGCAAGCCCATCTGACCCTGAATATCAGCCTACCATTAATGTGAAGTTACCCGGGATTCTCAGGAGGACCAGGCGTAACTGTCACTGGAAGCCTGGGAAGTATGCGGAAAAGTGAAGAAGAGCAGGACGGAGTGAAGCAGTAGTTGTGTAATATGTTAATATAGGGTATTGTACGTATTGTTGTAAGGACGCTGGTAGCAATAAGTGAGACCTACTCACTTTTAGAGTGTGTTACTATTATGTACCCATGTTTGTAATCCTACATGTATAATACATGGTATATGTTTGAAAAGTTTTGTGTTCTTTGGATTTTTCTGTTTTCCATTGTTTGACTAGTACTTGTGCATGGAATAGGACTCGAAGTGCATATGCATAATGTAATGGAGAGTTCTGATTCGATGTAACAGGACTAGAGGGTAATGGCGTACATCGGTGAGGAGAGTGATGTGCAGAGGCAAGAACGTGAACTTAAGGAGAAGCAAGATGCAGATGCAGGAGGAATACCACAACCGCCAAGGCCAATCACGGAGCAAAGTTTCATGCAGTATATGCAGATGGTGGAAGAAGGCAGGCGCCAAGACCAGGAAAGGCAGAATAAATTTCTGCAAGATTTGCTGGAAATACAGGCAGGACGAGGAAGGGATGAAGTACTTAAAGGAGTGACTCTATCAGATTTCCAAAATGCTAGACCTATACCTTTTGCAAGAGCTCCAGAACCTATGGACGCAGAAGATTGGGTGGCAGATACTGAACGAAAGCTCAACACAGTGGATGTTCTGATGAAGAGAAGGTTAGGTATGCAACTCATTTGCTTACCGGACCAGCAGCATCATGGTGGGAAGCCATAGTGGCAACACTACCTGCTGATCATGTTGTAACTTGGGAGGAGTTTAAGAAGAGGTTTAGGGAAGCACATGTTCCTGAAAGTATTATGGAATTAAAAAGGAGGGAGTTTGAGAATCTGAGACAGAATGAGTTACCTGTTGGACGTTATGTCAGTGCGTTCAACATATTGTCAAGGTATGCATTAGATGAAGTAGACACTGAGGAGAAAAGGAAGAAGAGATTCATGAAGGGTCTGAGTCCTTTTATGAAGATGCAGTTGAGGTTGACAAACCAAAGGAGTTTCAGGAGCTGGTAGATGCAGCAATAACATTGGAGGATGATTATAAGTTACTCCAGGAAGAAAGAAGGAAGAAAGCAAGGATGGAACCAAGGAAGTTTCAAGTCCAACGACAACCACCAAATCTACGTTTTAGGCCTAAGCTTAGAACTGAAGGAAGGAAACCTATTCCACGAAGCTTCAATCCTGTTAACAATTTGATATGCAATAATGTGGAATGAGAGGACATCTGATGAAGGATTGTCAGAAGCCCAAAATCATCTGTTTTGGATGTGGACAAGCTGGACATATCAAGCCTGATTGTCCAAATAAACAGAATCAACAGATAAGCCGAGGAACTGGTGGAGGAAATAACCAAGGTGGAGGAGGATTCAAGCCAAGGAATGGAGGATTTGGAAGGAATGCAGCAGATAAGGGCAAAGGGAAGCCATATGGAAGGCTGAATTGCACCAGTTTGGAGCAAGTCAACAACACCGACAACGTGGTGATCGGTACGCTCAAAATTCTTTCTCATCCTGGCAAAGTTTTGTTTGATACTGGAGCTACTACATCTTTTATTTCGCAACAATTTGTGGATGCATATGGGATTAGATGTCAGCCGTTAGAAGTACCCATAACGGTCATGTCGGCCGGGGGAAAATTGTTAGTAACGCAAGTCAAAATGGATCAAGTAATTATGATCTGTGATCGCGTATATGACGCTGATTTGCTAGTAATTCCCATGAAAGATATAGCAGTCATCTTAGGGATGGACTGGTTATCTGATCATGGAGCTCAAATAGATTGTGCAGAAAAGACAGTGTCTTTGAGAGGACCAGGAGGTATGAGAACAGTATACCAAGGGGATAAGCATAGTCAGTTAAGAGCAGATTTACAGTTGAATGCTATGAAGGAAGCTAAGATAGAAGAAATCCCAGTGGTTAAGAATTTCAGGATGTTTTTCCAGATGAGTTACCAGGGATGCCACCGGATCGTGAAATTGAGTTTACCATAGATTTGATTCCTGGTACAGCACCTATTGCACAAGCACCATATAAGATGGGTCCCAAGGAATTGGTACAACTCAAAGAGCAATTAGATGAGTTGGAAGATAAAGGATTTATAAGAGAAAGTGTATCACCTTGGGGATCACCAGTAATATTTGTGGATAAAAGAGATGGAGGAAGAAGAATGTGTGGAGATTTTCGTAACCTGAATAGTGTGACCATTAAGAATAAATACCCGTTGCCAAGGATACAAGATTTGTTTGATCAAGTAAGAGGAGCAGGGGTATTTTCTAAAATAGATTTGAGGTCAGGATACCACCAGATAAAGATTAAACCTGAGGATATTCCCAAAACAGCATTTGTGTCAAGATATGGACATCATGAGTATTTAGTAGTACCATTTGGTTTAACCAATGCACCAGCAATATTCATGAACTTGATGAACAAGATTTTCATGCCATACTTGGACAAGTTTGTGATAGTGTTCATTGATGATATATTGGTCTATTCCAAAACCAAGGAAGATCATGCACAACACTTAAGTATTGTGTTACAGACACTAAGGGAACATCAGTTATATGCCAAATTTAGTAAGTGTGAGTTCTGGTTGGATCAAGTGGAATTTCTTGGTCATGTGATCAGTAAAGAAGGGATTGCAGTCAATCCGGAGAAAGTAAAAGCAGTATTGGAATGGGAAGCACCCAAGAACCCTAAGGAAATTAGAGGATTTTTGGGAATGGCCGGATATTACGGAGATTTATTGAAGGATTTTCTAAGATAGCCGGGCCAATGACGAAGTTACTCAGAAAGAATGTCCATTTGAATGGACAGAGAAATGTGAACAAAGTTTCCAAGAACTCAAAGGAGACTGACAACAGCACCTGTGTTAGCAGTACCAGAAACTGGAAAAGTTTACACAGTATATTGTGATGCATCTAAAAATGGATTAGGTTGTGTATTGATGCAAGATCGCAAGGTAATTGCTTACGGATCAAGGCAGTTAAAGCCACATGAACTTAACTATCCTACACATGATTTGGAGTTAGCAGCAGTAGTTTATGCTTTAAAGCAATGGAGACATTTTCTTTATGGAGAAAGGTGTGAATTATATACGGATCATAAGAGTTTGAAATACTTCTTCACACAAAAGGAATTGAATATGAGGCAGAAGAGATGGTTAGAGTTAATCAAGGATTATGACTTGACAATAAACTATACTCCAGGAAAAGCCAATGTAGTGGCAGATGCATTAAGTCGTAAAGTGAATTGTAATCCTTTGATGGAAGAAGGAATGCCTAAGGAATTGAGGAATGAGATACAAAGAGCTGGTATTGAAATCTGGGAAGGTCCAGAGTTGAATAGTATTGCAGCTATGGAAGTTATTGAAGAAACAGAGATGGAATTGAAAGAAAATATCCTTTATCGGCAAAGAGAAGATGAATTCATAGCTGAAGAAATCCGCAGGATTAAAGAAGGTAGAAGATCTGAATTCACCTTGAAGCCAGAAACTGATTCATTATGGTATCATGGTAGAATATGTGTTCCAGATATCCAAGAGATTAAGAGCATAATTTTGAAAGAAGCACATGAAACACCATATTCTATACATCCAGGTAGTACTAAGATGTACATGGATTTGAAGAAGACATTTTGGTGGAATAATATGAAAAGGGAGATTGCAAGATATGTTGCAGAATGTCATACTTGTAGACAAGTAAAAGCGGAACATCAGAGTCCCGCAGGATTGTTACAACCATTACCAATTCCCAAATGGAAATGGGAAGAGATCAGTATGGATTTTATCACAGGTTTACCCAAAACAAGGAGAAATAAGGATTCTATATGGGTAATTGTGGATAGATTGACAAAGAGTGCTCATTTCTTAGCCGTTAACCAGAAAGACACAGCAGCACAGTTGACCGAACAGTATGTGAAGGAAATAGTTAGTAAGCATGGAGTTCCACAAAGTATTGTATCGGATCGTGGATCCATATTCACTTCAGCCTTTTGGAAACATCTTCACAAACAGTTGGGTTCAAATTTACAGTACAGTACGGCATATCACCCGCAAACAGGTGGACAGACTGAGAGAACCAATCAAATTCTAGAAGACATGTTGAGAGCTTGTGTTCTTGATTTTGGAGGATCATGGGATGAACACTTAGCATTAGCTGAATTTTCTTATAACAACAGTTATCAAAGTAGTATTCAGATGGCACCATTTGAAGCTCTATATGGGAGGAAGTGTAGATCTCCAATATGTTGGTTTGAAGTAGGAGAAAATAAAGAATTTGCACCTGAGTATATAAAGGAACAACAGCAGATTGTGGATATTATCAGAGATCGTCTCAAAATAGCTCAGAGTAGACAAAAGAGTTACGCTGATCTATCCAGAAGACAGTGGGAACCAGAGATACAAGATATGGTATACCTAAGAGTTAGTCCTACTAAAGGAGTAAAGAGATTTGGAGTAAAAGGAAAATTGAGTCCCAGATACATAGGACCATTTAGAATTTTAAGCCGGAAGGTGAAGTAGCCTATGAATTGGAATTACCTGCTATATTATCACAAGTTCACAATGTGTTCCATGTATCTCAACTCAAGAAGTGTTTGAAACCACCAGAAGGACCAATTGAGTTTGAAAAGTTGAATTTAAAGCCAGACCTATCATATGAGGAACAGCCTGAGAAGATACTGAGGGAGAATTGGAAAAGATTAAGGAATAGAGCAATCAAGTTTTGCTTTGTTCAGTGGAAGAACCACTCAGAGCAAGAAGCAACTTGGGAAAAAGAAGAAGATTTGCGACGAGATTACCCACAGTTGTTCAGGTACCAGAAAAGAAACTTCGGGACGAAGTTTAGTTTAAGGGGGAGAGGATGTAATACCCCGCAGTTCTAGGACTCGAGAGGGTAGAAATAGGAATTGCATTTGTGCATTCATGCATCTTTTGAAAATCGGATAATTTTCGCGCTTTTGTGTTAAAAAGAGTCGGGAGTCGATATCAGACGAGTGTCGAGGGTCTGGGAGTCAGGCATCGACAGATAGTCTAGAGGTGTCGATGCACCCCACTACTTATTTTCAAAACCCCACTAAATTGGTTATGTCAAAATTTTGACATGATTCATTTATAAGTTCTTTAGTTGAACCATTTCAACATCTTATCCAATCTTTATACACATATATTATAAAATCAACAACACAAGTGAAATAAAGATAATAAAAAGGAATGAATCATTCCATATGATTTAACACAAGACATATACACATATTATCTCAATATCAAATAAGAATCATCATTTCATCCACAAGTTCAAATACAAATCAAACACATGTTTGAATCCATTTCATTACAAGAGTTCATCCACCCAAATGCAAGTAACTAAATTATTACAATCTGTCCATTACAAACAGATTAAAAACTTTATAATTACATCAAGTGTGAGCTTACAAAAGAGTGAAATAAAATCCTAAAAACTACATCCTGACTTCTAAAACTTCAGGAGATCTTCTCACCTGCAAAATAAACAACAAAAACAAGTAGAAATGGGGTTATGATTAAAATGTTGCCAACACCATTTGGTGCTGGCATGTTGTTGTATGAAACCTGGTTTTAGCCTAACCAAAACAATGGTTTGGTTAGACAAGTGTGGAGAATGAAAATAAAATCCTGAGGCAACAAAGGGACTGATCTGTTTGATCATGCTCATTAATCCAAGGCAACAAGAGGGGCAAAGGCATAAGCTTAGCACTTCATCTTTAGGCAACATTTATCAAAGGCATCATGTGCTAGCTGAGCATATTGATCACATAAACAAGGCAACATATGAATTCACAACTCCACAAATTAAACCAGGAAACAAATCAAAGCAAAGGCAACTAAAATGGTATCACATTTGCCATTAATTGACAAATGGATCCTAAATCCCACTTATTAAGCTAATTGCTAGCTTAATTGTCCACACACTTGAGTTAAGCATTTCCAAACCGACATGCACTAATCAAAAACTTCACAGCCAAGTAAACCGCAAAATATCTAGATCAAGATAGGATCAATGACTCGGCTGTGACTCAACTTTATCACCATGGGGAGATGAACTGAGCAGCACATTAAAAATTCATCCACAAGGGGAGATGAACTGAATAGCAGCCTGCTGAAGTCTATCTTCAGTGTTAAAAGGAGTGCATCAAGAAGTCCACAGAGGCAGCTCGAGGTGAGCAGGGCCACTGCAAGCAGGTGAATCACCACCAACAAGTTATCCTGGTGTCACAAGCACAAGAACATCTCATTTGAGTATAAATATGAACCAGTTCGAGGTCCTAGTTCACAAAAACTCCAGCAAACATAAATCACACGCTTACACAAACACAACACATCCAGCAGCACCATTTTCACTTGTTCTTCACCAAGAACACACACCAGCCACTAGCCAATCATGGAGATTACCTAAAATCATCCACCACAAGACACTAAGCCCTAGGAGGAGGCCAGTAGCAAGAAGAGGATAGGAGAACCACAAGAGCAGGCCTGGAGGTTGAACCCTGGAGCAAGATTCAGACTCTACCGTAGCCTGATCTGCTCTACACCCAAGGTTGTTAAACTTTCGAGCTAGAGAGTGATTAGCAGGTTCTGTAAATGACAGAACCATGCTTGAGTGATTAATTGAGCATCTGTTCTTAACAGAGCCTTGCTCAGCAAGGTGTGGTGCTTTAGAAAGATTGATTTGCAAGCAGAGTACATCTGTGTGTGCAAGAAATAGGACAGAGTGAGACAGGGAGTGAAGTTGTGTGCAAAAGCATTCTGTTTGAGCATATACAGAAGCACAGGTGGATTTAGTGTAGTATCTGTTCTTATCTTGTTGCACAACACATCACCACATGACAGTGAACCAGCAGAGCTGGATTAACTGATCATATCCAAGTTATACACTTGGAAGAAGCGCAGGAAAACATAAAAAAAGCATCTCTAATCAAGCAAGTTGCTGTGTAACTCAACATGGAGGCATCACAGCAAGCAAACATGACTAAATCATGCTCTAAATCGACTAAATCATCACTGCTAGTACTACAACTAGCTCAGAAATAATTTCCTACACTTTTATCTTGTCAGAGAGCAAGAACTGCTCTTCACATCAATTCCAGAGATAAACGGGATGATTCATACATGCATGATTCATCCCAAATACCTCTACAGCAAGCACAAGAGGGTGGCAGTGCACAAAATCGAGCTTGAAGCTCAATTAATTCCTCTGTTCATCATGGACCGAATTAAGGTTTGAACAAAGTTCAGATCAAGGCCATGAGCAGTTAGCAGAGAGGGTCGAGGTGGTGTAGCAGAGGAGAAGTAGAACTTACCAGGCGTCCATGGCCGTAGCTCCACGGCGGCGAGGCAGGGCTCGCGCAACCGGTGGAGGGGGCGCATGGGAGTAGGGGTACACACCACCACACCATGGTGGCACAGGGGGCAAGCCCTGCGCCCAGCCATGGCGAGCACGCCGGAGAAGAAGAAGAAGAAGACACGGCGGCGGGCGAACCCTAACCCTAGGGCAAAGGGGATGCGCACGGCCACGAGAGGAAGCGTAGCTCGAATCCCTCCGGTGGGAGTGGAGAGCGGAGCGAGGGGAGTAGTTTGCCCCACATCACGGCGGCGGAGATGGCCGGAGTCAGCCGGGGCAAGGCGGCGACGGCGCTGGCGACACGAGCGCCAGGGCGAGGTCGGGCTCGAGATCGAGCGAGGGAGAGAGAGAGTGTGTGGCTCGGGTCGGTTGACCGACCGAGCCAAGCTCGAACCTTGACTTGGTTGAACCAAGTCAACAGGGGCATTATTGTAATTTCACACAAGAAAAATTCAAAACTTTCAAAAGCTTTTAAAAATTCAAATAAAATCCTAAAAATACAAATAAAATATGTAAACATATCAGAAGAAAATAAGTAATCCAAATAAAATGTCTATTTGGTTTATTGAAAACTAATTCTTATAGCAAAAATTCAAATGATCCTTAAGTGGAAATGACTTTGAAATATTTCAAATTATTTTCAAAAAAAATAATATGGGAAAATTATATATCAAGTTCAAAGTATTATTTGAACTACATTATGACTGTCAGGTTACTCATCCTAACTAAAAATCAAATCAAAGAAATTTCTTAAAGAAATCCTTAACAAAATTCTGGGAATTTTGGGAAAGAATAAAAATCATCTCATTATATGCATATTGGCATGTATTTGGTTTTTCAACATTGTCTCATACAGACAATGATATTGATTTTCAGAACACGAAGGTCCCAATTCGTCAGAAGCTTTAGACTGCATTACCTGTCAGTCTCAAGGCAAGTTCCAACTTGCATGTCCTACTTGATTAATTTTATCAAAGTAATTACAAAGTATTATGGTCTATCATTGCATGAAAAAGAAAAAACCTATTTTCGAATGATGTGAAATGCTATACATATATGGTTGGCAGGCAGTGGAACCACGGATTGATGTTGTGGTGGAGGTTCCACTGTATGGGAAAGTATGTACCTAGGATTAATAACCCATGGCCCAGTGATCCTTGCGCCGTATTGAAGCATCAGCCAACAGATTCACTATGGATGGGCTCGTCAGAGGTTTCTTCCCTCGTTCACATATCCTCGGCAGGCTATTACCTGGTTGCGTCCGTTGCGGCGGCCAACTGCGTGGAAGCGCGTGACCTTCCCACTCGACGGAGTGACTGGAATAGAAGCTTGGGAGGGGTGGCGGGCCAGTGGTCTTAGTTACCAGCCGCGTCACAAATGGGCGGATATGTGTTGTGCGGGGAGGCGACTCCACATGACTTGTTGCCCTGAGTTCTGGCTTTAGCACACATGGTGTGCCAAGAGAGCAAAAGGAGCCAGGCTGCTATTGGGTAAAGTGATGCAGCTCTGCAGAGTTAAACAAAGAAATTGTGACTGTCACATCCTTGTTCCAGGAGGGAACTACAGACCGCAGCGGGAAAGGCATCCCAAGTGATGACTATAAACCCGTGGAGGCTGGGGGCATAGTTTTCTAAAATAAAATAGACCTTTTCCTAAAAATGTTTTACAAAAGATTGCATATACATCCATGACTTTTTGGTCAGGATGGTAGTTAGTGCATCATACACTTTATCATCTATTATTTGAACTTGCTGGGTAACGCTAGTGTTGCTCACCCTTTTCCTCCGTTGATCTCTGCTTAGACTCTGATGAGATCGCTGAAGACGACTTTGGAGCATATCATGCCGACGAGGTGTATTTTGAAGCACCTGATCTGTCTGGAGGAATAGAAGGCGTCGACTACATCATCGCCTACGGAGCCGATGACGCCGAAGAGGAGGAGGAGGAGACTTAAAGTTATCATAGTAGGAACCTGGCCGAGTCAGACTAGACTAGTACTACTTAGTGGCTGAGCCAAGATGGTTCTTAGTTTGCTGTTTTCTATCGCTTGTAGGTTGACTCCTGTCAACATCACAATAATAGACATTCCTCCCATGTCAGAGGAAGACGTCGATGTTTTTATGCATTTCTGGCTTGTAATCTTTAGCAGTGTGTAATAAAGTGGACCCGCAATGTTTCTGTTGTACTACTCTGAGTGATGTAATATTTACGGATTAGTCCTTCCGTGGGTGTTATGTCAACGACTTGTACACTACAATATGCAGTGGTGTGCTGGGTCACCGCAGCCAATGTGGCCAAATCATGCATGGTAAAAGATGTGAACTTCAGTCCCACATTGCTAGTCGAGGGGAGGTGCACCTCCTTATAAGGAATGTTGTATGAGCATGAGAAGGAGAGACCTACACACGCACTCCTTCTCCATCCGCCGCGTCGTGCACGGGTTTCGCAAATGAGCCATTAATTGAGTTATTATTGGACGCATTAATTACTCTTAGCCATTTCTGATTCTTTTGGACTGTGGACTTGTTACTAACTCAAACGTGGTGTTCTTCCCCACGTCTCAGCTGACCCGCACTATATAAACCTGAAGACGTCAACTCTATCAGCATGTGCAACACATGGGCCCTCCTTGTTCCGGTTTCAGAACATTGCGCCGCTGCTCAAGTCTTCTCCCTCTCTTCTTCCGGCCAGCACCGCGAGACGGGATGGCCTATGAAACCCTGCTTTTCGTAATCTTTTCCGGGAGAGAGGCGGTCAGCTTTTTGGGAAGTGCACTCGCGCGACTACTGGCAGCGGCTACTTTTCTAACGACGACTACTTTCCCGACATCAACAACCTCTTTGACACCAATGGTGTGGCCAGCGGTTCTGGTCCCACTGCATCGTACGTGATGTTGTCTACTCTATTTCAGATCATGTGATCTTGTCTACTCTATTTCTCATCATGCTAGAATTTCGGTGTCTAGTCTTTGGTTTAGGTATGTTTTGTTCACCATGCATGTTTTTTTCTTCTGAAAAGGACAACATAAGCCCCTCTCTCTGCACCAAAAACAATGCACAATATTTGATATTTCAGTCATGGGGCCCTTTGATTCAAAGGAATATGGTACTACCTCCATTCCAAAATATAAGGCGTATTTCGTTTGCTTTGACCAAGGCTTTGACCAAGAATTAGTCTATTAATATGTAATTTATGTGACATAAAATTGATATCATTGTATTACTAATTAAAAGTACTTTAATTATGGTTATGATTTATATCACATAAGTCACATGTTAAATGCGTAATTGTTGGTAAAAGGCTCAGTCAACGGAAACGAAATACGTCTTATATTTTGGAACGGATGTAGTATAATTTTTGGAGGATTGATTCTTATAGAAATTTTTCCTTTTGAAGTTGTTTGATTCATAGGATCCTATCCCATAGGAATTATTCCTATAGGAATCTTGTAGTGTAAATCCTATAGGAAAAAAAGCATGAGGTCCAACCTAATGAAAAAATTTCTTCACACAATTAAAGAGAATCTCTATTCCCATAGGATTCAATTAGACATGCCACTCCAATCCTTTAGATTTCCTATTCCTACATTTTCCTATCTATGAACCAAAGGAGCTCGGATTGTTTAATATTTTCCGTGAATTAAATCATATTCTACATGGCTCATATTAAACACTCTGATAGCACTTGAAACATAGACGATTAGTATATTGACGTCAACATAGATGCACGCTTGCTAGATTGACAAATCATGCAGTACAAACGTACACTAAAATGTACACCTCAAAGAGTACAGCAAAGCATGCTAATCGCAATTCGATAACAGAGTTCACGATGACACAGAGCTTATGCGCCTACAGGTAGAACAAATTACATGCAGTCAGAACATGGATTTAAATTAGGCGCGGAAAAGTGCGGCGACCGGCGCAGCGACCGCCGACGCGACGGTTGTCGTGGAAAATATGGCGGCGGCCACGACGGATCCAGCGGACCGGAGGATCTGGAAGTACAGCTGCGGATTCGCCACGAACGCAGCGCGTGATATGAGGAAACCTGCGGCGCCCGGGGCTTTCATGGTTGCGCTGGCGCAGCACTGGCAGCAGTACATGCACACGGGGAGGAGGTAGCTGAGCGCCTGTCCGAACGCCATGGCGATGGAACTCCAGCACCAGCAGACGAGCTGGACGAGCGCCTTCACGATTCCCAAGCCGGTCTGCGCGGCAGCGGTGAGCAGCAGCGGCCCGCAGTACCAGACAAGGGCCACGAGGGAAACAACTACGGCGATCAACAGCACGAACGGGAGGGCGACGGCGGCGGTGGTCTTGAGCCACCGCCAGAACGTCTCCAGAGCTGGAACGAGTTGGTCAGCCGCGCCCGCGAGCGTGCCGAGGACGCTGGCGAAGGAGCGCCGGATGAATGGCCAAAAGCCGTCCAGTCCGATGCTGATGCCGGCGGCGGCATCTGCGGCGATGGTCTCTATCCCCCGCCAGAAAGCCTCAAACGTCAGGACGAGCTTGTGGGCCGCGCTGGAGAGCACGGCGAGAACGCTGGGAAAGATGCCCTGCACGCTGGCCGCGGCAATCTGCAGCCAGCGGCAAAGCGCTTCGAACGGCTCGACGACCACATGGGCCGCGTTCCCCGCCGTGGTCAGCAGGTTGGCGACGAAATCGTGTATGAGGTGCCACAGGTCGTGGAAGCAGAGGCTCATGCCCGCGGCGGTGGCCTGCAGCAGGTGCCAGAGCGCTTCGAACGGCGCGACCAGCACATGGGCTGCGTTCCCCGCCGTGGCCAGGAGGTTGGCGACGAAATCGTGTATGAGGTGCCACAGGCCGTGGAAGCACAGGCTAATGCCCGCGGCGGCGTTGGCGGCGGTGGCCTGTAGCAGGTGCCAGAGCGCTTCGAACGGCGCGACCAGCACATGGGCTGCGTTCCCCGCCGTGGCCAGGAGGTTGGCGACGAAATCGTGTATGAGGTGCCACAGGCCGTCGAAGCAGAGGCTGATGCCCGCGGCGGCGTTGGCTGTGGTGGCCTGCAGCAGGTGCCAGAGCGCCTCGAACGGCAGGAGGAGCAAGTGGGCCACGCCGGCGACGGCGGTCTGCAGCAAGCGCCAGAGCACCTCGAACGGGAGGACCAGCAGGTGTGCCACGCTCCCGAGTAGTCCCACGATGAGCTGCCACAGGCCGCCAAGGCCGAAGCTCATGCCTACGGCGTCGCCGTCCGCGGCGATGACTCGCACCATAGCGCCGCCTGCGCCATGCAGGAGCTTCCTGGATGCTGTGTCAGCGAGGGCCATAGCGAAGCAATGGTGTAGCAACTGTGTGAGTGAAGTGAGTAAAGCGGTGCTGCGCACTGGAGTCTTATCTTCACCTGTCGTTCTTGTCAATTTCTCTGTTTACTGGTACAGTTGCACAAAGACATGCATTGGGGAGTCAGGGCGGCTTCCCCGATTCACAGGCCGGATTTGTGGGGCTCACGTCGCGTGCTCTGTTTCCAAAGTATCATGCATCTTTCGTTAAAAAAAGGAAAAGTAGAAGTCCACTACCGATCAGTTTTCAAAAACAAATAAGAGAAACAAAGAAAAGAATCCACTAAGCATTAGCTTTTCCTTTTTACAGAATAATGAATGCTTACGTTCGAAGGATTCTCAAAGCGCCAGGAAAAAGGTACTCCTTCGAATTTTTTCCTAGATCTATCGTTTGATTCAAATGATTTTCTGTTTGATTCAAATGATTTTCGGTAGGAATATTGGTGGATTAGAATCCTTGTGAACTTTTCACGGGTGGAAAAAGGGGCTCTAGTCCCGGTTGTCAAGGGGCTTTAGTCTCGGTTAGACTGAGCAAACAGGACTAAATCACCCCCCCCCCCCCCCCCCCCCCCCGCGCTTAGTCCCGGTTGGCCATGAAACGGGACTAAAGGCTCTCCCACGTGGCCACGACAGAGCTCGCGGGACTGGCGACCTTTAGTACCGGTTCGTAACACGAACCAGTACTAAAGGTTTCTGCTTTTTTTTCTTTTCGATTATTTTTCAGGGTGGGGTTAGGGTTTAGGAGGGGTTTAGGGTTTCTGATTTTGTGTTTTGGAGGGGTTTACGGAGATCACGTCGATGCGCCAAAACAAGTTTTCGTATACATAAACTACTACATGAAGATCACGTTGATGCATATACATAACACATACAATTTGGTATATATATCTACTTAATTACATATGGAGATCACTAGTACATGGAGGCATATTATTTTTTCGATATAGTGGTACTTTCCGGTTTCAGGTATGACCTCCGCAAGGAGAAATCCCGCCAATTTCTCCGCAATTGCTTTTATGCGGTCCTCTGGTAGGAGCGTGTTCCGCTTCCTTGCCAACTTTAAAAGAAGGAGATCAAAATAAATACATGAGTTGTGTGTATATATATATATATCAAATCATCATAAAACAAATATGAATGAAACTCAACACAATTGATGGTAACAAAATAAAATTGTGAATAATGTTTACGTACATCTTTATTTCTTTGATTATTGAATCTCTCACTAGTTCTCATGTGCATGTACTCGCAAACGTAGTATCCACATAAATTAGTCCCTTGTGGCTGTTGCAGGCACCACTGTACGAGAATAGAATTCAATCAAATAATAATCAAGCATGATAATGGTATTGAAACTAGAATTAAAGAGATGCTCGAACCTAGGTAGTACTACTTACTTGGTTCAGAGAAAAAGTCAGCTTCGGTTTAAATTCACCAGGTTCTTCTCAATGAACTGTTTCCAAACGCTGCCCGACAAAGAAAATGAACAAAGGAGAGTTATTAATTACTTGATATCAGGAAATTAACGAAAGAGGCCAATATAGTGCGATAAGAATAGAAATTACTCTTGGAGCATATCAAAACAGGTTTTGAATTCTTTAGGATGTTTCCTTAATGAGTCAAATACTTCAACTTCTCCAGCGTCAATTTTAATGACCATAAGAATAAAGTGGAACCTGCGCACGTTTATACATGCAGTCATGCATAACTCACCAATTACACTTAACATCGGGTGAGCAAAATAGAATGTGTACAAGACAGTAACACTCACTTGAAGTTGTAAGCAAAAAGTATTTCCTTTACTAATCTACTGCTAACTGTATTTTTCAGGTGTGGCCACTTCAAGAAGCTTGCCCCGGAATATGAAAAGCTTGGTGCAAGTTTCAAAAAAGCCAAATCTGTCATGATTGCAAAGGTTTGCATGCTTATCGAAAGTACTGTTTTCATTTTATCCTCGTTAAAGTTTTTGACAATCTTTTATCATATTTCTGCCATTCTAATGTCACAAAGGAAGGATTAGAAAAATGATTTCATATGGATATTTATGATAATTGGTTGCCTTCCTTTTCCAAAAAATTAGGTTATATTATTTGTACTTGTAGAATTTATAAGCTTCAACTTTGTTCCTCGTTATAGGTTGATTGTGATGAGCACAAGAGTGTGTGCAGCAAGTATGGAGTTTCAGGTTACCCAACAATCCAATGGTTCCCCAAAGGTTCTTTGGAGCCCAAAAAGTGAGGCCTGACTGTTACTTAAACTTGCCTATGTGCTGGTACACAAATTTCATGATAGATATCACCATGACTATGGAGGTATGATGGACAGTGCACGGCAGAAGCCCTTGCTGAATTTGTTAATACAGAAGGAGGTAGGGCTTAAATCTCTAGTAATGGAAGTCAATAATAGCACTACTAGGAAATAGGCTATCTGTGGCGCACCACTTTTGGCCTTCTGTGGCGCATGGTGGGTGCGCCACAGATAGCTCGCCACTAAATTATAATTCTGCGGCGCACGGGCTCATGCGCCACAGAAATACCCAGATTTTGTGGCGCACCCGCAGGCGTGCGCCACAGAAATATTTCAGTGGCGCATATGTCCTCCATGCGCCACAGAATTGCATGCGCCACAAAAAAAAACATGCGCCACAGAATAATTTACAGGTATTCTCGATTTGCTGCTGCCTGCTGTATAAATACATGTATATTACAGGAAATACAGATATATATAGGATTTATACAGATATAATAGAAACAATAATATAGTTGACACGGTATATGAAAACAGACACATTACTATGTCATCACATTACTATGTCATCACGGATTTATACAGATATAATAGAAACAATAAACATACACGGCATCACCACATCCACATCTCACCTGAAATCACGCGGAGGTTCTTCTAAATTTCCTGCATACGGCAAAATATTGCATTAGTTAAAGTAATATCCGTTGCCCAGTCGTACTTGTTTGATATTGAGATACAACAATCAACACAAAAGAGGATACTTGTTAAAGATACTAAAGATTTAGGCATATGCATTGGGTAGGCAGATAATCAAGACACGGTTTTCATTTAGGCATATGATAAAGGTACTAAAGATTTAGGCATATGATAAAGGTACTTGCTTTGACATGTTTTCATATATTCAGCTACGACATACCCAGAATCAATATGTTGTCACATTCAGATTGCTATATAAACATGTATTTGCATCTTAAACCCTGCAAAATTGCTCACTGTTTGTATCCATTGCACACTAATACCATCTATTAAGCATATGCATCGATTGCTCACTGTTAAGCAAAATTGCTCACTGTTTGCTCCTGTTTGTATCCATTTCTCACTAATACCATCTATTAAGCAAAATTGCTCACTGTTTGTATCCATTGCTCATTGTTTATACAACCATATGCATCAATTTCAAAGAGAAAAACAACAACCCGAAAAAATTGCCAACCTCGGGAGGACAGAGAGGTGCTCGGTTGGATGGGGTGGGGCAGCTACAGGTGGGCGAGGAAGAGGCCGGAGAAGGTCTACGCCGGAGGAGGTCGAGGCAGGGTCGACGGGGCGGAGGATGGGGGCTCCACCAGTGCTTGGGTCGACGCAGGCGGAGGAGATCCACCAGTGGTTGGCTCGGAGGAAGACAGAGCAGGGTCCGGTCTTGGTCATCGGAGGCAGGGTCCGGTCGGAGGAGGAGGACAGAGGAAGGGCCTCCTCGAGGACAGAGGCAGGGATGGCGTCGAGGCTATCGGCGGCGGGGCGGGTCGAGCACGGGCGCGTGGTGGGCGGCGCCGGTGCGGGAGGCGGTGGAGGTGCTTCTGGCCGTCGGTGGCGGGGCGGGTCGAGCGAGGCGTGGTGGCGGACGCGGTGGCAAGTTGGGGTGGCGAGTGGCGGTGGTTGCCGAGCGATTTGGGAGTTGGGATTTTTGTGGAGAGAGAGGCGGGCGCGGGGGAGGGCCCACATGTAAGTGGGAGCAAAATAATTCTGTGGCGCACGGTTGGAGGGATGCGCCACAGAATTATGTTATTCTGTGGCGCATCCCTCCAACGTTATTCTATGGCGCACGGCTGGAAGGATGCGCCACAGAATTCTGTTAAAAAATAATTTTTTGTTAAATTTAAAGAAAGAACACACACATTTGTTATTCTTTTTAAAAATATATTTTTAGTTATTTTTAAAGAAAGAACAAACACATATTTTAAAGAAAATAATATACACACATTTGTTCGTAGACTATTATTTTATTCATGATATACATATATATGCTTAATTGTCTCACACACACAAATTAATACACAAAAAAAGTCTTCTTCGTCCTGGCCGGTTCCGAGCTAACTTCTCTTCTTTCCCTTCTTCGCGGTTGAATACTTTAGGCCGGGCACCTTGAGATTTCTTCGAGTGAACGGACAACCTTTAGTAGGTAGGGAGGTCTTCCTTCTTTCTTTACTAGTAGTAGCCATGTCGAAGTACTTGTCGAATTCCTCCTCGATCTTCGGATCGCCGTTCTTGTCCAAGTTTTATTTGTTGGCGTCTCCTTCCATTCCGATGATGCTCCTCTTGCCCCTCCTCACGACAACACGGCTAGGCTTTGACGGGTCGGTAATGAAGAAGCATTGTTCAACTTGGCTAGCGAGTACCCATGGCTCATTTTTCGCGGAGGCGTTCTTCGATTTCGCATCGGGTATTACCATGGTGGTGAAATACCGGCCTTCTTTGACGACGTCCTTGGCCCATCTAACACGGGACCTTGGCACCGACTCTCCACAGTAGTTGAGCTCCCATATCTCCTCGATCCTTCCGAAGAATCTTGACTCGACAGTAGCCTCGTCATCGCCGTAGGATAGCATAGTTACTCCTGAGTTTTGATATTCGCTATTCCTGTCCTTTTCCTCGGTGCAGAATCTGAAACCGCTGATGTCATACGACTGATAGGTCCTTACGTTGTGCCCGGGGCCCTGTGATAAGGAGAATATGAGTTTTTCATCTTCCGTAGATGGCGTTATGCTCTGTGCTTGAACCAGTTGCCTTTTCTTGAACCAACGCGTGAAGCTGGAGTTGTGCTCTCTGGTTACGTCTCCCTTCTTCCTCGGCCGGCCCAGGTCGATGTAATTCTGCTCGATTAAGCTTTTGTGCTCTTCCACCCAAGGTTCGACCAATTGTAAGTGTTGTAGCGCGACCCGGTGAGCCCTGTCGAAGTCGTCTTTTCGACCATGAATGCCAAGAAAGAGTGAGCGGTAGCCCTCGCGGTGACCAAATCCATCGAGCCTGCCGAGGTGCTTCCTGGTGGGCAGACCAACATCCTGGTTCTCGGTGCTTAGATAATTCTGGCAGAAGGAGATGCACTCGTAGGTTAGAAAGCCTTGGCCATGCTTGCGTCTGGACGGGCCCTGTTGCGAACGTATCCTTTCATGACACCATTCTGCCTTTCGAACGGCACCATGTAGTGCAGGAACGTCGGCTCGAGCTGTCTGATGTCATCAAGGACATGGAGAAGGAGATGCACGTAGATATCAAAAAATGCGGGCGGGAAGTAAATCTCGAGCTCGCATAGTATCACCATGATCTCTTCCTGTAGCCTGTCGAGCTGCTTCACGCCGATCGACTTCCTGTTGATGACGTCGAAAAAGTTGCAAAGGCCAAGCAGCGTATCACGGACGTGCTCGTCCATTATCCCTCGGATCGCAACGGGAAGTAGCTATGTCATCAGCACGTGACAATCGTGAGACTTCATCCCGCTGAACCTCTTCTTCGTTGCATCCAGATATCTACTTATCTTCCCCGCGTAACCGTGAGGAAATTTGACTCCCAGGAGGCACCTGTAAAACTGCTCGAGCTCCTCCAGACTCATAGTGAAGCAGGCAGCGGGAAGCACCACCGTGTTCTTCTTTACCCTATTGCGGCGACCTTGAGTCCCTTCCGTCTGATCATCATCATCATCGTCGTCATCACTATCGGGGGCTTGAAGATCTTCCCTGATGCCAAGCCATTTCAGATCGTATCTTGCTCTCGTCCCATCCTTGGTCTTTTCCGACATGTTGGAAAGAGTGCCAAGCAGACTCTCGGTAACATTCTTCGTAATGTGCATTACATCGAGGCTATGGTTCGTGTCGAGGACCTTCCAGTACTCAACATACCTCGCTTTCCATACACCTAGCAGCGGATCTACCCTCGGTCGCTTATTTCTCGGCGCAGGGCACTTCTTCCAATTTTTCAAAAGTTCGTCGATTTATGTGCCGCTCCTCGGGCGCGGGGCTCTTTTGAGCTCGTCTTTACCATTGAACAGGTCACCGCGTTTCCTCCACGGGTGATCCATGCGAAGCCACCTTCGAGCCCCTGGGAACACGGTTTTCGAAGACCCGAGATCCCTTGGTAGCTAGAGATGCGGGGTCTCATCCATGCACCTGACACATGCGCAGAATCCGTGGCCTAGCTGGGCCGATACATATGAGCAACCAGGATAGTCCTGCACCGTCGTGAGCAATGCGGCTCTCATGTCGAAATAATCTCGAGTGTAGGCATCCCACGTATGGGCTGGCGTCTCCCACAACGTGGCTAACTCCTCTTTCAACAGTCCGAGATACAGATGTATGTCGATACCTGGTTGTTTCGGCCCTGAATGAGAATACTCATGTGTATGTGATGCATGTAAAATGCATACATGAACTTTGCATTATTTTACTTATATTCCAGTCATATTTGCATCATATAAGGGTTATATCACTGTTTTATAATGATTTTGGGAATATTTGACATGTTTCCTATATTTTATGGAATTAACCCTGCGCAGGCAGAAAACCCTATTTCTTTATTTTAATGTTTCAGGGACCCAAACGACGTCCAAATGACCTGGAAACAAAGCGTGGGAGCAAAGTAAGCAAACAAGAGGAGGCCCGAGGGCCCAGATGAGTGGGCCCACGCGGCCCAAGTACCTGGCCGCGTGGGACCCCCCTTTTGGCCCTCAGAGCTCCGTTGCCGTCGATCTTTCCTCCACCGACTCCGTCTTGACCTAAAACCGCTTATAAAAATAGTCCCCCGACGTTCTCTGGAAGGAGCGCCGCAGAAACACAGAAACCACGAAACAGAGACCTGGAGTTGCAGATTGGAGGGGGAAAACTCCGGCGGGGCGCTGCCGGCGTGGTCTCCATCTTCTCCAACGACTTCTCCACCGTCTCCATGATGAAGAGGGAGTAGTCCACCTCTGGACTGCGGGTTTGTGGAAGTAACTTATGTATCTCTCTCTCTCGAGCTTCACTAATTAGTACTGTATGAGCTGCTGAACATGATTACGGTCATTTATGTAATACCTTTGTGGTGGATCTTTTTATGAGTTAATATATGTTTGAGATTGCAATGGTTTTGTTTCAGTTATGAAAGTAGATGAATATTATGTACCCCGTTCTTATTTACTTGTCATGATCAAGCATGTTTATGAGAGCGCGTGATGGGGAACGTGTGCATTAGTTGGAGTAACGGGGGGTGGCTAGTGCAGTGAACGTGAGAGAAAGTTCTGCGATCCACTTGGGTATTTTTACCTTACTTTGTTGCCACACTAGGGATAAAAATAAATACCATGCTACCGGAGATGTGGGTGTGACCATTGCCACTACTCCATGACTAGATCTAGCATGTTCTTATTTTAACTTCATGTCATGATACTTATTGCTATACTCTGAGTTATCTTAATTACTGAGGTGTTATGATTTAGTTCGCATCTTGGTGGAGTATAAGAGAGACTAATAATCAAAAGGTCTCTATGTTAGGACGTGATGCCCATATAATTATAACTTGTCATTAAACTGTTGTGTTGCAATCTCATATGTCAACTCTAGTGTTCCATTGTCTACCACTTTATTAAAGAGAGAGTGCATTTGTGAAACCATGAACCCCGGTCCATTTTTAATCATAAGAAACACCTTTCCAACAACTTTTACCACTTTACCATTTTCTGCCATTTAAAAATCCGAAAATATAAAAACACTTTTACATCTTGCATTCATCATATAAAACCCAAAAATATCATTTATCATTGCTACCACCATCCTTGCATATTTATTTATCACCATTGCATATTTATTTCTTGTTTGCATTGCATATTATCTTAATATCATTCTCACACCTTGTGTTTGACAACCACTAGGTGAGGTTGAGAACCAAAACATTTACTTTGTTTTGTAGGTAACCAAAAGAAGGATAGGAAAGATAAATCTTCACTCCTGATTCCCCGAGAGTTCGATATTAAACCCTCGAGTCACCCTCGTGGGGAAAACACGTCTTCCACTTACCACACACTCTGCACTTGGAGTCTCAACCTAACCCATTTACTTTTCACGCAGGTAACTACGTGAAGGGCCATCAAGAGTGCTTTCTGACGCCGTTGCCAGGGTAGATACGAAACTTCCTGCAGAATATTTTTCCCGTCAACTACACGCCATCAGTATGTACCTTTGCTTCGTGCACAGTCACGGGGGAAGGTTGTAAGGCCATACAAACACGGGCCAGGTGCTATGCGTGCTACTCTGGTTGCCGAACGGATTGAGTCCATCGGTGCTCATACCCAGCCTGACGTTCCTTGCGTCGTCTCCGAAATTTTCGAAGGCGATGTCCAATGCTTCCCACTGGCTAGCGTCTGAAGGGTGTGTCAGGATCCTGCCCTTCTTCGGATCTTCTTTGGGCTTCTCTCTTTCCGCGTGCCATTGCATGAGATTTGCTTCCTTAGGGTCCACGAAGTACCGCTGCAGACGGGGAGTGACACGAAAGTACCATACCACTTTTCGTGAAACTTTGTTGTTCCCAGTACTCTTGTACCGTCCTTGGCCGCACACCGGACATATGGTTCTGTCCTTGTACTCGCCCTGATAAATTGCGCAATCATTGATGCAGGCGTGGTATTTAACATGCGGTAGGTCTAGAGGGCACACGACTTTCTTGGCCTCCTCGATACTAGTTGGCAATGTGTTCCCCACGGGAAGACGATCGTGCATGAATTGCATGTTCTTGCTGAAGCTCACGTCGGTCCATTTATTTTCTGACTTCATCTCCAGAGTATCAAGCGTTACTTGGAAGCGCGTATCCTGTGGCCGGCACCCAGGATACAACGGAGTCTTCCCGTCTATCTCCATTTGCGCCAGCTTGGCTTTCTCTCTGGCTGCAGCTATGGCGTTGCGCGTCTCCTTGAGGAGCAGTTCTTGAACATGACAGTCCCGCAAGGCCGACATTAGCGGGTTCTGCGTGTTCGCGTCTTCTACACCACCATCTACTCCTTCATCATGACCGTGTCCGCCGGCATCTCCTTCGTCATGATGATCTTGTCCGCCGACATCTCCTTTGTCATGATCATCTTGTCCGCCGACATCTCCTTCGTCATGATAACCATGTCCGGGAGACTCTTCGTCTTCTCGCTCGCCCTCGTCTTCATGCGCACCATTTGCTGTCGGCGCCTGGTTGAAGCCTAGCATGAAACCGCGCCTGAGCAGGTGATCCTCCAATTGTCCGGAATCAGGGTCGATCCAGCTCACGAGTTTGCATTTTCGACACAGACATCTTATCTGGCGCCTGTTGCACCGAATCATTTCCGCCTTCGCTTTTTCCCTTGTATCTACTGATTCGACCAGAGCTCATCATGACGACCATGGTTGCCTACGCGGTATACATAGTGCAGAAACGAGAGTATGTTAATTAGAACCGCAACATGCACACACACAGACACACACATGCATGTTCGACGGAAAAATTCGGCATGACTTCTCCTAAAAGTAGGACATATGGGTGGTGCAAAAATTTACCGAAATGGAAATGAATCAACATTTCGGCAAACATCCATGCACCACGCCGGCGCAAGCAACAACATGCAAATATTCATGCACACCACACAAGCTTCATGTATAAACATCGTCTCGCCATCGTGCAAACCGCCCACACGCGACAAGTGCTTCACCTATAACAAACATCCATACACACCTCCGGCCACACAAAACATGCATATGCATGTCCATCCAACAATACTCACCTAGTAGATTCGTTACCGAGACGTGACCGTGATCGATGAGAGAGTGTGTGGTGTTGGAGAGAAAATAGTGGAGAAAAAGAGATGTATTGGGAGAGGAGGAGAGTATATATGGAGGCTCCCCAAGCCCTCACCAATTATCTATCAAACAAAGTAGGTTTAACTACAAAAAATGGAGAAAAGTATGGGCAAAATGGGATGAGAGGGAGGAGGAAGGCGAGCTGGGTAGAGGAGGAAGAAGAAGAAAATGGGTGGTAGGTAGGGGCTGCCACCTTTTGTAGATATGGAAAAGTATTTCTGTGACGCATGTGGTGTGGCGCATGGGACTGGATGCGCCACAGAAATCAACATTTTTGTGGCGCAGCTGGACCCATGCGCCACATAAAAGGCACCCACCCAATCATTCGTGCCGAGGCCCACCATATTTTTGTGGCGCATGGGTCCAGATGCGCCACAGAAATGTTGATTTCTGTGGCGCATCCAGCTCCATGCGCCACAGAAAAAGGGCCGTAGGATGCAAGCCAGCCGTTGGTGGTGGGGCCCACCTTATTTCTGTGGCGCATGGGCTAGCATGCGCCACAGAAAGCATGAATTCAGTGGCGCATGGGCTTGCCATGCGCCACAGAAAGTAGAGGAATTCTTTGGCGCACTGTGGCTGGTGCGCCACAGAATATTTTCTGTGGCGCACGGCTGTTTTGGTGCGCCACAAAAAGTGGTTCCACCTATAGCCACTTTCCTAGTAGTGTAGCTTGTGAATCATGATTTCTTGCATTATTGTTTTCTCGGAGCAGTTGCATTTTTATGTCTCTATGACACTTCATATAGGATGTTCTATTTCCATTTATTGTTTTGGCTCCTAATTTCAGTATGACAAGACATGTCAGAAACTTTTGACCATCTCCTTCGTTTTTCTTGTAAATTGTAATTTTTCTGTTGCTCACTAAGTGTTCTCAGAAATTGCTGGTTGAATTTGATTTATTATCAAGGCGCCACCATCTCGCGATCATTGTAGTGTCTAAATTAATGTGGACTGTCTTTTAGGAACCAACGTAAATTTAATTTGATTTATTATCAAGGCGCCACCTTCTCACGATCACTGTAGTGTCTAAATTAATGTGGACTGTCTTTTAGGAACCAACGTAAAGCTGGCAACCATTCCTTCAAGTGTTGTAGTGCTCACGCCTGAGACCTTTGACTCCGTTGTTCTAGATGAAACAAAAGATGTTCTTGTTGAGTTTTATGCTCCATGGTAGGTTTTATTATTTGATTTTCTTTTTCTTCCAGTTTACAATACGCCATAATACAGATATATCCCATAATTAATATAACTGATCGTGCATTATTTTTAATAGGTGTGGCCACTGCAAGCATCTTGCTCCGGTAAGTAGATGGCTCTAGCTTGAATGTGTCTTTATTTATTTAATTACTTGTCCATGTATCATTATGTCGTTCATGTCTAACCCTATTCACATATTTTTTGTTAGATATATGAGAAGCTGGCTTCTATTTTCAAATTGGACGAGGGAGTTGTGATTGGTAATGTTGATGCTGACAAATATAAAGACTTGGGAGAAAAGTATGTTCTCTGTTTTCTCTGATGTGCCTCATGTGCATTTTCTTTTCCTATTTGTGTTCTGTTAATTGAACATGCCTTTTCCTTCTCCCGTGGAAATGGTCAACTGGTATTGTGTGCCAGAAAATGCTTTGTTGCTTGAATAGCGTTACTCTTTCGCATATTGTGGTATAAATTGGTTTTTAAGTTTCTCAGCCTTTTTTAGGTATGGAGTTGCTGGTTTTCCTACATTGAAGTTCTTCCCGAAAGGAAACAAAGCTGGTGAAGATTTTGTTGGTGGCAGAGATTTGGGTGACTTCACCAAATTCATCAACGACAAGTGTGGTACCACCCGTGATATAAATGGTCAACTCACTTCAGAGGTTGGTCACGTGCATTCGATACTGTATGGCTGCACATCTAAATTCCGGAGAAAACTCTACTTATTCTGACATGCTCAAATGTTCTAGGCTGGACGTATAGCAAGTTTGGATGCCCTGGCCAAGGAGTTCCTTACTGCTGCCAGTGACAAGCGAAAAGAAGTCCTCTCTAGTATGGAAGAGGATGTTGCAAAGCTCAGTGGTTCTGCTGCAAAGTAAGTTCTAGGATCAGCTGTTTGTCTAAGCTTTCTACACCATCTCATATTTGTCACTTTGTCGCGATGTACTCCCTCCGTACCAATATATAAGATGTTTTCGGTTTTAGTATGCTAATTTAACATGCAAAACGTCTTATATTATGGTACAGAGGAAGTAATTGATACTAAAATTTTATCTTATCCGTTCACATTTTAATCAGGCACGGAAAGGTCTATGTCACAGTTGCAAAGAAGATACTGGAGAAAGTGATGAGGATATATTCATGGATTACGAAGATTTTAAATGTTTGAACTAGAAAAAGTGTTGAGTCAAATTGATGATTATTATAAGGTGAACTCGCTCTTAGTTGAATATGATGTTTGTGTTAATGAGAATTTTATACTACCTAAATCTATGCACTTGTGTATGATCAGCTTTATTGATAACACAAACATTGGAGTAGGCATGGAGCGCGCTAATGAAGATGGCAAGCACGAGGGAGGCGAGGGAGGAAGTGGAGCCATCAAGGAAGAGATATTCGATTCGGACTGACAGAAGTTTCGAATTTGAAACAGCCAAGGATTCTTCATACGAAGTCCAAATAATGCAACGAAGCATGGGTTGGAAAGGAAATTACAAATACTTTCCAACGGGTCCAACCCCAAGCACCGGTTCGACTCGTACAAGGCTCGGTGACCAAAACAAGTCGGCGGCTGTTTCCTGCCAGTTTCCAAATAGAGTCCTTTTAAATTAGGGAAGTTAGAGATATGATTGTTTTCGACCCCAACCCTAAGTTGGACGTCCATCAGCCTTTATATAGGTTTGTAATTCGTGGCTTTTGGTTTTTAGACTACGTTATTTGATAAACCCTAGATTCCAGACATAACAGATTGTTCCTCTGAATTTATCCTCACCAATTCGTATCGATCTGGTGATTGTTACTACTGCAAGGTTTGAGTGTTGTCTGCTGTTCCACTGGGAATTAGAAGATAACAAGACCGCTTCGTAGTCGGCGGCTACGTGCGCAAGCGTGTGGTATTGCGAATATCCTAGGGTTGAAGATCTGTTGCATTGGCAACGGGGGAACAGCCGGAGAGATCGTCAGCGTCTCGCGAGTTATCCACCATCCATCGACGTGCTCAACGAGAAGATCGGGCCACCCCATATCATCTTGGTATCAGAGCCTCAGGTTTACTCGGTGAGCATCCACTAATTTATCCGCAGATTAGTTTATTTTTCGTCCTATACCGAAAAAGCTCCACAAAAATATTTGTCATAGCCTAGATTGCATCGGTTCATCTCGTTTAGTTGCTGATTGTGTCCATTTTGCGTTCCTTTTCTTTCGATCTGTGTCGTAGCTGCGTCTAGGTTCTACGTCAGTCGTCGGAGTCTTGGTCAGATTCGTTTCAGAAAAAGGACAATACAGTTTGGATCATTTTGGTTTACTCTTGCTCCGGTATTTGTGCTGCACTCTATGATCCTATCGTACAAGCCTTCGTCAAAAGAGTCTAGCGTCCCACCGCTTCATAGTAGAAAAACAAAAGAGTTTCCAGTCCGTTTCCTGCATAGGTTCTTTAGGATTTTTTTTCCATCCAACGTTTGAGTCTTTCCGTTTGCTCAACCTTAGGTAAAAGCCAATCTATATTTTCGTGTGTAGAACTTCCCTATCGAGACTAGCATATTTATTTCACGCTCAAGGGCTGCTCACATAGGTTTTGGAAAGTGCATTATTTTGGCAGTCAGTTTTGTGTGCTCCCGTGAGATATTTGTGTGGCCAAGCAGTTTGTATATTTCACTGGTTTGGAAAAACAGAAAAGAAGTAAAAAAGAAGAAGGGAAAATCAAGTTCGTAAGTACTGTAGCTACAGTGCCGGGAAAAATAAAAGGCCAGAGGTTGTTGTGATCTCAGTTCTATTTGGAGCTACTGCCTTGCACTAAATAGTTTTGAACAATCTTGTGCCCTTATCATTGAGCTTTTTGCTAGCGTCTCTCCTATGCATTGCAACACGAGCATTTATTCGACATACACAATATATTTTTCAGCTCATTCCCATAGTTGGAATTGCCCCATTTATCTGCACCGTGTGCGTTTCCGAGTGTTTCCGTGTCATACGATCAACACTAGGCTTTGTGAATCGGTGTTGTTAGGTATCCCAACCAAGCTCCACCATATACCCTGATTTGTCGTGTGATAGTCTTAAACCTCGGTATTCGCTTCATTACATCCGTGCACGTACCGTTGCTACAAGTTTGGTGAGTTATCTCTATTCACTTTGGAACGGTAAGATCCACCTTTCTTTCAGTTTTGAGTGAGTTGTGAGAGTTCCACCATACACATATTTTGCGGCCATCATGATTTTATGCCCTAACAATGGTTGGTCCTGAAAAGGAAAAGCCATTACCATTACAATTTTTGTGCAGCAACACATTTTGGGAGGAGGATTCTAGTGCGATACCTGCATCGGGTTTGTTCCACTTCACTGAAGACATCAAAGGTAGACATGCTGCAGTTACCATTGATAATGGTTCTTTAACGAACTTGGTCAGTATTGAGGTTGTTGAAAAGCTGCAGTTGGTTACATGTCGAAAAAGTTTGCCATATTTGTTAGCTAATTATGATGATGCACTTCCAATTACTCATGTCGCATGTGTTCCTCTAACCATTGATGGCCATACTGTTCGCATTACCTGTGATGTGATTCCTAGAGCACTTAATTGTTGTCATCTTTTGTTGGGGAAAAAATGGTGCGATGAATTTCAGATTGTTTTCGGTAGTGATCATCCCGATCCCCGCATCTTTTGGAATAATAAGCACATTTGGTTAGCACATGCACGACTTAAGAAATTTCAGGAGGTTAGGCGTGAAAACCTATGTCTCCCTATTATTCCGACAGTTAAATCGAGTGCTTCCACCATATGTGCTATCGAGCGTACAAATATTACGGGTGATAGTTTGATTGTTCGAGAAAATTCAGGAGTGATAGTTGATGAGACGTGTGAGGTTACTACTAACGTAACCATCTCTACTCCTAGTGTTGTTTCATGTGATATGCAGGTTGCTTTTGAAGAAAGGGAGCCGTCTATTCTACAACCTGCATCACAATTTGAGGAAGATGTCCCTGTACCTAATACATCTGAGGAGATTGCTAATGCAAAAGGTACTGATTTGGAGCTGCAGCCAACAAGCACGACATTTTGTGAGTCTAGTAATTTGTTGGTTGATTCTTGTGATATAACGAGCATACATTCAGCATCACGTGGTGATTTGCAAATTTCGAATTATGATCATGTGGTACTGATTACACACAAGGAAATGCTTGCTAGAATTCCCCTTGATACAATTCTTTATTATATCATGCTAGATAAACCTATGAGTATGAGTTGTGCTATGAATAAGATTTCTGAAATTTCATATTTAAATTCTAGCACCTATGCCAATTGTTTCACTTTTAATTTAATTGGTGAATATAGCATGAATGATAATTTTTTGGTGGATCACATATTCATTACTTGTGATAGAATTGCTGAACTGAAATTTGCTGTTTTCAGCCATCTACACTATGTGCCGAATTGTTTTTGCTTTGGGACAGTAGAACATGTTCGAGATATTATGAAAATAGGTTCTGATCTAGTTGATATTTCCAATGTTAATAGATTCGAATCTGTTTTATCATATATGTGTTGTTTGTCTCAAAACTTGTTGGTTAGGTGTACTGATCCGTACTTCACTTATATTTGCAAATTGAGTTGCATCTTACCTACTGGACCTAATGATCATGCTCACATACCTAGTAAAATATTTGTCCGTTCATCACTTGTTTCTAATTATCAGAGTAGTGCAGTTGAAGCATGGTATAAATCTTTTGGAATTTCACATCTTTTGGACTGGTATTACCTTGCTCGCATGAAATTTGATCATAGATCTTCTGTAAGGACACTAGATTTAATACTGAACAATAAGACTTTATATATATTGGATCCTTACCCCACTCATGATTATATGCGGTTCACTTATACTTGCAATTTCAGTTGCGTATTATATAGTGGGATTAATCGTCGTGTAAACAAAAATGGTACAACATGCTATATATACATATACTCTGCGTACACGTTGTTCTTTTTGTTTCTTCCATTTTCAGCTTATCCAAAGCCGCGGACGGCTTTTCTTGAAGAAAGGGAGGATGATGAGGATATATTCATGGATTACGAAGATTTTAAATGTTTGAACTGGAAAGAAGTGTTGAGTCAAATTGATGATTATTATAAGGTGAACTCGCTCTTAGTTGAATATGATGTTTGCGTTAATGATAATTTTATACTACCTAAATCTATGCACTTGTGTATGATCAGCTTTATTGATAACACAAACATTGGAGGAGGCATGGAGCGCGCCAATGAAGATGGCAAGCACGAGGGAGGCGAGGGAGGAAGTGGAGCCATCAAGGAAGAGATATTCGATTCGGACTGATAGAAGTCCCGAATTTGAAACAGCCAAGGATTCTTCATACGAAGTCCAAATAATGCAACGAAGCACGGGTTGGAAAGGAAATTACAAATACTTTCCAACGGGTCCAACCCCAAGCACCGGTTCGACTCGTACAAGGCTCGGTGACCAAAACAAGTCGGCGGCTGTTTCCTGCCAGTTTCCAAATAGAGTCCTTTTAAATTAGGGAAGTTAGAGATATGATTGTTTTCGACCCCAACCCTAAGTTGGACGTCCAGCAGCCTTTATATAGGCTTGTAATTCGTGGCTTTTGGTTTTTAGACTACGTTATTTGATAAACCCTAGATTCCAGACAGAACAAATTGTTCCTCTGAATTTATCCTCACCAATTCGTATCGATCTGGTGATTGTTACTACTACAAGGTTTGAGTGTTGTCTGCTGTTCCACTGGGAATTAGAAGATAACAAGACCGCTTCGTAGTCGGCGGCTACGTGCGCAAGCGTGTGGTGTTGCGAATATCCTAGGGTTGAAGATCTGTTGCATTGGCAACGGGGGAACAGCCGGAGAGATCGTCAGCGTCTCGCGAGTTATCCACCATCCATCGACATGCTCAACGAGAAGATCGGGCCACCCCATATCAGAAAGGCAGTGACTATACAACAGAGAGGCTTCACCGCATGTTGGAAAAGGTTAGAATATCGTTACCAATCCGAAACTTCGTTCAATATACTGGTAACACAAACTCATGCTTATGTTTCTATTTGTTTCAGTCAATCAGCCCTTCAAAGGCAGATGAATTTATCGTCAAGAAGAATGTTCTTTCAACATTCTCTTCTTAAGGTGCATTCTAGGAATCGGAATATAGGCGGACAGAACAAAGGAGGAGTATGAATGTCACAACGAGATTTAGTTTGGTGGTATAACTAATTATGGGGTTTTTTCCCTTGAGCATACTTATACCCTATTAACGTGGCCAAGTCTTTAGGTTTTTTACTGGTTACATGGACTAGTTAATTAGTTACTTTGCCTTTGACTGGGGAGAGATGTTAACGTTGTCAAGGCATTGAACTTATCAATGCTAACGATGTTATGAGATTGAAGTCGTCTCAATACGATAATATAACAACAAATGGCACGTGCAAGGCTACTAGTTTTAACAAAAATCACAAATGATTATAGCAAAAAAAGGATATTTTTCATTCATTTAGAACATAAATCACCACCTATTTTAACACAAATTATAAACAATTACAACAAACAAAATATGTGTTTGCAGTATTTTGACAAACATGTAAAACATAATTGAAAAACGGGGGAAGACACAAATTTGCAAAACATCAAGAAAATCTCGCAACATCTATCGTGTGATTTCGCAATAAACACCATGCGTATTTGTTACAATTTAGAAACACATATGTAGTATCGAAACATTATGTGAACATGAACTTATATCAACCACCCAAAAAAACATACAAAATCTGACGTGTGCCTTCACAACACTCTCATACGTTATTTGTTATTTAACGAATGTATGCAATATCATATGCTTTTTTAAAAACAACAAACATGTCTATTTATGTAAACTGCGCTATTGGACTCTCTTGTCACCAGTGGCGGAGCTGCACATGGACTGTGTGGTCAAGCGACCACACAAAAAATTGGATAGTAATAAAGCTTCAGCTATGAATACACCATAATTGACCACATAAATTTGAATTTTTGACATCAGTGTAGCTTGTTATGAGCTTTGACATCACTAACAGCTACAGCCAGCTCCGCCACTGCTTGTCACACAAAAATGCCGAGAACTCACTGTTGAGCTGCAAAGGCCAGCGAAAGTCGACCTATCTCAGGTGTCACGTGTCAGCTTCAAAATATTTAGGGATTTTTTTACAGAACTTACAACGTCACGTGTTAGCTTCAGAATGATTTGGGACCTGTTTGCTTGCTCAATACAAGTTTTGATACCGCGGGTTCTCATTTTGCAAGTTGTGGGACTAAATTGTACATGTCAGGCAACTTGTGGGACTGAAAGCGTATATAACTCAAAAATAAACTTATCTCTAGTCTTTCTTTTTTCGAATAAGTGTTTTTCTTGAATTTAAAGCCAACGCTATTGTAGGAATGTTTCCCATATCAAATTAGCACGCTTTCCATATCCCGTTGGAAGCTCACGACCGGAAAAGTCCTACGCGCAGTTAAAAAAGGAAGTAAATCAATCCAATGCCCAATAGGAACCTTCCACGGAGTGCAACTCAAGGATATCGCATTTATTGTGACCAGCGGATATTGGATTCATTAAACGGATCGAATAGGTTTACGATTTACTGGATGGCTAGTACGGCTTAATCACGGTTTACGTTTTAATCTACGCCCGAGATAGGATTTACATACTCAGCTAGCAGCAGCATCATTTGCTTAACTGGAATTTAGATTACACTAATGCCTGATTACGTAAAAAAGGAAGGCCATGCCAGATCCCGTCAGCGCCAAGAAGATTTCGTTTCTATATAAGGCCGGAGAAGCACAAACAAAAGGGATCGGATCATCGGAGGAGGAGCTGGAAGAACGACGCGCCGTCAGCACCAGCCATCATGCCTCGCTGCAAGACCGAGATGCGGCTCATCGGAGGCAGGCGGGCGCGCGCCGCGACGTACGCGAGGAGGGCGAAGGGGATCAAGAAGAAGGCCGAGGAGCTCGCCATATACTGCGGGGTGCCGGTCGCGCTCGTCTGCGTTGCTGCCGGCTTCCAGCCGCTTGAGTGGGAGTCGGAGGAGGGCGTCCTGGACAGGTACCGCGCCCTCCCACCGGAGATCCGCGCGCAGCACACGCTGCGGAATCACCTCGAGGCGGAGTTGGGCAAGGAGAGGGCCAAGCTCGCCAGGGTGCAGCAACACGGCCCGGGAGCGCTCGTGGACGTGGCACCGGCGCTCGGCGACATGACGCCTGCAGAGGCGCGGGAGCTGCTCGAGACGATCGACGCGTCGTTGAGTGCCACGAGGAAGAGGCTAGAGGCACTGGGTTTGGGAGCAGACGGCCGGCTCGAGCTTATTGCGGCCGAGGCCGTCATGCCCCAGCTCGGCCATGACGGGCTCCCCTGCATCGGGAGCAACGGCGGGGACATGGACGCCGGCTTCCAGGGGCAGATGGTGCCTTGCCCCGGGAATAACGACAACGTCGGCCGGCGTCTGGAGGAATTCTCACGGGACAATAGCTTCCAGAGGCACTATGCAGAGACGATGCAACCGGCGTTCGGCTTCCAATGCACCGGTGGCAACTACTTGGGCGATGTCCACGGCTATGGTCAGATGCAGGCCCCTGGCTACGGCAATGCTTGTTACGGCTGCCCCGATCTGACCATGTGCCACGACGTGTCTTGCAATGGAGTCTTGCCGGTCCGGTACTACTACTCAGGGGCGGAGCTGCTTGGGCCTATCCTGATGCGCATGCATCAGGGTGGAAGAAAATTTTCAGCCTTACTTACCTCCAAAAATGCTATTTTGCATCAGGTTAGACCACCACATGTGCATCAAGCAGTCTAAGAGGGCATCAGGGTTAGTGTGAATCCAGCTCCGCCCCTGCTACTACTCGTCCCTAGGCATGGGCGTCGGCGGCCATTTAACCGACGGCACTCCGGCGCCTGAGCAATCGGCTATCGTCTCTGGCGGGGAGTACATCAACGCAGCACCACTGGGGTACGCCATGGGGATGGGCGGCAACTTCATGAGTCTACAAAGCTACACCGGGTATTGGCGGCCGGCCCAGGATATCCCGCGCGCCGATGCCGGCAGCAGCACCAGCCAGACAGCTACGTCGCCTCAGTGTTCGGCTCCAGGGACAGGGAGTTCCAGCAAATTCTTCCATTATGTTTAGTTAGACTAGTACGAGTCAGGTGCCAGCAACATAGTTAGTCCGGCAATTTTGGATGATGCAGGGCCGCCCGGTTCACCTCATGTCGCTGCCGCCGCCGCCCCCGCCCACAGTTCTCTCTCCGCCAGCAGTGAGGGGCATATATATAGGCGCTATTTAAGATTGCAACTATTTTTATGTTAGTTATATACTTACTACATGGTCAAGTTCATGGTTGTCAAATGCAAGACAAGTTGCTATATATTATCTTTTGGATGCATATGGATGATACAAATATCAACTCAGACTCAGATACATTAGTTTACACCAAAAATGTAATTTGTGGTCGACATCATTTTTATTTTCCAGCGCACTCACATCGCTCACCCCTATTGACCACAACCCGCACGCGTCAAGGCTGACCACATGACCGTTTTTTAATCTTCATGACATGAGAGAGAAAGGTGACGCGGGGGCTCTATCTCCCCTCCTCCCCATTTATCCCACAAATGTGCCCCTACCCACTAGTACCGCATCGTTTACCCCTCCACTCTCCACCTTTCCTCGTGGTGGCCGAGAAATTGCACGAGATGGGTGGTTGGGTTGGGTGGTTGTGTGTGGGGCTCGTAGTGCGTTGTTTTTTCCGGTGGCTCGTGTCAGGTAACAACGTCGCTTTTCTTCACGGAGGTGTACGATGTGTTCATGTGGTTTGTATTTGTTGTGTGCGTATTGATTCGGGGTTTCGTTCATCGCTCTATGACACGAGGATAAGCATGGGATTTCGTCGTTTCTCTGACGAGATTCTACCATGAACTTGCCTTGGCAACCCGTTGTGTCCTAAGATACGATCGATCTACAAAGCCCTTCAGACCAAGTTTCTACAAAAAATTTGATCCTTTTTTCTCAGTTTCGTAGGCATGGGCCAAAGTTCCACACAATCGTCACGAAATTGTAGTAAGAAACCATTTGCACTACATTAGTTAAAAATTTCTTATGCACTCAAATTTCTTGGAAGATTTTTTTCGTGATAGAAAAAGACAAAATGGGCACGACAATGCAATCTTGCGTTTTCCCTACTTTTGGGTTTCTAGTACCTTCGACTCAAATAAGATCCAGGAATTTGAAAATCCGTTATAAAGACTTGTTTGGTTTAAAAGAAAACTGGAGGAATAGCGTTAGAATAAAAAAATTCCTACATTTGTAATATTCATCTGTTTGGATTAAAGAAAATGAGCATAGGAAAAATGTAGTTTTTTTTATTTGATCTCAATTTGAAAGGAAAAAAATGCAGAAATTTAATAACCCACTTGAACTTCTTTTTCAAATTACTACGCGCTTAAAGAACGAGACAGAGATCTCCGGTGGCATAATAACATCCTGGTTATATTTTCTAATGTGGTTTAATTTAATTTGACCATGTTATAAGGAATCTCATGGTATTCTATTCATGTTAACCAAATAAAATTAGAGAGTACTGTGTTTCTGAGTTGTAGCGATATTACTGTTTGTTTACTATGCTGTTCCTATTGCCGTGGTTTTAGAATCGTGTAAACCGAACAAGCCCTAAGCTCTTTTTAGACTCAATCATGTAAGATTGAGATACTTTTCATATATTTTACAATTATATGTTTCGCACAAGCAAACCTGTTAAATTCATTTATTTCCCCTTTTTCTGCATTTTTTAATTTACCATGCAGAAACGACCTGATAAGCTTGGAACCGCTGAGCCCTCTCCGACTAAGGATGCTCCAATATAACATCAGTCATGACAGACGACAGATTGGAGCTGCTCATGACAAGGGGCCATGGTCACCAAATTTTCTCTTATCAGGAGCCTTGCCAAACCTCCACGAAGTTGCAGGAGAAGCGCCGCCTCATGAGTTGCCTTTCGGTGGCTCCGCACGACAGAGTACATGTGTATTCCACCATATATACCAGACGAAGTAGAACTCAAGTTAAAGAAAATAAGTGAAATTAGAAACGACCTGATAAGCTTGGAACCGCTGAGCCCTCTCTGACTAAGGATGCTCCAATATAACATCAGTCATGACAGACGACAGATTGGAGCTGCTCATGACAAGGGGCCATGGTCACCAATTTTTCTCTTATCAGGAGCCTTGCCAAACCTCCACGAAGTTGCAGGAGAAGCGCCGCCTCATGAGTTGCCTTTCGGTGGCTCCGTACGACAAAGTACATGTGTATTCCACCATATATACCAGACGAAGTAGAACTCAAGTTATAGAAAATAAGTGAAATTATTGTATTTTGGTCAGGTCATACAAATACTATCTCCGGATATAAAATAAAATGTCTTAGCTTTTCTCATATTCTGATGTATCTAGACGTATATTGTTGTGTAGATTCACTCATTTTAGTCTATATTGAACTATCTAAAACACCTTATGATTTGGAACGGAGGGAGTATTCACCGCAATACTCTCTGGTCTATGTCCCGAAGGCCAATGTGGCCAAATCATGCATGGTAAAAGATGTGAACTTCAGTCCCACATTGCTAGTTGAGGGGGAGTTGCACCTCCTTATAAGGAATGTTGTATGAGCATGAGAAGGAGAGACCTACACACGCACTCCTTCTCTAACGACGACTACTTTCCCGACATCAACAACCTCTTCGACACCAATGGTGTGGCCAACGGTTCTAGTCCCACTGCATCGTACGTGATGTTGTCTACTCTATTTCAGATCATGTGATCTTGTCAACTATATTTCTAATCATGCTAGAATTTCGGTGTCTAGTCTTTGGTTTAGGTATGTTTTGTTCACCATGCCTATTTTTTTCTTCTGAAAAGGACAACATAGCCCCTCTCTCTGCACCAAAAGCGATGCACAATATTTTATATTTCAGTCATGGGGCCCCTTTGATTCAAAGGAATATGGTACTATAATTTTTGGAGGATTGATTCCTATAGAAAATTTTGCTTTTGAAGTTGTTTGATTCATAGGATCCTATCCCATAGGAATTATTCCTATAGGAATCTTGTAGTGTAAATCCTATAGGAAAAAAACATGAGGTCCAACCTAATGGAAAATTTTCTTCACACAATTAAAGAGAATATCTATTCCCATATGATTCAATTAGACATGCCACTCCAATCCTTTAGATTTCCTATTCCTACATTTTTCCTATCTATGAATCAAAGGAGCCCGGATTGTTTAATATTTTCCGTGAATTAAATCATATTCTACATGGCTCATATTAAACACTGTGATAGCACTTGAAACATGGACGATTAGTATATTGACGTCAACATAGATGCACGCTTGCTAGATTGACAAATCATGCAGTACAAACGTACACTAAAATGTACACCTCAAAGAGTACAGCAAAGCATGCTAATCGCAATTCGATAACAGAGTTCACGATGACAGAGAGCTTATGCGCCTACAGGGTAGAACAAATTACGTGCAGTCAGAACATGGATTTAAATTAGGCGCGGAAAAGTGCGGCGACCGGCGCAGCGACCGCCGACGCGACGGTTGTCGTGGAAAATATGGCGGCGGCCACGACGGATCCAGCGGACCGGAGGATCTGGAAGTACAGCTGCGGATTCGCCAAGAACGCAGCGCGTGATATGAGGAAACCTGCGGCGCCACTACATCACGGTTGGCATTTTGGGGCACTTCAATTTTGTGTCTCAAATTGTTTTTAGAGCATTTTGTTGTATAAGTGCATCGGATGCTTATGGCGGTAAAGTATATTGGGGCATTTTCAAATTTGCCACAAATAGTGCCACTAAATGTAACAATTAGATGCACTTTGAATTTTGCCCCTAATACCTATTGGGGCACTTTCTCAAAATACCTCAAATACATTTTGGGGCACTTTGAGTAACTGCCCCAAATACTTTTATGGGCATATTGAGAAACTGCCTCTAATTGAATTATGGGTAAATTCAAAAATTGCCTCAAATAAAACTTTGCGTTCTCGACAAATGAACTAAATGCGTACTGAAAAGCAAGTTACAAATCTGTTATACAAATCACATATTGTATTCAATTCCATATATCCAATTCCATTGTTATACAAATCACATATTGTATTAAATCCTTACAAATCACATATACACCCGAAACATCACTCAAACAACACCTCAACAAGTCTGGATGAAACAACACCTGAGCACCTCCACAAGAGTAGAAAAATCACTCCAACAACACCTCAACAAGCCTGAACACCTGAGCACCTCCACAACACCTCCACAAGACTGAAAACATCACCTAAGCACCTCAACAAGTATATGAAACAAGCCTGAACACCTGAGCACCTCCACAAGACTGAAAACATCACCTGAGCACCTCCACAAGTGATGATAAATCTGCATTTGACAGGGAAAAGCAAGTTTGGTTTACTTGACTGAAATGCAAATTCCAGTCCATGAAATGCGAATTCTAGTCCATGAAAAGCAAGTTTGGAGTTGCAAGTTTGGAGTACCTGTTTCAACTACAGAGTCATTTGGATTTTGGGTTTCGTAGGCTTGCTAATTCCAGTCTTTGGGTCGACAACTCTCACCTCAGAAAGCATAAAATGCTTGTCCATAGAGTTGCAAAGATTTGCTGTGTACCTGTCGATATCTGGTTCTGTTACCTGACCATAGAGTTGCAAAGATTTTCAGAGACACAAATTAGGAGACTGTAATAATAGTAAAGACACAGATTGATGCTGGACACTGAGACTTGCAAATTTTTTGGGCCATCGGATGCAATGAGCTTTGGCATGTCTTATAATTTTCATTCTTCCTCTTGGTTCTGGCAGTAGAGTTGCACTATGCAAAACCATGTTAACAACCACCTCTATGAAATCATCAGTGGCGACCTTCTGTATTGTTCCTAACGCAACCAGCTTCTCGCTGTTTGGTGAGGTCAAACCCACTTACCTTTTGGATGACTTGTAGCAGGTGTCATACAGAGCAGGACAACAGCATATGTGCTGAACGGAACAAACACCGACTTTGATCCATTCTACAGCATAAGAAACATAAGTTAACATCAAAATATGTAACCAAGGACACAAATATAGATGCAAATAAGAGTAACAGGGTCCAAACTTAGGACGTAAATAAAATGTCACCTTAGGCTCCTACCAAGGAAGATGGTGTGGATTAGGATTATGTGGCAATGACCATATATCACGAGTGTTGCAAGTCCTAGGGAATCTCAAAATAATATTATGGTTGGAACAGTATTTGATGTCTCGTATAGCAAACACAAACATAAGGAAAGCAATCAATTCTCAAGAGATTTTGGTACAATCAAACACAATAAAGAACATATGGTATGAAATATAGATCAAACATTTATCAATCATCCAATCCAAGCACACTAAATCGAGAAATCGGAAGAGAAACCAAATTGGAAAACTCACCTGTTGCGGCTGCCTCGTAGTGGATGGAAGGGTCGGTTCTGGGGTCAGTAGATGGTGGTGGTTCCAATCGCCCCACCTGCTCTCCCTTGGGAACAACGAGACTGACATCGCACTCACCGGCTGCACGTGATGATTTGCTCGCAACAAAAGATAGGTGTGTTAGAAAAAGAAGAAGGATGCAAGCAACAAAAGAAAAGGAATGAACAAATACAAGTGATAGGTGTGTTTTTTCATAGATGATATACCAGAGCATGTAAACTTCTCTACATTGAACTATAATTCTATGAGGCCACTCTGCTTTTGGAATGGTGCTTTTTACCATAACAACATACAGTTAAAATATTCATGACCGATTTTCCTCTTACAATTTCTGTGTTTGGTTAATGTTGTCATTTATGAACTTCTGGTGTAATATCCTCAAGTATTATATATTATTCTTCATGACAATATCCTATCTCAGCCTATATTGCTGCAAACTTGAAGATTCTCTTCTGTAGCAAACATGAAATCATAGTACTCCAACCAACCAACGTAAACCAGCAAGTGTTACATCACCACATGTCTTACATATTAGTTCGATTTTTAGTAAGATTTTAAAATAGTTGGTTTGAACAAGACATGCTAGATAATTACCAATGTTATTGCATGATTGTGTTTCAAATTCAATTGTAGCCTACCCAATCAGAGAAGCAACCTTACCGAGAGACATGCACAAAATGTGAATGCTGTGACCTTGACTCGAGGAAGAGAATAGTAAAAGTAAAAAACCTGCACTTGAAACACAATGGCATCACATAAGAACTCAAGTTGGTAATGAACTTGTCACACAGGGAATGGAAGCAAAACATCAGGCTTTGGGTACTCTCCCGGTACATGTCATATAGCTACAGAACATACCAATGCTGACATGTTACAACAAGAGCAACATATAAGCTCCAGACCTTTGGCATGAAGCATGAATTCATTTTCCTATTTAGTAGGTTATACTGACACAACTGACTGGTTCCTAATAAACCTATCAAGCATATACTCGGTACCATAACAGAAGTAAGGTCTGCAAGTTCTCATGGGACAATAGCACCAGGACCAAATATAACTGAAAGTTAGGTATTCTGGACCAAAGGACAGAGCATGGATAACATGACAAATGTTGACATGGCTTGACCCTTCAAAAATCTGCATGCAACAGATGGATAAGCATCATCTATAGGAAATGATCAGCTGAAAACTGTACCGACAGTGCAATGAATAGATAAGAACATATATAGAAAGCACAGGGAGAGCCCACTCTGGAGTACTACGAGGTTGACAACCGGCCAATTCCAGTGCTTTCTGTTGGTTTTGGACTAAAATCCCTATACGGCTATACCTAGCCACACTCAGAAAAATGTTCTTCTAGAAATGTAAATGATGCCTTGTGAAGAAAATGAAAGTTAATTGTCTCTATTTCATACAGTACAAATAACATCTATATCACCATGCAAAATAACCCAATTTACTTGACACTATGCGTATAGAAGCAGTTCTGTATCTAGTGATCTGTTTTTTAGAAAGGAAACACATGAACATTTCATGGCAGTCCTCATACATGCATAGGGTTACAGCCGAACCCCAAACTTTTTCCTTTCTAAACCCAGTACTTGGACTAGTACTAATCAATAAAATACAGCCATGTGAACATAATTCTCTTACAAACATGTAACACACAAGGAATACATAGATGTATACAGTTGTACCACACCTACAAATAACATCTATATCACCAAAATCCAAGTAACCTATCCAAAGCCTAGCACATGCTGTGATTCAGACACTACAAAGGAAAATATTTTTGTTGACAAATCAATTTCGTCATGCATTAGCCCATTTTCGTCAAGGATTACATGGGGGTGACGAAATTTGTTCGTCATGGGGTTCGTCACCGAAGCTCCGTCATAAAATATCGGGGGTGACGGTATGCATTTTTTTGTCAACGTCAAACATTTGATGGTGACGACCTGAAAATTCGTCAACGTTGAAGGTTGATCGTTGACAGACAGATTTGTCACAAAAAATTGTCACTTTCGTCAATATCTAAATGTTGGGAAGATTCTGATTGGTCCAAAAAAACATACGTGGCCTTACATGTGGGTCCCATCATGCTTCTGACAACGTGGGTCCGACGGCGCTGACGTGGATTTCTGTCATGTGGGACCGGTATGGTGCTGACTGGTGGGACCCACATAATATTATGACAAGTGGGACCAGGTGGTTGCCGACATATGGGTCCCATAAATGCTGACTGGTGGGACCCACAAAATCCTGACAAGTGGGACCATAAGTTGGTGCCACGTGGTTTCATTTAATGGTGACGGTGTGACATTTTTCGTCACCTTTTGAATTTGACAAAATTTGAGAACATTTGAATTATTTGTGAAATTTTGGAAACAAAAAAATTGGGAAAATATAAAAAAATCAGACAATAAATATCATAACATAAATGGTGGCACACGTAGTATATATGTGTCTGATAGACCGAAAGATTCATAAGACAGATTACAATGGGGTAAAGAAGGCAAAGAAATTAAAAGACCTATGATTAAGAATGCTGTAGGATGGCGGTGCAGTAGATTAGTTGCCCTGGGATGGTGGCTGGGATCTCCTCAAGAGCAAATTAAGCACGGCATCCATTTCTTTCTGCCTCTTTTCATAAGCCAAAGTCTTTTCGTCTTGGGCTTTCTTCACAGCTTCAAGTTCTTCCTCCTGCTTCTTCCTGAGTTCTTCAAATTTTTGATCTTGTTCTTGCATTCTTGCCTGCATCTCACTGTGATACCTTTCAGCTGCCTGTATGGAGTTCTGCTCCTGATCTGCAAGTTTATGTTCTAGCTCTTGGATGCGTGTACCTGAAACAGAGGACTTCCTGGAGCTTGTTGCGACGCCCAATCTTGGTAGGAATGTGCTGTTGCAGGTGGTGGTTGGGCTTTTCTCGTTCAGAACAAGCTGAACAATTTGCAAATCAGTCAATTCAGGTTCATCTTCATTGCGTGGCGCCGCTTTTTTTCCACCATTTTATCCTGCATAAAGATTAGAATCATTGCATGGACAACATACAAAACTGGAATATATAAATTTTGTGCTAATATGAAATATTTCTTACGTAAGCACTTTTTGCTTCAGCGCTCATAATGTTATCCTTGTTAGTGTGTGTCATTCTATAAAATTCAATTGGAGAGGTTTCTTCTTCCTGCTGCTTAGCCTTCTGTTTGAAAAAAAGTAGAATGAAGATTAGCATTGTGCACTGTGTATGACAGAAGTATAAACTGTATGGGGAAATTTTGAACACTTACTACATGTTCATAGTGAGCAACATAGCTTCGAGATCCAGTGGTATGGTACTGTTTCATAGCTTCTCTGTTCTTTCCATTTTTTTTCACACACTCCCTATGTTCAGTACATGCATTTTATTTATCCAGATCAGAGAAATGTAAGAATTGAGTAGCTGTTATTGAAAGGAATAAGATTTATGTACCTGGTACTTCTCATCAAACCATCTGTTCACCAGTTCTTGCCAGCTTTTCTCTTCTACATGATCTGGCTTTTTTAGATATGCTTGGTCCACTGTCAGATTTTTAATTTGGGGCCAATACTCCTTCTTAAGCCTATATCGGAATTGCCGAATACTAACTTGCAGCATATCAGTGCACACATCTTGGGCCACTTCATCATTTCTGTCCATAGTAAACTTTCCCTGCAAAATAGTGATGCATTAATCAGTAGATTCTTACAGAGTTGATCATGTAACATAATTATTAGGTAAAACAGAGATTGTACTGGACTCACCGCTACTGTATTTATAGCATGAGGAATGACATGGGTGAGAGTTGCATCTTTTTTGTACTGTGTCCAGTGTGTTGCAAGCGGCATTTTGGCACGGATGTGAATACCAACCTCACTGCTCAGCTTTGCTGACTGGATATAATCCTTGGGTCTCCTGACACCGGCAGTGAAGTCAATTTGCATCTTATTGCCACCATTTCTTCTTGTGTACTCATGTAGTCCATGGCCCATAGTAGGTATGCGTCCACCTCTCTTTCTCTTTGTACGGCCAGATGTTGTCAATGTCTCTGAAATAAGAGAGATGAAATGATTAACTTTTATATGAAAATATGCGTTACGGTGTGTAGGATTTTCGGACTTTAATACCTTGCCGCTGAAAGTTCACAATTTGATTTTCTTCAGGAGATGAGTTGCTGCCTCCAGATGTCATGATCTGGTTAGGTGATGGTGCTCCTTCAGTGTTCTCACCAGCAGTGGCCGTGGGCTCATCAGATGCCCCAGCTTCAAGTTCAGTTGTTGCCATTGATCTTGTTGCAATGTTGGATGGTGGAACTTCTGGTCTGGAACGCTTCTTCTGTGCAACTGTTGTAGAACCAGCAACTATCTGCAGGCAAAGTAGAGGCTACATTAGTAGGAATCATTTAGCATGTATTTGCTATCAGAGTTCAGATATAGTTCCACAGACCTGAGATGAAGTTTTGCCGACAGTGCGCTGATCCTCATCTGAATGAAGGTCATCCTCAGCAGTAGCTATCTCTTCTGGATTCGGTTGGTACGAAGGGTCCTCTTCTACCTCCTTGTCTTGGCAGTCTGTGTTCTTTTGATTGTTACTTGTTCCTTTTTGTTGACCACCAAACACTAATGAACGTGCAAAACCAGAAAAATCTTGTTGAACTTTGTGGTCAGGACCATATTTGTCCGCCAATTTTTTTTGGAAACATACAACATTTTCTTGCAATTCTCTCTCCTTCTGAAGCTCATATGGCGGTTTGACGGGTTTTTGTGTCTCCGCTGAAAAAATATGAACAGTTGATCAGAGTGCTGCAGTGTCTATGAAGATGGGATTGGAAAAATCGAACCAAATACATGACCAATAATCGGAAGATAGATCTGTATCAGTACACGAACTGATATGTACCTACAAACTACGATGCAGGATGGCATGTTAGTTTAAACACTGCACTGCATCTCTGAAGATTTCGACAGTTTCAGGTTACTGTAGCATTTCTGGTTGTTGTCGACAACGGCTAGAAGTTCGTCAGTTAACACTAGTTTCACAAATATGCCGTGTCGATGATCGCCTGTGATCTCGCGCGAGTAGATAGGTGTAAGACTTTTTCTTTCCTGTCCGTTAGGATCGCTAGCACGCCGAGAGGATCGTGGGATGGCGAGTTCATCTTCTTCTTCTACCTTCATTCTTGCGAGAGAGTGAGTTACAGAGAGAAGAGAGAGTTGGTTTGCAACAACATGGCAGAGATCGTAGAGCAGCACGGCATGATTGTCTACAGAAGAAAATCGATAAACCCTACGTATGATGTCGGTGATTGGATCGTAGAACCTTCGGAACCAATCAATCCAATCATGTGGTGTGTACGAACACGTAGAACTCACTGCTAACATGCCCTGATCTATCAAGTATGCAAGATCTAGATATAGGACAAAACGGACCGATAGATTTACCTTATTTCTTAGAGGGCGCCTTCTTCAGCGTCTGTGCGCGATGATCGTTGCCCTTGACGCCTCGACGAGTTCCGACCATGGTGTCCACCGGGAGGTAGAGGCGAGATGGCAAGAACGGCCGGCGAAGACACCGGATCTGGGTGAGCACGAGAGGATGAGGTCTGGGGGTGGGGAGTTAAGATGCACGTAAATCATGGGGGAGGCACGACGTATATGAGGGAGGGCGAAATATTTGATCGGTGGGGTGCACGGGAGGAGTGGAGGGAACGAAAAAATTTGGGCGTTTTGGGAGCGTAGTAGTAAAATTTGGAGGGAACAAGATTTTGCCGTGAAAGAAAAAAGATTTTTCTGAAAATGGAACTGCACATGTTTATTTTATTGTAAAAAATTACCTCAAACTGAATTAACCGCATGAAAAAAATCCAAATTCCATATGTATAAACTCATAACACTGATCATGTAGGTGAACTTGGGACTGATTAAATGTTGTCAAATTCATGTAGAAAATTCATATCAACAAATTTCACCCATGTGTGGACCAATATCGATCATGTCGGTGAACGGCTCTTTTTGAAGCAAGGTGCATGATATGTCTCAAACGTATCTATAATTTTTGATGTTCCATGCTGATATTATATCAATTGCTACATGTTTTGGTTACACTTTATATCATTTTTATGCATTTTCTGGGACTAACCTATTAACAAGATGCCACAGTGCCAGTTCCCTGTTTTCTGCTGTTTTTGGTTTCAGAAAATCTATTAAGGAAATATTCTCGGAATTGGACGAAACAAAAGACATCGTCAATAATATCACGAGGAGATCACGGAGTCCAAAGGGGAGTCGGAGCAGACCCACCAGGGGGCCACGCCACACTAGGGCGCGGCCCAGGGTGGGCCCGCGCCCCCCTATGGCGTGGTGGCCCCCCTCGGCCACCGACGCCGCCTCTTCGCCTATATATTCTCCGCGACGCGAAAACCCTATTACGGTCGATCATATTCCACGAAAAGTTCCGTCGCGGCCGTCATCGTCAATCTCAGATCGGAGGAGTTCTGAAGCTCTTCCCGGCACCCTGCCGGAGGGGAGATCATCACCGGAGGGCTCTACATCACCATGCCTGCCTCCGGAGTGATGCGTGAGTAGTCCACCCCTGGACTACGGGTCCATAGCAGTAGCTAGATGGTTGTCTCTCTACCTTGTGCCTCCATGTTTAGATCTTGTGAGCTGCCTAACATGATCAAGATCATCTTATTGTAATGCTAGATGTTGTGTTTGCTGGGATCCGATGAATATTGATACCATGTTTATTCAAGTTGTTTATCTATGTGCTCTTGATCTTGCATGCTCTCCGTTGCTAGTAGATGCTTTGGCCAAGTAGATGCTTGTGACTCCAAGAGGGGGTATTTATGCTCGATAGTGGGTTCAGTCTCTAGATATCTGGATCAGTGACAGAAAGGTCTAAGATGGTAGATGTGCTGTTGCTACTAGGGATAAAACATTGGTGCAGTGTCCAAGGGCACTTGTATTGATTACATTACACACTTTACTTCATGCAATAATCTGTTGTTAGCAACTTAATACTGAACAGGATGCGGATGCTGCCTTGAAGGTGGATTATTTAGGCATAGATGCGGTTGGAATAACGGTCTATGTACTTTGTTGTAATGCCCAACTAGATTTCATAGTAGACATCTTGGCATGTATTGCATTGTTATGCCCTCTCTATTTGTCAATTGCCCAGCTGTAATTTGTTTACCCAACATGCTAGTTATCTGTTCTGAGAGAGACACCACTAGTGAACTGTGGACCCTGGTCCAATTTCCTCATACTGTTTACACAACCTGCTGCAATCATCTGTTTCCTGTTACTTGCTGTGTTTCCTGCTGTTTTCCACACCATACGTTTAACTCTTTGTTTCTGCAAGACCGGAGAGATTGACAACCTCTCTGTTTCGTGTTGGGCAAAGTTCTGGTTTGTGTCTGTGCAGATTCCACGTTGGTGCAAGCTCCCTAGCGCCAGGGGGAGTCAACATCAACAACCTTCCGATAGATCGTCAAGTCCTACTGGTGATTAAACCTTGGGTAGATTATTCAAGGGAAAACTTCTGCTGTCTACATCATAACCTTCCTCTTGGGGTTCACCAACACGTAGCCATCAAGCTGTTTTCTGGCGCCGTTGCCGGGGAAGTACTCATCATCACCATCATCATCCTCAAATACTCTCCCGTCAACCAGGCACCAGCTGTTTTCTGGCGCCGTTGCCGGGGACTTGGAGGCTATTGGAAAGGGGAGTCTCTCAGTTCCAATCTCTTTACTTTGTTTTTGTCTTGTTTTAGTTTTGTTTTGCTTGCTGTTAAAAATCAAAAACCAAAAAAATTAAATTCCTGCATCTAGTTTATTTCGGTTTGTTATTATGTCTAGTTCTTTGCTTGCTATTCATGGGTACTTTGCTTGAAACTTGTCCTATGGCTGAAAACAACTTGAGAAACCTTTATGAAATTTATCTTGAGCTAGGACATGATGTGTTTGAAGAGAAAATTAAAAAACCTATGGAACTTTATTTGCATGATAGTACCAATGATATTGGTATACACTCTTTGAACATGGTTGTTGCTAATGCTATGGAAAATATTAAGCTTGGGGAAGTTGGTAATGATACTATTGAAATAACTTCTTTTGATAAATTTGAGGTAGACAAACATTCCTTGACTCAAGAGAAAGCAAAAATAACAGAAGTACCAAATATTTCCCCCAATGTTGTTTATGAAAATCCATGCTATTTTGATAAGTCTTATGATAATCCTCTTTTTATTCCTAATTTCGAAATGCATGGTAATGAGAGTGTTTGCTTAGAAAATGTTTATGATAAAGCTCTAGATGATGGTCCTATGTTGCTTGATAATATTATTAATTCTACTATTGAGAGTGATCAATCAACTTGTTTCAATATGTCTAAAAGTGGGTTTGAAATTTTTGATCCCACTATCTTGCTTGATAAAAGTTATGTGTTTGTAGATCATAAAAAGCATGCTTTATGTGATAGTTATGTTGTTGAGTTTGTTTATGATGCTATTGAAAATTATTATGAGAGAGGGAAAGATGGTTTTAAAAGTTTTCATGTCACTAAAATACCTCTCTTTGTGTTGGAAGTTTTAAAGTTGGATTTGTTGCATCTTCCTATGCTAGCTGCTTTATGCTTCAATGATTTGTTTTACTACAATATTCCTCTGCATAGGAAGTGGGTTAGACTCAGATGATTTTGATATTTGCCTCTTGATGCTCTCTTTGTTTTTCAACTCTTATTCTTATGCGAGCATCATTAAAATCCTAAAGCCTAGCTGAAAGGCATTAAAGAAAAGCACTTGTGGGAGATAACCCATGTGTCAAGGATGCTTGTTTACCTCTGTAGCAACTCCTTTGTATCTTTATTTGCTGTTTTGTTGTGCCAAGGAGAGTTACTAATGCAAAGTTGGTTTTATTTTCGGGACTGCATTGGGACAGATTGCTGTTCGTCACCGTTTAATTCAGTAGAAAATCAGAAAAAATCGAAAAATGCTGAAACTTTTTGTGCATGTTCCTGATGATGTTACGCAACTTTCATTATTTCAAAAGTTCTTCATCTGAGCATCGTAAGTGCCTCGAAAAAATTCGTCATTACAGACTGTTCTGGTTTGACAGATTCTGTCTTTTATTTTGCATTCTCTCTTTTACAAGTTTTTAAGTGGTTTCTTTTCGTGTAAAAGTGCCCACTTGAGCCTAGTAACAGTGGCTAATGTTTAAAATAGTTGGCTTGTGAGTTTTGTCTTTGCTAGAACTTTGAAGTATTATCTTTTAGTGCACTAACCTGCTAATGAGAAAAGCTGTTAAGTTTTGGTGTGAAGGAAGTTTTCAAGTGTTGATAGAGGAGAATGATATTACATGATCAAGAAGAGTGAAGAGCTTAAGCTTGGGGAGGCTTACCTCCCCAGCATATTTCAAGAAGACTCAAGCATCTAAGCTTGGGGATGCCCAAGGCATCCCCTTCTTCATCTACAAATTATCAGGTCATCTCTAATGGTGCTATATTTTTATTGCTTCATGCTAGTGTACTCTTCCTTGGAGCGTCAGTGTGTTTTTGTTTTCAGTTTGTTTTGTTTTGTTTGCTGTGCTATACTTGTTGGATCCTAGTATTCATGTTTGGGAGAGAGACACGCTCCACTTTTTCATTAGAATACTCTTGTGCTTCACTTATACTTGTTGAGTATTCCTGTCTAGTTGCTGTTATTGCTGTTAGCTCTCAGTTTTTCATGTATCTCTTGTTAGAGCTTTCAGTTTCTTTTGAAGAAAGTACTCTCTTGCTTCACTTATATCTGTTTGGAGAGTTGTCAAATAAGTTGATTGGTGTTTGGTTGGACCAGAAAAATGCTATGCATGTGGTAGTGGTATAAAATGCTTACATGAATCTTTTTAGATCGTTGTCTTGAGTAATTTGATGCTTGCCAATTGTTTTGAGCTGTCAAGTAATTAATGTTTAAGCTTGTGCATCATGTAAGTAATGGCTATTAATGAAGAACTACTATAAGGATTTTCTGCTATAATAATCTGTTGCATAATTGGAAGTCCATAGTAGTCTAGATAATTTTTGGATGAAGGCTATGTGTTAACAAGGAAGACAGTGGGAGTCTATGGTTCGTCAAACCTTGTGTTTTATGTACACTCTTGCTATTCCAGTTGATAATGATGTTTGCTTATAATAACCTTGCTAGCCTAAACTCTGTACTAAGAGGGAATGCTTCTTGTACATCCAAAACCTTGAGCCAAATCCATGCCACCTGTGTCCACCATACCTACCTATTATGTGGTGTTTTCACCATTCCAAGTAAATTTCTTCATGTGCTATCTACTAACTACTCAAAACAATTTCCTTTTTGTGTCACTACTTGAAAAGCTCATAAGGACGTAGTAGTGAGATTTGTCATCTTCCATGCTAATTAATTTACAAGGATTGGCAGCTTCATCTGCTTCTCCACCTTTTATTTTGCATTAAAGAGCTGGTTAGTCCACCCTATAAATAAATAGACACTCCTCCATGGTGAATGTTGGTGGGCACCCGAGGATTCGGTTAGCCATGGTTTGTGGAAAGTAAATGGTTGGGAGGAGTGTCACCAATAAGTGCTTGTTACAAGTGCAGTCCTAAAAACTCTCGGAACCGCTCTAAAAGTTAGTTAGCCATGGAAGATGACAAGTACCTGCTATTTGATTTGTTGACACCTGTATACACCATTACCTTACAAAACAATATTTTATGCTCTCTATATGCCTTCGGGAACTACAGCTCTAGCACATGATGTTAATCCCTGCTTCCCTCTGCGAAGGGCCATTCTTTTACTTTTATGTTGAGTCAGTTTTCCCACTTCTTTCTGTCTACTTAAGCAAACATCATTGTCAACTCCAGTATAACAGTTTTTACATAACTTTGTGTTTGGTTGATCATATTCTTTGCATTGACATTATCTATATGATATACATGTTGAAAGTTGAAGCAAAAGCTGAAGCTATTATCTTCCTTTGTGTTGATACAAACACTTTCATGTTGAAATTATTGCTGCTGTGAACTAACTATTATGTTAGACTATTATATCTCTAAATGTTTTATAGTATTATTCATGAAAGTTTGCACTTGTGTGATCACTTATGTTTACTCTTTATTTACTTGCTTGCAAACTATAGACCATTGGCTTGGATCACTTCATTCAGATCATGTGCATTACATTGTTATTTGATCAAAGATTGTGTTGGTAGCATGTCACTTCAAAAATTATCTGTTTTTATCGTTTACCTACTCGAGGACGAGCAGGAACTAAGCTTGGGGATGCTTGATACGTCTCAAACGTATCTATAATTTTTGATGTTCCATGCTGATATTATATCAATTGCTACATGTTTTGGTTACACTTTATATCATTTTTATGCATTTTCTGGGACTAACCTATTAACAAGATGCCACAGTGCCAGTTCCCTGTTTTCTGCTGTTTTTGGTTTCAGAAAATCTATTAAGGAAATATTCTCGGAATTGGACGAAACAAAAGACATCGTCAATAATATCACGAGGAGATCACGGAGTCCAAAGGGGAGTCGGAGCAGACCCACCAGGGGGCCACGCCACACTAGGGCGCGGCCCAGGGTGGGCCCGCGCCCCCCTATGGCGTGGTGGCCCCCCTCGGCCACCGACGCCGCCTCTTCGCCTATATATTCTCCGCGACGCGAAAACCCTATTACGGTCGATCATATTCCACGAAAAGTTCCGTCGCGGCCGTCATCGTCAATCTCAGATCGGAGGAGTTCTGAAGCTCTTCCCGGCACCCTGCCGGAGGGGAGATCATCACCGGAGGGCTCTACATCACCATGCCTGCCTCCGGAGTGATGCGTGAGTAGTCCACCCCTGGACTACGGGTCCATAGCAGTAGCTAGATGGTTGTCTCTCTACCTTGTGCCTCCATGTTTAGATCTTGTGAGCTGCCTAACATGATCAAGATCATCTTATTGTAATGCTAGATGTTGTGTTTGCTGGGATCCGATGAATATTGATACCATGTTTATTCAAGTTGTTTATCTATGTGCTCTTGATCTTGCATGCTCTCCGTTGCTAGTAGATGCTTTGGCCAAGTAGATGCTTGTGACTCCAAGAGGGGGTATTTATGCTCGATAGTGGGTTCAGTCTCTAGATATCTGGATCAGTGACAGAAAGGTCTAAGATGGTAGATGTGCTGTTGCTACTAGGGATAAAACATTGGTGCAGTGTCCAAGGGCACTTGTATTGATTACATTACACACTTTACTTCATGCAATAATCTGTTGTTAGCAACTTAATACTGAACAGGATGCGGATGCTGCCTTGAAGGTGGATTATTTAGGCATAGATGCGGTTGGAATAACGGTCTATGTACTTTGTTGTAATGCCCAACTAGATTTCATAGTAGACATCTTGGCATGTATTGCATTGTTATGCCCTCTCTATTTGTCAATTGCCCAGCTGTAATTTGTTTACCCAACATGCTAGTTATCTGTTCTGAGAGAGACACCACTAGTGAACTGTGGACCCTGGTCCAATTTCCTCATACTGTTTACACAACCTGCTGCAATCATCTGTTTCCTGTTACTTGCTGTGTTTCCTGCTGTTTTCCACACCATACGTTTAACTCTTTGTTTCTGCAAGACCGGAGAGATTGACAACCTCTCTGTTTCGTGTTGGGCAAAGTTCTGGTTTGTGTCTGTGCAGATTCCACGTTGGTGCAAGCTCCCTAGCGCCAGGGGGAGTCAACATCAACAACCTTCCGATAGATCGTCAAGTCCTACTGGATTGAAACCTTGGGTAGATTATTCAAGGGAAAACTTCTGCTGTCTACATCATAACCTTCCTCTTGGGGTTCACCAACACGTAGCCATCAAGCTGTTTTCTGGCGCCGTTGCCGGGGAAGTACTCATCATCACCATCATCATCATCCTCAAATACTCTCCCGTCAACCAGGCACCAGTGCACTTTGAAGATTCAGATTGAGATGAATTTTTTTGTGAGTGCTCATGAAGGCAAAGTATGTGTGCTTGAGGAGTTTCAGAATTTTCTGACAATTGTAGGTGTTTGTTTATTTTTCTTCAAAGAAAAAGGACAGAAAATGAGTAAACCCGTAGAAATGCCTAATTCAATATAAAGTCATCATGAACTCATGGGACTGACTAAATGTTGTCACATTCATGTAGAAAAATTGAATCACAAAGTTTCACAAAGGTTTTGGTGTTGTTTGATGTGAATTTACACTAATAAGGGCATTTTGGGCATAACGGCCGAAACGTCGATCCCGGAAGTTGTTTCAACCTTTGCATATGTGTGTTGTGGTACAAACTCACCACAAATATATCTGAATGATCACCATTGTGTGATTTTATTTCAAAACACTTGTGAAGCCTCATGTTGGTTGGATCCACCCATGTGTGGACCAACATCGATCATGTCGGTGAACGGCTCTTTTTGAAGCTAGGTGCACTTTGAAGATTCAGATTGAGATGAATTTTTTTGTGCGTGCTCATGAAGGCAAAGTATGTGTGTTGAGGAGTTTCAGAATTTTCTGACAATTGTAGGTGTTTGTTTATTTTTCTTCAAAGAAAAAGGACAGAAAATGAGTAAAACCCGTAGAAATGCCTAATTCAATATAAAATCATCATGAACTCATGGGACTGACTAAATGTTGTCACATTCATGTAGAAAAATTGAATCATAAAGTTTCACAAAGGTTTTGGTGTTGTTTGATGTGAATTTACACTAATAAGGGCATTTTGGGCATAACGGCTGAAACGTCGATCCCAGGAGTTGTTTCAACCTTTGCATATGTGTGTTGTGGTGCAAACTCAACACAAATATATCTGAATGTTCACCATTGTGTGATTTTGTTTGAAAACACTTGTGAAGCCTCATGTTGGTTGGATCCACCCATGTGTGGACGAACATCGATCATGTCGGTGAACGACTCTTTTTGAAGCTAGGTGCACTTTGAAGATTCAGATTGAGCTGAATTTTTTTGTGAGTGCTCATGAAGGCAAATTATGTGTGCTTGAGGAGTTTCAGAATTTTCTGACAATTGTAGGTTTTTTTATTTTTTTAAAGAAAAAGGACAGAAAATGAGTAAAACCCATAGAAATGCCTAATTCAATATAAAATCATCATGAACTCATGGGACTGACTAAATGTCGTCACGTTCATGTACAAAATTTGAATCACAAAATTTCACAAAGGTTTTGGTGTTGTTTGATGTGAATTTACACGATGATCATCCTCCTCTTCTTCCACCTCTGCTTCCTCATACATTTCCTTAGATTTCCTTGTACATTTCCATAGCCTCATACATTTCCTTAGATGCAATTCCCTTGAGCCCAGCCGGCAACACTCGCTGCAGAAGTATGTGGCAATCATGCGTCTTCATACCGGTGACCTTACAACCATCAATATCCACACATCTTCCCTAGTTTGCGCAATAACCATCTAGGAACCTGGTGTTTGCCAAATACCTACACAAATGTTTCTTCTGTTCCTTCGAAAGCGTCCACGGTGCAGGGGGCTTCGCATAAGTTACTGGTGCATCATCACCATCCTTCACAATTTTCTTCAACCAATACTTCTTCCTGATTTTGAATTTCTTCAAATCAATTCTAGCACTAACAGTGTCCTTATTCCTGCCCTCAAGTTCAAGTAGTGTACCAACAATATTGTCACATATGTTCTTCTCAATATGCATCACATCTAAGTTGTGAGCTAACTTAAGTTCTTTCTAGTACGGTAGATGATGTAAGCTGACTTTCAGGTGCCAGGTTGGTTCACCGGCTACAGCTGCACGCTTCCGCTTTCTATTATTGGATTTTTACCATGTTCAAAATCCTTAACCCTTTCTACCTTCTCATCTACTTCTTTGGGTGTAAACCTCCTTGGTGGATCTCTGGGCTCAGTTTTTCCATTGAAAAGTCTGCTTCTCCTGTATGGGTGATCTTGACGAAGAAATCGCCGATGCCCAATATATCCAATTTTGTTTTTCAAAGATTCATAGCAAGGATTCTCATCGCAATGCACACACGCATGAAATCCTCTTGTGCTTCGGCCTGACATAGTGGCATATCCAGGATAATCATGAATAGACCAAAGAAACACAGCATGCAATGGGAAATAATCCTCTATGCATGCATCAAATGTATTCACACCACTCCATAGCTGCATCATATCTTTTATCAGTGGCTACATAAATACATGAAAATCTTTCCCTGGGGAATACATTCCGGGGATTAGCAATGCCATCATGAAATTGGATTGATCCATGCACATCCATGGTGGGAAGTTGTAAGGAATGACAAAAACAGGCCACATACTGTAAGGATTAGTCATACTTCCAAAGGGACTGAAGCCGTCTGTGGCAAAACCTAGTTTTATGTTACGCGGATCTTTAGCAAACCAATCAAACTTGTCATCAAAGTGCTTCCATGCCTCACCATCAGCAGGGTGCCTCAGCACATTGTCCTCAACAGCCCTCTTCTCTTTGTGCCATCTAGTATGTGTCGACATTTCCTTTTTAACAAATAGTCTCTGCAACCTTTTAATTATAGGAAAGTACCTTAACACCTTGTGAGGGATTTTATTTTTTCCAGTAGGGTCTTTATATCTTGATAATCCACACACATGGCAATGCGTAGCGTCCTTGTGATCTCCCCAAAATAAAGAACAATCAAACTTGCATACATGAATTGTCTCATAACCAAGCCCAACATCAGAAAGAAAACACTCTTAGCGTAAGCATAGGATTTGGGGAAGTCCACATTTGGCAAAGCTGTACGTAACAACAGAAGTAACAGATCAAATCCTTTGTTTGTTATCCGGCTGTATGATTTGACATGAAGGAGCTTAATAATGAATGACAACCTAGTGAAAGTGGTGCATCCCTCATGAAGTTCTTTTTCGCTACCTCAATTAGATTAGCATACAAATTTGGCAGGTTAGGACCTTGATCCAGACTTCTGCAGATTATCTATCGTAGTAGACAAATCATCAACATAATAATCACCATTGTCTTCATCTAATTTTTCATCATTGTCACTATCGTACGCACCATCGTCTCTACCCTGCCCTTCGTCATCACTGAAACCTTCCCATGTGCAGTCCATCTTGTATACGTAAGGGACATACCATCACAATTGCAGTGTTCCTCGACCTTTGTAATATCCTGACGTATCTGATTTAGCCAGTTCTGGCAAGGGCACAAGATTGGTTCATCTGTGTTGTCCAAGTGTTCTCGTGCAAACTTGATGAAATCGCTAACACCTTTCATGTACTTTGGTGTGAACTTATTAGTGCCATCAGTTATCCAACTTCGATCCATTACCTATAATTCAGTTAAGAACATGCCAACGTTCTTCAGAATAGATCTTAACAACTGATAAAGAAATCTAGACCTAACGAACAAACAGGAGAACTCACCGCTGATGCGCCTCGCTGCCCCACAATGGAGCCTTCACGGATTTCTTCTCACCTCGACGAGAACCCTAGTCAATTCGACGGTTAGCAAGATCGCCTAGATAAGCCGTGTCTGCTAGCGGCGCGACTTAAACGTGACACCCGCGGCCAAAAGAGTTATTAAGGAAATTATTATGTCGTAACATCAAGATCACACCATTGAAATAAATATGTTGCCCTAATGTATATATCAAATAGAGTAGTTATGGATCCAGATCAAAATTACATATCTATCTCAGCGGTAACACTCCGCGTCGGTCAAGCCAAAGCCCTGGGTTCGAGTCTTCCGAACCACAATTTTTATTTAATTAATTATGTTCCTGACAAGTGGGTCACGCATGATATCTAAAACTTATAACATTTAATATATTTTCTGACTACTGGTCCCGCAACAAAAAATAAAGTAAAAATTATAACTAATTATTTTTACCTGCCATGTGGGTCCATATTATACACCACGACCTTGATTTCGTCACCTATTAACAGACACGATGGAAGCCCTTCCGGGTTGGGTAATGGGTGACGATTTTTTGTTGACGAAAAATCATACCGTCAAGCATTACAGTAGATGCGTGACGAAAGATGAATCCGTCACCTATTAGGACATATCCATGACGATATGCAATTTCGTCACCAGGGTTTTCGTCAACAAATATCACATTTCTTGTAGTGAGAATTTGGATCACAAAGTCTATAGAGGCAAGCCCTTGAACTGATATGGCTACAAAAATTCTACTTGTCCAGCCAATAATTTCATCAAACACTTGATCTGCATTCAGTTCAAGCAGAACATGAAACACAAAACAAGCAGCGTAAATTAGCCGTTACCTTTCGGAGAGGGCGTCCTTAAAGGTGGTGTGCAGCAGCAGCTCACCACTAGCTAAAGGGGTAGTTGAAGGAGTTCTGGTCGACGTGGAGAAGCAGCAGCACCACCACCACATCACCACCACACCGGGAAGCCCTTCCATTGTATGTGTTTGTTTATTTTTCTTTAAAGAAAAAGGACAGAAAATGAGTAAAACCATAGAAATGCCTAATTCAATATAAAATCATCATGAACTCATGGGACTGACTAAATGTCGTCACATTCATGTACAAAATTTGAATCACAAATTTCACAAAGGTTTTGGTGTTGTTTGATGTGAATTTACACTAATAAGGGCATTTTGGGCATAACGGCCGAAACGTCGATCCCGGAAGTTGTTTCAACCTTTGCATATGTGTGTTGTGGTGCAAACTCATCACAAATATATCTGAATGTTCACCATTGTGTGATTTTGTTTGAAAACACTTGTGAAGCCTCATGTTGGTTGGATCCACCCATGTGTGGACGAACATCGATCATGTCGGTGAACGGCTCTTTTTGAAGCTAGGTGCACTTTGAAGATTCATATTGAGATGAATTTTTTTGTGAGTGCTCATGAAGGCAAATTATGTGTGCTTGAGGAGTTTCAGAAATTTCTGACAATTGTATGTGTTTGTTTATTTTTCTTCAAAGAAAAAGGACAGAAAATGAGTAAAACCCATAGAAATGCCTAATTCAATATAAAATCATCATGAACTCATGGGACTGACTAAATGTCGTCACATTCATGTACAAAATTTGAATCACAAAGTTTCACAAAGGTTTGGTGTTGTTTGATGTGAATTTACACTAATAAGGGCATTTTGGGCATAACGGCCGAAACGTCGATCCCGGAAGTTGTTTCAACCTTTGCATATGTGTGTTGTGGTACAAACTCACCACAAATATATCTGAATATTCACCATTATGTGATTTTGCTTGAAAACACTTGTGAAGCCTCATGTTGGTTGGATCCACCCATGTGTGGACCAACATCGATCATGTCGGTGAACGGCTCTTTTTGAAGCTAGGTGCACTTTGAAGATTCAGATTGAGATGAATTTTTTTGTGAGTGCTCATGAAGGCAAATTATGTGTGCTTGAGGAGTTTCAGAATTTTCTGACAATTGTAGGTGTTTGTTTATTTTTCTTCCAAGAAAAAGGACAGAAAATGAGTAAAACCCGTAGAAATGCCTAATTCAATATAAAATCATCATGAACTCATGGGACTGACTAAATGTTGTCACATTCATGTAGAAAAATTGAATCACAAAGTTTCACAAAGGTTTTGGTGTTGTTTGATGTGAATTTACACTAATAAGGGCATTTTGGGCATAACGGCCGAAACGTCGATCCCAGAAGTTATTTCAACCTTTGCATATGTGTGTTGTGGTGCAAACTCAACACAAATATATCTGAATGTTCACCATTGTGTGATTTTGTTTGAAAACACTTGTGAAGCCTCATGTTGGTTGGATCCACCCATGTGTGGACGAACATCGATCATGTCGGTGAACGGCTCTTTTTGAAGCTAGGTGCACTTTGAAGATTCATATTGAGCTGATTTTTTTTGTGAGTGCTCATGAAGGCAAATTATGTGTGCTTGAGGAGTTTCAGAATTTTCTGACAATTGTAGGTGTTTGTTTATTTTTCTTCAAAGAAAAAGGACAGAAAATGAGTAAAACCCATAGAAATGCCTAATTCAATATAAAATCATCATGAACTCATGGGACTGACTAAATGTCGTCACATTCATGTACAAAATTTGAATCACAAATTTCACAAAGGTTTTGGTGTTGTTTGATGTGAATTTACACTAATAAGGGCATTTTGGGCATAACGGCCGAAACGTCGATCCCGGAAGTTGTTTCAACCTTTGCATATGTGTGTTGTGGTGCAAACTCACCACAAATATATCTGAATGTTCACCATTGTGTGATTTTGTTTGAAAACACTTGTGAAGCCTCATGTTGGTTGGATCCACCCATGTGTGGACGAACATCGATCATGTCGGTGAACGGCTCTTTTTGAAGCTAGGTGCACTTTGAAGATTCATATTGAGCTGAATTTTTTGTGAGTGCTCATGAAGGCAAATTATGTGTGCTTGAGGAGTTTCAGAATTTTCTGACAATTGTAGGTGTTTGTTTATTTTTCTTCAAAGAAAAAGGACAGAAAATGAGTAAAACCCATAGAAATGCCTAATTCAATATAAAATCATCATGAACTTATGGGACTGACTAAATGTCGTCACATTCATGTACAAAATTTGAATCACAAAGTTTCACAAAGTTTGGTGTTGTTTGATGTGAATTTACACTAATAAGGGCATTTTGGGCATAACGGCCGAAACGTCGATCCGGAAGTTGTTTCAACCTTTGCATATGTGTGTTGTGGTACAAACTCACCACAAATATATCTGAATGTTCACCATTGTGTGATTTTGCTTGAAAACACTTGTGAAGCCTCATGTTGGTTGGATCCACCCATGTGTGGACCAACATCGATCATGTCGGTGAACGGCTCTTTTTGAAGCTAGGTGCACTTTGAAGATTCAGATTGAGATGAATTTTTTTGTGAGTGCTCATGAAGGCAAATTATGTGTGCTTGAGGAGTTTCAGAATTTTCTGACAATTGTAGGTGTTTGTTTATTTTTCTTCAAAGAAAAAGGACAGAAAATGAGTAAAACCCGTAGAAATGCCTAATTCAATATAAAATCATCATGAACTCATGGGACTGACTAAATGTTGTCACATTCATGTAGAAAAATTGAATCACAAAGTTTCACAAAGGTTTTGGTGTTGTTTGATGTGAATTTAAACTAATAAGGGCATTTTGGGCATAACGGCCGAAACGTCGATCCCAGAAGTTGTTTCAACCTTTGCATATGTGTGTTGTGGTGCAAACTCAACACAAATATATCTGAATGTTCACCATTGTGTGATTTTGTTTGAAAACACTTGTGAAGCCTCATGTTGGTTGGATCCACCCATGTGTGGACCAACATCGATCATGTCGGTGAACGGCTCTTTTTGAAGCTAGGTGCACTTTGAAGATTCAGATTGAGATGATTTTTTTGTGCGTGCTCATGAAGGCAAAGTATGTGTGTTTGAGGAGTTTCAGAATTTTCTGACAATTGTAGGTGTTTGTTTATTTTTCTTCAAAGAAAAAGGACAGAAAATGAGTAAAACCCGTAGAAATGCCTAATTCAATATAAAATCATCATGAACTCATGGGACTGACTAAATGTCGTCACATTCATGTACAAAATTTGAATCACAAAGTTTCACAAAGGTTTGGTGTTGTTTGATGTGAATTTACACTAATAAGGGCATTTTGGGCATAACGGCCCAAACGTCGATCCCGGAAGTTGTTTCAACCTTTGCATATGTGTGTTGTGGTACAAACTCACCACAAATATATCTGAATGTTCACCATTGTGTGATTTTGTTTGAAAACACTTGTGAAGCCTCATGTTGGTTGGATCCACCCATGTGTGGACGAACATCGATCATGTCGGTGAACGACTCTTTTTGAAGCTAGGTGCACTTTGAAGATTCAGATTGAGATGAATTTTTTTGTGAGTGCTCATGAAGGCAAATTATGTGTGCTTGAGGAGTTTCAGAATTTTCTGACAATTGTAGGTGTTTGTTTATTTTTCTTCCAAGAAAAAGGACAGAAAATGAGTAAAACCCGTAGAAATGCCTAATTCAATATAAAATCATCATGAACTCATGGGACTGACTAAATGTTGTCACATTCATGTAGAAAAATTGAATCACAAAGTTTCACAAAGGTTTTGGTGTTGTTTGATGTGAATTTACACTAATAAGGGCATTTTGGGCATAACGGCCGAAACGTCGATCCCAGAAGTTATTTCAACCTTTGCATATGTGTGTTGTGGTGCAAACTCAACACAAATATATCTGAATGTTCACCATTGTGTGATTTTGTTTGAAAACACTTGTGAAGCCTCATGTTGGTTGGATCCACCCATGTGTGGACGAACATCGATCATGTCGGTGAACGGCTCTTTTTGAAGCTAGGTGCACTTTGAAGATTCATATTGAGCTGATTTTTTTTGTGAGTGCTCATGAAGGCAAATTATGTGTGCTTGAGGAGTTTCAGAATTTTCTGACAATTGTAGGTGTTTGTTTATTTTTCTTCAAAGAAAAAGGACAGAAAATGAGTAAAACCCATAGAAATGCCTAATTCAATATAAAATCATCATGAACTCATGGGACTGACTAAATGTCGTCACATTCATGTACAAAATTTGAATCACAAATTTCACAAAGGTTTTGGTGTTGTTTGATGTGAATTTACACTAATAAGGGCATTTTGGGCATAACGGCCGAAACGTCGATCCCGGAAGTTGTTTCAACCTTTGCATATGTGTGTTGTGGTGCAAACTCACCACAAATATATCTGAATGTTCACGATTGTGTGATTTTGTTTGAAAACACTTGTGAAGCCTCATGTTGGTTGGATCCACCCATGTGTGGACGAACATCGATCATGTCGGTGAACGGCTCTTTTTGAAGCTAGGTGCACTTTGAAGATTCATATTGAGCTGAATTTTTTTGTGAGTGCTCATGAAGGCAAATTATGTGTGCTTGAGGAGTTTCAGAATTTTCTGACAATTGTAGGTGTTTGTTTATTTTTCTTCAAAGAAAAAGGACAGAAAATGAGTAAAACCCATAGAAATGCCTAATTCAATATAAAATCATCATGAACTCATGGGACTGACTAAATGTCGTCACATTCATGTACAAAATTTGAATCACAAAGTTTCACAAAGTTTGGTGTTGTTTGATGTGAATTTACACTAATAAGGGCATTTTGGGCATAACGGCCGAAACGTCGATCCCGGAAGTTGTTTCAACCTTTGCATATGTGTGTTGTGGTACAAACTCACCACAAATATATCTGAATGTTCACCATTGTGTGATTTTGCTTGAAAACACTTGTGAAGCCTCATGTTGGTTGGATCCACCCATGTGTGGACCAACATCGATCATGTCGGTGAACGGCTCTTTTTGAAGCTAGGTGCACTTTGAAGATTCAGATTGAGATGAATTTTTTTGTGAGTGCTCATGAAGGCAAATTATGTGTGCTTGAGGAGTTTCAGAATTTTCTGACAATTGTAGGTGTTTGTTTATTTTTCTTCAAAGAAAAAGGACAGAAAATGAGTAAAACCCGTAGAAATGCCTAATTCAATATAAAATCATCATGAACTCATGGGACTGACTAAATGTTGTCACATTCATGTAGAAAAATTGAATCACAAAGTTTCACAAAGGTTTTGGTGTTGTTTGATGTGAATTTAAACTAATAAGGGCATTTTGGGCATAACGGCCGAAACGTCGATCCCAGAAGTTGTTTCAACCTTTGCATATGTGTGTTGTGGTGCAAACTCAACACAAATATATCTGAATGTTCACCATTGTGTGATTTTGTTTGAAAACACTTGTGAAGCCTCATGTTGGTTGGATCCACCCATGTGTGGACCAACATCGATCATGTCGGTGAACGGCTCTTTTTGAAGCTAGGTGCACTTTGAAGATTCATATTGAGCTGAATTTTTTTGTGAGTGCTCATGAAGGCAAATTATGTGTGCTTGAGGAGTTTCAGAATTTTCTGACAATTGTAGGTGTTTGTTTATTTTTCTTCATAGAAAAAGGACAGAAAAAGAGTAAAACCCATAGAAATGCCTAATTCAATATAAAATCATCATGAACTCATGGGACTGACTCAATGTCGTCACATTCATGTACAAAATTTGAATCACAAATTTCACAAAGGTTTTGGTGTTGTTTGATGTGAATTTACACTAATAAGGGCATTTTGGGCATAACGGCCGAAACGTCGATCCCGGAAGTTGTTTCAACCTTTGCATATGTGTGTTGTGGTGCAAACTCACCACAAATATATCTGAATGTTCACCATTGTGTGATTTTGTTTGAAAACACTTGTAAAGCCTCATGTTGGTTGGATCCACCCATGTGTGGACGAACATCGATCATGTCGGTGAATGGCTCTTTTTGAAGCTAGGTGCACTTTGAAGATTCAGATTGAGCTGAATTTTTTTGTGAGTGCTCATGAAGGCAAATTATGTGTGCTTGAGGAGTTTCAGAATTTTCTGACAATTGTAGGTGTTTGTTTATTTTTCTTCAAAGAAAAAGGACAGAAAATGAGTAAAACCCGTAGAAATGCCTAATTCAATATAAAATCATCATGAACTCATGGGACTGACTAAATGTTGTCACATTCATGTAGAAAAATTGAATCACAAAGTTTCACAAAGGTTTTGGTGTTGTTTGATGTGAATTTACACTAATAAGGGCATTTTGGGCATAACGGCCAAAACGTCGATCCCAGAAGTTGTTTCAACCTTTGCATATGTGTGTTGTGGTGCAAACTCAACACAGATATATCTGAATGTTCACCATTGTGTGATTTTGTTTGAAAACACTTGTGAAGCCTCATGTTGGTTGGATCCACCCATGTGTGGACCAACATCGATCATGTCGGTGAACGGCTCTTTTTGAAGCTAGGTGCACTTTGAAGATTCATATTGAGCTGAATTTTTTTGTGAGTGCTCATGAAGGCAAATTATGTGTGCTTGAGGAGTTTCAGAATTTTCTGACAATTGTAGGTGTTTGTTTATTTTTCTTCAAAGAAAAAGGACAGAAAATGAGTAAAACCCATAGAAATGCCTAATTCAATATAAAATCATCATGAACTCATGGGACTGACTAAATGTCGTCACATTCATGTACAAAATTTGAATCACAAATTTCACAAAGGTTTTGGTGTTGTTTGATGTGAATTTACACTAATAAGGGCATTTTGGGCATAACGGCCGAAACGTCGATCCCAGAAGTTGTTTCGACCTTTGCATATGTGTGTTGTGGTGCAAACTCACCACAAATATATTTGAATGTTCACCATTGTGTGATTTTGTTTGAAAACACTTGTGAAGCCTCATTTTGGTTGGATCCACCCATGTGTGGACGAACATCGATCATGTCGGTGAACGGCTCTTTTTGAAGCTAGGTGCACTTTGAAGATTCAGATTGAGCTGAATTTTTTTGTGAGTGCTCATGAAGGCAAATTATGTGTGCTTGAGGAGTTTCAGAATTTTCTGACAATTGTAGGTTTTTTTATTTTTCTTCAAAGAAAAAGGACAGAAAATGAGTAAAACCCATAGAAATGCCTAATTCAATATAAAATCATCATGAACTCATGGGACTGACTAAATGTCGTCACGTTCATGTACAAAATTTGAATCACAAAATTTCACAAAGGTTTTGGTGTTGTTTGATGTGAATTTACACGATGATCATCCTCCTCTTCTTCCACCTCTGCTTCCTCATACATTTCCTTAGATTTCCTTGTACATTTCCATAGCCTCATACATTTCCTTAGATGCAATTCCCTTGAGCCCAGCCGGCAACACTCGCTGTGGAAGTATGTGGCAATCATGCGTCTTCATACCGGTGACCTTACAACCATCAATATCCACACATCTTCCCTAGTTTGCGCAATAACCATCTGGGAACCTGGTGTTTGCCAAATACCTACACAAATGTTTCTTCTGTTCCTTCGAAAGCGTCCACAGTGCAGGGGGCTTCGCATAAGTTACTGGTGCATCATCACCATCCTTCACAATTTTCTTCAACCAATACTTCTTCCTGATTTTGAATTTCTTCAAATCAATTCTAGCACTAACAGTGTCCTTATTCCCGCCCTCAAGTTCAAGTAGTGTACCAACAATATTGTCACATATGTTCTTCTCAATATGCATCACATCTAAGTTGTGAGCTAACTTAAGTTCTTTCCAGTACGGTAGATGATGTAAGCTGACTTTTAGGTGCCAGGTTGGTTCACCGGCTATAGCTGCACGCTTCCGCTTTCTATTAATTGGATTTTTACCATGTTCAAAATCCTTAACCCTTTCTACCTTCTCATCTACTTCTTTGGGTGTGAACCTCCTTGGTGGATCTCTGGGCTCAGTTTTTCCATTGAAAAGTCTGCTTCTCCTGTATGGGTGATCTTGACGAAGAAATCGCCGATGCCCAATATATCCAATTTTGTTTTTCAAAGATTCATAGCAAGGATTCTCATCGCAATGCACACACGCATGAAATCCTCTTGTGCTTCGGCCTGACATAGTGGCATATCCAGGATAATCATGAATAGACCAAAGAAACGCAGCATGCAATGAGAAATAATCCTCTATGCATGCATCAAATGTATTCACACCACTCCATAGATGCATCATATCTTTTATCAGTGGCTGCATAAATACATGAAAATCTTTCCCTAGGAATACATCCGGGGATTAGCAATGCCATCATGAAATTGGATTGATCCATGCACATCCATGGTGGGAAGTTGTAAGGAATGACAAAAACAGGCCACATACTGTAAGGATTAGTTATACTTCCAAAGGGACTGAAGCCGTCTGTGGCAAAACCTAGTTTTATGTTACGCGGATCTTTAGCAAACCAATCAAACTTGTCATCAAAGTGCTTCCATGCCTCACCATCAGCAGGGTGCCTCAGCACATTGTCCTCAACAGCCCTCTTCTCTTTGTGCCATCTAGTATGTGTCGACATTTCCTTTTTAACAAATAGTCTCTGCAACCTTTTAATTATAGGAAAGTACCTTAACACCTTGTGAGGGATTTTATTTTTTCCAGTAGGGTCTTTATATCTTGATAATCCACACACATGGCAATGCGTAGCGTCCTTGTGATCTCCCCAAAATAAAGAACAATCAAACTTGCATACATGAATTGTCTCATAACCAAGCCCAACATCAGAAAGAAAACACTCTTAGCGTAAGCATAGGATTTGGGGAAGTCCACATTTGGCAAAGCTGTACGTAACAACAGAAGTAACAGATCAAATCCTTTGTTTGTTATCCGGCTGTATGATTTGACATGAAGGAGCTTAATAATGAACGACAACCTAGTGAAAGTGGTGCATCCCTCATGAAGTTCTTTTTTCGCTACCTCAATTAGATTAGCATACAAATTTGGCAGGTTAGGACCTTGATCCAGACTTCTGCAGATTATCTATCATAGTAGACAAATCATCAACATAACAATCACCATTGTCTTCATCTAATTTTTCATCATTGTCACTATCGTACGCACCATCGTCTCTACCCTGCCCTTCGTCATCACTGAAACCTTCCCCATGTGCAGTCCATCTTGTATACGTAAGGGACATACCATCACAATTGCAGTGTTCCTTGACCTTTGTAATATCCTGACGTATCTGATTTAGCCAGTTCTGGCAAGGGCACAAGATTGGTTCATCTGTGTTGTCCAAGTGTTCTCGCGCAAACTTGATGAAATCGCTAACACCTTTCATGTACTTTGGTGTGAACTTATTAGTGCCATCAGTTATCCAACTTCGATCCATTACCTATAATTCAGTTAAGAACATGCCAACGTTCTTCAGAATAGATCTTAATAACTGATAAAGAAATCTAGACCTAACGAACAAACAGGAGAACTCACCGCTGATGCGCCTCGCCGCCCCACAATGGAGCCTTCACGGATTTCTTCTCACCTCGACGAGAACCCTAGTCAATTCGACGGTTAGCAAGATCGCCTAGATAAGCCGTGTCTGCTAGCGGCGCGACTTAAACGTGACACCCGCGGCCAAAAGAGTTATTAAGGAAATTATTATGTCGTAACATCAAGATCACACCATTGAAATAAATATGTTGCCCTAATGTATATATCAAATAGAGTAGTTATGGATCCAGATCAAAATTACATATCTATCTCAGCGGTAACACTCCGCGTCGGTCAAGCCAAAGCCCTGGGTTCGAGTCTTCCGAACCACAATTTTTATTTAATTAATTATGTTCCTGACAAGTGGGTCACGCATGATATCTAAAACTTATAACATTTAATATATTTTCTGACTACTGGTCCCGCAACAAAAAATAAAGTAAAAATTATAACTAATTATTTTTACCTGCCATGTGGGTCCATATTATACACCACGACCTTGATTTCGTCACCTATTAACAGACACGATGGAAGCCCTTCCGGGTTGGGTAATGGGTGACGATTTTTTGTTGACGAAAAATCATACCGTCAAGCATTACAGTAGATGCGTGACGAAAGATGAATCTGTCACCTATTAGGACATATCCATGACGATATGCAATTTCGTCACCAGGGTTTTCGTCAACAAATATCACATTTCTTGTAGTGAGAATTTGGATCACAAAGTCTATAGAGTCAAGCCCTTGAACTGATATGGCTACCAAAATTCTACTTGTCCAGCCAATAATTTCATCAAACACTTGATCTGCATTCAGTTCAAGCAGAACATGAAACACAAAACAAGCAGCGTAAATTAGCCGTTACCTTTCGGAGAGGGCGTCCTTAAAGGTGGTGTGCAGCAGCAGCTCACCACTAGCTAAAGGGGTAGTTGAAGGAGTTCTGGCCGACGTGGAGAAGCAGCATCACCACCACCACATCACCACCACACCGGGAAGCCGGCAGCGCGGGGTTCAAGGGGATACCGGCGGCGTGGTCGAGCAGGGGCTCGAGGAGGGAGCCGTAGACGGCGAGGAGACGCAGCCGGAGTTACAGCGGTGGGGTAATCGCGCCGGCGACCTAGCCAAACCCGAGGCTAGGGTTAGCCGCGGCGTCGCGCTCGAGGACGGAGCGGCTTGGTGGCGGTGGGGAACTTGCGAAGAAGGTCGAGTAGGAGTCTCGCCGGGTGCGGCGGCGCCGGAGGGGGGCGACGACGGCCGGAGCAAGCGGCGGCGGCGCATCACGGGCGAGAGAAGGGGATCGAGGGAGAGAGGCTTGTGCGAGAGATGTGAGGAGCTGGACCGTAATGGACCCTTAGGTTTTGCAAAATCAACCTGCAGTCCTTCCTGGACAGTTGGTTTGGTCGCCACGTTTACCACTTAGTCCCTAGAGTATTTCGAAATTAAGCGACAGTACCTAATCCCCACACATAGGCAGCCACTCGATGTCCTCCTCCTCTCCGTCGCCGGCTCCCTCGCTGAGTCGCGGTCGCTCTTTTCCGCGTGCCGCCTCCCGCCGACTCCGTCGCGTACTCCTCTCAAACGTCCGCTTCTCGCTCGCCTTCCTCACCGACCCGAGCAGCAGCACCTTATCCACCCTGCTCCCCTCGTGCCGCGGCGCGCTAAACTGCGCGTGATTCACCGGACTGGGCGGGACCCTGGCGGCGCAGCTCATGGACGGCGCCTCCTCCGCAATCCTCTCCCTCGCAGGCGGCTTCCGTGGCAACTGCGCCGATCTGGAGGTGCTCGGGCTGTCTCTTTATACCACGAGGTGAGCAAAGGAAGAGGAAGTTGGGTTCATAACTAGAAATGCCCACTTTCTTCAGTCTATTTTCATACCAACATTGTTATACCAGAGACATGTGATCAAGACCTGTAGTGTCTATTTTCATACCAACACCAGAAATGCCTACTTCCTTCAGTCTCTTTTCTTATCGACATTCTAATTGTAATTTAATTAGGGACATGTGGTCAAGACCTATAGGTACTGATAGCATTCTAATTCGCAAAAAAAAAAGACCTATAGGTACTGATAGCATTGTAAAATACCGAGCATGCTCAAAGTCCACACTCGTATCACATAAAAGTTGAAATTAACTTTGGTAAACTTGATGATCTCTTGGGTAATAGGTGGCTGTTACAAACTAAACCAGTAACCCCTGCATTCTTTTCTTTGGAATTAACTTTCATAAACATGATGCCGATCTGGACTTATCGTTACCTTGCCTGTTATAGCTGATTGTAAATTAAACAACACTTAGATGATTTTCCTAAAGTGTGTAGTGATTAACGACCATGGGAAAATTCGAAGAAAATGTGTTCTTGTTTTTTGTTGTTTGTTACAGTGCCACAGAGGCAAGTGTGCAGAAACTTATGGATGCCATGGTACTATCGCTCTCGCTAATTCTGGATGTTTTCTTCTTCTTCAGCATGCTGACCAGTCCGTCGGCGCTCCCGACCTCCCAACCAGGCCTCTCTTACGTCGCCAACAACCAGCGGCCAACAAAGACTCCCGGCGGCCGGTGAAGCTAGAGGCTAGAGCGGAGTGGTGGATATGTGGCTTAGTGTTGCATTAGTGACATGCTCTACTTCAGGTTGCAGGTTGAGACCTTCCTCCTCACTGGTATGCTTTGGTCAGTAGAACAAACTACACTGCACGTGCTTGTGCAAATGCTTCTCCCACAGATTGACAACTCTATTTATGCCTAGATCTGGCTTCTTTTTGAAAATATGGCGGAGAAATTATTTCATAGTATGAAGCATCATCAATATTTACCATTTAGGGTGTCCAGTTGCCATCTTTACTTAGATCTGAGCTTCTTTGCTGGAATGCAGTTATGGTACCATACGGTCATTGAGTTGCATATGGTTTCCTGAGGTATGTCAGTATAATTCCTCGTTGATTTTCTCCCGTTTATAATAATTGGTAATGCTGCTTCACGTAAGGCCTCCTTTTTCAACAACCAATTAATGTGTTGTTAGCGAGGTAAAGTCCCAAGTCACCCTTGGAGAGCCTACAGTTGCAAGAGTTGCATGTTTCAGGCTAGCAATCCCACGGTCATGCCTTTTTTTGTAGTGTTTATCCCTAACTTCAGGTTTAGTGTTTGCGGGCTGCTTGCTACATACACCAGGATGCTATTACTATACTTATTAGGATTCTGTAATTTTCCACGTGACTCTGTTGTCTAAGTAAGTGCCTTGGTGTTTCTTGTCTATTTAGCTGCATGTTCTAGCTCACTGCTTGCTTTTGCCATGGGATCTTACTACACATTGGGTGTTAAATTGTGATTTTCTCTTCCTAGGCTTATATCTTTTTCCTGAATTTCAGTTGTGTACTTGGGCAGAACTGCACATAATACCTATGGTACAATAGCACAAAAGGATTACATCATATAATTGCCACTGTCACAACACGTATTTTTTTTATCCTTTTATTTAATTGATAACAAAGTAGAGTCAACATTTACATTTTTCTTCCTGCACGTGTAATAGCTCTTCTGATCTTCCTTCTGAATGTAATTACACCTACGACGAAGTCATATGAGATGATTGTTGATATAGAGATAACCCTGTACATGTATGCTAGATTTTAGTGTTTAGAAACTGAAATGCCTCAGGGCATGTGAGCTATGGAAGCATGATGCCAAACGTTTAGCAACCCCTAAGATGCGGTGGAAGGACAAAGAGGTATTAAGCAACTACCTTCTTGGTGCCCTTGCAAGTGAAAACAAGTTATGTGGTTGTATTGTCACTGCTTAGAAGTGACATTGTATCTCGCACAATAAAATTATTTTGCGGTAGATTCTTTTGGTCTCTGAGAAGATTATGAGCGTTGTACAAGAATGGTTCATCATTCTTGTTGCACCTGACCGGCTAGGAGGGGCACCTAGCCTCTATATTATATGAATTTGAGGCAGTTTACTCAAAATGGCTCAAATTGTCAACTATTGGGGTAGTTTACTCAAAGTGCCACAATAGGTCTTCACCTTTAGGGGCACTTTGACATAGTGCCTCTAAAGATCATATCTATTGGGGCATTTTGTCAAAATGTCTCTAAAGGTCATATCTATTAGGGCACTTATTGTCACTGCTTAGAAGTGACATTGTATCTCGCACAATAAAATTATTTTGCGGTAGATTCTTTTGGTCTCTGAGAAGATTATGAGCGTTGTACAAGAATGGTTCATCATTCTTGTTGCACCTGACCGGCTAGGAGGGGCACCTAGCCTCTATATTATATGAATTTGAGGCAGTTTACTCAAAATGGCTCAAATTGTCAACTATTGGGGTAGTTTACTCAAAGTGCCACAATAGGTCTTCACCTTTAGGGGCACTTTGACATAGTGCCTCTAAAGATCATATCTATTGGGGCATTTTGTCAAAATGTCTCTAAAGGTCATATCTATTAGGGCACTTATTGTCACTGCTTAGAAGTGACATTGTATCTCGCACAATAAAATTATTTTGCGGTAGATTCTTTTGGTCTCTGAGAAGATTATGAGCGTTGTACAAGAATGGTTCATCATTCTTGTTGCACCTGACCGGCTAGGAGGGGCACCTAGCCTCTATATTATATGAATTTGAGGCAGTTTACTCAAAATGGCTCAAATTGTCAACTATTGGGGTAGTTTACTCAAAGTGCCACAATAGGTCTTCACCTTTAGGGGCACTTTGACATAGTGCCTCTAAAGATCATATCTATTGGGGCATTTTGTCAAAATGTCTCTAAAGGTCATATCTATTAGGGCACTTTGCCAAAGTGTCTCTAAATGTCATATCTATTGGGGCATTTTGTCAAAGTACATCCAAATATCATATCTATTGGGGCATTTTGTCAAAGTGTTCCTAATTGAAATCTTTTGGGACATTTTAAAAAGTGCCCCATGCAAAGTGCCCCAAAATGCTTACCGTGACCTAGTGCGCCCGGGGCTTTCATGGTTGCGCTGGCGCAGCACTGGCAGCAGTACATGCACACGGGGAGGAGGTAGCTGAGCGCCTGTCCGAACGCCATGGCGATGACGTGCAAGTATTGCGCGCTCCAGCAGACGAGCTGGACGAGCGCCTTCGCGATTCCCACGCCGGTCTGCGCGACTGCGCGGCAGCGGTGAGCAGCAGCGGCCCACATTACCAGACAAGGGCCACGAGGGAAACAACTACGGCGATCAACAGCACGAACGGGAGGGCGACGGCGGCGGTGGTCTTGAGCCACCGCCAGAACGCCTCCAGGGCTGGAACGAGTTGGTCAGCCGCGCCCGCGAGCGTGCCGAGGACGCTGGCGAAGGAGCGCCGGATGAATGGCCAAAAGCCGTCCAGTCCGATGCTGATGCCGGCGGCGGCATCTGCGGCGATGGTCTCTATCCCCCGTCAGAAAGCCTCGAACGTGAGGACGAGCTTGTGGGCCGCGCTGGAGAGCACGGCGAGAACGCTGGGAAAGATGCCCTGCACGCTGGCCGCGGCAATCTGCAGCCAGCGGCAAAGCGCTTCGAACGGCGCGACGACCACATGGGCCGCGTTCCCCGCCGTGGTCAGGAGGTTGGCGACAAAATCGTGTATGAGGTGCCACAGGTCGTGGAAGCACAGGCTGATGGCCGGCGGCGTTGGCGGCGGTGGCCTGCAGCAGGTGCCAGAGCGCTTCGAACGGCGCGACCAGCACATGGGCTGCGTTCCCCGCCGTGGCCAGGAGGTTGGCGACGAAATCGTGTATGAGGTGCCACAGGTCGTGGAAGCACAGGCTGATGCCCGCGGCGGCGTTGGCGGCGGTGGCCTGTAGCAGGTGCCAGAGCACTTCGAACGGCGCGACCAGCACATGGGCTGCGTTCCCCGCCGTGGCCAGGAGGTTGGCGACGAAATCGTGTATGAGGTGCCACAGGCCGTCGAAGCAGAGGCTGATGCCCGCGGCGGCGTTGGCTGTGGTGGCCTGCAGCAGGTGCCAGAGCGCCTCGAACGGCAGGAGGAGCAAGTGGGCCACGCCGGCGACGGCGGTCTGCAGCAAGCGCCAGAGCACCTCGAACGGGAGGACCAGCAGGTGTGCCACGCTCCCGAGTAGTCCCACGATGAGCTGCCACAGGCCGCCAAGGCCGAAGCTCATGCCTACGGCGTCGCCGTCCGCGGCGATGACTCGCACCATAGCGCCGCCTGCGCCATGCAGGAGCTTCCTGGATGCTGTGTCAGCGAGGGCCATAGCGAAGCAATGGTGTAGCAACTGTGTGAGTGAAGTGAGTAAAGCGGTGCTGCGCACTGGAGTCTTATCTTCACCTGTCGTTCTTGTCAATTTCTCTGTTTACTGGTACAGTTGCACAAAGACATGCATTGGGGAGTCAGGGCGGATTTGTGGGGGCTGGGTCTCCTTTCTCTCAAAGCCTCTCCTTTCTTCCACCCCTTAGAGTCGCCTGTGGAAAGCCGGGCCGATCTGATGGCCATCTCGCCGGAGTAGCTGGCCGGAGATGGACTAGGAGAGGCGCCGGATCTAGGGGCTGTAGATAGTAGTTGGAATAAAAGTAGGTTTTCTTGGTTTGGGCTTTATGCTCGTCTTGGCTTCATGCCGTTCTTTTTCCTTCTTCTCGGCTGCACTGTGGTGATTTGCAACGGCGCCCGGAGGCGATGCTCTTCTTCTCTGCAGGTCAGATCCAAGGTGGATAGCTTGCAGGGCTGGAGAGGAGCAGGGCCGATTCAATAAATCCGCTTGCCGTACCTGTGGCTTTGCAGATCGAGATGTGGAGCGGAGCAGCCTTTCTCTGGCCGGCCGTGGCGGCGAGGACAGGAAGACGTGTTGCTGCTCTCCTTCAAGATCTGTGGAGTGGCTCTGGAGCCGGTGCGTCCATGCGTTCAAGCGTGGCGTGGGACGACGACTGCGAAGCATCTCCGGCAGGCTTCCGTGGCGGAAGCAGAAGCAGGAGTTGTTCAAGGTCAGCTCCGTCATCAAGCGCTGCTGCCTCTTCTTTGAGCGAGGTGTGTGGGGGCTGCAACTTCTGCTGGCCGGCCGTGGCGGCGAGGGGCGGGAGAGAAGTTGCTGTTCTTCCTTTGCTTCTGAGAGGAGGCCATCGCTGCATCCTCGAGCACCACACGTGGTGGACAAGCTTGCCGCCGCGATCCTTGGCCAAAAGGGTGGCCGTTCTCCAACCTCCATTTCGGAGGCCTGCTCGATCTGGCGCCGGAGCTCGGTGTCTCGAAGCAGCCAAGTGGTTCGTCCCCGGCTGCGGCGAGGTTACCGGCGTCTGCGATCGCTCGCTGGCAGAGAGAGACCGAGTGACTCACTGTGCTCCGATCTCGGCGTTCTGCGCGCCTGGAGGTCGCCGGCGACTGGCGGCGGTGAAGACCCAGGATCTGTTTGCATTCCTCTTTTTAGTTCTAGGGTCTGTTATGTAAAAGTGCAGGGCCTTTTTTCGAATCTTAGGTCTTCCTGGGCAATAGACGCAAAAGGCCTATGTAAATTTTGTACCCGCCCCTCTGATTTATAAAAATGCAGCACCGGGGTCCTTGGACCCCAAACCTTGTAAAAAAAGATTTTTGGGGGCTCACGTCGCGTGCTCTGTTTCCAAAGTATCATGCATCTTAGTGGTTAGCTAGCCGGTGCTGGCTGCCCAGTGACCCGGGTTCGAGTCTCGGTTCGGGCGCGGCTTGCAGCTCCTTTCTTCTATAAAAGTAAGCCTGGGTGCTAGTGCCCTTGGGTCTCGTTTTTTTTAAAAGTATCATGCATCTTTCGTTAAAAAAGGAAAACTAGAAGTCCACTACCGATCAGTTTTCAAAAACAAATAAGAGAAACAAAGAAAAGAATCCACTAAGCATTAGCTTTTCCTTTTTACAGAATAATGAATGCTTACGTTCGAAGGATTCTCAAAGCGCCAGGAAAAAGGTACTCATTCGAATTTTTTTCCTAGGTCTATCGTTTGATTCAAATGATTTTCCGTTTGATTCAAATGATTTTCTGTAGGAATATTGGTGGATTAGAATCCTTGTGAACTTTTCACTAGTGGAAAAAAGGGGCTCTAGTCCCGGTTGGCAAGGGGCTGACAGAGCAATCGGGACTAAAGCCCCCCTTCCCCCTTTAGTCTCGGTTGGCCACGAACCGGGACTAAAGGCCCTCCCACGTGGCCATGGCAGAGCTCGCGGGGCTGGCGACCTTTAGTACTGGTTCGTAACACGAACCGGTACTAAAGGTTTCTGCTTTTTTTTCGATTATTTTTCAGGGTGGGGTTAGGGTTTAGGAGGGGTTTAGGGTTTCTGATTTTGTGTTTAGGAAGGGTTTACGGAGATCACGTCGATGTGCCAAAACAAGTTTTCGTATACATAAACTACTACATGAAGATCGGGTTGATGCATATATATAACACATACAATTTGGTATATATATCTACTTAATTACATATGGAGATCACTAGTACATGGAGGCATATTATTTTTCGATATAGTGGTACTCTCCGGTTTCAGGTATGACCTCCGCACAGAGAAATTCCGCCAATTTCTCCGCAATTGCTTTTATGCGGTCCTCTGGTAGGAGCGCGTTCCTCTTCCTTGCCAACTTTAAAATAAGGAGATCAAAATGAATTCATGAGTTGTGTGTATATATATATCAAATCATCATAAAATAATTATGAATGAAACTCAATACAATTGATGGTAACAAAATAAAATTGTGAATAATGTTTACGTACATCTTTAGTTCTTTGATTATTGAATCTCTCACTGGTTCTCATGTGCATGTACTCGCAAACGTAGTATCCACATAAATTAGTCCCTTTTGGCTGTTGCAGGCACCACTCTACGAGAATAGAATTCAATTAAATAATAATCAAGCATGATAATGGTATTGAAACTAGAATTAAAGAGATGCGCGGAGCTAGGTACTACTACTTACTTGGTTCAGAGAAAAAGTCAGCTTCGGTTTAAATTCACCGGGTTCTTCCTCGATAAACTGTTTCCAAACGCTGTCCGACAAAGAAAATAAACAAAGGAGAGTTATTAATTACTTGATATCAGGAAATTAACGAAAGAGGCCGATATAGTGCAATAAGAATAGAAATTACTCTTGGAGCATATGAAAGCAGCTTTTGAATTCTTTAGGATGTTTCCTTAATTAGTCAAATACTTCAACTTCTCCAGCGTCAATTTTATTGACCATAAGAATAAAGTGGAACCTGCGCACGTTTATATACGCAGTCATGCATAACTCATCAATTACACTTAACATCGGGTGACCAAAATAGAATGTATACGAGACAGTAACACTCACTTGAAGTTGTAAGGAAAACGTATTTCTTTTGTGGTACGTTGTTGCTTCAAAAACCTTAGCAATGTCGCCATTGTGTCTTTGGCACACATTTCTATGGTGACCTCATGAACTTTATCCGGGTCAATGAACCTAATGTCCAAGATTCCTTCCCTTTTATTTTCGAGAATCTTCATTCTGCATAATAGCGTACAAAAGATTATAGTGAGGATAAAATTACAGACAAATGAACGAGCTGAGCTAAAGACTTAAATTACAGAAATAAATCACTTACGGACAATAGCAACTGATGATAGCTTTGTCGAGGGCGGCTTTATTGTATAACTGAAAAAGTTCGGTAAACTTAATATGCACACCGTATTCTTGGAAGTAGTGCTCATCCTTAACTGCCGCCATGATACCATTTTCCCTTCCTTTGCGGCTTCCAAGTACCATTTATGCAACTGACGCATTTTTGTTGTTAGATACTTGACCTGCTCAGGTCTAACCAAAGACTCCCCGGCAACATATTTCCATGCTACCTGATCAGATATGGGGTAACCAGTGTCGCCTATGCGTTGTTGAGCAACACTAAGACCAGTACTGTCTTTCTGTACGGCCTTGTCGGGAAACACCTTGAGAGGGGGGACCGATTGTACATCCTGTTCTCCGAGCTGGGGAACTTTTTTCCCGCTTTTCCGCTGCTCCATCTGTGAGCTATATGACTTGTCAATAATGCGCTCATAGTCTGATGGCGGCTTTGGTTCCGGGTTATATAAGTTCCTAAGGCAGCGCTCAATGTCCTCCTGAGGTATTTTCTAACTTGACTCGGGCTTTTTCGATGCAAGTTGTCTTTTGACATCGGCAGTCACCCTCTCATCTAGTTCCTCCTGAGTCAACTCGTAAGATAACTTTTCAAGAGCCTTGACAACCTTGGTTTTCTTATTTGCACCTTTCTTCTGACCAGTACTAGTCGACGAGAAGTGCAGCTTCCGCTTTAGCAACTTAGTAGTGGGTGCAGTCGACGGCTGACAGGATGGCGCGAGCGATGGACTCGGGCTGCGCTCCCAACCGGCGGGGAGGGATGGACTTTGAGGTGGTGGATTGCTACTCGGAGGAGTCGGTGGCCTTAGAGCCGAGTCGGGAAACACGATGTATTTCTTGTTCCATAGAACGATACCATTCTTGACTTCTCCCAGTTTCTTCTCGTCGTCACCTCCAGGAATGTCAAGCTCTAGTGTCTCAAATCCCCGCATAATTTCATCCACCCCGACACGAGCATAGCCAGCTGGAATCCCACCAAGATGGTAGGTTGCTATAGGTTGATTTGGTAAAGCATAGCCGACCGCCACCTTGAAGGATATGTTCTTCATTGACATATGTAGCTCACAACGTGTCTTCTCCGTGACATCATCCACGGGGTAGTGAGCCGCCGGCGGTTCGAATGCAGAATTTTCTAGCTGCGTGGAACCCACGCTGCTTTTTCGCTGATCATATGGGACGACATCGACTTCAGGACCTTCTAGCTGCTGCTGAGATGCCCTTTGCTGACTAATTGAGTCCAGTTGCTCCTGCTGCCGCTGCACCTTGTGTTCCAATTCCGATAACCGGTCTAACTCCTTCTTCTTATTTCTCTGACGGCTTCTATAACTGTCAGCGTAATCCGCAAACCCTTGCTTCCACGAAACACCGGGTCCATAGCCTCGTACTCGTCCAACGTGTTCAGGATTCCCGAGGGCGAGTGTCAGCTCGTCGTTCTCTCTATCGGGCTGGTACTCTCCCTTTCGAACTTTTTCTATTGCGTCCTCAAGCTTTTTGGAGATTTTTTCAATTTTTCCTTCCATTTTCCCTTTGCAACAATCTGCCCTGTCTGTGGGTCCAACCCTGCCCCATGCGCGAATAACCAGAACTTGGACCTCTCGGGCCAGTCCGCTGTCTGTGGAATGATCCCTTTATCAAGCAGTGCTGCTTCAAAGGCTTCCCACTTAGGCACGGCAGTCTTGTAGCCACATGGCCCAAAATATGGTGATATTTCTTCTTCGCAGCATTTACCTTATTTATTTCCGATCGGGCCACAGCGGCAGACGATTCTTTTATCTTCACAAATGCGGGCCAGTCATGTTTTATCTTCACTAGTGCTCCAGTGAAATCTGGATCTTTTTTCTTCGCCGATAGATAATTTCTCCATAATGTTTTCTTCCAGGTCTGGAATTGTGAGGCTATCTTCTTAAAAGTCCACTGCTTGACTTTCTCCTTCTTGTCATCTGTGAGACCTGGCGGTAGGTTGACATGTGTCAAGAGCGTCTCACAAAGCAAATCTTTTCTTGTTTGGTCGACATAACTAGCTCCATCGTTGTCGTCCTTCGGCTTATGCCATTCTTCAAGGATGATCGGGACCATGTCCCTAACAAGAACTCCGCAATGACTTAAAAATTTACGGCGGCTCTCTGCGTGTTCCAGTGGGTCGCCATCATCACCAACTTTGTCGATCGATATCCTTGCACCATCACCCAACTTTTTGGTCGGGCCTTGTTGCCTTTTAGCAGCTGATTTGCTCGATATGGAGGGCTAAAAGAAAAATGATTCGTTAATAACTGCAATAAAAATCAATTAATACATCTAGTGATCAACAGAGGCTTAATATATATACCTCGCCGGAGTTTGTTAAGGGCCCTTCGTCGTCTCTGCAAATTTCTTCTTGCTCATGTCCATCACCGGAGTCGTTCAGAAACTGTGAACTGTAATCATCTCCAACCCCATCTTCTCCACCGCCATCTTCTTCACGGTGTGCAGCTTTATATATAATCTGATAAATTTCGTCTTCACCCAACTTGTCTCTGTCGGGGGCGTCCATAGCTCAATGTTCATGCAATCAATTTTAGCTTAACTACAAAAGTGTCATTTTAAAAATGCTACTATGAACTCTAGAAATTTTACTACAAATTCTACACAAAATTCATCATTTTCTGTAATATTCATCAACAATTTTCATATACACAATATTCATCAACAATATTCATCTTCATATGCACAATATTTATCAACAATATTCATCAACAATATTTCTTATACACAATATTCATCAACAAAATTTCTTATACACAATATTCATCAACAATAATTTTAAACAACAATTTTCATACACAAATTTTTAAAAACAATTTTCATACACAACTTTTCTAGTTTCCACTTCTCTCAATGTGGCCTAAAATTACGAAACTACAAAGCCTAAATTACTGTTTATATACTCTAAACTTCTTCACGTTGTCAAATATCTCCATTAACCGAAGGTTGTGAAACTCTTTTTTGTACCTGCTATAAAAACACATATACAAGTCTTAACATTGCAGCAAAACAGAATATGTAGAGCACGCACACAAAACGAGCCTAGTCGCATCCCTGGGAGAGCAACCCCTTTGATGTCCCTTCACAAAAGAATTCATAACTCGAACTCGAAAGCTCGAATACAAGCAAACAAGATGGCTATGGATTCATAAGGAACTTAACTACAAATAACTCCAAACTTTTGAACTCAAAATATGAAGTTTTCCACGTCATATATCCAGCAGATACTACTCTGCTGCTTCCAGCTTTAAGAGTAACGAGTAGCTACCTTCAGAGATACATCGAAACTAGAATACTCATGGGATTCGACCGAATCTTTTTGTATTAGAACATATGCATCACATACAAGCTAGGAATGAACAAATCGTGAATTTAGATGAAGGCTAAAGGCTCCTAAAACCCACGAGAAAACGCTATTGTTTGCTGTCTGTGGACTTTGGAGAGCTGCAATGAAATAGGAATAACTGGAGCTCAGCAACTCCGATTGATGTGTTTAACCACTCAAAATGATCGCGGGAACAAGGGTTACAAATCAGTCCATAGAGCCAACCTCTGATTTTGCCAATAAGGTACTGGAAATTGGAAAAAGAAGACTGGATGGCGACGGCTTGGAGATGGCTTCGGCTCGAACGGCAGTGGCGGCGCCATTCCCTCCTGCTCGAACGGCAGCGGATGGAGTAGATCGAATCGGCGCCGACGCTAGGCGACAGAGAGAAGGGAGGCGGCGCTAGGGGATTTGGATGGAGTGGCGGTGGGGATCGATCATACCTAGCTTGGATGGTGACGGCGGCGGCGTGGACCCAGGCGCGACGGCGAGCACGGACGGGCGTGACGGCAGATGGGTGGCGTCGCTGCGGCGGGCGAGGTCGGGCGCGACGGCAGGAGAGGGCGGCAACCGGAGCAGCGGCGCTTCTGTGTCTCTGGAGCAGCCGAGGAGGCGCGCGCTTCTGGGAAGAATTGAGTCGATTTGGGTGAGAAACCACCTAAGTCACCGCGGAAGGGATCTTTAGTACCGGTTCCAGCCACGAACCGGTACTAAAGGACCTTTAGTACCGGTTCCAGCCACCAACCGGGATTAAAGGTTTTTTGGGCCGCCGCTGATAATAGCGCGCGCGAAGCCCACCTTTAGTACCGGTTGGTGATTGGAACTGGGACTAAAGGGGCTTTTGAACAATTTTTTTATATATATCTATATTTGTTTCTGTTTTCTTTTATATCTATATTTGTTTTGTTTCTTCTATTTTCTGTTTTGCTTTATATCTATTTGGTTTCTGTTTTGTTTTTTGCTCTAGTTCCTTTTTCTTTTATATCTATTTAATTTAATTGGCTACATTTGTAAAAATCATATCTTTATTTGTAAAATTCATATGTATATTTGATTTAATTTTTGAAAACATCCAATATTTTGAGTGATTCTTATTGTTTTTTATCTAGTTCATTTTTCTTTTTATAGACGATTGATCTTTTTGTGAATAAGTTTAAGTCAAATTAGTATTTATAAAAATCATATCTATATTTTCTGATTTCTTTTATATGTATTGATTTAATTGTCCAGATCAAGTCAAATTAGTTTTTAATTGTCTATATTTGATTTAATTGTTTAATTGTAAACATCATATCTAATTGATTTAATTGTTTAATTGTCTATATTTGTAAAAATCATATCTATATTTTTGAGTGAATCTTATGCACTTGGTTGCAAATTAATGGAGTCCTCTGTCTCATAGAACCAGAACCAAAAAGGTTACATAAAGGTTTAATACATTATTACACATCACCAACAACATCCCTATCTAGTGTTGTGGTATAAACTTTTTCTTCGTGTGTGTCCCTCTCTTCTGATTGCGCCGTAACCATGGACAATCTTCATCATTTAACACGATGCTTGGGTCAGTGTTCACTGTGAAGGGCGGAATTTCATCAAACTTATTGTAATCTTCTGACATGTCTGTCTTGTCCTCCACTCCCACGATGTTTCTTTTCCCTGAAAGAACTATGTGGCGCTTTGGCTCATCGTATGATGTATTCGCTTGCTTATCTTTTCTTTTTTCGGTTTGGTAGACATGTCCTTCACATAGAAAACCTGAGCCACTTCACTGGCTAGGACGAATGGTTCGGTGTGGTACCCAAGATTTTGAGATCCACTATATCATTCCGTACTGCGGGTCTACCTGTACCCCGCCTGTCAGGTTGACCCATTTGCACCAAAACAAAGGGACCTTAAAAGAAGATCCATAGTCAAGTTCCCATATATGCTCTATGTAACCATAATATGTGTCCTTTTGCCCATTGTTGTTTGTTGCATCAAAGCGGACACCACTGTTTTGGTTGGTGCTCTTTTTATCTTGGGCGGCCGTGTAAAATGTATTCCCATTTATCTCGTACCCTTGGAAAGTCAATATAGTCGAAGATGGTGACTTGGCCAACAAGTATAGCTGTTCTCCAACAGTGGTGTCATTAATGAGACGTGTTTGCAACCAACCGCCGAAAGTCTCCACGTGTTCTCCTTGAATCCAATCTTCAGGTGCTCCGGGTATTTGGAGCGTAAAATATTCATGTGTTCTCGATATACGGAGCCACCAAGCTGGAATTATGTAGAACTGTGTAGTGTGCTTGAGTGAAAGAATGCCGTCCATACATATTGTTTCTTTCTTTCCTAGCGTGCCTTTTCCACGCAGTCTCCCCTCATGGCGCGATTGAGGAACACCGATCGGCTTAAGGTCAGGAATAAAGTCAACACAAAACTCAATGACCTCCTCTGTTCCATAGCCCTTGGAGATGCTTCCTTCTGGCCTAGCACGGTTATGAACGTATTTCTTTAAGACTCCCATGAACCTCTCAAAGGGGAACATGTTGTGTAGAAATACAGGACCGAGAATGGAAATCTCTTCGACTAGGTGAACTATGAGGTGCGTCATAATATTGAAGAAGGATGGTGGGAACACCAACTCGAAGCTGACAAGACATTGGACCACATCCTTCTGTAAACTTGGTAGAGTTACTGGATTGATTACCTTCTGAGAAATTGCATTGAGAATGCACATAGCTTCACAATGGGTACTCGAACATTTTCCGGTAGAAGCCCCCTCAATGCAACCGGAAGTAATTGTGTCATAATCACGTGGCAGTCATGAGACTTTAGGTTTTGGAATTTTTTCTCTGCCATGTTTATTATTCCCTTTATATTCGACGAGAAGCCAGACGGGACCTTGATACTGCTCAGGACTTCAAAAAAGATCTCCTTCTCTTCTTTGGTAAGAGCGTAGCTGGCAGGACCTTGATACTTCTCTGGATTCAGGTCGTCTCGTTCGTGCATACGTTGCTGGTGCAGCCGTGCATCCGGTGTATCTTTCGTCTTCCCATACACGCCCAAGAAGCTTAGCAGGTTCACGCAAAGATTTTTCGTCACGTGCATCACGTCGATTGCAGAGCGAACCTCTAGGATTTTCCAATAGGGTAGCTCCCAAAATATAGATTTCTTCTTCCACATGGGTACGTGTCCGTCGCGTCATTCGGAACAGATTGTCCGCCAGGACCCTTTCCAAAGATTACTTTTAAATCCTTGACCATGTCATATATATCAACACCAGTAGGGCAGGTAGGCTTCGTCCGGTGATCTGCCTCACCTTTGAAATGCTTGCCTTTCTTTCTTACGGGATGCTTGTTTGGAAGAAATCGACGATGCCCGGGTACACATTCTTGTTTGCCAAATATATACTTTCAGTCTCACCTAAACAGTGCGTGCATGCATTGTATCCCTTGTTTGACTGTCCTGAAATGTTACTAAGAGCAGGCCAATCATTGATGGTTACAAACAACAACGCTCGTAGGTCAAATTCCTCCAGTTTGTGCTCATCCCACACACGTACACCTTCTTCACGCCACAACTGTAAAAGTTCAAACCAATGGCCTCAGGTACACATCAATGTCGTTGCCGGGTTGCTTCGGGCCTTGGATGAGCACTGGCATCATAATGAACTTCCGCTTCATGCACAACCAAGGAGGAAGGTTATAGATACATAGAGTCACAGGCCAGGTGCTATGACTGGAGCTCTGCTCCCCAAAAGGATTAAAGCCATCTGTACTTAGACCAAACTTAAGTTCCTTGCGTCACTGCAAAGTCGGGAAGTCTCTGTCGATTTTTCTCCACTGCGACCCATCAGCGGGGTGTCTCAGCATCACGTCTTTCTTACGGTCTTCTTTGTGCCATCGCAACAACTTGGCATGCTCTTTGTTTTGGAACAAACGTTTCAACCGTGGTATTATAGGAGCATACCACATCACCTTGGCAGGAACCCTCTTCCTGGGGCGCGGCTCGCCCTCAACATCACCAGGGTCATCTCGCCTGATCTTATACCGCAATGCACCGCATACCGGGCATGCATTCAAATTCTCGTACTCCTCACCGCGGTAGAGGATGCAGTCATTGATGCATGCATGTATCTTCTGCACCTCTAATCCTAGAGGGCAGACAACCTTCTTTGCTTCGTACGTACTGGGGGGCAATACGTTATCCCTTGGAAGCATCTTCTTTAATATTTTCAGCAACTTTTCAAATCCCTTGTCAGATAGACCATTCTCTGCCTTCCATTGCAGCAATTCCAGTGTGGTACCCAGCTTTTTCTGGCCATCTTCGCAATTTGGGTACAACAATTTTTTGTGATCCTCTAACATGCGCTCCAACTTCAACCTCTCGTTTTCACTTCCGCAGTTTATCTGTGCATCAAGAATGGCCCGACGAAGATCATCATCGGGCTCATCAACAATGGCTCTTCTTCAGCTTCGTCTTCCCCCATTGTAGTACCACCGTGTTCAGGAACATAGGATAGTTGTCATCATCCTCTTCTTCTTCATTGTCTTCCATTATAACCCCTCTTTCTCCGTGCTTGGTCCAACAATTATAGCCGGACATGAAACCGGACTGCAACAGGTGGACGTGAAGGGTTTTTGAGGTAGAGTAATCCTTCGTATTCTTACAGACACTACATGGACAAGAAATAAAACCATTCGGCGCTTGTTTGTCTCAGCCACACGAGAAAATTATGCATGCCATTAATGAATCGGGACTGCGTCGGTCACCGTACATCCATTGCCGGCTCATCTGCATTATATAAATATATCAAAAACCATTACACTACATCATGAATATATAATAGTGACCAAATTAATTAATACAAGTTCATCACATTAAAACCAAAGTAGAGTAGTGACCAAATGTAATACATAGTTCACATAAAACATACATTGAAACTAACATACAACTATCTAATGCATTTAAATGCAACAACAAATGCGATCAAAATCGCAACTAAGGTAACTATTGATCCAACAACATAATGATACCAAGCCTCTTTATTAATTGCATATTTTCTAATCTTCAAGCGCATTGCATCCATCTTGATCTTGTGATCATCGACGACATCGCAAGATGTAACTCCAATGTCATCATCTTTTCTTCGATTCTTTTCAATTTTTCTTTCAATTCATCGTTTTCTTTTTCAACTAGATTTAACTTCTCGACAAAAGGGTCGATTGGAATTTCCGGTTCACATACCTCCTAGATAAAAATATCTATGTCAAGTGTTGGTCGGCATAATTGTCATATAAATACGAAATGAAAAAATAATTATAAAGATAATATACCACATCCGAATCATAGACCGGGGAGGGCCAACGGGGACGGATATCAAAACCATGGCTATAAATATAACAAACAATCATACAAGTAAGAAAATTATACAAGTAATAACTATGCATCTAAATCATACAAGTAAGATTTTTTTAAAAATAATAAAAACAAGAGGCTCACCGAGGTGGTGCCGGTGACGGGACGGCGAGGGCGATCGACGGCGGTGAGACGGGGACGGGACGGCACTAAAATACACAAATCATACTTTAATTTGAGCTCAAATTGCATATAGAACTAAAAAACTCCCTAACTAGCTAGCTTAGGCATTTCATCAAACACCTAGCTAGCACTAGAAAAATGAAATGAGCCAAACTTGCAATAAATGAGCTAAACAAGCAATGCCGGATGAAAGATAAAGTTGCTAACCCTTAGATAGATGGGGCGCCGCCAATCTTGACAAATGGTGGAAAAAATGGGGATGAACTCGAACTCGGGAGAGGAAACAGAGGAGAAAATGGTGATGAACTCGAGCTCAAAAATGGAGATGGCTAGCTCGGGTGGAAGATGATATATAGTGAAACCTTTAGTACCGGTTCGTAACCGGTACTAAAGGGTCTGGCGCTGGCCCCACCTCTGCGTCTGCCTGCCGTGACCCTTTAGTACTGGTTCGCCAGTACTAAAGGTGGCGTTCGAACCGGGACTAGGCCGTGCGGCCTCCCTAGCCTTTGGAACCGGGACTAATGCTCACATTAGTCGGGGTTCCAAATCTGGCCGGGACTAAAGGTCCGAACCAAAGGCCTGTTTTCTACTAGTGTTTATAGGTCGATTCAGAGGTTTGTTTGTTTCGTATGATTAGAAGCTGTGCACACGGTCATCCAGGAAATTCCTGCGTTTTTGTATGATGCAACAAAATGATATCTATTGCATATTCAGGTGTTTATAATTCAACCTATCATGCCACTATTCCACTCCCTCTGTGCAAAAAGCGCATGAATTTTTTGAATAATTTTGTGCATATAAATAATCAAGCCTCTGCATGAATCGACCTATAAAAGTTCACAAGGATTCTAATCTAATTCGCCAATATTGCTACGGAAAACAATTTGAATCAAATGACAGATCTTAGAAATTCAAAAATTTATAATCCTGTTGAAGAATCAAAATCGGGTCCCTTATCAACCACACTTTTGAAAGATCGCGAGCGAGTACATCTATTTGTTTGGCAAAAGGGTTTAGTGGATAGACGTGATTTTACCTGGGTTGGAGAACCTATTCGATGGGAAAAACCCTACTCTTATCTCATATTATTTTGACATTGTGGACACAAGTATATATGTACAAAGGGGAACTCGTCGAGTTAAAAGACTAACCCGACGAGTTGTGGATGAACCTATGGTTTAAACTATTTGGTATTTGGTGTAGGTCGTCCATGGCGGTTCATGCTCCCTCGTCGAGCTCCCCCTCAGTCCCTTATGTAGACTTCGTCTTAGGTGTCCTTTTGTACAGATAGGTGATACAGAGCTGCCCGATCTTAACATATTTACTAGTGTTGTGAGGATAAACACGATAGGAAATATCGCAAGACGAAAGCAAACCAATCAAATGTAAGGAAAAATATGTCAAGTCTCGTTCCATCATATCCGCTGTCCTAATTAGTTCAATTTTTTTTAGCATTTTTGCTAGCCCAGCAGCAACCGATACACATTACTCTGGGCTCGTTGCAGGCTATGGGCCTCACGTTTTTGGACCATTTACTGTAGCATTTTCATTCTTGCTTCATTGTTTTTTCAATGAGCTCTCCCAGTCTCCAGTGGGCTTTTGTGAACAGGGGCAGGTACCGCATACGAATTCACCGGACACAGCTTCAGTGACTTTGAGGTACAAAGTCTAGCTGTGACTTTGTCCTTATCTCAGCCATCTAAACGAGATCCAACGGATAGGAAAGAGTGAACATTTTTAGACTAAAATTTAAATTATTATTTACTCGCTAACCGTATGTCCAAATACAATGACACTTTCTCCTAATACATAATAAAGGACATGTGATCTACTGGATTTTTTTTCAATTTTTTCTGGGAAATTTGAATTTTAAGTTCAAATTTGTGCGGTGAAATTTAAAATGATGTTTATTCACAAACTATTTGTCCAAAACTCCAAATACGACGAAACTTTCACATAATGCATAATATAGCATATCAGATTCACTAGAATTTTCTAAACATAATACATTGTACATATAGTGCAAAGTCACTGCAAGACTTTGTAAGTCAAAGTCACAAAAGTTGCGTCCTCGAATTCATCAGGTAAAAAATCCATGTGTCTTTTCTTTTATCTGTGGTTTCTACATATTTTGGTTATTTATATAAGCTGCATTTTTATCAAATCATTAATTGCACTTTAATGGTATTGGGAAAATATATTATCGAGAAATTGCAGCCGTTCTAGATGTATTTTTATATTTTTTCTGTTATTTATATAGGTTCGACTTTTTGTCACACCATAGATGCACTTTTTTAAACAAATGTGCAACTTTCTCATGTTTTCCTTTTTGCAGGTGGGTTGTGTGGAAGAAAAAACTGTGTCTGAAGATTTTTTTAGAGGTTTCTATGTATATATCTATTTATGAAATTTGCAACTAGCAACCTGTTGTCCATACGAGTTTTAGGTTCACAGGAAATGTGCAACTCTAGTCGGTATCTGTTAGGAGTTGCACTTTTCTTAACAAACGTTCAACTAGCAACCCCTTGATCGTACGAGTTCCAAAAAATTGATTTTCAACTAGCAACCGGTTGTCCATACAAGTTGCACTCAATAAATGTGCAACACTAACTGGTTTATCGTTACGATTGCACTTTTCTCAATAAACGTGCAGCTAGCAACCAGTTGTTCATGTTTTCACAAAAATGTGCAACTTACACCGGTTTTTCGTTATGAATTGCACTTTTCTGAAATTGTGCAACTAGCAACCTATTCTCCATACAAGTTGCATTTTTCTAAATAAAAAAGTGCAATTCCAACCAATTTCAAGAAGATGCGGTTTTAGTAAATCGAGTCACACTTTTTTCAAAATGTGTAACCACCAACTATTGGTCACTAGGATGTTAGTTCTATAGGGCACTAGGGGTAAAAAAACGCTACTCCAATAGCTGCCCAATCCCTATCCCGTGCCCAACATTTTTTTGGGCTGCCCAAAAAACTAGCCTCTGGTGATGTATATTTGGGGCACAAACGGTTGGGCCCGAAAACGAGTTTTGACGCGCAAGCGGTCCCAACTGCTAACGGAAGTTTCCCACCTGCTCCCACCCAGGCGACGCAAATAGCCCTTCCGCCCGCCGTCGATCAAAAACCGCCGCTGCCATCCTCCTCCCGCCCCGTCACCCCACGTCGTCCTTCCCCGGTCCCGCCACCGAATTTGCCCTCGCGCGACCCCGCTGCCCGCAAATTTGAGATTTACGGCCTGCCCCTCCGCCGCTCGATTCCGACCGTCGGTGACCACGGTGTTGTCTCATGGGACCTGTATGAGCTACTGCTGACCATCGACAGTGAGGAGTCGGCCGTCATGCCCAAGCTCGGCCCCATCTCAGCCGGTGCTCCGCTGGGTGCAATTCGTCCACACAAGGTACCGGTCGGTGCTCCCCACCTCTTCTCCATCGACTAGGAGGTTGCATACGCAAGGTTGGAGTAGCTTGACCCTGACTCGACACCATGGTCACCGTCGGCCGACACCCTCCTCCTCACACACTAGGTGTTTAATGAAATGCCTCGAAGGTAATTTTGTCGCTGCAATGTATGGCTAGTAATAAAAAAGGTGTGCATTTGTTTCGTATATGTGTTGGCTAGAAGATTCTTCGTCCGATGAGGATTGGATGAACGAAGAAGAGGACATTGCCATTATTTTGATGCTTCATGAGAGGAAGAGGCTGAAGCATGGTGGCTCCGTCTACGGCCGTGAGTACTTGAAGAGGTTGAGGGCAGATGGGCACACCAAGTTGATGCTCAACTACTTCACCGAGGCACCGATGTATCCGGAGCAATACTTTTGCCGCCGGTCTAGGATGTCCACGGATTTGTTCAAATACATTTGCCGGTTGTTTTTGCCACTCATGATCGGTTCTTCATGCAACTGAGGAATTGCATATGGTATTCCGGCGGATCTTGTCGATGACCATTTGTCAAAGAGCACTTCCATCAAATGTTCAAACGGTTTGCGAAGTTAGTGGTTCATATATTTGGGAAAGAATACGTGAGAGCACCCAATGCTCAGGACACTCAGAGGCTTCTGGAGATTAATCTTGCACGTGGCTTTTCCGCATGCATTGGAGGTGAAAGAACTGCCCTGTAGAATGGCATGGATAGTTCAAATGGCACAAAAAGAATGCCACCGTCATTCTTGAGGCTGTGGCCGATCATGAGACATGGATTTGGCATGCTTTTTTTTGGCATGCCCGGATATTCCAATGGTCACCACTCTTCTCCAAGTTAGCTATGGGAGAAACACCACCGGTTGATTTTCGAGCCAACAGCCACACATACAACATGGGCTACTACCTTGCATATCAAATTTATCGGAAGTAGCCAACATTTGTGAAGCCAATATCCTGCCCCCAAGGTAAGAAACAACTTGACTTTCATAATGCGCAAGCGGCGACTAGGCTTGATGTGGAGAGCATTTGGGATCTTACAAGCCCAATTTGCTATTGTGCGAGGACTGGCTAGGTTTTGGAAGCAACAAACTCTTTCGTACATCATGACCGCTTGCATGATCATGCACAACATGATCATTGAGTATGGCAACTATGCACTTATGGGGCAACTAGTGCGCCCACGTAGAAGGCAAGACCGAATCCAAACATTTCTTGAGACGTACCACAACATTTGAGATTCTGATACCCATGACGATCTTCAAAATGATCTAATCGAGAAGTGGTGGGCATGGAGGGGCCGGCAAGCCTGGTTCTGTCTATCTCTATGTTTTGTCGTTGTATGTAAGATGAACTATTTTTTATTGTATGTGTGATGAACTATTTATTTGTTGTTGTATGTTTGATGAATTGAGGATATAATTTGTATGCTAAAAATTGTTGAACTATGTAATAATTGAGTATTATTTGTGTTTATATTTGTTTTGAATTTATTTGAGATTATTTTGATATTTATTAGTTCACATATCTGCACAATGGTATTGTTTTTGTGGTGCACTAAAATAGGCCAGCTGTTATGGTAGATTTTTTTTCATGCCCTAAAAATTGCCAAACGCCATTTCGGCGTGCCCTATAACCACTTTTTGGTGCCCTAAAATAGGGCAACTATTAGAGACGATCTAATCACAGTTTAGACTTTTTATGCACTGCTTAGTGTTCCAAAAAGTGTTTACAGCCGTCAAGTAGAAAAAAGTTGTTTGTCGCCGTGTGAATACACAAGGAGTACGAGTGTACGACTGTACGAGTCTTTAGTTTTTACTGTTCTCGACTAGCCAATCTCTTATGGCCCGTGCAATTTGTAAAGCTCTTAAGGCCCAAAAGATAAACCGTAGAAGCCCAATAGATCAAGTGCATGATAGTGGCTGGAGTAGTCTATACGATTGATTGTCCTTGATTGAAATAAGGAAAACGCTGTTTAACAGCCGGTTGTAGCTACAGCCGGGTTCGTCGCGTCACACGCCGGTCGCTGTCGCGTGTAGGTCCACCTTTCGCTGTCGCGTCCAAGTCGCCCCGCGCGCGTCCTTTTTTAATTGCTACAGTACCCATTAGTTGCAACCAACTAGCTACGCGCTCCGCCTTAATTAACTAGCTAGCTCTCTCTGTTTAGCTAAGTTCTGTGCAGCTAGCTAGGTCTCTCTCCCAGCAACTACTAGCTAGTAGCAGGAAGGTAAAGGAGAGACGAGCTCGTAGATCATGCCTAGTGCAGCGCTTACATACATGCAAAAAGTAGCTACTCCCTCTCATCCGATTTTATTCTGGCTAGCCGTATACAAATTTGTATTGCCGTAGCTCACCTTCCACGTCAATTATTTTGGATCAGATGGAGTAGCTAATTCTGACGTGCCTTCTACCTTGCGTGGCGGATTTCGATGGCGAAAGATCAATCTTTGCAGATTGGTATTAATGTTAGCTCTGCGCCTTTGTGTGACCTCCGGAGTGGTGGATTGGTGGCCGACCAACTCAGATCATTCATGGTGGTGCCTCCATGGCTAACGGTGGAAGTCAGCGTTTTGGCATTGTCGATGTTGCATGCGGTATGTAATTTTGCTACATGAGTGCATAGTTTTTGTTGTGTAAGTATGAACAAAGTGATACAATGTTTTATGTCACATGCTACAGAGAGATTGTTCCAATGTTACATATGTGTTTGTGTATTGTTGGATGAGTTGAACACAAATGTTGGATAGGTTGACTTTTTTTGTTACAAACAATGACAACTTTTCCAACATTTTTATGTGCCATCAATGATGTGTTGCATACATTGTTGACTTTTGCTACATTAATGTGTCCAAAATGTTACAATATTTTTTGGTGCACGTCGCAAGTTCTACATATCAGAGAAAAATTGTTGGCAAAGATGTCGCATTTTTTTTTTGAAAATGCTATATAGACAGACAAAATGTGTTACATTCAGATATTCTTTTTGCAGCAGTGACCAAACTTATGTAGCAACGGGGGGACCAGCAAGTGCATATGTGTCGTTGGATAAACTGATTTTTTTATTTTGGAAAAATTTATCGATGTCTCGTTTTCTGAAACGCTACATCCTACATACACAGGGAAATAATATTAAGTAGCATTTTGATTTAGTTAATGCTTGTGTTTCCTATTATAGTGCCACTAGTTGAATGCCCGTGCGTTGCTACGGGTGATGCAACTAAATGCTATACCACATTTTTATGTTTATTCATATGCACCTAAAGTCACTATTGCTAGGAATGTTCGAGCCTTTAATTCAGGATGTTCCACTGATGACGGGTGAGAGCACTGTTATTGCTGCATCTTTCCGATAGGCCCGGCCAAACATTGTTTTAGTTTCCAGGCTGATTTTACCCACCTCAAGTCTGTAAATGTAGACTGACCACTGGACTAACACCAATGGACACTTGAGAATTACGGAATACCGATTTTTATGATGATCCTGTATAAGATATCTTAGATTTATTTAAAGGAACATTTCTCTTGCTGATAAACTTGGATTGGGAAGACACATAGTTGATGGACGAAATTCTTTTTTTGCGAATTGTGGAGGAAGAATTTGTTTTGTGAATAGTAAAAATAAATGGTATACATATTAAAGAGCGGTATGCGCGGTAAGACCAACTTTCAAACACAAGGGAACAAAGACTGAGAGAAATAAGGCGGAACTACCTCTGAAATCGAAAACCTGAAGACTTACAGGTTAGCAGTGATCAGAACTACCCAATAAACGGCATCATCACTTCAGCCACCACCATGAAGGCCAGGAAGCATTCGACAAAGGCTTCCTTCATGATAACTATCACATGCGTGGCCAGGAAAACACAACTACAGAAGCAATGGACTACAGTCCTTACTCTCGCAACACCAGGAGCAATGATAGTATTAACAGAAATTGAATTGAACTCCATGGTTTCAGCCAGGAGCATAATGTTTGAAGCAACTAACCTGACTAAGTCAAAGTTCCCAAAAATTCACTGGTACCTAATTGCATTTGCTACATAATTGAGTTGAAAAAAATTGTGAGCTAAACACCATACTCAAGAACACATCAGAGGATTCAGAACTAACACCACCTACTGTACACCGTCATCAACTGTAACTACGTAGCACCAGATGTACTTGGTGACCACCATCGCCGTTGTGGAGTGGCGCCGCCACTGTGAACATGTACCGCTAGTTGTTGGGCAGTGGTTGTGGCTCTCCTGCTGCCGCAGTGAGCTCCTCAGTCGCGACGTCATCGACTAATGATTAAACAAAGATGTCAGTCCAAGAACTAAACAAATTATAAACCAAAAAACGAACTGGGACCTCTCAGGATGTTATTTGTGTTAGTAAGATAAACACATTAGCCTAATGGTCTATTTGTATGTACAAAAGTGCAACCACCAATATGATGAAATTCCCTAGACTTAGGGACCAATAAATCTGCCTACATGAAATTCCCAAAACAACCATGGCGTATGTACTTGCGCCCAATACAAAATTGATAAAACATATGATTGTACCCTGAAAGAAAACAATGTAGTTTGTAATGTGCACAACACACACATGATACAGCTCATCTGACCAGAATACAAAAAAAACATTTTGAGAGATAGCAAACTTGGAGTAGTTCAGTCATGTAGTATACTTTACAAATTACTCACACATAAAACCCCAGTTTTTTTCTTCAAGCTTATTTATTTGTCTAGGATATCTTAACTCATTGTACAAAATATATAAAGGTAGAAAGCGACTATTCTTGGGAAATGTCATGTTGTCATTACATACCTGAAGGAGTCAACGGTGTGGAGTTAATAAAATGTATCATGAAATTTCTTTCTCTCATCGTCCCAGGATGTTTGTGTGGAACTTATCGTTGACATGGTTTCGAAGCAGGTATCTCCAAGGATGGCCAGACCCGTGAGCATGCTCTCCTTGCAAATCACTTTTGGTGTTAGGCAGATTAACTGCTGCCGCAACAAGGTATAAGTTCAGAAGTGATTATCTGTGGTTTATTAACTGATCCAGCGAAGTCATATTGGCATATGAAGTGGTTATCTGTGGTTTATTAACTCCTTGCATAGAACCCAAACATACAAATTATATCGGTCCCATAGCATCATAGATGACTTAGTATAATTTGCTCTACAGTCTACACCCATATAGAAATAACAGAAGTGGCCCTCAACTATTTAAATAGAGGTCTGCAAAAATACTTATGATTAACCAGGGTATAACTGCACTTAGACGTTATTTTGTATTTCATTAATAATGGGTAATATCTCCTAACCAAAGCTCTTTCTTTCAGTTTTATAGGCAATAATCTAGTAACTATTCTACCAAACAACTAATCTTGCCATATCACATTATTCTGCACTATACATAAAGTAGTGACTTGATCTTTGTCACGCATCCATCACGTGCATGAAAAGAGAGTTTTGTAAAATGAAATACAACACCAACGCAAGAAGAAAGTCACACAACTGGACGATTTGAGTTGCTGTCATTGAAGCTATTGTTGTCCCTACTACAAAACGAAATCAAAGCCATTAGTTAGCATAACAAAGATCATGCGCATAGGGTGTAACACAATATAGACAGTGCTAAACCACGATTTTCCCATCGAGTCAGATATCCCCGACACTATCACCTGTAAGTGATGATTCAACACTTCCCTAAGAAAATTTCCTAAGAAAGGGCAGATCTACACGGGCAAGCTAGGGGCTGATATAAGAATCGTACCATCGGTCGAAACTGTCGTCAGTGTTCTTGTCCTCCCCGAGACGTTGCAGGTTCTGTTGATGACGAGTCTCCCAAAGAACTTCTTATGTGTCGCCTCACGGCGAGGCAGAGCCCCAGCAATCATCCATAGGACGGCAAAATCTGTTTTAGATTTCTTCCAAATCATTACTGTTTTATAATTTGTTTCTTCTTCGCAGCAGATTAATCATGAATAGGTTTTAATTTCTGTCAAGGTAAATAGAGCACTGAACTGCAATAAGATCTAGATGGAATGGATGCATATGACAGCTGCATTAGAAAGGTTCACTCTCAGTCTAGGTACAGGTTAATAGTGTGACAATATTTGTGAAAAAACAATAATAAGAGCACTACGGGCTACGGCAGCTAATAAAAATAAAACATGGCAGGATCTAGGTCCCTGGTCCTACATCAGTATTTTTCTTGAAGAACCTATCCAATGCTTGTAAAGTCTAGGTCTTTGTACCAACCTACCTCAAAGTGTTGATGCATCCTTTCATTGACGTCGTTGTGCGTCTCCTCTCCAGGCCACTTCATATCTTCCTTCTTCCAGCAAAGAAATCAAGAAGCAGGCAGATGGCTGGCGTCCATGGCGGCAGATCGGGGGCTCCAGGAAACGGGCAGCATGGCGCAGCACCTCGGGCTGGTAGGCAAGGGAGACGTCGAGGTCGAGGGCGCCGGCGGCATCAGCTGAGGAGGCAAGGGAGACGTCGAGGTTGACGGCTCAGACGGCATCGTTCGCCCCGGGGGCCGTAACTTGTACTCGTGGGCTGCGATGTTCTCGGGGGAGATCTTGGCGAGGAGCTTCTCGGGGGAGAGGTCGTAGGAGCAGTGGGGAGTCCCGAGACGCCGGGCTTCTCGGCGACGAGGACCGTGGGCAGACGAGGACGGGGAGACGGTGGAGGCAGCGGCGGTGCAGATGCGCGCGCCGTGGGTGGTGCGGGCTCGTGAGGCTGCGGCAGCGGCGTGGTTGTTGGGGACTGGGACGCCGAGCGAAAGAGAGCAGGATGGAGGGCAGCACCGGAGCAGATGGCGCTGGCGATGCGGTGATTGGGGGCGCTGCGCTGGGGCAGAGAAGATACGAGGTCAAGGGAGCGATCGTTTTTGCTGGGCCGCGTCCGTGCTAGATGGGCCTGCGGGCGAGGTAGCGATGTCGGACGAAGGATGTTGGACGAAATTTTCTACCAGTTACGTACGTATGAACTCCCATTTAGTAGTAAAGATATACATGCCACTTAGGAGCTAAGGTCTACCATGCAGCGAGTCTGGACCACACATCGCCTCAGCGCGCTGCAGTTAGCCAATAGCATGAGAAAAATAGTACACCGTGGCAATTTGGTGGAAAAGTCCTGAAAGCGACGTCCCCACGCGGGTCGAAAGCCAGGTATCGCTCTGCGCGTCGGGCGGCAGTCAAACAAGCTACAGGCAGCCGGCTGACGCCTAGCGCAAATAATAGGTACGCTTCCATCGACTGAGACTTGACACAATCTCAGCCTCTCAGGCGACTGGTCTTGTAGTCGCTCCCAACTACAGTACGTAACACTGTACTTCCCATCGTAGTACTTTTCCTAGTTGGTCCTCGTAGCATTTTGCCCAACCTCCTCCTAATCCTCAAGGCTCTAACCTCATTGCCATGCTCAACCTCCTCCTCATCCTCCTCTTTACCGCGTGGCCATGGACGGCCGGCGCTCTGGACGACTCCGCCACGGACAGCCTACGCCATAGTAACTGCAACAACGCTTCCGGCTTCTACGAGCAAAACAGCAGCTACAAGTCCAACATCCTCCGTCTCGGCGGCGAACTCTCCAGGCTGGCCAACTTCTCGGGGTTCGCCTCCGGCAAGGTCGGCGCCGGTCCCGACACAGTCTACGGTCTTGTGCTCTGTCGCGGCGACTATACAGGCACAGGTTGCACCAATGACCTCTACGCGGCTTTCAGGAGCGCCACTGTCAGCCCGGAGTTGTGCATGGGGTACAAGGACGCGACTATCTTCTTCGACCAGTACACGCTCCGGTACTCCAACAGAGACTTCCTCTCCGGCCTCAGCAACACGCCAGAATGGCCCGGGAAGAACAAGAACCTCGTCACGGGTGCCGGCGCGGCAGCGCGGTTCATGGAGAGGGCCATCGGGCTCCTGAACGCCACCGCCGACTTCGCTGCCTTCAGCTCGCCCAGCAAATACGCGACCGGCGAGGCGGGTTTCGGTGAGCAGCGCGAGAGCATAGTGTACGGGCTGGTGCAGTGCACGCCGGACCTCACCCGGCCACGATGCCGGAGCTGCCTCGCCGGTATCATCGCGCAGATGCCGTCCGAGTTCGGTAGCGCCGCTGGAAACTCGATTGGAGGGAGGATTCTTGGGGTTCGGTGCAACCTACGATACGAGAAGGAGCTATTCTTCGAGCAGAGAAAGGACACCATCATGATGGACATGCCTAAAAGTGCGTCCGAACTCGTGAACAGTAAATACTATCAGTAACTATTCTTTTTTTTGAATATATCTATTCTTTTATTTTCTTCATCTGCATGTAATCATGCATCTTTTCTTTTTTCACCTCGATGCATATAAGGTTGAAGTTCGGGAATAAAAGAAATCCTGCATAAAATTGGATGAGTAGTTTATGCATGATAGACTTAGCACTGTTTAGCATGAACTAGACATTACTCCTAGTCCTATATCGTAAAGATAATTCGATCAAAGAAAAGGCTCAATCAAAGAGGCCGTAAAAAATAATCTAAATTGGTGTCTAAACTTTTTTTTGCCACTTTGTTATGTATCCTAGGCGGAATTGGGACGGTGTTCAAGATGATCATATTTGGAGGGGTTGTTCTTGTTTTGCTAAGCGCCGGGTTGCTCCTAAGGCCATATATCGTGAGAAAAGTCAGAGGTAATCTTCTTTGTCCAATCTATGCTTTATGCCTTCTCTTTCGTGCAAGACGCTGAGTTTTCTTCGTATCCACCAGTTACTGTTTTTAGAAAATATATTCTATTTCTTCGTATCGACAGAAATAACTTGTATTACAAAAGAAAAATTTCTTGTTTGTTCTCTCACCATTTGTTCTTCATATTTATTGGTTTTGTATAATATTGCGGCAGAGTTGCTGTTGCATAGGGATTTAGTAATCTTGGAACAGGAAATTGTAAACGAAAGCGACTCGAGGTTTTCGCTCTTCAAATATTCCAAGATTAGAGAAGCTACAGATAACTTCTCCAAACAAAATAAACTTGGAGAAGGTGGATTTGGCCCTGTTTACCAGGTAACTGCTCTGCATATGCCAAAATGTCTCCTGCATTAATTTGACAATATTAGAGCATCTCCAACCGAGGCCTCCAAAGGCTGCCCAAACGCCCGGGCGGTCCGCCTGGACAGCCTTTGGGCCAAAAACCGCCACCCAATCGAGGCCCCCATAGCCATCCCAAACGACCGGGCGGTCCGGCACACCCCAAACCCAGGCCATATGTAGGGCGGGTTTGGGGCCGCCCGGACGCGTCCGCCCCGTGGTCGCTGACAGGGCGGACCTACCCTTTTCCACCATAAATCCGACGGAACCCTCGACCGGCAGTAGATATTTCTCACACTCCTTCTCCTTGCTCCGCCCTTTTGCCAAGCTCCGGCGCTGCCGCCCATCGTCTTCGCTCGCCAGCACCCCCGCCGCCGCCCCCGTCACTCCAACGACCGGCGCACCTCTACCACTCGATTTCCCACGGCTTCTCATCCCGCCCGGCTTCCCGATCTGTAAGTTCGTCGGAACCCAATCTCACCCCACAGCCACCCTCTACATCGTGGTCCAATCCGGTCTAGGACAACATGGTCACGAACGAGGACTCCGCAGGCTCCTACCCTCTATACGAGGAGGACAGCTCCTCCGACTCGGTATGTCCTTGGTTGAGCTCACATTTTGTGTTTTCCCCAATCTTGTGCAATGTGGTGGTTTTGAGTTGGAATTTTTTGAATTGTAGGATTCAAAAAAATGTAGCTGCAATGTCCGTGGAGTGATATCCGAGTTGACCGCCTCCCTACGAGGCAAGATGTGTATATTGGAGGGTTTGAACTTCACAATTGAGGAAAAGACAAAGATTGAAGAAAAGTTTGAAGAAGTTCACGGTGCTAACCGGAAGTTGGAGGAGAAAATAAAGAGGATGGAAGAGGAGAAGAAGAAGATGTAAGAAGAAAATAAAAAGATAGAACAAGAGAAGAAAAAGATAGAAGAAGAGAAGATGAATATGGAGTTGCATATCGCGGATATCGTCGATGATTATAAAAACAAGATGGATGCAAGTCGTACAAAGATGAAGAAGTTCAGAAAAACATGCCATCGAGAATGAGATGCATCTCCATTATGCATTGGGAGTTATAGCTATTTTAGTAATAATTATATTTGCTATGTATGGTATATCTTTGTGCACTAGATAGATTTACGTATGCAAGAAACGTAGCTGCATGTAATGCATGGATTTGGGGACAGAAATATAAGGTTCATGATTGTAGAGCACAGATTATAGGGGTTGTCCGGGCCGATTTTGGGGGCTCCGACTGGAGATGCTCTTAGTCCTACTACATAAAATTTTGCTTGTATGAAGAATTGGCTTGACCATGTTATGTCATAGATTATTTTCATTCAATCATGTTAGAGAAAACTGGAGTGGGATAATTTTATTTATATTTTTGTAGTTGCTTTGTAAATAACTATTGTTATATATATATGAAAATTTACTTTAGAACTATTGTTCTACGGTATTTCCTATAAAAAAAAGGAAAAACCTTATTTCCTTGCTGATCGAGTTAGAGCTAGCTTTAAAAAGAGTTTAAGGTGGTATATCCACCGTTCGAATAGATAGGATATAATTGACCCAGTTTATAAGGGAAACCGGGCCCAAAAACCATAAAACTGTACAATGCCCTGTTTATGAGAAATACATGGCCAAAAAACCGCACAGACGATGCGACCCGCCGCCCACACGACACAGGTTGACCAAACGCCACAACACACACCACCCACTCTGGGGCTGCCACCCCGGCGAAGCAACCAGATCGACCTTCGCATTGCCCGAAAGTGATCTAGTCATGGTCGATGAACCCTCTGCCCGCGCAGTCTTCATCCAGGTCGCCCCCAAAACCAACCTGTTCCGGGCCGCCGCCCCGGCGTATCAACCAGATCGACCTTCGCATTGCCCGAAGGCGATCCAATCGGGTCGAGGAACCTTCTGCCCTGGCAGTCTTCATCCAGGTCGCCACCTAGACCCACGCTAAACAATGGCTCTGCCTCATAGAACCGTCGTAGAGTGGGAGACCGAGGTCGCCGCCTCGACGCCCACCACCATCAGGGACCGACGCACCGGTCATCCGCTCCCCCTGACAACAGGAACTTCTCTTCCCGAGCGTCGCGAACCTACCACACCGCGAGGGCCAAGAATCTCCAACGGCGGCGCCTCCAACAAGGTAATGATGCGTCCGTCGTCGCCGCCCACTCCCGACAGAGCTTAGATGTTCACTCGGAGATGTTGGACCGCCCCTCCAACAAGACTCCACAGCGACGCCAACAAGAAGGAAAACGACGCTCGAGAGCGCCGTCGTTGCCGGCTCCGACGGAGTCGGTGCAAGGCTTTCGCCCGGAGGTCGACCCGACCGCAAAGTGAGGAGCGACAGCACCAGGCAATGCCGCCCTACCGCCGTCCACCAAGCTTGCCCACTGGGCATGGCGGCCGCGGCGCACGTGGCCGCGTCAACCATGCCGCCCGTGGCCGCGTCAACCATGCCGCACCGTAGCAGTACTCGTCCGGGCCGCCGCCCCGGCTTCCGCGCCGCCTGGGCGCCGGAGCACGTCGACAGGGGATGCCACCCCCAGCGTCCGCACCGGAACTTCCTTCTCCATGACTGCGCCCTGCACGAATCGACGCTCCGCAACCGCACGCCCCAGCCCGGGCCCAGATCGGGCCCGTCAAGCCAATCTGGCGCTAGTAAGAAAAAAAGCCCATCTGTCGCACCTCCATCTCCGTTGCAGGCGATGGCGCCACAACCTCCCGCACCGCCGCCCGCAGCCATCAGTGCGCCGGCCTCAACCTCCATGTGAGCCCGCCGGCTCGCCGTCCTCTGCCCCCACTGGCTGATCAAACCCCAGCCGGGAGCCAAGGAACCGCCTCCCGGACCACCGTTGTTGGCAGCGAAGGGGTGTCGCCACCACCGCGGACGAGGCCACCGGCGGCAGCGGCAGGGTGACTCAGGTGGAGGTGGACTGGCGGCGCCGGATTTTCTGCCCCTGGCGTCGCCTGGGGGACGACGCGAGGGGAGCGTTCAAGTCTGATATTTTGTTTTGGCTATTAGTTAGAGCTAGCTTTATACTTTAGCTTCATTTGATCTGGCTTCTTGAACACAAGTTAAAAATAAAACATATGTAATCTCACCTCATTGTATTATAGAAAATCTCACCTCATTTTTGTTGGAAAATGAGGCAAAGCAATGGGGCTCTGCATCCTTATGTTAGTTTTAAGGCTTTATTTTCCCTCCAATAAACATCACATTATTAATTAAATGGAAATCATTATGTCAATTGTCAAATAAAAACTGCTCAATATCAATCTGGCACTCTAACACATATGATGTTAATTATATATGTTATTTTCTACACATACCGTTTACATAAAGTCAAAAACATATATGTTTGTATCATCCTCAAGGTTTGACAAGCAAAAATACATCTACAAATCACCAGGGTCGGTTGTCTAACTACCAGGAGATAGCAGTCAAACGACTTGCCCCGAATTCTGTACAAGGATTCCGTGAGTTTATGAATGAAATTAAGCTCATAGCATGTCTCCAGCACAGGAATCTAGTCAGGCTTCTTGGATGCTGCATCAAAAGCAAAGAAAGGATACTCATATATGAATACATGCCAAATGGAAGCTTGGAGGAGTTCCTTTTTGGTATGTTCACTTTCACATGAATTTTCAGCTTCTTCATGGTAGAAATGACCTAAGATCCTAGTAGTTAATACCATTGCTAATAAATGTAGACAGAAAATCGCTACTAAATGTGGAGACAGTGGCCATAAGTTACAAACACATTGGATTGGTTGATATTTTTCACCTTAGTGATCTATAGGACTGTATGGAGAACTTTTTATACTAATTAGTTGCACATCTGATGTTGGTTCCACACTTCCACTTACAACATTTACGATTGCAATTCAATAGGAGCGGGTGAAAATAAGAGTTGGCACATACGTCGCAGCATAATCGAAGGGATAGCTGAAGGCCTTCTCTACATCCATGACTACGCGCACGCATGTATTGTCCATAGAGACCTAAAACCAAGCAACATTCTGCTAGATCATGAGCTGAATCCAAAAATATCTGACTTTGGGATTGCCAGGATATGCCTCTCAAACGTGACAGAGTCTAATACAACTGCAGCGATGGAACATTGTAAGTGTTTATTCGTCTACTTCAAATAATCTTTATTAGTTGAGAGTTGTGACTGAGTTTGTGTGGCAGATGTTTAAAGTATGTGTACGACATACATATTCCAGTAGAGATTTTTTTTTTTTTTTTGCGAAACACAGTACAACGCAAGCGCTCATAAACACGCGCACACACTCACCCCTATGAACGCACGCACGCACACCCTACCCCTATGAGCACCTCCGAGAGACTGAGCCGGCGGGTCGAGTCTTGAGATTGACGAAGTCACCACGGGCGCCTCGCTGTCGACGGGAACGTCGCCTCCCACTGAAGAATATTCCGCCTTAAATGAGAAACACCAGCGTCAAACCTGGGGTTTGAACTCTGGTGGGCTGGGGTACAACCACCCACCTAACCATCTTGCCACAGGCAAGTTCTCTCCAGTAGAGATTTTTACACTGACGATAGTTTCTGACATATAGTATACTTTTCGAGGTCATGCATGGGACTGAATTTTGGTACTACTAGGTACATACATGCATCTACATAAAATATGTCACACACACAGAGTTGATATTTTACACCATACAACTTGTATGATGGCGAATACCGTAGAGGACCTGTGACAATGAGTTCGCAGTATTTAAGTCAAATCCATAGAAGATTTCTGAATATCGGTGTAAATAGACCAGTGTAAATCTTGACCTTATCTTTCTTTCCTAGTATTCATTGCGAAAGTGCCCTAGCGTGCTATAATGGACTTGGTCAATCAAAAGTTCACATCAAACCCTGGAGATGCCTAGTTGAATAAATATGTGCATCAACAGTCATATCCATGTGATGCTTGTAGTCTTTTATGATCATCTTTAAGTATGAAATTTTTTCTTTCAGTGGATACATCGCGCCCGAATATTATTCCCAGAACATTTACTTAACAAAGTCCGATGTATTCAGCTTCGGCATCCTTGTTCTGGAAATCTTAAGTGGCAAGAGGGCAGTCGGTTCATACCAATTGTCTGGAAGATCGTACGAGCTTAGGAGATATGTGAGTAAAATATTCTTCCAGCAAAAATAAATTTCTAGAAATCAGAGTTATTTTCAGTTCCATCTGTCCATATATATACTACCTGATTGTAATTCGTAAATAGCAACCACAGATGCAAGTATATCGTTGAAAGTTCTGTCCATGATAGTAACTGGTATTGCATTTTTTTTTTTATGAAACACAGCGGCTGGCTGGCTGCTGATTTCATTAATGTAAGGGAAGGCAAAATAAAATAAAAAGTGGTAAAAGAAAGGAAAAAAGGCACCCGAGATGATTCCTACGTGAACCCAGCATTGCACTTATGCAAAACACCTCACCAGTGGTGCTCCTTCTATTGATAAAGGCTTACTCGTTTGGTTCCTTCCAAAGCTCCCACCATAACAAAACCGTCACCCATCCCAAATTATCATGTCAATTTGATCTAGGCCTGCTCTCATCTGTGGCATAGACTGGTAGTTGAGTCTAGATGGAGAGTTTGGAATATATCTGGTGGAAGTGGCTCTTCTCGGTGGCGTGGGGCTCCTATTGCCGCGACCATCATTCTTCCACACACCGCCATGGCGGAAACGGCTGTTGTTTCGGTTGCGGCGTATCGAGAAGCGGTGGGGTGGCAGCCCCCATTCCTGCTCCTGGAGGTCCTGGCTGACTATGTTGGTGTCGCAGCGGTGCGTCTGTTTGGACCGACTCTGGCCCGAACTGGCCTGTTGGTTTCTGCCGGCGGCGAGGATGGGGTGGCGCGACTTCCGGTGAAAGCTGAGCCAACTTCCTCATGGCGGACGATGGCGGCGTGTATACGTCGTTACCATGGTGAAGGGCACTTCACTCGGGCTACTCCATATGAAACCCTAGATCTGGATCTTTCGGATCGGATGGCGAATGTCTGCATCGTTTTGGAGTAGGCACTGTAGGGGTATGGAGATGGAGCGGTGCGCCATCTACCGCATTGACGCCGTCTGGTCTCGATGGCATGGCGCAGCATGGTCTCGGCGATGGAGTGTGATGATAGAAGCGCGTAGGACGGTGACGCCATCCGGCGTCGTGGCGGCGTCGACGGCGGGGCGTCGTTTCGTTGATCCCTCCTGAAAATGGGTTGGCGGAAGACGGCGGCGCCAGCTTCTAGAATGTGCGAGAGTTTCCTGGCCCGGTTGCTCGCGATTATGGCACCCCTTCACTAAACTTATAGGTATTGCGAGAGTTGTCTCCAGGAAGGAGGCTACGGGCTGATGGATATATTTTTTGTAAATTTGGTAAATAATATAATAAGAAATGTGCATCATCTTGATATAGAGGCTGGACGTATTAACCTCCCTCTGACAAAAAATTTAGTTGGCCTGACAAAGACCACGTCAGTATCCACATTGATAGATGAGAAGGAGGCCACATGTTTTTCAATGTGCAAATGGACACCCCTCGCAGTAAGAGCAGCTAGGCAACCCATTGCAGTGACGAAGGATGGCGGAGATACTGGGCCTTGGCGAAGTCCCCTTCTACAATTGTAACTGTCATATCCCCTTCTACAAGCACCTTGGTTGTTGAAGAGCCAAGTAACATGGCTAGCCAATTGGTCCAGTTCCTCCCCAAACCTCGAATGAACAATCAGTTGTCTAAATAAGAAATTCCCAGGATAGACTATCAAAGAGGCGTCTTCTTAGAGAGAAAGAGCTTGGCAACGCTACGCTAACTAGTATCCACTAGTCGTTAACCCGTGCACCTGCACGGGCTAGTATTTAACACACATATTAATATTCAATATTATATAGTAACTTTTTATTTTCAAAAAATATACTCATGGTTGGTAGAGTAAACTACTCAATCACGTATAAGAACGTGCTACATGATATTTTATTCTAAACTTACTTGGTATGATACATCAAGCTTATAAATAGCTAATAGCAGTAATGAAGAGAAAGTTGTCAAAAGTCACCAAATTGTCTATATATCTTCTACTGCAGAGGGTTTATTATGTTTTCTCTCATCGAAGTCAATAAGAGTCCTCCATGACGTTTTTTTAGGTCCTCCGTGACGACTAAGAGTTTGCTTGCGTCTTTTGATGCAGATGCCCTAGCTTTATGTATAACTGGTGAGTTAATTCTTACAAAAGTAACTTGGATGCACGCAAACAATCTTAATGGTACTTTCTACTGTTTGTCAATGGTTTAATGTTTACATGATTTATTTCTTATACTCAAGCGTGAGAGATTATAATTCCTTTAATACCATTGGACACATGCGACCTGTAAGAAAAACTTAGGAATCTTTTCTACTTTCAGAGGTGCATTTACATGATTTATTTCTTATCCTCAACCTCAAGCATGAGAGGTTATAATTCCTTTAATATCATTGGACAAATGCCTTGTAAGAGAAAGTTAAAATAATAATTATGATGTTACTCCTTTTTTTTCTACTCTTAGAGTGCATTGCGCAGATCAAGTTATACTCAGGCTTCGGCTTCTCTGTCCCTTTTTTTTTTGATAATGTGCATACTTGATTCATACTAACAAGATTACAACCAGGAACAAGAACAAACACGCACACGCGAAGGAAAGCGAAGAACAGAGGAAAAACAGAGAGAGACACTGCAGCACCAAACCAACTTCAACCTCGGCGACACCGAACGCGGCCGTCCTCCACCGTCGACGACGAAGCAGGCCCCAGCCGCCGGCACCACCCCGGAGAACGGAGGAACTCCTTGCCCTGAGGCTTTGATGAGCCGCAACCACCACCATCCCCGTAGAGATGGATCTTCTACTTACTGAGGAACATCGGCCGGGGGAGGCCCCCGAGCACCCGCCGCTCCAGCTCTGGGGCCAGCGCCCCAGATCTTCAACCCGCACGCCACGATCCCCTGCAGCAGCCTCCTCTTCTTCCCTCTGCAGATCGCCCAGATCCGCCGCACCCGGATCCGGCCTAGAAGAACGGAGCGAAGGAAATCCAACGATTTCCCGGCTCCAGACAGTCGCACGCGAGACGGCGGAGCTCCATGGAGCGCCACCGCCGGAGAGAAGCCGCGCCGACACCACAAAACCAACCAGCACCACCGCCACCTCCAAGGCGCCACTGGCCGGACGCCCCACGAGCCCTACCCTATGTACACGCCGTGAGACGGGCTTCCCCCACCCTCCCGCTGCCGGAGCAGCCGACGGAGGGGAGGAACCCACGCCTCACCGGCGGCGAAGGTGGATCGGCTTCTCTGTCCCTGAAGTGGCAGGCACCGCGTGAGGCTGGCTTCACAGAGCAGCGCACACTGACCTCTTCCAACGGTGGAAGGATAACAGGCCGCTGCAACATGGTCTGCTCTGGCTCAGGCTCCTTTCATAACAAACCACCATCTTTCTTGAAAAGCTGTCAAAAAAAAGTTATACTCCTGATAGGAGAAAAACCTGCTCCTGATAAGAGTATTTTCTTACATAAATCATGAATATAAATTTACCTCTTGGGTTGAGATCATCTCTGTTCTTCATAACAAACCTGCTCATGTAAGGCGAGCTAACCTTGGAAAATAGGCTCATGTAGGCGAGCTAACCTTGCATAACAAACCTGATCATAACGAATACAACTAATTATGCAAGAAAAAACTATAAATAAGGACATGCCAGTGAGTCCAGCATACTTTGACAGAGGAAATTCGTTGGTCAACCCTGAAACATGCCCTCAAGGATAAGTTCGAACAACTCTTTGCATCCATAACTACAGAAAAACAGTTGTATGCCATGCATACATAACACTTGGTTGAAGCCCAAAAAGACTGGGCAACGTTATTCCCGAGTGTTACGCTTGGCAAAGAGGGCTCCGCTTAAGCATCAAAGGAACTATACGGTTCTTATGCTTGGGATCCGAAAAAATTGATTCTACAGACAATTAAACTCCTTGGACTGCAAACCTTATGTGCACAAAATTAAATTTATCTCTCTAGTTGAATCTGCAGCACATAAATCCAACGGATGATTAGTTTTAGTTAGTTCTCGATCTAATAAGATACTGGCGGTGAACAATAACCAAAGTTTCAAATAAACATATCTAATAAGCTGCAAAACAACATAATTTTTGCTAGAGAACCTAAAGTTAATTAGTACACAGTCCAGAACGCTCATAAAACAAATCAGGAACAAACACTTGTATGTGAATATTTCGTGCTTGGAAAAGACATAGCTAATAACCCAGGAATTAAATTCGTCGTCCGTCGGCTTCGTCGCTGCTGCCGATCCCCGGCTGGCTACAACTCCCCGAAAAGTAATCTCATGGGTTCAGCTAATGGATGTTGCTACACGTCGAGCTTCCGGCACATATCGATTAGCCCGTCTAGCTAGCATTGTACATAGCACCAGATCGATCAGTGGATCAATCAGGCCAGCTTATGATTTGCAACTACATAAGAAGTTATGAACTTTGTGACTCACACAATAGAAACAGAACACACCCTGTCTGAAATTAACGTGCACGTGTAGAGATTATACTTCCACTACTTCTTCCAGATCTGAATCTTAGCTGCCGATATAGTAGTATATTGTGTCGTGGATGAAAAAAATACTTTTGTACAATTCAAACATATGATAACTTCAAACCAAATTGAATTTGGGATTTCATGCCACATGTTAAATCTTGTCATCCTGTCATTATCAACCAATTTAAGTACCTTCCATGAATGTATTTTTATTTCGTCCCAAGAAGTTTGCAGTAAGAGAGGCCATACCAAGAGAAGAGGAGCCTATTTTAGAAGAGAGATCTCAGTCAAAGTCTGTTTTGGACTGAGACAACATTAAAACTGCAAAAAGGGAATCGTGGAGAAGTAATTATTTTTTCTCTTACGGGGTTGGATCACTAAGAGGTATTGAGGAGAGACGATAATCTAGAGAAACAAACAAAGCATATTCAGCAGTACTGACGACATAGCACACCACCGGAACAGCCGTTACCATCGGTTATGAAGACTTGCTCCTGGATTTTGTAGACTATGCAATAATACACCGAAGAAAATTTGAATATAAAGATGAAATATATTACTGAATCCCTTATATGGAGGTTACTCTTGATGCAAGTATCCATCAAACTACCTAAGTTATATTTGAAACAAAACTAAGCTTCTAGCAGTACAAAACCATTAGAACTTACAGAACCCAACAAACCTGATGGTACATACAGATCGCTATCAGTGATCAAATTCAGAGCACCCCATTAATGTGCTATTAGATGCCAAGTCATTAACTTGTTGCAGAAGTATCAGGATACAAACATATCTAGCATGGTCTCTTACAGAACCCAAGAAATTTCAAAATTGATTATAACTTAAATTTGTCTTCGGTCCTAATAAATGCCTCATAATCCTAAAATAGAAAAGATAATTTGAAGAGTATATGCTCCTATATTGTAACTTTAACATTGCAGAAAACGCACGCCTACAATATTGCAGCATATGAAGGTTTATAAAAATTGGCTGCAAACAAAAATCTTAGCACTGTATATCATATTGCATCCAAGGCTTGCATATCATAAATATGGCATTATTGACGAAATTACCTTTCTATGGATCCGAGTCTGCATCAATTTCTTGTGTTTTTTTGTCGATCCCGAGTGGTAAAAGTTACTGACAACTCAACAGCCTTGCTGCTTTCAGATCAATGCAACAAAGGGTAAAATACAGCTCACAGATTCCATAGATGAATTAACTGGAGGCAGTTCAGTACGTGCATACCACTCCATGGCTGCAAAGATCAAAATCGGCCATACTCGCTAGATTGAGGAGAATGCAAGAATTTTTTGAGAGGAGATGAGAATTAATTAGGGATACCTAGAACTCACACGGTGTGACGTGGGATCAAACCCCTTGAGGACAACTGTGGTTTTAGATGCGGCAGGATATGAAGGAAGCATCGCTGGATCCGACTGAACATTCGCCATGGTTGGAGGCCCAATGAAGTTGTGGAGGTCTCCATCACAGGCGGCGCGCCGGCGGCCGGGGCAATGGTCGAATATTATTTTATTAGAATAAGAAAATGATCGACTATGGATGTGTACGCTTCCAGGACTCTTACCGCCTATAGCAGTTACGATCTTTCCATCCTATACGTAGAATTTACATCTTACGGTTATTTTTGTTGTTTTCTCCAGGATTAACGTGATGTCTCGTATGGTGCCTCCAATTAGTAAATATAAGATTCTTCCTGAACGTCATAAAAGAATTCTGAAGATGCAAAATTTGTCTCTTATACAGGCTTGGCAACTATGGAGAGACGAAAGCTGCGACGAGCTGGTTGACCCTTTGTTGGGCGAGGAGTACCAGGAGTTGGACGTAATGAGGTGCATCCAGGTCGCGCTCTTGTGCGTCCAGGATAGCGCGGAGGACAGACCCAACATGCGGGATGTCATGGCGATGCTGAGTAACAGGAACAGGAGGCTGCTCCTGCCTGCACAGCCCGGTTCTTGCAATCTAAACATCGCAACCGATAGTGAAATAGAGTTGTGAGCCAGTCATGATGGAATGAACGGGACTGCCCTGCATGTAGTCTCAGCATGTATGTACCAAATGTGTGTAGTTGGGCATGTTAATTTGTGGAGTGCCACGATTTATTATTGTCTGGGATTTGTTCTCTGTTTGAGAGTATCAGAGAAGCATTGTGCAGATTGCGCGGTGATTTTTGATTTGCTTTTAGTTCCTCTCCAACCAAAATAATAAAAATCGTGTAACCTTGTACTACATTATATTTTGACCATTTCTAGTGTGTTCTTTTGTGAAATGGGAAAAAAACCCCTGCATCAAGTGATGAACACATCCATGACCATTTCTAGTGTGACATGCCAATACTTGTATGTAGATGGATTCTCTAGGAAGTCCAGACCTACTCACTTGTTGCCAAAGTGATTGATAGCAGAACTAGGCTCATCGTAGGGCTTCTTCTATTGGCTAGGGTGGTACCGTCAATTAGGACACGGTACTTTGTACTGCCCTTCCATGATCAGTGAAATAGCAGCTCTGAACGGCCTTTCCGTTGAATAAAAAAGGATAAACTTTGGGAAATGGTCGGACTGATAAGGCAGTAACCCGAAAGTGGAGGCGGCCGGGCTCAGTGCATATCGGCCTATACTAGCGCGTTCTATATCAACTGCCTATACTTGCGGCATAGATTAAATTAAATTTACATACTTGCGGTACAGATTGAATTAAATTTACAAGATACAACATCCATCTGTTCTAAATAGTTTGTAGTTTTAGGTTTGACCTACGTTAAACTATAATTTTCACAACACCAATTTTGTTCTATTAGGTGCACCATGTAACATACTGTTATATCATATGGATTTAATGTTATAGATATTAACATATGTCTTTACAATTTCAGTCAAACTCAGAAAAGTTTGACAGAAAACAAAACTTGGAATTTAATTTATTATGGAACGGGAGGTGGGAGTAGGCCAGAAACATATACAAAGTGCACAAAAACAATTTGTATATATGAAATTCATTTGCTTTATCTATACGCTACATTCATTTCATATAACGTCTTCCGCACCCGCAATTCATTTTCAGTTACGAATGTATGACTTAAAAATCGAACAAGCTTCACATGTCATAAGGAAATTAGAGTATCTCAAAGAAGTGGGGCCAGCTGATGCGGCTTCAACAGCCCGTTGGGAGCCCCAAGAGGAAAGTGTGAAGCAGCGTAGTAGAAGTTTTTCTCTTGATTACAAAACCAAGGTTATCGAACTAGTAGGTGTTGGAACAACTTTAACAGGGTGCCAAATCTAATCTGGCGCTTATAGCTTGGTGTGGACCTGCACACAACACAATCAAATTATTTTGCCCCAACAAAATATGAAGGTTGTCAATCTCTCTGGATTGCTGAATATATAGGATTAAACATGTGGTATGGAGAATAAATGTAAATGCAAAATGGACAACGAGCAAATAATGGGGGAGCAGTGGAAACGGTGTTTTTATCAGTGTAAAAGAATGGACCGGGGTCCACAGTTCACTAGTGGTGTCTCTCCAATAAACAAATAAATAAACATGGTGGGTAAACAAATTACAGCTGGGCAATTGCCAAATGGCAAGGGCATGAAAATGCTATTACGACAAGATAAAGTTCACTGTAGTATTTAATTGAGCATTACAACAAAATACATTGACCACTTGCTAGCTACATCTATGACTAGTAATCCACCTCCAGGATAACATCCGTGTCTCCTGAATGTATTAAGTTACAAGCAACAGATAATTGCAATAAGCAAAATGTGTAATGTAAACAATGCAAATGGCACGTAGACAAAGCATCATTGTTTTCTCCCTAGTGGCAACAACACATTCAGAGTCTTAGTCGTTTCTGTCATCTCGAGCTCAGGCAACCGGAGACATGAACCCACTTTCTAGAATAAATACCCTCTCTTGGAGACACTAGCAACTACTTGGCCAAAACAACCACTAGCATCGGAGAGCATGCAAGATCATAAATAAAACATATAGATAGATATATGAACAAACTTGATCATAACTTCACAATTCATCGGATCCCAGCAAACATAATGATAGCACAAGTAGAAAAGACAACCATCTAAATACTGTTATGCACCCATAGTTCAATAGAGAACTACTCACACATCAGTCCGGAGGCAGGCATTTTCATCAAAAAATAACACTGTCAACAAAAAGAAAAGTCAAAACCAGTATGCATGATGTAAATAAACTAACTAAATAAAGTATGTTGGACCTGACATCACAAATTGTATAATTGTGACCCGAATAAATTCAATAAATAAAGTATGTTTCTATATCGTGAGCGGCCGCTCTTCCACGTAAGAGAGGACGTTCATCCTGCAATAAAAGAACGGGATGTCAGAGTCAGTGTCTAGCCATTGACCCTTGGAATGTTCACGGCAAGTTCCTAATCAGGGATTTAAATTTAAGTTTGACTAAAATTTGCGACTGTGAGAACCAACCAGTGATTGGATGGTTGGATAGTAGAAGGGTTATTATATCTCTCGTATATCTCATCAAGTTAGATGATTTTTCAGTAGAAAACGACGTTCCTCTTGACAGTGAGGGGTTTATGGTGATTTAGTCAATCTTGACACCCGAACCGTCTAATTTCACAGTGGTAGTTTCATAGGGTGAGTTTATGGGCAAAAGTTTGCGACAGTTCTAGAGAAATCAAGCAAACTTGAGGACTAGATTTCTATTGGCCGATGGTGGTATTTGGGTACGATATTATGGAGTGTTCTGTTCGCATTGCTCCCGTGTCCAGTCAAGCACGCTAACCAACAAACCATGCCCATGTACCTCCTTCTCCTCCTCCTTATTTCCTTGTGGCCACCGGCGGCGAGCGTCAACACTGCGTCCGGCACGGTGAGCCCTCTGTTCACACAGTGCAACCAGAGCGCTGGCACGTACACGGCAAACAGCAGCTACGCGTCCAACCTGCGAGACCTCGGAGAAATCCTCGCCACCGGTGCCGGTGCGTCAGGCTTCGCCGAGGGTAGTTCCGGCGCAGCGCCCGAGAAAGTCTACGGCCTCGTGCTCTGCCGAGGTGACTACACCGGCGCCAACTGCACCGAAGGTCTCAAGGCCGCCTTCCGGTACGTTAACGACAGCGTCTTCTGCAGGAAGGCCGTCGTGTACTACGACCAGTACATGCTCAGCTTCACCGACGAGCAGAAATCCCTTTTGAGCATTAGCAACGAGCCGGAATGGTTCGCGAATAACATGAACTCCGTCAAGGGTGCCGACGCGGCGGCGCGGCTGATGGAGAGGGTGGTCGAGCTGATGAACAACATGGCCGACTTGGCCACGTCCAGCTCGAGCCTGTACGCGACCGGCGAGGCGGGGTTCGGTGAGCAGGGTGTGAGCACCGTGTACGGGATGGTGCAGTGCAGGCTGGACCTCACCGGGCCGCAGTGCAGGAGCTGCCTTGACGGTATCATCACGCAGATGCCCAAGCTGTTAAGCAATATCAGCAGCCAGGCCTCTTCAACCCGGTACGGGGGTAGGATTATTGGAGTTCGGTGTAATGTGCGGTACGAGAAGGAACTATTTTTCGAGGAGACAAGTGACACCATCAAGATCCACATGCCTAAAGGTAAGTACTAGCTACTTCATTGTTCAAATTTCCAGGCACTAAACTGAAATAGTTTAAAGACAGGGCCGGGCCGGCAAAATCCAGAGCCCTATGCGAAAATCCAAAACGGGCCCTATCTTACACGAAAATTTGAACTAATACAAGAAAGTTTGAATTTCAGAACCGATGATGCAAAAACAAAAGGATATGGTATAGTAAATTCTCCTAGCTACTTGATTTACTACTCAACATTCAAAAAAACGCTGTGTGGTAAGTAACCTAGTTCTCAACATAATTAACCAAAAAAAAAAGATTAGGCAGGTGGCAAGAAACAGCAGTTCAGCAACACTAGGAATCTGGTTACTAAACTATAAATTATTACCTTAAATTCAGGAAACTAACTATGTGAATCGTATGCTTCCAATTATAGATACTGTAATCTTTTAGACAATTAAATAAGAATCGGAAGTATGTCAAAAGTACAGCTCTGCAAAGCACTACATCATCCGGATGCGAAATTCCCATTAACTAATTAATTGTCATTGTTGCATAGGACGATGATTCAGTAATCTTAAATACCTGGCCTTCATAAAATATTATAGCCTAAACCATCACCAGTCGCCAAGATTTCAGCATTGACCTGCCCCCAAGCCAGTAAAGCCCAAATCACACATTCACACTATACAATCCATCCCTATGGCAACATCCTACTAACCTGGGATTTCCAGACCGAAGTTTCTGTATGCAGCACGACAGAAGAAATACAAAAGATCCAAGATCCAAGTATGGAGAGTAAATAATTTTCTGTTGTGAGCGGGTCAGGCGATGAGGGAAACAAACCTGGGCGGCTGTAGTGTAGAGGGCACGAGGGGCACTGCGGGCTGCTGTGTAGTTGCTGCACCTGCACCTGCACGCATGGAGTCCTCCGCTCTAGCCGAACCCTCGCCGGCGCAGCGGCGCTGTGTATGCGATGCGTCGGTTCGTGTTTGTTGCTTCCTGCGTGCGTCGGCGGGGCCTGGGAAGTGGGAATCGTAGGAGTTTTGTCGTTTTGAGCAGATCGATCGATCGATCATCGATATCCATGGTTTCGTATTCGTCTGCGAGAGAGACGGCCCACGCGCCCACGCGAGAGAGACGGACGCGCCAGCGAGGCAGCTTCCTATTTCACGCGGAGACGGCCCAACAGCGCAGGACAAAGCCCAATTTTCTTCAGATCCTATCCCAAATATATATAGGCATATATAGACAAAGCCCAATTCCTGGGCCCTGTGCCGGTGGCACAGTTGCCATCATAGTGGGCCTGGCCCTGTTTAAAGAGAGACACAACACCGCCCTAGCGTCTCCTTCCACCACCCCTCCCTGCTACCGTGGGAAAATGCCGGCGGACGAGCCTCTCTCGTTGGCATGTTGGCCCTACATGGCCTGGTGGTGCTGGTAGAGCTCGGGCGGCGGCTTCAGGAGCTCTTGGCCGTGCTCGATCTGCTTGCTTTGTTGGCAATCTCGCGGCTAACGGTGATGATCCGAACGGCGACGGTCATCTTCGCTGCGACCGAGAGCCTAGACATGGCGGGGTGCAGGGTGCTGGCCTGGTTGCCCAGTTTCCATGGGCCGTCGAACTGAATCATGGATGGTTCTTGACAGGTTGCAGCTTCGCGTGGAGCCCGGAAGGCGGGGAGGCGGCCCCGAATGGCGGTTTCTGATGCTGCGGTGGGGTAGAAGGTGGCTCAGCGCGATACATCCTTGGGCCAAGGCGCCTTGTTCCGATCGTGAATGCATAGACCGTACGTCGGGCACATGGGGTTGGCGGTCTACGAGCGGTTCGTTGCGTTGGTGGTTTGGCCGGTCCTCGAGGGACGAGTATGTGGTTCACGTCTAATCGTCGGGTGAAAACCTTGCCTTCTCACTGGCCGGGACAAAGAGGGGTGACGCCATTAGTCGTTGCTTCCTTCTTGAAGGCGTCATTGAGGTGGTTATCTCGCTCCTCTGCCCAGGATCCAACGGGGGAACCATAGATTCCACGCGGGATAGGGCGAGTGTTGGGGGAATACTTTCCAGGTAGACCCACGGAGCCTAAAGCTCAACCCGCCTGGCCGGAGGGTCCAAGCCGGGTTAGAACACATGTTACCTGGGCCAGAGAAGGAAGGACCCGGCCAGGCTCGGTGTCCTTGTACAAGACGGAGTCCCAAACTTGGGAGGCACGAAGAACCTAGAAGGACCTAGAGTAGGACAACGACCGCGGGACAACCCGGTGGTAACTTGTACTCCCATTGACCCGGCCACCTATATAAGGGGGTTCCTGGGTCGCAGATCAATAAGCTCTAAGCAACCTAGTTCTCGATACCCGAGTAGCGAAATCACACCTTGTAAACGAGACTATCAACATCAATATCAACAAAGCAGGAGTAGGTCTTTACCTCCATTCCGAGTGGCCAAACCAGGGTAAATATTTTGTCCCCGAGAGCTAGACAATCTCTTGAACACCAGATCGCTATGTCCTAACAATCAAGTCACCATCAGATGACATCTGCCGTGACAACCTCACGACAGCGAGGGTGGCGCTTTTGTGTCAGCATGTTGGAACCTCGCCTTGGATGTTATGCCGATCCATGGGAGTGTGTTCGTGGTGGTCGGCAGAGAGTTGCTTCATCCTTCAGTGAACAAACATATACAACTTCGGTCTTGGTGAGCTCCCGGTGAAAAATCCTGCATTGACCTTGGTTAATGCCGACGATGAAGGCCTTCTCCGACCTCATTCCCCCTCCTAGGAGGCATCGTATGTGGACCCACTTCACCACCCAATTCAATTTTTGTTGGTTAGTGTTGCCTTGCAACTTCATCTTTTGTTAGGTGGATGCATGACCCTGGGACGACGTGGAAATCGAAGCGACAACTCCAGAAGATCGCGTCATATATGTTGAGGTGTAAGGTGTCGGATTTATTCGTTTGGGCGGCAGAGTCATTGGCTCATTTGTAGCGCGACCTTAGGTCTGCGTTTGGAGTTTTTTGTATATCGATTTTCGACCAGTTTTACTCATCAACTGGTGAACTCTTTACTTCTTTATCATCGTAATGGCAAATCTTCTGTCTTGTGTTTAAATTATAATAATTTATAGATCTCCGCAAAATACCTATTAAACCATAGTTTTGATCAAAATCATTTTAAATCGAAGCAAAGGCAAATAAACTTAATTAAGTCCAAAGGCACTAAAGTGTACTGATTGTTGCATCTTTTCCATACATATATCCAAGATGGAATGAGCGCGGTGCTTAAGATCATCATATTTGGTGTGCCTCTTCTAGTTTTGCTCATCGCTGGCTTGCTCCTAAGACCATACCTCGTGAGGATAGTCCGAGGTAAGAAGTTTTGGTTCAACGCTTCTCTATTATGAGTACTACTATTATTACAAAGAATCCATCTTACTCTTAGGTGTGGGTAATATAAATACAACTTTATCAGTTTGAGTATGATCTTGCATATTAAGTAAAATATTTGGTATACCTCCATATTTGTAAATAAAAAGGTGTGTGTGAAAAACAGTACATACTGCATAAAAATTAGTATATTACTACCAAAATATCTTAATATACTCCATACTAACAAGGCATACTCTTCGGTATGATAGATACTATATATATTGCATGAAACACTATGGGTGTAACTACACCTAGGAGTAATATAAACCTGTCCTTATTAATATTATTATTATGATTATTATTATTATCATTATTATTACTATTATTATTATATTGTGCTATTCTAAGCTGGAGTGTAGGAATCGTATATGCATCTGTAGCAAAATGATGTATGAAATGTTACAAAATTACAACATTCCGTGCAGTACCATACTATACTTCGTACATGTTTTTACTAGAATAAGCTACTACATTGACAATTAGAATAGCATTCCTATTATTTGATTATATTATGGTAACATAGTGAAAAATTATTACTATAATAATAATAATGATAAGAATAATAATAATGATAATAATAATACATGGATCGAGTTGTTCTTTCATTTTTTTTCCCATACTCTTAAGTTTTCTCACTGACAATTTACCTTGCTCCTAATTTGTGTGTCATTTTGCGAGCAGAATCATTTTTGCAGAGGGATCTAGTCATCCTGGAAAAGGAAATTGTAAGTGAGAGTGATTCAAGGTTTTCACTGTATAGATATTCAATGATAAGACGTGCTACGCATAACTTCTCGACACAAAATAAACTTGGGGAAGGTGGGTTTGGTCCTGTTTACAAGGTAATTCCCTCTACTTGAATCTAAAGGTAGGTTTTAATCGTTGCATTTGAAGATAATAGAGATATAATAAAACCCTTTCATTTTTTGTAATTCTACATTTCATCTGTTTTGTGTTATTCTAAAATATCCATCTCAAAAAAAAAAAATCGATATCTATAAGATAATAAAATTCATAACCTGGCATCATTTCCTTAAATTCAGTAGAGCTTTGTTTTTTTCAAATGAAGCATCGATCGAGCATTTACATGAAAGATCATTATTTGTTATGAAAATCCTGAATCTATCAACGTGAACAAGCATTCTATGAATGGCCAAAACATGATCTTTACATAAACAAGAGCATTTACATACTCAAGCTGGTATCATTCCTCTATTCCTCTGACATGCAAAAATACATGTACATTTCATTAGGGCCAGTTGCTTAATGATCAGGATATAGCAGTCAAATGTCTTTCTCCAAACTCAGCTCAAGGATTCCACGAGTTCATGAATGAAATCAAACTCATAGCCAGCCTCCAGCATAAGAATCTAGTCAGACTTCTTGGATGTTGCATTAAAGGGAAAGAGAGGATACTTGTATATGAATATATGCAAAATGGCAACTTGGAAGAGTTCATCTTTGGTATGTCCTTATACTTTCATGCAGATAATCATAAAAAAAAAGATGAAACAACTTTATATTTTCCCGAGAGAATAACAAAAGCACCTTATATTTCTTTAGTGTAAAGTTTGTCGAGGTAGTAACATGTATGTATCTCTATTATTTACATTCCTAATTGTGATTGTATAGGGGCAGGGGAAAAGGGGTGCTGGCCCGTTCGGCGTCACATAATCGAAGGGATAGCAGAAGGCCTTCTCTATATGCATGAGTACGCACATGCGTGTGTAGTGCACAGAGACATGAAACCAAGTAACATCCTGCTAGATCATGACATGAATCCAAAAATATCTGACTTTGGGATCGCAAGGACATGCCTCTCCAACGTGACAGAATCAACTACGACGAAAGCTATGGGAACATTGTAAGGTTTTAATTTTACAAGCTTCACGTTTTAGGCCAGACTTATATAATGTTAGTTACTTATAATCTTAAGAGAAGATAGAAATATATTTTTCAACTTGTTATCTGCCTTTTTAATTGAATTGACTTGTTAGTTAAGACTTGAACTAGGTTGAGTTGCATGATAGATCGATGTTACATGATGTATATATTAATGTAGACATTGCTAACAATTATAAGTATGTGTATACAAATACATACATGGTACTATCACAACCATGTAAGTTTTTTAATGAGGATATAACCCTAGCCTCTGCATCAAGTTATGCATACACCAGTATTTAGTAGTATCAAATTTACACAAATCACATAATGATGAAGTATGAATCAACCAACAAAAAATGACAACATAAGCCAAATAGGCATCCCGAGGTCGACTTATATGCTGCTACCCAGCCCGGCTAAATATAGCCCAAGTGACCGCCGAGAGCCGATTACACCCACTAGCCATAAGACCCCGCTTCCCCGGCGGGAGAAGAAACGCCCATAGCTGAACCCAACGGGCAGCCATATTGATAACCTCCAAAACATGAAAGTTTCTTGTGCTAACAAAAACAAGGTTATTTCAACGAATTCCAGCCTTAGTTTTTCTGTAAATCCCTTTCAGCCAAAATTTGTTTTTAAAAGAATGCGGTAGCGGAAACCCCTAGTGGGTCTTTTTTTAATAATAAGAAACCAAATCTGCGTCCGGAAGGGCTTGATCCTAGGTAGCTAGGTTGTACATCCATTTCCCTATACATATTATACTTTAGACAATACGCCAAGCAATTTGCACAAAACGTCAAGAGATGAACAAATGTTCCATAGTCTCCTATGAGCCACAAAAAGAATATTCCGTACATCCTCGCTACTTTCTTTCAACGAGGTTATCTTTCGTGTGCAAGACGTTAAGTAACCACATAAAAACTTCCATCCTAAGCGGGATTTTAAGCTTCCAAAGGTATTTGTGAAGATAACTAGTGTGGCCACTCATCAATCTTCGTACATAGATTTAACTTAGAATACCTTGTGAGCTTCCAAACAAAAGTGGCAGGCGTATCCGATAACTGTACCACCAGCATTCATCGGCATAAATGTCATCATAAATTCCATTTCTCACCGATTAGTGCCCTTCTGAAACTCATATTCACCGGGGTGCTAGATAACACATCATGCACATAAACGTTTTGTGCTATGTTATATAACGACAGGTATTTGAATTGTAATGTTGTATCGCCTAACCAGGTATCCTCCCAAAACATAGTAATTGTACCATCTCCAGGTTTCAAAAACCCCTGATTTAAAGAACTCGTCTTTAGCTCTCTCCAATGTCTTATAATAAAGGTATTTGTTGTGCAGCAATTCTTCCCACACCCCTTCCTCATTTAGCAATTTCAACATCCATTTGTTGAATAAACATTTGTTATTCAAATTGAGTACCTCATTCCTACGCAATCCTCGATCTACAAATAATATTCCATTTTGTTAACCAATATTTTCATTTATTCTTGTCGCTTTGCCAAAAGAAACGAGATCTATAAAAGTTGAGTCTTTTTTGTACCCCTTTGGGTATTTCGAGAAACAACAACATAAACATGGGTAGTCTTGTTAAAAACGATTTAATTAGGACAAGTCGATATCCGTATGAGAGCATATTACCATTCCAACAACCAAGTTTTCCTTCGAAATGACTTTATACAGGATGCCACTTAGAGTTAAGAAGTTTTCTGTAATGGACAGACACACATAAGTATTTAAAACGTATAGGACCAGATTGACAACGAAATATTTGCTTATAATGATTCTCCTCCTCGTCTGCCTTCCCAATACAGAAAATTTCACTCTTATGAAAAATAATTTTGAGTCCTGAAAGTTGTTCAAAAATACATAGAACTAATTTCATATTAACCGCTTTCGTCATATCATGTTACATAAAAATAATAATCATCAGCATATTGTAGGATATATATATATATGCAATTCTTTACTAAATGAGACATGAGACCCCCCCCCCCCCCCCCCCCCCCGCGCGCGCCGCGGACATGAGACATCCTCCTTTGTCTTTGCAATCAGTATAGCCAAAAATATTAATATCGGGGATAACAAATCTCCTTGCTAAAGCCCTTTTCTGGTCTGGAAATAATGGTCAATATCATCATTTACCCTTATTCTGACACTACCTTCTTGAACAAAATGCATAATCTATTTGCACCACTTTTGTGCAAAACCTTTCATACGAATTACTTGTTGGAAGAACGACCATTTTACCTTATCATAAGGCTTCTCAAAATCAATTTCAAAACTAATCCCATCCATTTTCTTCATATAAAGCTCATGGATGGTCTCATGAAGTACTTTAACCCCTTCTAAAATATGACAGCCAGGCATGGAAACAGTTTGAGTAGGTCTCACGCGGACGATTCTCGTAACTCGATTACTGGCTACTTTACTAAATATCTTAAAACTCACTTTGAGAAGGAATTTGGTCTGTATTGTTGTACTTGTACCACATTGCATAGAACTCATGGAGAGGACAAATCAGTATAACTATGTATATGCATCTAGATAGTATATTAGACAAGCCAATAGAGAGTTCTCTCTACAGTTATGAATCTTTGTATCTTACTGCTACCTATTTCAATGTCAACTTATTCAAGGCATTGTCATACTCATACTTCAGTCTACTAGTGTACAACTTCTCTTGATTTCCGTTATCTTTCTTGCTAATCTGGAATGCAAGAAGATGCAGTTTATCTATAAAAAATGTCAACTCAACCTTGACAATGATTGGGTAAATTATTGTCCGGACTTCAGCTGTCATTTTCCCATGATAATTTACAATGACCGTGATGACATATATTGTTTCATTACAGTGGATATATCGCGCCGGAATATTACTCCCAGAGTGTTTACTCAACGAGGTCTGATGTTTTCAGCTTTGGAATCATAGTTCTCGAGATTATAAGTGGGAAGAGGGCAATCGGCTCCTACCTATTATCTGGAAGATCATACGAGCTCAGGAGATACGTGAGTAAAATAACTATTTCACCATCGTAGCAGTTGCACAAACACTTTTCTTCAAGCTCTCAATATATAAGTCGTAATATTGTTGTGTTAATTTGTTTCAGTCTTCTCTCTCCGTATATAACTTCCCCACAAAGATAATCTATATATATATATATATATATATAGATAACTAATAATCTACTTAACATTTTTAAACAATGATCGCCGATGACATGCTGTTTGTCACGCATAATTTGTTTGGCTAATAGGCTTGGCAACTATGGAGAGACCAGAGGTGCGATGAGCTGGTCGATCACTCGCTGGGTGAGGAGTACCAAGAGATGGACGTCATGAGGTGTATCCAGGTGGCGCTCCTATGCGTCCAGGATAGCGCGGAGGATAGGCCTACCATGCGCGACGTCACGACGATGCTGAGCAATGGAAACAATATGCTACTCCTGCCGGCACAGCCCGGTTCCTGCAATATATACACATCGGCGCCAGTGCTGAAATAGAGCTGTGAGCCTGAAACAGAACGAGTTGTACATAGAACACTACTTGTTTGCTATCAGTGCTGAAATGTGCAGAATGCACGGGACATAATTAGGTAACCCAATGTGTATTTTTTGTATTGATGTAGCATGCTGATGTTTGTGTTAATGAGGGTTCATCTAAACCAACAGAATATCAGTGTGAATAAACGGTCAGATGTCTTTTGTTACTCGCAAACCATTCTTTGGTCTTAAATCAACGACAACGTCTATTGGATAACTTTTGTCGATATTCTCTGCTGCGATTAAGGGTTAGAAAAAAAGTCACGTTCATATATGCCCTTAATTAAGGATCATGTTCATATATTTATAGTCTACTTACCTTGCAATCTTACTTGGTTGGTTGATCACCAACCTCATCTTTCGACTTCTTGACCGGTAGAATTTGGAAATATATCAATGGCTGGCTAGATCAAGCACTACCTATGGCTGGATATTAAGGAGGTCATGAATAAATAAGTTGTGCGGGCAATACCCACATAAGTAATTAGATGTTTTCATATCCCAGTGGCAATTTTTGAAAATATGATATGCCCCATAACAAATTTGAAATGAGCTCGGTCAAAGGAGATGACTATAAAAAGTCCACGCCGTCATTGTCTAATTGATAAATTCATTGGATGCCCAAACTTTCTCTTAACACCAATAGTACATAATCTCTGACTGGTTTTGGGCCCTCAGAAAGCGTTGGTCCGAGACGACTCGTTTAATCTTTGACGGGCTGGAGCCGGTCAGCGGTGTTGTGTGTGGCTTGTTGATGTCTACTACACACTTTTATTCTTGTAGACTTATGTTGGGTCTCCAAACACAGAGAGTTGTAGGACAGCAGCAAATTTCCATTAGGTGAATGAGCAAAGGTTTATCGAACATAGGGAGGTGTAGATTGAATTTATCCCACTCGAACAACCCTGCAATCAAGATACAAGAAGTTTCTTGTGTACCCAACACACTTAATACAATTGTCAGTTGTATAGCTGCACTAGTTCGGCGAAGAAATGATAAAAGAGAAGTAATAACGGTGCCAGAAAAGAGATTCATTGTCAGGGTGTAAGTGTTGCTTACCTAACCCAAACAACGATGATAAAATATATTTTTCTAATCAGAAATAAAAATAGAAGCAACGTAACAAGTAACAAAAGTAATTAAAAACGGTGTTTCAATGCTTGGAAACAAGGCTTAGGGATCATACTTTCACTAGACTATTCTCAACATCATTAACGTAATTAAATACATGATAAACCTTCCGAAAGCATGCATGGTAATGACTACTCAGAATGTCAGTTTACCAATCATACCTAGGCATGTATTCCAAATATATTGTAAATACTTGCAATAAGAATTCGTACAAACTATTTTGTCTTACCCTCCCGTTTCAATGGGGCCAATTAAGAAACTTATGGTAATTAAGGTCTAATTTTACAAAGCACCGAGAAAAGCATTAGCACTTAATGAAAACATGTAATTATCAAGTTACAACATTCCCTTTGATACCCCAATCATGTCACCTAAAGGTCTCCGGCTCCGAATAAATAACGGGTGCATACAACTTGCACATATGATCTAAAATATCAATTATATTCATGAAAGCATAAATTGTTCAGATATGAAATCATGGCACTCGTGCACTAGTGGCACGCATAGAGCATAGCAAAGTCATTGAAACAATAATTAACAATCATAGTGGATACTAGGAATTAATAAATCATATCCAGTACATAAAGAAAAATAGGGGAATATTATATGAATCATTAATCAACTATATTAACAAAGTTTATGATCACAATCAAGATCACATCATCAGAGAGAGGGATAACCACATAGCTACTAGTACAACCCCTCAGCCCCGAAGAGGGACTATTGCCGTGTCGCCATTAGGAGCAGCAATGTCGATGAAGATGTGGCTCCGGAGGTGGATCCCAGTCCCTGCAGGGTGCCGTAACAGGACCCTGAAACCCCGAACTAGGGTTTCGAAGATGAGGGGGATCTATTTCGTGTTTGGGAAAAATCCTCCGTGGCTCGTCTAATTAGGTTAGGGGGAAATTTATAGGTGAATACTTATTGTAAAGTGGTGGACGAGGCGGCCACACAGGTGGGTCCCTCGGCCGGGCTAGTAAGCCGCGGCCTTTGGCCGTGTGGGACCTGTGGGTCCCTCCCAAGGCTCATCTTTGGTCGTCGTTTTCTATCATGCAATAAAAAATCTCGGTATTTTATCTGTCTTTTCCGACGATATATATTTAACAACTTTTCTGAAATACAAAAACAACAGAAAACAAAAACTAACATTTGGCATCTTGTTAATAGGTTAGTCCGAAGAAAATGCCCCAAAATGATATTAAATCATAGTAGAAATATGTAGCAATGATAAAAGTAGCATGAAACAATAAAAAATTATAAGTTTGTTTTGGCGTATCACTGGTCATCGGTGAGCGTATAGCACTAACTGGTAGAGGCATTTTCCTGGTAGGTTCATAACCTAGTTCTGGACCAATTTTTTGGGTGTTGCCAGTACTACCCCAGGTGAAAAGTCATGCTTGTAATGCAGACCTAGGTGCACTGCCGTTGAGCAAACACATTGAACAACATAGTGCATCCCTAAAGTGAATCCTTCGACCGCCCGATTGCTTTTGGACGGATGAGATCTTATATTTGGAGGTCGCGCCTCTAGCTCTTGTTAATATAGGTTTGAAGGGAGCCAGAGTCCTTTCGTCCCTCTGCCCTTTCCATCCTCCTTTGTCTTTTATCGATTTCTGACTTGATCGATCAAATTGGGTGGCAACAATGGCCGAAAAGGGGCCCACTTCCAGGCAAATCTACGGTAATATCCGTGGCAAGAGTAGTAAGCACCAGGAATCGGCATGGTCGGATACCACACGGCGGTGCCATCAGTCGACAACACGATCTAAATGGGAAGGCATGGGTCCTCTCCCTAGTGCAAAAACGCGAACTTCATCGATAGAATCCTTCCGGCGTTGCTGTCACAGGTCTGCCTTGGTCGGAGAGTTCCAATTCCAGGTATCTTCTTTATTTTGCAGGCCATCCTCCAGATCATCATGCCTATCGTCTCACTTATTCTCCTTCGTAATGTTACAGACATAACTCTCCCGAGTAGGGATGAAAACGGAGTGGATACGGACGGAACTGGGTGGTGTCACATTTGTTTTCATATTTTTTTGGGGAAGCGGAAACGAATACAGAAACCCCGGAAACAAATACAGAAACAAATATTGTTGGAAACAGATACAAACTGAATACGGTGCAGACACGGAACAGAAAGCAGATGTTTGCCGGACCAAGCGACCCCTTGAATAATGCAGGAAAACTCAAGCAAACCAACAAACTAATAAATTTAAATAAATTAAAGTATAATATAGTGTTTCTAAGTTATTAACTTTGGCAAAAAAAAACCTACTATCGTCGCTAAACCTAGTGCAACACTGAAATGCCGAACCGGGAATGCCACTTGAGAGAGAGATAATATGCAAGTACGTAGTGCCTAAACATGGTCACTTCATATATTTTACTTTTTTTGTGTAGATCTTTGGTTCTGTCTCGGTGTTCTCACTAAAAATTTTAGGTCTGCTGCATTCAGATAGCACCACGCAGCAAAAAAACGGAAATTTTCGTATTGCCGGAAACGGAATTTCCGTTTCCGTGGTCGTTCCGCCGGAATACGTTGTTCCGTTTCCATTTCCGCATAAAAGTTTCCGTTTCCGTTTTGCAAAATTATGTTTCCACTTCCGTATTTTCGTTCCGTTTCCGTTGTTCCACGGAAAAATCGGAAAGTTTCCGCTCCGTTTTCATCCCTACTCCCGAGGTCATTGCTACTCTTCTGCCAGCTGAGATCACTCCACCTGCCAAAAAGTCACCTCGGGCTGCTGATGCGGCTCCTGCGACCCAGAAGGTATCGCGAAAAGGGTTGAAGTCTTCTTATTATCTCCCTTTCCTCTTCCATATCTACTAAACGTTCAATCTTCTTACCACAGGATTATAGTCGTCGGATCCGTCGCATGGGTGATTCCATATTAGATGACTTCTGCGTCCCTCCGCTGACCATAAATCCCTTATAACGGAGCGCACGCAACTGCGGAGCAAACTGACGGCGGAGAACAAAAACTTCCAAATCCCCCAGATCCTCTTTGATGAGCTGTCCTATGGCAGCGGGGAGATGTCCTACAGCTCCAACCGGTATGTTCCTATTCTGGATCAAAGAATCTTCGAACTCCACGACCTTGCAGCCCAGGCGGACGCGCTTCGGAGGAGGTCGCTCGGGAGAGACTCATCAGAATATGACTGAAATGGGAGAAATTGGTTGCCGTGGCCGAACTACGACGGGCGAGGCTAATACTTTCATCCGCATTCGTCTGTCGTGCCATAGGTGAACCGCGACAAGAGTCCTTGAGGGGATCCCCTGAGTTTCGAGTCGACTGCTAGGAGTCAGCTTGAGACACTTGTCTACATTTCTTTCTCATTTTCTATTTGGCTCGCTAGGGGCGCCTTCAGCGCAAACACCGGGTATAACCCCTCGAGTTTCTAGTCAAGTGATTGGAGTCAGCATGAAACTATCAGTCCAAAACGTATCTACTTTTCCGAACACTTTTGCTGTTGTTTTACTTCTAACTTGTATGATTTGGATGCAACTAACATGGACTAACGCTGTTTTCAGCAGAATTGCCCTGGTGTCTTCTTGTTGTGCAGAAAAGTCAACTTTCGAGAAAAACTCCGAAAACAATTGCGATCGTCATATTTCACCGGAAGACCTACGGAGCCAGAAGGGGAGTCGGAGAGGCCACACCAGGTAGCCACGCCATAGCTGGGCGCGGCTGGGGTGGGGCCGCACCCAAGTGTGGCGTGGCCACCTCGGTCGCCCCCCGACGCTCCCCTTTGGACTATATATTGCCCTTGACCTAAATATCGAGGGGGTTCGACCATATTTCGCGAAACACATCCACGCTCCGCCGCCGCCGCGATCTCTATTCCGGGGATCAGAAGTTCCGTTCTGGCACCCTGCCGGGATGGGGATTCGGAGGAGATCATCACCATCGTCATCACCACCGCCTCTCCATCAACCATCAATGATTCCCCCATCCATGTGTGAGTAGTTCCCTGCTGTAGGCTGAGGGGATGGTAGGGATTGGATGAGATTGTTCATGTAATAAGTTGCCAGATTGTTAGGGCATGGTGCCTAGTATCCATTGTTAGTGCTATTTATCATTGTTGCAACTTGTTGTGCTTAATGCTTGCCACTAGGGCCCGAGTGCCATGATCTCAGATCTGAACATGTTGTTGATGCATGAGAATAATTATGTTTTAGATCATATCTGCAAGTTGTTTTCACCTGTTATTGTCCGGAACCCGAGGCCCCGGAGTGACAGCAACCGGGATAACTGGAGGGGATGGCTTTGACTTGAGGATTACGTGTGTTCACGGAGTGTTAATGCATTGCTCCGGTACTTTATTAAAAGGAGTACCTTAATTGCCAGTAGTTTCCCTTGAGGCCCCGCTGCAAACGGGCTGGCAGGACATTAGATGTTGTGCAAGTTTTTCATTGCGAGCACGTACGACTATATACGGAACACATGCCTATGTTTGACTAGTACTAGGATGCTTTTATAATTGTTTACCTGCAAATGCCCTGAGTTATGATTATTACATGAGCGCTCTTATCCATGCAACGCCCGTACATCCGTCCATGTGCCTACAGTACTTTTAATCCTGCTGTTTACTGAAATTACTGCTGCTGTCTTTGTTACACTGTTGCTGCTATTACTTTGTTACTACTGCTGTTATATCACCGTTGCTACTGATAATCTGTGTCGAGGAAGTCTACTTTCAGGTGCAGCTGAACTGACAATTCATCTGTTAAGGCTTATATTTATTCTTTGGCTCCCTTGTGTCGAATCAATAAATTTGGGTTTTACTTCACTCGAAGACTGTTGCGATCCCCTATACTTGTGGGTCATCAAAGGCCAACCAATCTCAACAAAGGTACAAAGAATCCTACAACTGATTAAAATTACAAATAGATTTTCAACCACCTAGCGACGACTACAAACACTGAAGCGAGGCGAAGGCGCGCCGCCGTCCTCACCCCTCCCTCACCGGAGTTGGTAAAGCTTGTCGTAGTAGAGCTTGTTGTAGTAGACATACGGGAAATCGTCGTGCTAAGGCCCCGAAGGACCAGCGCACCAGAGTAGTAATCATCGCCAATTATGACAATCGTAGATCGAAAGAGCCAGACCAGCAACCACACGGACGAACACGGAAACGAACTGGATCCTAGGAGATATGTCGTACACACGCCTCCACGCGCCCTACGCCGGTGCTAAGCGCACCACTGGAGCGACGATAGGACGGGGATGACCTTATTCTGACTTCAAGATGTAGCCTCCGCCTCACCATCTCGAAGAAGACATCGAGAAAACCTAAACAAAGGACGGAAACCCTCTCGCTGGCGAGAGGCCGTGATCTGCCACGCCTCCAAGGCCCTAAGGCCACCGGAGACGGAGCGGACCGGCGGCATCGCCGGCGAGGGGCGGAACCCTAGATGGGTTTTAGCTTCCCTTCACGATCGCCTCCTCTTGCCTCACAAGTACGTACCGTTTCGTTATAATTTGTTCTTGTGATCGAGCGGCTGTTACTAACCATATAAATCCTTTGGTAGCATGAGTACGAGAAAACCATGCAAAAGGCCAAAGATCTTGCATTGAAGTATGCCGGCCTAGAGAAGGTGTGAGTTACAAAGAAGACTCAGTTTGTGATGTATTATTGGTCATCACTGACTTGATCTTTTTTAATCGAGCGAAGCTGCCTCTGAAATCCCCAACATGAAGAAGAAGTTGAACAAATCGACGATTCTAATGGTGAAGGAACTCGACGAAAAGAATGACGAGTATGAAACTAGGATGAAAGAAGCCTACAAAAGCATCGTGTTGGCTACTCACTTGAAGGAGGAGAACAAGGAGCTCAACCAATCTCAAGCGGCTTGAAAACATCTGCCTAGACAAGCAGAAATGTTAGATGCCCTGGTCAAATTGAGTGATACCGAGAAGATACGATATCGTGAGACGGTTAAGGCCTTTGAGAAGGTGGAGGCAGACATGGAGTCCAAGCTGCAAGAAGCCAATGATGTTGTACTTTGTAAGTATCCGACTCGTTTTTTGGATATTCCGTATGTTCAATTGATTATGTCAGTTTCCTTTGACGAATTTCTTCTAGCCAGGATGAAAGAAGCTTTCACGTATCTACCGATCCCTTTTAGGGTGTTCTGTATAAGGTAAGGACCGCGTTGTATTTTCTTATATTCCTTATCTTTTGAGATCTTTTTGTAAATGTATGCCCACCGCCCAACTAATGCAGATTAGTGGCGTGTTTGGTAGCCCACGGCAACCCCAACCAGACCCTGAGATGCAAATTTCATGTGTTTGGTTGCCTGCGTTAGCCTGTGTATCTGCATCGCACAATGTTTAAAGCAGGTTTGGACCAGGCTGAGTAGGAACGGCCTAATCGGCCGTTTTTTTCATAGCCACCCTCCTCCTACGAGAAAAGCCCACATGGGGGTGACGTGGTGTGGCTACCCTTCTACGCGAAATTCTCACCTTGCTTAAACTACTCCACTTAGTGACTCACTAATCTACACAAATATAGTTCAATTCAAAATAAAGTGTGCATGCAAAATATGCGCGTCGATGAGTAGGTTCTATTCCCGTGCTCGGTTTCGAGTTTCGTAGAAGGTAACTTGACAAATCTAAACCGGAGTTTGTCAAATTCGTCGCATACGGTCGACCGTTTGAAATATACTTTTTCGTGTAGCTTTATCTTAATGTTCCGCACAACTTTCGTGTTGTAAGTTTTCTATTTCGACGGTCGTATACGAGTAGATCTTGTACTATATGTATGTACGTGTTTACCCTGTGCCAGCTACTAGGCTATGCTTATGCTTGTTGTACGTGTGTTTTTAAACCTCGACATCTTTTTCGATCAGCCGCCCTCGCTCGTAGCCGTGAAATCCGTCGTCGCTGCGGCGGTTATTAGACCGCGCTTGGTGTACGTGCGTTAACTTACCGTGCACCGTCGCCGCCCCGGCACCGCCGCGCGGCGCTGTTGTCCTGCTCGCCGCATGGTGCTGTGATGGTGTGATATAAGTTTACCACGTAGACACAAGGTAAGAGTACACGAAACATAGATAACACCAAACGCCGGGTTGAAAACTCGGTTCCTCGGATCCGGTCTAGCTAGAAACTTCTGGCAAGCAAAGCAAATGCATCACTTTTTTTCAGGGCCAGGGCTAGTGAGTGACGGATGCAAAGTGGTAAAAAATGGTGTTAGCAACCAAACAGTCCCCTGGAATCCGCTTTTCCTTGAGGGTCTCTTTGGAACATAGGGTTGAAAAATAGAGGAATAGAAAAAACATAGTATTTTCACAGGTTTATCAGTCCAAAACAGAGGATTGTAAAACGCAGGAAAGCGGGAGGAATAGTCGTTTGGATGAAACACGAGAAAATCACACGAAAAGTGCCTTGATCCTACGCACTCGAGCCTAAAAAAAAGGTTGGGGTGAATGTTCAAATTCCTATAGAATTGATTCATAGGAATCCAATCCATACAAATTTGGGTAGTACTATTTCTTTAATCCAAAGGCAATCCAAAGACAATCCATAGAAAGAAATCCTAAGGATTGAAATCCTACAAAAATCGTATGAAATTTATACAATCCATAAAGGCCATGAACACTTACAATTGGAAGGAAGTGAGCAGAAGAGGATGTACGATTGCAACTTTGCAAGGACCATAGTTTCGGGGGTTAAACGCAAAGGTTGGACGGAGCTAAGCATCTTACACCATCCCATCCGTCGGTTTGGGGATCCATCGTTGTTTTTATTTTGAATGTTAGCACGATCACTGCTAAATTCAATGAATAGATAGAAGGTTGGTCCAGTTTATGAGAGAAACCGGACCCAAAAAACATACAAGTAATGTCAGTCGGCTTACAACGCACAACCACACACACAACAACAAGGCACGCCTTGCCAACCCCCTACCAAGAAAGGCGAGAGGTCAGGACACAGAGCCACAAGACCGCTTCACAACCGAAGAAAGACAGCTCGAGGAACAACCCAAACTTCAGGACAGCACGTGTCAACGAACAGCCCACCCTTGACGCCGAGAAGAAGAGAATGGCGAGTGGACAGCAGGACCCGTCTGGACATGAGGAGAGCGTCGTCCAAGTGGAGGCCAACCATAGCACCAAGCACTATCGTAGGACTCCTCGAGCAACCCGAACAACGCCTCCAAGGAGGTAACGACGCCGTAGCGCCGCCGCTGCCTGAACCAGCAATCTAGGTCTGGGGTTTCCCCCGTTGCTCAGGACGGGGGTGAAGAAAGGCCAAGACGACGCCTTCAAGAAGGCGACGGCGCCCGTAGGCGTCACCGTCGTCCCCACGATCCAGACACACAGGCCAAAGAGGGCCAGCAACGAACACACCACAGACGAGAGGCCATCCCATGCTGCTGGAAGGGGGCGATGGCCACCTCAAGCATCACCCAGGACAGACCGACGTGCTGCCAAACCTTCTTCCGCTTCCCCGCCTCGGACGGGAGGATGCAACCCCCATCGTCGGCGCCATTCGTCTCCCGTCTCCCGTCGGCCATCGTCCCCTCGAGCCACCACCTGCCACAGCACGCCGTGCCGACCCTACAACAGGAGGATGCAACGACCACCCAACTGTGGCGCCATTCATCTCCTCTCCGACCCCCACCTCGAACCTCCACTCCCGTGAGGCAGGAGCACCACCACCTGCGCCGCCGAGCAAGCGCCGGTCTGGCCCTGCCGAGAAGCGGCAGAGCCTGAACCGCGTCCTGGCCGAGCGGGCCCGTTGAGCCCAGATTGGGCCCAAACAGGCCCAAATGCGCCGCTCGCGCCCAGCTCCAGGGCGCCGCCGCCGGTGTATCTGGTGTCGCCGCCCCTCCGCCTCACCATGTTGTCCTCGCCGTCGTCGCCCTGCCGCTCCTGGGGTTCCGCCGCCGAGCGTAGCCCGCTCCGCACGACCGGCGACCGAGACAGGCGGCTCAGCCTCGTAGATCCGCCCACAGCCCTCCGCCACACTTGACGGGCAGGGCGCCGCCACCGCCGCCGACCTCCGGAGCTGCCCGAGCGGGGGCGACCTAGGAGGAAGGGGAGTTGTGGGGAGGAGGAGGTGGACGGCGGCGGCTCGAGGTAGAGGAGAGGAGAACCTGTGCTCGCTTAAACCCTCGTTTTCTCGCTCCCTGACGCTGATCGCTGATAGCTCCCTATCGGAGAGCGCTGCTGTACGGAGTACAATGTATCGTTTTGATCCATCGGTGTTGGTTGAGCAGGAAAACAGTAGCACTAGTCACTAGATGACCCCGTAGCTCAAGATTCTCTCTCCATCTCTCGTCCCATTCCCACCCACCTTCTCTCCCCGATGGCGACGACGAGCTCCCCTCCTCTTCCACCGCTCCCCTCCCCGACCTGCACCTGCTCTGCCCTCCCACCAGTCCGTCCTTCCCGCCTCCGCTTCAAGTCAACACCGCCACCATCAGCCGCGGTTTCTCTTCTTCGCTTGGGCCGTGGCTGCCGTTCTTGGCCCAGCTTCCGGTGCCCGAGCGCTGCCAGACCCTTGCCGCCCTCCTCCGTGCCACCGCCTCCGTCTCCTCAAGGTAAAGCCACTGCCTCGCCCCCTCACCGGTCGCTCACTGTAGGTTTTACACTGCTCTCCGATCAGTTTCAGTTAGGGATTCGTCATATGAAGCTCTAGAGGATTACTCAGGTGTATGTTCCCGATTTCGAATCATTTCTGGGGTTCTCTTTCGAGCGCGCTATGTATGTTCCCGCATGAAGGGAGATTTTAATTGAATCGGGTGCTTAGCAAGGTGAAGAATTTGCGGGGGAATATTTGTTCTCATAGTGCGTAGAGAGCATTTAGATGACCAAATAATTCCATTTTAACTTCTCTTTATAAGTTTAGAGCTCCCCTCTTCTGCACGGGCTGTTGAACTTCAGTGCATTGAGGTCCTAAATCGGTTGTTTTGTTTGTTCGAGAACTTGTTGACTACTTCCTCACACGAGTGACCGTAGGTCTTGTAAAATGTCACCTACCGGATCTTTTTCCAATGTTTTTCTTAAGGAAAAAGCTCATATGCTTTGGTTTTTTATTTGTCAAATCACTGATGATAGGTGTTCCCTCTCTTTGCTCTCTTCTATCTGTTCTCTCTCTAGTAACTGAGGAAAACAGGAGACTAGCAATATAAGGAGCACACCAGTTTTCAGGCAACAAATGCCTTCCTTTTCTATTAGATTTTGCAGCAACGAATGCTACACCACACAGGCAACGAATGCCTACAATCTTGGCAACCTATGCCTACTGAAGCTTCACTACAGCAACAAATGCTGGCAGACCTTAGCAACCTATGTTTGCCCCTCAGCAACCTATGCTAGGACTCTCCTTGCAACTTGCTTCCCTCCATGTAGGGTGCCTCTCCTTATATAGAGGGTTCAAGGTCGGTGCTACCGCATTCTAGAGGCTTCTACTGCTTTCTACTGCTACCCTATCTTACAGCCTAAGAATTACATATAAATAGTACTCTAGAACATACTATACTAGCTCCTACTACTTAACTCCTGCAAACATATTGCAGCATGCCTATCTACTCAGGACACAACTCATGTGCCCCAACCAGCACACAACCTATGTGTGTTCACACTATAGCCTGCACACTACCTATGTGTGCAGTTTACACTATGACAAGATTACGTCAGGCCAACAACTGAGTGAGTGAGTAATGTTGATTTATCGGGCAGACCCAAATGCACATGGTATCGCTTATCATATATCCTTTCCCTAGTACTAAATTATATGCCCATGGGGCCGTTTCTAGTTAGTTTTCTGAAGTTCCACTACAGGAAGTGAAACTGCAGAGATCTTTTTTAGCCCAAGAATATGTATGTAGTTTTGTCAAACATGAGAAGTTTCGGCGTGGGAATAAATTCATTAGTACTATAATTTTTCTGGAACTATTCAAGGGGCCGAAAAGCACCTACCAATTTTTTCGCTAAGATAATGCCTGTGGGAACCGAACGAGGGGCGGAGCTCGACCTTGTCTTACCTAAATTGGTTTGTTGAGTCAATGTTTTCATGTTGAGGCGTTATTTTTTCTAGGTGTGCGAATTTGCATTTTATGCAATTCATCTTTGTTCATCCAAAAAATATACTAGTTTGTTTCATTAAGATGGTGTATAACCTACGTGTTCTTTTTGGGTACCATTAAAGGATACTCAAACCAACTGTCATTGGGTACTAACGTTAAAAACTAACGAATATCCTAATCCGAAGGGCAAAATCATAATCTTGACATTTAAGGTTTTACTATTACTTAGGTACATTTGATCTAATTTGCCGTGTTTGATATATAAGCAGTTCAGTATTCCTTCTGGTCAATCCCCGGCTGGAAACCCTCATTTCACGATCGATGCGGCATGGTGATTGGTGTGGGGCTGGACTGGTTGCTCCTCCTTATAGGTCATGTAACTGGGATGAAACAGCAGCTTAGTCAAGTTTTACCTCAGATAATACGTATGTCTAGTTCCTAAAATCACCCAGCACAATTGAGCTGGCTGCGTTTGGACAGTCTTCCAGGAAACCTTGCGCCACCATACAGGCCCAATTCTTTTGGGGGCTTCTCCAGGAACCTGCCCTTCCCCATCCTTGGGGGCAGCTTCTCGGGGAAGTCATCCTTGAACCCGAAAAGAATTGGGCCACAGATGAGCCAGGGAGGGGTAGCAGTGTGTGGCGATAGAGAGGAGAGTGGCATGCCGCTGGAGGTGGTCATGCAAGGACGTGAGGGAGGTCGCAGAGGAGACAGTGGCATGCATGTCGTAGCGCTCGTGCAAAAGGTCGCTGTCTCTTAGATAAAAGTCATTGTTGCCCTAGAATCAAGGGTCGAATTTTACTGCTACTCCCACCCTCCTGGAGGAGTAGCACCCTAAAGAAAACTCTAACCTACCATATGCCATTCTTTCATTGGAATTTGGAATAGGATCAACTAGTGCATAGTTGTGCAAGCATTTGATTTTGAACTAAATTCGAACCTAAGTATACCATCAGAAATTGTGTTCAATTGATTAAAAAGAGACTAAACCAAGTTAAAAGACAATCACAAAAACTATCAACTGCTCACTAAATAAACTAGCATTGTACTCGGTAGTCAGTGAATTTGGTAATGTAATTAATGTCCTAAGGCTTTATTCATCACAACTGTAGAAGTTGTTTGTAGTAAGGGTGTAATCCACTTTGGCACCTGGGTGCATATGCACCCGGTATTTTTTTAAAATATTTCGCAACCTTTGAGCTAATCTATGTGTCACTCTTGCATTGTTGCTGCATGTTTGAGACCAAGTTACCCTAGCAACATGCAGATTGTTTGCACCCACCACAGACTTCCCTGATTACTCCTTAGTTCTTATTTTTCACATGAACGATAATCGTTCCTATATTCTCCTGATTGGTTGATCTATCCAGTCGAAATAGACTAGTATTCTTCGAGGGCTATCATATCCTCAGAGTCTAGTTGGTCAATAAAAATAGTCTAAACAATAAACTAAGTTCACATAAATGATTGCAACAGAGAACTGCCAGTAGAACTTTTTGCTAGTAGTTTTCGGATATACAATAAACTAAGTTCACATAAATGATTGCAACAGAGAACTGCCAGTAGAACTTTTTGCTAGTTTTTGGATATACGTTAAAAAATCTGAATATGCATTGCTATGTGAAAACAAAAAGATGCCATTACACCCTAGAGGAAACATAATTACTTTCAAAATATTTTCCTTTCTACGGTGGTTAAGGAAGGTGTATACTCATAAATCACTTCGACAGAGTGATGTCATTTAAACCTAAGTTGCAACTTTCAGGGCATATTGGTTTTTTCCTTTCAGTGTTGGTAAATCGTTTGAGAAAAAAATAAATCCAGTCAGAGATCAATTACCTTAGTTAGTTAGTGAGGTGCATCAAAACTTATTAGAAGTTCCCAGGAAACTTCAGTGGCTCTGAGCTGGAATAGTCCATAAGTTAGAGCCTTACCAGCAGAGTACAGGAATGGTTTCTGTACATATGTTCTTATCAAGTGGCAATCCATCAGTTTTCTACATTTTATCATATGGCTTTCTATTCTATGTACTACACGCAGTTGATCTTTTTTTCTGTTGTGCAGATTGGCAAGATAAGTTGTCAAGATTACAGGATACAGCGCGGATATTCTTTGCAGTTCTATTCTGGATGTCATTGTTTTTCTGGGGCAGTGCTTGGGGTGGAAGTAATAATTCAGGGGGCAAGAAGCGCCAGCGATTTCGAAATAAATCCAAGTGAAGATGCCCAAGAATGGGTTGCAATGTCAGTATATATGTCTTTTCTATGTTGTATGAATAAACAAGTAGTATTATCCTGCTCAGGTACACAGTAGATTCGTATGTATATAATTGTAACTTTGATATATGTACGGATGCAAACCCTCTCTTTGAAATAGACCCCGTTAGGTGGGTTAAAGTTATATGCTACTATAGCGGAGGTTGTCCATTTTTCTTCTTCATTGGATTATGTATGCAGGTGCCGTGTAGCTGCACACCAATATATTAGTTGGGCATTTTGAAGCTTCCAAAAATCATGAAAAAACGTATGTGGATGTAGTGTACAGTACTAAAAACGAGAGTTAATACCCTCTCACTACTAATTCTTATCTTGTGTAAGCCACAACTGGCTATCTATCTCGATGAAATATTGTAGAATAATCACTTGTCATACCATGCAGCATATTCACAGTTATTTTCATAGTTCTGCTCATAAGCACTCTGAACATTTTGTTCTTTTCTGCTTCAATGCATATTTTCTACTGCAGACATGCAATTGGAATGCTTTCGCAACAGCCATCGTCACTCGTTTTCATCACAGAATACGGTAGCTTATCTCATTCCACGGCATGAAACAGCTAACCACTATGCAAAACAGAAACAAAAGACGACGCAGTAAACGAACATGGTCATTCTTCCGTTCACAGAGGTAACTAACCAAGTAGTAGCACTACATTACTCCTAACAGATTATATGGTGCTCGACGGTTGAGAAGATTGCTAGAGAAAGATTTACACATAGACATACTTTCATGACAAACACATGACTAGGGCACTATCATCAGTGATTCAGCGATGTTAACCACAAAATGGGAGGGTGTCATATGCCATTACAAGACTCACTCTTTGTGCATTCCACCAACATAACCAGAAACTGATCACCATCATGCCAGCCATAACATTTTATCCAGTCTGGCAATTACGCATTTGCTGATTAGTTTGCCTTTCTCAAAAGCATCCAAAATACACGGAAGGTAACTCACAAAGCAAAGTAAGACACTCGACTAGACTGGTGCAATGTACTGGAGCAGCATAATAACCTGAAAAGGGTACAATTGCAGTACTATTAGTGATGGCACTGTCCGTGCCATAATAAATCAATAAGTAGTGAAAAGTTTATGTGTAGCCAATCATACATTATGAAGAATGCTAAAAGAATATATACTGGACAAATCTAGTAGTACATGGTTGCTAAGCATGAACCCAGAACCTAAGAGGAGCTCCATGCCCTGTACAGATGAGATTGTTTTTACCTTGTTTAGTAGATCAGTTCATACATGCCAAGCAAATCATATAATCAGAAATAGCCTCGGCAGTTTGTAGATCCACAGAGGCATGGCTTGAGCTTGCAAGCTTTAGGAAATTTGCCCTCAAAGCCAGGAGGAGCCCCTCTTGTACCGTAATCATAGGTCAGTTCGGTCATCGGAGGAATATGTTTTAGTGCAAAGAACATGATATGTGGGTACCTATCATCGCTATGGTCATACTGTACGGCCTGCCAAAGGAGATTTGGGGAACAACTATGGTTCAGGAAACGAGCCACATTGCCTGAATCTTTCGCACTTATGATGATAGGTAATTTCTTAGAGCTGTCAGTTGTGGCACTTCTACCTGTTTTTTCAAGTAATTCTGCACCTTGATTCCATCTTGAAACCTTATCACTGGGACATGATGTATGAAATAAATAATCATCTTCCTTCACATCCATGTTCATCTGGGTTTCGTCGAGGACTTCACCAGCATACTCACAGATGAATGCACCAGCATGGACAGGATCCCAAGTACGGAGACCCCATCCACGGTCCCCAGTCCAGAAAACCTCAAAATTCAGTCTGACGCCCTTCTGTGTGACCCTGTTTCGACAGTTTTCAGAACACTGACAACTGGAAGAGCACTCGTAAATCATTGGAGTGTGCTTCACAAGCAGTCCTGATGAGGTGTATGGAAGATCGCCGCCATTTTGTTGTGCACATGAACAATCAGTGTCACCAGGCAAGCACACACTATGACACTTGCAGTTTTGTAATTGCTTCTCCTTACTAAGCGGTCTTAAGTATGTCACCCCAGTAACATAATTGAAGTGGTTTGGTACTTTCACATTGCCGACATCATTAACTAGGGGCACAGGGAGGTTCTCAGTATTTGATGATAAATCTAGCTGTATAGTGTTGTCTCTTGTGGCAGGATTTTCTTTCCATTTCTGAGCCATCTTCCAAACTGAAATTCCATCTGGTTGCCCTGGCTCCCTTCTCAGCTTGTACTTGAAAACGTTAAAACCATTCTTTGCCTTCTCCATCCAGGATTCTTCGATGCGATAAAGCCCATCGTATATATAAATCTTCTCCGAGTGACGGAAAGGATCACGTGAGCTGCGCACGACCCTTATCTGCGTCTTCTTGTTCTTGCTGTTCATGAGAGCAAGGTTACCTCTCTCAAGCTTCTGGTCATGCTTCTCTTTCTGCCGACTGTTGCCTCCCTGTCCCGTGTACACCAAAATGTCGGTGTCATCTTCTTCATTCTCGTAGCCACCAGAAGAAAGGATGCAGACAGCCAGACTGTCATCTTTTCCGACACTCTTAACAGGCATGTAATCGATGCCGCCCATGGCTGGTGCATGTAAACCAACAATGCACATTTCGATCCTGTAAAAGAATATATCGCCAACTTCGACACCAGGCACATGTCCTACCGTCTTGACAGCATTGATTCTCATGTTATTCTGCATCATGAGCCCACCAGCCTTCAAGTCAGCCCGTTTGATAGAATCTTCCTTCTCATCCAACTGCAGGGTGCGACGCCGGAGAGAATCGAACATGATTATGATTTCTTCTGCAGACGCCCTTGGAGTATCCGACAAGGAGGGCCAAGCAGAGAGCTCTTTCTCTTTGTTAGGGATGCTTCTTATCGATTTCAGCAGCTTGACATTAGATGTGTCGGAGCCTTTAGCCGGTCGGGCTCTCTTGGTGGCCCTCCTCACTGATGCTAATTTTTCAGCTCACGGGAACGTTTGTAATCTTTACGCGATGATTCATCTTCATGTTGCGGTGTGGAAAATGCCCCCGAGATTAATGTACCCTTTGAACGAATTGGTGCCTCCAATGAAGCTGGTGGTGAAGGTGGTGCAGACGAGGAGCTGGTCCTGAATGGCGTGCTGTTAAGTAATAGTGGATCAACTGATTTAGTCGCCACAACAGGTCCACTAGGAGTAGAGAACATCGGCGCTAGTAATAGCGATGGCTTCGGTTTCAGGGGTTGCTCCTCGTCAGATACTGCTTCATCTTTCACCCTCTTCATGGTGAATGAACACAACTCCTAGCAGTAACAAACACGTGTCATTGAACAGCCCGGGGCTGAATGTATACTGTGATATATAGACCATAGATAATACATAAAGGATAACAAATAAATGTGTAGTATCATAAACGGAAATAAACTTCTAAATTCGAGAACATGACCTCAACACAATGGGTTGTCAAATGCAGCAGTCGAACACACAAAACATGTAGACCTTTTTACAACTATTGTACTGGTTGACTGGGTACTACTATAATTTGCACTTGTGTTGAGATATATGGGCATATGGGAGTGCACTGATAGTTCAGCATGCCATCTCCTCGCATACATTCTAACCAAAAAGAGCAGCCACCGTTCAACAGAAAATAACTATAGAAATACTACAATGGATCACAAAAGGTGAGGATCTCTTTGCCCCTCAACCAGAAATTACAAGAATGGCCGCAACTACAATCTCAATCTGAAGGTTTTCAAGGCATGATGGACAAGAGAAAGTAACATAATCAAAAGTGTAATATGGCCATGCACCTGAAGAAGATTAACTAGGAAGACAGCGAGGGAGAAAAGCATCAATCAGAACAGGAGAAACCTTGAGAAATCGATCGATGCCGTCGAAGCAAGCTCCCGGCCCAATGAAGCACGCTGTGCGCCTCTCTAGAGTGCTATCAAAAGCTGGAGAGATGGAAAGGCATTTTAACTGTTGGATCTCTCGTCGGTGACGACGAAGCCGTCTGAACGCACTATACACGTGTACGGGCTCGGAAGGGAACTAGTGTCACTTCACGTACTTGATATCTTGACATCTGCGCCACCAGAATTTACTAGAACGCTGCTCTGTTCTGTGACTCTGTGCGTAACAACTAACAAGAGATGAGCTTAGATCCTCTCCAATCAGGCCTTGTATTAATAAATTCGGAAAGTTTTTTTTTCTCTCGAGCTCTCCAGTGCTCACTTCACTTAAAAAAATAAAAGTTATATTTGTGAGTTTTCAAAAAAAATTGAAAAAATCACGGGTGTAGCCAATAAGGTATCCATAAACGTGCAAAATATCAATTTGAAATACTTTATATTTCAAATTGGAAAAATTTCCACACGATGTCGTCGTCCAAGTCAGCACATGTCGAGGGAATTCGTCTATTGTGCTTCCAACGGAATGCTTCACGAGACGTGTGGAGATTCGTCTATTGTGCTTCCAACGGAATTGAGTTCGGTTGAGGATTTGGCAATGCCCTCGATGCCCTATGTTGGTAGTGGAGGCGTGTTGACTCCTAACTCTGAGGCTCTTTTCGCTAAAGAGAATTGCGGTTTGCTCGCGTGTTTAAAGGCGACTAGTCCTGGATATGGCAAGACTATTGCTTGTGTCTTAACAGGGAATGCTTCAGAGGACCTAATCAGAAAGGTGGAGAAATCTCTCAAGACGATTACTATCAGGGGTAAGAGAAGAAAGAGGGGAATAGCAAAGAAACCTTCGACAGATGTGGTTGTTACAGGTAGAGGGTGGTTGTTGGTTTGAGTGTTGCTGGTCTTAGATGTTGCTCTTTGTGGTTGCGTGAGCTCGTGTTGGTGCATGTTGTATGGTTTTCGCCCGGTTTCTTTCGCTAATAAATTGGGTAACTTCTTCTTAATTAATGAATAAGGCAAACCTTTTGCCTTTGTTTCAAAAAAATACTTTATATTATAAGCTACAAAAAATAACAAAAACTGGTAAAACTTAGAGATTTGAAAATAGACATATTTAGATTCATAATTTGTTATTTTTTAGCTCAAAATACAAAGTATTCGGAGTTGCTATTTTACACATGTGTGGGACATACTATTGGCTACACCCGGGATTTATTTTCAGAATTTTTTGAAACTCATAAATATAATTTTTGAATTTTTTAAATTGGAGAGAGCACTGGAAAAATTGCCATAGTTTTTTTTATCTGTATTGCTAATAAACTCTGTGCAGGCTGACGCTTCGTTCATTTGTTTTGCGGGCAATGATGGGCCTAATGGCTAGTCTCGATATATACCCAGTAATCACACTTCTCATTGTTTTGCCCCTTTTTTCTTGGAATTGAAATTGGTAGTCTTGAAGAATTTGTTCTTTCCATTGAACCGGTGGGTATTTTTTCTACACCATGTTGGCCACAGAATGTCTCTTAGCTCAAGTAGTGTGTTTATCTTTTGCCATCGCCATTTATTTAACATCCAAATGTCAATGAGATTCTCAAGTAAAACCCGTGCCTCTAACATCTAACATCAAAGAAGTGGCAAAGTTTCTCCATAAAGAGGGGAGTTTAGCGACAATACATCCCGCCAGCTAGATCCAGTGCCACCTCGCAATTCTTTCAAGAAATGGGGACTTGGTTATAATAGTTTTTCTTTCGAGACCCCTTCCGTAAAATGTACCTGCACCGCTGGTATTTAAAGAGGCATCCAGACCCATCGGTGCCGCTCCAATGTTCAAAAAATGATTATAACAAGGAAAACCACTACCATGTCCAAGATAACTCCACTCCTCCCGGTCAGGTTCGGGTCCCAACGGGACCGAATTTCCTTGGACGTCTCACCGGGGCTATTGCCCCTAAATAAATCCCCTTCCATGCATGTACGCCGCAACTAATGGCTCCTTTGGGACACAGGGTAAACTACTAAACTTGTGTGTTATGTGTATAGTTCTAGCGTCTAGCATGTGCTCTTGGGTGTGTGTGAGTGTGGTGTCGAATTGGTGCATAAGTTGAGATACTCTCTAACGCAGATCGAGGGGTCTAAGAAAGCAGGTAAAATAGGCTTCCAAATGTCACGCACAGCAAATAAATTTAGATCTCGTTTGGTACCCATCATTTCAAATTAGAATCATGAAATTCATTTGTGATTCTATACTCAACTTGTTTGGTTGTATGTAACTGGACATGTTATTTCTTATCCCTAACCTTATAATTTCACTTTCTAAATGAAATGAAATGTGCCAAATAAAATGAAATATGGGTGTCAAACGAGCCCTTAGACGTTCGATGTTGCCTTGTAAAAACCAAAGGAAAACGCTTCCGTTAGGGCGACCTATCGCACCCTCGCGTAGGTCGCTCTCCCGCTGCGCGCGCGCATCGTCAATTGGTGGGCCGCCCGGTTCTTTCGGCCCAACAACAGGGTTCTTCTGTAGCTACACGTGCTTAGCTGGGTTGCTCGTTTTCTTAGCCCAATAACATATCCGAATCAATTTTAACGTATCAAACGAGCCCAAAATACTAGGTAGCTGGACAGAGCTGTTCTGCTAAGTTTTTTGTGATTTTTTTATATTGCATACATGCGTTAATTTTTATAACAAAACACGTTACTAGATTGTTGTGAAAACACGCGCTGGATTTTTCAAGTTTTTGTGCGGTTGCTAGAAGTTTGTGTTCTCTCGAGTTTTCGATGTTGCGTACATTCTTCAAAATTGTAACAAACACGTATGATTTCTATTGCAAAATCACACGACACATGTTACAAGATTTTTCTTTATGTTTTGCAATTTTGGATGTCCACCGTGTTTTTCATTGATGTTTCAAATATTTGTTATTTTTGTTTCCATCGCTTGTGTTTTTTGTTGTAATATGTGGTGATTTTTGTTGCAAATGAATTTGCGGCAAAACATTTGTTGCTTACCCACTTTTTAATTTCTATAAACATATGGTTTTTTGTTGTAATCGTTTGTGATTTTTGTTTCAATTGTTGGTGATTTTTGTTGCAAAGCAATCTGCGGCCAAAAAATGTTGTTTAACCACTTTTTATTGCTCAAAAAACATGTTTTTTGTTGTAAAACAATCTGTAGTAAAAATATTGTTGTTTAACCCTTTTACATAACATTACATGTTTTTTGAAAAGTTGCGATAATTTGTTGCAGTAATATATATTTTTTGTACACAGACTGAGTCATTTGTTGTAATACGTGCAATCTTTGTTGCGATGCGGGTGTAAATCACCGGAGTGGCATTTTCTCTGTAAATGTCGTGAAGATGAGGGCAGCGAGATATACATGTTTGTTTTAATGTGTACTGCGGGTTGAGTTTACATTTTTTCAGGGACTGAAATGCGAAACTTGGCGTGACTAATTCTGGACGCAAGATGGCGATCGGACGGTTCTGGAGGGGACCTAACGTGTCCTTTCTTAGGGTGACCTACGCCTAGCGCGTCCCAAAACCAAAGCCAATCTGAAACGCCACGTCGCCGTCTCCCCTATCAGTCGGATACGTAGGCTGGCTTCTTTGCTTCCACGCTCCAACTCCGACCGTCTTAGCCTCTTCTCTTCTCCCCCTTCCCACCAAAAACTACTCTTCACTCCACGCTTCAAGAACAAACTGAGCAAGAAGGAAAGAAAAAAAAATTCCTCCAACCAATCCTGCCACCGATCTACGTACGCCGTGCCGTCTCGATGGGTTCCTCCGATCGGAAGGTACATCCTTCCCTTCCGCTGCTGTGCCGTTCCCCCCGTGTTCTATGTGGTGGTTGATCTTTGTCTCGAGTTTATAGGAATCGATTTTGATTCCTTCTGGTTCTCTCACCTTGCAGGTGGATGGGATCGGGATGGTGGACGAAGGAAGGAGGAGCTGCGTCGAATGCCGCACCACCTCCACGCCCATGTGGCGGGGAGGGCCGACCGGCCGCAGGGTGAGTGTTTGATCGATCGCCTCCATGTCTACTCTGTATTTCGGTACGGTTTGTTAAGATCAGGGTAGAGCAGATTGGGGAGTCATGGACACAAAGTTGATCTGATCATTTTAAGTAACGTGGTTAGCCGATACAAAGATGCTCTGCTTGCGATGCAAACTGTTTTTGCTGCTTGTTCTTATACAAGTTCTTCTTTTAGATATGATGACTCTTCCTAATTTAATTCCTGGTGTTCATATTCACCTGATCGGAAGATACTAGAGCTTCCACTGTAAGTTAGGATTTGGGAATACATACACATGTCTTCCTAATACTGATCTAATTCATACAGAAGGTCTAGTTCATACAGGCATGTAGGTGTAAGTTTGGGTGATCTTGATGCGAGGTTCCATGTTAAATATATAGCTCTATTATCTTAATAATGGAGTTAAATAAAACCAGTTACGATAAAATCGAAAAAGAGCTACATGACCGAGCCAAATTGCTGCCCATATAGTATCAAGTTTGATCGTAGCCAGCTGAAGGTTGAGGCATAGCTAATCTGTGCCCTCCAGTTCTTGGGTTATTGATTGCTTAGGCAGTTGGTCGTCAATACAATCATTGTAACTGACATGCTTTCCGAATATCCTGAAGTTTCGTTTACTGTTAGACTGATTGGCCTGAGAAAGATGGAAATTTCCCTTTGACAGGTTGTAGTTAGGTTTTGGTCGAATCCTAATATGACTTGTCTTGATGACCTTTTCTGTGTATTCAAATTGATCGGAACCTTGTGGTTAGGTGAGACGTTCCGTCCAACAGTGCTAACTACCAAGCCAAACTGTGTACAAAAGGGGGAGATATACTTTATCCGTTACGCTTCTGCTAGTTGACTATTATACTTCATCCTTTTCCTTGATGTGTTTCTGATAGCACCATTAGCACTGTACCTTTTGTTCTAATTAAGAATACCAATCAGAAATAAAATCTCACTGTAATAGTCATAAACTGAATATTGCTTTCTAACTCTGATGCAATCTCAGTCTTTGTGCAACGCTTGTGGCATCCGGTACCGGAAGAAGAGGAGGCAAGATCTTGGCCTAGATCAGAAGGAGCCACAGCAGCTTCAGCTTCAACATAAGAGCGAGGAGGCGACAACAACTGATGCAAAAGACAGCAATAGCAACAGCAGTAGCACTAGCAGCAACTTGCAGGTGGTCCAGAAAAGGAGGCTTCTAATGGGGGTGGAGGAGGCTGCCTTGTTGCTCATGACATTGTCTTCCCCACCTGCATCCACGTTGCTGCATGGCTGACAATTAAACACAGATTCCCACACCCAAAGCACCAATCTACATACATTCATAGATACATACATACAAAACGCACGTGCGAACACGCATGTGCGCGCTCACCAGCCGATGATTCCGGTCCAATCAGATAGCTTCATTCTTTGTCAGGAGGAGATAAGGGGGGATCTCATATCTCCAGATGATGTGATATTGTGAGGGGCAGAGTTCATTGGTGCCCATCTGACCATCTCATCTGATCTGGATCTGCCTCATGCTAATGTGTGGCGTCATACCGTGGGTTTTCATGCTGTCAACCTTATCTGTTTGTGATTGTGGTAGGCTCCATCTCACTCCTGACACTTCTTTTTTATTTCTGTCTTCTTTTTTCATTCATTCATTATTTGTAAGTACATCGATGTATAAGAGGGATTGATGGATGAAAAGAAAACATCATCCCTCCTTTCTATAATAAAGCTGAAAGAATGTGTTTATTTATTCATTTAGTCTGAGTAATTCACTGACCTACTTGGGTGGTATTGCAAAACAGCAATACCAACGCATATGGATCCGCTGTTAAATACTCCTACCAACTATTGAGAGGTTTTTTGGTTGCAATTGCATAGCAGAAGGGAACAGTGCGAGGTTATATATCGTCTCTTTTTCTTTGACAGTGCAGAGCGTGAGAAACTAGCACAAATAGAACAGAAAATGACAATAATGAAAAAGTGTCTCTCTTGCTATGCGACAGTCCTTAAAAAACACATGAAGTAGACGGTTACGTATCACCTCTGCCAGTCTGTTAGTGATTGGATAATATCAACCTACACATAATGTCCAACTAATTCAATTGATGTAGTTGGTTTGGCATGTTGCAACCATTTTGTTTGTTATCCTAGTACCAGCTGGCGTGTTTCGATTAATCTTCAGAAGGATGTTAATTGTCGTAATTAGTTCCAAAGAACGTAAATAAATTTCCTCCCTCCCCGATTTTCAAAATCAGTAGTAGCAATCGATGGGGGTGAGACGATGTGCCTAGATTTTTTTTTGTGTGTGGATTTATTTATTTGTAACAAGAAACCACTGTCATTAGATATTACATATTACAGTAGATTACAAAACAGTGATTACAACTTTCACCTCAGGAGAAAATCTTATGTGGAAGAGTACAATCGCAGCTAGCCAGGGAGTCTGTTCAGATGCCTATGAGTAGGGGATTGAGCTGAAGATCTAAATGGGCTATCAATGAGCTCAAATCAGGAGGTGTTTGTCCGTTAAATCTTCGAATCCGCAGCACATACGCTCTCCCGTCTCGGCATGTCCCGAACAGTGAGAATGCACACACATCATGCACAACAGCTTGCACCAGATACAATGTGCGACAACCAAACGAATAGCAATGAAGCTCATAGGATGAACTGGTGCTCACCGATTGGCGAACACGAGGACGCCACCACCAATGACATTGGAGAAGCACAAGCGTCCACATATAACATTCGGTGATGATCTTCTTGCTTCTAGAGACGGTTCCCAGAGTTTGATTTGAAGCATAAAGCAGAACCCACATAGCATCATCCAGCATGATATTCAATAAATGGCCATCAGCTAAGACAAGCTCGCGACCTCGACCCCTTGACAGCCCTACTTCGAGTCATGGACTACTGATTACTCGTATATGAAAGACAACCAAAAAGATATCTGCTGTCATAACTTGGATAGCCTTTGGTATAAGAAAGGACGTGTAATTACTCACATATGAAAAACCACACAGAAAATCTTTTGTTGTAATTTATATAGACCTTTCGTATAAGAAAGGACGCGCAATTACCTGCATGTGAAGAAACACACAACAATCCCTTGTCGTATAATAGGTAGCCTTTCATATAAGAAAGGATGTGCACAACTGACATATTAGATCCTATCAATGATAACAAAGAAATTGTTGAAAACTGATACAATAGTGTTACGCCATGCAATAAAACATTAGCCCTGGTCCCTTTCCAGCAGTAAACAATTTTGTATCTTCTCATGTTTTTTCTTCAAGCAAGCAATAGTGTCAGTACTTGATACAGCCCTATCAAATTTATTCTGTCAGCTGCCATCAATTGCAAATGACAAATCCATCAACAATTGATTAATGTTAGAAAGTACAGGTGAATTAAGACAGTATATTACCTGGCAAGTCTTTAATGAATAAGAATCATAACTCGAATACCATATATCTACATTTTCTGTGCCATGGAATAATGTACCTAAGGTGATGTCTATTTGCTGAAGCCATCCAGTGACAATTATTAGTTCATACTTATGACTATGCCAAGATTTCTGGAGCTGGATCCTCTAACATAGAGAAGCAATGTCAGAGAAGCTACAGTAGCCTAACTTTACTTCTTCCAATCCATATGATTAAGGCTAAAATGATTTAAATTAATTTACAAATTACAAATCTAAAATATACATATACAGTAATTACGTACAAACAAATTTATGATGTAGGAAAATTAATTTTATTTTTTCTCATCTACAGTAACTACATGCTACAGTAAAATACCTACAGTGCTTGCTACACCACCCTGACTTTCCTTCTCGTTTTTACACAGCCAAATACTGTAGCTCCCCTGACATTGCTTCTCTATGTTAGAGGAGCCGGCTCCAAGATTTCTATCCTTCAAGAGTCCAGTTGCGGCACTGACAATGAACGGATGCAAGGAAAGCCATGTAATCACCAGACCTATACCAAAAAGTATACTGTCAGTTAAGCGTGGCTGAGCTGTTACTTAGTGTATCTGTACTATGAAGCAGGTGTAAGTGGAAGGAAAGCAGGACCTTGATCCATAAGGTGACTTGCATGCAGTAACAATATGCGATTTTGCCAAATCTGCATCCTTCTGTTCCGTACACAGTGAAAACAGTATATTTTGTTATTATAAAATTCAAGAAATAAGGAGTTCAGAAGATTATGTAAACCCATGACCATGGATAAAATATTACGGAATTTTGTAAGAAAGTACATTAGCCTTGTTGCAAGTTCCAGTTCTAACACAAATTAGAAGCTGCAAAACCTAATCTGATGAAGTACATTTTCACACAGATGTTTGGTTTCTGCGATGTGTTAATAGGAATTTATTTACACCTGTAATCTACGGACAAGGGGGTGTAAGAAGACAGGTGATTCTGCAAAGTAAAGATGTCTAGATGTCACTATTAAGAAAGAAAAAACACGGTTTTGAAATCCAGCTGCAGCAGATTAGTTCAGCTACAACTATTACGAGAGCTGCAAAATAGCATAAAAGAGTATAAATGTACAGAGAGATTGCTCGATTAATACCTGAGATTCATAGTAAAGTCCAGCATATAATGATGCATAGAAGAGTTCGCCATCAGAACTACTAGAAAAGTTTGAAGCTAACTGGAGACATGGAAATCATGAGAAGGAAATGTCACACAAATTTATAAGGACATAGATCAGACATAATAAATTCTAATTCAAATAAAATCACCTTTTCAGGGTCCCCACCATCTTTGAACAAGGCGTAAGCCTCGCGCATTACAGGTCTTCGATCTAAACCAACCTGAAAAGTGAAATTTGCATCAAGTGAAAATTGTTGCAAAGAGTACCGGAATGTTCTACATGTGGACATGTTATGTCCAGTGTCCCTACTAAGTTTTATTCGAATTGAAATTTACAAATTTCACCCAAATGTGTTATTCGGTGTGTCTGCACTCTGGACCTTGCAAGTTGTACTTTATTTGCTGGTAAACCTGTATGTTTCAGCTGAATATCTACTGTGGTTATATTTGAAGGTTGGTTGTCAGGTCTCCTGTGTAGCTATGTTGACATCAAAGTTCTCTAATTCTGCACTAACGACAATATTTCATTATGCCTGAAGACATTAGCTATAGTCGCGGTATCACTAAATTACACTGCAAAGGAAACAAAACTTGCCTCCAAGAAGCGCTTCCTTGCTTCCTCGACCCCATACAGCTGAGCTTCACACAGAAAGCACCATATGGACTCCTCAGTGTCATTGGGGTTGGCAGCAACATCCAGCCTGAACTGCTCTGCAGCTTCTTCGAACCTATTCCAAGTAGTATTATACAACCAATGAAACGATGGACATACCAATTACGCGATGTATTACTGACTGGATTATGTTTATGCACCTGTCTAGGTAATACAACGAAAGCCCCCTTTGCCAGAGATCTGAAAACACACACAGAGACACATAGTTGCAGCTAGTTGATCTTCTTCAACCGAATTGATAACAAGTGTAGGCGTCCAAGGGTAAATTAGCAGCACGTACATGCTTTCTGACGCGGATCCAACTCAATCGCTCGATCGAACTCCGCCACTGAACCAGCCACATCTCCCTGCGAAAGATAGGCCGAGGGCCTCCTCTGTCATTACGGAACAGAGTGGGGAAGGAGCGCAAAGAGGAGGTTATGTCATCATCTGACCTGTTTGAAGAGCTGCATGCCTTGCCGGACGGCGAGAGTCGCCGCGGCTGCGCCACCAGCTCCGGCAGCTCCGCCAGAGAGGAAGTCCCAAATGCCAGCAGCTGCCGGTAGGAGGAGCCTGCGCGGTACTGCGGGCGTGGCCGCCGGCGGAAGTGGTGAGCGGAAGGATTTGCGGGCCAATGGTTGGGACCAGCGGACGTGGCAGCAGGCTCCGGTGGCCGGCGGGAAGAGGAAGGAGGCCGGAGAACGGAGAGAAATAAGTGGATGTCATTTTGGAATTTGGAAGCGAGGCAGCCAGGCAGGGCAGCCCAAGGAGAGAACGAGACGATAGCAGCCCTCGCCTCTGCGATTACGTTACGAATCCCTGCCACTCATGATTTAATTTGCGAAGCAACTTTTTGGAAGGTCTTTGAGCAGCAACTTTGCGTTCGGAATCCGGTTTTTTTTATTATTCTGAATTTCTGATAGACGTGGAGTACCTTTTTTTATCAAACAGATTTACCCCCAGCTTCTTAATGGAGGGCTACAAATGACGAAGCAAGTGGCGAAAAAGAAAAGATACAGAAAAGCATGCCAACAACATGACAGAAATAACTAATTAGCGACTACAGAACTTGACAGTCACCAGTTTCACTAGAGCCCAACAAAATCGGCATGCTTCAAATTGTTGAGAATAAACCGCATCCTACGGTTGCCAGCTACGAAAGCCAACTGACTCCACAAACCAACCTATATATATGCACGTTTTAGATATGCCCAAACTGCTAGTGGCAGTTGCCACTTCTTGTAACCGACTTGTACCATGTATAAAAGGCCTCCGGCCAGATCAATAAAGCAACTGTTTTTCATTCTATTCTAACACGTTATCACGCACGTTGCTCTCCATAGAGCAAGAACCAACCGGCGACTCGCCGGAACAAAACAAGACCGACAGGAAGTTCTACAGGCGAAAGGTAAGAACAACAATGCCTGGGGCTTTTCTCTCGATTTTCCTTCGACTCCCTCACGACGATGATCGGCGCAGTCGATTCGTCGCTCGCCGCCGTCGTGGAGTAGGCGGTTTTCGCCGCCGCCTCAACCGTGCAAGCGCTCGTCGTCGTTTCGACGGACGTCGCTATGGTGAACGAGGCTACTGTGGTCGCCGCCACGGTGAAGGAGGATCCCGCGTCCGTCGTCGCCACCACCAGAACGGCGCCGCGCGCCTGCCAGCGCAGGCCCTAGGGCCGGTCACGCAACCTTTCGCGCCGGTGCCGGTGCAGGCCAATGTGTCGGCGGCGTCTCTGGTGCCGGCGGTGGCCGACTGGCTATACGCCGGTCCGGCATCCCCGATGCTACCATCTCAGACCCCCGTGGTCGTCGAGGTCGCTGCCAGCGACGCGCTCGCCTACATATCGGCGCCGACAGGATCCACCGTATTCACCTTCGGCTCGGTGTGGGAAGTTTCTCCAACGTCGCGGCCGCAGACTCCGTCGCGCCGCCTCGACTCCAGTCACCAACACCCGCCGTCGAGGACGATGCCGTGCCGCCGGGATATGTGCCGTCTCCCATAGGCCGCGGCTCCCCTGCTACTCATCCATCTTCGGCTCGCGCGGGGGTTCGCCGCCGCCTTTTGGCCCTCGGCGTTCCGCTCGCCAGCCCGCCGTCGAGCAGCCGTGGCAACCGCGCGAGCACAAGGAGCCCGACCACGCTCGGACTCGCAAATGGTGTCTCCAACGGCATGGCTTCCAGCCACAGCCTCCTCGGTGGTTCCTCTTCAGAGGAAGTCGACGGAGCACGTCGCCGGTGATGCGGCCGGCCGGCCGGCCGGCCGTGAGGGTCTCGCCTGCTTCGCGTGGATTGGGGATGGAAGCTAATGGGGATTTTTTTTTATCTCTGTCGCTCTCCCTTATCTGTTCAGTACTTCAGTTGATAAGTCTATCTGTCTAACCCGTAGTACGTGGCTTCACTAGTACATGTCTTAGTGCTTTGTCATGTTTTAGGTCCAGATTTCGTAGATAGGTCCAACTACCAGTGCTATAATTAAGTACTTGTCATGTTCTAGACTTTCTATATCTGTGTAAATACATCATGTACTGAATTGATGTTTTAGACCAAATTGTGTCTATATATGATTATATGTTCAATGTGTTTGCAATATGCAATCCCTGCAAACATATACAAATGGCACAATAATATTATTTTGCAATTGAGATTCATTTTTCCTACAAAATTTAGTATCAACTCACCATCAATTAAGTCCAAAAATGCCTATAAAGCATAAAATTGACTTAATTCGAATTGACTTGATATGCAAAATTGTGAAGTGACTATCTCAAATTTATATATGGGATCACAAGGTAATGTGGAATCTACTGCATTATGTGCAGATTATCCACGATTATTGTGAGGTCTACATTTTGTCAAAATTGACATTATGACTACCTTCAACGTGCTCTCCCATATATTTAAATCAAATCATAGCATAAGGTACTAAGATCAAGGCGTCTACTGATTTCGGTTAGATTATGCTTCTTAGTACTCTGAGACGGACTCCATAAAAATGGTGATATCTCCAAGTGAGACGGACTCCAAATGGTGATATCTCAAGTGTTTATGATAGATGTTTGAAACTCACAATTTTGCAAATTTTATTACAACATAATCATGATGATTTTAATTTACATACAAGTAAATTTACAAAATCTCTGGTTCTCATCCATGTAAGCCAAGATGGCCATATTTCGATGAGCTTGCTCTCGAAGGTCACAACTAACCTACATGAGTTATAGACAATAAGGTCAAATAATGTGTCTCATGAAACTATGGCGGCACTTCAATCTCCCCGAGAGAGATGCCCCGCTAAATAATAATATTCTGTGGGACGCAACCGACCTACCGATGACCCACAAGTATAGGGGATCGCAACAGTCTTCGAGGGAAGTAAAACCCAAATTTATTGATTCGACACAAGGGGAGACAAAGAATACTTATAAGCCTTAGCAGCGGAGTTGTCAATTCCACCACACCTGAGAAAGCACTAGTAACAAACGTGATGTGAAAGCAGCAGTAATATGAGAGCAACAGTAGCAGTAACACAGAAGCAATGGCACCAGAAAATAGTTGCTTGCGTGGAGTTGACGGGAAAGCAATGATGATTACAGATGGACCGGGGTTCCCAGCTATCTACACTAGTGGTAACTCTCCAATAACAAGTGTTGGGTGAACAAATTACAGTTGGGCAATTGACAGAATATTGAGCGCATGACAATGCATATATATGACATGATGACTACTATGATATTTAATTGGGCATTACGACAAAATACATAGACCGTTATCCAACAGCGTCTATGACTAATAATCCACCGCCGGGTTGTCATCCGAGTTCCCCGTTGGTATTAAGTTGCAAGCAACGGATAATTGCATTAAGTAAAGTGCGTAATGTAAACAAATACATATGACCGTGGACATAGCATTGTTAGGTTATCCCTAGTGGCAACAGCACATCCACAACCTTAGAACTTTCTGTCACTGTCCCAGATTAAATGGAGGCATGAACCCACTATCTAGCATAAATACTCCTCTTGGAGATACAGGCAACTACTTGATCAAGGCAACCACAAGTACCGGAGAGCATGCAAGATCTTAAATAACATATAAGATAGATTGATAATCAACTTGACATAGTATTCAATATTCATCGGATCCCAACAAACACAACACCGATTACATCATATGGATCTCAATCATGTAAGGCAGCTCATGAGATCATTGTATTGAAGTACATGGGAGAGAGAGTACCAACTAGCTACAGCTAGAACCCGTAGTCCATGGGGGAACTACTCACAAACCATCATGGAGTCGAAGTGGAAGCGGCGTGGTCGATGGAGATGGCTCCGGGGGTCAATCCCCGTCCCGGCAGGGTGCCGGAACAGGACCTTCTGACCCCCGAAACGAAGTTTCGTGGCGGCGGAGCACGGAGATGTATTCGGGAGTTTCGTCAATTGTTCTGTGAGTTTTAGGTCAGGGGCAATATATAGTCCAAAGGGCGTCGCGAGGAGGTGACCGAGGAGACGACACCACCCCAGGGCGCCGGGCAAGGCCCAACCGCCCTGCCCACGTGTGGGGCCCTCGGGCCTCCCCCGGACTTGTCCTTCTGGCCCATGGAGTCTTCTGGTAAAATAGGGGCCTCCGTAAATTTTCGTCCAATTCCGAGAATATTTCCAGACTAGCTTTTCTGGAATACAAAAACAGCAGAAAACAGGAACTGGCACTGTGGCATCTTGTTAATAGGTTAGTCCCAGAAAATGTATAAAAATGATATAAAGTGTATAAAAACATGTAGCAATTGGTATAAAACAAGCATGGAACATCAAAAATTATAGATACGTTTGAGACGTATCAGCATCCCCAAGCTTAGTTCCTACTCGTCCTCGAGTAGGTAAACGATAAAAACAAAATAATTTTTGAGGTGACATGCTACCATCATAATCTTGATCATATAATATTGCAAGGCACATGTAAATGAATGAAGTGATCCAAGTCAATGGTCTATAATTTGCTACCAAATAGATAATGAGTAAACAATGAATCACACAAGCTAAACGTTTTCATGAATAGTACTTTCGAGACAAGCATCAAACAGTTTTGCATAAGTGTTAACTCATAAAGCAATAGTTTCTAATAAAAGGTATTTAATCAACACAAAGGAAGAATTAAGTTTCAGCATTTGCTTCAACTTTCAACATATTTATCTCATGGATATTGTCAACACAAAGTAGTATAACAAGTCCAATACATTGCATATAACGCATGTTGTAACAAAGTTGACACTAGTGTTTGCTTGTGGAAGACAGAAAGAATAGGAAAACTGACTCAACATAAAAGTAAAAGAAAGGCCCTTCGCAGAGGGAAGCAGGGATTAAGTCATGTGCTAGAGCTTTTAGGTTTTTGAAAGCATATAGAGATTGCATAAAATATTTGATACTCCTCCCAACCTTGCTAACACAAGCCATGGCTAACCGAATCCTCGGGTGCCTTCCATCAATCACATACCATGGAGGAGTATCTATTTTTGAGAGGTGTTTGTTAATTGTCAACGAATGGTAGCGGGTGAGAACAGTATTCTACCTGTCAAACGGACTTTTAAGAGCGGCTCCCATGAAGGACGTTATTTCTACCAGCAAGGCAGATCATCCCTCTTTCTCTTTGGTTTACACACATTCAGGTATTTCACTGTTTGTCATTGCTTACTGATGAATCAGGGCAAAAGTGTGAAGAGAATTAATTGGTTAAAGTTGTAATTAATTGGGACTGGGCACCCCGTTGCCAGCTCTTTTTGCAAGTTATTGGATAAGCGGATGTATATGCCACTAGTCCAGGTGTAAAAGTCCATTTGACAAATAGAATAAAGAATAACCACACTAATTCCTCATGAGCTAGTAAACATTGACACAAAAAGGGAATAATAACATTTTGAATAATTTAAAGGTAGCACATGAAAAATTTACTTGGAGTGGCAAGGAAATACCACATATAGGTAGTTATGGTGGACACAAATGGCATGGATTTTGGCTCAAGGATTTGGATGCACGAGAAGCATTCCCTCTCAGTACAGAGTTTAGGCTAGCAAGGTTATGTAAGCAAACAAGAATATCAACCCGTACACCAAGTTTTATATGACAAACATATTGCAAACGTTATAAGACTTCATACCGTCTTCCTTGTTAACCAAACCCTGTTATTAGAAAATATCTAGACCTTAGAGATACCACCGATGCAAACCAAATTTTCAACAAGCTTTACGGTAGTTCTTCACTAATAGGCTTAACTCATGTGATGCACAATTTAATCATGATCTACTTGTTAACTCAAAACAATTGACAAGCATCAAGTTATCCATTAGTGATCTACAAGATTAAGCAAGTTTTTCCTTATACCAATTACCACATGCAACATTTTCTGAACCAACCAAACACCAATCAATTTATTTCATCAACTCTCCAAACAAATATAAGTGAAGCAAGAGAGTACTTTCTACAAAAGAAAGCTAATAGCTCTGACAAGAGATACATGAAAACAAGAGCTAAAAGCTGAACAGCGCTAGATATGAATACTCAACAAATATAAGTGAAGAATAGGAGTATTCTCATGAAAAAGCGGAGCGTGTCTCTCTCCCAATCAAGAATGCTAGGGTCCAGTCAAGCTTTATTGAAAATAAAAGTGCAATACTGAAAATAAAAGCACACAGACGCTCCAAGAAAAGCACATATGATGTGAAAGAATTAAAATATAGTTTCACTAGAGATGACCTGATAATTTTGCGATGAAGAAGGGGATGCCTTGGGCATCCCCAAGCTTAGACGCTTGAGTCTTCTTGAAATATGCTGGGGAGATCCATGGGAGCCTCCCCAAGCTTGAGCTCTTCACTCTTCTTCATCCTATTATATCACTCTTCCCTCTTGACCCTTGAAAACTTCCGCCACACCAAACTCAACGTAATTCTCATTAGAGGGGTTAGTACTCAAAAACTTTAATCCACTGGTTCTGTTGTGACACATTGCAAGAACTCAATAAAACATTAGCTACAGCCCTCCACGTCTAGAGAACCTTGCTTAAAGCCCACAAGAGACAATGCAAAAAACAGAGACAGAATCTGTCAAAACAGAACAGCCAGTAAAGATGAATTTTTTCGAGGCACTTACGGGACTCAAATCGAAAAACGTTGAACTAACGAAAGATGCATACATATATCAGGATTACGCACAAAAAATTTCAGATTTAATTCACAATCTGGTGATTTTAGGAATTTCGTACAGTGAACAGCAGAAATCTGTTCCTGCGCAGCAATCAAAATTAGCATCATCTTATCATTAGAGACTACTCTTGGCACAACAATGCAAGAAAGTAAAGATACAAAGGAGTTGCTACAGAAGTAAACAACCTCCTTGACTCAATAAAAGAAAAATTGCAGAAAAATAAAATGGGTTGCCTCCCATAAGCGCTTTTCTTTAATGCCTTTTAGCTAGGCTTGATAGTTTTAAAGATGCTCACATAAAAATAGAAAATGAAGCAAAAGGAGCATCAAGAAGCAAATTCGAAACACATTTAAGTCTAACCCACTTCCTATGCATAGGAATCTTGTACACAAATAAATTCATGAAGAACAAAGTGACAAGCATAGGAAGATAAAACAAGAGTAACTTCAGAACTTTCAGCATATAGAGAGGTGCTTTAGTACCATGAAAATTTCTACAACCATATTTTCCTCTCTCATAATAATTTTCAGTAGCATCATGAACAAACTCAACAATATAACTATCACATAAAGCATGCTTTTCATGATCTACAAACACATAATTCTTATCAAGCTCAAAAATAGTGGGATTAAAACTTTCAAACCCACTTTTAACAATTTTATAACAAGATGATTGATCATTCTCAAGAGGTATGGGACTCCATCTAGATAAAGTCAAGACCTCTCCAATCCCATTTTCATTAGTAGTACAATTAATATTATCAACCAATATAGGACCATCATCTAGAGCTTTATCATAAACATTTTCTAAGCAAACTTTCTCATTACCATGCATTTCGAAATTAGGCACAAATAAAGGATTATCATAAGATTTATCAAAATAGCATGGATTATCATAAATATCAGTAGCATAATCATTTCCACAAGTTTTACTCATAGGGAATATTTCAAGAGAATCCACAGGAACATAACATTCATCCTCCTTTGGTAAGCATGGAGGGCAATCAAATAGTGTAAGAGATAAAGAGTTACTCTCATTAGAAGGTAGGCATGGGTAGCTACTCCATTCTTCCTCCTTTTGTTCATCACTCTCCTCCTCTTTTTCATCCAATGAGCTTTCAGCTTCAGCAGTAGTTTCTTCTTCTACAGGTTCCTGCAAATTGTGAGTGCATTCTTGTGCATTAATGAGTCTCTCTTTATAATCAATGATATAACAATTATTGCTGAAATTTTCTAGGCAATAATCAAGAATAAAAGAGACCGTTTCTTTAAGTTTATTACAAGCAACACAGGTTTCATAATTTTTAGCCATGAAGGAATCTATTTCAGAAGCTCCACAAATGTAACAAATTGTTCTACTTGTTCAGCTCCCAAATGAATATAGTTATTCCAATGATAGTTCATAATTAAAACTTCTTCACTAAAGCCACATTGGAATTTAAGATGTTTAGTATCTTGTTCAGAGCAACAATTTATATCATGGCGTTCCAGCAAAATTTCAGCAATTTGATTTAACTTTTTTAACATGCCTCTCATGATTTTACCCTCTCTTGATTCTCTATACTTTATATATAATTCTTTAGCTTCCATAAACATAGAGGTTCTAGCATGTTCTTCCATAGCAACAGTTTTTTTTAGATTTTCGGTTTTTAAATTTTTATGGATTTTCGGGTATATAAGAAAAATAAAACTAGACAAAAATAAACTAAACAAAAGTAAACTAAACAAAACACAACTAAACAGAAATAAACTAAGCAAAATAAAACTAGACAAAAGTAAACTAGACAAAACAAAATAAAATAAAAACAGAGAGAGAGGTAGATGTACTCCCCAGGTGAACTTATGAGTAGAGCTATGCTCCCCGGCAACGGCGCCAGAAAATAGTCTTGATAACCCACAAGTATAGGGGATCGCAACAGTCTTCGAGGGAAGTAAAACCCAAATTTATTGATTCGACACAAGGGGAGACAAAGAATACTTATAAGCCTTAGCAGCGGAGTTGTCAATTCCACCACACCTGAGAAAGCACTAGTAACAAACGTGATGTGAAAGCAGCAGTAATATGAGAGCAACAGTAGCAGTAACACAGAAGCAATGGCACCAGAAAATAGTTGCTTGCGTGGAGTTGACGGAAAGCAATGATGATTACAGATGGACCGGGGTTCCCAGCTATCTACACTAGTGGTAACTCTCCAATAACAAGTGTTGGGTGAACAAATTACAGTTGGGCAATTGACAGAATATTGAGCGCATGACAATGCATATATATGACATGATGACTACTATGATATTTAATTGGGCATTACGACAAAATACATAGACCGTTATCCAACAGCGTCTATGACTAATAATCCACCGCCGGGTTGTCATCCGAGTTCCCCGTTGGTATTAAGTTGCAAGCAACGGATAATTGCATTAAGTAAAGTGCGTAATGTAAACAAATACATATGACCGTGGACATAGCATTGTTAGGTTATCCCTAGTGGCAACAGCACATCCACAACCTTAGAACTTTCTGTCACTGTCCCAGATTAAATGGAGGCATGAACCCACTATCTAGCATAAATACTCCTCTTGGAGATACAGGCAACTACTTGATCAAGGCAACCACAAGTACCGGAGAGCATGCAAGATCTTAAATAACATATAAGATAGATTGATAATCAACTTGACATAGTATTCAATATTCATCGGATCCCAACAAACACAACACCGATTACATCATATGGATCTCAATCATGTAAGGCAGCTCATGAGATCATTGTATTGAAGTACATGGGAGAGAGAGTACCAACTAGCTACAGCTAGAACCCGTAGTCCATGGGGGAACTACTCACAAACCATCATGGAGTCGAAGTGGAAGCGGCGTGGTCGATGGAGATGGCTCCGGGGGTCAATCCCCGTCCCGGCAGGGTGCCGGAACAGGACCTTCTGACCCCCGAAACGAAGTTTCGTGGCGGCGGAGCACGGAGATGTATTCGGGAGTTTCGTCGATTGTTCTGTGAGTTTTAGGTCAGGGGCAATATATAGTCCAAAGGGCGTCGCGAGGAGGTGACCGAGGAGACGACACCACCCCAGGGCGCCGGGCAAGGCCCAACCGCGCCCTGCCCACGTGTGGGGCCCTCGGGCCTCCCCCGGACTTGTCCTTCTGGCCCATGGAGTCTTCTGGTAAAATAGGGGCCTCCGTAAATTTTCGTCCAATTCCGAGAATATTTCCAGACTAGCTTTTCTGGAATACAAAAACAGCAGAAAACAGGAACTGGCACTGTGGCATCTTGTTAATAGGTTAGTCCCAGAAAATGTATAAAAATGATATAAAGTGTATATAAAACATGTAGCAATTGATATAAAACAAGCATGGAACATCAAAAATTATAGATACGTTTGAGACGTATCACCTACTCAAGGGTAAAGATATGAAGCACACTTCAATCTCCGATCTGAAAATACTAGGGATGTCAGATGTTCACATAATGTAACAACAAGCTCCCCAACTTTCAGAAAATCCCATGAACATGGTCATCGAATATTATTCACATGACATGTTTGGAGACTTTACTTGTCTCCCCAACTCCTTATCTGCGTCTATTTATTGTTGTAATAAACATGAAGTTGTCATAAAAAACTGTATATCACAGTATATTGTATCAGCAGTTATGATACAAGAAAATTTGTATGTGTTCTATATATCTGATAAAGGTTTTCATAATGAAAATCTTCAATTCTATATATAGAATTTTACGGGAGTCAATCTGATGAAAGAGTAAACATTCTTTGTACAATGAACCACAAACTCTATACATGGGGAAATATATATTCAAAACTCTTACGAAGAGATAACAATATATTTTAATCGCTAGACGCGATGTTGTAATTGTTGGTTCTGTCAGTACCAAATTTACACTCCCTATGGGGTACTAAAGTATTAATCGAGAACGCTTTATAGTATCTTGATTAAGTTAGTACTCTACAAGATGTAGAGATATCCGTCAGAAATGGTTTCCATATCGAAACCCATGATGACAACAAAGAGGAGTATCTCCTTTTTACTACAACAACGGATATGATAAGCATTTAAATGCAAAATTCTCTCATTATCATCAGGATAGCACTACACATACATTAAAACCGTAACCAATGTTGCGAACATGGTAATTTTTCAGAATGCCAATGCATTCCAAACTTGGCATGATCGCCTTGGTCATTCCAGCATAGGGATGATGCGAAAAAATTATCAGCAATTCCATTAGTTAGGATATAAATGATGCTAAATTCCCACAATCTTCGGAGTTTGTGGACACATCGAACCATTGTGTGGATCTTTAATTAAGAGTTTCATTGTTATAAATGACACATCTTCACGATGGTCCCACGTGTGCCTATCATCCACACAAAAACCATGAATTCGACAAATGATGAGACAAGCTATTAAACTACAAGCTCATTATCTGAAAGGGCAATGCTGTTGAATTCTCCACACGTGCTTTCAATGATTATTTCATGGCACTAGGGATTGAAGATCAACACTCGGTCCCGTATATCCACACTCAAAATGGCTTGGTTGAATCTCTAATAAAGAGAGAATTAAGCTCATAGCGTATCTCTTACTAATGAATTGCAAATACCAACCTTGCGTTGGAGTCATGCAAATTTACACCCCGCTGACATAATTCAATTGCAGTGGACTACATATCGTAGTACCTTCCCTCTAAAATTAGTACGTGCAAATCAAAAGTATTTCCCATCTGCGATAATTCGGTTACATACCGATATCACCACCACGGCATACATCAATGGCCCCTCACAGAAAATTCGGGATCTATGTGAGGAATAACTGTATTTCCGTCAACTATAAATACCTCATGCCCCTATCAGGGGAGTTATTCAAGACTAGTATGCTTAGTGAGGACAATTTCCAGGCATTAGGGGGAGATTTTAAGTACCAAAAAGAAAGCCAGGAAATCAATTGGAATGTTCAACACATTTCTGCCTCAAATTCACGTACTCAAGACACTGAACTTCGCGTTCAAAAAATCACTAATTTGCAACAGATTGCAAAATAACCTGCCAAATCCATTTACTGGCTATAAACATATCACAAAATCCTATGATCCTGCAACAAGTGTGCCCGAAAGAGTGGAGGTATACCAACAAAACCACTCAACTCCTTGTTCAAAACAAGAGGGGGAGAAGTACAACCACACAGCAGGATTCAGCTTCTTGCAAGCAACAAAGGAAACTGAGGAAGAAACCCTCATAATCAGTAAATGCAAGTCAACTTCACGTTGATAGACACAAAATGGGTAGTATACACCACGTGGATGGAAAACCATCACAACCCAGCTCAATAGTGCACACAATGACTGGGATATCGGAATACCTAGACTTGACCGTATTGGGAAACCACGAAGAGTCATCAAAGGTAAACAAGATTTCCACCAAACCTCATACATTCTGGAGAATCTTATAAATGAAAGCCTACAATTGTCGACATATATTTCTCAGCAATGATTGCAAACAACCTTTACAATGATCCGGATCCAAAGACCATGGCCATGGCAGAGTTCAAAACACTCGCTTGGACTGGACTCAATCAAAGGATGCAATCCAAGAAGAAATAGCCTTGCTCAATAAAGGAAGGTATACACAAAAGAAATACCTACACCAGTTTTCGTCCAAGAATGGAATGAGAACAACAAGGTGGTGAGTCAATAGCAAGGCATGTAGCATAAGGGTTCACGTAGATACCCAAAATACATTCTCTGGATACAAGTGGAATCAATTTCCGATAACTTGTCTCAATGGCAGTACAAATCATCTATTTATGCAGTTGATAGATGTAGTGACCATATATTCATGTGTCACTTGATTCAGACATATAAGTTCCCATGGGAATCCCAATTTTGAATCCAAATACAAATCGCAACATGCATAGTGTAAACTCAAAAAGTCACTACATGACTTCCAATGGTCGAAACAAATCTGGTACTACCGACTTAGTGAGTTCCTTATACAAAAGGATTACTCTAACAATGATGATTGCTCACACATGTTCATCAAGAAATCCTTGAAAGGGTATTCATAAAATCAGTGTATGTTGATGATTATAACATCACTCGCAACACACAACATATTGATGAACCATGTAATCATCTAGAGACGGAATCTTAGATGAAGGATGTAAGAAAAATATCAAACTTTGATTTATCTACAATTCGAGCACCTTCACTCAATATTATGGTACATCATTTTACCTATATCCAGAAATTATTGGAGAAATTCAAATCATGGACAAGTCATATCCATCTAAACTCTATGGTTATTCAATCTCTAGACGTAGAGAAACATAGATGCATACCATGGAGGATAGATAAGAGATGTTGGGACATATTGTTCCAAATCTCAGTGCCATTGGACCTAACACTAGTGACAAGAACAAGAGTATCTTTCTGATATCTCCAAGGCATCAAATATCTTGACCTATTTGTTATTTCAGAGAAATCTGAACTCCAATATCATCGAATCCGCTGATACTAGCTACTTTTACGATCCCCATAATACTAGATCACAGACGGGCTTCATGTACCTACATGGTGGGCTTGCTATTCCATTGATGTCTTCCAAACAGACTCTATGGCTACACCCACTTATCATTCTGAAATACAAGGTTTCACATCAATATGTGGGGCTTTATGGAATGATAAACCACATCAACATTCACGTTGTATTGATTCTATTGAAACACCAACTATTATCTACAAGATAATAATGCTTGTGTTGCTCAAATGAAAAAAGGTTATACAAAAGCAATATCACTAAGCATATTGCCCCTATATTGCAAGGATCAGGGGGAGTCTCTTCCTGAATTATAACCTACTCAAACATTATATTACACTCTTTTTCCCTTTATGAGTTTACTCTCAAGATTCTCATCAAGGTTTTTAATGAAGTAATGTCAACACAAGAATATATGTCATATGTCCTATTTTCCCCACCGGGTTTTTCGACGGATGTATACAAGACATATTAATTGTTCTCTAAACTTACCAATGAGTTTTATCCTTTCAAGGTTTTCTCATATAAGTTATGAAAGAGACAATGATTATTATATGTTGTATCATTTTCTCCTTATTTTTCCACTGTGTTTTAAAGGAGTTTTAACAACATATCAAATACTATTCTCCTCACATTTTTCCAAAGGGTTTTTGGGGAGAAATTATCAACTTCAAACATCATATGTCATACTTCCTGTTTTCCCCACTGGGGTTTTTAAAAGAAGTATACAAGACATATTTATTGTTCTCTAAACTCACTATGGGTTTCCCTTTTAAGGTTTTACCATATGAGTTATCAAAGAAACAATAACCATCATATGTTGCACCATTTTCTCCTTATTTTCCCACTGGGTTTAAAGGAGTTTTAGCAACATATCCTACACAAATACTCTCCTCATATTTTTCCCACAGGGTTTTTGGAGGAGTTATTCAAAACAATATACGCTTGTGATCAAGACAAAAATTCTCAAGATTATACAAGAAATACAGGACACCCAAGAAGCAGCTTTGTGCAAGGGGGAGTGTTGAGAATAAACCGCATCCTACGGTTGCCAACTACAAAAGCCAACTGACTCCACAAACCGACCTATATATATGCACGTTTTAGATATGCCCAAACTGCTAGTGGCAGTTGCCACTTCTTGTAACCAACTTGTACCATGTATAAAAGGCCTCCGGCCAGATCAATAAAGCAACTGTTTTTCATTCTATTCTAACACAAATATCCACCCTCTATCCACTATCTATTCTTCGACATGTCAGCACCCATCTGAAAGATTAATTAGATCGACTATGGAGGGTGAAGGCAACGAAACAAAATTGACAAAATTTGATTCTCTTTATAAGGTTGTTTGTAACTTGTTAGGATGGCGTAGGAGTGACACATTTGGCCTTTGGCCTGCGTCTACGTTCATCTGGTCACTTGTATAAATTTTGTTGATAATCCGTAAGCTTGGAGATCATGTCCTCATTTGCTCATCATGCGAAAATAGAAGGACAGTTTGGCTGTGATCGCACGCGGAGAATATATCAATCAGGTAAATTTAGCGCCCGTTAAGTATACTAGTCAGGCCTCCCTGCATCGTGTATCGTCATTCACTTTGATCCTCATAAAAGAACATAACGAATCGATGTTGACATTCAAGAAGGCTACAATTAAATGTATGTGCAGTGGATATTGCTGCCAGATATCTTCCAGTTCCACATACATGTAGAAGATATAGACTGATAGATGGAGTTGCGGCATGTTTTATGAAGCTGCAGCAGAATATAGACGGATATATAAAAATACCTAAGCAACACATTTTAGTGTTCGGTCATACAGCAATAAGTGTGCACTATGAAGTGTATGAACTACCAATAAATAATTGATTGGCAAAAACATGGTTTTTCAAATAATATATATCCACAAGAATATTTAGATCATATGCACCACAAAATTTAAACCAGAGTAAGAATATATATGTATTTCAATGTTTTCTACGATATTTTTTCCAGTCAGAAATATTTTAAGACAAATGAGAATGTCCCTACTCAACTACAAAGTTAAGATCATGTGCAGTACAAAGTTAAGATCCTTAAAACGCAGCCTAAGTTTGCAGATATCCCAACAAATGGCATTAACACGGCAGAGAGTGTGATTAAACCTGACGTTAACTCATTATTGACAACAGGATCAACAGCCAACACAGAAGTCATACATGCACTCAATTAGAAGGTCTGGTATTCAAGCAAGATAAATATCTAGTAGCACCTCTGCTTTGCGGACTCTACCCACGCACAATGTCGTACCTTAATGGTATGGATCTTAAGTCACTATCTGCATAACGCTGTTGGCAAGGAAATCACAAATACGGAGTAGTTCACATGCAGAAAAACAAAGGATCTTATTCTTACCTTATCCTTGCAAACAAGTATCTCCCAAATTAAAACTTGTCATTTCAAGACAAAAAACAGTATCACTGCATACACAAACACTGCATCACCTTTTTATTCAATTCCCTTTATTACCGTAATTACTATATGCCTGAACCAAGTGACTTTATTACAACACCATGAAGTATCTTAATACCAACAAGGATGACTATTGCTCATTGCCAGGGCAGAGCTAGGATACGAGCATGAATATCAGGCTAGAACAATATGTCATGCAATTCCAAAGGAAGCTACATTTCTACTAGCTTGGATGCAGCTGTACGACCAACATGCACATCAAACAAGTTAATTATCTCTCATCACATTAAATTTCAAAAGTATTTCCTTCCCAGCATAGATAGTCATGTAAAGTTCATGTACTGGAAGTAACAGAAGTGGTGCACGAGGAGAAGACACAACAATTTACAGAGTCCAGAACAAAGACTCTAGCAAACTAATTTTTACAGGTATAAATTGCTTCCACCAACTACTTGTTAGTAATATAATTTGCATTAAGCAATCAATATTAGTCCAAGAAAAGCAAAGGTCTTGAGTTTATATTATGTTCATCCATTTCAATTCGACGAATTTGTTGTTTTGTTTCCACGGATCGCCAGAAGCAATCACAAGGAAGAGAGATCCGCCCAACCCCTAAAATCACAGGTATGCACGCACATATATACACAAGCGGAATTCAGGTGTAGGAAGCAGACCCGACATCAGGAGAGACGGGGGGCGGCAGGAGACCGAACCGTCCGCCCGATATCCACCAGCTCAGGCTCAGCAGACGGTGGGGACGAAGCGCAACGCCGCGACGCGGGCTGCGAGGAGCCCCGCGAGCCTCCGCACGGCGAACTGCGTGCAGTTGGAGAAGGCGATGAGGCACATGAGCTCGTAGACCACCCCAGCGCCACCTCCGCCGCCGATCGGCGTTCCGCGGGGACGTCGGGCTCCGACGAGTCCCAGCCCTGTCCAGATCCGGATCCGAACCCGTAGTTCCACCCGCCGCCGCCGTTTCCGGCGCCGCCGCCGGGCCCGAAAGGGCCGTCCCCGTCGTCTCCAGAGAAGGTGTTGGAGCGGCGGGTGCGGGGGCGGGTGCGCGCTCGGCGGCGGACGGTGGCGGAGGCGGAGGGGGAGGCGCGGCGGCGGATGGTGGTGGTGGATGAGGTGGCTGGGGTGGTGGAGGCGAGGGGGCGGAGGAGGACCGGCTTGGCTGGCGGGGAGGAGCCGGCGGTGGCCGTGGGGGCAGAGATCTCCATGATCGGAGGCCGGCGGGCGGGCTAGGGTTGTGTGCGGAGGAAGGCAAGGCAAGCGATCAAAGGTGGGGAGACGTGCGATGGTGGTCGCCGGTCTGGGTCGGGGTTTACGTGTGGCGACTGGCGAGGTGAAGCGTGGACGCGAGGAGGAGCGTGCACGGCCGGTCGGTGTTTGAGGGTTCCCGCTGTTCTCATTTTGAGGTTCAGGATCTTGCACTGGAGTTCGCTCGTTGTGGTCCACGGAGGGTCGAATGGACAAAGAGTTGCAAATGACTTGCAATGTGAAGAAAAATTCCCCATCTTATCACGAGGAATCTCAATCGGAATCGTTATCTGATCACAGCTAGGAGGCCTGGATAACGAGCCGGCTCGGATCTTTGAAAACCAGAACTCGCTAAACTCTGAACTCGATAAACTCGTTAATTTGAACGAGCAAAAATGTTACAGGCCCGGTTTGCTCGCTAAACTTGGCAAAACTCATTAAGATTTTGGCGGCAACTATTTGTGAAATAGCAATATGTCATACTAATAAACAATCTAATTTTAAAGAGCTACCAGGCATGTGGCTTATTCTAACATACGGACTGGGCGGTTATGTCTTGTCTCCCTTAGTGCCGAGAGTTTTACAAGTTTGTCGCGCGAACAACTTGTTACCTTATTTGTTTGGCTCGTTATTCTGAAAAAATGTGTGGCTCGACTCAACTTGTTAAGCTCACGATTTCGGGCTAAATGAGCCAAACTTTTTACAAGTGAAGTAGCGCGTGTTTTGAGTTTTATTTCCAACCCTAATAACAGCCAACACAGCCCCTGCCCAAATGCTCTGGAATATAATGCCTCGGTTCCACTGCGGGAGAGTGGACCAACCCCCTACGGTGATGCTCCCCTTAGAGCAAGGCAGGGCGGCGCCCTAGCTTGATTATTGGCAAAAACATTCTTATACGTCAAAAGCGAACCCTCTGTAAGTAATTTATATGTGTTTTAGTGAACACTACGCAAAATCGATTTCCAAACGTAAATAAGGACTAGATCTATCCTAGTCGGAAACCAAGTCTTTTTCTTTACAATGGCGCTAATTCTGAATCTAACAAAATCCGACTCTAAAAATGTCCTAAGTGTGGTATTTTAAGAAGGGTATGTGTAGTGCCCCGACCGCGGAACTATACAGAGATGTTGTATGTCACCGGTTAGGCGATACAATCGGAGGTTACAGGTTTACCACTCCCCGGTCAAAACCTTTGGCAGGCGTTGCTCGGAATGGATCATCGGCAACGCAACACCCCGATTGATGCCCTAACACAGGCACAACTATCAATGCATAATAGAGAGATCAAGACTTGTGGAACAACTGGCACATCACAGACTCTACGACTCAAAGCATTATAGTTCAACTCTTATAATAGAGAAAGATAGCAAATATTACAACCAGAGGTCACAGACCCAACAGTACATCATGCGGAAGCGAATTAAGTTGTTCTAAACAACAAGATCCAAATTATGGCCTAAGAGGCCTATAAATAAACATTCCAGCGCCAGCTGTTCTGGGATGTCCCAAGCTGCCACCTGGGAACCCCAGACTACTCGTCGACGTCCACATAGAACCCACCTTCAGTGTCGGTGAAGTCCTCCACTGAAATCAAATAAACAACGTTGAGTTCGACGAACTCTGCAAGATTACTAGAGCTACTAGCTCGATGATTGGCTTTCAAAGGTTTTATGGTTGTTTTGCATAAAGCTGGTTTTCTTTATAAAAGACATCTGGCATCGACTAATCAGAATATTTTCGAAAGGGGGTAAGAAGTAAACTCTTTTCTTTCGATCCACTTCATCAACAACCACCATCAATCACTTCACCTGTCTACCAAGGCACCTCCCCGAATCACCCTCGAGGAAGTCAACCTTGCATTCTTGGTAGTACCTCTAGTACTCAGGTTTTAATCATTCCGTTCAAGTTTTCTATGGTCTCTGAATCCGTCACCAAGTCGTCCATAACCGCGGACACGGCTTTTCGAAAAGATTTAACCCTGCAGGGGTGTACAATGTAAAAGAGGCCAGGCTCCCGAGGGCCCTCCCAGCTCTCTTATCCACGCGTACCGTCCGACCCATTGCCTGAACATTAGCTCTCTTCCTTGGAAAGCCGGCTGGGTGGGAGCGGCGTCGACTTCTCCCTCGCTTGAGACTAACCCAGGATCATCAGTGAGGACGGGACAGGTTCAGTGCCTCCAACACCCTGCCCCGTGGCCACTCATTTTCCTAAACACCACCATCCTCATCTCAGTCCTGGCAACATCTTCACGCACGCGCAAATGGAAGCTCAAACTAGAGGACCCTGGCTAGCCCCTCCCGAGTTATTTAGTCTATGAGGGTTCCTGCTACTGCATAGGCCTCACGCATAGTAGCACGCTCGGTCTTGGCTCGAAGGCGAGAACTCGCACTTAGGCGGCGAGAACGAGACAACCCACCACATTCCCCGTGGCCTCTCATCCCCGCCTTTCAGCAATTTATTATCCGTCACCACCATTTTCCATCACATCCGGCCATTCCATCAACTGTTCCAACAATGAAACATCCACCGGACATCTAAGCATTTAAACTAAGCATGGCTAAGCATATACATAGCAATTATACTTAACTCAGGCCAACACTTCAATCCTATGGATATTAGGGAGGATACAGGTAGTGGCAACATATTTCTAATGCAACTAGTAGGATACTCTAATCCAAGCAAAAGACATTTGGAACCGAATGCAATATTATAGTGGGGAAAATAATTGCGGAAATATAGGAGGAGACATGCTCAGAGGGGGAATTACGCTTGCCTTGTTCAGGGGGCTGCTAATACGGGTCGTCGGGGTATTGTGGTGGAACCCGACTGCTTGATCTATCGATGCATAAAAACACCGGAAAGAAACAATCAATAATCACACAAGCAAAACAGGTGCAATGCACAAACACATGATGGCATGACATTTTAATGCACTGAAATTTAACTAACAAGTTAAATGGGGTGAAAAATAATTATTTCGACAAGAGGAGATAAAGCCCCATATTTAATTTAATGTTTTCCTTACTTCCTAAAAAGGTGCAGTACTACAAATGTGTTCAAACATGCATGGAAATGATGTTAATGGATGGTCCATATTATTCTGAGCATTTTGATATATTAAACATCTTTTTCTGATAAGCCATTAAAAAGTTATTGCATTTTCAGAATTTGATTTAATGCTGCCATTTTAGCAAATCATTTTAAACAACATTAAAATTAATTATCCATGCTTGGAAACAAGGTGAAACATGAAGTATATTTCTTGCTGAACATTTTGATAGGTCAAACATAATTTTTGAATCATTATTCAAAAGGTTATGGATTTTCCAAAAAGTATTTATTTTCTGCCATTTTAGTTATTTTAATAAAACAGTAACTAAATTAATTTAGTTGGATGTGTGAGTTATACCCACAGACAGGCTTTAATTTTCTGAACATTTTGATATATCATTTGTAAATTTTGGACAATTATTTAAAAAGATATGTAATTTACAATTTTCCGTTTGAATTTATTCCTTTCTTTAATTAACAGAAAAGTGCCGAAACGTTTTCTACTCAGCTGGTGCTAGCCTCAGCCACTGACCCGTGGGGTCACTGCCACGCTGGCGCTGACTGTGCGCGCGGGTGGGTGATGACCCACTGACTGGTGGGGTCCGCTTGTCAGTGTGTGGAATAAACCAACGATATACGGCTACAACGATATACGACGAACTGGAGACGTGGAGCATGTCCAGGAGAAGCACAAGCTCACCCTCGACGCGTGTGTGTGCTCCGTTGGAGCCGAGGTGGTCGGAGACAGCGGCAATCCAGCGGCGGAGCTTCTGCCGTGGTCGGAGAAGAACGGATGGCAACGGCGATTCCGGGCTCCCCGGCTCAATTCTTTCTGCGAGGGAGGAGAGTACGACACGGCGGGGCTCCCGGTGGTCTTCGATCTGCTCCAGGAGGCTTCAATCACCGGCGACGAGCTCGGCCTCCATTGGTAGGGTTCGGTCATGGAAGGGAGAGAGGAGAGGGGAAATATCTGGGCAGGGAGAGCAGAGGAGCGGGGTGGTGCTCTTCTTAACTCCTCGCAGGGGAGAGGAGAGGAGAGGGGTCCGGGCGGCGCGACGCGGGACATCGTGGGGGGCCTCCTTCTCCCGCCGGCAATGGCGCATCCGTGTCGGGCGGGAGGAGAGAGATGACCTATTTTCGAAAAAAAACCCTGCGTTTCTTTTCCCCTTTTTCAACTGAGTCCTTTTGCTATTTCTTTTAAAACCAGTATCACTTCAAGGATTTTATTGAAGCACTAAAACATTTTAGAAAAATATGAAATTATTCATGTAGCCTCTCCATATCATGTAGAGGTTCCACAAAAATTGGTGTGCCAAAATAAAATGTTTTGCACCACTTTTGTTCATAGGGTTTGGATATGGCAATTTTCTTAAATACAACTTCATTATCCTTTAAAGATTTTTAAGCAAGTTCAAGATATTACTTTTGAACTCTTAGAACTTCCTTGACAATTATGGAGGTTTATTTGAATTTGTTTTGTCACAAACATACTCCTTTGAATTTAAATTGTTTGAAATCAATTGTTGCTTTTGTTTCCCTTTGTTTCAATTTGTTTTCCAAATCTTTGTTTCAACTTGAACACTTAAACCAATGATGCCATGATGCATGAATGCAAGGAAAAGTGAAATTTTGGTTCACATTTTTGGCTCACAAACTTTGGGGCTGTTACAGTATGAGAGTATTTTGGTCAGCTTATGGGGGAGTTGCCGAAACCAACTCTAGTTATGTAATAGATTACATTTTATGATTATTTTTTTGCTTTGCATATTTTGTTGGCTCAAATTTAATTGTATCATCTCTCTGTCAATATCTTTGTTTAATGATGTCAAGACATGTTTGTTGAATTGGAGAAATGATAATTCATGAGCCCCTCTTGAAAGGTGTTAATATGCGCAGAAAATGACGTCAGAATCGTAAGTATGGATGAAGTGGTAACAAAATACGTAAAATAAAAAACATGAAGACACCAGATCACTGTTTAATTAGTTTTACTGTGTGGAAACCTTCTATATTGTTATAGACCCTACATCACCGATTTTGATCATTACTTAAATGAGCTATTTTTAGAGTTGTTTGCAATTCTTTTGCCTTGCCTCCATCGACTCATTATCTACATTCAGTGTGAATAAATTTGCTCATCTTATAAATACTTATACTTATCATCGGGATTTCTCTAATTACGAGCATAAGTACATACAACATAATCTTAATCTATTCATTATTCAGATAATTCAAAATGTTAGAGGTTGTCTTAATAGTTGAAAGGCATACCATGTTTCTTGCGCAAAAAGATGTATGTGATGACTTGATGATCTGCTAAATCGAGCGAGGGATGTTCAGAAGGCTTGATCGACAAAATTATGGAATATTTAAAAAAACAGTAGAGATATGCAATTGGTATTTTTTTAGGGTTTACTTATATTTAAATATGTTTATATTTCTATTGTACTAATTGATTATGAATCATATATAGTGTTAATGTATTGGTGCTATTTCAGCCTTTGCATCAGTTTCTTTTAGTTTGCCCACCTAAAAAAAATTGTACTTCGCCACTGCCTATATGCAGATGAAAAAATCAGGGTAGCCAGAGTGTTTGGTTTGGGTCATCGAGTGGGATGGAAGGGGTCCAATCCCTTCCCAAATATGTTTGGCCCAACGTTCACAGCGTTTAATGAAGTGTGCAATATATAGCATCGTTGCAGAAAATGCTATGAAATGAACAACAACATCAGGGCCCATGGTGTCCTGTGTACAAATATAATAACACAAACTTCATGTGTACCTTTTTTTTTTGATACAAGTCTCTGGATGTATTAATCAGGAAAAGCAACAATACAAGAAACATCCAGAAACAGCACAGCTGCTCGACATTTTACAGAGAAGCCCCTACAACATTCTAAATTACAAAGAGGACCCTGGCACCATCTCTGTCTCGAAGGTTCCGCCACCGCTCGATCCGCCGTCGTCGACGTCACGCCACCAGAAAGATAATCAACGACGACGAGAGCAGCAGCTGTGTCGCCGCCACGAACCTGAAGAGGAAGATTCCTCATTGAAATCGCCGCAGTAGCCACCCGCCGCGGACGGCGGGATTTGAAGTCCGGTGAAGCCACATCGGCGGGGGCGACGCCCCGATTCGTCACGACGGTCAGGCCGCCAGCTCCGGCCGAAACCGGCAAGCAAACCTGCAATCCAACCACGAAGAACAGCTGCAGAGACCACCTCACCGAAGTTGGGGCAGAGCAGCACCTCCTTTCCCTCCCCTCGCCTCCACGGCCGTCCAGAGGGAGAAGAAGACGTTGCATCCCGCGATCGAAGAGAAGACCACAGCGCTTGATGAAGGAGCTTGCTTCACACGCCTCCTGCTTCAACTTCCACCACGGAAGCCTGCCAGAAACGCATCGCAGCCGCCGTCCCGCGCCGCGCTCGAACGCACAGACGAAGCAGCTCCAGATCCACTCCACAAGTCTTGAGGAAGAGTAGCAGCAGCATCTCCCCTCCTCGCCGCCACGGCCGGCCAGAGGAGAAGAACAGCACTCCCTCTCTTGATCTGCGAAGTAGAGGGTACGGCAGGCGGCTTTATTGAGAAGGCTCTGAGTATCTCCAACTCTGCTCAAGATCCTCCACGGATCTGGGAAACAGGAGGGGAGAGACCCAACTCCGGCGCCGCTGCTAGTCACCGGAGATCTGCCGAGAAAAAGGAAGAAGAAGAAACGGGCATACGCCACGAAAACTCGCATATAGCGAAGCACAAAGCTAAAACTAGTCCTACTACTACTATTCACAGCCCGCGCTACGCGTCCTTCTCCACACCAACCGCCATCGCCGGCGGCGAGGCGAGAGGAGCGAGCCGGGGAAGAGGAAGAAAAGGCCGAGACGGCTCTCAAACAGTGAAAAAGAGGAGAGGTCGAGAAGGGGAAAGTGAAGGGGATACGGTGAGTTTCTATCTACGAGTGAAGTGTAGAAAATAAAAATATGAGTAAAATGCATCTACAATCGTTATACTTGCGTGATTGACTCGATGTAGTGCTTGTACTAAAAAATTGCAGAACCATTGTCCTGAATTTTTGCAGTGACTCAATTTGGTGCTAAAGCCGCCCCAAAACGTGTGCTCGCAATTGAGGACAAGTGGACACGGACCACAAACAGGACGGGTACTCTGATTTTTGCAAATTGGCCCTCACTGATAGGCGGGCTATCCCGTCAAGTTCGTCCCCTAGCTGGCAATGAGTGTGTCGATGTTGTCATCGTTGATCCGATGAAGAGGTTCACGCCGCCAACGATGGCGCCTCGCCATGATAAGGAATCTAGAGATACGCCTCCTCCCCTCGATCCTTTCCCCACCCCTAGGAGCTGCTCTCCCTCGCTCTCCGCATGCTTCGCACAACTAGCTTCATGTGTCTTGCTGGTCACGCCATTGTCACTATCGCGCCTTCTTCCTCATCTAAGTCCACATAATCGAGCTCGAATGCTCGCCATTGTCGCCTTCAACTCCGTCTTCCCAAGCTCTGGTCCCCATCAATTTGCCGTCATCGAACTCTCCGACCCTCTCCGACCACAAAGCCAGCTCTAGGGTGAGTTAGAATACTACTTTTACAGTACCATAAGGTTGTCTGTTAGTACCATTTAAAGTTTTAAACATGGCGACTCACTTGTCACGTAATGATTCTCTTAGTTTTTCTCGCAGTGGACGCTATGATAACACCACCGATTTTCTCTCTATATGAAGATAAAAAAAAATCAGGGCCAAACTAATATGAAAATACTACTAGCAGTATCATAGTTCATGATATTGCTAGTGGTCAAACATTGACAGCCATACATTTATACTCCCTCCGTCCAAAAAATAAGTGTCTTAGATTTGCTCAAAAGTAGATGTATCTAAACATGAAACACATATACATACATCCACTTTTAGGGAAATCTAAGACACTTATTTTGGAACGGAGGGAGCACGTATGCACGATCGAGAAATAGCGCCAAAAAAAATCTAAAAAATAAAACGTTAGTCTCCTTCAGAACGGGCAAACGGACGCCACCTTTCCGCCTCTCCCCTTCCCTTCGTTGGTCACAAACTTCACCGATCCACGATCCGACCAAACTTGACGAGATTTCTCCAACAACCCGATTCTCAGGGACCCATTTGGGCAGATTTTCCTACACCAGAATTGGAATGGAAGAGGGAAGCACAGAACCGGGATCCTTCTCACGCTCTTCCTCCTCCGTAAGTGCGTCGAAATTAGAATCTCCAACCCGAAAATGTTTCTTTGGTTCCCGTCCATGGGGAAAAAGAGGTACCAGCTCGATCTCGATTCTCGCAGGGTGGGTTCGAGGAATGGGTAGCGTCGATGAGGAAGCGCACCGGGAAGCTCTCCTCATTATCCCGGGCGCCGCAACCAAAGCCTGGCATTTTGGCTATCGAATCCACCATCAGGTATCGCTCTTGGGATCCATTACTGATGAAAGGATTTGCTGCATTGTATGTACCATGTCCAAGTACTTGATCAAACAGCTTTCGAAATGTTCTCTCTAGAAAACAGCCTCTTCGCCACCCAAATGTTCATGCTTTATGTTCCATCTTCTATTCCTGTGTAATCTTGACCAGAAAAAGTAATGCAGTTTAGGTTTGTTGGCTACACATAACCTGACCAAATAACTCATGCTTTCACTAAATTATCAGTCTAAGTATATTCAGATGTTTTCGATAATAGAGAACAATGGCATGATTTGGTTCCATTGCTAATTTGCTATATAAGTTTCTCATCCAAGGTACTACTATTGCACTTTCTATATTGCAGCTCAGACGGGATAGAAATTGTAGACGCTGATAGCGATGTGATATATCCCATTGACCCATGTGATCAGCTGCCAAAAACAAGCCTGTGGGATAGGCTTGGGAGGGTTTCCATGATGGACATCGAGTCGAGTAGCTTCAGCTGGAGCTCTCTTTCTTCTTTGCACCACACAAAACATACCACTACAAGTACAGAGCCCACCGAGGATGATACAGGCAGAAGCTTTGAGGTTTCTATTTGTTTTACTAATGAATATCTTTCCGTAAACTATCTTCCCTGTTATTGATCAAATTTTGGCAATAACTACTAGTAGTAGTAGTAGTTTTGATTTGTTCTCCTAGATAGTGCACTTCTCTAGTCTTCTCTCTGCTCGAATCTCATTCCAGGAGTCGAGATTGGTTGCATGATCTCCGTATCATTCTTCATAGGTGACTGTAAATTCTGGAGGAGTTGTATTCATTGCGTTATTCAGTACATCTGAAAATGATGAAGTTCCTTCCAAGGAAGCTGCTGCTGTCATTAAGATAGCACCATCAAGGATGGCCACACAGTCAGAACGGTTTGGGTATGAACTTGCTAAATGGCTTGGCGTGAGGACCCCTCAAGTAAGTACTCGCTTTGTTGTGGCGAGGAATTCTGGCTAACTATGTAAATATTTAACATTGTCAACTCTCTTGGCCAATGCAGGGCAGAGTGATTCATAGCTCCTCATGTGAATGGCCGCAAATCAAGGATGCTGTTGAGAATGCTCGAAATGCAGCAATATCTGTTGGTGATGAACTTCAGGAGATGATTTGCACTGAGATGCTAGAAGCTCTCGAACTGAGCCGATGCCTATTCCTGATGAAGTATTAATTCCAAGTTACCAGTAATGTACCTGACAATATGGTACCTAGTTAACATGAAAGATATTTCAATGCTGTTTTGCAGTTATGTCCATGGCTCCCCTCTACTAGAGAGCATAACACCATTTGATTCACGGGAGTTTGCTGAAAAAACTGCTGAAGCCTTAGGGAGGATCCTGATTCTGGACCTCATTCTGAGAAATGAGGATAGGCTGCGGTGTCGACCCCTTGGTTGGCGTGGAAACTACGCAAATCTACTTGTTGCCAACAAAGAAGCGTATGCAAATCTTGACTCACTGGATGATGTTCATGATTCTGCCATCATCCGTTACAAGCCAGAGATCATCAAAAGCCCTAAGAAGCAGAAGCAGAGAAGAGCCGTTTCAATAAGTGGCAGTATCGGCTCAGATATCTCAGAGCTCGCGTTGGAGGACACTTATGATCCCGTTGAGTCTGAGATCTCCAGCTTTCATATTGTAGCCATTGATTCGGGTGTACCACGCAGACCACCCGCCGGCAAACGGGCGAAAGATCAAGAGAACTACCCAAGGTTGGTAGAACTGACACTAAACAACTGGGACTATTCTTCCAACCTCTTGTTTGAGGTGTCCATTGGAAAACTTGGTACCCCTGGACCCGAGGAATTTGACATGTCATCTGATTATAGCTATCATTCTCCTCTGTCCGAGAGTGATATGGTAGTAATAGTTAATTCCTTCCGAGGAGGGTTTCGTAGTGCTCTGAGAGACCTTCAACGGTTCCACATTTTCCTGCTCACACTTTATCAGAAGCTGGATGCTCTAATGAAAAATTTCTTCAATCTTATGTATAAAGGTTCGAATGAATCTGACAAGGAAGAAGCAGGTCCTTATGATTCACCATTGTGTTCAGTAGAGGCACATACTGATCTAAGTGATGCTGAAATTCCACGGCATATGCGTAGGCCTTCACGTACTTTATCCCGTGATGGTTTTGACCTGTCATCTCCTGCCTGCCGAGAGAGCTTTATGATGAAGAATTTCAAAGCAAATGGTGATGCACCCCGTGGTCTGCGGTTGACGATGAAACTCAGGGAATTTAATAAGTATGCCAAGGTTAATATCTTTGAAGAAAATTCATCATATTTAGCAGAGTATACAAGTCGCCTAATTCCTATTTATCTGTTTTGCTCTCTGTGAATGCTCGGCTAATTTATTTATCAAAGTATTTTTACAGTTACGCTAATGGCTGAAATGATATAAATAGATTTCAAAAGGTTAACCTTGAAAATATCATAACATTAGCCAAAATAGTTGTAGGAAACCAAACAACAATATATAAATGATTTCACATACTAAGTCAATACAAAATTAGCAACTACGTGTATCTCGATAACTGTTTGCTCTGTGTAACTGCTATAATGGTGGAGTATCTCCATCATTCATAAAATGTATCACCTGGTTGTATTCATTATGCAATGCTATGTTTGCAGGTAGACAGTGAATTAAGCAAAGAAATAGAACAGTGGAATGACATGCTCAGGACTGATGTTGTAAAATTGTGTCAAGACAACAATTTTAACACAGGCTTCTTTGAAGGAATAGATAATAGCGTTGCTGTTGATGCTTATGAGTTGAAGGTAAATCAAAAATTACCCAGCATGTCTGGCAACTATCTATTGCAGCAACTGAGCATATGGATATATCTGTCTTCAGGTTCGTCTTGAACACCTTCTTGAGAGGATTTCACTGATTTCTGAGGCTGCAAGTACTGAACGTCCTTCTCAGATCACAGACTGCATGTATATTGGCGGTGCTCTAGCCGCTCGGTCAACGTACACCCTTCAGCACCTTGGTATCACCCATGTATTGTGCTTATGTGCAAATGAAATTGGACAGTCAGAATCTCAGAAGCCTTGCCTTTTCGACTACCGAAACTTCTCTGTAAGTACATCTGAAAATTTGCGAGAAAAACTTCACGTGAAGATCATTTTCAAGCAGCAAAACGCTGAAGCTCCATTTTGGAGTCCTTTTAGATCATAATAGGGAACTGGTCTATTGATTTCCTTGTGACGCTTGGTGTTTCTTTTCTGTAGATAAACGATGATGAAAATGCAGACATCAGTGATGTCTTCGAAGATGCCTCCGATTTCATTGATTTCGTTGAGCACCTGCGCGGCAAAGTCCTAGTGCACTGTTTTGAAGGAAAAAGCAGGAGCGCAACTGTTGTTCTTGCTTACCTGATGCTGAGAAAGTAAAGCTGAAAGCCTCAGATTTCATTTTACCACTCTGCCGGGCTCATCGACTTAATCCGTTTCAATGTTCGTTTCAGAAACTATACTCTTGTAGAAGCTTGGAACATGCTGAAGAAGGTGCACCGACGCGCGCACCCGAATGACGGCTTTGCCAAGGTCTTACTGGACCTTGACAAGAAGCTGCACGGGAGAATCACCATGGAGTGGCAGCACAAGAGGCCAGCAATGAAGGTGTGCCCCATCTGTGGCAAGAGCGCTGGGCTCAGTAGTGGCTCACTCAAGCTCCACCTGCAGAAGTCCCACCGGAAGATATCGTCGGGAAGTGTAGACTCCGCAATGTCCCTGGAGATACAGAAGGCGATAGAGGCAATGGTGAAGGTGGGGTGAAGCCAAATCGCAGTCACTCATAGGGCTTCTGTTGGAATGGTCTTTCAGAGCAAACTGCAGCATGCATCTATACCCAACTCTTTTACTTATGCACCACACATCTAGAAACTCGTGTTGTGCATTAGCATGATACAAAAGATCTGGCTGTCAATGTATATGAGTTTTTGCTGCCCTGAATCTGAGATTTGCAGCGAACTCGATGTGAAAAACAAGAGCTTAAGTGTTACTCTGAACATCATACTGTATTGTACACTTGTTCCAAAAAGCATGAAGTTCTCCCCAGAGGAATTGCAATAGACGGGAGACATATATTTTCCGACACAATTTCGAAACATCTTTTGGGATTCTTTCAAACGCAACATGTATCCTGTGTATTCTTTACAATTACAATGTACTCACATGAATAGAAGATTTTGACATATCGACAAACCATACGGAGCAACAAATCAGGCCATTTTGAGATGACATGTAAATTTTTCCTTTTTTATAAACCATAATCAGACCGGTGGCAAGATCATTATTTGTCTGTACATTTCTTCACAAAAATTATCTCCATCAGGGTTTCAAGACATAAGAGCTTGCCTGTACAGCTCATCCTTGCCATCAGTAGGTGAGTACTTAGTGGGCATCACTCCATTAGGCATCGTCTCTGCAGAGCTCAAAACACGCACTGCATTCCGATACCACGGCTGCAAATGAGGGTCAAGGGAAGGCGAGTTCGGAAGCATCACAGAACCCCAGTCTCTCTGCCCTACCTGTGGTTCACGTATTCTTCGTCGCACCAGAAGCCCAGCCACATCTTCCCTTCTGATCTCCGTCATTGTCCGTGTGATTGCCATGCATAAGAGAAGCACAAAAACTGCATCCTCTTGGGGTAAGAACTCTACTGCAAGGAATTTCCAATTCAGGAGCACGGTTGCTCTACCATCAGGATGATCTGGTGATGTACGGAGTAGGGTGATGTATTGCTCCTCCTCTTTGTGGTTATTTGATGCACTATCCTTGTTTATGTTGTAACTCAGTCTCCTCCCTACAAGCAGCCTTGCCTGCTAAAATGAAAGGAATATTTTAAGGAACGAAAATAGCAGCACATCTGTGTTAGGTACAAAAGTCTACAAATACGGTTGATCAGTCAAATGAAATGAATTTACTCAAAAAAAAGAAAAGTTATATGGCATGTGTTTTACATACAGACAACTCACATGATCTTGCATTTCTGAAGCAATAAAGATAACATATGTAATCTTTTGTCTGGTATTGAATTACTAAATCAACTACCATATAATCTTCATACCATAGCTTCAGCAGTGAACACCAGATGAATGGAAGCTATGTTACTTCAGGATTATCTATACTAACTCCAATTCCAGACAAAATACATCAAACAATCATGCGAAAGAAACTTATGAGTGTGGGCCATACCTCTTCTTCTGAGCTCTCATTTTCCAGTTGAAAGTTCAGGTCATTTTCCAGCCACACTGTCAGTACATCTCCAGTGGAAAATTTCCAAACCACCTTATTCTCCTGTTGATCTTTAGTTGGCGTTGCTGTGCCAACCACCTTTTCTACACCACATAGAAACAACTAGGCACCTCTCAAGACAAGGTATAATACTGACATCAAGCAATTATTCAGCGTATAAAATTACCTGGAGCATGACCAACGGATGTTGCACTTGCAATGTAGGACCATGAGCCTTCTCGGACCTCAATGCTCCTGTCTTCCCATTTCACTGCCATGGGAGTTTCAGGTCCTCTCCGCCAAATCCCTCTGCCTATTCTACAAATGTTGCAATAGAATTAAACAAAATTATATTGAGATATAACAGTAAATATGGTTCCCCACAGCATAAGCTTAGTAAGCAACCATTCAATACAAGAGTGCAACTTCTTATAAGAAAAAGGTTAACTTTGGACTGCATGGTGTAGTTGGTTACAAAATTCACCAATAAATTTTGAAGGGATGAGGTATGTGCCAACAATCACATAATAATGCTAAGCTTTAGAATTTTGAAACCCAACTACACAGATATTCTGAACAATACCTCATCCGAATGACGAAACATTCTTTCCCACCGTAATCAAGCACCGTACGAGTCAGCCACCGTCCTTCTTGCGGACGATAACTTCTCATGCGCAGTATGACATCAGAAATCATGGCCCCACCGTCATCAGTGACTCTGTCAGGTACGGACTTCAACAGGTAAGGTGCTTGAATTGGAGGGGTAATTGATGCCATCACCCTCATCCTGGCATCGAGTTCTTCTGTAAGAATGAGTGATTTTTCATGCAGCATATCGTTCCATGAGATTGATATGTTCTTGAGGATCTTGCTCTTCCTGAAGCACCCACTCGTGCTGCGCCTGACCTCAATGGTGAGACCTCGGGTTGCAAAGTCACAATACAGATGCCATGTTTTCTGCCAGTTTTTGCAGGATAAACTGGACATTGGTTTGTCGAGCTTTAATGATCTGTGACACCTCTGTGCTCGCAAACGTAGAAATTCTTTGCTAATGTGCTCACTGTCAAATTCTCCTTTCAGGAACACGTATACCTGCTATCAAGAATCAATGATATCACATTTCCAACATAGAAACTAGGTACATACTCCCTCTGTTCCATTATATAAGATGTTTTAGACATTCCAATACGGACCAAATACAGAGCAAAATGAGTGAACTACCCACTAAAATACGTCGGGAAAAAGCTAAAAAAACTAAAAAGGCTTATATTTAGGAACGAAGGGAGTACTTAACATAAAAAGAAAGGGACGTAGTTGTAGATAATACTCCCTCCGATCCATATTAATTGTCGTTTAATCGGATGTATCTAGCACTAAAACATGTTAGGTACATCCGATTCACCGACAATTAATATTGATCAGAGGGAGTAACACACAGCGACTTTAGATAATAGCTTAATTTACATTTATTTGAAGTGCATCATGGGCCAATTCTCTACTTTCCAATATTCAGTGGGAGCACGAACTCAAGTTGGCAACAACTGTTCCTGTATCAAGTTCATGACTTCTAGGTACGATATTATTTCTAAGAAGAAATTTCAGTGAAGTTGTTTGAGCCTAATCTTTCCCAAGACTATAATCGGATGCAACAAAAATCACGAAAAACACTAAGACGATAGAGAGTTTATGTAAAAGACTGAAAGGCAACACCCAAGGTACAACGCAGCACACCTAGGAACTAGGGAGTAGCGTTGCTAGCTCAGTTGCCCCCGCCTGTACCTTGATCTTGGGTTCGCTTTGATCATGTTGACGAGGCTGGCAACTTCGGCGAGGCTTTGTCAAAGAAGCCAGCATTTCGCTGCTTCCAAATCCACCAAGCCGTGAGTATGATCACCGAAGCAGTTCCCTTGCAAGGTAGATGGTGTGGAACGGAGGGCAGGTGCCACCAATCCACAAAGGCATCTTCGGCAACGGGAGGTCTAGTGGTAGAACGGATCCACGAGAGCACCTCGTGCCACAGGGTGCAGGACTGAACGGGCACCTGGTGAAAGGTGGCCCATAGTCTCCTCAGACTGGTCACAGAGCATACGCATTGGTGGGTGTTGCAACCCACCGTCATGCCAGCCTCTCTGCCGTCCAACAACAATCCTGGTAGGCGAGCCAAATAAAGAACTTCACCACGGCAAAGCCCACGACTTCTAATTTAGCTTCCAAGAGCTTGAGACAATCGCTCCTTCAAAAAGGATGTTGTAACAAGACTTGAAGGAGTACCGAGAGTCAGTCTTCCATCTCCAGGTGAGCATGTCTAGGGCAACCAAGAGCTGCACGGTACGGAGTCTCGACCATGTTTGGGGACTAGGGAGAGGCGAGGAGTGAGGGGGGAGAGGAAGTGTCCACCGTCTCTGGAGCGGAAGACGGCGAGGTGGCTGTAGATGCCGAAACCGGGGTGTTTCAACAGTGGGGTAGGGAGGGAGGCTGAGTGTGACCTCTCGCTCATTAGTTCTAATTGTACCCTGACTTGTTTAAATAACGTTGTGACAAATCATATGTAATCTCCAATCAGTTACAATTACTAATGAATAGGTACAAGTAAGCTCACTAACTCCTCTATTGTGCGAACACTAGAGCAGAAGCACATACAAATTAATTTTTTACTAGCAAGTTATATTAGTGGACCCGTGAGAATGTGTGATCGGATAATTTAATATACCTGAACTAATCGATGTATAGAAATTCACCATATGTTTTACAACATATACAACTGAACTCACTACTTGACGCGTATGTAGGTAATCTTCATCTTGGCTTGAAGTGCCCACAGTGTGGAATATACTATATTACTATTTATTTATTTTTACTTTTGTTGTTGATATTATGCTACAGTATGATGGCTTGTGGACATTATGCCTAGCAGATCCCTAAGTTTTCAGTTCTTTGCAATGCAAGATGTAAGAAAATGCCAAAGCAGATGATTTTTGTGAAGAAGAATAGTCGAATGGAATGAAACTCTCGCCAAGTACAAATTGTTTTCTACTGACCAACCATTAAGGACATTATAATGCTAGATAGTACAAAGTTGTGTGACAAGTTCCTCATTAAGTTAAAGTATGATTGAAACAGCCTCAGAAATACCTCCATAAGAAATCTAGGTTGCAACCCCTTGTACAGCCGATTGGTGTCCTCTTCTGATGCTGCAGCCTCCCAACGGAATGCTTCCCTTGCTGTGCCAACTGCTGCCGCATCAACCTCTGAACCAGACAGATCGTATGGCTCATCATATGCCTCCTCCCACAACACCCTTGTCCTCTCAATCACCTCCTTACTCACCACCTCCCCGTAACTCACCACCATGTTAATAACATTGTCCCTGATAGCCATCGCCGTCATGTCTGTTGCATAGCTCACCGGAAAACTCTGCCAAGGATACATAACAATCATATAAACTGTATACATGCAGAAAAAACTATGGTGTTGGGTCGCTACATTGCTTAATAGCTTAATATGACTGAGATGTCATCACTAAACATACCTGGTGAGCAAGCCACATCAGTAATATGTCCAGGCTAGGCACCAGCCGTGTGTCTTCTCTGGTTGCGCACACGCCCTTTCTGACAAGGTCAAGGAAACGCATGTACCTCCGTTTCGCAGCAACATGGTAGACTCCTTGCAAGACAAAGGGCGAGGCAAAGCGGGCTGCTAGGCTCCCATAAGTTTGAACCATTTTGACAATTTCGCTATTAGCATTGTCATTCTGAGCAACATTCAGATTGTTTCCATCAAGTTCATTATTGTCAAGGTCAAACGGCTCCAACGGGTAGCGTGCAGCCCAGAGGTCCCGACAACAGTCAGCAGCATACTCCTCATTCTCAGCATCAAGTATTGAAGGCCGATTGATGAGGCGTCCGAACCTCGATGTGCAGTATGAGGCATAGCTCTCCTGGAAACAGAAGAAACAACTTGAAATCTTTCAGTTCGTCGGAAATTTTTGAAGGCTATGACTTAGCTAAATCCTAAAGCTCGGTGATTTTGTGGGAAAATGAAGTCCAGCCAAGGGATCTATTTCAAAATATATATTTCGTTAAGAACAAGCGAGGTATTTTGTAAAGTGAGCGGAATATTGTAAAAAAATATTGAATAGTTTGTTCTCTGTATATAATAAGCTGACCAATTTTGCCAATGGCACAATTATCAACAGACATTCAGTGACGAATCACGAGAACTTCTCCAAGGCCTAGAACCAACTAACTGATTAAGATAAGTTCAACTAGCCGTGAGTAAAACAACCTATAAGAAACCCGAGTAATTCTCAAGACGTGACTTGAAGTAAAAGAGGACATGGCGGTGACAAGGCTCACATGGTGGAAGCAGTGGCAGAGCCAGACGAGCTGCACGTCGGGCGGGGGCACCAACATCGCCGCCTCCTCTCCTCCTGCACCCGCCGTCTCCGCTGCGAGCGGCATCCATAGATCCTCGTATCTCCGCACGGACCGTGGGCCCACGGCTCCGCCGGCCGGCGCAGAGCGGAGGAACGCGAGGAGGCGTCGCGCGGCGGCGACGAGGTCGAGCGAGAAGAACGCGGGAGAACCCTCCTGCCCGCGGGACGAGGAGGGCATGGATGCGGTGGCGGTGGCGGTGGCGGTGGGCTCCGGCGGCGCCTCTGCTGCGGAGGGCATTCCTTCGGCTTGTTGGCGTGCGTGAAAGTGATGGTGGGCGTCAGTGCAGAGTGGTTGGTCAGAGAGACGTGCATTGCCGACTGATGATGATTCATCGTGCATGATTAGGATGGGGCGGACCGAACAATAAAAGATTCTGGTTGATGGAGCTGCCAATTACAAAGAAAATAAAATGGTATAAGAGCATCTCCACCGGGACCTCCAAATTCGTGTCCGGCACCCCCAATCGAGGCTCAATTGGGGGTGCCGGACATGTGTCCGCCCATGTTTTCGACCACGCCCACAGCGACGCGCACCCCAAACGTCCGCCCCCAAACACGAGCAAATCATCGAACACCTTTCGGGCGGATTTCAATACGAATTGATGTAATAAATATTACAACACAAGTTCAAATTCGAAATACAAAGTTTAAATATGAATTCAAGTTTAAACCATGACCTATCAAACAGCCGTCGGCTGAGTCGCTTTGATGGTTCACAGGTGGTCGGCACGCCCGGATGTAGATGGGCCATAGGCTCCTGGAAATCAAACACTTCGCCGACCAGTTGCTTCCTCGTATCACGCTCGTTTTCAATGATCATGTTGTGCATGATAACACAAGCATTCATGATCTCACACATTTCATCTAGCGACCATGAAAGACAAGTGTAGCGAACAACGGCAAACCTGCCCTGGAGCACACCAAAAGCCCGCTCCACATCTTTGCGAACTGACTCTTGCCTCTTTGCAAAATGACAATCTGCCTCGCCGTGAGGGTTGCGGATGGTCTTCACAAATGTAGACCAAGTGGGATAGATGCCGTCAGCAAGATAGTACCCCTTATCGTACTCATGGCCATTGATCACATAGTTGCATGGTGGAGTTAGGCCATCACAAAGTTTTTTGAACACATTGGATTTGTGGAGCACGTTGATGTCATTGGAGGCACCGGCAGTGCCAAAATATGCATGTGTAGCACCCCAGATTTCAACCTTACCTGAGATGCTACCGCGCTACAACAACTTCTATCAAGTCCGGAGATTATTAGGAATTTCGACAGAGTTTTCCTTGTATATACGGACATCCACGACAGGCAGTTATCAGTAAGAAGATAGGAAGCGGTAAAATAACTAGAAAGAAACACCAAGAACTATAGAAAGCCACTAAAAAGAAATGGCGTCTACTGATTATTATTTGAAGTTATGTGACGTGCTCAATGAAGTAGAGGTGCTACGCCCAAATCCCATACTCGTCGCTTATTAGTACCTGAAAACCAGATGAAACACAAGAATGAGTATAAAGATACTCAGCAGGTAAAATACAGAACCATCAGAATAATAATCCCATTGTGTCAAGTACATAGCTAGGGGTTACCAATTTTCAACATCCTACACCACTGAACCCAACCAAGACCATCTGAAAATACTGATAATGTCTTTATGAACTAGAAGACTGAAACCGAATATCTGAATATGTAACTGAAACTGAACATCTGAATATGTCGCCCGGACTAGCCCACGAGCTGACAGTTCTCACCGAACTCTATCGGAGTAGCCACTCGGGACAGTCTCTCACCGGACTAACAGAAAGGGTGAATATGTCGCCCGGACTAGCCCACGAGCTGACAGTTCTCACCGAACTCTATCGGAGTAGCCACTCGGGACAGTCTCTCACCGGACCGACAAGAAAGGTTAGCCATCGGACTAGCCCACAAGCTGACAGTTCTCACCGAACTCTATCGGAGTAGCCACTTGTGAACAGTTTCTCACCGAGTTAGCTATGAAAGTAAGAAGTGTGATATCTCTGAACATGAACGAAGGAATCGAATCGAATGAACTAAATAGGTTTTAAGTGAACCAACTGAACAAGGGATCTCAATCCGTGAAAGCAATCAGTTGAACCATCACACAATGGACAACATAGAGAACAAGGGTTCGTCATGCACTTGCCTTTACCGATGGCGAAGACGTTAATTGGGAATAATCCCACACCTGTGTGGCTAATCACATTTCCGAGGGAGCAACCCCTTTGCTGTCCCTTCACGAAAGGATTCACAACTCGAGCTAGAAAGCTCCAAAACGAGCAAATGTTATGCCTATGGATTCATATGGAACTTAACTACAAACAACTCCTACTATTCGAACTCAAAATAAGGAGCTATGAGGGTCATAACCAACAAATACTACCCTGCTGCTTCCAGTTTTCAGAATATCGAGTAGCTACCTTCAGGGATACATGGTAGTAAGAATACTCATGGGAATTAACCGAATCATTTTGTATTAGAACATATGCATCACAAGCAAGCTAGGAAGGAACAAATTATGAATTTTATTGAATGGGTAAAGCTCCTCAAGCCCATGGGAAAACTCTATTCTTTGCTGTTTCCAGAATTCTGAAATAACAAGTAGCCACCTTTGGAAACTCATAACAACAAGAATACTCATAGGAATTAAGTAAATCAAGTTGATCTATGAAGTATAAGGTATCAGGTAGCTGAGCCATGGTAGAAAACAATTTAATCATCCCTCAAAGAGCATGGAAAGCTATGGACAACAGCTACAAAAAATACTGTTTAGCAAAAACAGAACAGCATCTTGCTTTCATTGCTGCGGCTAAACCGCTGAACCAAATTGAGTGATTGACGGCTCAAAACGATCGTGGGAACGAGGGAAACAAAACATTCCATAGGATGCCCCTCTGATTTTGCCATATAGGGACTCGGAATTGATGATCTTCACTGCTGTATGCACAGGAACAGCACCAACGAAATTTGTTCCAATCCATTATGGATCTGCTACTCCCCTTTCCTAACCACCATGAATCCCTCACCTACAGCACCTTGGTACAGGTAAGGAAAGGGAGGACCTCACCTTGCTAGTGGAATTGGAGGGGATTGATGGAGAAAGTGTTGGGAGACCTCCTCTTCCCTTGTTCTTCTCTTGCAACTGCCTCTTCTCCTTCTCTTCTTGTCTCCACTTCTTCCCCCTCAAGAACAGGCCCAGGCTGCCCTAGGTGATGGAGGAGGACGAGCTGGACATGGCAGGGGGAAGGGCTTTGGGCTCTAGGTGAAGGAGGAGGTGAGGCGCCTTGGGAGGAAGAGAGATGCAAGGGGGCTTTGGCTTGGAGCATAGAGGAAAGGGAGATGGAGCTCTCGGCTTGGGGATGAGGATGAGCTCCTCACGAGGTGTTGAGAAAAGATCAGGTAAGAGGTTGTCCAGCATGTTTTTATTTTCCTTTTATTCAATCTATTTTCGAAATACAATAAATAATTTTGGGCATTGAATTAGAATAAACCATAGAAGGTACATCCGGAGTTCAATTTGGGAAAATGAGTAGTCAATTTCAACTAGCTTGACGAGTCCGACTCAACCATGGACTCGGATCTTTGAGAAGAGGCTTATTTTTGAAAGGTCACAAGAAGATGGCCATGAAAGAGATAATTTCACGATACTATCTTAGAATAAAAGAGTACTCCACGATCGAATGTCTCGGCGAGATGCCCCCAAATATCGTCTCTGATTTGAAATTCAAGAATGACGGATAAAATGGGCTTCAGCGGTGATGACAAGAACCTCGATGAGAATATCGAATAAATTACGGGGTATTACAGTCTACCCACCTTAAAAGGAACACGCCCTCGTGTTCTTCACTCATTATAACTTGTAGAATACAAGGACATCCAATTACTAGGGAACAACTATAGAAGCACTCATGAAAAGCAATGTTCATATGAAATCAGGAACGACCCAAAACCATCCTACTGTGCACAAGTGTGTCAAGTTTTAAGTTATTAGCATATTAAGTAAGGAGAGGACAACACCAGAGATCTAAAGCCGGGCTCTGATACCAACTGTAGCACCCCAGATTTCAACCTTACCTGAGATGCTACCGCGCTACAACAACTTCTATCAAGTCCGGAGATTATTAGGAATTTCGACAGAGTTTTCCTTGTATATACGGACATCCACGACAGGCAGTTATCAGTAAGAAGATAGGAAGCGGTAAAATAACTAGAAAGAAACACCAAGAACTATAGAAAGCCACTAAAAAGAAATGGCGTCTACTGATTATTATTTGAAGTTATGTGACGTGCTCAATGAAGTAGAGGTGCTACGCCCAAATCCCATACTCGTCGCTTATTAGTACCTGAAAACCAGATGAAACACAAGAATGAGTATAAAGATACTCAGCAGGTAAAATACAGAACCATCAGAATAATAATCCCATTGTGTCAAGTACATAGCTAGGGGTTACCAATTTTCAACATCCTACACCACTGAACCCAACCAAGACCATCTGAAAATACTGATAATGTCTTTATGAACTAGAAGACTGAAACCGAATATCTGAATATGTAACTGAAACTGAACATCTGAATATGTCGCCCGGACTAGCCCACGAGCTGACAGTTCTCACCGAACTCTATCGGAGTAGCCACTCGGGACAGTCTCTCACCGGACTAACAGAAAGGGTGAATATGTCGCCCGGACTAGCCCACGAGCTGACAGTTCTCACCGAACTCTATCGGAGTAGCCACTCGGGACAGTCTCTCACCGGACCGACAAGAAAGGTTAGCCATCGGACTAGCCCACAAGCTGACAGTTCTCACCGAACTCTATCGGAGTAGCCACTTGTGAACAGTTTCTCACCGAGTTAGCTATGAAAGTAAGAAGTGTGATATCTCTGAACATGAACGAAGGAATCGAATCGAATGAACTAAATAGGTTTTAAGTGAACCAACTGAACAAGGGATCTCAATCCGTGAAAGCAATCAGTTGAACCATCACACAATGGACAACATAGAGAACAAGGGTTCGTCATGCACTTGCCTTTACCGATGGCGAAGACGTTAATTGGGAATAATCCCACACCTGTGTGGCTAATCACATTTCCGAGGGAGCAACCCCTTTGCTGTCCCTTCACGAAAGGATTCACAACTCGAGCTAGAAAGCTCCAAAACGAGCAAATGTTATGCCTATGGATTCATATGGAACTTAACTACAAACAACTCCTACTATTCGAACTCAAAATAAGGAGCTATGAGGGTCATAACCAACAAATACTACCCTGCTGCTTCCAGTTTTCAGAATATCGAGTAGCTACCTTCAGGGATACATGGTAGTAAGAATACTCATGGGAATTAACCGAATCATTTTGTATTAGAACATATGCATCACAAGCAAGCTAGGAAGGAACAAATTATGAATTTTATTGAATGGGTAAAGCTCCTCAAGCCCATGGGAAAACTCTATTCTTTGCTGTTTCCAGAATTCTGAAATAACAAGTAGCCACCTTTGGAAACTCATAACAACAAGAATACTCATAGGAATTAAGTAAATCAAGTTGATCTATGAAGTATAAGGTATCAGGTAGCTGAGCCATGGTAGAAAACAATTTAATCATCCCTCAAAGAGCATGGAAAGCTATGGACAACAGCTACAAAAAATACTGTTTAGCAAAAACAGAACAGCATCTTGCTTTCATTGCTGCGGCTAAACCGCTGAACCAAATTGAGTGATTGACGGCTCAAAACGATCGTGGGAACGAGGGAAACAAAACATTCCATAGGATGCCCCTCTGATTTTGCCATATAGGGACTCGGAATTGATGATCTTCACTGCTGTATGCACAGGAACAGCACCAACGAAATTTGTTCCAATCCATTATGGATCTGCTACTCCCCTTTCCTAACCACCATGAATCCCTCACCTACAGCACCTTGGTACAGGTAAGGAAAGGGAGGACCTCACCTTGCTAGTGGAATTGGAGGGGATTGATGGAGAAAGTGTTGGGAGACCTCCTCTTCCCTTGTTCTTCTCTTGCAACTGCCTCTTCTCCTTCTCTTCTTGTCTCCACTTCTTCCCCCTCAAGAACAGGCCCAGGCTGCCCTAGGTGATGGAGGAGGACGAGCTGGACATGGCAGGGGGAAGGGCTTTGGGCTCTAGGTGAAGGAGGAGGTGAGGCGCCTTGGGAGGAAGAGAGATGCAAGGGGGCTTTGGCTTGGAGCATAGAGGAAAGGGAGATGGAGCTCTCGGCTTGGGGATGAGGATGAGCTCCTCACGAGGTGTTGAGAAAAGATCAGGTAAGAGGTTGTCCAGCATGTTTTTATTTTCCTTTTATTCAATCTATTTTCGAAATACAATAAATAATTTTGGGCATTGAATTAGAATAAACCATAGAAGGTACATCCGGAGTTCGATTTGGGAAAATGAGTAGTCAATTTCAACTAGCTTGACGAGTCCGACTCAACCATGGACTCGGATCTTTGAGAAGAGGCTTATTTTTGAAAGGTCACAAGAAGATGGCCATGAAAGAGATAATTTCACGATACTATCTTAGAATAAAAGAGTACTCCACGATCGAATGTCTCGGCGAGATGCCCCCAAATATCGTCTCTGATTTGAAATTCAAGAATGACGGATAAAATGGGCTTCAGCGGTGATGACAAGAACCTCGATGAGAATATCGAATAAATTACGGGGTATTACAGTCTACCCACCTTAAAAGGAACACGCCCTCGTGTTCTTCACTCATTATAACTTGTAGAATACAAGGACATCCAATTACTAGGGAACAACTATAGAAGCACTCATGAAAAGCAATGTTCATATGAAATCAGGAACGACCCAAAACCATCCTACTGTGCACAAGTGTGTCAAGTTTTAAGTTATTAGCATATTAAGTAAGGAGAGGACAACACCAGAGATCTAAAGCCGGGCTCTGATACCAACTGTAGCACCCCAGATTTCAACCTTACCTGAGATGCTACCGCGCTACAACAACTTCTATCAAGTCCGGAGATTATTAGGAATTTCGACAGAGTTTTCCTTGTATATACGGACATCCACGACAGGCAGTTATCAGTAAGAAGATAGGAAGCGGTAAAATAACTAGAAAGAAACACCAAGAACTATAGAAAGCCACTAAAAAGAAATGGCGTCTACTGATTATTATTTGAAGTTATGTGACGTGCTCAATGAAGTAGAGGTGCTACGCCCAAATCCCATACTCGTCGCTTATTAGTACCTGAAAACCAGATGAAACACAAGAATGAGTATAAAGATACTCAGCAGGTAAAATACAGAACCATCAGAATAATAATCCCATTGTGTCAAGTACATAGCTAGGGGTTACCAATTTTCAACATCCTACACCACTGAACCCAACCAAGACCATCTGAAAATACTGATAATGTCTTTATGAACTAGAAGACTGAAACCGAATATCTGAATATGTAACTGAAACTGAACATCTGAATATGTCGCCCGGACTAGCCCACGAGCTGACAGTTCTCACCGAACTCTATCGGAGTAGCCACTCGGGACAGTCTCTCACCGGACTAACAGAAAGGGTGAATATGTCGCCCGGACTAGCCCACGAGCTGACAGTTCTCACCGAACTCTATCGGAGTAGCCACTCGGGACAGTCTCTCACCGGACCGACAAGAAAGGTTAGCCATCGGACTAGCCCACAAGCTGACAGTTCTCACCGAACTCTATCGGAGTAGCCACTTGTGAACAGTTTCTCACCGAGTTAGCTATGAAAGTAAGAAGTGTGATATCTCTGAACATGAACGAAGGAATCGAATCGAATGAACTAAATAGGTTTTAAGTGAACCAACTGAACAAGGGATCTCAATCCGTGAAAGCAATCAGTTGAACCATCACACAATGGACAACATAGAGAACAAGGGTTCGTCATGCACTTGCCTTTACCGATGGCGAAGACGTTAATTGGGAATAATCCCACACCTGTGTGGCTAATCACATTTCCGAGGGAGCAACCCCTTTGCTGTCCCTTCACGAAAGGATTCACAACTCGAGCTAGAAAGCTCCAAAACGAGCAAATGTTATGCCTATGGATTCATATGGAACTTAACTACAAACAACTCCTACTATTCGAACTCAAAATAAGGAGCTATGAGGGTCATAACCAACAAATACTACCCTGCTGCTTCCAGTTTTCAGAATATCGAGTAGCTACCTTCAGGGATACATGGTAGTAAGAATACTCATAGGAATTAACCGAATCATTTTGTATTAGAACATATGCATCACAAGCAAGCTAGGAAGGAACAAATTATGAATTTTATTGAATGGGTAAAGCTCCTCAAGCCCATGGGAAAACTCTATTCTTTGCTGTTTCCAGAATTCTGAAATAACAAGTAGCCACCTTTGGAAACTCATAACAACAAGAATACTCATAGGAATTAAGTAAATCAAGTTGATCTATGAAGTATAAGGTATCAGGTAGCTGAACCATGGTAGAAAACAATTTAATCATCCCTCAAAGAGCATGGAAAGCTATGGACAACAGCTACAAAAAATACTGTTTAGCAAAAACAGAACAGCATCTTGCTTTCATTGCTGCGGCTAAACCGCTGAACCAAATTGAGTGATTGACGGCTCAAAACGATCGTGGGAACGAGGGAAACAAAACATTCCATAGGATGCCCCTCTGATTTTGCCATATAGGGACTCGGAATTGATGATCTTCACTGCTGTATGCACAGGAACAGCACCAACGAAATTTGTTCCAATACATTATGGATCTGCTACTCCCCTTTCCTAACCACCATGAATCCCTCACCTACAGCACCTTGGTACAGGTAAGGAAAGGGAGGACCTCACCTTGCTAGTGGAATTGGAGGGGATTGATGGAGAAAGTGTTGGGAGACCTCCTCTTCCCTTGTTCTTCTCTTGCAACTGCCTCTTCTCCTTCTCTTCTTGTCTCCACTTCTTCCCCCTCAAGAACAGGCCCAGGCTGCCCTAGGTGATGGAGGAGGACGAGCTGGACATGGCAGGGGGAAGGGCTTTGGGCTCTAGGTGAAGGAGGAGGTGAGGCGCCTTGGGAGGAAGAGAGATGCAAGGGGGCTTTGGCTTGGAGCATAGAGGAAAGGGAGATGGAGCTCTCGGCTTGGGGATGAGGATGAGCTCCTCACGAGGTGTTGAGAAAAGATCAGGTAAGAGGTTGTCCAGCATGTTTTTATTTTCCTTTTATTCAATCTATTTTCGAAATACAATAAATAATTTTGGGCATTGAATTAGAATAAACCATAGAAGGTACATCCGGAGTTCGATTTGGGAAAATGAGTAGTCAATTTCAACTAGCTCGACGAGTCCGACTCAACCATGGACTCGGATCTTTGAGAAGAGGCTTATTTTTGAAAGGTCACAAGAAGATGGCCATGAAAGAGATAATTTCACGATACTATCTTAGAATAAAAGAGTACTCCACGATCGAATGTCTCGGCGAGATGCCCCCAAATATCGTCTCTGATTTGAAATTCAAGAATGACGGATAAAATGGGCTTCAGCGGTGATGACAAGAACCTCGATGAGAATATCGAATAAATTACGGTGTATTACAGCATGCCATATCCAAAGATCATAATCTGCCACGGTCTCAAGTATAACACTGCATTTTCCGTGGTGCCCGGACTTGTACATCCCTTGCCAAGAAAACGGACAGTTCTTCCAGTTTCAATGCATGCAATCGATGCTTCCAATCATCCCTGAAAATCCTCTTGCTTCGCCTTGTGCCAAGAGACGAGCCGTGTCTGCCTCATTTGGTGTCCTCAGATATTGCTTTCCTAACACCTTCACAACTGCCTTACAGAATCTGTAGATGGCTTCGACGGCGGTGGACTCAGACATGCGGAGATAGTCATTCAACGCATCGGCAGGAAGCCCGTAAGCAAGGCACCGTATGGCCGCCGTGCATTTCTGAAGTGATGAAAACCCAAGGAGGCCGGTGCGGTCTCTCTTCAGCGCGAAGTAGTCGTCGTATTCCCGAACGCCATGCACAATCGTCCTGAACAATGACCAGCTCATCCTAAAGCGCCGGCGAAATTCATGAGGCAAGTTCATCGGATTGTCGGCAAAGTAATCTTGGTACAAGAGCATGTGCCCAGTTGCTCTGTTGCGTTCCTTGTTGGGCCTCCACCCCTTCTCTGATCCTCCAAACTTCGGCGCCACGTCTTCCTCGATCGCGGCCTGTAGAAGTGCGGCCATGACCATCTCATTCTCCTCGATGTCGGCCGCAAGGGCGGCATCCTCCTTCATCATTTCAAAAAACATGACCTCGTCGTCGCTGTCCATGGCCTATTGGACGAAAGAAAGCAATGGAACAAAGCCACAAATGAACAATCAACCAAATGAGCCTACGGACGAATGGTCGAACAGGTTGCGGGCGGGGTGGGAGGAAAGAAGAGGCGTACCCAGCTTAGAAACTAGCTACGCCGGTGCTGGACTGGTTGCAGACAGGCGGGGAACGGTGGCACGTGGGTCTGCGTTGCCGCTCCGGCTAGGTGCCCGAGGTGCGAATCAAGCAGGCAGCGACGAGAGTGGCGGCGATGGTGCGAATCGCCGGCGAGAGGAAAGAGAAGGAGGGTGTGGGGAGCGAATGATTCAGGTCACGCCGCGATGTCTCTATGACGGGCGGGCCTCCCCTGTCAGACGCATGTCCGCCCCCATGTCCGGCACCCCCCAAGAGGCCTCTAAATTTTGGAGGCCTCTTGGGGGGTGCCGGACATGTTTTTGCTCGGGATGACCCTTTGGGGGGTGCCACGGGTGGCATTTTTGGCCGTCCGGACCCCCAATGGGCCTTTGGGGGGTCACTTGGAGGCCTCCGGTGGAGATGCTCTAAGGGCATCTCCAACGGGCTGGCGCAAACGGATCAGCCCAGTCCCTTCTGTCCGAACGGACATGGGAGGTGCTCCAACGGGCTGGCGCATAGAGACGCATGTCCGTGCGGACTCGTGATTTTGCCCCAAACACGGTGCAACTTTGGTCCAACTTTGGGGCTGGACGGACAACCTCCCGGTCCGCCCTTTGTCCTCCCTTGTCCGCGTCGGGCCCAATGGCCAGTCACACAACCCCCTCTCCACCCTACCCAATTCTTTCCCATCCCCATTGCCGCAGTCGCCCTCGCCACAGTCGCCGCCATTCAGTCTCTCCACCGCCGCAGCCGCACCTAGCCTCCCCGGCGTGGTCGGATCTATTCGCTGGCCCGACCATCTTCCCAGGGGAGCTCTCGACAGGCCCCGACGTCCGTCCCGGAGGGGCCGCCCTCGCCCTCTTCTCCAGCCCCGGTAGTAGCTAGCCATCATCGTCCCGACGCTCTGAAGGTGTTCCGAAGTAGCTCTCGACGGGCTACCTTCCTCCTTTGTCTCTGACTCGACCGCGCAGTCCACCGCCCCGAAGGTGTTCGACGGATTGACCGGCGCAAGGTATGGACAATTTCTGTCCCTTCTTTGCATTTGGCCGGTGCAAATGGTGGTCGCATATATTTATTGTTCACTTTATGTAGATGGATAGCGATGACGAGTTCTTCTACCACACTTTCATCGATACTTCGGATGAATCATCGGACGATGATAGCGATATCATGATGGTCGCGGCCACTCTCATCCACAACTTCAACGAGAGTGCACTGCCACGACATGTCGGGTCTGTCATTGGGCCAATTCCTGGGCCGGCGACGTTCCAGCAGTATCTCCACGTGCTTGATGAGATGCGTGATAAGCCTATACACATCCAGATTCAGAATGATTTGGTGGAGCATCTATGGACTCATCTTGGAAACCAGTAGTCGTGCCCTCCTTTATTTTATTTCATTGAACAAATAATGCTATTTATTTCATTGTGTGCACTTTATTGTAATAAACCCTATTATTTATCTACTTGTGGACTATTCATAATTTATTGCTACTTTTCTATTATAATTTGTTGCTATTTTGTAAACTTGTGTCAAAAGAAGGTAAAAAACATAGTCAAAATCCGGGCCATGGGAGAACATGCGCCGGGCCGTTGGGCACCCCCTACCCCAAACGGACAGAGGCCCAAAATGTGTCCCCGGTCCACTCCAAACGGACCAAATCGGACACATTTTGGTGTCCGTTTGCGCCAGCCCGTTGGAGATGCCCTAAGAGCCAAAGTGCTGGATTTATTGAGAAAACCGGGTGAAAACCTGACAAAAATGTATTTTATTTTCCTTTTTCCCTCCTCTCTCATTCCCGCGTCGGCGTATTGGAGTGTGAGGTCGGCGGCGACACGTGTCGCGAGTGGTTGGCGCCAAGGTGTAGGAGGTAGACCTTGTTTGGCACCCATCATTTTCTTGGAATTCATTTCTGATTCCATACCCAAACGTGTTTGGTTGTCATGGAATTGGAATGTCATTTCAATTTGAATTCCAAAGAATGCCTAAGCTATGTTAAGTCAATTCATGTCCCTAATGCTGTCATTTCTCTGGAATTCATTTCATTTCATTTTATTTTTGCCAAATGAAATGAAATGATGGTTGTAAAACGAGCCCTGGTTATTTATGACGGAGTAGTTCAACGCTGAGTATTGATTTTTGCTTCGAGAGAGCAATGCCAATTTTGATGGCTTTGATTTCCCTTGCGATAACTTTCGGCTTTTGTGAGGTATCGAGACTATCACGACATGTACAACCTTACTAGTGCGTACCACACCACTTTCTCCCCGTACTATCATCAAACTCCCTGGCTTGACCGTCCATGGTATTGTGCTGGCATTTGTCAAATCTCTATGCGATTAGCACCCGGAGGGGCGTGAGAGGGAGAGGGAGATAGAGCAAGATTTGTTTTAGACGTGGGGTATAGAGAAATACCTGTACTGGTTGTCACTTTTTCTTATTTAGATATTCTCTTCAAGAAACAAAAAATAATGTTTTTCCTCATTGTTTAGATCTGTAACTCTGAGACATGACAGTTTGATACGGTATCAGTTGTTGTCGACTTTTGGGTCCTATAGTAGGGTATGAATGAATTACATTAGGCCGCTGGATCTTAGCTAATTAATATGATCCGATCCTGATCTTGGCAGCGGGCCGGATGCACCTACCTACCAAGTACGTAGTTTAACAAGGTTAGGGTGTCCGCCGTCCTAGCTAGGCCGTGTGAATGGATCATCCAACTCCAACGAATTCCATTTTCTGGTTTACTCCGGTGTGGTCATGTGGATCACGAACATTTGGAAAACTGAACACACAGCTTCCCACGTCAGGGAATTCCACAGAACAGAAATCGGTCCACCTCTGACAGGGAAAAGAAAGGAGTTCACAATCCCATCTAGTAGAAGACGTGGACCCTCAATGATGGAAGATCGGACGGTATTGCAGAACGTCACGTAACGTGCGGGTACCTCTCAATTATTTTCGGTCGTACGCATAAGGTAGAGCGTAGGATAAGATCGTCTCTAGAGTAGGGTACTTATCTAGAGTAGGGTACTTCCTATACAAAAACCATTAGAGCATCCACACCGCATAGCCGCTAAAAATCTTTTCAATTTTGTCTGTTACCATATGGAGTAAGCACCTGCCCGCTTAGGAGCGATAATTCACACTGATTTTGCAAGCGTCAGGCTCCCAATTAATCATCCATATGTAAAAAAATGACCGGGAGTCAAGATAAAACTGTCAAAAAGGCTGGGATTTATTTCCTAGCGCCTATCAATAAATCTCCCATTGTTGTCGCTCTTAGGCGCGAAGTGAATGCTAGACATGGGAAAAATATCCAACACCAACGCTACAAGGATATGTGATAAGACCAAAATGCTTAGTACTGGCCCTAATAAAATTAACTGTACTTAGTTTATGAATGCAAATTAATCATTTTATAATAGTTTATGGCTCTTAAAGAAACTCTAACATATTCTCCAAAACTGCACACCCCTAAAAAATGTTCTGAATACAGGGAACATACCCACTCTAGCCTCGTAATTCTCTAAAGGGTCATCTATCCTGATAATTTTCATAGTCACTCCTCACCGCCATCTATCTTTAGTCACTTCTCACTCCCAACCCCTAGCCGCCTCACTCTCGTCCCTTTCAATCTCCATATGGACTTCCCATATGGCTTGACTTGCGGCGGCCCTCACGACTATGTCGCACAGAGGCATCTCCTGGAGGAGATCGCAATGGCGCTCACCTCCGGCGCCAACTAGGGCTCACATCCTCTTCCGTCGGCCCGAGCCACGTCCTTGCAGCCCCAGGCACGGCTCGTGGCAGCGCCCAACGCACTGGCCCCCTTCGCAGCATTTGCGGTCCCGCCGGACCACACACGAATAGTTGTTGTCGGCCGACCTAGCTGAGAAGGAGGATCTGGAGGTCGGTTGACACCTCTCCCGCGTCGCTTTCAAGTGCGAGAACGTCAAGTGTTGTCGCCGTCGGGTAGAGGAGGGCACGACCATCCTCCTCGTTGCCAAGTACAATATGGAACACGCCGATGATGAGCCGCTATTTCAAGAAGAACTCTAGACCACCACCGCAGATTTTAACATTGCGAAAAGTTCAGGGAGTGACTTCTTCATCCCTTGCATGTTATAGTTGAGCACAACCGATTTGTAACTCGTTGGGAGCGACTGCATCACTCTGTCAGCGGTTAACTCCTCCGGGATCACGCATCCCAGCTGAGTCAGGCGTTGGATATAGCCACCCATGGTAACAGCATGTTCACCGACAGAGTTGTGCTCCTCCATCTTACACGTAAAGAATTTCTTAGATATCTCATATCTCTTAGCACGGGCTTGAGTCTGAAACAAAGTTTTCAGCTCTTGAACCATTTCATAAGCCCTGTGGTGTTCAAAACGTTTCTGGAGATCGGGCTCGAGAGATGTAAGAATGGCACATGCAACAATTGTGTGGTCATCACTACGTGTCTCATAGACATCCTCCTCTTCCTGAGAGGCCGTAGCTGTAGGTGGTTCACCTAGCGCTGCATCAAGCACATAAGCCTTCTTGCACCCAGTGAGGATAATCCTCAAGTTACGGTGCCAGGTGGTGAAATTGGACCGAGATGTTTTAAGTTTCTCTTTCTCAAGGAATGCGCTAAAGTTGAAAGCAGCAACGTTACGGGCCATGATCTACACCAAATATTTGCAAAGACATTATTTAGACTATGTTCATGATAAGTGGTTCAGGTAATCAAATTACTAATGAACTCCCACTAAAATCAACATCCCTCATGGTTGTTCTAGTGACACGATCCAAATCCACTACACCAAGTCCGATCATCACGTGAGATGATGTAGCTTCAATGGTGAACATCAACATGTTGATCATATCTCCATATGATTCGTGTTTAACCTTTCGGTTCTTGTGTTCCGAGGCCATGTCTGTACATGCTAGGCTCGTCAAGTTAACCCAAGTATTTTCCGCATGTGTGACGAGGCCATGTCTGTACATGCTAGGCTCGAGCAACACCCACCGTATGTGAACGTAGAGTCTATCATACCCGATCATCACGTGGTGTCTCGAAACGAAGAACTGTAGCGGTGGTGCATACTTGGGGAGAACACGATCTTGATATTTAAGTGTGAGGGGTCATCGTAAAGTTAAATGTTTACCACGCAACTAGCAAGATAGGATGCATATAAAGGGATTAACATCACATGCAAATCAAAATGTGTGATATGGTATAGCCCTTGTAGTCAAAGAAGACCGGATCTTCGTCTCCACGAAAACCTCTTCTCCAACGTCTTCCTTTAATTCGATGAACTCCTTCACCGCGAACGAACTTGCAACGAATGTCCATCGTCGCATGATTGTCTCCATGTCTAACACAACTCCTTGTTTACAACATGGACTAACTTATTTGACATGCAGGTCATACAATAAAATTAAGACAATCATATGGCTCAGCCGATTGCCATTCTCATGACACGTAGGTCATGATAAAAGAATATTACAATCAATGTGCATATCATACAACATATATTGCAAAATTGGGCTATACCAAATCATCACACCCTGCAAAAACAAGTTAGACGCCTCTAACGTATTATTTGCAAGTTTTTACGTGGCTTCTATGGGCAGCGTAAGAACCGTTCTTACCTACGCAACAACCACAACGCTGATAATACAAGTTGCTTATTAACTTCTATAATCCCTCTTTTGTAAATTCGGTTTCACTATGATAAGAGTGACAAACACCCGCCAGCTGCATATGCAATACAAATTGCATGTCAAGTGCAGAACCGGTCTCAGTCCGAATACTGTGAAGTTGGTCCGGGCCGTTGCATCTTACCATGCCACAAAACCAAAAAGTACACGTGGGAGGGTAGCAACAAGAAGATCAAACGCCCACATCCAATGTGTTCTACACGTACAAAGCATCTACGCATAGATCCGGCTCTGATACCATTGATGGGATTCGCGGCATGGAAAACAAATTTTTTCCTACGAGATGCAAATGCCCAGCCAAGATCTAATCTAGGAGAATGCTTGTAACGAGAGAGAGAGAGAGAGTAGTTCTTCATACCTCGAAGAACACGAGCGTTGGACGTTAATCACAACGCAGCTTGGTGAAGTCGTCGCAGATTCCTGCAGGTAGGCAATACCTCCCAGCCGCAAGAGTATCTCCTCGTTGTCGAAGGTGACTCCCGCCCGAGACCGTGCCTGGTCCCGAGTCGGAGCACGGCTCCCGTTGATGTCGACTTCCCACCGACTTCCACGCCGACTCCAACTCACAACAGCTCCCACGATCTAGTGTCGAAACTACAACACCTCCGAGGTATCCACGTGTGCTGGAGGTAGTGTTTCCATGCGCGTCCCGATGCTCCAGTCCGCTGACGGCATGGGAACGAGACTGGACTAGATGAGGTCTCTGGGACATTCTCTAGATCTGAATCTAAGAGAGGTAGAGTCCCGGCAGCACCTCCACGAGAGTATGGATGTTGTTGCAATCTAAAGTGAACTCTTCACATGTGAGAGTGGATAAGCAACCAGCTTGCTAATTGTGTATCATATACATTGATGTCATATCTTACTTGGTTGCGCAAAGGGGTATATATAGTGCCTTGGTCTCTTCCCTTGGAAGCAACAGTTTCTTCCCTTGGAAGGAACCTACGGCGCCACCTATCATGTGCCTGGACACATGTCGGGTGCGGAGCGCAACACATGTCCATCCTCATGACACCTCATGAGTGCATTGTCTCACAATGCAACACATGTTATGGGGAGTGCCACATAACCCCCGTGGCATGCCACCTATGGCTGCCAGCTCACTATCCAGAGCCTTCCACAAGGTTCTAGATATATCCACAATTTCTAGAACATTCCATATTACACTGGGTTATTCCGGACACTCCGGAGTCGTCCGTGTCACCCCGAAACTATTCCGAGGTCTCCCAAAACACTTTTGGGAGTCGTCTCTCATTTAATCTAATCACAAACACGTTCTATAATAACACTACCCCGTTAAGCGTGTGACCCTACGGGTTCGATATAATGCAGACATGCACCAGAACCATTCTGACCAATAACGAACAGCGGGATCTGGTGACCCATAAGCGCTCCCACATTATACAGGAAGATCTTTATCGTGTGAACCACAATGTCATGGATTGAATCAATCTGCATTCCATTTCCTTTGTCTCACGATATTTTACTTACCCGAGACTTGATCGTCGGTATCTCCATACATCGATCAATCTCGTTTCTGTTAAGTACTCTTTACTCATTGCGTAATACAACATCCTTCGCGACTAACTCTTTAGCCGCGTGCTTGCAAGCGATATTGAATGTGTGTTACCGAGTGGGCCCAGAGTATATCTCTCCATTACATGGAGGGACAAATCCCAGTCTTGAAATACATAACCCAACAAGTACTTTCCGATGAACCTGTAAGACACCTTTATAATCACCCAGTTACGAAGTGACGTTTGATGTCCCCAAGGTTACTTCCGGTACCAGGGAGTTACGTAATCTCATGGTCTAAGAAACAGAACACTTGACAATATAATTTAGGTATGTCCATCACATCATTCTCCAATGACATGACCTCGTTGTTAATTTGACAACTCCTTGTCCATGGTTAGGAAACCGTAACCATCAATTGATCAACGAGCTAGTCTTGTAGAGGCTTACTAGGGACACTGGGTTGTTTATGAAACCACACGTGTATTATGTTTCCAGTTAATACAGTTATAGCATGGAGTATAAACATTTATCATGAACATGGGAGATATGATAATAACAACTTTATTATTGCCTCTAGGGCATATCTCCAACATGACAAACCCATTCTCCGTTGGCAATGCACTATTTAACCAGTGGCCATAGCGTTTATTTATACTAGTCAAAGCATCAACATTCGTTTGCATCTATCATCATACTTCTTACTATGTTATTAAGAAGTGCTAAGTCAATTAGCACTTTCTTTATGCATAGTATATGTTAAAAGATAAAGCTACTAATTTATATTTTAGATATCTGTGAAACATTTATTGAGCTTTACAAGTCCAAAATGAAGATCAAATGTGCTTATGCTAGGGAGGAGAGTATGCATGATTTGAAAGTTTATCGATTATTTCGTCTAACATATCAAACCAGCTATAATTCAGATCTCTCTAAATAAAGTAATGCTTTTGAAGGTGAAGGTTGCGCAAGCGGCTTTGATCAACAAATGAGAGAATATAGTTGATAATTTCATATCGTATTGTAGGTATCGATGGATTCTTACTTCCCAAGGCCATCTGAAGGTTACCAATATCACGTTAGTCATAAGAAGTAAACCAATTAGTGGTTGTTCGTTTTTACCAATGTTGTTGTGAGAAAAACTAAGAAAGGTCCGATGAGTGGTCCTTCTATAATTCAAGGTCAATCCACCATTTTGCTGACAATTAGGGCATTATATTACCTATATCATCCAATGGTCATATCTAGTGTGCGTTAGGCGTTTTCGAAGAGTTGAGAGTTCATGCACTGTATTCAGCTATCAATAGTGTGTGCTCCGCATCACTGATCCACAATTCCTTGCCCAAAAGATCGGGTAACCTCATATCACCGTGGTATGATATTCCACTCAATGAGAGCTATTTACTGTGATTTTATTTTCTCTATCCTATAAATTGAATAAGCCTAGAGTCATTTTATTGTCTTCTAGCTTAGTTTTAATTATGCAAGTCTAGCACAATATTTGGTCTAATTCGCAATATCTTATCATATTTGAGCTGCTAGTTATGTTCGTTTTGCGCCAGTTTAACTTTAATCATGTTTATATCTGAGTTCATTTCTTTATTTGGTCTATATTCTATTATCATAATCAAGTGTTAATGATTTGTTGGAAACATTATGTCATCTATTGTTTACTGTGCCATTCAGTGTAAAAAAAGTACTACCAAAAATAGTTCCACGAAACTGTGTTGCACCCTCTAAAAATTGTGACCATCATCTTGCTTATTTGTGTGAACTATCTAGTTATTGATGTTTGTGCACCAAAATATCATCTATATCGTGTGAACTGCACATATTTGTTTGTAAACCAATCTATTCTCTATGAAACTTTGATCTTATACGAGGCTATTTCCTAGAACTTGCTCGAGGAACTGCTCACTATTAGGTGATACATAATAAAAAAATCATCAACATGTTTTAGTGCTTCTTGCTAAGTTTATATTTGTCTAAAAATGAGAAAAGAAAGAAGACAAAACAAACTAACATTGGATATTTTAATGTGGACTACCTAGGGAGCAAAATGAGTAAACCTACACACTGAAACGTGACTAGATACATTGTTCAGAAAAAGTTAAAATTCTTATAATTTGGAACAAAGGGGATAGTAACTAGGAATCTCAAATGGCTTCGGGGCTCTAGTGAGGCTAGTACTTTAGACATCCGCAAACATCAATTTAGAGTTTAAAAAAATGAGCTAAAAGGTGCTATGATGTTTAAAAACAAGTTTTGGTACTGGTATAGTTAATTTCTACCCTATGTCTATGTAGTCCTCTGTGGCATATTCAACCCAATCCAAACAAATCAACTCAAGTCTAGGTCTCAAGCCATGGACAACAATTTTAAAACAAATAAGATGTCAAATATAAGGACCAAAAGATACAATCCCAAGAGGATGGAGGTATATTTTGGCTGATCCACCATGAACCAGTAGAGTACAAAGAACGGTGCTCTGTATCCGACATTTTGTGTTCGACGCTTGTTCGACGTACTCCTAACGGTCTTATGATTGAGGCGCTGCACTAGCCAAAAATCAATTCCAAAGCACAAATTACCTCAACTATCCTCCATATAGGAGGTGAAAGGGCATCCCTCATCATTTGTCAAAACTGTCAAGTCTATAAATAGTAGCTCCGAGAGTGTTTAACCATTCACTCTCTCTTGAATACAATTTGGGGAAAATGGTTAGAACTCTAAGTCCATCACGCGGAGCTCTAGTGTCGAATCTGTGGAGTTTAGAGTGATTTGGATGAATATCAAAGAGGAGAGTGTCTAGAGGTGACACTTGGAAAGTTCATAACACCGTCTCCCTTTGGTCCCTTATTAGAACGTCTCTCAACATAGAACTATGTCACGCTTCGATGAGACGGCCAAGCCATTTGAAAATATCGTTCTCTCAAGTCTCGCTAGTGTACGGAGATGTTCTTGTTTTTCTTTTCTTGATACATACTCCTTCGTTAGTAGTATCATGCATATGATACTAGTGTATGTTACTAACTGCATATGTATAATATCATACTCCCTCCATTACTGAATGTAGGGTGTATAGTTTTCTGCACGAATATTAAGATATGGGTATTTGACAAACAGTGTACTCATTTTTTTTTGGAAAAAATTGGGAGATATGAGTTCCTAATAGACACAAATTGAAAACAATACACCCTATAAATTAGGATTTATTTTTGGATGGGTAAAATTGTCCATACATCTCATTATACCATACATTTTGGAATTTTTCTGAAAAAACTATACACCTTACATCAAGTAACGGAGGGAGTATAATATTATATTTATTAGGTTTGTATACTCATTTTATATTAGAATGTGTTATGTTACCGTATCTACTTATGATAACACTATCTTCTCCCTTATCATTAATTACACTGACACGTCAGTTTTTTTATATGCATGGAATTCATGATACTATCTATGATTTCCCCATAGTGGGTAGTCTAGTAAATACTACCTTGTCCACAAGTACATTACTTGACACACTCTTAATCTCTCGCCGTTGGATTCAAACAAGTTTCATATTGCCAGTTTTTAAAATTTTAAAATCGAATTAGCTATTTTCTTGATAATTACGTTGCTTGAGAGGTATTAATATCCTGTTGTTCGAGTACACAAAGTTTGATGTTACCCGTCTTTAAAAATTTGGAGAATCCAGGTAGCTGTAGCCAGAGCGCATGGAGTTCGCACTCCACAGTTACCCCGTCACAAGGTAGCCGCAAACCAGCAGGTCGATGGCGTCAGCACAACAACCAAAACAGTACTCGCTATAAATTTCGGAGGGTTGTAGATAGAGAAATCTTGCAAGCTCCAGGAATTCAATTTGGCTCCCGGGTGCACATGCACCCGGTAGGTTCAAAAAAATTTCAAAAATTGAAAACTTATCAAAAAAATCTGAAAAAAATCATGCACGTACCTGACGATGTCACGCACGACCGTGTTAAATTTCGCACCGAGTCGACATCGTATGCTCCCTGTGTAAAAATGACACAATTCTGACAGAAAATGAGATCTAAAATTTTGAATTTTCTGTCAGAATTTTGTCAATTTTGCACAGGACGCATACGATGTCGACTCGGTGCGAAATTTAACACGGTCGTGCGCGACATCGTCAGGTACGTGCATGATTTTTTTCAGATTTTTTTGACAAGTTTTCAATTTTTGATTTTTTTTTAACCTACCGGGTGCATGTGCACCCGGGAGCCAAAACGGCTTTCTCTGCAAGCTCCCAACTCCAAGCAACGTGAGAGAGACCTGCAAGGAAGCAATATCAACAGCAGGCGGGCAGAGATCTTGGGAACCAGAGGAGCGATGGCGGCGAAGGGGAGAACTGAGATGGAGGTGGGTGCCGACGGCGTTGCCGTCATCACCATCTGCAACCCGCCCGTCAACTCCCTCTCCATTGATGGTACCAGCATCGCCGTCTTCGATCCCAATCTAGTTTTGCTTATTTTCTTTTCTCTCTTGTGTTCAATTCTTGTGGGGGGTTGATGCAAGTGTGGGGTTTGACATGAGGAGAGCTCACTCAAGTCTTCTTCCTGTGATTGCTACTAGGAAAGGCCTAATTTTGCTTCCGTGAGGTGTCTGTTTCGAGATTGGAGTCTGGAGGCACCGATTGATGCGGAGCTGTGGCATTATTTCTGGTTTAACTGCTTCTTTGTAGAATTTTGGCCGGGATCTCGTCTGGTAGAATTTTTCTTGATTTAACAGTTTGTTTGTATAAAATTTTGGTATCTTGTTGCAAATGTTTGGGGTTCATGTGGTAGAATTTGACGCTGGGAAATATCTTCCACAGAAATCAGAATGATCTGTCCTTTGCTTGTGCGTTGCTGTTGGCGTGATCTAACTGCATCTAGCTAAAACTGTTGTTGCCATCTGTTACAGCAACAACTCGAGGAGTACAACATTGAAACTCAGCTTGTTCCGCCAAGTTCTTGTTTTAACTGCCTAAGAAAGATCTTTTTTTTTTGCGGGGACCTAGTTCGATCTACCTTAAAGTATGGTAACCACAACAGCTTGCTACATCGACCCACCTAACTATTTTGAGCGTTTGTTGGAATATAAAAGTATTATTGCCTCCCCTTTCCCTAACAATTATATTCAATGCTAATTTTGTGTGGAGGAAGGGCAGAATTGAGAGAAGGACAGCATGAATATTAGTATGACTCTTGATTTCACTGTAGCACCTAAACTTGAAGGCTACTCTGGAGAAATATCACTAGTTATTTAACACTTGCCAACATTAACGAAGTTGTTGTCCTCCTAACATCACTTGATGCGGAGGCGGGTCATATCCCCATTTCGAAAAAAACGAAGTTGTTTCCTAACATAAGCATGTGTAGAATAATTAGATGAAATGTAATTCGAAACTATTAATTATATGCTTCTAAATATATAGTTATTGATATATCTCTTGCCCATAGTTGTTTTCACCACGACCTTTTTTTCAGTACTGCTAAGCCTAAAGGAAAGCTATGAAGAAGCTCTTCAGAGGAAAGATGTCAAAGCTATTGTTGTTACAGGTATTTGTCAGTTCATTTTATAGGCAATATACATGACGCTATTGGAGGAACTGGCCCTACCCACCTTCTCTATGTCCAGACACGCTGTTCCCAAGCATGTGTATTTGAATAAAAAACCACTATTTGTTCCTGTAAGAAAAATGTTTCTTATTTCAAGCCTTTTGACAGGGAAAGGAGGAAAATTTTCTGGAGGATTTGATATTAGTTCCTTTGGTGATCTTCACAGTGGAAAAAGTATGTTATACTCATCGCATTGTGTTTTTCTTGTTGTTTGATTATTGTTTTATCAATTCCACAAATCTCATCATTATTTATATACGTTCCTTAACAGTTGAGCAGCCAAAGGTTGGTTACATATCAATAGATATTCTTACTGAAACTCTGGAAGGTATATGATTTGTCTGCTTTCTCTCTTCATTCATTATTGCTATTCTGTTAAATAATTGTTTTTGCGTGTTTCCATACCTATTGTGTTGAACAGGAGCAACAAAACCATCGGTAGCTGCAATTGATGGTCTTACTCTTGGTGGAGGATTAGAAGTTGCCATGGTACTTTTCTTCTTTATCCCTGCCCAAAAACATTTAAATTAAGAGGTGTTAACTTGTATGAAAATTCTTGAATGTTATATTAGGCATGTCATGCACGCATTTCGACTCCCACTGCTCAATTAGGTCTTCCAGAACTTCAACTTGGAATAATTCCAGGATTTGGAGGTAAATTTATATATTCTGTCTCTCATTTGTGTTACATTTAATTTGAATTGGCCCTTGAATCATGCACTTTCCTGTTAGTTTTGTAGCACTGAAACTACGTAATGTCACGTTTGTGTGTGTTCTATTAACACCCAGAAATATAAATAAGAAATAAATCTACATTCATCCAATTCGTTAACGACCAATTCCGGCACACAGTAAGGAACTGCGCCTTGGAACACACTCCAACTCTTCGTTCTACAAAATTTGGCAATAACATGAGCATCCCGCTTAATCTTCACATTTTTTAATCTTACGAGGAACATTTGATAGACAGATTGTTTTCCAAATTTTTCTTTCTCCACTGGCTGCTAAATGCTTTAGCCCAGGGTCATGAGGTCATCACTTGACATCTTGTTGTGTAAAAAGTAGCTTTATGGGCTACACACAGTAAAACGACGAGACTTCTCATAATACCAAGCGCAAATCATCCTCCATAAAAGATGGAGACGGGACTGAGAACAGCATCCACATCATCACTGTTTTGTTTTTCATCACTGTTGATTTTAAAAGGATATAAATTCCACTGTTCCTCTGTACTCTTTCTGTCATATGCTTACCTTCAATATTAAGTGGATAATATTCAGCGTTTCTTTTATATTTTTGTGTCATAATTTATAGGAACGCAGCGACTCCCACGTCTTGTTGGACTGACAAAGTCACTTGAAATGATGTTGGTAAGTACTGCTCTGGAGCCTATTGTTTTCTTTTCTGTGACTTTCCTGGTTTCAGTCCACTACTTCAGTTAATAACATAACCCATTTTCATCAGCTATCCAAGCCGATTAAGGGTGAAGAGGCACACCAACTGGGTCTTGTTGATTCCTTAGTTTGTCCTAATGATTTGGTGAATGCTGCTCGTCGTTGGGCTTTGGATATCTGTGAACTTAAAAGGCCGTGGGTCAAAAGCCTTTACAAGACTGACAAACTAGAACCCCTTGGTGAGGCTAGGGAGATTCTGAAGTTTGCAAGGGCTCAGGCTCGAAAGCAGGCTGCAAATCTTGAGCACCCACTTGTATGTATTGATGTCATTGAAGAAGGTATAGTTTCAGGACCTCGAGCTGGGCTCTGGAAGGTACTTGATGCCACTTATGTTCTTACTGCTACTTTTACTTGCTTTCTGTCGATTTTAGATTCACTTCCTTAATGTAAATGCAGGAAGCAACTGCATTCCAGGCCCTTCTTTTCTCAGATACATGTAAAAGCTTACTTCATGTATTTTTCTCTCAGCGTGCAACATCAAAGGTATGCCAGACATTTTTCTTAGTTGTTACTATGGAATCACACCATGTTTTAATCCTCTAAAAATATGTAACAGATTCCTGGTGCTACAGACTTGGGGTTGATGCCTAGGAAAATAACAAAAGTTGCCATTCTAGGTGGTGGACTTATGGGTTCTGGAATTGCTACCGCGATGATACTGAGTAGCTATCCTGTGCTACTTAAGGAAGTAAACGAGAAATTTCTGAATGCTGGAATTGACAGGATTAAAGGTAGAAACAGAATTAAGCCTCATATACCCTTTTTATTTTTCCTGAGAATCTCTTACATTGTATCTGTGCAATAAAAATACAAATGATCCCACTAGTTCGCTCCACCAGCCAATTTGCAGAGTCGCGTGAGGAAAGGAAAAATGACAGAGGAGAGATATGAGAAGACTCTATCTCTTGTCACTGGTACCCTTGGTTATGAGAAGTTCAAAGAAGTGGACTTAGTTATCGAGGTAAGTCATAACTCTTACTGATGGACCAGAATTTCAGTTGTTTGTTTGGTCAGCCCATTTATGCTTAATTCTGTCATTTCTCATAATTTTCAGGCTGTTATTGAGAATGTGAAGTTAAAGCAGCAAATATTTGCAGACTTGGAGAAGTACTGTCCTTCCCATTGCATCCTTGCTACAAACACATCTACAATTGATCTTAATCTAATTGGAGAGAAAACGAAGTCCCAAGATCGTATAGTTGGTGCACACTTCTTTAGGTAAAGTAGTGTATTTTGATGCACAACAATTCTGGATGTACGTCCATTAACTGATTGCACTATGCAGTCCTGCACATGTAATGCCGCTTCTGGAAATAGTACGTACCCAGCACACCTCAGCACAGGTTGTTGTTGACTTGCTGGATGTCGGGAAGAGGATCAAGAAGACACCAATAGTGGTTGGGAACTGTACTGGTTTCGCAGTCAACAGGATGTTCTTTCCTTACACCCAGTCAGCACTCCTGTTTGTTGATTATGGTATGGATGTTTACAAAATCGACCGTGCATGTACCAAATTTGGAATGCCCATGGGTCCATTCAGGTGAGATATATGGTTATGTATTGTTTTTCTGAATATATATAAGCTCCTACATCATTCTTTGAGCGATGTCAGTGGACTCAGTCTAGCTGCCAATTATTGTGTGTATATGCAGACTTGCAGATCTTGTTGGTTTTGGTGTTGCTGTGGCGACTGGTATGCAGTATCTTGAAAATTTCCCAGAGAGAGTCTATAAGTCGATGCTAATTCCTCTTATGATGGAGGACAAACGGGCAGGTAAAATTAATCAAGCAGCACTAGTATATCATGCCTATTTGTTCTTTTGCAGTTAATATTTGTACTAATCTTTGAAATGTGTTACCACAATTGATCAATCATCCTTCATGCAGGTGAAGCCACTCGCAAGGGGTTTTACAAGTATGAGGACAAGAGGAAGGCAACTCCTGATCCTGAAATTATGACATATATTCAGAAATCTAGGAGCATGGCAGGAGTCACGCCAGACCCTGAGGTTTGGTTCCTCCTTTTATTTCTGTTGTATTTTCCTAGAGCGTTCTGTTGCTTTTCCATGAAAGCATGTGCATTAATACAGTGACTGTAGTGGTTCATGCTTGGTACATTTATTTTTCTAGTCTGCTCCTATGATTCTAACAGTTGAAGAGGGAATATCAGAATATTTTGTTACATTTGTATAACTATGTTGCTGTTTATGTTTGAATTATGGATGGCAAAACAAAAGTTTCAAATGAATTTGTGGTATCTCCTGGACTAGATGAGCGGATATAGTAGCGCTTGTTGTACATTGAATGGATGGTTATAGTTGTAAAAGTATCCAGACTAAATTGACAAGATCTTGGTAGTGTTGTTAATGTTGCATTTCTTGTGAAAGAAATAATTGGCCTCTAGTGCTAAAACCTTTTGTACAAATATGTCAGCTTATGAAGCTAACTGACAAGGACATAGTTGAGATGGTGTTCTTCCCGGTCATAAACGAAGCCTGCCGTGTCCTTGACGAGGGCATCGCAGTCAAGGCTTCCGACCTTGACATTGCCTCAATCTTCGGCATGGGATTCCCACCTTACAGGTCCGTTTTAAGATGCTTGGTTGAATTTGCCTCTCATTGAAGGTCTGTTTTTAGGAGAGTTACTAACAACTAGTCGTCTGTCCATTCGTGCAACCAACCAGGGGAGGTGTCATGTTATGGGGAGACTCCATCGGTGCAAAGTACATCCATGGCAAGTTACAGGAGTGGGCCAAGCGGTATGGCAGCTTCTTCGAGCCTTGCTCCTACCTTGCCGACAGAGCAGCAAAAGGGATTCCGCTGGTGAGGATGCCTATTTTGTTTCAGCTGAAACCTTACTGCCTATTACCTCTGTTCCAAAATATAAACGTTTTGGTAGGCTAAAATGGTCTGCCAAAACATCTTATTATGTTTTAAAAGTAGTACTCTATATTCGATAACTGATTCTTCTTGTTTTGACACCGTGTAATGTAACATAATTATCCATTTGCAGAGTGCGCCATCAAATCAAGTCAAGGCTCGGCTATAGATGATACACCTGATATTTCTGTCAGCTGAAGGAATTATATTACCAAGTAATAATGCGAGTTGAATGCGGTGTTTAATGGGAGAAGCTGAATAAGAACACACGAGCTGTATATTAGCACAGAAAATCGTAATTATGGTTGGACCCTTGAAGAAGTTTTATGTTATCTGTACAATAATTCCTAGAGGTCTGGAGCTCAGTGTAATGGTACTCAAGTTCTGACAATTTCAGCGTTCCATTGAAACAATGTGGAGAAGAGTATACGCTATATGAAAACTGCAACGACAAAAAAATACACAAATAGAGGCAAAATTGGAAAACCACAACTATTGTGGCAGATATATAATTTTTGGGGCGTCACTTTTTGGGGTGGCATGTTGGCAGATATAGATGCTACAGTAAATATTGGGAAAGCACAACTTTTGGGTATTTTCTTCAAAGAACCACCATTTTTGGGCAAGGCACGTCAACAAACCAAAATCTCACCGTCTGGTGCTCTTAACATGATTTTTGATTGTCCAATCCCTACTACCTTTAATGTTAGTCTATCTCAACATGCAAGTACTCACATCACTTACTTTTTAGCCAACCAATTGTCTACATCATTCCACTAACGTTTATTACTTATTGTCTATATCTAGTACATGCAATCATCCACATCATCTTTTTTTAGCCATCAAATTGTTGGCGTCTGCCGTTCCATTGATAAGATCATGCCATCCCGCTATGTAATTGCTCAGCTAAATCGTGTGCAGTGGTATACCAGATTTAGTTTCGTTCAACCAAGTGTTATGATGAAAATCATATTAATGTTACTCGGTTGTCTATATGTAACCATCTCAAAAAGTTTCTAACAACATTATGTGGCAACATGCATGGCATGTTGATGCAAGCTATCCACACCATAGGTTTTCTTCAATCCATTGATTTCAACTTATCTATGTACATCAGGTACACCTTGAAACATAAGGATCTTTAAATTGTAAAATACACATACATTTCATGTCTATTAATTTAGCTTGTAGACTGCTATGATCAACTAAATCTTGCATATTCCTATAGATAACTTCAAGTTTCAACCATTTTATTAGATTTCTTAAAGAGATACCCCCTGCAACGCAAGGTATAGTTATAGCTACAATAATGGTGATTGACGGCCTTGCCCCAAAAATGGTGGTTCTTACAAACCCCTATGAGAAAACCACGAAAGCCTAATAAATCAATCTATTCCCTTCAATATCAAAACACAAAAAGGGCATGCTAGCTTAAATTTCTAGTACTCCTCGTGACCAACACTATCCTCAGATTCATCATCAGTGTTGTTGCCCTCGCATTTGGTGTAGAGCTTGGGAAACAATGCTCAACATAAAAGGGGAAGTTCTCAAGCTCACTCTCCTCCTCGGAGTACGTAGAGCCGAGAGCATTCTCACCCTTTTCTCTCTCCTCTATCCTCTCCCGTCTTCTTTTCCTTGAGACGCCTCCGGCCACCATCGGCTCCTCCCTCCCTCCTCTCTGGCGGCTTTGTCGTCCTACGTCGATGGAGGGGGAGGCCGGCCCCCTCTGTATATTACTACCTATAGTAGAGTGTTTGCCCATGTGCATTTTGGCTATATATGTCGTCGGGGAGTACACTATTGGAGCTTGCCAACGGCCTCGAATGGTGGATGGTGGTGTTGCTGCAGGCTGTTGTGCTCCACGGGATGGAGATGGCGGGTCACGGCCATGCCTTTGCCTCCTCCCAGAATAAGCTCGATGGAGAATCTGCCCGGCCCTGCCGCGCCGTGAGAAGGTGGTGGGTGCTCCCCACCAGCGTGCCCCTGAGATGGGGGTGCTAGTTTGGGAGCATATGTGCAATTTCTCCTACTAATAAGTGTGACGTAGCCGCGATTCCGCGCGATCTGGAGGTGGTTCCTTTTGTTTTTCCGCATCGATGTGATGTGGAGGAAAGGGCGGCTGTTTCCATGGTGGCCAATGTTGTTGCGTCACGGGATCTTGGAGCGCTCATCGTTGCTGAATCTGTGTTCTTAGGCGGAGATTATCAACAAAGGACCCGTTTTGCCGACGTTATCCATGGCTGGAGGAGTCACTCCGTGCTCGGACGCTGGATGCTGAGCTCGTTCTTCCTCTTTTCTAGAGGATCTTTTTCGATCTCGACCTGGGAGGCTCGCTGGTTTCGCTCCAAGTGGTTCGTCCCCGGTGGCGTTGTAGGCGCCCAGGTCTTGAGGTCAGTGGCGGAGCCAGGAATTCAGACGAGGGGGGGCGAACATGGAAGGTTTAAAAAAATTAAGACACAAAAATGAGTCTATTTACAAAAATTAAGAGGGTCTACGAATATTCAATTTTCATTAGTCATAAAGTACAGCTACCAACAACATGAAAATAACATTAAAAACTACTAACATGGGGTCTCCTGCCATTTGGGCTGCACAATTCGCACTTTGGCAGCCACCATATGATCCAATTTTGTGGCGCAATAGATACTTACAACATGTCCAAAACTTCCGAGTCTAAATATTAGGAAACATGAGCCGAAATGTTTTTCGGTATCTTCTGACGCTCTTAGAGCATCCACAACACGCTGCTAATTAAGGAGCGCAGAATCAGAATCCACGTCAATCGGCGGTTGCTGTCCTTAATCCCAAGCGTCCGGCGCAGAAATTATCCCCCGACGTTACTTCCATTTTTCTTGTTCACAGCTTAGAAACATAGCTTAATTTTCTCTATTTTTTAATCGATAAGCATTGTGCGTTGTGGATGCGATGGTGATGGTGGATCGATGGGAGTGAGCAGGGAGGAGCCAACAACGGGTCCTGGACTCCTGGCGACGGAGCAAGCACGTCCTAGTCTCCCGATTGGGGCAATCCTATCCACTGTGGTAGAAACGTGCGATTAGGCAGCGAGCAGGCCGTACTCTAGCCATGGGCCTTTGTCCCGTTAAGTGAACTTTGGCCCATTTTGGGCCTAAAGACCAGGCTGCATAACTCTTCGTCAAGATTTCGACCGAACCTTCCCTATCGTTAATGGCGAGGCGCCGCCGCTGGTTTCGATGAAAGGGGTCCCTTCTCCGCCCTTGGGGAGGGGGGGCGGCCGCCCCTCCTCGCCCCCTACTGGCGTCGCCCCTGCTTGAGGTCACTGTGCACTGCGGTGAAGACCAGGGACCCAATTACGTCTTAGGTTTACTTTCTAAGGTCATGTTTGCAATGTTAGAGGACTGCATTATATTTTCTTTTTCTTCTGAGGTCCTCTCTGTAATTTGTACACCACTTTAATGCAGTTTCGAGGCCCTTCCAGACCTTACACGTTCAAAAAAAAAACTCTCCTCCTCGAAACCTGAAGATATCCAAAGGTTCACCGTATAGCGATGAAGACATCGACGAGTGGTAACATAGATACCAGGTGATGGCTAACCGAAAATTATTGAAGATATCTAGAATCGATATCATGGCTATCCGATGATAAGCAATGAAGATATCCAAAGGTTCACGAATAGCAATGAAGACATCGACGAGTGGTAACATAGATACCCGATGATGGCTAACCGAAAATTATTAAAGATATCTATAATTGATATCATGGCTATCCGATGATAAGCAACGAATGCCTACTAGGCCCACCGAACAGAGCCCCTATAGGCGCTGGTCAATCTGAGCCGTCCACCAGTGATCAGTCCAGCCCACTTAGGGTTTTTGCCCTATAAGTACCAGGCGCCGCCACCCTTTCATCCAGATCACCGTCTCCTTCCCGCCGCCGCAGCAAGCCGTGCTACGACGCCGACGCCGACGCCGACGCGATGAAGGCCAAGGTCTGCTCCCCGTACTCACCTCTGGCTTAAGATCCCATCACAATAGCATCATGCTGGTATTGTGTAGAGAGAATGTTGCTTCTTTCGATTCGGTAGGAGCGGTAGATTTGCTTGCGTTGTTGATGTATTTATCTCATTGATTTTTGCGTGATGTGGTTCTCTGTGATGATCAAACACAGATGACGAGTCCGACATAATCCATTCTTAAAACCATGGGGACAAACGAGGCATTTGTCTGAGAGAACACTGATTAGTTTTAGTTCGCCTTTTTCTTGCTTCTCTACTCTGTTATTTTCGTATCTGTAGGCGGTGTTAGGCATGATGAGGAAAACCGATGATTTCTGATCTATTTGATGATCAAATCCTCCTACTCATTCTGAATGCCATATTCACTGTTATTTATTTCTTTGTGTTGCATTATATATATTCTGACAGTATTGTTATGCTTGTCACATCTTGTGTTCATGGCCTGCAATGTAGGTATCATATAGTGTATTAGCTACTAGCATGTCATGATTTAGCTTTTCGGGACATGATGAAGATCTATTGGTCCGTGTTTCTGATCATCACGTGACGAATGAAACTAACCATTTCTGATCCCAGAACGAAAACCATTGCTCTTTTGTTTGTTATTGGGAACGCGGCTTAGAACCATGCATGTAATTGAAGACATCAAATTATTGTGTAGCATGTACATTGCAAAGAGAACATCAGGATGCATGTGCTTAAATATCCTCACGACTACTGTTCTGTATCTTATTTTGGTTCTGTATCTTATTTTGGTTAGGTCCCTGCCAAGAAGTCTGATGGAAAGGCTCAAGCCTTGAAGGTCGCCAAGGCAGTGAAGGCCGGAAGTTTGAAGAGGAAGTCAAAGAAGATACGCACCTCGGTGACGTTCCACCGACCGCGAACACTCAAGAAGCCAAGAGACCCCAAGTACCCACGAAAGAGTGCGCCTGGCAGGAACAAGCTTGACCAGTACCAGATCCTCAAGTATCCCCTTACAACTGAATCTGCAATGAAGAAGATTGAAGACAACAACACCCTTGTCTTCATCGTTGACCTCAAGTCAGACAAGAAGATGATCAAGGCAGCTGTCAAGAAGATGTATGACATCCAAGCTAAGAAAGTCAATACCCTGATCAGGTCATAACCTTTGTCGATTCTCCTTTGGTATTCATTGTTAAGCTGCATCTTTTTGGGTGAACTGAACAGTTATCTCCTTCTGCAGGCCTGACGGGAAGAAGAAGGCCTATGTGAAGCTCACGCCAGACTACGATGCTCTTGATGTAGCCAACAAAATTGGCATCATCTAAATGTTTGTTTTTGAGTCAGCGTTTTTGGTCGGCCAGTGTTTTGAATGTTGAACAGAACTATTTAGAGTAAACTATCGAGTATTATGCATGGAGTAGCTCTTATCCTTTGTTGAGATCGAATACTCTGTGCACATTTCGTTGCATGCATGGTTCTGAAGAGTGGACCTCGTGAATCAAAGGTTTTATCTGTTGCCAACATTTCATCACCGTTGATCAGACTGGTAAACAAACCCAGGTCTGCAATTGTATTTCCGTCCTTCAGTGTTGGCTAGCGTACATTGTCTACTCGCTGTAGTGTAGTGAATACTTGTGTGTATACCTATTAAGTTGGTCGAACCCCTCGGTCAGTTCGAAATTTAACCACTGTGGCTTTGCTCTGGACTTGGTGGAGTGAAAGGAATAAAGAAAATCATAGTGAACCACGTCTATCTGTTGATCAAATGCAGTTTCAAATCAATCGCCATGTTAATGAATGGGCTCAATTTTATAAGCCCACACCAACCCAAAAAACAGCAACTGTTCCTGTTTGGCAGCCTCCTCCCGATGGGTTTATCAAAACTAGATGACCCGTTGCGCGACTGCGCAACTGCCGGATGCAAAGACTACATTGTTGACAACAGTTATATTATACAAGTCATCCATAATTGTTGACATCAGTTATATTATAGAAGTCATCCATAATTTGAATCATGCCATCTAATCGACCATTTGATTGAATTTAATCCGGTTTCAGGTAGGTAATTGTCGAGGCTCAGGAAAAAAAACGCTCACCTGAACATGTAGAATAGGCGAAAACAGTAAAGTTCAAACTGAACTTTAGCATGTTTCGAGCACCGCAGAAAATGAAGCAAAATACTGCCACTCGACGCTGGCTCAACAACACCCATGAACAACCAGTGTCAAGGCCGGCTTGTGGCTTGGGACAGCTTCTTGTAACCTAAATTCTCCTTCTATAAAGTTATGGTACGCGGTCGCGTACTCTCAAAAAAAAAAAAAAAAAAAGAACAGAGTAGTAGCACATCCACATGCAACCACATGAAAGAAAATTTAGCATCTAATTATAGCACATAGAATAAGCTGACACAAAAAAGGGTCCTCCTCCTTTACCCGGCTTGGAACCGGCTACCAACTAAAACAGATGCTAGGCGGAGTTACCCACAGAAAAAAAAAACTAAGAAATAAGAACGGAAAATGCAAAATCTCATATGCACACGAAATAGTGAAAAAATCATGACTAAAGCTGAGATAATCTAAGATGAGTCACTGAGAATAACTAAAAAAAATGAAACTATGAATCACTAAACCACTAAGTTGTGTACACTGACACGAACTGAATAATTTATTACTTAAATTACAGTATTTAAGCAGATTATGAATCAAATTAAAACAAACTTGAAAACTTAAAACAAATTTAGATTACCCATTGTGTTACGCAACTACCGGAAGAAATACCGTATTGTTGCAATAGCCTCTCTTTGTTTTGTTACCCGTCATTTGATAAAAATTAAGCCGGTCTGGGGCAGGTAATTGGCGCTAATTTTCAATTTGATACAGCGCGTTGTATCTTAAAAACAGATGGCACTACCAAGTTTTCCGGTCGAAAATTTAGTGCGAGTAGAATCTAAATGATTAATTTTGTAGCACGCATAGAGGCATGTGGTATTTATATTTTTTAGTTAGGCGATATATTTATGAGCCAATGTTCAACTTGTGTTTCAATGTTTTTTATCAATTAGAAAATATAATGGGAGAAATAACTCAAGCAATTGGCGTAAGTGGCGGGCAAAAATTTAAGTCAGTATTATCTGGACTCATGTTATCTTATGCTGGTATCTTGATATCAAAGTTGCACATTTTGTACAGTTTTAACGGTATAAATGGAAGTACTTGTAAGTATATTAATTAAATGTATTCAAAGTTTTTCATTTTGATTGATAAGCTGGACATCCATCACAATAGAAAGTATATTAAAAATGTATCGCCGATATTATATGTAGATGGGCAAATATCCGATATGCCCATCTATGACAATGTGTAGATAGTGATAAACTCCAAGGAAGCATACAACAACATTAATAATTTGAGTTCGATGAACAAGTCAGCAACATAGATAATGTGTCCCGCAAGCACGACTCATTTTATTCTCACAATACAGCAATGTAAAATTAACAGTTAATGGCACAGCTATAAATACACCTTTGAACAAGTAAAAGATTCTTGCACAGACAGAGACATATTATAACCAAATCAAGCATATATTACATCACTCTTGACTCTTAAGCTGCTAGGAAAAAGTAACCTGCTTGTTAGGCGATACAACAAACGTCAGAGTCATCTACAATAGCTTCCGTTGCTCATGTCGGAGGGTGCAATCCTTGTCCGCGTCACCACTGCAAGCTGCTGTCGCCGCTGCCACACGTAAAGGAGTCAGAAAAGCAGTAGGAGAATCCTTATCTATAGATCAAGAAATGTTGTAAGAATTTAAGCATGTTCAAGTGGCACGGTGCCAACATAACCTGCCCCCGCTAAAGTAGCTGGTATAGAGCTCATATTAGCATTCAGAGCAAGACCAGATTACTGAATTGGAATTAAAAACTGCCAAATGTAGCTTCAGGGATAGGAATTAATATGCTTGTTTCGCTGAGCTGCATTCTACACCAAATAGTTGCATGAAGATGAGCATATATCTGGTCAGCATCTAGGTAGACATACTGAACCTCACTCGGTAGTTTCATGCAGCAACAGATTTTTAACCAGCGGAACTAACATTGAATCAATAACCCGGATATTTGGAATTCTAAAACACAAACTGGGAGCTTGCACTGACGGTAGGCCACTGTTGGAAAATGGAGTTTAAAATCAAAGGTATATGCAAAGAACATAATATGAGATGAAAATGACATGCACTATGGTAAATCAGATTATTAGGCAACACCAGCAATGGCAAGTGCACCATATTATCAGCAAAACAAATGACCAATTCTTTTTGACTGCAATGAAACTGAGTAAAGCAAAGTGACGAATTATTTTACCCACAAAGCTGGACTGGAATCCTTAACATCATCTGTGTTTGAGTCGCTAGGATTGTACCCTATACGAAAGCATGTTCTAGCCCAAAGGCTCGCTCTAGCTGCCACCTCGTCAAGCTCATCAATGTGCCGTTGCCACTGCCGGTCTCCCCGCGCCACCTCCTTCCTTTTCCTCTTTTCTCCCTTCAGAGGTGCTCGTGTATAGGCCCTCACAATTAAGCTGAAAAATAAAATATATCCTAGCTATGAAGCATTTGAAGGATACGTTCTATAGCAGATTTAAGATATCATGGATAAGTTCTGTAGCAGATTTAGGAAGGAGCAGAAACCAGTATCTTGAGTGAAGTGGATCAATTCAGCTACTGTACCTTCTCAGCAATATACATCTGACACTGAATTATACACGAGGACTCAGCAAGTGTCGGAGTAAATATGAACGGAAGACAAATATGTTTGATGGTTCCTGATGAAGTATTTTGCAGGAAGCTATAAATAATCATCTGGGAGGCAACTTTAAAATATATAAAGAATCTGTCTTGCCAAATTCATAAATAAAATGTACTGATGAAGTATTTTCCACGAAGCTATAAGAAATCAAAAGATTATAGATATATAGCTCTAATAAAGCAGCATTAATGGGGATTTTGTTATCATGGGAAGGACATGAGCAATTTATCATCAGGCTATCAAGCAGCATCTTGGCCACCAATAGGCAAGCAGCATCACAAAAACAGAAGGCTGGTCCAGGATCTTTCCTTTGGTGGCACAGCAGGGTAGCATGGGAAGAAAACTTCTAATAATCAACAGAAATATATTGCACGACTCTCATAATAATCTTACCTTCGATCTATTATTATAGCAGAGACTCCTTTTTCCACTTCTAGAAGACATAATGAAAGAAACACTATATTAGAACAATAGACAAATCTAATGCAAAAACAACTTAATTCAGATATACAACATGTGAGCTACCGAAATCAAACAAGGAAAAACTTATTGATTAAGAAATGCATTTATGCCACTTATATTCAGTAGGCACACTTCAAATGCTAAGTAACGATAATATTTCAGTTCAGATTAGAAATCAACAGCCCCACAGTTCGTGACCAAAAGCAATGGTACAAACAGTCAACCCAACATCTAAGAAATTAAAATACAGTCTATTGGGGACAAGAATTTAAATGTCAATCGTAACAGATAAAAACTTGAGGTGTATAACCTAAATATCAAGACCTAAGAAACTAAGAATCTAACCATAAATACAAATTATATGTGAGTATAATTTGCATCATAAATACCTCTGGTAGAATAATATGGCAGCTGGGCTTTCAAATTTTTTTGGGGATGAAACTGGATGCGCTAACAACGTTGTGGTTCCCTGCAGGCCACTGGTTCCCTGTGCTCTGTCACAGCGATCACAACCTTCATCAATCAATTATAGTTTCAAAAGGAATAAAGCTCAGTTGAAGTACACACGCTTAGTTTTAAAATGTTCATCATTCATAAATCCCTGGATTATGTTCAGCACTGAATGAGTTAGTCCACTAAATGTTGCACTTCAGTTTCAGTTCACAAACACTAAATCTAAAACAACAATATTCCAATGACAGACCCCTTGCCATAAGCATCACCATGGTCCAACCTCAATCAGCATACGGTTCAATCCTAGGGAGTAAACACATCCCCTTCTTATAAAACTATCGGTGGATAGATAACTTCATTAATAGCTACTGAACAAATGCCAGTCGCTTTCAACATTAAAAAAAGTGTGATGTATTCAACTCCACAAAAAGTATTGTGAAACAACATTTATAGCTCTAAATATGTCACTGACCTACCGAACACATGCAGGAAAAGCGAATCTGTCCGGTTGTCATGTAAAATAGATAAAATCAACAAGCTAAAGATCCCAAATCACCTCTTAATGTAATTCTATCCACCATGCAAGAAAAGAAAAGCTAGATAATTTCAAGTCACGTGATAAAGACTCATCTCCTTATTATTGTTTTGTCTTAGTCGCCGGATTGACCCGAAACAGCACAATTACCTGTTAGGAGATGGTCATTGTATTATCTTTCAGCAAAACTTAAACCTGAAATAAATTGTATTGAAAAACGAAGAACAGTTTCCTAATCTTTTCACCGGACAAAAAAGGTCTTCCACATTATCCTAGTAACACAACAAGAAAACAACCACAAAGCATCAATAGCAGCAGATGAAGGAGCGGTGTGGAGCTATCCACCATGAGCTCGTCGAGAAGGCTTGCAACGGCCTAGAACTTCTAATGCATTTATTTAGGCTGCTAGAACTCGCGGTACAAAAGCTGAGATAATATTACAGGAGACTTTTGAAGGTAACTGTGATTTAGAACACATGCTTCTACAAACTGGAATCGAGTAAATACGTGAAAATATAGGCACAATTGCTAGATAAAAGACACGAGACATGCATAGTAGCTAATATTCTCACAGAAGGAAATCAGATAATTTTACCTTTGAATGAAGTGACTTGCGCAACTGCTGTATAAACGTTAGATATACTCACACAAGGAAATATTCCAGGACATTCTCTATGAAAGTTAGGCCGGATGTCCATGCCTAAAATGAAATCACATGCATTTTAGAAATCATTTGCTATTGTAGTTGCATCCAAAATTAAGCTAAACGAGGAATAATTTTTGGCAAACATGTCTAAAAGGGAAATGATATGCATCTCAGAAACCATCTCAGCAACTATGAAATCAATGGTACTTTGCCAAACATAAGAAAAATCAAATGCCAAATATTCAACAACTAATAGAGCTCATCGCCCACCATATATCAAAAGACCTAGAGGGTGTACCGTAAGAAACCTGGTTTAGGCAAGCACAGTGATATATAGCAGGCAGACCAGAAATACGCTGGTAAGAAGCCATTGTTTTCGAAAGAAGTAATAAGAAGTTTCAAGAATTATTCGCGCCTGTATGGAATGCTCATGCCAATTGCCTGTGGAGCACATGTTTTCTTTTCTCTTCGCTGATTGATGAACTAACAAATCATCTGTAGCTCTGCATAGCCATGAAGATAAGTAAGCACAAGGAGTACATTGATGCATACACAGCAACATGTAAATAAGAAACACAGTTGATCAACAGTTCAAAGGTGATACACCTTTTTTTTGCGAATGCAAAGGTGATATATTTAATTGGAAAGCAGATATAGTGGCATATGAATTTCTTCAGGCAAGCAACCCAAATAAACTTATATGCTCCTGGTTGGACAAACCAAAATAACCTAACATGAAATGCATTACTCACCTTGCCATGGAATATCCTGACCAAGCAGGCACTGATGTTTGATCAGAATCACAAAACTTTGGTATGCTCAGAATGTTGACGGGCTGGTCCTTCCACGAGCGTTCAATTAGTCCATGACTTGTAACTGACAATAAGAGATAGCATTCAAAACCTCAAATCCCAAGGTTTCAGTTAAAACAGTTTTAGTCTGAAGCTGATACCTAAGATATTAAATAAGTTAAATCTAATAATTAGTTCGACTCGTAGATCCAGAACGCCAACAAAGGGCGTAAACTAATAGGACAGTTGTCGCTGCACACATGCAAGAATCACAATAGCGCCAAACAAAATAATCTGAATGAGTCGGCACAAACCAAGCTGACCATTACTACTCCTCCTATACCAAGCACCAATATGGATTTCCCGTCAACTAAAAATTTGGTTCCAACATTTTCATTTCACCCTCTTTGGAAATAACATGGAGAATTGACAGTTCTGAAATTCAGATTAACATGTAAATGGCAGCAGTAGCTGCAGACAAGACCATGTGATATCCTTGGTATTCAGTACATATCTAATACTCTGAATGTTGGAATGAAAAAATGAAATGGGTGAACGAGGCATGAGATTGATACATAAATCTTCGAACCTGATATACTTGACGCCACCTGCAGCCACCGCTTCCCCAGTCATTAGAGCCTCAAGGACCTCACCATGAGAGTAGTGCGGTGCGTTGACGGCCTTGGTCCCGGTCACCTGTTCTGATGAGCCTTGGTCCAAAGCTATGAGCATATCCAGAAGATGCTCTCCATGAACCTTCAAGAATCAGACACAAAAATTACTCAGTAATCTGTTAACCAAATGAAGCAAATGCCTCATATTATACCTGGTCGTATTTAAGTGCCAAAAGACTATATGTTGAAGGTAATTATATCATAAATGAATATGAAAGGCGAAAAAATAACATGTCATATGCTTTGTTCTGGAAAATAGCAATTAACATCCATGTATCCAATTATTTTTAAGCCTAGAGCCCTAGACGCTAATGCATTGTCCACATGTAACAGCACGGTATTAGTCACATGCTAGTGATGCTAGAAAGATAATATAAATTATAGAAATCGATACACAGCAGATTATTTGGCCTACATTTGATCTTTGATGAAAAGGTCCTACTTTAAAGAGATCAATTGGCTCCTCTGATGAAAAGGTCCTGTTAAAAAACCAGTGCATATCAAATTTGGTTGCAATCCCAGGAAAAACACGTTGCACAAAAGGCTGTAGTTGTAAGCAAATACTGATCCTAATTGATATGGTAAAGATCTAGACAATTTATGCACAATGTGTCGGAAACATTTGAAAGAAAAAGATCCATATATCTTTGCAAGTGAACAAATCACATAAATGTCCATTCAGTCAAATATATTCCACGAATTCTATTTCAAGAACCTGCAAAGAGAAGCAATGCATGTGATGTACCTTGATAGATTATTGTACTGCATTGGATTTGCAGCAGCATACTTGTTCTAGAGAGACCAATTAACTCTAATTGAAAAGGTACTATTCAAACTCAGGCGCATATGAGATTTGTTGCAATTTCACAAATAACCAGTCAATCTAATTACCGGACTATTATTGCAGGAACCTCGTTTGAGAACCAAAAGTCCCTCAAAATTCAGAAATTCCCACCACAAAACCAGCAACTTGTCTGTAGATGCATTGAGAAATTCTCTGCTGAAGATACTCGACGATCTGTTAACGATTCATACCAGATCGAACGCTTTGAACACAAGCAGCATGGCCTTGGCCTCCACCAAGAGCGCTACAAGAATAGAGCATAATAGGAATTTAGTTTTTTGCAGAGAAGAGAGCGGGAGTGCAAAGCTGCGCATGAACGTACCTGCTCCATCTCGTCCGGGTCAGGCTCCTTCTCCTTTGTGTGCCTGCTTGCTCCCTAGCTGCTTCACAAAGCGGAGAAACCCAATCCCATGGGAAAACGAGGATCAGATCGATCTAAACTGGGAGCAAAGAAACCAAAAGTCAAAGCTGCAAAAACAGCAGCAAATTATCAACATCAAAATCTTCCTACTCGTGGCTAATTGTTGCTACCGGTGGTTCAGAGAGAGGGGGAGGGGTTCCAGATGAGCACCTGAAAAGGACGGAACGTCCACAGCCGAGGAAGGTACCAGAGAATCCGGAGCTCGCGTGGGGAGGTAGAAGGCGACGAGGAGCTCCCAGTCCGGCCGCTTCTCCCTTCCCGGCCGCCGTCGCCCCGCCGTGCCCGGCCGCCGCTGCCCTGCCCTGCCTGGCCGCCGCCGTCCTGCCTGGCCGACGAGGGCCGAGCAACAGCGGGCGTGCGTGTCCTGGTTGCTGCAGCCCCAGCTCGGGGTCCTCCGCGCCGCCGCCCTCCTCCACGACGCGCTCCTGCAGCGCCTCCGGCGACTCGCCAACGTCGCCTCGCAGGGAGTCGAGCTCGTCGATGCGCCGCCTACCCCGCTGCTCCATCTCCACGAGCTCCTCTGGCCTCCGGGGCGGAGTGGAGGTGAGGGCGCGGGGCGGAGGTGAGGCGGCGGCGCAGCGGGGCGGGTGGAGAGCGGGGGCGCGGGGCACCGTGCGTGGCGGCGGCGCGAGGAGAAAGTAAAAGAAGGGGATTGGGGAGGAGAGACGAGCATCGATTGGGGCTAGGGTTTGACCACGGGCTCGCGTTTTGTCTCACGCGGACGCGGCTCAGCGGCAGTAAAACGCCTCTTCGCGCGGCCGAACAGACAAGCCGTTTCGCGGCGTGCACGCGTTCCACTGAACACCGGGCCCAGAAAAACTTGGCCCCAGCTGTCATGGCCTGTGCCCCTCAGTCGATTAGTAGCAAAAAAATTGACAGCATCCAACGGTGAGAGGTGAAACACCCATGCTGTTTAACCTGTTCAGACCAGATCGCACGCACAGGAATCACCGGGAGGGGCAAACTCGGGGATGGGCGGGTACTCCACGGGCCTTTATAGAAGTAATTAATACTGACGGGGCCTTCCTTGAAGCTGACAGAAAAGGGGGTTGGGGTGCTGTTGCACGGGATAGCCAGGGCAATCTGGTTTTTGCTTCGGCTGGTAGGATTGATCATGTATGTGATGCCCTGCATGCGGAAGCTCTAGCTGTGGAGAATGGCATTCGGCAAGCTGATCAGATGGGCATTGGTCGTATAATTGTCGCAACGGACTCGCTGATGCTGAAACAAGCTCTTTCCTCGAACTCATATGATCAAGCAAAGCTGGGACATCTCTTTCTGGACATCAAGTATCATCTGATGATGGAGTTTAATGATTCCGTAGTAGAATTTTGCCCTCGGGCATGTAATAAGCCTGCTGATTGTTTATGTTTAGTAGCTATGGGTATGAGGGAGTCGGGAACAGACCAACTTCTGTGGCTGTCGGACTACCCTAACGATGTTTCCGTGACCGACGATCTCGTTGTGTCTTAAATGGAATGCTTGCGTTCCCGTCAAAAAAAAAAAAATTAAGCCTGTTGTCCAATAGTGGTGGCGAGTTCATCGTGAGGTTTTAGCCCAACCTCTATATAAACTGGCGGAATAATTTGTAGTTTCAGACTTCCGTCCAAATTCTTGTGCTGTCTTTGTTTTCCATGATTCATATTTATCCTTACTTATTTAGACAAATACATACGTGGTATCATCATATTATCCTCAGTTTCGTGTGGACATTCATTTTGGCTTGTTGGATTGGATACTCCTATTGTGAAAAACAAATTTCGCAATGTTAAAAAATTCAGAAAATGAAAAACAAATTTCGCAATGTTAAAAAATTCAGAATTTTTTTGGTGTACATACACACATTTTATGTAGGCACATAATTTTGTGTGCCCTGTGTAAAAAAGACAAATAAAATGTCTAGTATTTCTTAGCACAAAAATTGTCTTTTTATACATAAAACAAAAAGTAATATTTTTTCGTGAAACTTTTTTTAACTAAAACCCCAATATATTAAGTCAGCAAGCTGACTCATTAAAAACCTTCCAGTCCCCTTAGATATCCTGGTAAGGAAAAGAGTGCGTCTGAACTTGCCTTTTTAAGCGCCCACAATCGTTACATCGTTTATGAGTTTGCCAATAATAAAGCTAGGGGGTTCATCGACCCAATTACAAGATTTTCTATCAATAAAGCAGGACCTAGCTAGTTCATGGGCAACTTCATTTTCTTCCCTCGAGCAATACTTATAGGTCACTCTACCAATTTGAGACGCAAGATCGACACAATCAGCAAAAGTTGCAGAAGAATCACCCCACCACGCTTCTTCACCCGAGCAAGCTTCAATTACTTCTATCGAATCAGATTCTGCTACAACATCATTGCATCCGAAGCGATTAGCAAGGGCTAACCCTTCCTTCATAGCTACTGCCTCTGCCGCAGAAGCTGAGGCAATATTTGGAAGATATATAGTAGTAGCTGTAACAAATCGTCCTTCAAAATCTCGAAGCACCGCTCCCACAGAACCTACAGAAACATCAGCGTGGACCGAGCCATCAACATTTACCTTTAGTTGTCTAGGGTTTGGTCGGGCCCATTTTTGTTTTGATGGGTTCGGTTTCATTGAAACATAGGCGGTAATGTCTCATCATGCGTACATCTTCGTCGGATCCAACAAAGATACCAACATGCCACACAAATTGTCTCTTTCGAAGACCGCAGAGCCAGCCCAATCCACCCCGGTAGCTTCCTCAATTACTGTACCCAAACCTAGTAGTTGCCACATCTCTTGCGTCGTAGGACAAAGGAACAGAAGGTGAGAAATATCTTCAGCTGCTAGGTGACAGATAGGGCATTCTCCGCTTGTTCCAACAGGCCTATTCACCATAATAGATTTTAGTGGTATGATTCCATGCAAAGCTCTCCTCATAAACACCTTGATTTTGCTTGGAATTTTGAGTTTCCAATTCCCGACAGGGTTATTAGCAGCAGAACCAGGAAGGGCCAGCTGCGCAGCTCTTGGACCGAATTGGTGCCTCCACTGAAGATAATATCCAGATCTTACCGTATATCTACCGTGCCTAGTAAAGTTCCAAGCAACAAAGTCATCAAAACCATTAGTATTCAGGGGAATCTGTAGGATCCAATTCACATCGACAGAGAGGAACACCTCTCGAAGTAGCTCATCAACCCACTGTCCCGTAATTGGGCTAATAAGCTGGGAAACTTTTGTATAGAGATTTTGACCTCTCGGTGAGACGACCTTCCTATCAGGACTAGAAGGAATCCAGGATCAGTGTAAATATTTATGTTTTCTCCATTACCAACTCTCCAAATGTACCCCCTTTTGAAGGTTGTCAAACCTGCTAGCAGACTCTGCCATGTGAAAGAAGAACCAGCCTTCGGTCCAGCCTTCAAGATATCTCCGTTCGGAAAGTATTTAGCCCGTACCACTTTAAACTTTAGCACAAAGCGATTCAGGTTCATTAATCAGCCGCCACACTTGTTTGGCAAGCATAGCTAAATTGAATGAATGGAAATCTCTAAAGCCCAAACCACCTTCACTTTTGGGATAGCATAACTTCCACCATGCAAACCAGTGCATCCTCTTACTGTTTTCATCATCACCCCACCAAAATTGAGATATAGCATCAGTCATCTTCTTACATACTCCAATTGGGATATGAAATACAGACATTGCATAAGCCAGAATTGCTTGGGCAACAACTTTCAGAAGAATCTCCTTACCCCCTATAGATAATTGTTTCTCTTTCCAGCCATTAATACGCTGAATAATATTTCCACAAAATGCAGGAAGCAGTCACTTCTATCCACCCCCACAAGAGCCGGGAGACCCAGATATTTATCAGAAATGGCTTCAGTGTCAATATGGAGAGCTTCACAAATTTCTGCTCGAATAAGACATGAGTATTGGGGGAAAAGAAAATATAGATTTAGCCAAACTCACCAATTGACCCGAATTAGCACAATAGGTATCCACAACTTGCTGTAGGGAAGTTGCATTAGTCAAATCTGCCTTCATGAGAATAAGAGAATCATCAGCAAATAAAAGGTGTGAAACTGACGGTGTAACCCATCAATGCCACCAACTTCCTCTTCATGCATCAATAAACTGGATAAACCTTCCGCACATATAAGGAACATATATGGAGAGAGAGGATCCCCCTGTCTCAAACCTCTTGTTGGAACAAACATCCATGTATCTTCAGAACTGAATCTAACTTGATATCTTACTGATCTTACACACGCCATCATTAGAGAAATCCATCTCTCATGGAATCCTAGTTTCCTCATCATGTTCTCCAGGAAAATCCATTCAACGCGATCATAAGCTTTATGCATGTCCAATTTAACTGCAGAGGCACCTGTCATCCCAGATCTTTTATTCTTGATGGTATGAACACATTAGCATGCCACAAGGACATTATCAGTGATAAGACGACCGGGGACAAAAGCAATCTGCATGGATGAGATAATATCCGGGAGAATAATTTTCAACCGATGCGCCAACATCTTGGAAATAATCTTGTAAATGACATTGCATAAGCTAATTAGACGGAACTGGGTAACAAGTTCTGGGTTATCTACCTTTGGAATTAGAACAATGGTGGTGTCATTCCATCCCTCAGGTATGATCCCGTATTCAGCGCCTGTAAGATTTCATGTGTAATTTCTCCTCCACACATATCCCAGAATCGTTTATAGAACACTGATGAAGACCGTCGGGGCCTGGAGCTTTGGAGTCTCCAATGCCGAAGGCTGCTTTCTTAACATCATCAGCCAAATACGGAGCAGTTAATTTTTCATTCATCTCAATAGATACTTGATGAACATCATTATATACCCATTTTCCCACCTTTTCATCCTTTTATCACCATTTTTTACCTTGGTTTATTACCAAATAGAAGTGAGTTCGGAACTTTATAAAATTGGACAGCTTTACTGGTTTAGTATATTTACTTGCAGATATGGGCGCAAAGGCTCTAAAATCTTCAAATACCATTCAAACATCATACTAAAGGACCAATTGGAGTGAAGCAACAAACAGGGAAGGATCAACTTGTGCAACTAAGAGAAAAGTTGAAGGGAATAAAAGCAAAAGTAGAACAGAGGGGACAGTGCACGTGAGAGGAGGAGGAGCAGGTGAAAAGCAACCGGGACAGCTCTCTCCAACCACCAACCTTTACACACACGAAAAAGCAAGAAAGAAACAAGATCGAGATGGAGAAGAGAAGAAGAAAAACACCAAGGCTGACGTGAAGAACATTCTCCCCTTCCTCTTCCAGATCTTGCTGAGGAGTTTGTGAGCTATAGAATTCTTTTCCCAACCTTTTCTTCCTCTGTCTTTACTGCTTGCTGCTGTGAATGTCGAAATTCAGAAGATAACCTGAAGATTCAGAGTACTGTTGTTGAACCTACAATGTGTTTGTGTTAATTCCCGCGAGAAGTTTGTTCTTGTTGATGCTTGTTTCTGCCGTTCTTCCTTTTTCCTTGACCTGCTGCTTGATATGGCGTAGGTTTAGTTCTGAATCAAACCTGTATTCCTGTTCTAGCTGTAAATTGGCTTGTCTGCTCTAGTACTTCAATCCCTGTGGAGAACATGATAATCTACCCATAATATTGCTTCATCATTTTGGCGCCCTTGCCGGGATTGAATATTAGAATTGGAGAGGTGTAATTTGCAATCTGGGACGTGTTGCTACTGAAGTTAGCTTTGGCTTATTAGGACACTGACGGATCTCACTGTCTGTTGATGTTTTGATGAGTTTCAGGCAAAATTTTCAGGTAGTTGTTGCATGCCCGACAGCTTGAACGAGTTGTTGCCTTTAGATCCAGTGATAGAAAGAACTTTGAGAAATAATCGTCGAGAGAGAAGAATTGAGAAAGAAATCATGGGAGAACAGAGGGTTTTGCTTCGTGATCTGTGGATCCCAACCAACCAAGGTAATGCAACAGAAGTTGTTCAGCCAACAATTCAGCTAACAACTTTGAGTTGAAACTGCTCTGATAAACATGGTTCAACAGTCAAGATTCAGTGGTTCTGCAGTTGAAGATCCTCATGAGCACATAACCACTTTTCTGGAGTACTGCAACACTTTGAAGTGTAATGGTGTAACCCCTGATGCAATTAGATTGTCTCTGTTCCCTTTTTCTGTCAGAGATTCAGCTAAGGCATGGTTTCATGCTCTGCCTGTGCATATGAAGGACACTTGGGATCATCTACTGCAGGCATTCTTGGAAAGATATTTTCCACCAACTAAAGTGTAGAGTACTGAGACAAGATAACTAGGTTTGTTCAGTATGAAGGAGAAAGTTTATATGATGCTTGGCAGAGGTATCAAACCTTGTTGAGAATGTGTACTCATCATGGTCTTGAGAAGTGGTTAATCTTGTAGACTTTTATAAAGGCAATCACATCAGACAAGAGCTTTTGTTGATGCAGCTACAGGAGGAGGATCATGAACAAAACACTGGATGAAGCATTTGAACTTATTGGAAGCATGGCTTCACATAACTTTCAGTGGTCAAATGAGAGGGCAGTTCAACCTCAAATCCTGGAAGATATCAACTCGGTGCTACTGATGCAATTGCTACGCAAGTTGAGATGTTGAACAAGCAAATGGCTCAGATATTAGCTCAAGGAGGCAATTCTCAAGTCTCTGCTAGCCAGTTATCTCCAACTTGTCAGATTTGTGGTCAATCTGGACATCAGACAGAGGAATGTGCAATTTGCAATGGTGGGCAAAGTTCAGCAGAGGTGAATTATGCTCAAGGTCAAGGAGCATTGTCTTCAAGTTATAATCCAGCTTGGAAGAATCACCCAAACCTGTCTTACAGAAATAATCAGCCTCAGTCTTAGTTTCAAGGGAACAACAATAACCAAGGCTTTAGGTAGCAGAATTAGTCCTATCAGTACAATAACAACAAACCTCAGAACAGTCAACCAAGCACATCTCAGGAATGGAAGAGATAATGAAAATGCAGATGGAATTAATGAACAAAATGAACAATGAGATGGGAAGCATGAAGGACTCAGTGAAGCAATTATCATCATCTATGGAAGCTCTGGTGGCTTATCAGGCAAACCAGAAGCAAGAAGGGAAGTTGCCTTCGAAAACAGAAATAAACCCAAAACAGTGTGGAGCAATTTCAGTGAAAGAAAGTGAAGAGCTACAGGGAGTAGTGACAAGGTCTAGGAAGGAAGTGAATACAGCAGTAGAGAAACCTGCAGGTAGTGGCATAGTGCCCAAGCCTGTAACTTATGTTGCTCCACCATTCAGACAAGCTCCAGTAGAGAAAAGTAAACATCCTGATCCAATTGTTAATCCCCCAATGAACAATGTGGATCATGTACAGAAAGCAAAGGTTCCTTTTCCTGAAAGGCTTGAGAAGAATAAAGAAGATAAGTAGTTCAATAAGTTCCTGGAAATCATGAAGGAAGTTCAAGTAACAATCCCAGTGCTTGATGCTGTTTTACATGTACCCATGTATGCCAAATTTATCAAAGATTTGATTTCGAAGAAGAGAAGCATAGAAGACACTGAAGTTGTGACAATGACTAAGGAGTGCAGTGATGTTATTCAGAACAAGTTGCTTGAAAAGCTTGATGATCCAGGGAGATTTTCCATACCCTGCTTGATTGGAAACAAAGTGTTCACTGCTTTATGTGATTTGGGATCAAGTGTCAGTGTGCTACCTAAAGCAGTTTGTGATCAAATGCCCCTTGGTGATCTGTCAGCAACATCTATGACATTGCAGTTAGCAGACAGAACTTTCAGAAACCCTGAAGGAGTTCTTGCAGACATACCAGTGGTTGTTGGGAAGTTTGCTTACCCTGTGATTTTGTGGTGCTTGAAATGAAACATAATGCTGAAGCAGTAATTCTTGCAGACCTTTTTAGCAACTACAGGTGCTCTTATTGATGTTCAGGGAGCATCACTTACATTGAGGTTTGGCAGTGAAAAGGTAGTCTTTGATATGAAGCACTCAACACATATTCCTCAAGAAAAGCAGTTGTGCAATAGAATTGATACATTGATGAAGTGTGTGTCAGAAGAGTATCATGGGTTTAGTGAAGACAGTAGTAAGAAGCTGGCAGATCAACAACTTGCAGAGGAAGACAACATTGAACCAATTTATGAAATCTGTCAAATTACATATGATAAAGGAAAGGAAGTTGTTGCAGAGAACAACAGTGAAGCAGGGGGAGTAGAGTTGAAATCCTTGCGGCTCATTTGAGATAGAGTTCTTAGATGAAGAGAAGAAATACCCAGTGATTGTCAGTGTTGAATTAAATAAAGAAAAGACGCTTGAGTTACTTGAAATGCTTCGGAAATATAGGAATGTGATTGGATACTCAATTGCTGATATGATTGGGATTAGTTCTTCAGTATGCACTCACAGAATATATCTTGAAGATGGTAGCAAACCTTCAAGAGAAGCACAAAGAAGACTAAATCCTACTCTGCAAGAGGTAGTGAAAAAGGAAATCCTCAAGCTCCTGTCAACTAGCATTATCTATCCTATTTCAGACAGTGAGTGGGTGAGCCCTATTCATGTGGTGCCCAAGAAAGGAGGGATAATAGTTGTCGAAAATGAAAAGCAACAATTGACTCCTACAAGAATTGCTACACGATGGAGAATTTGCACTGACTTCAGAAAGCTAAACAAAGTTACCAGAAAAGATATTTCCCTATGCCCTTCATTGATCAAATGCTAGAGAGACTTGCAGGAAAGGAATACTTCTGTTGTCTAGATGGACATTCAGGTTTCTTGCAAATACCAATTCATCCAGATGATCAGGAAAAGACAACTTTCACGTGTCCATATGGAACTTTTGCTTACAGGCGACTTCCATTTGGTTTGTGTAATGCACCTGCAACTTTTCAGAGATGTATGATTGCAATTTTTCTGATATGACAGAAAAGATAATGGAGCTATTCATGATGATTTCACTGTCTATGGAGAAAGTTTTGATGCTTGCTTGAAAAATCTGGAAAGAGTTTTACAGAGATGCTTGGAAAATAATGTGGTACTTAATGGGAAAATGTCATTTCCTGGTGAAGGAGGGAATTGTTCTTAGACATCTTGTTTCGGCCAGAGGCATTGAAGTTGATCAAGCAAAAGTTGAAGTGATTGCCAAGTTGCCTTATCCAATAAATGTCAGAGGAGTGAAAAGTTTCCTTGGACATGCAGGGTTTTATAGGAGATTTATCAAAGATTTCTCCCTTATTACAAAGCCACTGACAAACCTCCTGCATCATGATACTGAATTTGTATTCGATGAAGAATGTCAGGCCTCTTTCAATGAAATCAAGAAAGCATTAATCTCTGCACCAATAGTTCAACCTCCTGAATGGGATATTCTATTTGAACTGATGTGCGATGCTAGTGACTATGCAGTTGGAGCAGTTCTGGAACAGAGAAAGAGCAAGGCAATGAATGTGATCTGTTATGCAAGCAAAACTCTAGATGAAGCTCAAGTTAACTACACAATAATTGAAAAGGAACTTTTGGCTGTGGTTTTTTGCTTTTGACAAGTTCAAACCATACTTGGTTGGACACAAATGCACAGTGTACACAGACCATGCAGCAATAAGGTACCTTCTCAGCAAAAGGATGCAAAGCCTAGATTGATTAGGTGGATATTGCTGTTACAAGAGTTTGACATCGAGATAAAGGACAAGAAAGGTTCTAAAAATTCAGTAGCTGATCATCTGTCAAGAATCACTGTAGATAAGCAAATGGGAACTGACATAAATGATTCTTTGCCTGGAGAACAATTGATGGAAATAGCACAAGTGAAAACTAATACCCCTTGGTATGCTGATTTGGTGAATTATTTGGTCAGTGACATAATTCCTTCGAACTACTCAAAGCAGTAGAAGAAGAAATTCAGAAGTGAAGCCAAGCATTACTATTGGGATGAACCCTATTTGTACAAGCATTGTGCTGATGGGATAATGAGAAGGTGTTTACCAGAAGAAGAAGTGAACAATGTGATTTACCACTGCCATTCATCTCCTTATGGAGGACATGCTAGCACCAGAAAAACACAAGCTAAAGTGCTTCAAGCAGGTTTCTTCTGGCCTACAATGTTTCGGGATACCCATGCATATGTGAAAAATGTGATCCTTGTCAGAGAACAGGAAAGATGACCCAAAGGCAGGAGATGCCACATCAAAGCATTCTTGAAGTGGTACTATTTGATGTTTGGGGAGTGGACTTCGTGGGTCCTTTACCTTCATCTCATGGATACAAGCATATTCTGCTGGCAGTGGATTATGTATCAAAATGGATTGAAGCAATTCCAATTGTCCATGCTGATGCAAGTGTTGTATGCAAGTTCTTCAAGCAAGTGATATTCCCTAGGTTTGGAATACCTAGAGTTGTAATCAGTGATGGGGGAGCTCATGTTAATAATGCTCAGCTTGAGAACTTGTTGAAGAAGTATGGAGTACATAATCACAGAGTTACAACTCCATATCACCCTCAAGCAAATGGGCAAGTGGAACTTTCCAACAGAGAAATAAAACAGATTCTGGACAAGGTAGTTTCAAAATCAAGGACAGATTGGTCAGTCAAGCTACCAGACACCCTTTGGGCATACAGAACATCATATAAAACACCAATTGGTATGTCTCCATTTCGTTTGGTGTATGGTAAAGTCTGCCATCTGCCTGTAGAGTTGGAACACAGAGCCCATTGGGCTATCAAAACTCTGAACCTTGAAATGGATGCAGCTGGAAAACAGAGGAAACTGCAGTTGTGTGAATTAGACGAAATCAGACAAGAAGCTTATGAAAGTGTTAAAATATACAAGGAAAATAAGAAGAGAATCCATGACAAGCACATCTTGAGAAGAGAATTCTTTCCAGGAGACTTAGTACTGGTTTATGATTCAAGATTCCATCTCTTTCCTGGAAAGTTCAAATCCATATGGTATGGTCCTTGCACTGTCAGAAAAATTCTGAATAACGGAGCTATTGAGGTTAAGAGTGCATCAGAAGGTGTATTCCTGGTAAATGGTCAGAGATTGAAAAGATACCTGGCTGGTGACTTAATACCTAATGCTGAAGATGAAGAATTGGCAATTGACTCTGAAGGCAAGGAAATTGAAGGTAATCAAGCTCCTGAGCTTGGTTGAAGCATAATCTGGTTTGGTCAAGCTAATGACCTAAAACAAGCGCTCCTTGGGAGGTAACCCGAGATATCCTTTTTACTTTTAGCTTATTTTCTTTCCTTTTTGTTTATTTTATCTCCTGTTCTAGCAGATATAAGTTATTTTCAGGGTGAGTAGCAGTTTTGGAAAAGGGAAGGCATGATTTTCGTCAGTAATTCATTGGATGCAGCTTGGTTCTGAAATCATCAATGCCTGGTGAGCTATCTTTTATCCAAAATATTGCTGCATGTGACCATCTATAATTATATGTTGGTTTTGCGAAATCTTCAGAGCTTATTTTTGTGAAAAACTCATCCTCTTAGATAAAGCTGGAAATTTTGAAATTTGACAGCTCTCTTAGCAAGAAGTCAGCAAAATTATTTTGAGTTAATGATTGCTTTCAACACTTGCATAAATGAAAACATTCAGTCTTATTCATGTTATTTTCCTACTTCAAGCTGGATTTACTCAGAACCTTGCACATTAAAAATTTGTCTGAATATTTGTATCCTCTGTTGAGCTAGTAGTCGTTGAAGCATATTGGGTATTGTGGTCTCGGGATCGGTGATACTTAACTATGTTGGATTCGACTATGATTTATATCCTGCCATTCGAATCATAAAAATTCAGTTTAACAGCTTCCTTTCGTATATTGGGTACCATGGTCTCGGGATCGGTGATACCTGATTATGTTGGATAGCTAAAAATTTCAGTTTTGGGAACCATTCAGTGCATATTTAAAATGACTTCTCAACAGGCTGGGCTTCATGATCTCGGGATCGGTGTTGCATAGTCCTGTATTGAGAAGCTAAAAGTTGTATAATTTCCCAGTTTGTTTTCTATCAGAAGTTTCAATGTCATTAAAATTTCTCATTTTGACAGTGATCAAATCAAGCTCAACTCTGGATGCTCTATTCAGTAAAATATTTGATTACATTCGTTCTAATTAGCTTCAGCTTTGAATTCCTAAAATGCCTTGAATTATTCTGAAAGTTCTTTTTTTTTACTATGACCTACGGCGGGCTCTTAGAGCCAGCCTGAACTTCATTACTCAAAAAGGTTGCCTATGAGGCCTTGCAGCCTCTACAAGATGGGTTCAAATGAACCAGAGTTTACAGGGGATACATGAGAGGAGAAATAAAGAAAAGAACACACACCAACAACACACAAGAAAGGGGCACTCCGAGAGAGAAACTCGGAGACAGTTGAATGATGAGAAGCTCATCACGACCCAAGCATTGCGATCATAAAGGAGGATCCACAGGACAAGACAACGGATACCCAGCCATGACACTGCTGAAAGGGCATGTGTTGCCCCATGTGTGGTTTTGGTAATTAATGAAATCCCTATGGACTAATGTTTGCATTGAGGTATCTTTATAGATCTTGTCCATGAAAAAGATTGGAGTTCATGTGTTGGACTCTAGAAGATTACATGATGATCAATGCTCTATTCAAGGGTTTATATAAAGAATGGTCATCTAGAGTTCAGCTTATTGTAAGCATGGCTTGGAAAAGAAGATTGAGTGAACATTCATGTTTATCTCCAAGCCATCATCTATATCAAGATAAGAAGACAAAGTGCAAGTGGATGCATGAAGACGGAGCTAAGCGAGGCTCTCCCATAATGGTGTATGGGGGAGCATTTGGAGAAGTCTTCATCAAGCATGTGCTAGCAAAGCGCAATCAAGAAAGGTGGTCCACTTGAAGAGATCATGATCATCATCATCTAGCTCAAGTGGAATGCGCAAGGCAAAGGTATGATCTTGATAGGGTTTCTTTTACCGGTCTCTTGGTGTTAGTGGAAGACCGGGTATAGGATAGACGGCGTACTATCAAGAGGGGCTCTCAAGTGAGTAACTTGATCGCATCTTTGTGGAGAGCTCAAACCTTTGCATACTTGGCATATCATCTTTCTTGGTTCTTATTTGGCTTTTATCCATGTGAGAATTTAGAGCTTGTGTTCTTCTCCATACCAAGCTCTAGTTCATCAAAAACGGATTTCATACGAATATCTTGTTGCGTTTTTGATGTTGGAGGTTTTACCGATTTGCCTTTTCTAAGAGAGGTCAAACTCTTTTCTTGTGGCTTCCTTCTCACATGATGGACTATGATGTTTCTCTGCATAATCTTGTAAAGCTCTTCGTTGCGATTCCAACGAGCCCAAGATCATCGAAATCGGAGTCCGGATGAAAAAGTTATTGTCGTTTTCGTTTTGGTGTTTCTGCAGTTTTCTGGGGGGGGACGGAAATTTCCGGCCCCTAGGCCAGAAATATCCGGCAAAATATCCGGCCCGGGTCCAGTACCGAAGTTTTTGGGGGACTTAGTCGTTTTTCGGGGGTCCGGAAATATCCGGTCTGACCCGGAAATATCCGGCCCGTGACCCGGAAATATCCGGCCCAAGTTTTCCTGCACCAGTTTTCCAACGGGAGGATTTCGTGGGACCTATAAATAGGCCCCTTCTTCCCCAAAGTGACCATAGCTCTTGAGCACGAAATTCCCCACCATTGTTGACCTTCTTGAGCTTGGATTTCTCTCTATTCCTCCATGATTCTTGCCTCAAATTAGAGGGAAAGAGAGAGGAGATCTAGATCTACTTTTCCACCAATCAATCTCTCCTCTAAGTGAGGGGAAGCTTTTAGATCTAGATCTTGAAGTTCCATTTGTTGAGTTCTTCTTTGTTCTTCCTCTCTTCTTCCCCCATAAGCATTAGTTGCTTTTGGTGGGATTTGAGAGTGAAGGACTTGAGCACTTCTTGTGTTCTTGCCTTTGCTTTTGTGCATCGGTTTGCTCTCTCCACGAAGATTCGTGGACGTGAAAGGTTGTGAGCTTGTTACTCTTGGGTCTTTGGACCCTAGACGCCTTTTGTGGCGGGTGATGCCTTTTGTGGCGGTGGAGGCCTTTTGTGGCCACTTGGGAGCTCCCAATCCTTTTGTGGGTTGTGCCTCAAGTTTGTTGTAAGGGACTCGATTTCCGCCCCAAAGAAAATCAATAGTGGAAGGTGAACCGAGCTTTTGGGCAAGGTTCATCGGAGAATAGGGTGAGGCCATTTGTGGCGTCTTGAGTTTGATACTCACACCCCTCCAACGAGACGTACCCCCTAAAAAGGAGGAACTCGGGAATACATCGTCGTCTCCGCGTGCCTCGGTTATTTCTATACCCGAGCTCTTTACTTATGCACTTTACATTGTGATAGCCTTCGTGCTTGAAGTATTATATCTTGCTATCACTTTGTTGCTTGTCTTGCTTAGCATAAGTTATTGGTGCACATAGGTGAGCCTAGTATATTTAGGTTGTTGGCTTGTTAATTTAAACACCTAGTTTTATTCCGCAATTAGCAAGCCTAAACCGGAAAAGTTTTAAATCGCCTATTCACCCCCCCCCCTCTAGGCGACATCTGTATCCTTTCAACTGCACCATCGACGAAGTCAAAATCCAACGCACATCCGAGGCCACACAGCGCACCGACACCACCTGTGTCGGGGGCATGGCCGAAGGGGCGCACGCGGCAAGACAACGCCACGACGCCTGTGTGTCGCCGGCTAAATAGGAAGGGCATCGGAGACACCCTCTCCGCACGTGGGGGTCGCCGCCGTAGTCGCAGGGCGTAGCACCACCGAGTGCAACTCCAACCCCATCTGGGTTCGATTACCCGAAGGGTGGGCTAGCCTAGAGCACGCACGGAGACCACCCACGCCAGTCACGCCACATGACTTCGACAAGGATCTGACGCGAGGGACTAGCAACCGACAAGGAGAAGCTACCACCACCACTGCCACGGCTCACCTCGCATCGGAGAGAAGACCGCATCCATGGCCGCCATCTGCAGAACGATGGAGCACACCAGCATGACACTGACGGCAATACAGGGGTGGCTCGACACCCAGCCACGACGGCCCCCCACGTAGGGGGCACATCACCGCCATGGCCGCCATCTGCGAAGCCATGGCACCTGTCCTCCGCAGCGGCGCCCCGCTGCAGGAAGATGGCCGAGTATAGAGGTGGCGACCCTTGCAACCACCGGAAGGCACGGTCGAGCGCCGTCAAACGGCGCCCCCGGGGCCGGGATCAACGGCCGGACCACCGGGACAAAGAGCTCGGAGGAGCCGGCGGGAGCAACAGAGCTTCCCGGAACCACTCTGAGGCAGGGGCGCGGCTGCTCGCCAAGCCCATCTAGGCCCAGACGGGCGCCGGAGGCGCGTCGCCGCCGCCACAGCCGCGCTGGGGGCACGGAAGCTCTGCACCGCGCCAGCAGCAGACCGCGGACGGGGGAAGCAGCTCGGGGGCGCGGCGGCCCGCCAAGCCCATCTGGGCCCAGATGGGCCCTGGAGGCTCACCGCCGCCATAGCTCGGGAGAGCTGCACCGCGCGAGCGGCATGCCGCGGACAGGGGGAGGGGCGAGGGCGGGAGGCGGCGCACGAGGAGGCAAGTATGGGTGGCGGCGGCGGACTTCACGGCGAGCTTCCTCCATATCACCGAGAATATCCGAGAGGAGCGAATCCCCGCCGCCCTTCACCGGCGCCGCGCGGCCTTTGTCCGCCGGCGGCCTCGGGGGCGACGAGGGGAGGGGAGGTAGGGGTGGGGGCGGCGGCGGCGCGGCTAGGGTTATTTAGCTGACTCCTTCTTGCTCTAAGAATTGTTAAATTCACTCTTTGTGATATTCTGAAAGTTCTTATATGTGCAAGTTTTGAATGCAAGCATTCGTGCTTAAGTAATTTAGCTGACTCCTTCTTGCTCTAAGAATTGTTAAATTCACTCTTTGTCATTTTTATCTGAGAGGATGTTTTATTTTACTTGAGGACAAGCAAAAATTCAAGTGTGGGGGTATGATGAACATCATTTATATACCCATTTTCCCACCTTTTCATCCTTTTATCACCATTTTTGACCTTGGTTTATTACCAAATAGAAGTGAATTCAGAACTTTATAGAATATTTGGACAACTTTACTAGTTTAGTATCTTTACTTGCAGATATGGGCGCAAAGGCTCTAAAATCTTCAAATACCATTCAAACATCATACTAAAGGACCAATTGGAGTGAAGCACCAACGAGGGAAGGATCAACTTGTGCAACTAAGAGAAAAGTTGAAGGGAATATAAGCAAAAGCAGAAAAGAGGGGACAGTGCACGTGAGAGGAGGAGGAGCAGGTGAAAAGCAACTGGGACAGCTCTCTCCAACCACCAACCTTTACACACACAAAAAAGCAAGGAAGAAACAAGATCGATATGGAGAAGAGAAGAAGAAGAACACCAAGGCTGACGTGAAGAACATTCTCCCCTTCCTGTTCCAGATCTTGCTGAGGAGTTTGTGAGCTGTAGAATTCTTTTCCCAACCTTTTCTTCCTCTGTCTTTACTGCTTACTGCTGTGAACTGTCGAAATTCAGAAGATAACCTGAAGATTCAGGGTACTGTTGTTGAACCTACAACGTGTTTGTGTTAATTCCTACGAGAAGTTTATTCTTGTTGATGCTTGTTTCTGCATGTTCTTCCTTTTTCCTTGACCTGCTGCTTGATCTGGTGTAGGTTTAGTTCTGAATCAAACCTGTTATTCCTGTTCTAGCTGTAAATTGGCTTGTCTGCTCTATTACTTCAATCCCTGTGGAGAACACGATACTCTACCCATACTATTGCTTCATCAATACTTTCAGATGGATTTTGTCAAGTAACACCGGATCGGTCTCCTGCACCTCAGACATAAACAGGTTTGAAAAGTACTGAAAGATAAAGGGGTTTAGCTGATCCGTACCTTCCAACCAATCATTGTTATCTACTCTCAACATCTTATCATATTTTTCTTCCTTCTTGTGGAAGCAAATTGATGGAAAAATGCAGTATTTCTGTCGCCTTGACGAAGCCAATTAGCCCTAGACCGTTGGACCCAGTGAATCTCCTCTTGTTCAAGAAGTAACTCAATCAAAGCTGCCATCTCCTTGGCCACTGTTTGATTTTCGTCGTTCATTGGGCCACTCATAGCCTTCTCTAGCTCATGTTGGGCATCACGAATACTTTTTTTTTTGATTTTTAAGCACTCGTTTATCCCAGGCATGCAGGTTTCCATGCAAATGACCTAACTTGGCCAACACGCCTCCATCATGGCCAGCATCCCTTGCACTCTCCCACGCTTGCAACACTACCTCGCGAAAAGACTCCTCATGTAGCCACTTTGCTTCAAAACGCCTAGGAGAAGAGTGGTTATTTGGAATGGCAACTTGGCTCTCTGTATTTAATAACAACGGTCGATGTTTGGATTGAGAGTACTCCATATGAACAACTGAAGCATCAGGGAACATATTCATCCATGCACCATTGGCCACAACCCGGTCTAGCCCCTCCCGAATCCGGTGTCGGCGTTCGGGAAAGGGGGGTTCCCCGTACTCTTGGCGCGCAAACCCGGACCGCGACCCCGGAAACAAACAACCGGGCCACGGAGGAACTACGTCAACTACAGAAGCCCCTCCCCGGAGAGAAGACTACGGGAACACATTGGATCCCTCACCGCGAGACCCACCACTGGCCCCCCGGCAAGGGCGAAATCTCCCTGAGGAAGGCGGGGACCAACAACGTGGTAGGCGGAACCTACACCTCTACCATGGCAGAGATCACTTCGCAGGCACGGCAAGCCAGGCCAGCGTCATCGACAAGACAGCACATGCCGACAGTTTGGCGTAGGCGAGACATCGACAGGACCTCACGCGCTGTTCACCCGGTGCAGACGAGGAGCTCGGCGCGATGCGTGGATTCGTGACAAGACAAGACTCGCCGTCCCTTCCACTCCGGAGGGGCGGACGGCATGGAAGACAACGCTGAGCTACCATGCAGGCTGCCAACGGATGCCACCTCAACTCGGGTGCGATGTGTGCCACCTGTGGAAACCCCTTGAACTATACAAGGAGGTCCTTGGCCATTATGGAAGGCAGGTCGGAGACAGAAGGCAAAACCCTAGCACATTTCCATCTACCATCCATCTAAGCTCGGGGGCTTGGAGGACGAGCACCCGGGAACCTCTCGGGCTCGCTCCTTCACCGCTGGCGAGAGTAGACTAGGCATTTTCATCTCCACATTGTAATCCACCACCACCACAATACAACCAGACAAGCAGGACGTAGGGTGTTACGCGGCAACGCGGCCTGAACCTGGGTAAATCTTTGTATGCTTGTGCTTGCACTAGGGGACCAATTTCGGAGCACCTCGCGCCACCTTACCGAACTACGAAGGGGTTGCCCAGCATCCCCGGTGTCCGCGTTCCGATACGCGACATCTGACATGCCAGGTAGGGGCACCAGTGTTCTGCTCTCGGGATCCGAAGCCAGCATGGCACCGTACCATGCTACGCTGGGGCCTGGGGACCCACGCCCACGTCCGGACCCTCTGCGCGAACTCCAGCGCATAGGGCCAACGGGTCTGACGGACCCTTCATTGCCCCGCCAGCCGGAACCCGTCTGGTATTCACGCCGGATGGGGCGGTAGCGTCGTGGCAGGACCTGTGCGAGCGGGTCGATCAGGGGAAATACTTGCACCTTGGATCAATTAGCGAGCTCAGCTCCGTGGTTCAGAGGCCCGACGAAACCCTCCGAAGATTCACGCAGCGGTTTTGCCATGTCTTGAGCCACATCCCTGATGCTCCGGACGTGGCAGTGATCCGAGCGTTCCGGCGAAACGTTCGTGACGTCCAAATGCTGGAGAAGCTCAAGAGCCGTGACGTCTAGACTACCTCTGAGTTGTACGCACTGGCGGACAAGTGCGCCCGCATGGAGGAGGGGCGGCTCGCACCCCTATTTGCGGGAGTGACCAAAGCGGGAGCAGGCGAGCAAGACCAGGAGGAGGCCGCGTGGAGGCGCGGATTCCCGCAGGACCCTAGCGGAAGGACTACACCTTCGGTTAGGCCGACAGAGATACACGTGGGCGAAGGAAGGAGGCTTGCAAGGGAGGCGCCCGTCCCACGGTGCCCCGTGCATGACACCGGGATCCATGACGCCCATGAGTGTCGCCTCATACGCGACTTCGCCAACGTCAGAAGGAACCAGTGGGCAAAGGTGGGAGCTTCCGGCCAGGCTGGGTTGTGTTACGCATGTGACCAGCCTGGGCATCACACCAGGAGTTACCCCGTCCGCGCGGACACCGGGGAACGTGCCGCAGGCGGCGGCGCGGGCAGAACCCAGGGGCTGGGAGAAGACCCCGCGAAGAAGCGGAGGGGCTGCTGAGCCCGGGGACAAGGAGCGTTCCCGGAGACTCGGATGCCCCTCGCACAAGCCAAGGCCGAGCAAGTAGGCGCACAGCCCTCGTCAAGCCTCATAGAAGCCACCCAAGGAGGCCGAATAAGGGCAAACCCGAGTGTAGCCCGCTGTATCCTTTGAAAAGTTACTCCTTCTTAGCGTTGAATAAACTCTGCTTGCATGTACCTGTGTGTTACCCCTCCCCTCCAAAAGCCTCGCTCATCCGGAAGAGGGACATAATTCTGAACCTAGGCCAAAGCAAAGGGGCTTTATCGCCAAAGTAAAAACTAAGGTGTATCCATAACACGACTTGGGCATCAAAGTATGAACGGGAAAACTCACACCTAGGTTCAGGATGCATGGGCGCCTCGTGGAAGCTGAGGTGGAGGAAGGGAGGAAAATCTCGTGCATTTCGCAGCTTGGGGACTGGGCCATGCCCGTCGAGGTACTCGGGAACCAAGGCAGTTCCCGGAGGCTACGAAGCAAGAATAAAACTGCAAAGGACATCTAAGTTCTCTCGCTAGTTTACGACTCCGTCTAATATTGAGAAAAAGAAATTTGTGTTGCGTCTCACGAGAAAGGGTTGGGCTTCAGAGGCGAGGCCTGGGTGTGGAAGGGGCGTTCCGCGGAGGGGGAGGTCCTCAGAGACTCGCCCGGGACGACCCCGGGGATCCTCCGCGGGGACACCTATCCATTGAGCGGAGTAATTCTTGAGTGGTGACGCACCCTGGGAGAGGGCAGTTGGACCGGATACAGCGCTTTCCCGGGTTATGCGCACGCGCCCAAGTGTTCCCCCGGAACACAGGGAAAAACCACGCCAATGAAGACCAGCCCCCATCCGGGAAGGATAAAATGAACAAGAAAAAGCAAAGGAACCAATTTAGACTATGACATAACTGGCCCGGAGTGCGGCATGTTTATTACACAGGACACATGAAGGGAAAATATAGCAGGAGGCGGCCGCATGCGGGAACTCAGTTCCTTCGCAGCCTCTCCTTCAATTGGTCGACGATGGGAGCGACGGCACGCTGTGATGCCGCGTGATCCTCTTCCTGCTCGAACTCCTCGAAGAGAAGATTGAACGGCAAGAGGGGCGCCAAGTGGTGCACCCGGGGAAGGATCACGCTGGCCACCTGGGTGCTGGCCTCACGCCCTCCACGCGAAGCCGTGGGACACCAACTCCTTCAGGAGCTCGAGCTTCCCCACCATATCGGCGAAGAACAGGGACAGGCTGGCAATGTCGGTGCCGTCGATCTGTCTCGGAGGAAGGTTGACGGCGGCCATCGCACTCTGAGCCCGACTGGCAAGGCGACGGAGACTGACGGTGTCGACCCCAGTTCGTTGATCGTCCTTGCTGAGCTGTTCGACGGCAGTGTGGGCGCTAAGCTTGTTCTCCTCGTTGATCTTCCGCTGGCGCTCGAGGCGGTGGTCATGGTCGCTCAGCCCTATCAGGGCATCATCCAGCTGCCGCTGGATCCCGGCAAGCTGGGACCGGGCATCTCAAAGCTGGCGTTACAGTCCCTCCTCGCGGACCGCCGCCACTCGGGAAGCCTCACGCTCCCTCTCGCCGGCAGCGTCAACGTCATTGTAGAGCCAGACGATCGTCAACTAAAACTCATTAAGGGAGTCAGCTTGCTCGCGGATCCGCGCCTCCACGCTTGTGAGGGCCAGGTGGTGGGCATCCAGCATGGCGACCCTCTCGCGCTCAAAGTCGGCGAGCTCTTGGGCATGGGCCTCCTGTTGGGCGACCACCAGCTGCTGCACAGACCCCGAGCTCCCGGGCTGGCCGTCCTCGGCGTGCCTTGCCATGGCAAGAGCGGCCACAGGTCCCTTTGCAAGTTGGCCCAGATGGCCAAAGCCTCTTCTGCAGCGAGCACTGTCGTCGCCAGAGTGGCCTCAGCATTGGCCTGGGACGCGGCAAGCTGCTGTTCCCACGCCTGGACTGACGCTGCGTGCTCCTCAAGGGCGCGGCGACTCTCCTTGAGCTCTGCACGTTGCAGAATGAGGAACTCCCGGATGCGCTCGTTCTCCTCCTTGGCTCGGACGGCCACGTCAGCCACCTGCTGCTGGTGCTGCTCACGTCGTCCAGCATGCTTCGGGCCAAGGAGAGACAGAGGCGTCGAGGATTACGCCGGCCGCGGGAGCCGCCCCATGGCCGGAGCGAAGGACTAGAGAGGATGGGCCAGCGAGGCCCAAGGAGCTTCCCGAGGGGCGGGATGGTGCTATGACCAGCGCCGACCCATCATCGTCGGAAGGGAAGGAAGGTGTCGCGTCAGCCTCCATGGGATCCAAGGCCTGACGATGAAGCCTCGACGAGGGGCGCCTTTCGAACCGAAGGCGCCCTCCGTGTCAATATCGTCAAAAGCGGACTCCACCATCACCACGTCGCGGGGCCGCGGCGCCGACGCCGGTCCTTAAAATGTGGAGAAGGATGGGGTCAGGAAACGAAGTGTGGATGCAGAAAAAAGACAAAAACGTCGTGGAGAACGCGAGAACTCACCGGAGGCCCCAAGGTCAGGGACAGAGGCTCCCGCCTCGGGAGCGCTTCCCGCGGCATTGGTACACTCCACGGAAGGGCCTAGGAGAACCGGGGTTAGTAACGGACGCCCACGCTTAACCTTGTGGCCCAAGTCAGACGGAGAGGGTTGGACAGCGGAATGCATACCGGTGGTCATGGCCGCCTCCAGAGGGGCAGCGCCGGACCCAGGAACCTCCTCAGTGCAGGCCCTCTTGGATGGCGGGGGAGGCCCCTCCTTCATCATGAGCCATCTTAGAGGGAGAGCTCGTGACCTGGGGGCTGCTAAAAGGAAGCAATAATCAGACCTGGAAGGAATTCGACAACAAGGAAGATAGCCAGGAGAGGGGATCTTACCTGGCGGAGTACAGGCATAGGGACCAAGACCCCCATAGGGCGAAACTGTCTAGCAGCGGCGGAGCTGGAAGGGCCTCCAGTGGAAGCTCGTCTTCATCAGAGGAGTTGCCCGCCGCGGCCAGCTCTTCCGTGGTCCACTACCGGGCCAGGTTGCGGGGCCAGTGGAGTAGTGGCGCCGGGTCGGTGTCGTCGTCCTCTTCTTCCAAGACGACGCGCCTCCCCACCCTGGACGAAGATCCCTCGGGAAGAGAGGACCTGCGGCGACGATTTCGGTCTCCGAGGGTTTCCACCCGGAGACGACGAGAAGACCCAGGCAGTGATTCCCCGGGAAGCGGCACCCCTAGAGGAAGCCAAGTTGATAGGATCCCCCACTCGTCACACTCGGGCAGGGATGCGATGATGATGTCGACATCCCTATCCCTATACAGTGGGGTGAGTTCGACCGGCAAGCCCACGTAATCTGCGGACCCGCCATAGAGATCGTTCACCAGACCGCTCAGAGCCCCGGCAAGTAGCCCCGACTTGAACAGCCGGGTCTTGTCGTTGGAGCCTTCGTACTCCCACATGCAGTTGGAGCGCAGCTGCAGGGGAGCTATGGCGTGGTTGAGGAAGTGCGCCACCACATCGCGGCTACTCAGGTCCAGGTCGCGAAGAGTCTGGATCCGGCGGTACACCGGGGCCAACTCCGCGTCACGGTCCCCCAACTCGGACCAGCTGTCAGGGCGAACAGACACCTCCATGGGCTCTGCGAGAGCATATCATCAGCCAAAGGGAAGCGGGCGAAGACCCACTCGTGCCGCCACTCCTCCCACCGCTTCTTGCTCACCGCGATAAAGGTGTCAGCGAGTTTGTTGCGGAAGTGGAAGGTGACGGAGCTGGAGATGGCATCCCCGGTCTCGACCCGGGGGTAGAAGTAATGGCGGAAGAGGGCGACGCTCGGCTTGACGCCGACAAAGGTCTCGCATAAATGCTGGAAGATAGCCAGCAGCACGGCGTTGCGATGAAGCTGGGCCAAGGGAAGCCCATACGACCCCAGCACCGCATGGAGGAAGAGCGACATGGGCGGCTCCAGCCCCGCCAACAGGAAGCAGGCGAAGACGCGAACGTCGAGGGGCGTCAGCCTGTCCGGCGGGGCAGACGCGTGGAAGATCATGGTCCGGCCATTCTCGTTGATCTTGCTGGCGGCGGCACCCCTCAGTCCCAGGAGGTGCTCTGCCGCATAGCCCGGCGGGAAGAAGGCCTGCGTGGTGCGCAGCTCCTCCCAAGAGAGCTTGCGCGCGGACATGCGGTCCGTCTTCTTGGCCTTGCCTTTCTTGGCCGTCTTCTCCTTGGGCTCCATTGGGGCAGGGCCTCGTTGCAGATCGGATCAAAGGCGAGAGGAGGAAGAAAGGAGGCGAAGGGAGAGTGCAGGAATGATGGCCTGGCCGAGGCAGCGTCGGCCCTAAATAGCGTGGGAGAGTGCGACGTGCGGGCAATTCCTATCCCGCGCGCATTAAAACAGTCGCGCATTTCCCAAGCGTGTGGTGGGGCCGCCATCACGACCCGGGCAACAGTTACAGCTTTCGCAGGAGCTGAGGCGCCAACCGACGGGTCAGATAGGCGCTGACCAGGCCTGGATCCTTGGGCCTGCCAAGCACTCGAGTGCCCGTCACCGAGGATGACGTCACGAGGGCCACAACTCATCGCGGCCTGGGAACACGCGCCTAATGGACGTCCCCGGGCATAACCAACCGCCCTTTTCCCGGGGACGCTCGGGGGCTATTGTCGGCGTTCCGGAAAGGGGGGGTTCCCCGTACTCCTGGCGCGCAAACTTGGACCGCGACGTGGCAGGCGCAACCTGCGCCTCTACCACGGCAGAGATCGCTTCGCAGGCACGACAAGCCAGGCTAGCATCTTTGACAAGACCGCACACGTCGACTATCCGGCGCAGGCGAGACATCGACGGGACATCACGCGTCGTCCACCCGGTGCAGACGAGGAGCTCGGCGCGATGCGCAGATTCGTGACAAGACAAGACTCGCGTCCCTTCAACTCCGGCAGGGGCAGACGGCATGGAAGACAGCGCGGTGTTGTGCTGCCACGCAGGCGGCCAACGGATGCCACCTCAACTGGGGCGCGACACGTGCCACGCTTTGGTGGCACGCATGCAGAAAGGCCACCTGTGGAAACCCCTTCAACTATAAAAGGAGGTCCTTGGCCATTACGGAAGGCAGGTTAGAGACAGAAGGCAAAACCCTAGCACATTTCCATCTACCATCCATCTAAGCTCGGGGGCTTGGAGGACGAGTACCCGGGAACCTCTCGGCTCGCTCCTTCACCGTTGGCGAGAGTAGACTAGGCCTTTTCATCTCCACATTGTAATCCACCACCACCACAATACAACCAGACAAGCAGGACGTAGGGTGTTATGCGGCAACGCGGCCTGAACCTGGGTAAATCATTGTATGCTTGTGCTTGCACTCGGGACCGATTTCGGAGCAACTCGCGCCACCTTACCGAACTACGAAGGAGGTGCCCAGCATCCCCGGTGTCCGCGTTCTGATACGCGACATCCGGCCTCTCTTCCAAGTGAACAGATCGCCAATAAATCCAAGATTGTGTAAGTCACAGTCAACTAAGACATCACGGAACGCTTGCATATACCCCTGCGGTCTTGTATTTCCTCCCTCCTTCTCATGAGAAAAAAGAATCTCAGTGAAATCACCTATAACAGCCCATGGAATGTTAAACTCTCGTAACTTATCCCAACTTTTATGTTTATCTTCTAACTGTGGCTCACCGTAAATGCCTGTCAACCTCCAAATTTATCCGGTGCTTCCACTACTTTAACATCAATATACTTAGGGTCCGAGAAAATCTGTTGGATAGTAATCTCTCTTTTCCAGAATAAGATAACTCCTCCACTACGACCAGTAGTAGGATTAACAATTTTAAAGTCCATCTTCAACCTCCTCTTAAGACAATCTGCCGGATAGCTATCCAGGTGTGTCTCCCACAAAAACAGCACCAAGGGGTCACACTGACTTTGGACGTCCAAAAGCGCTAGAACTGTCGGGCTGTTACCCAAGCCCTGACAGTTCAGACTTAATATTTTCATTGCGCCCAGACGAAACCCACGCTGGGGCCCGCCGATCCTGATGAAACTTTGTGTGACAACATAAAGAGATACACTCAATTATTTAAGAATTTATTGGCGTTTTAAAATGCACTTCCCATAATAAGGCTAGATGCTCCTGCGAGCCAAAACACTGTGGCCAATTTCGTGACATTATTTTATCAAATGAATAGCGCAGAAGCAAGCGAAAAAGCAAAAGGGAGCCCGGGCTACATGTAGCCTTTTATTTTGAAAATTTGAAAACGACATTTTAAAGTTCCAAAAAAGTCTAAAAATTTCTAGATGTGAATAGTGATGTATTCTACCAACATGAAAATTTTCAAATCGAAATACATTGTATTTTGAGGCACACAAAAAAGACAAATCTAACAAATTTTGGAGGTTCTAATTTTGGCACTGTTCACTACTCAAGATCTTCATTTTTGCCATTTTTACACAGCCTAGAATATAATGTATTTCGAGTTGAAACTTTGCAGATTGATAGAATACATTGCCTACATCTAGAATTTTATTCAGATTTTTCTGAAACTTTAAATATCGATTTCAAAAAAAATAAAATTAAGAGCTACATGTAGCCCGGGCTACAAAACGTCGCTCTCAGAAGCAAGTAGTCACTCTGAAACTTGGAATACATAACTTCAGGGAGCTACCGCTTGCTTAGAAAGCTCAAATTCTCATCGTAAAGTTAATGCATGGGAAACACGGAATAAGCTGGTTTTCTTGTTTCCCAGTTGCCAACAAAACACGCAATAACTAAATGCTCAGCTGCGCACAATTCCACCAAACATACATGTGATCAGACGGAGATACATAGGCAACCACAGCTCACAGCAATCAGGCAAAGAGACAACTATACAAAACTAACAAAAGAAGAACTGCTGCATCCACAAGTCAGACCAATGCTGTACATAAGAACACAGTAGCGGAGAACATAAAAGAACTGGGCTGGAGAACGATTATAATGCCATGCCCTGGTGGATCTGAGATTTAAGGAGATCACCCCCTTCGAGCTGACAACAATTATTACTATGAGGCACAAGTTAAGCATCGTCCGCTCTGGGTGCCTGTGGAAAAAGGGGAAAACTGGCATAAGAACTAGTACTCCCTCCGATCCATATTAGTGGGCACAACTTTGTTTAGATACACATGTATCTAGTCTAAATACTTAACTAGATACATATGAATTTAGACAAAGCTATGCCCACTAATATGGATCGGAGGTAGTAGTAAAAACAGCTCATGTTGAGATGTTTTGCCTTTTCAGGATAACATAATAACATAAGAGACCCAACTAGGTTTGAAGTACCTGCAAGAGATTGTTAAAAAAATAGTATGCCATTTGAAGTAGGGCAGTCGTTATGTTGTGCTGGTGAAATGGATCAAGCAGAAGAAGCATTTTTTCTATGCAATGATTTAACATTTCAAACACAACTGGAAATAGTTGGTGGTGACAGAGAGGACACAGCATACAATTTGGGCATCAACTTAACTTTACAACAACATTGCCATTGCCAATATGTGCATCAAGTACTAATAATTTCGGATCTAGTAGGTCGAGTATCTATGGAAATTACTAGATAAGCCGCTTCCAGGATTCCAAATACTTTCATCCCAGTGGAGATTAATTTTCAATATCTTTAGATTAGTTACACATATTTTGCATGAATTATAGTTAAACGAGCTCACTGGTCAATTGCTCTCTATGTTTGGCCATGAAAGAGATGAAATCAATTGAAGCTTGATAATTTACCTTTGGAATTGGTTTTCTTGAATGCGGTGCGCCTGTTTCTTTTGGCTTCAAGATCTGGAAAGAACACATTAAGCTTTCATCTATGCTCAACAGAGCACCCGCATTATCAAATTCCCCGCAGTAGTTTGGAGCTGAAAAGATCGTGACTAGTCTCCTTTCTGCAAAGAACTCGTAGCCATCCTCTACCACCTGAGGACATTTATGTTTCAGTTGCTACATAAATGTCAGGAAAAATAAGATAAAATAAGGGTGTAGCAATTTCTGCCTACCTGATGAGCCCGGCAAATCAGGTCAAGATCATTCTTCACCAAAAACTCTACAAGCTTATCTGCACCGAAAGTACAAGAAACACCTCTATCACTCTCCCCCCATCCTGGTGTGTCAGAACTAGGATCAGACCACATCAAATCACACAGAAGTCCGTAGTCAGGAATTTCAATAGGCCTCTCGATATCCTTTATTTGGTCTAAGCTATTCAATTCAGGTGAGAGGCCACCATGCATGCAGAATATCTTGTCGTCGATAAGCGCTGCCATAGGCAAGCAGTTGAAGCAATCACAGAATATCTTCCACAGCCGGACATTGAATCTCCTCTTGCATTCATCATAGAAACCATAAACTCGGTTAATTTTTGCATCTTCGTGATTTCCCCTTAACAGGAATACCTTATCAGGGTATTTCACTTTATAAGCCAGAAGCAGACATATAGTTTCCAAGCTTTGTTTGCCTCTATCCACGTAGTCTCCAAGGAAAAGATAAGTCGAAGTTGGAGGATAGCCACCCAAATCGAACAATCTCAGAAGATCAACAAACTGACCATGGATATCACCTACAGGCAGATAGGAAGAAAATAATGTATATAAGGGAAGATTCTGAAACATAACAGAAGGAATGTTCAAATATTCAAAGATGGGCATGGACAAGATAAATATTTACTAGAAACACAATGCCGAATTCAACCACATTGTGCATATAGAATCCCTGATCACCTCAACAACATAATCTTGTTCAAAAGGATTTGAGAACAGGTCTTGTCGAATGTATCAGAAAATTCAGAACTGAACATCTCAGGATATCCACTCTACTTACTAATGAGGGGAAAGGGGCTTCGCACAACAAAGTGGTGGTTCACACAGATGCTAGTGGTTGTTAAAGAGCCATAAGCCATTTCTTACAATGTGATTTATTTTTTCCATCATGCATGAAAATAACTTAGGAACAGTATAATGATGAGTGATGGCTTTATCGACCAGACTTTGCATCTAAACCTCTAGCTCCAAGCAAAGTGCCCTACAAGCACAGCATCACCCTGCTCGCCAGGAAGGACAAACAATGTCTCCGGTATGCACTACACCAAAGACTCCTTTGCTTTTCTTGTTTACAGATGAAGTATGAAGAGCTATATGCATTTGAAGATAACTCATAGTTGTGCAGAATTTTTTTGTTTTGTTTTTGCGAATGATAGTTGCGCAGAGTTTAATACCCATTATGTCGTTATACTAAGAGTACTGATTGGACCGACTGACCCAGATATGTATCTTCAAATAGAGCAATATTCAGCACGAAATAATTGTTACATACCAATTTTGCAACCAATCAGCAACTTGAACCATCACTAAAACATACAAAATCACAGGATACAGCAACAGGCTCTGCAGATTTGTCCTAAGCAACCTCGCAGATCAACAATCAAACAATGCACACACACAAACAGACTTAACGTGCACACAATGTTAGCCATGACACTCCTAAAATCCACGGAATTTTATTTTTGTTGAGACCACAAAGAAAAACGGGGATACCAACTTCCAACACGAACAAAGAAAGCACTGCGCCAGCCTACACTGTACTTCCACCGAAAGTGCAAAAGTACAGGCCTGGTGATGTTACAGTTCCATACCTAGAATTAATCAACATCCATAATTGCATGAAGCACCTAACCACAAAAGTGATCTTCATCCTCCACTAAATGTACAGAAAGAGAACACCAGCCAAGATTCGTAGATTGGACCACGGTACAAGAACACCAGCCAAGATTCGTAGATTGGACCATTCGACTTGTTGAATAGTTATTTACACCTGTTCAAGCCCCTTGTTCTTTTGAAAGAACTTTTACCAGGTCCTCGACATTACGCCCCAAATCACCCTTACGCGGCACAGACACCGAAACCAGATCCAACACAATCGTGACTCTCGGAGTCGGGCCACAAATGCACAATCGTGACTCTCGGAATCGGGCCACAAATGCGTAAACGCGCACGGTATCGAACGAAAATCAGGGAGCAGTATGAGGCTCACCGCAGATCTTGACGGGCGCGTGGATGCGCAGGAGGTTGGGCTGCGAGAGGAGCACCCTCTTGGCCTCGACGCAGAGCTGGCGGATCTCCGCCTCGGACAGCTGCACCTGGCGCCCGCCGCGTCCCCCTTCGACGAGGCGCCGCACCACCTCGTCCAGCGCCGCCCCATCCATCACCTCGATCGACGCCCGCGTCATCATCATTTCGTCGCCTCACCACCGCCACCCCCGGCGGCTCGACGATCCTTGGACGACGACGACGACAGGGAGGAGGAGGATTGAATTGGAAACGGAGGAGGTGGGGATCGGATGACGGCGTGGGCGTGGCGATGATGGCGTTGGTTATTATGGTTGTGTGTGGGCGAAGTGATCGAAAGCGCGTGAAGCAGGATCGGCCGTCGGATTTGCCACTTGGCTTTCTCTGTCGTGGGGGTTTGGCCGTTTTGGACAGGAAGGAAGCGACCCGTCTGATGATCTGATCTGGTCTTGCCTCGTGCCGGGTGCAGGTTCCTTTCTAGTTTTTTTTTTTTTTTGAACATAAACGGACCCGAAGGCCCCAGAAGCTGCATTAGACAAAGCGGTGGCTACAAATTACAGTGAAGCCCCTACAAGTTAGGGTAACTGCAGATAAGGCTAACACTTTTACAGTAAAGACCCTGAAAAAAATTGGAGGAAGCAATCAAGCCCATCGTCTTCTCCACCGCGCCTGGTTGACCACAAAGCAGAGGAGCCTGCGTCGCCGCCGGGGAACATGCCACTTGGGGCGGCGCTGGCTATGAGTCCCTTGCCAGGGTCGAGGAAGGTCCTCCACTTCGGCGCATCGGCCTGGAGGAAGAAGATGCCCGGGTTGATTCCCGCGGCAGGAGTGGCTCCATCAGCCAAGGGTAGCGGCGTCGCTGAGCAGCGGCCGCTTGGGAACTCCATGATTCGCAGCTTCAAGCGCACGAGAAGCTCTCGCGCGCAGAGGGCCAACAACCTTCCATCCCCAAGCACCACCAAGCTCCCGCCCCTCTCTCCCTCGCCGCCACGGCCGGTCAAGAGAATGAGAAGGATTTCAGGGTGGACGAGATGGAGGCCAGAGCGCTTATTGAACGAGCCTGCCCGTCGGAGTTTCACCATCGGCCTCCGCCATGGAGGCTCAGCGAAGAGGACCTGGGGCAACCACCCGGCGCCGCGCCCCGACGCCGAAGCAGACAAGCTCGAGCTGACCTTATTGACTGAGATCTCCAGCACCCACTCCACCGCCTGCCACCGGAGCCACACAACAACGAAGAGGACCACCGGAACGCGCCAGATCCGGCCGGCGAGATCTGACGGCCTACTCCCAAACGCCCATACGGGACAACACCTACTCAAAGAACAACAAGCTACACCTAAACCTACCCCGGCGTCCCTCCGCCACCGCCTCCCACCGGCTACTCCGGCGAGAAGGGTGCGGGAGCGACCCGGTCGCTCTCGCACGACTCTCAAAGCACCTGGTGGGGGAGGGGGAGGGGGGAGAAATGACGGGGGAACAGTCTTCCGTTCCTTTCTAGTTGGACTGCAATTTGTCTTCTCTTCTCTTCCCGAAATGATTTTTTAAACAAACAAAAAATGCGCAAAAGACAATTACTCCAATCCAAAGTGCAAATATTTTTTTAGCATGTTGACCAACCAAGCATTTCTAGTTTTGACTATCTCTTGGAAAATGACAAGTAGCATCTACAATATCTCGCTAGTAAGTACAGTACTAGATTAACCTTGAAATACATTTTTGTGGCGCATAATATGTGAGGTAACGTGCTTCACATAGACACTCGGCGATATCAGGTTCATTTGATCATGAATTTTGTGAGGATCTGGAAAATGTCGAGAATGTTTTGGCCCTTATCAAATAAAAGAAAAGGGTAGATCAAAGAGAAAACCGCAAATTAGACGAAAGTTGAGGATATTGCTTTGGTGAAGGTATGAGAGAGTGTGACACTTGATGCCGTTGCAGGCAATGATCAAACCCGGAAAAAAATTGGCAACATGTTGAGGACAAATTTCACCGGTTGTTCCAAAACCACCGTCTAACTCATTGAGATCTCTACAATGACGTCATCAAACAATCTTGTAACCCGTTGAGTGGTTATTTGGAACGAGTGAGGAATGCTACTCCAAGTGGTTGATGACTATGTGAGTTTTAGTGTCTATGGCATTTGTCTCTTAGTTTGGTAAATGTTGACAACTATAAATGATATGAATTGGTGGCTTGATCTTCACGGATTGACGGATCGAATGGGCAAACTCACGCAAGAACACAAGAAACACGAAAAACACCAAGAACAAAAACATTATAGAAGGACACGTTTCCCTCACCGGTCGGTCCAACTATCCCAATAGAATCCACGCATGAGAGATTGGTGAGAGCCTGGTAGAATTGCGGGAGGAGAGGCCGTGGCGGTAGAATCCCGCGAGACAGATGACCACGGTAGAATTCAACCAAGAAAGACTAAGCATAAGAAGGGGTCTTGATACAACTCAATAGATGATTCTAAGTAGAGGTCTTGACTCCAGAAGAGGGATCTTCTCCACAAGAGGAGGGGATGAGCAGTAGCTCTCTCTATCGAATGTTCTTTCCTAACCTAGATCTGAGTGAGGAGGTCCCTATTTATAGGGGTAAGTGGGGGAAAGGGATATAATATAAGGGTTTCATCCTGAATCTGCACACAGACAACGGTAGTACCGTTGGTGGCAGCGGTAGTACCGCACCTAGGAGGGTAGCGGTAGTACCGGTGCACACCCGCGGTAGAACCGGTGAACATGTTCACAATATTATTTAGTTCTTATCCAACAATAGTAGTGGGTCGGTCTCGGCCAGATACCGAAGGGGGTCCAGTAGCGATTTGGATGTGGCACGGTAGTGGTGGCGGTACTTGCAGGGGTAGTACCTCTCCGGAGACTCAGCGGCAGTACCGCTTGATACGGGCGGTAGTACTGCTCCTGGAGCTACAGGCTCCTCTTTCAAGCCTCCATCTTGTCGTGCTTCATTTCTCTTGCACATTGGTCATCCTCTCATGGACACGTACCCGTCGTGACACACCTAGCAATGCACAGGGAACGATGGTCAAGTAGTATACCATCCAAAGGTGACATATACTGGCTCACATAAAGGAAATTGTTCACCTTTGAAGTCCATGGTGGACTTGGCATGTGTTGGAGGTCTTGATGTGGATAAGACCATAGGTCATTTCACATCTATAAATGTGCTCAAACTTGTCTTTTACAATTTTGTCAATGTACAATCACATTGCAAAAGATAGCTACAAGAAAATAACCGCCACCAAAGCAAATAATATGTTCTCCAACATTGTTGAAAATTGCTTGAGCATAGTGAGAAGTGTGAGTTGAGAGCTCAACAAGCTCATCCACTTAAGAAAGGGAGGTCAAATAGCCCCACAATCTACTCCTTCTCAAGAAGAAAAAGATGAGGCAACAGATCATTGCCGAGAAGAACAAGCTCATGATGATGCATCCAAATGAAATGTATAAGAAGCCAATAGCATACTAGGAGATTGGAAGAGGGTATATCTTGCAATCTTGAATGTTGGCTGCCGGAATGAGAGGTTGAGGTTCAACCAGTGGTGGTGGCAGCGATGGCAACAATGGTGTTGTTTGATTCGTGCTTTTGCTCACATGTTTGATTGCTAGTTGTTCTATATCAAATTTAGAATTTAAATGTTTGTAATTTGAAAAATATTGTCTAGATGTTGAGTACCAATACTATTGTCTAAATGTTAGCTGTAAAAGTAAGATAAATTTGTCAAAATCATAAGATTCGATTCACGGTATAGGTTTGAGTGGATCTATTCCGACGGAACCCAAGACTTACCAAAAAGTGGTTCGCAATAAACCGCAAACCCCTTTTACGATATGCCTTTTCGCTGGATCCGTTATGGATATATAATCCAAACCGAGAGTGGAGTTACTTGAACACATGCCTGATGAAAAACAACTTGCACGTTCGGTTCAGACAGCATGCTCTTACTTTTTGTGCCAATTCCAAAAACATGTCTAATTGTAACAGGTTGTTTCCTGAGATACATGTGAAAACCAATTGGGCTGCGCAAAAGATGTCCATTAAGTTAATTTTCTGTCGGCTAACTGTCAGCAACTGATAAATTTAGGCCAAACCCGTTTTGTTTTCAGAAATTAGATCAAACAAGGATTTGATACTGACATATATGTCCAGGTACATATTTGCCACAAGTGTTTTCACCGGCATGCACTACATAATGGTACAGTCCACACACTCCACACATATTACTAGTACCTCGTAATTGCAACAGGACTGGTACAGAACACTCAAAATATCATTGTAGAAGTAAGAATTGTGATGAATTGTCTGTACAAATATGACTTTTCTACTCTACAGCCCACCCTAATTGTCAGTTTCATGGCCCAAACAACCAAGAATTACTTATCACTAGTGAAACTATATTTCTCTAAAACTATGCTGGTCCGATTCAAAGAGCTGCTATGCACTGTTATATATGTACTCTGTTTTCAAAACATCACACTGGCAAACATCTTTCCGATAGGCGATAAGGCCTGACTCCACATCTGAATCCTGATATAGCGAGTTTCAGAACTTCTACAGCTGAACTAAGAGCTTGAATTATCCCTAGACTATAGAACATGTCAGGTAAGCTATATAAGATTAAAGAAGCTTTGTGCCACGGTTCTACTTCTATAATTTTCCAACTGTGAACTAAGGAACAACAGGAAAGGTAGAGCAAAATGTTGTATCCAATAGTAATCATCCAGCAACAGATGACTGTCTTGCATGTTTCTTCCTGAATCCTTCCAGTCTTTTTGTACTTAATTGTCTGGACTGCTTTGCAAGGCATATCACGGTAACAGACTAACAGTTAGTATTTTCAAAACACTTAAAACACAAGAGAAATTTAATGCTACAGGGTGAATGTCCTTTCTTAAACATTGACACAGTTAGTCCATCCAGCTATAACTGCAGTTTACATAAGCTAACATAAGATTCAAGCAACGGCAATATTAACACTACAAAGTAACAAAGAACTATATTGTGCATAACTGCATATCAAGAACTTTAGTTACTATGAATAACGGAAGGTAATGAATGATGTACTATATCTTGAATTCTTGATCATACATACAGTTGATGACTGGACAAAATGAATCAACATTAAGATATCCACACATATGGAACAAGCTCTCTATCTTCAAGAAAATTATACTCCAGTATATAGAAGAATAATGATTGTAACACACATAATGCACACCACATACAGACTAAATTGCATACAGAACATGAGTAGGGTAAAGGCCAGGTGCATGTATTATCTTACTGCAAGGTAGAGAGTAGCACTAGCTGGCTTCTCTAAGCCTCTTGATCAGGGTATCCAGAGATTTCTTCTTTGGATTTTGCCTATTACTACCCCTAGTTCCAAATGTTGAGAAATAGCCCTCTGAGGCATCCCTAAACTTCTCCGAGATAGCTGCCACCTTTTTGTAATCAAGCTTATTGTAGCTCTTCTCACGAATCACTGGGTTAAGGAAGTTCTCTGGGCTGTTGCTCATAAGAAGATTCACCAGCTGCCTCGCCTCCACCAGTGCAGCCTTCATTTCACTTGCTGCAGAGTGCTGATCAGAGTCCACAAACAGGCTGGACATGCTCTCTACAAATGTCTCAAACATTTTGAGATCAGTATCTATACCGATGACCGCGCTAGCACTGAACCGCTTGACAGAGTCACTCAAGAAGAGACCAATAATCCTCTCAGAGATATGCACAAGCACTGCAACAAGAACACGACGGAGCACAGGAAGAGGAAGGATCTGCTGCGCAGTTGAAGTGAGCGTCTCAAGATAGATAGTGACCTCATTGGCATACTCATTGCCCCCGGCTGGTGGGTCATCAGCCATCCAGTTGACACCATCAGATTGCTGCATGAACTCATCGACCTTGGAACACAATAGCCGCAGCAGAAGCGCCTCCGCAGCATCTCGAGATTTGCGAAGTGGGAAGTCACGCCGCCCACGCTCCACTGCACGTAGCGGCACGCCACACAATTGGGCTGCATGGCGTGTAAAAAACTCGCATGCACGCTCCATGACAGACATGTTCGCAGCAACCTGCATTGCCTGGGAGACGCCCAGACCACCACCTGAATCCACAAGCTTTTGTATCGAAGCATCCACCACCTCTAAGAGAATCCGACCAAGGTACTTCTTCACTGCTGCATATGTGTCACCGCCACCCCCGTGTGCCATGAAGCTCACAGAGTCCTCAATGAATGACCGCACGATACGACAAATGTCGGGCACAGTGCATGAAAATGGTGCGACGTATGGGAACGCCGGGGTGATATCAGAGCTCTGAATCCCAAAAGCAAGCACATTCATTGAATACTCATACTCCTTCCTCATGAGCATCTGATCAAACCTATCCGCAGCCAGTGCCTCTGCTACCTGTCTACGGCAATCAGCAAGCAGCAAGTCATGGTACTTGTCCCGATGCTTAGCCAGCACATCGAGCAGCATCCCTACTGGATAACTATATCGCCTCATTGTGGCAGCAAGCAAGGCAGCATAATCAGTTATGAGAAGCAAGTGGTTTGCCGTCTGCATCCGAGAGAAGTTATCTTCCAGCACAGAGACCATCTTCCCCACTGCAGCCTCCCAGAGTGCATCTACATCCGCCCGGGACGTGAGGCCACCCCCTGTTCGAAACACACGGTCCTCAACAATAAAAAACCCAGCAATCTGAGCGAAGAAGACCTGATGGGACTCAAGGAATGGCGTTGCTGCAATCACATCAAAGTCAGACGTTAGCTGCAGCTTCCTGTTCTCCAGGTAGTACTTTTTGAATCGCTCCCCAGCGCCAGTGTCTGGTGTATGTGCATGGCTCGGTAGAGCTGTGTGAGATCAAAGGAGGCCGCAGCGGCACCATCCGCCACATCCGACATGGCCGTGGCTGCAGCAAAGTCGTCGAGATCACCAGCTCCGTCGTCGTCGAGGGAGATGGACTCCTCCAGCGGTCGGTGCTTGGAGCGGAGCTCCTCCTGGCGCTGCCGGGTAGCAGCCGATCGGCTGATGGCCACCTGTCCAAGGTGGCGCGAAGCAGCCCTGATGCTGACCATCCAGTCGGCGAACTCCCTGGAGATCTCACGCTCAGCGTGGACGCGCACCGCGGGGACGAGGCTGAGCAGCATTCGGCGGAGGGCCGGAAGAGGCAGTGGCTCAGGGCCAGAGGCAAGGTCGAGGTCGATGGCATCGACGGCGCGGAGGGCGAGGTAGAGGCTGTGGTTGCCGGCCTGGAGGTGGTCATTCGCCCTCGCGGCGAGCGCGAGCAGGCGGACGCAGCGGCGGGAGGAGGCGAGAGCCGAGGAGAGGTTCCCGGCGAGCGCGCGCGCGGCGAGGAAGGACTCGAGCGAGGCTAGCAGCGGCGCGGCGGAGGAGAGGAGGGCGGAGTGGGAGGTGGAGAGGGAGCCCTTGAGCACGTCGGCGTCGGCGAGGAGGGAGCGGAGGTCGTCGACGGCGCGGATGAAGTCGTGGAAGTGCGCGCGGCAGAGCTCCTCGATCTCGGACTCGCGGTCCCGCGCGACGGCGCGGAGGGAGGACAGCAGCGGCTCCGGCCGACCGCAGGCGAACGCGCGGCGCACGAACGGGCCCAGGTCCTCCCCCGCCGAGATGGCGGTGGAGAGCTGCGTTAGGTCTGCTTCGGACGGGACTGAGCCGCCGCCGCCGCCGCCGCCGGCGGCCGACGCCGGCGCGTCGCCGGGGAGCTTGCGCCGCATCGAGATCTGGAGGATGGTGGGTTGGGTAGAGAGAGCAGTTGCCGAGTTGGGCAGGAAAGAGGAAAAAATGAATGTTGAGATGCTAGCAGAAGAAACAGGGAGGCGGTCGGGGGAGGTGGCGTTGAGTGGCTGGAAGTGGGGTCCAGATAATGAAGAAGTATGCTCGTGGACTAGTCAGGGTCCGAGGGACCCACATGTCGGTCGGTGCTGAGCGGAGAAGTGGGAGAGACGGGGCGAAGGAAGAGGAGCTTGACAGCGTTTGAACGTGGACACTGGACACCGCGTTGGATAACAGGTCAACAGGACTACAGGAGGAGTAGGTGATAACTGATAACCGGTAGAAGTACAGTAGAAGAGAAAGGAGTTGTGCAGGTGAGAAAGTTATTTGTATAAAAAAATCATAGCATTGAAATTTTCTTTCGAATACAAATCCATCAATGCGCTCGCTCCTTATCCGCTCGTCTACAGTTCTGAGAGGAGGAAGGGGAGGCGACCGCGCGTGCTTGGTTTCCGCCGGTGAATCCACCGCTCCCCTCCGCCTCCGGCCGCCGTAGAGGCACCGCGAGGTGGGGGAGCTCTGGTTTTCATCCTGGTGTGTAGATAGGTTCCTATCTAGGTGTGAGTGCCTCTCGACGACGTCGATGACGGGGCGGCGGAGTCGGTGTGTTGGTTGTGGTCCTTCCCCTCCTTCTCCGTTCCGGCGGCCTCGTCGCCGGGAGGACGTGAAGGTGGTTCGTCAGGTGCGCCTCTTCTTCCTTGCTCCTCAGGCCGGCCGTGGTGGCGAGGTGAGGGCTCGGTCCTGGTTGGCGTCCTGCTTTTGTTGGTGCTGGTGGAGGTGGTCTTCGTCGACGGTGCTGCTCCGGCCGGCCTTGGTGGCGAGGGAGTGGTGTCTGTCGGTGCCGGCGTGCTGGTGGTGGTGGTCCGTGGCGATGGTGGAGCGGCTGGATGATGGGCGGTTGCGGGAAGACGGCGCTGTGGCCGGGCACGTTCAGCGAGTCCAGATCCCGGCGCTGGCGGCGGGTGGCTCATGCGGCCGTCTACTATGCGTGGTGGTGATGTCTCTCCGGCGTCTCCGGCGTCGCCTCGGAGCTTTGGGCGCGTTGAAGGATTTGATCGTGATCTTTCCTGGTAGCTTGGGGTGCTCTTTGCACTTTGCCTGGTCCATTTGTAATTTCTATTTTTCTTTTGGACTGTCTTGTAAAGTGTACTGAGCTGCCTTGTATTTGGATCGGATCCTCTCCTAAAAAAAAAAAACAAATCCATCAATGCAGCTTTTGTTTGACACAGTTAAGGTTAAACTCAAAATTCGCGGAGGCCTTGCAAAAACTCAGACCGAGTCAATTGTTGAGGTGTTGCCGAAAAAGAGAGTTTGGATATAAACAGGGCGGATTTTTTTTTCAATTGTTGGAGCTAGTAAGAAAATAGTCAGATGACACTTTCGCATAAATCATGTCTACCTTCGGTCATCCCACCTGACTTTGTGTCACAATTGTAACATGTCTGATCTATGCAATACAAAACCTCTGCATGTAACATTTTTGTTGTGTATTTGCAACTCAACTCAAGCTCAATAAGGCTGCCCATGGCGGCAGAGTTCTGCGAGCTCCATCTGGCCATGGAGGAAAAGTGGAGGTAGAGGAATAGGGACGACATAATGGGAGTCATTGGCGGGGAGGAGAAGAATGAGAAATATAGGAGGAGAGGACACGAAGTAGCAGGAGAGGTGAGGAGTCGTTCACACCTAGGAGTGCATACACTGTGGAGGAAGAAGACGTGCGGGGAGGAGGTGTGTGGGAAAACCCCAAGCTGGTCTATCTTTTTTTAGCGGTGTATAGTAATAATGTGAAATCAAGTGATTATGATCTTGCGACTTGGACCGCTCTCCTCTCCTCCGTCTACAGTGCTCGAGAGGCGATTTCTGGAACTTCCCCGTCTCCTCACCTTGCTCGTCGGGATCCGTGGATCCCTCCGCCTCCGTCGGCCGCTCCGGCGGCGGGAGGCTGGGAATCCACGGATCCGGGCTTGTATATAGCGTAGGGGTAGATGGGGTGGCAGCCGGCGGCGCCAAGGAGGTGGAGGTGTCGGCGGTGTGGTGTTTGGTGGCGGTCTGCTCTTCCTCCGGCGACAACGCTCTCCGGAGCTTTGTCGTGCGCGATCGTCTTCGCCGAGTTCTGTGGTCCGTGGATCCGTCGAGCTCGTCGTTCCCCAGCCGGTGCCGGCCAGACGGCGGCGCCGTTGTGCAGATCTAGAGGTGAAGTTGCAGTATTCCAAGATGGCGTCGCCGCCCGTGGTGCAGGGTGGAGGTGTCATGCCGAGGAGCGTCGACTTCCTGGTCGCCGTGGGGTGCCTCCGTGTCCAAGCTTGTGGAGGTCTGGCGGCGGGATTCGCCGGCGCAGCGTCCTGCTCCGTGGAGACGAAGCCAGAGTCCAGCGAGGACCTTGTTGTAATTTCTTTCTGTGTCTGGACTTTTCTGTAAGAATCTTGGTGTAATGCAATGTAACCCTTTCGCAAAAAAAAAAGTGATTATGATCTTGAAAGCACCAGTTTAGCAGCAGCCCCTTACATAACACCGAGGGAAAAGAATAACGTGCCAAGTGATTTGGTAGGAGCCTCCTCCAATTTTAGCAGTTGTAAAGCAACTAGGGTTTAGCAAAAAGTAGATATAACCCAGAAATAGAGGATTCACCAACTATTCAACATAAAATATAATATAAAAACTTTTCGATGAGAACAATACATGAATAAATCATTCACTATAGTAGTATTTCAATCATAAGAACAACACACCATCAATTGAAAAGTGGGTGTCAAGGTTGAGGCAGTAAAATACATGAATAAATCAACTATTCAACATAAAATATAATATAAAAACTTTTCGATGAGAACAATACATGAATAAATCATTCACTATAGTAGTATTTCAATCATAAGAACAACACACCATCAATTGAAAAGTGGGTGTCAAGGTTGAGGCAGTAAAAAGGTGGGGAATTGCAAACTTATTCAGGTGGGGATCGAAGAATCGCAAGGGATTTGGTTAGGTCGGGAGCTGTTTTGAGCCCAAAGTTGGTTAAACTTTAGTTTCGTCCAACGAAAAAAATATTGGCGCTATATGCTTTAGCGGTTAGCGTTCTACTTTGCTTGTAGTCGCCATGGTGCGTAAAATGGCTTAGTGAGAGCTGCTATAAAATGCTATTAGCTACAGTGGCGAAATAGCAGGCCATTTTTTCCTCGATAAGACCATACCATGCCCAGAATTCATTGGGGACGTTGTGGGGACAACCGGATGTTAAGGATCACTTCAGCATCAGTCTATCACTTTTGTTGACGGATGTTTGCTGGCGAACTGGAACTATTGCTGTCTAGAAAGTTGCAGATAATCGAGCCTTTCATTTAGAACAGGAACATTGGTTATATACTACCACCGTTATAAAATATAAGATTGTTTTAGTTTTTTCTGATTTAAATGTATCTATACATGTTTTAGTATGTTGATTCATGCATTTCAGTTCGTATGTATCCCATACTGAAAATCTAAAATATCTTATAATTTGGAACAGAGGAAGTATATCCAAAGATTCGAGAATAGCTCACAGCGCTTGCCGTGCTGTCGCGAACAAACTAACCTAGACAAGAGAAAAGCAGGGTGATTCTAGAAGTATACAAAGTGGGCTGACGCTACTGCCTGACATTGAATCTAGAGACCTTTTTCTGCGAATAAAAAAGCACGGTTACAGATGATTTTCAACGTTCGATCTTTAACCTAGAGAATCCAACATGATTCAGAAAAGAAAATCGATTATAAATTAAAAGAACAAACCATGCTACTGTGCACTAGCAATTCCGCGGAATATGCTGTGCAATTTCTCTGAAAAGGAGGCATTCAAGCATCAGTAGGAACTGATGCGGTAACTTTGGTTTGCTCCCCAAAAAAAAAACATAGTCCTTTAGACACTGGATTGCCTTCATATACACACACAGGATCAGCCATCAGATCACTTGCACTAACAAGCTACACAAAAGTGGTTGCTATGATGGAGATGTTATGATCACAGCATTGGCTCCAGCTTCCCGCTTCTGACGAGACTGGTTTACCGTCCCTTGAAGTTGAAGGAAACATGGAGGACGTACCGCATCCTTATTTGATCTATGTTGTAAACTATGTACTCGTTGTACAGCAAGCTACCCTGCAACCAGAGAGCGGTAGTGCACAGTTAATCAAAGTGCTTCTGTATTCTATGGGCTTGCGAGGTGAACTCGTACCCTCTTTGAAGGCTCCTCTTTGGGTTTTCCAAGTGGAACAACCACACCATCATCGGTGATCTTCGACTCCGCTACGTTTGGTGCCATCTGGCCAACTCCTTGGTACTGCATCGAAATAATTGCAACCAGATGTTTCTCATGCTCATATCAAGTAGCCACGGCAATTATTAACGTTACCAATCAATAATCATTATGCCGTATTGAATGGGGAACACAATAAGCTTCTAATGAGGTTTCAATTGATAGGATTGTGCACTTTACAGTTTACACAACAATATTATCCCTGCCTAATCTTGTGTGATTGGTGAATATCATTAATTAATTGATTGAAGGATTTGATTTTTTTAAGGCGGGACTTAATAAACAAAATGTAAAACTAGTGTTGCTTTTTTGATTAACAGGTGAGTACTGGAATTGATAGAAAGAATTTTGCACCAGTAACTGACCTTAGTTTCCCCTTGGGCAGGTTATTAGCATTGTAATCTGCATTTAGTAGTTCATTCATATCACCCAGTGCAACCTGATAAATGTCAATTAAACAAACGTTAGAAGCTGACCTCACATAGCAATGTAAGTTATCAAACATGAATAATATTATAAAATTTAAACAAAAATGGTTGGGCTCTTGAAACCAAGACTCAATCGTAGATAAGACGTCATGCAATTGAAGAATGGTTGGGCTAACATCTAACACAACATGAAGAAAACAACAGTTGGGCTAACATCTAACACGCAACATGCAAAACTGTATGCTGAACTTCCAATATCTTGGAGGTGACAACAACAAACAAACCTCACACAGAAGCAGCACCCCAGATCTAGATGTTTGTGAAGCATAGCAGTAGTTTGCACTCTTGGAGAACATATCAGCGAAATAAACCCCTTTTCCAAACATGTAGCCAGTAACAGGCGCTTCAGGAGGAGCAATTCTCAAACCTGAGAGAAATAACAATGTTAGTTTTAAAACGGCCATCAATTATACCAACAAACAGTTCTGGTTTTAAGCAAGGGTGATGATCATGAATGAAGGCTTTAGGGAGAAATGCTTTAAAATGATAATGAAGATCAGTTCATGCACATGAAGGTAAATGAATACTTCCGTACATTTGACGAGACCCAAATGAACTCCAGGAAGAGCAAATAGTATGTCATAACTCATAAAACAAAACGAAGGAAGCTGAGTGAATTTATCTTCCATACTTATGAATTAAAAGCATGATAGCATAAATTACCCTGAGAAAATATCCCAGTCCAGTTGGACAGACGAGAACCATGCCATAAAAGCATCCTATTTCCTGCACTAGCATACTGCACGAACAATTTGAGAATTAGCCATTCATAGTAGTTCTCATGTTATGCTTAGACACGGCGGATTCGGAAGACCCACTGACCTTCTGAAACCGCTCTGTTTCACCATGTCTTGACACCTTAAACATTTGCAATATGTCAATAGTATAACCTGAGTGAGTTTTGCCGTGTGTATTCGCCAAATATGTTTTTATCTGGACAGCAGAAATTTCCAAATGTGGTTAACCCAAACTCTTTCTAGAGTAAACTTGACAAATATCAACATTCACAAGAGTAAGTACTAAAGGGAGTGGACAACAAAAACTAATGCCTTTCAAGTTTCAACATGCTAAGTCGATCACTGCTAATAAAATACTCTTGGACATTTTTTCAAGAAAGGAAACGTGAAAGGTTTTCAACATTGAAGTTGTTACAATGACAGCTGCTACCTTTACGCACATAGCAACCAACAAAAATGTCTAAAATCATTGTGAACAGAAATTCTTGGTAGAAGTATTACCATAGAGTATTCTTCTGATTGAACTTCTAGAGGCGTAAAGTCACAACGAAGTTGCTTGTATCGAGCGTAGAGTGGATCCTCCTACATCGCGAAACATGTTGAAGTTAGTTTGCAACATGTGCAAGGGTATACATGTACAAAAAAATGCTTTAGTCACTTAAACAATGAAAAAATAGTTTAAGCAACAAGTAGAAGTTCATATTACAGTTATCGTTAAGTTCATATTACAGTTATTGTTATCTAAAACAGGCTGAAAGCGTGTTAGGCATAATCACATGAACCACATGCTTGAAATCTAAGATAAATGGAGATTTTGTGACTGATAAAAACTTATAAATACGGAGATCAATGTCTGTAGTTAGATTTATTTGCAAAATATCCTACCTCCTCACTTGAACCATCCTCTAGAAGCTTAGTTGCAATTTCAATCTCACCAAGGGCTTCAACCTATGAAAAGGCAACAAAGGGAACACTGAGACGATTCTATAGAAATGGATGGCAGAAGAGACAAAGCTGGAATACATAGAGGGCATATAATATTTATGAGAAAACAATTTGAATGTGAAACTACAAACCACATAAATGTTAAACAACTATGAAAACTTTTTTTAGAAGAATGGCAGGCAAATTTCTTCAATAGGCAGTATATCTGATGGAGACTAGAAGATAACAAATAGCATACATATCAGAACACTAGTACTCGAAAGGACCAAAGGAGGCTCTCTCTGAATCTAAAATCTCCATTCAGAAGATTCATTGTCCTAAAAGTTTTCTTAGAAAGAATCATTTGTTTAGCATAATATTTTAACATTTCAAGACAGTTAAGCGCTGAAATTAAATGAGACATAGTAGTAGTACCATTTCCAGCTTAGCTTTTAATTTTTGAGGGGTGTCGATAATGTATTCACCTGTCATATGAATTCGTTAGAATGTTAGATTTACTCCTAGAAGGTATAAAGGATAGCTGAATTTGAAATGATGACTGTAAGTTCAGTCGATCTAGAAAGTTGACACTCACGCATCTTTTTAAAACCAAAGTCATGAGGAATCCACGGTGTAGAATTCCCTGCAACCAGAGGTAATATAAGATCATCCCAATAGATACAAATCATCTGGTCTTTAAAGGACGTGAACTACAAATATAGGAAAAAGTTTTTATGCATTCATAACTATCATCAATTCATGCACAGATGTCTCCAGAGAAATCTTTGATATCAGAGACTCTTGCTGACCTCGGATGTTTGAGGTTCTTTATAGCCTAGGTTGCGTTTTTTCTTCACCATGTACTGGTACTCTTTGTACCCCCCCCCCCCCCCCCCCCCCCTCTTCTTAATACAAAGAAAAGCCGCTCCAACGGCCTTTTCGTCAAAAAGATATCTCAGAGACTCAAACATAGGCAGCAACCATAACCTGTGGTCTATCCTAGTGAGTGAACCATTCTATAAAAATCAAAACCTGATTTTTTTGTGATTCAAACATGAAATAGCCTGCACCAAGAAATTGGCATGCTTATATTTGATTGTTGCAGTAAAAAATCTTTATCTTTACTCTTATAAAGATCCGAGTTGGTGGCGGTCCGTTCACCCATATGAGATTACATCTTAATTTAGCAAGAATTAATTACCGAAATCATCATACATTTTACGTAGTAGACATAAGTGTCCTTAAATTTTAATTAATTGTTAAGGTTAGTCTTTAATTTTATTTTGCATAAAGTTAAGAACTATTGTGACACTAGGTTTAAACAACACAAGAGATCCAAAAAACTTCCGAAGCAGGGCATGATCATTTGGCTAGTAAAAAGAAAAGTATAGACTCACCCAGTCAATTGTTCAAGCTGTCTCCTGTCTGCACGTGAAATAACATTGGAAATCCTCTTCAGAACATCATACCCCTGTGGAAAGCTATGGAACTCATCACCAAAATAGAGAGAAAAGACAGGATAATGGAAAATGAAACCGAGCCCTTCAATCCAAATGTTACTGCATATGACAATTAGATTTACATCTAACAGAAGTTCCAGAGTCCATTTTACTGATGTGCGATTTTCTTCAACATGTAATCTTATATCCACACTGGATTCATAATTCCTGACAAAGAAGCATCAATATAACTCACCTTAAGTATTGTTGATTTGCTTAGCTTTCCAAGAGGAAGTTTATCAGCATTATAACCTAATGGATAGGCAAAGGATTAGTAACAGAAAATGCTACATGATTAAGCAACAGGAATATACTTGTAAAAAAGGAAACTGTGGAACGATATGGAATAAAAAATACAACCAAATTAATTCAACTCCGGTAGTTGAGCAAATGATTATTCGTACTTCCTATTTGGTCGTTAACTATTTTGTTCATATTTTCTTCACAAAACTAACCCCCATAGTGTAAGTTATAACTGTTGAATCATAGAAACCTAAGTTGCATGGATATGGGGACGCGCCAGCACACGAAGGTGGTGATACATCATTGAAATTGCATAGTGCTGCTAAAATATCAGATGCATCATATAGATACAGATAAGCAGCTCACTGTAAATAGATAAATATTATGATGCTCACATCAGTAGAAAAGCAGCAACTATCAAGGGACTTACCTATTTCCATCATTTGCTGCTTCATCATGCTTATGTTGCAAATGAGGGATATGAATTGTGCAGTTCGAGTTTCAAGCTTTGTCTCTTTTATCTGATCAGCAATGGAACCTTTCTTCTGAATCTGAATCTAAGATTTAAAGAACAAACAATTAAAAACAACAGAGGTGCAGAACTGCAGAGAACTAATAATGAAACTTAAGTCAAATCTCACTGTTTCCTTGTCAACTTCACCATAGTCCATTTCAAGCCAAGTGTATTTCTTCGCACAAAACTTGAAAGTCTTGCGATTGGACCAAGCATTATTAGTTTTATCCTCAAACTTCCTTTCAAACTCGTATATTGCTGCGTCTCGTGTTGAAAAGGGACCATGTAGCTTTTGTTGACCTTGTACCCCTACTCTCCCCCATCTATTGTAAACCATGAAGCTTCCACCAGCGTCAGATTCTACAGTTAAAAAGCACTAGTCATTTTTTATTGAATATTACCATCATTTGTACGGGGACAGTGCATTTTTATGTGACGTGTTCCAAAACAAATGGCACTGAAGTAGACGAAAGAGAAAGGGAAGGGTCAACAGTTCAAGAAAGTATTGACAGTCTCATTCTCATGGATCAAATTCATATCACTCAACTATTGAAAGGGAGGGACACTTTCATATGCAGTGGATAAAGACATTCCCAAGGAAAATAACAGGTGAGCAAGTAAGCAACAGTAACTTGCAGGACAAACCTAAAGCTTGAATGATATAAAACTTATTGTTGTTGTCTCCAACATTAGTCTGGTTCATGGTGGCATCATAGATCTCATCACCCTGTAATCAAATATGTATAACATAAAGATGAGAACAAAATAGTAAAAGGTACACAGATAGCTGTTCAGATCGAAGCGTATCAGTTTTAGGATTGTGAAGAGATCGCCATGAGAAACTTTGTAGCTACTGTACATAGTGAATACTAAGATGATAAATGAGGGATGCCATCGTAATTTTTCATTGGTAGAATTAGGCCTGCTAGGGTGGTACATTTGTGTGTCACAAAAGGTTATCAGATTTATGAATATTTACAGTCAAAGAGATAAAGTGGGCATGATGTAACGCATCAGGCACCATCGATGAGAATATTCAGTTTGAATAGAAGGAAATCGAATTGTCTAAGTTTGGCATTAATGGAAGATTGTGTTTTGCTCTAAACTCGTCCAATATGCATACTGCATAGGTAGTAGGAATTCGTGACCCATGGTTACAATTAAAGTGCACATATTCAAGGTGTGGTATAGCAAGGAAAAAATAGCCAAGAATGAACTCACGCACCACTTGCAATACATGATAGGCCACTTTTATGTGGTCAGGGATGTGCTCGTCCAGCACAGCAGCACCTTTTTCGTGGCTGTGACCATCTTCTCCTTTTTGACCTCCTCCTGAACCTCCCCAACACCACCTGCACCAACAAAATAGTAAACAACAGTGCCAAATAACAGTTCCACAGGTAAAGTTCAAACCTCACCGTCCAGTAACCAATATGAGAAATTCATAGATCAACCAACCTTTTGCAACTTTCTTCTTGTCCTGAACACCACCATCAGCAAGTGCCGCAGAATCAGCAGGGTTGAAAGTAACCTCTCAATAACATCCTTCTTGTTCCCATTCGCCGCGAGACCCCGTGCCCTGGCCAATGCCTGCAGCTCACGGTAGCCCATGCCCTCTAGCTGTGTCGCATCCAGCATCACATCTGTGACCACCTTTTCCTTTTTCAGCGCCTCCTCAACCTTCCCATCAGCAGCTGAACCAACATATAGTGAACAGTTAGCCAGGTAAAATTCAAATCCTACTCTTCAATAAGCAATATAAACAAAATAATATACAAACATACATGTTTCCTTCTTGTTCTGAACACCACCATCCACAGTTGCCACAGAAGTAGCAGGGGTGGAGAGCAACCTCTGCATAACATCCTTCTTGCCCCCATTAGCATTGAGCCCTCTTGCCTTGGCCAGAGCCTGCAGCTCCCGGTAGCCCATGGTCTCTAGCTTTGCCGCATCCAAGGACACGTCATTTTCCTCCTCATTCTCAGCTCCACCATGCCTTTTTCTCTTCCGTTTGTTCTCGCCATCCGCTTTGCCATCCATGACCACACCGTCTACGCCATCCGCGTTACATACCTTGGCTGCAGAAGCCGCCTCCTTCTCCTCCTTACGTATGGCAGCTTCCAGCTTCCGCACCTGGTGGAGAAGGCATTGCAGGAAGTAAGTCACAAAGACAGTCCCCATATCCCCAATGTTTGTAAAACATCGCAAGAGCAACACGTGCGGGCATATGCACAAGCACATAGTGCGCGTGTTTGGGCAACCAAACCGTGCGCGCAACCGCGAATGCTGGAGATGGATCGCGGCTAGATGAAGGGAGCAGACTGAGGGGCGCGTATCATGCCTGCCCGGCAGCAGCTAGGGTAGTAGGCGAGATTACGGAAATTTTTTAGAAGGGAATGAGACTCACCAGCGCCGGCTTGGTCCCGGAGGCGTCGAGGCCGCGGCGCTGCAGCTCGGCGCGGAGCTCCTCCACCCGCAGCTTCGCCGACATCTCTCACCTCCGCCTCTTGCCCCCTCCGCCGCCTTGGGGTTCCTCCTGGAAGATTCTGCAAGGGTTCGGAGGGGCGGCGGAGAGATGGCAACTCGCGTTGCGGGAAGAGGGGTTTGCCGGAGAATGGAGTTGGGGTGAATGGAAATTTCGGTGTGGGATTCGAGTTTTGACGGAATTTTCGGTGGGTGATTGGGGTTTTTGGGTGTGGCCGTGTGGGTTTCTTCCGGAAGAAGGGGCTGGAGTCTTCCTGGAGAAGGAGGCGGTAGAGGGCACGGAGAAATTGCAAAAGCGAAGTGGGCGAGCGGGAATTGAAATTGTTTTTTTTTTCATCAAAAAGAACATTTAAAAATGTTTTGCAGTATTTTATGGGAATAAACTATCGCAAAATCTAATTATTGCCTGGGCACGCTCTTGTCTTACACGGTGCTCACATCTCGCGCGCGTCGGATTGCGATCGAGTGGCCAGGAAGAAGCGGAGCAAGCGACAAAAAGACACAGCTCTCCTTTCCGCTCGTCCCCATCCCCTCTCCTCTCTGCCCCGCATCGCTCTCATCTATCCCCGCCATCGCCCTTCAATCTCGTCGCCGGTGAGCGGTCCGCCGGGAAGCCGCGTGGCGGTTGACGTGGTTGGTTCGAGCAGTGGTGGAGGAGTGTCTATGACGCGGACGCTCGGATCGACGGCGGCGGGTCCCCCAGGCGGGCACGGTTGGCGGCTGAGTTCGGTTGGTGGACAGGTTCTGCCGGGGCGCAAAGACATACGCGGGACAGCGGGAAAGGTGGTCGCCGTGGGCCTGAAGGGGCGCTCGGCGAAGGTGGAGGTGCTGTGTGCCGACACTAAGGCACTCGTGCGGCGGATGCAGACGTCCGGGTAAATGTAGTTGTTGGCTTTGTTGCAATTTATTGTGAGGGTGCTCATCTTCCTGGAGGAGGCCGGTGCCGAGTACGAGCTCATGCCCATGAGCAGGAACGGTGGCTGCCACCGACGGCCAGAGCACCTCGCAGAAACATGTGTATGTTTCTCTGCTTGTCTCATTTTGACAGTTGAGTTTTGTCCCAGTTCGGTTCTGGTTAAAGTAGTTTTCAGTTATCCTGGAAGCAAGAAACAGAGTGAGCTGCGTTTTTATCTCCGGCAAGTATCATGCGTACTACGTTGTAGTAGCCAATAGTAAAATGTTAATTCCAGGCGCTCCTCCATTCCAACAACTGTAATTTCTATGTGGCTTATGCTGTATATTTCTAGATGTCATATGCTTATGAATGTTTCAAACCCATAAACTCATTAGCATTGTATGTAATATTCGACACACAGGATGTATTTTACATCTGAAGTTTTTGGTCATATTATATAGTGGGGATTTACTGTAAAATTGTAGGATGCAAATTTTGTTGGGATCGTAGACAGAAAACAAAAAAAATTATACCGACGATAACCATAAACTACCCAGGATCTATACTATGCAGATATACTAATACGGAGGAGATCAGAATACATACCCTTGTAGACCGGATGCGGGATTACGTTCCCGCACAAACGTTGTCGGTGGAGACGACGGCGCCGACCTCAGGGTCGTGTAGTGGAAGAAGAGAGCTCCCAGCACCAAACATTGGTGCCTCGTGGTTCCACACACGTACGGTGTGGATGACGACATCCGGACTCAAGATCCAGCACAGCAATAGAAGCGGAAGATTGGATCTAGCAGCACGGCGGTGTGCGTGTAGTAGAGAGACTTTCCTCCCTGTACGAAGCTCCACAAACGGAACCACGCTCAAGGTAGGAGAGAATAAGAGGGAGAATTGGTGTGTATTTCTAAGGCATGGGGTCCCCTATTTAAAGGAGGAGGAGGGAGGCCATCTCCCTTGGCTAGGCCATGTGGGACTAAACCCCACATGGCCACCCGCCGGCCAAGGAGGCAGCCGGCCACCTAGGTGGGCCCCATTCAGCCCACCTAGGGCGGCTGGCCCTCCTTTTTTTTTCCTTTTTCCTTTTTGGGATTTTCCCCTAATGGGCCTCTAAGGCCCATTTAGGTTTAATGCCTTTTAAAATTCGAATTTAATTAAATAAAAAATATATTTAATCATTAATAACACTTATTAATATTAAATACATATTATTTAATTCATTCGGCCTCCGAAACATATTTTATTGCCTCCGATCAACATCGGCCAAGTCCCGGAACACTTCCGGAGTTCCCGGTTTCTCTTCTCTCTTATATCCAATCTAATCGTCACCCACCCTTAAGTGTGTTAGCCCACGGTTCGGGATCACTCCAGACATGATTGATACGTCTCAAACGTATATATAATTTTTGATGTTCCATATTGATATTATGCCAATTATTACATGTTTTACATACACTTCATATCATTTTTATACATTTTCTGGGACTAACCTATTAACAAGATGCCACAGTGCCAGTTCCTGTTTTCTGCTGTTTTTGTATTTTAGAAAAGCTGTTCTTGAAATATTATCGGAATTTGACGAAAAGTCATTTGAAGGTCCTATTTCACCGACACGTACACGGAGTCCAAATGAGAGACGGAGCCGAGCCACGAGGTGGCCACACAAGGGCTCGGCGCGGCCAGAAGGGGCCCGCGCCCTACCCTTGTGTGGGCCCTCGGGTGCCCTCAGCCGCCGCCCTTTCGCCTATTTATTCCCCCCGACGCGAAAACCCTAAATACCCGAGCCATTATCCACGAAAAGTTCCAGAGACGCCGCCGTCGTCAATCCTAGTTCGGGAGGGTCCAGAACCTCTTTCCGGCACCCTGCCGGAGAGGGGAATCATCACCGAAGGGCTCTACATCACCATGCCTGCCTCCGGAGTGATGTGTGAGTAGTTCATCCTTGGACTACGGGTCCATAGCAGTAGCTAGATGGTTGTCTCTCCACTTTGTGCTATCATGTTTAGATCTTGTGAGCTGCCAAACATGATCCAGATCATCTTATTGTACTGTTATATGTTGTGTTTGCTGAGATCCGATGAATATTGAATACTATGATCAAGTTGATTATCAATCTATCTTTATATGTTATTTATGATCTTGCATGCTTTCCGTTACTAGTAGATGCTTTGGCCAAGTAGATGCTTGTGACTCCAACAGTTAGTATTTATGCTAGATAGTGGGTTCATGCCTCCAGTAATCTAGGCGAGTGACAGCAACGTCTAAGATTGTGGATGTGCTGTTGCCACTAGGGATAACACAACAATGCTATGTCTACAGTCATATGTACTTATTTACATTACGCACTTTACTTAATGCAATTATCTGTTGCTTGCAACTTAATACCAACGGGGAACACGGATGTCAACCTGAAGGTGGATTATTAGTCATAGATGCAGTTGGATAACGGTCTATGTATCTTGTCGTAATGCCCAAATAAATATCATAGTAGTCATCTTGTCATATATATGCATTGTCTTGCGCTCAATATTTGTCAATTGCCCAGCTGTAATTTGTTTACCCAACATATTATTTATCTTTATGGAGACACCGCTAGTGAACTGTGGACCCCGGTCCATTCCTTTACACTGATAAAACCACCAACTGCAATCATTGTTCTCTTTTACTTTCTGCAATTAAACACTGTTTTCCACACCATACGTTTAACCTTTTTTTCAGCAAGCCGGGGAGATTGACAACCTTCCTGTTTCGTTGGGACAAAGTAGTTTGATTGTGCTGTGTGCAGGTTCCACGTCAACAGTCAGAATCCCCTTCAACGCCATATTTTCTGGCACCGTTGACAACCTTCTGAAGTGCTTCTGCTCCTACTGGTTCGATAACCTTGGTTTCATACTGATGGAAACTTACTGCTGCACTGCTTCATACCTTCCTCTTGGGTCTCCCAACGAACGTGTGTTTCACGTCATCAAGCAATATTTTCTGGCGCCGTTGCCGGAGAGTAAGAAGACTTCTGCAAGGGGAGTCTCACGCTTCCAATCTCTTTACTTTGTTTTTCTCTTGCTAGTTATTTTTATTTTATCTTGTTTGCTTTTAATTATCAAAAACACAAAAAAAATAGTTACTTGCATCTAGTTTATTTTCAGTCTTGTTTCCTGTTAATTATCATGTCTAGCCCTGCTCCTTTTACTATCATACCGCCTGTAGGAGAAATTATTACGTTTAAACAGAAAAGTGGAGAAACATTTAAAAAGGCTGGGGGAGAATGCTTGAATTGCACAAGAAAGTGCAACCCAAGATGGATTTGGGAGTCCTTATAAAAAATTCTACTATGGTTTATTTTCTCTTTATCAAAATGCTCTAGATATTATGGTAGGAGAAACTTTCTCTGAATATGATGCAGCAAAAGCTTATAAAATTCTGAATGGATTATCAATTTTTCCCATGATAGATGAAAGTGGGATGATCACTAAGCTAGAGAAAATAGAGAAGACACTTGATGAATTAACTTTGAGCCATAACCTTAAGGAACAACCTCTAGTTGAGTTAAAAAATGATTGGGAGCCATTCATTGAGATAAGTATGGTAGTGAAAAATTCGTGCCTACTGTGATCTTGGTTCTACAATGTCCATTATGCCAAAAATGGTTTATGATTTACTAAACTATGATAATATGGTTAATTACCCTGTTTTTCATTTTCATGTTGATGGGACAATCGCAAAAAGTATAGGAATTATTAATGATGTCAAGATTACTATTCAAAATAAGACCGTCCCTGTGAATTTTATGATTCTTGCAAAATCTCCTAATAATATTGTCCTTGGAAGGTCCTTTTTAAAGAGCAATGGAGGATTTATTAATGCAAAGTATGGGTTTATGAAATTCAATACTCCTATTAATCGAAGGTTCTTTTTCCCAATTAAGAAGGATGATCCCACTGAAAGGTTGGGAGATTTCAATGTCTTTGGTAATACTTGATGCATGCTTTGTGCCTAGCTAAAAGGCGTTAAAGAAAAGCGCTTATGGGAGGCAACCCATTATTTTATTTTGCAATTTTTCTTTATTTGAGTCAAGGTCTTGTTTACTTCTGTAGCAATTCCTTTGTATCTTTACTTTATCGCATTGTTGTGCCAAGAGTAGTCTCTAATGATAAGATGATGCTAGATTTTGATTACTGCGCAGGAACATATTTCTGTTGTTCACCGTATTAATTCTTTAAAAATATCAGAATGTGAATTAAATCTGAAATTTTGTGCGTAATCCTGATATATGTATGCATCTTTCATTAGTTCAAGGTTTTTCGATCTGAGCAACGTAAGTGCCTCGAAAAAATTCGTCTTTGCGGACTGTTCTGTTTTAGACAGATTATGTCTTTTATTTTGCATTCTCTCTTTTACTAGTGTTGGGTGGAATTCTTTTTTGGGTGGAAGAGCTTCACATAACATCAGTGGCAGTAGCTAATGTTTAAAGTAACGGTCATATTGCGTCTTTACAGAACATGTGAGTTTTTGATTGTGCACTAACCCTCTAATGAGATTTACTTTGAGTTTGGTGTGGCGGAAGTTTTCAAGGGTCAAGAGGGAAGAGTGATATAATAGGATGGAGAAGAGTGAAGAGCTTAAGCTTGGGGAGGCTCCCATGGATCTCCCCAGCATATTTCAAGAAGACTCAAGCGTCTAAGCTTGGGGATGCCCAAGGCATCCCCTTCTTCATCGTCAAAATTATCAGGTCATCTCTAGTGAAACTATATTTTAATTCTTTCACATCATATGTGCTGTTCTTGGAGCGTCTGTGTGCTTTTATTTTCAGTATGTTTTTTTTTTTTCTTGATTGGATCAACTTGATTGGGAGAGAGACACGCTCCGCTTTTTCATTGAATACTCCTATTCTTCACTTATACTTGTTGAGTATTCTATCTAGCGCTGTTCAGCTTTTAGCTCTTGTTTTCATGTATCTCTTGTCAGAGCTATTAGTTCTTTTAAAGAAAGTACTCTCTTGCTTCACTTATACTTGTTTGGAGAGTTATTGAAATAAGTTGATTGGTGTTTGGTTGGAACAGAAAATGTTGCATGTGGTAAATGGTATAATGGAAAAGACTTACATACTCTTGTAGATCACTAACTTGGATAATTTGATACTTGTCAATTGTTTTGAGTTAACAAGTAGGTCATGTTTAAACTTTGCATCATGTAAGTTAAACCCATTAGTGAAGAAATACCGTAAAGCTTGTGAAATTTGGTTTGCATGGTGGTATCTCTAAGGTCTAGATATTTTCTAGTAAAAGGTTTTGGTTAACAAGGAAGACGGTGTGAAGTCTTATAATATTTGCAATATGTTGGTCATATAAAACTTGGTGTACCGGTTGATATTCTTGTTTGCTTAAATAACCTTGCTAGCCTAAACTCTGTACTGAGAGGGAATGCTTCTCGTGCATCCAAATCCTTGAGCCAAAATCCATGCCATTTGTGTCCACCATAACTACCTATATGTGGTATTTCCTTGCCACTCCAAGTAAATTTTTCATGTGCTACCTTTAAACTATTCAAAATTTTATTACTCCTTTTTGTGTCAATGTTTACCAAGCTCATGAGGACGGGTGGATGTCTTTATGTCACTGTCAAACAGACTTTACCACCAGACTAGCGGCATATACATCCGCTTATCCATTAATTTTGCAAAAAGAGCTGGCAACGGGGTGCCCAGTCCCAATTAATTACAACTTTAACCGCTTAATTCTCTTCACATTTTTGCCCTGATTTATCAGTCAAGCAATGACAACCAGTGAAATATCTGCATGTGTAAACAAAAGAGAAAGAGGGATGATCTGCCTTGCTGGTAGAAATAACGTCCTTCATGGGAGCCGCTCTTAAAAGTCTGGTTGGCAGGGGTCATATTGTACTTTCCATTTTCTGATTCGTTGACAATTAACATACACCTCTCAAAACTTATTTTTACTCTCTATATGATTTCAAAAACTTAAAAAGCTCTAGCACATGATTTAATCCCTGCTTCCCTCTGCGAAGGGCCTTTCTTTTACTTTTATGTTGAGTCAGTTTTCCTACTTCTTCTATCTTCCACAAGCAAACACTAGTGTCAACTTTGGTACAACAATTGTTATATGCTAGATATTGACTTATTATATTGCTTTGTGTTGACAATATCCATGAGATAAATATGTTGAAAGTTGAAGCAAATGCTGAAGCTTAAATCTTCCTTTGTGTTGGTTAAATACCTTTTACTAGAATCTATTGCTTTATGAGTTAACTCTTATGTAAACCTGTGGATGCAATGTCTCCAAAGTACTATTCATGAAAAGTTTAGCTTGTATGATTCAGTTGTTTACTCATTATCTATTTGGTAGCAAACTATAGACCATTGACTTGGATCACTTCATTCATTTACATGTGCTTTACAATACTATATGATCAAGATTATGATGGTAGCATGTCACCTCAAAAATTATTTTGTTTTATCGTTTACCTACTCGAGGACGAGTAGGAACTAAGCTTGGGGATGCTTGATACGTCTCAAACGTATCTATAATTTTTGATGTTCCATGTTGATATTATACCAATTGTTACATGTTTTACATACACTTCATATCATTTTTATACATTTTCTGGGACTAACCTATTAACAAGATGCCACAGTGCCAGTTCCTGTTTTCTGCTGTTTTTGTATTCAGAAAAGCTGTTCTGGAAATATTCTCGGAATTGGACGAAAATCATCTGAAGGTCCTATTTCACCGACACGTACACGGAGTCCAAAGGAGAGAGGAGGAGCCACGAGGGGCCACACAAGGGCTCGGCGGGCCAACGGGCCCGCGCCCTACCCTTGTGTGGGCCCCTCGGGTGCCCTCAGCCGCCGCCCTTTCGCCTATTTATTCCCCCGACGCGAAAACCCTAAATACCCGAGCCATTATCCACGAAAAGTTCCAGAGGCGCCGCCGTCGTCAACCCTAGTTCGGGAGGGTCCAGAACTCTTCCCGGCACCCTGCCGGAGAGGGGAATCATCACCGGAGGGCTCTACATCACCATGCCTGCCTCCGGAGTGATGCGTGAGTAGTTCATCCTTGGACTACGGGTCCATAGCAGTAGCTAGATGGTTGTCTCTCCACTTTGTGCTATCATGTTTAGATCTTGTGAGCTGCCTAACATGATCAAGATCATCTTATTGTAATGCTATATGTTGTGTTTGCTGGGATCCGATGAATATTGAATACTATGATCAAGTTGATTATCAATCTATCTTTATATGTTATTTATGATCTTGCATGCTTTCCGTTACTAGTAGATGCTTTGGCCAAGTAGATGCTTGTAACTCCAAGAGTTAGTATTTATGCTAGATAGTGGGTTCATGCCTCCAGTAATCTGGGCGAGTGACAGCAACGTCTAAGATTGTGGATGTGCTGTTGCCACTAGGGATAACACAACAATGTTATGTCTACGGTCATATGTACTTGTTTACATTACGCACTTTACTTAATGCAATTATCCGTTGCTTGCAACTTAATACCAACGGGGAACACGGATGTCAACCTGAAGGTGGATTATTAGTCATAGATGCAGTTGGATAACGGTCTATGTATCTTGTCGTAATGCCCAAATGAATATCATAGTAGTCATCTTGTCATATATATGCATTGTCATGCGCTCAATATTTGTCAATTGCCCAGCTGTAATTTGTTTACCCAACATATTATTTATCTTTATGGAGACACCACTAGTGAACTGTGGACCCCGGTCCATTCCTTTACACTGATAAAACCACCAACTGCAATCATTGTTCTCTTTTACTTTCTGCAATTAAACACTGTTTTCCACACCATACGTTTAACCCTTTGTTTTCAGCAAGCCGGGGAGATTGACAACCTTCCTGTTTCGTTGGGACAAAGTAGTTTGATTTTGCTGTGTGCAGGTTCCACGTCAACAGTCAGAATCCCCTTCAACACCATATTTTCTGGCGCCGTTGACAATCTTCTGAACTGCTTCTGCTCCTATTGGTTCGATAACCTTGGTTTCATACTGAGGGAAACTTGCTGCTGCATTGCTTCATACCTTCCTCTTGGGGTCTCCCAACAAACGTGTGTTTCACGTCATCAATGATCGAGACACGTTCTCCGATCAATGACTAACAGCGGGATCTGGATACCCATGATAGCCCCTGTGCGTCCACGAAAGTCTTTTTATCGTTTGAACCTTTAGACGTCCAGTCTCATCCTCTTGCCTAGCGATACTTAGATTGTCCGAGCGTCGTTCTCCGGTATCACGATTACCGAGAATGACCTCGTCATCGACAAATCTATCTTTGTTATATTACATCCCCGTGACCTAGTCACATGCTTGCAAGCTCATTGATGTAATCTCACCGAGTGGGCCCAGAGTATCTATCCTGCTATGTGGATTAGTAATTCCCGCTCTTGATCACTCGCTTCTACTGCTTCCTTCCGATACCCGAAAGTGTCACTTTTATTGTCACGCTATATAAGGCATGTCGTTTGATGCGATCAGCCGCATCTTCCAGAAGCAGAGATTTGATATGATCTCACAGTCGAAGGTATGAACACTACGTTTCTATATTTTGGGTATATCCATCAAATCATTCACCTAATGATATGACACCGTTGTTAACCGACGCCATTGTCCATGATCAGGAAACCTTGATCATCTGTTACCCAACGAACTAGTTAATTAGAGGCTACTAGGGACCTGGTTGTTTACATACCACACGTGTATTAATGTTTCCTCGTAATACAGTTATAGCATGGTATTAAAACGTATTATGAACAATCGAGATATGACAAATAAAATCACTTTATTAATTGCCTCTAGGGCATATCTCCAACAAATTTTGAACAACAAATACATCATATTCATATAGTTGCAGTGTTTCTGCTACACATAGGACGTATTTTTATAGTCCAAAGGTTCCATAAGGTTATACAGTAGGTTTTTCAAGTGCTTTATGGATGTACTTTTTATATATAATTAGTATGTGTGGTGTGCTTTTTGCAAAGTCTTACATCCATAAAGCCTTTTTGCCATATAAATTCAAATATAGGATATACGAGTTTTTTTATGTAGAAGGTTATGCAAGTTCAAATGTTCTTTTACATCATTGTTTTCCCATAGAAGGTTATGGATGTAGAATTTATTTCGCTTTGTCCTAATTAGCAGGGTTTGATCTGAGTAATGCATGCTACATTTTTCATGTGTTAGGGATGTAGCTCTGCACATGCAGTGTCGACAATGTTCTATCCTTTTTAGATGATATGTCTATGATCTCTTAACCCCATGCATGTAGTTTGTAGTCTCCCATGGACAATTCAATATGATTTTTAAACCCCATGAATGTATTTTCTTGCCATAGGGATGTAGTTTATATTCGGAATTATATTCTTTTGATACACTTGAGATTGTTCGTGCAATTTCCCATGTTTGTCATTGTTACACACAGTGACGAGGGGTACACTCATCAAATCCCATGGTTAATGACCTAGGGTTGAGATTGTGGGGAGAGAACGTGGTAGTACTGGTAGTTTCGTCGGCTGACAAGCAGAGGCAAAGATTTACCCAGATTCAGGCCCCTCGGGTGGAGGTAAAGACCCTACTTCCTGCTTTTCTGTTATTGATCGTGTGAGATTATGAGGTTACAAGGTGGCTCCGGCGAGATATCGATCTCGCTAGAGCTTTGGTGGTCTGAGTATGGCTTGTCCTTAGATCGGCACCCCTCCTAGTCTTTAAATAGGCTGGGTCTCGGGAGTACGTAACCGACCTGATTTACATATAAGGAAAGTTCTAACGGACTATGCCTATGACTAATCTTGGAGGGTACTCCATCTTCTTGGGCCTCTGGTCTTGGGCTTCGAACAGGCTCTTTGTTATTGGGCCTTAGTCGTCACGTGCACCAGGTACCCTCATAGCAGGGTACCCGAGATGTATACCCATGTCAGTAGCCCCCGAGTACTTGTCTGACTTGAAGAATCGGGCATGGACTCTTTCGTAAGTGTACGCCATATGCTTTGTATTATAATTGGAATTCCTGTATGAATAGCACATGTTGGCTATGTCGAGTATATCATCGACTGTGGTTTTTTGCTTATGATGATCAAGAGATAATAGCTTAGCAGGCCCAGTACACTCGACGGATCGGGTCTGGTTAACTACACATTCGGGTAAAACCTTACTAGCTTTCAATCAAACTCGAGTCACCGGACTCGAATCTGGAACAAACTGGTCAGATTCGACTAGGCCGCGGAGGTCTTACTGAGTCGATCTGCAGTATAGATTTGAATTTTACCCAACGTGTCCGTCAGGATTTTTCATCATGTCTGCTGACACGGAAAGTATAATGATTTACGTTGCTGGAACGGTCCTTAGCCTAGCTCGAAAGTTCGGCGGGTCTTACCTTTGCACTATGCGTGCAGCATCCGAGGTATTTGCGGCGGACGCAACTCGGGAATGTTTCGAGTATGATTTTGTATATGAACTGAGTCGAGACATTTCTCGACTGACACTTTGTTATTATTCTATCGGGTGCGCGACAGCGCTCCCGATGGGAGTAGCCCCCGAGATTGTGCTTTATTGCTTGCAATGGAGGATAATCTCAAATCTTCACACCCTGTATATGTTAATCGAAGAAAAAATTTTGCCGTAATTCTATCGGGTGCACGACAGTTCTCCCGATGGGAGTAGCCCCCGAGATTATGATGTATCTATTATATTATTAAAACAACAAACAAACAACGGTGTGGATTAGCTAGGCATAATTAACTCAAAAGCAACGACCAAGATTAAATTTCCAAACGTCCGGCCGGTGACGATTTTTAATGCTAATATCAAGTGTCCTTCTATCCCACGTCTTAACTCAAAAGCAACTACCAAATTAAATTTCCAAACGTCCGGCCGGTGCCCATTTTTTAATGCTAACATCCCGTGTCCTTCTATCCCACGTCCAGGGCTTTTGCTTAGATCGATCAACCCTTGGGAGTAGTAGTAGCCAACACGTTTGCATGTTTTCCACGGCCAACGAGTCGTAGATCTTTGCCTCGACGGTTGATTGCCCATTTATCTTTCCTCTGTCCGCCGATTATCTCAAAGCTACGTCAGGCTCTATGATGTCTCTCATGGCGGCGGGAGCAACATAAGGCAAATTCGGCCGTCAGACGTCCCCTTCTCCTTCTCTGATCATCCAAGGCTGGCGAGGATCGAGTATTTGAGGGGAAATCTGTCCCATGACGGCAAGGTTGGGTTCAACTAACAGCATGTGCGTGGGCGTGGCCGCCTCCAAAACCTCGACCGATCCCCACAATTAAGGGCTAGCTTCTTGCTTCTCATGATCTCTTTTGCTACAAGATACTACAATCAAGGACCGCTTTGTGCAAGGAAGCTTCATTCTGTCGAATTTGTCCTCATCCCCAGGGGATCAAGATACACTGCGTCAGATCAATAATCAGGTAGGCAATAGTAAAGTATATGCTACGAAACCGATCATGTTGCCATGGAAATCCAGCAAAATCAAACACACACCTGCTGTGGATGTACATCTCTAACCCTATATGGCGCTATGGTGATGAGGCCTTGCAAGCTTGCGGCAGAACAAGCGCAATAAAAGGTGCAGCACAATGGCTGCCCACAGCCAGCGACCGTCGCGACAAGTGCAACCTCCGTGGATCTGACAACGACAACTACCTATACAAGGGTAGCCGTCAGCTGTGTTCATGGATCTAATACACAAAAAAGAAAAGTGCAGTCGATCCGGTTCATCCATTCTTCTTTTTTAGATGATCACTTGACCTTTTTTAGCTTTTTTTTTCAGCTATGCCTAAAACACTCGGAGATGGGAGAAGGTACAGGATAAGAAGGTCGAATCAGAGAGGGAAATACTGGACTGTAATTGGTGGTTTCCTTCATATCTGGGTTTCAGGAACGGCTTTAGCATCCAGCAATATACTGCAGTTCCTAATCTAAAAGCAGCGCCTCTAAATCATAGCGATAGTATGGATATCCTATGATTAAACTGTTCTTCCTAATATTTATGTTTGTAGAAAAAGCAATTTAAGTTATTTAGAATCAACTATTTAAATTACGGGTTTTGTGTGCATAATCTTTTCCGACGGTCTGATGCTTTGAAGCTCATTCCATGTTGCAATCAATCTGAAAGTCTCACTATGTAGTCCAATCTGATTGAAGTTGTCACATCAAGCATTAGGCCTCACGAAGCAATATCGTGGGCGGTCTCGACTACATGGTCATGCATGCGCCATGATACGTGTTTATGGACAGGACATGCTCGATGTTGCGATGCCGGACATGTAATTCCTCATGCCGCACCGCGTTGTCAGCAAGGGCACGATCGATCTGCCTTAGTCTGCTTCAACTGGACAGGAAACCAGGATTCACATATACGTCCATGTTTGATGTTGAGGTATGGAATAATCATCTAATGGTATTTATTGTTTATGTATTTGTATCATATTTTGATCGTGCAAGCTTAAAGCAGCTAGAGTAGTATGTGTATGCATATCAACTGAAGTATCGTGTCGAGCGCGCTAGACTGCCGTAGAGACAAGGTTGACCCATGCAGGAATCCATACGGGGGCAAAATTGAGTGAACTATCAGTTTAAATGATCGATTTCAGGTACAAAAACTACTTCTTTTGTACGTTTTCATTTTAATATTTTTTTCCAGTGTATAAAGTAAAACTTCTGGTGCCGCATTTTAGATCAGCCGTGCTATTACGCAAATCATGTTTTGTGTGATTGCATGCATGGCCAGTCTTTCTGCATTTATTTTAGATCGTATTCCCTTAAGTCTATGCTTTTGACCAATAGTATGTGTGCCCTTATAATTCATTTCATCTGGAAAAAGGTTAAGTATATCAAGTGGTTTTTTTTTTTTGGGTTTTGAATATTGAGGCATCGCTACCACAACATCCAATCAAGCATATTTAATGACCATATGTGTTTATACTTTTGACAGAGGACTCATCACAGTCAATACATTATCTTAGGTACCCAGGTACCCTCAATTTATGCCTCTATGTAAACACGTTCACTTCTTTCTAAAAGGCAACGCACAATCCTCTCCATACATGCGGTTTGATTACTTCTTCACAAGTCTACCATGATTTGATCAATTTTTTGGATTTTCTTTCTGGCCCGTCATATGCTCATGAATATGTTTCTCCATGTAAGCCATTTAAACATAGATCATTTCTGTGGTAAGGGCCTACATGTCCACACCATCTGAATCGATAATCTTTTACCGTGCCGGTTGCATTGGACTACGACTTCGAGCCATGTATGACGATGAGTAGCAAATAAGAATAGTTAAACAAGCACTACCAATGTTAGCTCAGGAATTGGTAGCGCAACCGTTTTGCATGCCTAATGCAAGGATGGATTCTGAGGTACCTGTTGTAATAGTTCTGCGTCAATGCAACCAATGGACAGCACACCAATAAAACTAAACCTACTTTTCTTAACTATTTACTTACTATCCAATATATCATGCAAAGAAAATAAGGTATCATGCCGAGTCTGGCAACATGCACAGTAGAAGATGTGACTCTATATTTTCTTAACCATTAAGTGCACTCTTTTTGTAGGTGAAACAATCCGGTAGCTGAAGGTGAAGTCTTCGGGGAGATGGCTGAGTGAAGTCTAAGTTAAACAGAGTGATTATCTGGTCTCTAAAACATGGGGTTTTTACATAGCTTTTGAACTCCGATGTAAGTGTGATACGTCTCAAACGTATCTATAATTTTTGATGTTCCATGCTGTTATTATATCAATTGCTACATGTTTTGGTTACACTTTATATCATTTTTATGCATTTTCTGGGACTAACCTATTAACAAGATGCCACAGTGCCAGTTCCCTGTTTTCTGCTGTTTTTGGTTTCAGAAAATCTATTAAGAAAATATTCTCGGAATTGGACGAAACAAAAGACATCGTCAATAATATCACGAGGAGATCACGGAGTCCAAAGGGGAGTCGGAGCAGACCCACCAGGGGGCCACGCCACACTAGGGCGCGGCCCAGGGTGGGCCCGCGCCCCCCTATAGCGTGGTGGCCCCCCTCAGCCACCGACGCCGCCTCTTCGCCTATATATTCTCCGCGACGCGAAAACCCTATTACGGTCGATCATATTCCACGAAAAGTTCCGTCGCGGCCGTCATCGTCAATCTCAGATCGGAGGAGTTCTGAAGCTCTTCCCGGCACCCTGCCGGAGGGGAGATCATCACCGGAGGGCTCTACATCACCATGCCTGCCTCCGGAGTGATGCGTGAGTAGTCCACCCCTGGACTACGGGTCCATAGCAGTAGCTAGATGGTTGTCTCTCTACCTTGTGCCTCCATGTTTAGATCTTGTGAGCTGCCTAACATGATCAAGATCATCTTATTGTAATGCTAGATGTTGTGTTTGCTGGGATCCGATGAATATTGATACCATGTTTATTCAAGTTGTTTATCTATGTGCTGTTGATCTTGCATGCTCTCCGTTGCTAGTAGATGCTTTGGCCAAGTAGATGCTTGTGACTCCAAGAGGGGGTATTTATGCTCGATAGTGGGTTCAGTCTCTAGATATCTGGATCAGTGACAGAAAGGTCTAAGATGGTAGATGTGCTGTTGCTACTAGGGATAAAACATTGGTGCAGTGTCCAAGGGCACTTGTATTGATTACATTACACACTTTACTTCATGCAATAATCTGTTGTTAGCAACTTAATACTGAATGGGATGCTGATGCTGCCTTGAAGGTGGATTATTTAGGCATAGATGCTGTTGGAATAACGGTCTATGTACTTTGTTGTAATGCCCAACTAGATTTCATAGTAGACATCTTGGCATGTATTGCATTGTTATGCCCTCTCTATTTGTCAATTGTCCAGCTGTAATTTGTTTACCCAACATGCTAGTTATCTGTTCTGAGAGAGACACCACTAGTGAACTGTGGACCCTGGTCCAATTTCCTCATACTGTTTACACAACCTGCTGCAATCATCTGTTTCCTGTTACTTGCTGTGTTTCCTGCTGTTTTCCACACCATACGTTTAACTCTTTGTTTCTGCAAGACCGGAGAGATTGACAACCTCTCTGTTTCGTGTTGGGCAAAGTTCTGGTTTGTGTCTGTGCAGATTCCACGTTGGTGCAAGCTCCCTAGCGCCAGGGGGAGTCAACATCAACAACCTTCCGATAGATCATCAAGTCCTACTGGATTGATAACCTTGGGTAGATTTCTCAAGGGAAAACTTCTGCTGTCTACATCATAACCTTCCTCTTGGGGTTCACCAACACGTAGCCATCAAAGTGGCGCAATCTATCAGTTTCGATGGGAAAGTGATGCACAGTAAACTTTCATATCATGCTCCCAGTTCATCAGAAGAATTGGAAAGATTATTATTTTGTTTCTCTTTTTTCTGAAAGAATATATATTATGGTCCCCAGTTACTTATCTCCTTATGGAACCATATTTATAAAAACAGGAAATAATAATTATATTTCTGTATTGGTTTTCTACATTGTTATTTTCTCGGGTGTGAAACTTTCGTGAGAGCCGTATGAGTTGTTCTTAGTGTAGGTATTATTTGTTCAGTTACTTCATAATCACTCCTCTAAAGATGCCATTAAATTTCCTAACAATTATATCGTGCTTCATATGGTTTGGAAAAAAAATCCCTCACTTGCTGATGGATGAATGGCAACTATTACCAATCTTTTTGGCAGGAGAACATATGCTGCTATTTCTACTTGCAATATACGCTCGAAATTACAACTAAATCTTACATTCTCGGGTCATCTAAAACAATAGAGCCTTTTTAAAATATTACATTGTTTCTTCATTTTTGCATGCGAGTATGCGACGAATCCATTTATGATAATGGTTGTTGAATACATGACAACATAATTTCAGTAATTCAGCTTGAAGTCAGGTAGCTCTATTTGTTGCTTTTTAAAGTTTTATCAAAACAGTAGATATATCATAACAGAGCCCGAGTTAGAATCGCATCAGGCCCCTATAATGTTAGATAATTCTCATTTCCAAGCTATCACTTTAATTAACTATATAAATTAGTTGAATCTACTAGATGTATTGTAATTTTCATGATTGTTAGTGGATGTCGTTATTGTATCCAATAGATCACTTATCTTTCATGATGTCACAATTTATGGTAAAATCATTCCAAGAGCGAGGAGTCAAAAGTAATTGCTGTAGTTTCAAGGAAAATGCAAATTGAAGGGTAGACTCCACTACAACATAATTTAACTTTCAATCCTAAACAATAAAATTACGCAAGTTTTGCATTTATAACATGAGAAAACGGTTTCATCCAGCCACCCAATTGCGCGGGCCACCCAGCTAGTTAAAATTATAATAGAAATCAAATAATAGAAGACATTTGGCATCTTCAAAAACTTTAATAGTTTAATTATCCAAGTAATCTTTATTTTTCAAAATTTGGAGTTTACTAAACCCTAAAACAATATTTATAAAGTGTTTTAAATTATTTAAAAGCATGTTCCATTTAAAAAAATTGTTTTGATGCAATTAATTTTATTTGAAAATTAAGTTTAAAATAGCTAGTCCTACATATTTACATGTGTGGTATTTTTATTTGATTTTAATAAGCCACAATTATTTTATTAAAACTCTATTTTTAAATTGACATAAAGTGTCAATTAAGCAATTATGCAATATTTTAAAATTTGAATTTTGAATTGTGTCGAAAATGTGTGTTTGAATATTTTAAATGACAGATATTGTTTTTACAAACTTTTAGAAATTGGTTTGAGGTCATTTGGAAACTTAAAACAAAAGTTATGAAAGAATTAAGAAAAACAGAAAATAGAAAAAGTAAAGGATAAAAAAAACGATAGTCGCCTAGCCAGGCCGGCCCAACAAGGGCGCAGCCTTCTTCTATTTTTTTCTCCTCTTCCTTTTCTTATTTTTATTGCTGGGCCGAATTTCCCTGGCCCATTTAGACCGACGAACGCGTCGTCTTCAACCGGCAGCGGACGGATTTCACGCCGTAACAGCTCCCGTATGCGTTTCTTGTTGATTTGATTCCCGACGATTTAAAGGAAAACTCTATGTATCAACCGACTGATCCATCAGTCGGGTCGCGCGAACGAGCGCACGTACGCGACCTGCACCCTCCTCCACGTTCTCTCTCTACCTTTATCTCTCTGCCCCTCACGTTCTCTCTCCACAATAAAAAGTGCCATGCGCTCGTTGTCACCCTTGCCTTTTTCCCTACTAGTTGCGCACAGCATGCACAGAGTACTAGAGTAGTAGCTTGTTCGGGTGAAAAGGATGGCTATCTCGGCTCAGTCACGCGGTGGTATGCACATGTATTCAATCTGACATAGTAGTACTGTAGCAGGCAGAGACCTGGTCCAGTAGGAGTACTAGTTAGTAGTATAAGCGATTTGCTGACGTTGTATACGGTGTTGAGAATTGCTACAAGCGCTTATGTATTTTTGTAGTGTATCCACGATTAAATTGTTACAATCATTTTCTGAAATATGCTATAAAAGGATTTCTTGAAATCTTACATACTTTTTCTGTCAACCATTGGTCGTGCTGACCATCGGGACGAAGCCGCGCTGCCGCCGGCGAGCCATGCGGCCGGAATCCTGCGGCCGGCGACGAGTTCCGCTCGCTCGACGGCGGCGCAGTCTCATCGCTCCCTCGTAGACCTTCCTCCCGGCCGCCTCCCCTTCCAACCGCCGGCGTTGCGGCCGCGCAGACCCCTCTCCTTGTCAAAAATTAAACTGCTACATAACTTGATAGATTTTACACCATCAGTGTTATTTTTTTGCATCACAAGGACAACAAATATGCAGCATTTCTATTTTCTTGGTAGCATGTCTAAAAATTAAACTTCTACATAACTTGATAGATTTTGCATCATAAGTGTTATTTTCTTGCATCACAAGGACAACAAATATGCAGCATTTCTATTTTCTTGGTAGCATGTCTAAAAATTAAACTGCTACATAACTTGATAGATTTTGCACCATCAGTGTTATTTTCTTGCATCACAAGGACAACAAATATACAGCATTTATATTTTCTTGGTAGCATGTCCAAAAATTAAACTGCTACATAACTTGATAGATTTTTCTGAAATATTGTTGCTACATGTGATGTTACATATACAGAGAAAAAATTTACTACACACGATGCTATATGGGCAATAAAAATGTCGCGCCCGTATTTGTTTGCTACATCGATAAGACGAAACTTTTTTCTGAAATATTGTTGCTACATGCGATGTTACATACCCAGAGAAAAAAATTGCTACACACGATGCTATATGGGTAATAAAAATGTCACGCCCGTATTTGTTTGCTACATCGATAAGACGAAACTTTTTCCTGAAATATTGTTGCTACATGCGATGTTACATACCCAGAGAAAAAATCGCTACACACGATGCTATATGGGCAATAAAAATGTCGCGCTCGTATTTGTTTGCTACATCGATAAGACGAAACTTTTTTCTGAAATATTGTTGCTACATGCGATGTTACATACCCAGAGAAAAAAATCGCTACACACGATGCTATATAGGCAAAAAAATGTTGGGCCCGGATTTGTTTGCTACATTGATGAGACACAACTTTTTTCTGAAATATTATTGCTACATGTGATGTTACATACCCAGAGAAAAAAATTACTACACACGATGCTATGTAGGCAATAAAAATGTCGCGTTTGTATTTGATTGCTACATTGATGAGACATAACTTTTTTCTAAAATATTGTTGCTGCATGCGATGTTACATATCCAGAGAAAAAATTGTAGACCCAAACTGTTTGTCTTGTCGCTACATGGATGTGTCCAACATGCTACAATATGTTTTTGCTACACATCACAATTTTTACAAATTCATAGAAAAAAGATGTTACATTTAGGATTTCTTTTGTTTTTAAAAATGTTTCAAAAAATGTCGCTTTTTTAAAAAAAATATTACCCGCACGAAAAAAAGATGTTACATTGAGGATTTCTTTTGTAGCAATGATCATTGAAAAATGTTAGGTGCAAAAATTATTTCATTAGTGTTTGAATTGTACTAATTTGTGCTGAAAATATTAGACTTGCAATTGGGTACGCAGTGGCTACACTAGCATGCAGATGTGACGATAGGAAAAGTTAAAATAGGACATCACCTTTGCATCTTGTTTCTTCGGTGGGTGAACGTGGAAGGAAACTCCACTGGGACCACGCACTTGAGTGAGCAACTCGTCGCATGCGACCCGCCAGCGCTCGCTAGGCTGAAAGCGACGTTTTCCTCGCGTGAGCGCAGACCGGCTGTAGGTACAGCCGGCTGACGCGTAGCGCGCGCCCGATTTAAAGTACCAAATTAAGTGCCGTTTGTTTCTATAAGAAGCCCTTGACCTCCAAAACGCCCCCAGGCTAGCGAATTTTATCGCCGACGGCCATTTCCTTCGATTCCGGCGACATAGAAGATCCCCTCCGCATTATTCTTGTTCCTTAACCTTTCCCTCGTCCAGGCGCACCTCCTCATGTCCTCCTTTGCTTTTTGTTCGCAGTGTATTGTCGAGCCGTGCTCACCCGAAGGTCACCGGAGCCGCCGCCGCTCCGTCCACGACGCACTGTCGTTCCAGGACGGGATCGAGCACGCCGTCTACACCATCGTCTTCCCCGCGACCCTCCGCACCTCTCCGTGCCCTCGACGATCCCGGAGACCCTCCGGAGCACCCTCCCCGTCGACCACCGGAGCCATTCCGGCACACCGGCGACGCCCGTCCGCGAGCGTCCGCGAGCACCCGCGACTTCTGTCCGCGTCCGTCCGCCCACGACTGCCGTCCGCCCGCGTCCGTCCGCGACAACCCGCATCCGCGTCCGCCCCGCGACCGTCCGCGTCCGCCCGCCGGTACGAACCAATCAGATCGCTCCGTTTCATTTAAATCGTTTTAAATTTCCAGAAAATTGTTAAAACTTGTTAATTCCATATCAAATCAACCGTAAGTCCGTTTTCAATGTTTTTGTAGTCTATGGATTCGTATGAACGTGTAGAATACAGTGGTATAATAAAAACTTGTATTTTAGTCGTGCACTAACTTGTTATTTACAGAAACATGTAAAACATTATTTTAGTTATAGTTTTAATTATATAAGTTCAAAATTTGTAAATAAAATATTTTTGGAAAGCCCCTGACCTATAGAATATTTTGGTTCTGTTTGTTTTCATTTTTGAGTAGTTTAAATTTATTCAAATTGCAAATGGACAATTTGAGTAAATTTGGCATATCTTTAAATCTACAATTCCAAAAATTTCATATAAAATAGTTTTAGAAACCTTATAATATGTGTAAATTTATTCCTCTGTTATAAAATATTTTGAGCATTATTTTGATGATTTAAAATCAGAGACTCGTTTTAATTATTTGATATAGTTTAATATTTGGCATAGTTTAAATTCTATTAATTCTTTTTAATATGTTCCTTTTTGAGAAACATCATAAATAATTGCTTTTGACCAGAGAGACCAAATGCCATCATTGTTAATTTATTGTAATTAAGTTTGTGTTAAAAGCCGTTTAAAATTTATTCAGTCGAAGGAACGGTCGAGTGACCAATTTTGTCTTAACATTGCTTTTTCACACCCGAACCAAACAAAGCAGTCGAATAACCAATATGCGTTGGGCAGACTCGATTATATTTCTGAACAGATGCTTGCAATGACGTCAGGGATGACGTTTCTGGCGACTGCGCCTCCTGACACGCGGTGGCGTGCGTTATGCTGTGATGGATGGGACGTGACACATAGGTGGGCCCATTTGTTCAGCACTGACCGAACGACGGTGCCGTTTGGACTTTGATTTGACCACTCTGGCCCACTTTTTACGGAGGCGTGATGATGGCTCCTATTTTTGCGTGCGTAGTGGGCGGAGTGGCCTGTGACGGTTGCCCTTTGCGCCTGCCACGTGTACGGTGGGATTGCGTGCGGAGCGCACGATTGCGATTTTAACGGCTGTGATCGATTTTGATCTGTGGTAAATAGGAGGGACGGCGCTGGCAGTATTTTTACTTGCCATTTGCACTGCGCGCTGCCCCTGTTCCATTGTCTTCCTCTTGCTCCACCTCCATTGTTATTGCGTCTGAGCTCCTTATTCACTCCCTAGCCACCACAACCATGGCGCCCAAGAGGAAGGCTGCCGCCGACGCGCCCGCGACCGACGCGGCCGCGTTGAAGGGGAAGAAGACTGCGGCAAGCGCATCTGTGTCCGCCGTCGACCTCAAGAAGAGCGACAGCGACTGGGTGAAGTCCACGATCAAGGCGGCACATCTCGAGAAGTTCTGCGAGGACGGACTGTTGCCGCCGGCGGACCAGCTTACTGTCCGTGCGCCATCAAAAGAGGTACTCCCCGAGCCTCGCGCAAATGAGCGCGTATGTTTTGCGGAGTTTTTGCCTAGGGGTCTGTCTTTTCCTCTCCACGACTTTGTTCGTGGCTTGCTGGTCGCCTATGGGGTGCAGATCCATGATCTCACCCAAACGGCATTATGCACATTGCCTGTTTTATGGTATTGTGCGAGTGCTTCCTGGGAGTTGCTCCCAGCTGGGCCCTTTGGAAATCTATCTTCATGGTCCGGCCCAACAACCGAGGCAGCCGAACCTATCCAGTTGGAGGCCTTCAGATCCAAGTGCGCAGCGACACCCGATACTTTGCCCTTAAGCCAGTCGACTCGGCGCAAGGGTGGAGGAAAAGGTGGTTTTATGTGTGCGTCGACCAGGAAGGGGTCCCAGCATTTTCGACTGCTGGTATAGCTGCTAGGACGAAGGCCTGGGACCATGAGCTTTCGACTGAAGAAATGGCGGAAGCGGCGCCTCTGCTGGAAACGATTGGAGGACTGCTAAATAGCGTCACTGGTGTGCATCTTCTTGCCACCTTTGTGAAGATGCGGGTGTGGCCGCTCCGCGCGCGAGCTCACCCTATGTGGCAGTATGAAGGTCCTCTCGACTCCACTCAAATGAACAAGGAGGAGCTGTCAAAAAGCAAGCTGGTGTCACATGTGCGGTCCATCACCAGTACAAAAGCCAGCGAGCCCTGCAACGTCGACTGCCCTGTCACTCCTTATGGGGCTGAAAAGCCTTTGCCAGAGGTTAGTGAATCTATCGAGTTTTGTTGTCTCTTTTCGTTGCCATTTTGCTGGTTTGTCTGACTTTCATCTCCTGTTTATGACATGCAGGGCCACTCGACTGCGTCTACTCTGCCTCCCCTTCCAGAGAACGGCCCGACTGAAGAGACAGAGGTGCAGGAGGTGCAAGATGTGCCAGCAAAGGGAGCCGATGAGTCGCCCCTTCCATCGGCTACCACTTCTCCTACAGAAAATGCTGAAGAGGAAGAGGTGGATGAGGCGCTCGCTGAAGCTTCGCCTGCGCCCGATGTGGCCAAGGCTCGGACTCGCAAGCGCCTCCGTGTTCAAGATGCGTCCTCGTCTATGAGCTCACCCGCGAAGGAGAAAGATCTGAGGGACGATGGCGACTCGGGCTCACCCCACGCTGCCCAAACCGCTCCATTGGCAACGTGCCCAGTGAGCTCGATGCCTCCTCCCCAGTCGAGTGGCCCCGTGCAGTTTGGAGGTCCAAGCTTTGACGATTATGACAGCAAAGAAGAGGAAGAACAGAGGTTTGTTCCTTCTGCCTTTTGCATATGTAAAGTTACTGTATGATAGTTTGGCTCATGTCTCTCTTCCCTTTATGCTTTATAGTGCTGAGCATGATCGAGTAGCGACTCCTCCTGTCATCGAGGCTTCGAATCCTGATCACCCAGGTGCTTCTCCTGTGACCCCGGAGGTTGCGCAGCCAGCAGTCGCAGCTGCTGCTCTTGTGACCACCAAGGTTGCAGATACCCCGGCGGCTGAAGTCAGGACTTCTGCTTCCAAGTCTGAGACTTGGATGGACCACGTAAGTGTCCTATGACCACCCGCATATGCTGCGTCTGATATATGTGCTGATTTATGCTAATTGCATTTGCTTGTAGCCTTACTACCTCAATCTGGTAGAATCGGGGAAAGCTTTTGTTCAGATGGAGCAGGAGAGGGGCAGGCTGCGTGTTAACTTGGAGCAGCTCACTCGTAAGTGAAATTTGATTCTGTACCCGAAGGTCTTTTTGCACTGCCTTTGTTTTGTCGAATGCTGATTTACCGCTTTGCTTTCCAAACTCAAGTGACAAGGCAGCGGCTGAAACCCGAGTAATGGAACTGGAGGAAGCGATCGCCTCCCAGCGTGCTGAATCGAAGAAGACTTTGGACGTCGCCAAGGACGCCGCCGCCGTACATGAGAGAGGGTTTGCTGAGCGACTGGCTAGCCTTGCTCGGGACGTGGGAGGTTAGCCACTTTCCCTTTGTCATTTTTGTGTAGCCTTTGAGTGCTTTGTAACGATTTGCGCTCTTTTTGCTTGTTGATGCAGAGGCGATTGGTGTGCCGGCACCTACTGACATGGTTAGTGATGAGTTATCACTTGACCAGGTTATAGGCGACCTCGGTGCTTCACTTGTCCAGGCGAAGGACACCCTTGCCAAATCTGCCAGCACCCTCGGCGCTGTGTACAAGGAGGTGCTCCCACAAGGCGAGGTGCCGTCGACTGCTGAAGGCTTTGCTGACGTGCTTGGACCGAGGACCTCGACCATGGCGAGCTTTGCTCGCGCTCTCACGGTACGTGGCTCGGAGTCCACCCTCAAGCTTATTTTGGGTCATGAGATAAAGGATGATATCGAGGCGGCCATATCTGACTTCTCACGAAGACCCAATGGGAAGCCTATGTCTCTGAAGGGCGTTAGTGAGCCAGACGCGCGACTGGCCAACACTTTCATGGCCACCATGGAGCGTCGAGCGGCGGAGATCACCACTCGCGAGAGTAGGGCTAAGTCCGAGTCGATGTCTGAGAGATAGGGCAGCCGCGCCATTTATGCCTTGTAATTAAACTTATGACCACGCGAGTATGCGTGGGTTTTCGCTACCTTTGTATGAACTTAATTTCCTCGTTATGTTTCTGCCTGTAAGGCTGTATGCTGTTACTTGCCTAAGCTTTGTGATGAGTTTCTCATGAAACTTTTATGATGTTTGGAACAGAAACGGCCAGCCGCTACTTCATCCGGCTCGTCGCGGCATCGTGCCCCTACTCGATCTCGAGCTCAGGTGGCAAACGATGCCGCAGTAATGCGTTATATGAAGGCTCGAGTCGCAAAACTGGAGCAAGAGTTGGGAGTGCCCGGAGTGAGCTGGATAGGATGAGGGCAAGGCCTGCTTTACCCACTCAGTGGGAGGAGTATGTGCTTGGCGAGATGGAGATCGTGAACAGACAACTCGAGTGTAAGCATGACTGCTCTTATCTCAAGAGTTCATAGTCTGTCCTTTTTGTTCACCCAACGTGTGTTGTTGCAGGTTTTGTTCCAGATTTCCAGGCGGAGCAGGCTCGTGTAGATGAGCAGTTGAGCAATGCGACTGATGAACCCACGACTGGCCATCAGCACTTTCGCTTGGATAAGCACCGAGCACGCATACTCGCGACTCTGCAGGATCGAGTGTGGCGGAGCACTATGCTGCTCGAATTATGCAGGTCGGCCTTCAGTCGCATCAACCAAATTCTTTTTCCGACAGGGCCGCAACCTCAAGGAATCCACGCGCTGCTCGGGCTTTTCCGGAGTGCAGGCCCCATTCGAGATTTTGTCACCCAGAAGCTTGTGGATGGTGCCAACGCAAAGATGGCGTATATCCGGAGTAAGCGTCCACATATGCAGCTGCGTCCACCCGTGCCTGGATCGACCTTGTCACAGTCACATCTTGACGATACAGTCGATTATGCGAGGGTGTTGGTTGAGTGCTATCAGCTCAACTTATGGGCCCTGTTCTTCCAGTCAAGGACGAACCGGAAGATTAGGGTTTTTTTGTATAGGGGACAGCCCCCGAGTGTAAATTTTGCCATTTATATATTTGTTTATTTGTACGTATGCAGCCCCCGAGTGTATCGAGTGGGGTTTATGACAAACACTTTATATAGAACAAGAATTCTACAACCCCCGAGTACTTGAGTGAGACTGTGAATTTTTGCGATGTTTGGAGCTTCAACTCATGTTATTGAGCAACTTGTTTGTATGATTTTTATGACCCAGGCCCCGAGTATTCGTGTGCGGCTGGGGTATTATGTTTGAAGAAGGAGCGAGAGCTCACGTTTTGAGGTAGCGCAGCCCCCGAGTATTCGGGTGAGGCTAAGTTTGTGCGACTAAGTTATGCGAGTAGTAAGCAGGAAGAAATATGAGGAATCATTGATTATATTCCATTTATGAATGTTAAGCTGCAGGCCGCCTCATTAAAAACCTTCCAGTCCCCTTAGGTACCCTGGTAAGGAAAAGAGCGCGTCTGAAACCTGCAGCCATCCGACATATGTGCCTATTACATTTTGCGACTGAGCAATCTAAGCATAGAAACGGCGCAGCTGCGCAACGTTCCAAGGATTGTGTGAGAGTTCGCCTGTCTTCGCGTGCTTCAGTCTGTATGCTCCACCACCAATGACCTCGGTGATGATGAAGGGTCCTTCCCATGGAGAAGCAAGTTTATGTACCTTCTTTTGCTTCAGTCGAAGTACCAAATCGCCAACTTCGAAGGACCTGGTACGCAGTCGACGGCTGTGATAGTTGCGGAGGTCTTGCTGGTAGACAGTTGTGCGTGCTAGCGCCGTGTTGCGTGCTTCTTCGAGAAAGTCGACTGCATCTTCGAGTGCTTCATCTGCATCTTCTTCGTTGTATGCTTCGACTCATGGTGCATTGAATTTTACATCTGATGGCAGGATTGACTCTGCGCCGTAGACCATGAAGAATGGGGTAAATTGCGTTGAGGCGTTGGGTGTTGTGCGTAGGCTCCATAGCACAGATGGAAGTTCTTCGACCCAAGCACCCGCGGCCATTTTGAGTGGCACCAGGAGGCGTTTCTTGATTCCGCTCGTCACAAGTCCATTGGCCTTTTCGACTTGGCCATTGGATTGCGGGTGTGCCACAGATGCATAATTGAGCGTAATATCCTGCTCTTTGCAGAAGGATCGGAATTCCTCAGCCGTGAAGTTTGTACCGTTATCAGTGATGATGCTACTTGGCACACCAAAGCGGTATATGATGGATTTTATGAAATTGACTGCTGTAGTGGCAGTCGAACTTGTGATAGGAACTGCTTCAATCCACTTGGTGAACTTGTCGACCGCCACCAGAAGGTGAGTATGACCTCCATGGGAGGATTTTTTTGAGTGGTCCAACCATATCGAGCCCCCACTGGGCGAAGGGCCAGGCCAATGGTATTGTCTTCAACGCCGATGCGGGTGCGTGCGGCCTTGTGGCGAATATTTGACAGCCGATGCACCTTTTGACTATGTCCTCCGCGTCTTTGAGTGCTGTGGGCCAGTAGAAGCCTGCGCGAAAGGCTTTGGCTACGAGTGATCGACTGCTGGCATGATGCCCGCATGTACCTGCATGAATATCACGAAGGATGGCTTGGCCATCTTCAAATGTTATGCAACGTTGGAACATACCTGATATGCTGCGTTTGTACAGTTCACCGTTGATGACAGTGTATGCTTTAGATCGTCGAGTGACGCGTCTTGACTCTGTTATGTCTTCAGGTACCTCGCCGCGGAGTATGTATGCGAGGAAAGGTTGAGTCCAAGTTGGCTCGATGAGGAGTACCTCGACTGGCGGGTCCTCTGTGCTAGGTGCTTTGCTCTTGGCTGGTGCGGCTGATGTAGGAGATGCTCGCTTTTTCTTGATGGATCTGTGCTCGATGCGTTCGAAGAAGACACCAGGTGGAACTGGTGCTTTGGTCGCGCCAATGTTGGCTAACTTATCTGCTTCTTCATTGCTCTCACGCCCTATGTGCCGCAACTCGCAGCCTTTGAAGCTGCCCTCCACGAGGTTGTACAGGTCACGGTAGGCGATCATGTTATCTGCGATTGCGTCGCAGGCCTTCATTGTTTGCTGCACCACAAGATTCGAGCCACCGTAGATCATCAGTCGGGTGCACCCGAGGGCTTTGGCCATCCTCATGCCGTGGATCAGGGCCTCGTACTCTGCTTCGTTATTGGATGGGAACTCAAATCCCATCTGCAGGATATAGCGAAGCTTGTCGCCTTTTGGTGATATGAGGATGACACCCGCGCTTGCGCCTTCATTTTTCTTCGAGCCGTCAAAGTACATAGTCAATGAGTTGGACACATCAGGCACCCCTGGCAGCTGAGCTTCGATCCACTCGGTGTGGAAGTCAGGTAAGACTTGTGCTTTGATGGCCTTCGGGTAATTGTGACACCCCTCCCTGGCACATCCGGCCAGAGAGGCAGTCGTCCCATGCGCCATCCCAAGATAACTGGCCGCACGTCACAACAGTGTAACATAATGGAAATCATTACACAATCAGGCACATCAGTGTTACAAATGGTTTACAAGGCCATCAAGGAATGACAAAATATCAATCCCGGCATGGCACGATACAGAGTTTTAAGTGGCAGCGGAAGACATATGAGAGGCTACGGCTTGGAGCGGCTCCACTCCACAGGTTCTGGCTGGGCTACTGATCCTAGCACGCTCTTGCTTCAAATCCTTACTAAGGTGGAAGATGAATCCTCGACAAAACCTGGCCACAATCACAAGGCCCGTGAGTACATTATTATGCACTCAGCAAGTATCGCTCCTCACCACAAACAATCCAACAATCATGCAACAAGGTATATACTGGAAGTAAAATCCTACAACATGGCAAGGTGTATACTAGATACAAGACATAAAAGTAGCATGGCATTGACAACCAAACATGTCATAAGCAAGCAACGGGGGTGTCACCAGTACAGAGTCCAAGCCAGGTGGGGTTGGATCGTGTACCAGCAATCATACAAAGGGCTTACCTGTGACGAGAAAACGGGTGTACCCAGTTGGGTACCAAATAATACACAACATCACCTGTGATCACTGCTAGGCCCACTGGCCTCATCATTTCACTCTGGGCATGCACGGTTGATGTGGGCTCTGGCCTAACTATAGGCTTCCCAACGCATCACACCGCCATCCCTAAACTGGGTTCACAATCACATCTCAAGTAACATTCCCTGTATCAACTTATTGTTCATTTAGTGAAATCAGGTTGTTCATCTTTCTTTCAAACAGAACTTATGTTTAACCTCCTGACTCGACAAAGACAATAGTGTGACCGACACTGAACTATTGTTCCATAACCTTGGAACTAGGCTAGATATCCAGATTTACACTCTCGAGAGGTTGCAATACTTCACTCATCAAAGTGGATCATTAACAACCGGTACTTTAGGATCACGTCCTTAAGACGGTCTGATACACTCACTCAACCGTTCACGCCATCAAGACACTCCCTATATAGCCACCGACATAACTATATGCCTTATGCAGAAGTGAATCCGGCACGTCCCCAACCCATGAGCGACGCCTAGCTCCGGAACCTTCGCAAGACTAGCCCCGACCAACTATGGTAACCGACTAGACTTGCCAAAAGGGTGGCATCAAAGGAGGCTCAATAGGATTACGTAGGTCAAGGCCCGCCCATGTGAGCGACAGTGGTAGTGCTTTCGATGTTCAGATTAGTGGCACTATGGACTGACCCTATCGAAGTTTGGAGGGTTGTTTCATTTAATCAAGTTTTATCACAACAAGTCCCAAAACAGAGGATTAGTCCAGCAAAATAATCACGACATCAATATCACATATCAACAACAACAAGGCATTAGCAACATAATACTTGCATGCATAGATAACAACATATAATAATAATACCCGGGTGACTGTGGCGGGAGACCCGGCCGGTGTCACTCGGGGGTTAGTGTTCACATAATAATAGCATAATGTTTCAAACGGATGACGGTGGCGGGAGACCCGGCCGGTGTCACCGTAAAAGAATGAACCGAAAATCACTCATAAAAATGATAGAGCATCCATTCCACTCGAGGGTTACCCTGACGTGGTGTCAGCAATCTCGGCAATAAGAACCAAATGGAAAGTCAGCTCCCAAGCGTCGCAGTCCGGGTGGTCTATGCCAACCATATTTGACGGAGGGACAAGGCAAATAACGCTTTTGGCAAATGCCCCCAACTCCGAGGATCATAAGACGACATTCGTCTGCTCCTCACCTCGGCGAAGAAGAAAGAAGCAAACAAAGCCCCGCAAGCGCGAGACGCACAGTTGTAATAATTCCCCCCATTCCTTTGACTGAGGCGGGAGACCCGGCCATTGTCTCGGGAATGTGAGTGATGCACAGATGAGCAGTTATATGGTAATACAATAACTTAAAATGCAACATGATAAACATACAACAATACAAGGCTCATATAAAATATGGACAACATACAGACATGCAATGATAATAGCAGACAGACATAACAATATAACAGAAGACAGACATAACACCCGGCATGGTATTAAGCAATCAAACAAACAAGCATTGCAGGAGGGCTCAAAGCAAGGGGTTAGCTTGCCTCCAAAGATCGACACCGTTTGGCTTGGAGGGTCACGGACACGTCACGGGTCAGGGTCTCGGTCTGCCGGTACTCCGGAAAACCCTAGGCAGGCATACAAGGGTGCTGAGTATACCACTATTTCACAAAAATGTAAAACCTATACTACTAGATAGATCTGCTCAAAACATGAATTTACAAATTTGAATCACCTCGATCGGAGTTACGGTTTGAGAGAAATGAGCGAGCGAGCGATAGCTATCCGCTGCTCACTGGAAGAAAAAACAGATTGGGCTGAAACCGAGCTGGGCTGGGCCGGTCGCGAAATCCTCCGGGAATACGTCTTCGCTTCCGGGGAAACGTATCCACAGAACTGCGCCTCCACTTAACCTGACGGGTGGGGCCGGGACCCACCCGTCGGTCTCTCTCTTCCCCCTTTTTTTTCTTTCCTTCTCCCTCCCGCTCTGTCTCGACGCCTGCATGCAGAGACGCCGCAGCGCGCCGGTGGTCGACGGCGCCGGCGACTGGCGGGCTGGGGGCTGAAGCCGACGATGGCGGCCGGCTCGCGGGGCCACACCGCACCCGTGGGAGGTGAAGGTGGCGGCAGAGCGACCTCCAGCGCGTCACCCGCCCGTACGCCAAGCTCGGCCCGTGGCCATGGCGGGCGCTCGGGTGGCGGATGGCGGCGACGGTGGAGTGGGCCAGGGACAGCGGCGACAACGGGAACGGAACCAGGGGCTACACCGCACTCAGCGGAGCTGCTTCCTACGACTAGGAGGTCGTGGTGCTCCCCGAACCCGAGCTCTAGGGTTTCGGCCATCGGAGCGTTGCAGAGCTCCGGTGAGCACGTTTTCCTCGATCAGCTCGAGACAGAGATACCTGGGGGGGGAGAGGGTGAGCTCTGGGAGCGGTGTGTCCAGAAATGGGGCTCGGAGGTGGCTTTTATAGCCAGGGAAGAGGAGAGGGGGTGGTGACCCGTGGTTGATCTAACCACGGTCACGGGCGTCGGTGACCCAACCCTAGTCCCGAATGGATGAGCTCGGGGAGGAGTGGATAAGGACGGCTGAGGGACGAGCAGTGCAGCACGAGGTGCACTGTGGAAGAGAGGTTAGGCACCGACTAGGGTTTAGGCAATTAGGTTAGTTTAACAAATTTTAAAACCAGCTTCATAGGTGTTCGACGAAATGCCCGCAAGAAACTTCCAAAATTAAATAAATCCAAAACCTTTGCCAACGGTTGTGTTTAGGTGTATAAGGATGTTTTATGGAGTGGGGCAATTTGTGGAGGCATATGGGTGGGGTTTTGGCCTAGGTGTTCAAAACGTCCTACAACACGATCAATTTCGCGTTGCGGTTGACAAGAGGTTCTGGGGGTCAAACGGATGGGCGAGTGGTCATTTGAGTAACCAGGGGAGTAGGTGAGGTGGTTCTCGCAATCTCTTTGCATTAACAAGTGGTGGAGTGCTTAATTGATGTATCTCATTGTTGGTCAAAAATAACCGGTGGTAGGTGTGATATGTCCCCCAAATGGCTAAGGAAAACATGGCCAAAGTGAGGTGGGTGTCGATGGTGAAGTGGCTGGTTTGAGCATGCTCTTGAGTTGGTTCCATCATGGCTCTTGGAGAAACTCAAAGAGGTTTGGCGAAGGGAGACATCACCTTTGATCATTTGGTGGAATCGGTGGTGGAATACTAGGGTTCGGTGAACTCGGGATTTCGTCTTTGGGTTCAAAGGGAAGGTTATCGGCCGAATGTTTTGGTAGTGGCAAAGTGGTTCAGCTGAACCTTTGGAATTATTTAAGCATGGAAATCCAAACGGCGTCATCAAGCACCGAGGGAGCAAGCACAAATTTTGAAATAGAAGGAAAAAGTTTTTTAGGTGTGAGGAAACACCACTAAAATTAGGGACGAATTTTTGGGGTGTTACAGACCTTCCCCCCTTAAAAAGAATCTCGTCCCGAGATTCGGGGAGTTATACAAGATAATTCTTGAACGATCCATTTATACCCCAATGGAAAACATTTTCTAAAATAATAGAATTTTGGTCAACCAAAGAGGTCAACAAGACTTTTCACAAAACCTATATTTTTCAAAGCTTGCTACTTCTATCATACTCACGGCATTTAACAGATGGCATGGTAGGGGTTCATTCAATCAATCAACATAGGATCTACCCACATGCTTATGAATTTAAAATCTAAGGTTTTGCACAAACAGGGGAAGATCAAACAAGATCTACAACCAAATTATCAAATAATCTAACAAGATCAACTGGGGTGAGTAAGAACTCAAAAACCTTTATAAACAAAAGGCAGGGATATGCTAATCATAACCTTCTCCTAAGGTTTTATTTTTGACAAGTTATACACACACAACAGGTGCCCCTTTCATCTGCGTACAACAAAAGGTTTTATTTTTCCAAAGCTATACATACATGGCAGGTGCCCCTTTTATGTATATACCGGTTTGGAAAAAGAAACAAGGTTTGTTTTCAAACAACGATGTTCGCGCCACAAGGGTGGGATCACAAATACCAAAATTTTGTGGGATAGAGCCATTCCCAAAGTTTGTTTTTGCAAAAAAACTTTCCCTATAGAACTCCGGGATACGAGGAAAATAACATGTCTCGGGGTACCTCTTCACGTTGAAGTAGTCGCGGTGTCCCAGTTGGAGTAGAACTTGCATCATCAATTTCGGAAATTGTCCATCCGTGTACAGTTCGTGTCTTGCAGCAAGATTAAATGGCAGGGATACAAGCATGGGTAGGAGAATTTCTACTTGTAGCAAAACATCATTTTATAAACATTTCTGCATTTTGCGGCCCAAAACAAACGGCTGCAGCAGTATGGCATAATCATTTCAACCATACCGTATAGGCAAGCACAAGCAAACATAGACAGAAAACACTCTACAAAAATCTCCCTGTGTTCCAGCGATGATGGGACACTCAACAAGCATACTAAAGCTTGTGATGGGGTCATCGTGGAGGGCTTGGGCCCTTACTTTAACATGGGTTGTCACAAGGTTCATATTGGGTGAGGAACCTTGTAGCGATACATGTACGAGTTTTTTTCAAACCTATGCACGAGCCAACATTAAGTGAGCGGGACACCGGGTTACAGTGTCTCATCAAATACTTCCACTTAATAGTTAAACTTGTGCAACACACACAAAATAATTTGCATACTACAAAATAATCCCATTCAAAGTTTGCATTAACTCACAGGTGGGTATATGCGTCTGGGTTCACATATAATGTCCCTGTTTTAAGTGATCTATCGTTTCTTCAAAACCTTTAACTGAAGAAAAGACATGACGTTCCATCATGTGTCAACCAAGTGGTCAACCAGGGATAAGAACACCAGGTTTTATTTCGGCTGATTCGACAAAAACCAAGAAACAGACAACAAACTTGCATTACAACCAACACAAGGAAAACAAACAACAAAACAAACAAGCTCACGGCTTCTCACCTACCAACATACGAGCGTCACTCCGACTAAACGAACAGGGGCTCTATTCCGCTTGACGACCTCTGGGGGTCGGTGGAGCGGTGCCAAGACGAAGAGTGGTGTCCACATCTGCATCTTCCGGGGGGGGGAATCATCGGCCTGCCTTCAAGGATTACACCTTGTTCTTGGGGTTGCTGCTGAATTCAGGCTAGTACTTGCCCACAGACACACCCAGACTGTGTTCCAGCAAGTCATCTGGGACTGGGGCTCCGGTACCTCAAGCTTGCCCATGGTTGAGGGTAGGTGGGTTCCTTGCTCGACACAGTTGCAAGTGAGCGTGACCAAGGCTGCGCCTTGTGGTTGCGAGTTCTTCTATCAGAGAATTGCTGAACCTGGTCATTGCAGCTGCGTAGGTAACCAGGGTGATGACGGCAGGGTCGGCTTCGCCTTCGATGGAGGTTTGGATGGCCTCCGCGCCAGGTTGGGGTCGGGCTGGGAGAAAGTGGAAAGCTCGACTTTTCGCCATTGCGGGTTCTGAGTACCATAGGCGGATGAGACCTTCATAGGCTGCTATCTGGATGGCTTGAGCAAGAGTGGGCATGCTCCTACCTGGGATCAGGTACGTCATGCTTGTGCCCAAGGGACACGAGCCGATATGCACGTTCGCTCGAAATTCACTCCCGTCTAGCGGGAGTGAGTTCTCGAACACCACATACCGAGGGAGATCAGGCCTGCCAAGAGTATCAGAGACGGCCTTCCGAAGAATCACTGGGAATCTGCCATACTCAGCGGCGGTGGTTTCCAGGATGACCTTGGGGTTTGCCATCGGATTCCTCTGGATCTGGGTGTAGGATGAGATGAGAATGCGGGATTCCTTTGGGGGATCCCGCTTCAAGAGAGCTGGGTTGGCTAAGGATAGCAGGCGAGGGTGGGGATAAGCGGCAGCTAGGACTGAGTCTCATATACAGGGTTGTGTCGGCTTCTTCTCTTGGAAGAAACCGGCGAGCCTCACTCAGGGAATTGGATCAAGTCCTACTGCGCCATACTGTTGACCAGCAATAGCCATGCCGGTTAGGCGAAGATGGGTCAAATCCATCGGGCTCCTGTCGGGCAAAAGTAAGGCTGGGCTTTCCATGCTAGGGTAGTCTACAGCCAGCCTGGTGCTCTGATACCATGTCTGTGACACCCCTCCCTGGCACATCCGGCCAGAGAGGCAGTCGTCCCGTGAGCCATCCCAAGATAACTGGCCGCACGTCACAACAGTGTAACATAATGGAAATCATTACACAATCAGGCACATCAGTGTTACAAAAGGTTTACAAGGCCATCAAGGAATGACAAAATATCAATCCCAGCATGGCACGATACAGAGTTTTAAGTGGCAGCGGAAGACATATGAGAGGCTACGGCTTGGAGCGGCTCCACTCCACAGGTTCTGGTTGGGCTACTGATCCTAGCACGCTCTTTCTTCAAATCCTTACTAAGGTGGAAGATGAATCCTCGACAAAACCTGGCCACAATCACAAGGCCCGTGAGTACATTATTATGCACTCAGCAAGTATCGCTCCTCACCACAAACAATCCAACAATCACGCAACAAGGTATATACCGGAAGTAAAATCCTACAACATGGCAAGGTGTATACTAGATACATGACATAAAAGTAGCATGGCATTGACAACCAAACATGTCATAAGCAAGCAACGGGGGTGTCACCAGTACAGAGTCCAAGCCAGGCCAGCAATCATACAAAGGGCTTACCTGTGATGAGAAAACGGGTGTACCCAGTTGGGTACCAAATAATACACAACATCACCTGTGATCACTGCTAGGCCCACTGGCCTCATCATTTCACTCTGGGCATGCACGGTTGATGTGGGCTCTGGCCTAACTATAGGCTTCCCAACGCATCACACCGCCATCCCTAAACTGGTTCACAATCACATCTCAAGTAACATTCCCTGTATCAACTTATTGTTCATTTAGTGAAATCAGGTTGTTCATCTTTCTTTCAAACAGAACTTATGTTTAACCTCCTGACTCGACAAAGACAATAGTGTGACCGACACTGAACTGTTGTTCCATAACCTTGGAACTAGGCTAGATATCCAGATTTACACTCTCGAGAGGTTGCAATACTTCACTCATCAAAGTGGATCATTAACAACCGGTACTTTAGGATCACGTCCTTAAGACGGTCTGATACACTCACTCAACCGTTCATGCCATCAAGACACTCCCTATATAGCCACCGACATAACTATATGCCTTATGCAGAAGTGAATCCGGCACGTCCCCAACCCATGAGCGACGCCTAGCTCCGGAACCTTCGCAAGACTAGCCCCGACCAACTATGGTAACCGACTAGACTTGCCAAAAGGGTGGCATCAAAGGAGGCTCAATAGGATTACGTAGGTCAAGGCCCGCCCATGTGAGCGACAGTGGTAGTGCTTTCGATGTTCAGATTAGTGGCACTATGGACTGACCCTATCGAAGTTTGGAGGGTTGTTTCATTTAATCAAGTTTTATCACAACAAGTCCCAAAACAGAGGATTAGTCCAGCAAAATAATCACGACATCAATATCACATATCAACAACAACAAGGCATTAGCAACATAATACTTGCATGCATAGATAACAACATATAATAATAATACCCGGGTGACTGTGGCGGGAGACCCGGCCGGTGTCACTCGGGGGTTAGTGTTCACATAATAATAGCATAATGTTTCAAACGGATGACGGTGGCGGGAGACCCGGCCGGTGTCACCGTAAAAGAATGAACCGAAAATCACTCATAAAAATGAGAGAGCATCCATTCCACTCGAGGGTTACCCTGACGTGGTGTCAGCAATCTCGGCAATAAGAACCAAATGGAAAGTCAGCTCCCAAGCGTCGCAGTCCGGGTGGTCTATGCCAACCATATTTGACGGAGGGACAAGGCAAATAACGCTTTTGGCAAATGCCCCCAACTCCGAGGATCATAAGACGACATTCGTCTGCTCCTCACCTCGGCGAAGAAGAAAGAAGCAAACAAATCCCCGCAAGCGCGAGACGCACAGTTGTAATAATTCCCCCCATTCCTTTGACTGAGGCGGGAGACCCGGCCATTGTCTCGGGAATGTGAGTGATGCACAGATGAGCAGTTATATGGTAATACAATAACTTAAAATGCAACATGATAAACATACAACAATACAAGGCTCATATAAAATATGGACAACATACAGACATGCAATGATAATAGCAGACAGACATAACAATATAACAGAAGACAGACATAACACCCGGCATGGTATTAAGCAATCAAACAAACAAGCATTGCAGGAGGGCTCAAAGCAAGGGGTTAGCTTGCCTCCAAAGATCGACACCGTTTGGCTTGGAGGGTCACGGACACGTCACGGGTTAGGGTCTCGGTCTGCCGGTACTCCGGAAAACCCTAGGCAGGCATACAAGGGTGCTGAGTATACCACTATTTCACAAAAATGTAAAACCTATACTACTGGACAGATCTGCTCAAAACATGAATTTACAAATTTGAATCACCTCGATCGGAGTTACGGTTTGAGAGAAACGAGCGAGCGAGCGATAGCTATCCGCTGCTCACTGGAAGAAAAAAAATAGATTGGGCTGAAACCGAGCTGGGCTGGGCCGGTCGCGAAATCCTCCGGGAATACGTCTTCGCTTCCGGGGAAACGTATCCACGGAACTGCGCCTCCACTTAACCTGACGGGTGGGGCCGGGACCCACCCGTCGGTCTCTCTCTTCCCCTTTTTTCTTTTCTTTTTTTTCTTTCCTTCTCCCTCCCGCTCTGTCTCGACGCCTGCATGCAGAGACGCCGCAGCGCGCTGGTGGTCGACGGCGTCGGCGACTGGCGGGCTGGGGGCTGAAGCCGACAACGGCGCCGGCTCGCGGGGCCACACCGCACCCGTGGGAGGTGAAGGTGGCGGCAGAGCGACCTCCAGCGCGTCACCCGCCCGTACGCCATGCTCGGCCCGTGGCCATGGCGGGCGCTCGAGTGGCGGATGGCGGCCAGGGACAGCGGCGACAATGGGAACGGAACCAGGGGGCTACACCGCACTCAGCGGAGCTGCTTCCTACGGCTAGGAGGTCGTGGTGCTCCCCGAACCCGAGCTCTAGGGTTTCGGCCATCGGAGCGTTGCAGAGCTCCGGTGAGCACGTTTTCCTCGATCAGCTCGAGACAGAGAGACCTGGGGGGGGGGGGAGAGGGTGAGCTCTGGGAGCGGTGTGTCCAGAAATGGGGCTCGGAGGTGGCTTTTATAGTCGGGGAAGAGGAGAGGGGTGGTGACCCGTGGTTGATCTAACCATGGTCACGGGCGTCGGTGACCCAACCCTAGTCCCGAATGGATGAGCTCGGGGAGGAGTGGATAGGGACGGCTGAGGGACGAGCAGTGCAGCACGAGGTGCACTGTGGAAGAGAGGTTAGGCACCGACTAGGGTTTAGGCAATTAGGTTAGTTTAACAAATTTTAAAACCAGCTTCAAAGGTGTTCGACGAAATGCCCGCAAGAAACTTCCAAAATTAAATAAATCCAAAACCTTTGCCAACGGTTGTGTTTAGGTGTATAAGGATGTTTTATGGAGTGGGAAATTTGTGGAGGCATATGGGTGGGGTTTTGGCCTAGGTGTTCAAAACGTCCTACAACACGATCAATTTCGCGTTGCGGTTGACAAGAGGTTCTGGGGGTCAAACGGATGGGCGAGTGGTCATTTGAGTAACCAGGGGAGTAGGTGAGGTGGTTCTTGCAATCTCTTTGCATTAACAAGTGGTGGAGTGCTTAATTGATGTATCTCATTGTTGGTCAAAAATAACCGGTGATAGGTGTGATATGTCCCCCAAATGGCTAAGGAAAACATGGCCAAAGTGAGGTGGGTGTTGATGGTGAAGTGGCTGGTTTGAGCATGCTCTTGAGTTGGTTCCATCATGGCTCTTGGAGAAACTCAAAGAGGTTTGGCGAAGGGAGACATCACCTTTGATCATTTGGTGGAATCGGTGGTGGAATACTAGGGTTCGGTGAACTCGGGATTTCGTCTTCGGGTTCAAAGGGAAGGTTATCGGCCGAATGTTTTGGTAGTGGCAAAGTGGTTCAGCTGAACCTTTGGAATTATTTAAGCATGGAAATCCAAACGGCGTCATCAAGCACCGAGGGAGCAAGCACAAATTTTGAAATAGAAGGAAAAAGTTTTTCAGGTGTGAGGAAACACCACTAAAATTAGGGACGGATTTTTGGGGTGTTACAGTAATCATACTTGATATCTCGCGGTGCTAGCTCGATGAGCCGTTTTGCGACTCGCCCAGTTGCGCTGGGGTTTGTGAGGATGTCACCGATCCCTGAGGTGCTGATTACAGTGATCGGGTGCTCGGAGAAGTAATGCGTCAGCTTTCTTGAGGACATGAACACGGCGTAGGCCAGCTTTTGATAGCGGGTACTGCTGCTTTGATATGGAGAGCACTTCACTCAAGTAATAGATTGGGCGTTGTATGCTTTGGGCATGTCCCTCCTCCCTTCGTTCGACTACCAGTACGGTGCTCACCACCATGTTAGTTGCGGAGACATATAGGTACAGTGGCTCGCGTTCCCTTGGTGCGACGAGGATTGGAGGGCTTGTGAGGACTCGCTTGAGGTCCGTGAAGGCTGCTTCGGCTTCTTGCGTCCACTCGAATTTGTCTGCTTTCTTCATCAGTCGATAGAACGGGAGTGCTTTTTCGCCCAGCTTGCTGATGAATCGACTGAGTGCTGCTACTCGACCCGCCAACTTTTGCACGTCATGGAGCTTTGAAGGCCTTTGCATCGTCAAGATGGCCTGTATTTTCTCGGGTCCGCCTCGATTCCTCGAGCGAGACTAGATACCCGAGGAGTTGCCCGGCTGGCACGCCGAACGTGCACTTCTTCGGGTTGAGCTTGATGTGGAAGCGTTTGAGGTTTGCGAACGTCTCTCGCAAGTCATCGAGTAGTGTGTTTTCCTCCCTTGTTGTGATGACGATGTCGTCACGTAGACCTGGACGTTTCGCCCAATTTGCTTCTTGAGGCAGTCTTGCATCATGCGCTGGTAGGTTGCGCCTGCGTTCTTGAGCCCGAAAGGCATTGTTGTGTAGCAGTAGACCCCGAGTGGGGTTATGAACGCCGTTTTTCTTCATCCTCTTCCTTCATCCTTATCTGGTGGTAACCGAGTAAGCATCCAGGAAGGACAAGCGAGCGCACCCGGCGGTGGAGTCGACGATCTGGTCGATTCGAGGTAGTGGAAAGTGATCCTTTGGACAACATTTATTGAGTGCTGTAAATCTACGCACATCCGAAGGATATCTGTGTGCTTCTTCTCTACGAGTACGGGGTTGGCCACCCATTGTGATTTCTTGATCTCTCTGATGAAACCTGCTGCGAGTAGCCTGTCGACTTCGGCTTCGACTGCGGTTCTTTTGGGCCGGATATGCGGCGCATTGTTTGCTTGACTGGTTTAGCATCTGGAAATAATTGGAGAGAGTGCTCGGCGAATTCCCTGGGAATACCTGGCATGTCGGCTGGACACCACGCAAATATATCCCAGTTCTCACGGAGGAATTCGACGAGCGCGCTTTCCTATGCGATAGGCAGACTCGACGAGACATTGACTGTCTTGGTCGGGTCAGTCGGGTGCACCTGATGCGACTTGTGTCATTGGTGGCATTGAATGCTCTGTCGACTGCCACCTTTTGTGCTCCGGCATAAGTGTTCGATCGTTGGAGACCGCTAGATCGGCGAGTGTTGCTTCCATGCCGAACATCTCAGAGATTTTGCTAAACTCTCGGTCGCAAGAGTCGACTTTTGGAAGTTTCCCTTGACTGTGATTACTCCTTTTGGTCCAGGCATCTTCAGCTGGAGGTATGCATAGTGTGGACCGCCATGAATCGAGCGAACGTCGGGCGTCCAAGTATGCATGGTATTGTGATTCCAGTCGACAACTTCGAACTCAATCGACTCTGTCCTGAAGTGGTTCTTGTCCCCGAACGTTACGTCGAGTTGTATGGTGCCTTCTGGGCTTATTGCTTTCCTGGGACGATACCGTGAAAGGTATTTGAAGATCTTGGCAGGTTTTCGACTGACCTGTTCATTTTGCGGAGCGTATCTGCGAAGATGATGTTTATGCCGCTGCCACCATCCATGAAGACCTTGGACATGGCGTAGCCTCCAATTTGTGCGTCGAGTACCAGAGCAGAGTGCCCTGGACGAACGACCGATGGAGGGTGGTCCTCTCTGCTGAAGCTTATTGCGTTTCAGAACCCTTCAAGAATTCAGTTACAGCAGGAGGTGACATGACCGCCATGTTTACTTGTCGAGTGCGAAGTTTTTGCTCCCTGTTGGAAGGGCGACCTTTCTGTATCATGTACATCTGCCCTTGGGGCGGAGGGTACTGAGGTTCGTCCACCCGAGGTACGGGTATGGCACCCGCGAGATTTCCGCCTGCGGCAGGCTGTGGTGGTGGGGTGGTGCCATCAGAACGGCACATTGTTTGGCTGAGGCACGGTGCAGGGGGTGTGCGCTGTTGCCTTTCTGAGATTTATGTAATCAGTCGCCATTTGGTCGAACTCCCTGCAGTTTCTCATCGAGTGATTGGAGCGCAGTTTTCCGTCTTCCCCCTTGTACAGGTGGAATCTGCAATCAGCATCCATCTTTTCTTCGAATGATCGCTCGGATTGTGCCCGGTCGTGACTTGCGCCAGTCTTTCCTCTTGTAGCTATCACTGCGTTGGCCGCGGTCTCGACTGTCCCGCGATCATCTCGACTGTCCCGCGATCATCTCGACTGTCCCCGATCTTCTGACCGTCGGTCGCTTCTGTCTTGGTCATTGCGGGGTGTGGAGAACCCAGCCGCCATGAATTCGGGTCTGTCGTCGTCGTAGTGACGTTTTGAACGCTTGCGCCTTCGGTCGTCTCTGTACGAGTCTCTGCGGCTTCGACTGCCGCTTTCATGATTGTCACGGGGTGAGGACCCGCGTGTGGTGCGCGCCATGTCTTCTCCGTCTGCCCACTCAGTCGCGATCATCAAGAGGTTAGCCACAGAGGTTGGCTTTTTGCGACCAAGTGCTTCTTTGAAGTCCGCCTGGCGAGTCCCATTATGAAAGCATCCATGGCCATATCTTCTGAAATTACTCCGACTGAGTTGCGTATCTCAGTCCATCGTCTGATGTATGACCTCAACGTTTCGTCTGACGTTGAACGCAGCTCGCAGCTCCTCGAACGTTTTTGGGCGCTCACATAGAGGCTCGAAGTTTTTGATGAAGTCAGTGCGGAAGTGATCCCACGAGTCGTATGTTGATGGAGGTAGCTTGAGCCAGTCGCGGGCTGTGCCTTCGAGCATGAGTCGTATGTATTGCATGGCTGTGGTGTTTGTGCCTCGCTGGCACGCGACAGCCAGCCTGTAGTCTTCCAGCCACCCGAAGGTTCCTGTCGACCCGTGTACTTGGGCTGTTCAGATGTGAGTTTGAACCCTTTGGGCATCCGTGTCTCGCGGACGCGTCGAGTGAAGCACAGAGCTCCATGTGGCTCAGGCTCTCGATCAGAGTATGAGTCGCTACTGTAAGATCTGCGTGATCTGCTCCTGGACCTGCGCCTACGCGAGCCGCTTCTTTCCTTCGAGTGGTGGCGGTGACCACTGTGATTGTGCTCTTCACGACGCGTGTCAACTAGGGCACGGTCTCGACTCCCCCTGGAGTTTTGGAATTTGGCGTATGGCCTTCGCGCTAAGGCGAGTGATTTGATCTGTTGGCGATGCAGTTTTGCATTGGGGTCATCAGCTGGAGGCTTGATTGCCTCTAGGTATGCTGCAGCGGTAAAGAGAGCACCCGCAGCTGTTTTGGGTACTGGCACTCCCTCCTCGTATGTCATGAAAGAGTTGCCTAAGTTGCGGGTGAGTGCCGCCCTCTCATCGGCGAGAGGTGTGACAGCCTTGATCTGGGTCTTGTGTCTGCTCGCCCGGTGGAGCTCAGGGAGAGCTGTCTTCTGCGCACACTCGACAAGCTAGCCTGCTTTTTGCGTTCTTCGAGTGTTGCTCTTATCTGCTTCAGTCGAAGTGATTCCTGCCAGTTGAAGTACTGGAAGGTCAACATCTCCTCTGTGTTGCGTCTGCTGGCATCATTGTGCACTCCTTGATAACTTTATCTGCTTTTGCTGCCATCTCAGCAGTAATTGTGAGATTTGTGACTCCGTCCGGCATAGTAACCGTGCACGGGAACTCTGTAGGCCTGCGACTGGCCGCAGCATCAGATGATTCTGCGGCGAAGGCAACGTAGACTGCTGGGGTATCACCCGAGGGTATGTGTATGTGTCCGAGTCCCATCATGGACTCGACATCGTCATCAAGGCTCATGTCGGAGTCGATATGCCCATCGAGTGGTCCGTCTGGACGGATCTCGCTGTCGATGCCTTCATCGCCTATGCTCATCTCGGCGTCGGCGAAGTTGTTATGAATCTCGAAGTCGAGGTTGTTGTTGTTGTGCAGATCTCGGAGTCGACGTGGTTGTCGATATGAGTTTCGGTTCGTCGAAGTCGCTGAGGGAGATCCCGCAGTCGAAACTATCCTCGAGTGGGAGATCGAGCTCGGGATCGTTTGTGCGGTATGCTGATTCGGCCTCCTCGCCCTGGAGTTCTTCAATGAGCTCGTGCATCTCTCGTGTGGACATGGTTGTTGCAGACGAGCAAGCTTGGAGGATCGACGATGGTATGGACGCAGTTGATGGATCCGCAGTCGAAGGAGCCGCAACCGATGGAGCCTCGGGTGCGGAAGTCGCGAGTTGGCGTGGATCCGTCAAGTCCTGCACACCAAGCTTGTTGACGAAAAAATTGAACGAACCAACGGTTAAACCCAAACCTGACTCGAGATCGGAGAAGGCCTCCTGGAATTCTGGCGAGTGTGGCTCGAAATCCATCAGAGGATCCGATGCGCTTTTTGCAGGTGAAGCTGGCGTGCTGCCGTTTGTCGAGTGAGTCGGCGAGTTGCCGTGTGCCGCCTGAGTCGGCGAGTTCTGGTTTGTCGATGCAGCCGGCGAGTTGCCGTTTGTAGATCCGATCGGCGAGTCGCCGTTTTCCGATGGAACCGAAGAAACCGTGAGTCCAGCACTATTCTTTCCCACAGACGGCGCCAATTGACGAGGGGTAACTCATCAAATCCCATGGTTAAGGACCTAGGGTTGAGATTATGGGGAGAGAACGTGGTAGTACTGGTAGTTTCGTCGGCTGACAAGCAGAGGCAAAGATTTACCCAGGTTCAGGCCCCTCGGGTGGAGGTAAAGACCCTACTTCCTGCTTGTCTGTTATTGATCGTGTGAGATTATGAGGTTACAAGGTGGCTCCGGCGAGATATCGATCTCGCTAGAGCTTTGGTGGTCTGAGTATGGCTTGTCCTAGATCGGCACCCCTCCTAGCCTTTAAATAGGCTGGGTCTCAGGAGTACGTAACCGACCTGATTTACATATAAGGAAAGTCTAACCGACTATGCCTATGACTAATCTTGGAGGGTACTCCATCTTCTTGGGCCTCTGGTCTTGGGCTTCGAACAGGCTCTTTGCTATTGGGCCTTAGTCGTCACGTACACCAGGTACCCTCATGGTAGGGTACCCGAGATGTATACCCATGTCACACAGTTTATACCTCTCTTTTCAGTTTTCAAACCCGAGTGTCGTCGGCCCAGTGAGAACCAAGGTGTGCTGGGTCTGTCCTCCACAGCCCTCGACACTCGATGGCTGAATTTCGCTAAGGACCAAGCCTTCGGCTTGGAGAGACCCGCGAGGCAAATCGCCTCGCGAGGGCTTAGGAGGCAGCAGAGGCCTGCGGAGGCCCTCCTCACTTCTGCCGCCTCTTCAAGGTGATCTCCCCTGGAGAGAGGTCAACGCCGAATCCTCCACAGGGCACCCCAGCCCTCGTGGGGATTCCTTCGCTGCAAAGCAACCTCTGCAGAGCGCACATGGGCTCTGCAGCGGCCGCAGAGTGACGCGCGCCTCTACGCGCGGTGACAACGACGCCGCAGTTGCCATTTTGGTGATTAAAGGAGTCAACAAAGCTGCGCCATCCGCACCGGATTACAAGGATTTCCTCTTTGGTGATAAGGGGACCGGCCGGCACTACACTCCACGGTCGACGTCACCGTGGGCACCCCCACGTTCCTCTGCAGCCCCAGCTGGCCGTCCTGGATGGACGGTGGTTTCTCTGCCACAGGCATCAGCTTTACGCCCATGGACCGCGTCCATGGACAGCTGGGCTGCGGTGCACCGTGCTCCCCCTTCTGTCGCCATGTGGTAGCCCTTCCGCTGCGCAAACGCAGGGAAGAGGCCCGGGGCGCCTATAAAAGGAGGCGGTGCTCCACCGTAGCAAAGGATCACATTCCAGTCTAGCTTAGCTACCTACGCGCAAGGAAGAAGAAGACCACTGTTTCCCCTTCCTTGTGCACACCATAGCCAAAAGAGAGCCCTCGGCAAGCTCATTGTACTGTAACCTCCATAGCAGTGCAATACAGACAAGCAGGAGTAGCGGTGTTACCTCCACACGAGGGCCGTGAACCTGGGTACGGGCTGGTGTTCATCTCTGTCGTGATGTCCCTCCTCATGCTCGATGAGCACCGTCGCCGTGCAGGTTGAGGGTTGTTTGACCAACGTCTTCAGCCCCTTACACGAACTCTCTTCGTGAGCTTGACCATCCCTGTTTCGTGGGAGTCATTCTCCGACAATTGGCGCGCCAGGTAGGGGGCTAAGGTGCGTCTTCAACCTTCACCGACCTCTGCACCATGGCGGACACTCGCGCAGCTCGCGCCACCCGGCGGGCGTCAGGCAGGGCCACCTCCGAGCCCGCTGCCAACACCACCAACCCCGCGGCCGTCCCCGGGCCAGCCGCGCCTCGGGGCGCAACACCGCTGAGCCGCGTGTGGAGCACCCCGAGGACGATGACGGCCACCACGACGACCGCTACGACGAAGACGTCGACCACGGGCACGGCAAGGACGCTGAGTCCTCGCATCCGTCCCAGCGCCACATCGCCTCCACTCTTGGGTGTCCAGCACCCAGTTCGAACACCGCGCTGCTCATGGCCGCGGAGCTTTTCCGCTACTGCCCCACCGCCGAAGCGCACGACAACTGACTCGGCCACCTCCAACACCTCGTCGACATTGCGGCTGCGCCGCGCGCAGCTCCGGCGACGTCGCGCTCGCTAGTGCACCACAACTCCGGACGCGCAGGGACTGCCTCGCATGGCGCACCACCGCCTCCGCCAGGACCGCCTCCGGCTGCGGCCCACAAGGCGGCCTCCCACGCGTCTTCGCCGCGCGATTGCCAAATCATGCAGCGGACTCCTCCAGACGCGCGGGTGGAAATGGAGCGCCAGAAGGACCTCCAGAAGCGCATCGTCGAGGAAATCGGCCAAGCGGGGCGACAGAACTGCCGAGCTCTTCAGGGCGGCGTTGCCTCGTACGCCACAGGATGCACGGCCTTCACCCGCAGCCTGCGTCGCGTCGTCTGGCCACAGAAGTTCAGGCCTGACCTACCCAAGGGCTACGACGGCACGAACAACCCCATCGAGTTCCTGCAGCTCTACACCACCTCCATCCAAGCTGCGGGGGGAGACGACAAGGTCATGGCCAATTGGTTCTCCCATGCCCTCAAGGACTCTGCCTTGTCGTGACTCTTGAACCTCCCCGAGGACTCCATTGACTCGTGGGAGGAGCTCTGCCAGCAGTTCGTTGCAAACTTCAAGGGAACGTACGAGCGCGCCCTCACCTACAACGACCTGCGCGCTGTGCGCCAGAAGCCTGGCGAGACCCTCCGCAGGTACATCCAGCGCTTCAGCCAAGTCCGCAACAAGTTTCCGAACATCCCGGACTCGCACGTCATCGCTGCCTTCAGAGAGGGCGTCACCAACCACAGGATGCTCGAGAAGCTCGGCATCCACGATACCCTCTCCTCCGTGGTGAAGCTCTTCGACATCGCAGACAAGTGCGCCAAGGAAGAAGAAGGCCTCCTCTTCGTCAAGGTGGGCTCAACAGATGACCCTGGCGAGGGATCCAAGACTCAGAAGAGGCATGACGAGACAAAGCGCAAGCCTACCGCTGTTCTAGCAGCTGAGCCCGACGCCAAGCACGTTCGCGATGACTCTCCGAGGCTGGCGAGAAAAAGGTGGACAACCGCCCATTCTGCATCTACCACAACAGGCGCGGCCATGCGACGGAGAATTGCTATGACCTCAAGCAGCTGAGCAAGAAGCGCGAGCAAGAAGAAGGCAGCGGCAGCCGCGGCAGAGGCCGTGGTTACCGCAAGGGCGGACGTAAAGGCAACTACCAGAGGCCGCAGGGGACTCAGGCGAATGACGCCGAGAAAAACAACAACCTCCCCGATGAAGAGCCCGGAGGTTACCAGGCCCTTAAGGGTGCTATGGCATGCATCCTCGGCGGATCCCAAGCGCCCAAGTCCAACAATCAGTTCAAGCAGTTCGCTCGCGAGCTCAACGCAGCGCTTCCCGGTCGAGACGTCCCGCCCCTCAAGTGGTCCCAGTATACCATCGCCTTCGACGCCAAAGATCACCCCAAGTCGACCAAGACTATGCACCCTCCCGTTGGTGTGCACCCCCACCATCAACAATATCGCCGTCGGCAAGACGCTCATTGATGGGGGTGCAGGCCTGAACGTCATCTCTGTCGAGACCTTCGAGATGCTTCAAGTGCCTAACGAGTGGCTTATGCCCTCCAGGCCCTTCACCGGGGTCACCAGGGCTCATCTCGCCTCTGGGGCAAGTGAGGCTCGCGGTCACCTTCGGCACGCAGCAGAACTACCGCACCGAGCTAATTGACTTCGATGTCGCACACATTGGCCTGCCCTACAACGCCATCCTCGGCTACCCCGCCCTCGCGAAGTTCATGGCCGTCACGCACCACGCCTACAACATGGTCAAGATCCCTGGCAGCGGTGGCACCATCACTATCCATGGTCACGTACAGGACGCCACACGCTGTCGAGATCGCCTACAAGGCCGCTGCCATGGCGTTCCCCACTGACGAGGACATGGAGCCTCTCGAGAGGCCCAAGAAGAAGAAGCAGCTGTTCTCTCAAGAGAAAGCATCTACAAAGAAGGTGTCGCTGAGCACCAGCGGCTCGGGGGCTAAGGGCTCGGGGGCTAGCGTCACCATAGGCGCTGGCTTGTCCTCCCAAATAGGAAAGCGCGCTCGTCGCCTTCCTTCGGGCAAATTCTGACATGTTCGCATGGACCCCGTCAGAATGTCCGGTGTACCAAGGGAGGTGATCGAGCACCACTTAGCCGTGTGTCCAAACCCACGCCCTGTAAAGTAGAAAGCGCGGAAACAAGCCCCCGAGAAGCAAGCGTTCATCATCAAAGAAGTAGAGAAGCTGAAAGCAGCAGACATCATTCGAGAAGTTGCCCACCCCACTTGGCTCTCCAACGGCGTGGTTGTCCCAAACCCAATGGAGGAGGCCAGCTCTGCATCGACTATACAGACGTGAACAAGGCCTGCCCCAAGGATCCATACCCCATGCCAAGGATAGACCAGATTGTGGACTCCACCGCCGGCTGTGATCTCTCTGTTTTCTGGATGCCTTCTCAGGCTACCACCAGATCAAGATGGCCAAGGAAGACGAGGAGAAAACAGCATTTCTCACCCCTTGTGGTGTGTATTGCTACACTTGCATGCCCTTTGGCCTGAAGAATGCCGGCGCCACCTTCCAGAGCTCATGAGGATCGCCTTGGGGGCTCAGATGGGAAGAAATGCAGAAGCTTACGTTGACGACATCGTGGTCAAGTCTCGCGAGGGAGACACTCTCTTGAAGGATCTCGAGGAAACCTTCGCTAGCCTGCGCAAGGTGAACATCAAGTTAAACCCCGCCAAGTGCGTCTTCGGGGTGCCTTCAGGCAAGCTCCTTGGGTTCCTCGTGTCCCACCGTGGCATAGAAGCAAACCCTGACAAGATCAAGGCCATAGAAGACATGCAGCCACCTCGCCGCCTCAAGGACATGCATCGCCTAGCAGGATGCATGGCCAGCTTAGGCCGCTTCATCTCCAAGTTTGGCGAGAGAGCTCTGCCATTGATGGCCCTTGAAGAGGTTGATCTACGACGCCAGAAAACACTTTGCTTGATCTCCGGTGTGTAGTTACCTGCGTCAAAAGTAAATGGGTTAGGTTGAGACTCCAAGTGCAGAGTGTGTAGTAGTGGAAGACGTGTTTTCCCCACAAGGGTGACTCGAGGGTTTAATATCGAACTCTCGGGGAATCAGTAGTGAAGATATATCTTCTTATCCTTCTTTTGGTTACCTACAAAACAAAGTTAAATGTTTTGGTCCTCAACCTCACATGTGGTTGTCAAGCACAAGGTGTAAGAATGATATCAAGATAGTTATGCAATGCAAACATGAAATAAATATGCAATGGTGGTGGATGCAATGGTAAATGATATTTTGGGTTTTTTAATGATGTATGCAAGATGAAAAGTATTTTTGTATTTTCAGATTTAATGATGGCTGAAAATGGAAATGTGGTATATGGTGTTGGAAAGGTGTTTCTTATGATTAAAAATGGACCGGGTTCATGGTTTCACAAATGCACTCTCTCTTTATAAAGTGCAGACAATGGAACACACACAGAGTTAACATATGAGATTGCAACACAAAGTTTGATAACAAGTTACTTAGATATATGGGCATCACGTCCTAACATAGAGACCTTTTGATTATTAGTCCCTCTTATACTCCACCAAGATGCGAACCAAATCATAACACCTCAGTAATTAAGATGACTCAGAGTATAGCAATAAGTTTCATGACATGAAGTGAAAATAAGAACATGCTGGATCTAGTCACAGGAAGAAGCTTGGTCACCCTCAACCCTTGCAGCATGGTATTTTTAGTTTATCCCTAGTGAGGTAACAAAGTAAGGTAAACACCCAAGTGGATCGCGATATTAAGTTGTCAGCTTGCCGCTCTCACCACTCCCCGTTACTCCAACTAATGCACACATCACCCCACCCACGCTCTCATAAACATGCTTGATCATAACAATAGACAAGAACGGGGTACATAATATGCATCTATACTCATAACTGAAACAAACATTGCAATCTCAAACATATATTAACTCATAGAAAGATCCATCACATAGGTATTACAAATATGACCGTAATCATGTTCAGCACTCATACAGTACTAATTAGTGAATCTCAAGAGAGAGAGATACATAAGTTACTTCCACAAACCCATAGTCCAGAGGTGGACTACTCCCTCTTCATCAAGGAGACGGTGGAGATGTCGATGGAGAAGGTGGAGACCACCCCGGCAGCGCCCTGCCGGAGTTTTCCCCCTCCAATCTGCAGCTCCTGATCTCCGTTTCGGTGTTTCTGTGTTTGTGCGGCGCTCCCTTCGCGAAACGCCAGGGGACCTTTTTTATAGGCGTTTTTATGTCAAGACGGAGTCGGTGGACGAAAGATCGACGACAGCGGAGCCACGAGGCCCAAACGAGTGGGCCCCACGCGGCCACAGTACCTGGCCGCATGGGCCACCCACTTTCTGCCTTGCGAGCTCCGTTGCTTGATTCCTTCGCTCCTATGTCTTCTTCCTTCCAAAATAACGACCTCTGTATTTTTTCCAGAATTTTATGACGACGTTTGGGTCCCTGAAACATAAAAGGAAAGAAATTAGGGTTTTCTGACTGCGCAGGGTTAATTCCATAAAAATAGGAAACAATGATTATTTCCTAAAATCATTAAATAACAGTAATATAGCCCTTATATGATGCAAATATGATTGGAATATGTGTGATATAGTGCAAAGTTTCATGTATGCATTTTACATGCATCAGCCATTTTTCAAAGATCATGAAGAAATCCGCACCTTCAAGTGGACTCCGGAAGCAGACAAAGCATTTGAGGACTGAAGAAATACTTGGCTAGCTCACCAGTCATGGTAGCCCCTAGGACAGGCGAGCATCTGAAGCTGTACCTAGCAGCCACTCCACAAACGCAAGCGCCGTCCTGGTGGTGGAAAGAGAAGAGCCAGTCCTCCCCAAGAAAAGCACTGCCACACCAAGTCCAGAACCTCCCGACAAGGAAATAGTCTCTCCAGACCCAGTGCCAGACCCACAGCCTCAAGTCGAGTCTACTACAAGCACCCCTGCCGAGACTCCTCCAAGGAAAACCTCGCCAAAGGTCCTGAGGAGCCTCTCGAGGGAGCCGACGCTGCAGCACCATCGACGACCCTCGTCGAGCATCCGTCTACTTCGTCAGTACTGTACTGCGAGATGCTCGCGAGCGTTACCCAGTGCAGCAGAAGCTCCTCGCGCTCCTCATCGCCTCCAGGAAGCTACGCCACTACTTCCAGGGCCACCCCATCACGGTGGTCACGTCGTTCCCCCTGGAGCAAATCCTGCGCAACCCCAACGCCACCGATCGCGTCGCAGGGTGGAACATCGAGCTGCAACCATTCAACTTGCGCTTCGACACCACAAGAGTCATAAAAGGAAGAGCGCTGGCGGATTTCGTCGCCGAGTGGACAGACCCAACTCCTGAAGAGCCTCGTGAAGAAGAAACCGCCGTCTGGAGATACAATGCCAAGCCACTGGACCATGCACTTCGACGGAGCTTTTGCCTGCCGCAATGGTGGGGCTGGCGTTGTCCTGACCTCACCAAAAGGCGACAAGCTCTACTACGCCATCCAGTTGTGCTTCACAATAGACAAGATCTCCAACAACATCGCCGAGTATGAAGGCCTCCTCGCCGGGCTCAGAGCCAATTGCCCTCGGCGTCAAGCACTTACTCATAAAGGGTGATTCCCAGCTCCTGGTTAACTTCTCCAACAAGAGCTACACGCCTAAAGACGACCACATGGCCGCCTACCTTGAAGAGGTCCGCAAGCTCGAGAAGCACTTCAGAGGCATGGAGCTCATGCACATCCCGCGGAAGGAGAACCAGGAGGCAGATGACATCGCCAAGCGAGCATCACGAAGGCAGGCCCAGCCGGCCGGCGTTTTGAGGAGAGACTCTCCAAGGCGTCCATAAAGCAGCCACAAGAAGCAGCAGCCACAAGCAGACGAAGTACTCCCACCACCTCCTGTAGGTGGAGCACCCAACTGCGGTCCATCCTCAGGGGAGCGTCTGCTGCTGGCATGGTGCATCAAGAGACAGGCTGGGTCGACGAACTCAAGGACTACTTGCTGAAGGGAGTCCTCCCCGAGGAAGACGCGGAGGCGGAACGAGTTGCTCGACAAGCCAAGTCATACTACATCCTCGAGGGAGACCTGTACCGCAAGCGCCCAAATGGAATTGCACTCAAGTGCGTCCCCCCCGAGGAAGGCCGCATGCTGATCAGAGACATTCACAGTGGAGAGTGTGGCCACCATTCCTCTGCACGCACCCTTGCAGGCAAGGTCTTCAGGAGCGGATTCTACTGGCCCCAAGTGCTTCAAGATGCTACCACCATCGTCCAGTCTTGCGATGCGTGCCAGTTCCACGCCAAGCAAGTCCATCAGCCGCACTGGGACTCCAAACCATCCCGCTCTCCTGGCCTTTCGCGGTCTGGGGGCTAGACATCTTGGGCCCTTCCCGAGATCGCAAGGGGGCTACCGTTTCCTCTTCGTGGCCGTCGACAAGTTCACCAAATGGTCAGAGGTTGAAGCGGTGCGCAGCATACCGGCCAGAGCAGCAGTAAAATTCATCAGAGGCCTGGTCTGCCGTTTTGGTGTGCCAAATCGCATCATCACCGACAATGGCTCACAGTTCACCAGCGGCATCTTCAGGGCCTACTGCGAGAGCCTTGGCACCAAGCTCTGCTTCGCCTCGGTGGCTCACCCACAGAGCAACGGCCAAGCCGAGCGAGCAAATGCTGAGGTCCTCAAGGGCCTCAAGACAAGAAGCTTCAATCGCCTCAAGGGCTATGGCAAGGGCTGGATAGACGAACTCCCGTCCGTGCTCTGGTCCATCCGCACGAAGCCCACTGGTGAGACGCCATTTGCCCTCGTGTATGGAGCTGAAGCAGTCCTCCCCACAGAGATCAAGCATGGATCCCACGGGTCCTTGCCTTCAATGAGGATGATCAGGAAGACCTCCACAACAACGACCTGCTGCTCCTCGACGGGCTACGCCGCCGTGCCGCCCTCAGGGCAGCAAAGTACCAGCAGACCTGCGACGCTACCACAGCCGCCACATACGCCCACGCACTCTCGAGACAGGCGACCTCGTCCTCAGGAGAATCCTCTCCAGGGAAGGTCTCCACAAGCTCTCGCCCATGTGGGAAGGCCCCTACAGGGTCCACACATCGCCAGGCCCGGCGCGGTACGCCTCGAAACGGAGGACGGCATCCCGGTCAAGAATCCATGGAACATCGCGCATCTACGCAAGTTCTACCCGTGATCATAGTCACGCCAGACATTTTTTGTCTCTAGAGGGAAGCACACAACTTCACCTCCAAGCTTCACAAAAGCTTCTCCTCCCGAGGGCCAGCCCCTCCGAGCTCTCCTGATAACGTGCCGCCGCAGGCCGTGAAGAGTCTCAGCCACTGAATGTGGTCCCCATGCCTCGACATGGAAAACTTTATCTTGGTGATACCAAGTGTAATGAACCAATTCGTTTCTCAATGAAACATTGCGCTGAGGCGCCGCTGTGTAATATTTTGGTGGTGAGTTTTACTTTTCATCATTTTGTTCATTCGCGCTCATATTTTTCCCCATGCGCACCTCGCGAGCGGGGGCTGAGTACGGTGACTGTGCCTCGAGAGCACCCCAGCAGCACCGCAAAATCCAAAGGATCCGAGCTCTAACACGTGAGCACGCTCTCACGCCTGTTACCTCACCAAAGAGCTCTGGCCCAAGGGCTTGCTCCCAAACACGCCACCTCACCAAAGGACCTTGGTACTTACTCTCCTCGCGAGATACTCATGAGGAAACCTATAAGCGCGCATGAGTTTTACTACCATGTACTTGCTTTGGGTTTGCCTCTCTAACCAATACAGGGAACAAGAGTCCCCCCAAGCTCGTGAAGCCACGCTCCGGCCTCAAGAGGAAAGCGCACCATCAGGGAAACCATGCCCTCTACGAGGCCAAAGTCTCGCAAAGCTAAGTCCAGCGCTCACGCCTCAGGAGTTTTTCCTCTCTCTCACGAGTATCTGTCGTCCCTCGAGCGGGTTTTTTCTCCCTCACACTTCATGGACTGCTTGTGCGTCAAAGGGGGGCCCTCGAGCACCGCGACTCGAGAGCCCTTACCTCTCTAAGCCTTAAACACCCCCCGGCCTTGCCGAGTCAAAGCTCCGGCATACCGCAGTGGCGGAGTCATAGCGCAAAGAGATGGGTCCTGACGACGTAGAGCGAAAAAGACATGGAACAGGGATAAAAGGCCCATCGAGGGACACACACATAGTAGCACACGTTAAAGTGTCTTACAAACCAGAATGAAATGAAACAAGTCTTAAAACAAAGATAACTGCGCCTCAAGCGCGTCTTGTTGCAGGAGCGCCTAGGCAGGGGCATCGCCATCACCGTCCTCCTCAGCCTCCTCTTCAGCTTCTTCTTCGGCGCCTTCCTCCTCCTCAGCGGCCTGCTCCGCCTCGACCCTCTTGAAGCGGTCGACGTAATCGTTGACTTCCTCCCGAACCAAGTTGGAGAGGTCCAGGGCTTGGTCCGCCTCGACAGGCTCGGTCACGGACTCGAAGTCGAAGCCGGGATGAAGACGCTGAGGTTGGCGAAGACGCGATCGATCGCCACCGTCAAGAGCTTGCGGCACTCTTCATCGACAACGTCGCCCATCTCCGCCACAGGGCCCTCGAGCATGGTGAAGAGCTGGTCGAAGTAGGCGAGATACGCGGCAGCATCGGCGTTCCCATGGACGGGAACCGCAGGGGCATCCACTCCCAGGTTCGCCGCAAGGGTGTTCCCCCGAGCCACCAAGGACTTGAACATGCGCTCCCGCTGCTGCGTCAAGACCCGTGCCGCCTGCACGTGGTGCTCAGCCTCCTCAGCACGCTCCACGGCAGGGCCCACCTGCGCGTCAACTCCTTCATATCAGCCATCAGGAGGCAAGATCTTGCTCTGCACGCTCTTGAGCCTCTTCCGCGCGACGACCATCCCTGGCGCGCCTCAACTGGGAGTTCAGGCTGGCGTTCAGTAGCTCCAGCTGAAGGATGCGGGCGTTGTCCTCCGCGCATTTCTTCTTGAAGCGGTCCTCCTGCTTCTTAAATTTCCCGGCGTAATCTTCGGCGACGGCAGCGCGATACTCCTTCTGCTTGGCGACGGCCTCCTTTCAGCCTCTTCCTTCCTCTCGGCGAGCTTTTGGTTGGACTTCTCTACAAGTTTTTGTGCCTGGCCACCTCCTCACCGTGCTTGCCTATGGCCTCGGCCAGATTGCCCTCCCGTGCCTCGAGATCCGTGCGCTGCGTGGATAGCTCCCTGTCGACCTGCAGCTGCTGCTCCTCGCGCTTGAGCGCCTCTGCCTCGCGCGCGCCAGTGCTTGTTCACGGGCGTCCAAGGACGTGCGGTGTTGGTCCAAGGACTTCGCGTGACTTCAGATCCGGCAATGATCTTTGCCTCGAGGTCAGCAAGCTCTGGCGCGAGCGGCCAGCGTGGTCTCAAGGGCCACGCGCTCCGAGGCTGCGGCTTGGCGTTCCGCCATGGCCGCCTCGCGATCTTCGGCCGCGGCCTGCGCTCTGCCTGGAGTGGCTCCAGGGTCTCTTGAGCCTCGCGCACACGCGCTCTCCGGACTCCTTGGCGAAGCCACGCCTCCTCAAGCTGCGCCTGCATGGCCTCGTCGCCGTGGCGACAGCGCTCCACGGTCTCAAAGAAGCGGGTCCCAGGCCTTCTCAGTTCATCATAGCTTCCTGGCGAGCTCGCCTCCTCGAGCGAGTTGAGCCTCCGTCCGTCCAGCGCATCCTCGCCAGGCGAAAGCGGAGCCGCGGCGAGCGCCGCTCTAGTCCCGCCCGCCCAGGACCAAGCCCAGGAGCTCCCGCGAGGCATAGAGGCTCCCACATCTGCACTAGGCTCGGGGCAGGGAACTTCGTGCTTGGGCCAGGGTCAACCTGGCCTGGGAGCTCAGGAGCGAGCTCTCTCCGCCACTGTGTCGTGGGCACCAGCGCCTTCGCCTTCCAGCGGCGCCTCCTCTCGGGCTTCGGGGCTGGGGAAGATTGCCCAGCCGT